>JAQMRL010000024.1:1642500-2918082 GCA_035578175.1 Catonia carolina | reverse complement strand
ATGTACGGCACGATAAATGTGCACATGATGTGCGAGCGCATGCATGTATGGGCGCTTGACTGTGCATGTGAGGGTTATTTACGTGTATAAGTATTCAAGGGGTGGAAGTTTGTAAAAACAAATAGCAGAAAGATAATAAATAAGGGAAGCAGAAATAGACGAAAAACCTAAAAAGAACTCAGGCTGTCAGCTGAGTTCTAGGTTGGAAAACATAGTCCTCAAAAGGTTAATAACGGGTGTTTTATTAAGGATGTAACCCTGATTATAAGAAGATAGAAGTAATACATCGGTAAATTTTCTGTCCCCCAATCGATATGTTGGCAACAGTGTACTCAAGACCAACTACCTAAGACAGTTAAAATGTTCCAGTCAAGCATTAGTGTGGTGACAGCAGTTGTTTTGTTATATTGCGTCATCAATGGTTTTTTCCAAGGAAGAACGCATGTTTATTGTAGAGACGTACATAGCGAGTAAATCTTACAAATGTGTGCAAGATAAGTTTCAGTTGAAATTTCCCCGTTCTACCTTTCCGAATATATCGTCAATACATGGGGAAATTTCAACTGAAACTTATCTTGCACACATTTGTAAGATTTACTCGCTATGTAAGTCTCTACAATAAACACGCGTTCTTCCTTGGAAAAAACCATTGCTGACACAATATAACGAAACGACTGCTGTCACCACACTAATGCTTAACTGGAACATTTCAACTGTCTTAGATTGTTAGCCTTGAGTACACTCCTGTTGCCAACATACCGATTGGGGACAGAAAATTTACCGATGTATTACTTTTATCTTCTTATAATCAGGGTTGCGTTTTAATAAAACACCCATTACAATTACTAGCCTAGTAAATTGGTTTACATAAAAATGATTCTGTTAAACAGCACAATAACTGAAGCCTATGTATAGAGATGGCCTAATGATGATATGGGAATAAGAAACATTCTTTAAATCAAAAGGTGTCTACTTAACCTTACACATTTAATATTTCTTTGTGTAATGTTATCTTCAATACAAACTTAAATAGAAAATTTAATGTAGCTAATGATAATGATATTATACCAGTATAACGAACATCAAACTGTAGTTACATATTAGCAGATTGTTTATTACAACAAATAACTATTAAATTTCACAAATAAAAAATGAAAATGTAAACAAATAATTTCAGGTTTAACAATAAAATTAACAACTGTAATATTAAATTTCTAGAATAAGTCCGGAATTTTTAAACAATGTTAGAAACAGGTAATTATTTTCTGCTAAAGACAAAATGTATTTAACACAAATTTCTTACCTAACCTAATTCTGATATAGGTTTTTCTATATATAGTCTAATTAGACTAGCATTCATTGTTATTTAGCTTCAGTAAAATTCAATACAATTAAAAAAAATAATAATTACATTAATAGATATAATGTTGCCTAATGCTGTATATTATATCAATTAGTGCCTACATTATATAAAACAAACAGAATCCTATCACTTGGTCAAACACTACCGTTTTAGTTTCTGTTCAGTAATTATATTTAAATTTTGAACGCTCTAAGAGATTAGAAACATTATTTTTACAAATACCTCCCAGACACGAACTACTATCCATCAGGAAAAACAACATGGAAACTTCTTTGCGCTAGACATAAAAGACCTATAAAAAAATACAAGAGGTGGCTTCTACATGGAGATTACTCCATTAAAAATCCTTCGCAAACAAATTGGCCTACCAAGAAATAGAAAATATAAAATTTACAATCTACACAAAACCTTATGTTAAAATACCAACAAAAATTAATGAACTTTAATGTAAAAAAAAAAACAGTGCTATTATTTATTTAAAACGTACGGAAACGAGGGATAAATAAGCCACTCGCCGAACCAGACCGAAATAGATACCGAATTGTTTGACATTTTTAAGTTTCAGTGACAAATGTAGATAAACAACCATAGATTAGAACATTTCTAATAAAAAAGAAAAATATTTGATAACAATTTAACTTGTAACTTAACTATTCAAAATTGGCTAGGAAAATTCCTATTTCAAACATCAAAATAATTGAACATGTAACAATTATCAGACAATAGAAGCAAGTATAAAGCGATTGTATAAAATAAAAATTCAAAAATCTCTACCTGTTGATGTTGAATTACTTTATCAGATTACACAGGTAGAGAGGTTGGTTGGTGATAAGAGTACGCCTATTACGTACGTACCATTATTTGGTTCCCAATTTATTAACTAAACCCACACGACTAATGTAAACTACATCACAGTTGCCGATTATAGAAATTGTAAATTTGACGCACGAAATCATTTCTAATAAGTTTAGAGTAATAATAAAAGAATCATATAATGACCTGTCACCGTCCCATATAATCGCTAACCATGAATCACACAGGTGTTCCATTCACATGATCTAAGATGAGCCAATAAGAAAACACTGCACGAAGCCTAACATTAGTGTTTTACTATGGCAATGTACCGACCACCACTAGCACGACCTTTATCAATAAAAATAAACATTATCACATAAACAAAAAATACTACCTCCGCTCGTATATAACGACATTAAACATAAATAAATGATAACAACATCAAATGTTAAATGCCCAGCCCTTCCGCCATGTTGCACACTTCATTTGCCCCTCCTAACCATCCTTGGTTTACTCAACCCTTTGAACCGATCGAATTTGTTTAAATCTATTACAAATACATTACCATCTCACACTAAATTCACGTAAATTAGCACAAATTATAAACACATCGTCCTAATCACAAAAATATACTTGAAATAAATAAAAACACTGCATTTGATTAAATAAATATATTGATTTTTATCGGGGTAGAGGTGTCGACGACCCTACTGCGTATATTCCAAGCTATGACAGGACGAAATAATAAATAAATCGAGACACAATCACTAAATAACACGTAATTTCATCACGATAACAATTAAACACAATAACAAATCAATCACAATATACCTTAACATTTTAAATGTTTTTTTTATAGTTGAGGGTGGGAATTCAACACGGATCGAAATAACACACTACACTTCAAGACGCCATGTCAGCAAGGCTGTCGCTGTTACTGCCCCGCCGAGTGGTGGGAAAAGCCACAACCTCCTCGAAACGGAATTCCAAGCCCCTGCAACGGAAATACGAACAACCAATCCGCGCCACTTTTAAAACAACAATACCATTTTTCAGGAAGTCACCCTCCTAAGTCAAATAACATTTTCAAATTATTCATTTTATTTTGTATCAACTGTAGAAGTTATTAGCTATCACGGTGTCAATTAAACAGTAACTAGGTTTAAATGTTGTGAAAATATTCCAGAGCTCGGCCGGGAATCGAACACGAAGCCTTCCTCTTTGTAGTCTACAACTCTGCCACTGCGCCACGAATAATTTATAATACAATCAATTAAAAACAGACGACTCAGTAAAAACACTTTTTATTTCTGAAGCTGTGAATACATCCCTACAGTTGATATGAACAATCGCCTCAAATTTGTTTACAAAAAAAAAATCCTCTTTGCTGCTTTGTTGAGCACTGCTCAGAAATGAATGTTGTGTAACCTATTAATAAATTTAAATAACCTCCCCTTAAAAATGTACAGATGTATTATCCATTCAACCTGGGTCATATCAGCCAGGCAAAATGAAAAGTAAACTATTTTAACTTTGCAGTAATGGAATTGAACTCATGTATGTTTGTTAGCAACACAATTCAAAATTAGTTTTATGATTTGCAGTCTCACAAAAGAGGAAGATACATCCAGCCATGATACATACATAGAGAATATGTTGTATAATTAACATCACATGGAACAAAAAAAATTTAAATTTTAACCTTCAAAATACAACACTAATCTAGTCATAAACTGTGCAATACGACACTTTTTTATTTGTGCTTTTACAAAATATAATGACAAACAGCTATTAAAACCATGTCAAAAAGTTTAAAAATTTATATTGTTTTACTAAACAATAACTATTTGCATAGTTCAATAAGAAAACCTGTTCACAAGAATATTACATAACCTAAATATCTCCACCTCCAGACTTTTTTGTATTTTTAGCAAAAAGCCTCACCATAGAGTTCTATGGATTTTCTAGATTCTCTTTCTTGAAAAACAATGTTCTCTATCTAAAATAATATTAAAATGTTACATCATTAATTTATTACCTTTTTTTAAATTTTCCTTAGATTTGTTGCATGAACTGTTAAAATATCACTGAGTAAATCAGTCAAGTCTTGGCACAAACCCCACTGATTTTTGAGCTGGGCACAATGTTATTTTCATTTAATGCAGAAAACGAATTTAGTTTTATTTTCCTCAACTAGTCACTAAGGTGCAAACCTGTGACATTTATAAATAAAGTAAGTAAGCAATAATTTTTTTTTGCCAATAGAAATGAGGTTGAAAGAAAGGTTAATGTAGTTCATTGGTTTTGGTATTCATGACTGATTTAAATTAAACAAATTTATTTTATTTCTAAATCACAAATAACAGATTAAATCCTAACTTTGAATGTGTATATTTAGGGAGTCCCTTTATCTAAACTGTAAATATTTAATAGGTTTTCTAAATTAATCAATAGTTTTCTAATTTAATATCCGGTAATTTTAAGGTTTTACCCAGATAAGCAAAGTAGATATTATTTTGGTTTGATATTGCAGTATAACAATTTAATGTATGGATTCTATACATCAAAATATAACTAGGCTTACCATTATTTCTGGACACCAATCCCGAATTGTTGTGTTACCAACATCGCCGGCCGCGTTGGCGATGTTGGTAACGTGCTCGCCTCTCATCACGCGGTCTTGGGTTCGAATCCCACTCGGGCATGGCATTTTTTCATACGTTACAAAATATTCATTTCATCCTTCACCGTCTGCATTAGCAGCAATTTGCAAAACAGTCGGACGTTAAACCAAAAAAAAAAAAAAAAAAATCCCGAATTGTTTTTTTTTTTTTTTTTTGAAAGGGACTGTTTCTTAGTAAATAATACACAAAAAATTTTTTGTTTATTAAATAATATTTTTTTCACATAAATATATTGGTTTATGATTAATTTCGAAGTAATTATTTTCTAAATTATTTTTATTTATTTTTTAATAATAATGGTAACTAAAAATAGGCCCATAATACTTAGAATTGGGTCCTGCAATTACAACATGTGTACTATCAGGTTCTTTTTCTTGCCCTGAAGTCTCAGATGATACTCTAGTTCCTTTTCCAAGGAAGACCTTACAGTTTTAATATTTTCATAAAAGTTCACACAAGATAGCTTTCAATTAACTTTTAATGGTCTAGCATTACTGCAACAGTGTTATCGACCTCTAAATCAGAAATCAAAACGGAGCTTAATTTCCCGGCTGCCAGTTCTTTACACAGTTATCCAAAAATTCTGAACATAGTTAATCCTGGACTGTCTGGGCCAACCTAGAACGTACAGTAAACCTACGCATTACTGAAATCCTACCCATATTTAACCTAGTTACACAGCACTAAAATCCTAATAGAGTAACCTTCAAGAAGAACTCAAAGAAAACAAAATTAATTAAGACTTAAATTTGCACTCTCTGATCTTAAAAAAAATTAACAAGGATGCTGTAAGAAATTGTCATTTGTTGATACTCCTTAGCTGTGCAATAATAAAACTGGCCTAATATTTACAAACAAATCAGGTGTGAAACACTCACATGATTTTCTAGTGCCAATGTAGATAATTAAAGATTTAACCTATATTCAATCATGACTGAATGACGCAAAATGAAAATTAATCTCCTGTAGGACTTAAAAATACAAAAAACAACTAAATGACGCTAAACTAAGCTATGAACAAAAATATATTTTGAATTTGAAGAAGTGCAGATTTTTTTATTTCCTATAACTTGGATTATTTATACACTTTGGT
The DNA here is from genome assembly GCA_035578175.1 of Catonia carolina. Lineage (NCBI taxonomy): Eukaryota > Metazoa > Arthropoda > Insecta > Hemiptera > Achilidae > Catonia > Catonia carolina. Next base: position 2,912,147 of record JAQMRL010000024.1, on the reverse strand, counting down.
CGTAAAATTCATACTAAGGTTGCAATAACAAAAAAATCTCATGCTTTTACCGATTTTGATATTTGAAAGACTTACTTGCCTGTTGTTTTAAATTATTTGTTTTATTTTGTTTTTTTGAAAATTTTATATTTTTCATTTTTTTTAGTAAAGTTAATAAATCTTTTTGATTTTTCTTGTGTTATTTAATTAGCGGGTAAAATTGATTCAAATTTATTGGAACATTGAAACTAAAAGTTGTAGTTTTTTAATGTTTTACCATTTTTATTACGATACACTTTTGCCCTAAAATGCATATCAAGGCCGGGATCTTTGAAAACCCATTGTTTACCCCACAATTACAGCCCCCCAGAGAATTTCAGCAGCTACTTGTCCTATCATGTAGAGTAAAGCAAAAAACTTAACAAATAAGGCAATTTTTAAAGAAATTTTAAACAATTGCATGAGTAAACTACAACTTCCAGTTGACCAATTTTGATTTAAATGTTTGTATCGGTTCCTCTAGTAGTACCTAACTTAAGTTCCAAGTTTCAATTTCATCCACTATTCTGTTCTTGAGATATTTTGATCACATACAGGCCAATTGCATGCTTTTTGGGTTAAAAGGGACTGAAAATGTGTATATTCAGTGAAAACTCAAATTTGAAAAATCAACACGAAAATAATACTTCCTTTCCTACCTATATATATCCATAAAGTAAATATAACATCAATCATAGCATCACACATTACAAAATAAGTTTTTTGGGATAGTTCTTTTTTTAGTTTAGTTTATTTAAAGTCGCATCAACAGCTTGGTCATGAGCAACTACACTGGGTTTTGGCACATAATAATTTCTAGACCCTAGCCAGGAATCAAACCAAGACCTCCAAATGTTGGCTAGTGTGTGAAACACTACATCATGGAAATAGTTTTTTTTATTATAAGTTTTACAATAAAATTGTATTAACATGTTTCATTATGTAATGATAAAAGGTGATAAAAGGAAATGATAAAAGGACCATTATATACACCTTGCAAACTTTTGTACTGCTTTCTGTCCTTTCAAATCATCAACCACTTTTATCCTTATTCCAAGTTTCCTCCAACCAGAGGAAACCCTCTTCCTCTTCACCCTTTTTCCTTTTCAAACTTTCCATCTGATGAGGAAACAGAAATCCTTTTAAGTGTAACATCAAAATAGTTTTCTACCTAACTTAAGTTTCAAGTTTCAACTTCATATGATGTTCCGTTCTTGAGATATTTTGTTCACACATACATACACACGCGCGCGCGCGCGCGCGCGCGCACACACACACACACACACACACACACACACACACACACATACACACACACACACACACACACACACACACACACACACACACACACACACACACACACACACACACACACAGACCAATCAATAAAAACATGTTTTGTTGGGTTCAGGGGGTCCAAAAAGAGTAGATCCGGTGAAAACTCAATTTCTAAAAATCGAAATGAAAACAATATTTTCCTTCCCTACATAGGAAATTCAAAATAATAATTACTTTAGTTTTTTAAAGATTTTTTTAAATGTTACAAATTAACTTGGTTTTTTAAGATATTATTGACAGAATTGAGAGATAGATATTCCTAGGTTTACCATACGTCGTGGATTAGCCCAGACAATCCAGGATTTTCAGATATCTGTGTAAAAGACCGATGGCTGGAAAATTTCACTCTGTTCTGATTTAAAGGTAGATAACACTGTTCCAGCAATGCTAGACCGTTAAAAGTTAATTCAAAGCTACCTTGTGTGGACTTTTATAAAAATATTAAAACTGAAAAGGTAAATACAATTGCAGCACTTGCTACGATATACTGAGGTACACTTTGTAATAGATGCTTAAACTTAACTCAACTCATGAATTGCAACAGCTCTGGAAGCGCAGCCGGCAAAGCTATCAAGAGGTCCCATGGCCCCCTAGTTTTGTATTCACATTCCCTTGGAGGGTGCAACCTCCCCCCCCACTTTGGGAACGATTGCTCTAGAGAGGCTGTACTAAGTAAAACGAGCAGTCAGTTGGTTTACTACAGCCTTCCTCACTGAGTGGAAAAGTATGCTTATCAGCATGCCAGGCCCTCACCCTGCAAATGATACCTACACTTCATTCACCACAAGGTCTGGCTGTTTAATGAAATTCATTACTCTCAGAGGAGATAACTCTGGCTAGTGTCTTACAGTACTACCTCTTATGTTCTTCAATGCTTTTTATAGTCTAAAAATCACTTCCCTATTTTTAAAGTTTTAAGTGGACCCAAAATAGCACTTTTTAAAAAAGTGGCAAGCATATTAAAAAGGAACATCAGATTTAACTTTTAAAATGTAGAGAAAACTCTGATCTTAAATGCCAATTTTTTATGCAAAGCCTGGACGGAGTAACAGACGTTTAAAAAGCAAATTAACGAGAACCAGTTAAAAATTGGGTACCTACTTTGCAGTATCTTCGACTAATTTCTAAATGAAATAATTCAAATCGAACGAAACAATGCAGAAAAGAACAAGCTTTAATTAATTGGTGTAGCGTTCAAATTGTTCAGTTCGGTTCGGTTGTTTTTGAGATAGAGCTCTCCAAACACGACGAACTTGTTTCGTGACGCGGTTGTCCCGGATTCTTTTACAATTCGAATAGTTAACACTATGAAATTTATAACTTTGCTTCCCAGGAATAATTAAAAGAAAGGATTTTCTGGAATAGTCATGTTTGATCTACAAGCAGAAGTATTTAGGAAAAAAATACAATAATTTTAATACACCGCATTGTGGTACAAACAGTGTAATGTAAGTTAGTTGCTGCCCCTGACCAGTTACAGGGCGGAGGGTCAACAACCCCAAACTCCCTCTGTTTCCACGTGTGTAACTCAACTCAACTCAAGTCAAGGTCAAAATATGTATTCTCGCTCTCAGTTCAACTCTTTTTTATGGTGCGCTCTTTATCTTGCTCTATCCTACCCTAGAGAAGTGTACACGTAATATTCTTTCTTTTCTTAGGTTGAATTTAGTTTAGTCGCCGACTGAGACTGAATAGGTGAAGGAATGCCATCTATGACGATGAGATTTAGTGCTACGAAAAACCACTGCTACGAATAAAGTTTTCTTAGTATGTATCGTTGTTGTACACCCTCCATTCCTTTGTATGGAAAAAGAAAATAATCTATCGTTTTCATGTACTCTATGCTACTTGTTTTCTTTATTTGATTAATCTTTATTAGGACACCCCTCTCTTATGCTGCCTCAACTCCCTCTCCCGTCCCATCACACACAAAGCCAATCCTTTTTTTACCTCATGCAAACGTTATCTTTTATCTCGCTCTAGAATTACACTTGTTTGTTTCCTTATAACACAAACAACTTTTGTGAAAAAATATATTGCATACCTTCAGTAAAATTATTTCTATAAAAATTATTGTAAACGTTTATGTATTGTATTGTATTGGTCTTTCTCAGAAAACGGCGGTTTAAGTTTTAAAGAATAATTCTACACAAAACTTGTTAAGTTAAATTTATTCATATTTTTAAATGTTTAATTTCCATTAGTATTAGTTTTCTGGTAAAATATAATTTCAACAGGTTGACTTGACTCCCAAGGCAATTTTGCATAAAAAACCCATACCTATTTTATGGTCCCTTAGCTTTTTTTAATTAAAATTCTTTCAAGTCTAGAGTATTGTAAGGCTTAAATTTTTTGGCGCTGTTTTTTAGGTGAAAGGCTAATCAGGTACTCAAGAGTAAAAAAATCCAATTTACTGTGAAAGACTGATGTGTGTCTCACTGAAATGTTACTTAGTATGTTCTTTTCTTAGTATGTTCTGTTGTTTTTCTATAAAATATTATATGTATTTTATAAATAATTTACTTTGGGCTATTTTCCAATAAAATACATAAATATCGAAGATCTGTCGCTCTATCAAGCAGTTGTTAGGCGAGAGGTAAACTTGAGTACCAGTTGTCTACATAGAGATACCGACCAGGGTCAACTTTTACAAAGCAAAAAATCTGGTGTGAAACACTCACACAACTTTCTCTTGCCAATGCAAATGATTAATAATAAACCTAACATTATTAATAAAATATTAGAAATAAACAAAAACTAACCTCAAAAACATAACCTTATTTTAATCATGAGTGAATGACGCAAAATGACAATCGAACTCAGTTTGGCTTAAAAATACGGAAAATCACGCTTTCACGCTAAACTAGGCTCTGTAGAGAAAAATGCTCTAACAAAAGTTGTAGATCTTTTAATTTTCTATAACTTTTATTATATACACTTTTGTCGTAAAATGCATACTAAGACCGAAATGTTAAAAAAATCGATTTTTCTCACGTTTTCGTGAGAAAAAAAACAGAAAATCGCAAATTACCGCTAAACTAAGCGTTATACAAAAAAATGTTTGAAACAGAAGTTGTAGGTTTTTAAATTCTCTACAACTTTTATTATATAAGTTTTTGCGCTAAAATTTATATTAAAGCCGTAATCTTAAAAAAACAACGTTTTTACGTGAAAACAGCCTCACCGAGAATTTCAGCAAACATGGCGCCTACCCTATCTTGTAGAGAATAAAAAATTGAGTAAAGTAGGCGATTTAAATAAAAATCGTAGGACCAGTTTTTGAGAAAATCGCAAAAAACTGAAAAATTATACGAATAAACTACTACTTCCGGTTGACCGATTTTGATGAAAATGTTCGTGTCGCGTCCGGTAGTGGTATGTAACTTAAGTTTCAAGTTTCAAGTTCGTACGATGTTCCGTTCTTGAGATATTCTGTTCACACACACACACACACACAGACACACGCACACACACACACACACACACACACACACACACAGACCAATCGCTAAAAACATGTTTTTTGGGTTCAGGGGGTCTGAAAACGTATAGATCCGGTGAAAACTCGATTTCGAAAAATCGACATGAAAACAATACTTTCCTTCCTATATATTCATATAGGCAAGAGAAAGTAATAACATTGGTTGTATAGATAGAGCAATACGCTCTCCGCTGCTTTCAATACTGAAGTCACGAGATTGCCTTTTGCGTATGAATGGTTGTGAGGAAAGGAAGTGAAAATTTTCACCGCGTTGGTCTAGAGTAGGGTGACCAGGCGTCCCGTAAAAATGGGAAAATCCAGTTTTTTCACGTTGTGTCCCGTTATCCCAAAAAAAACATTGTTGGGACGTTAAAATGTCCCATTTTCTCATTTTTATAATTGCATAATAGAGAAAAAAGATATTATTAAGTTGGCTGGAGCAAATGAAAAGTACACCAAAACTTAAAAATCTATTGCATTTCGTTATTATTCTGTTACCAGTTGTGTATTTGAATGGTATATCCTTGTTAATTTATACTTGAGAAATAACTTTAGTAATAAAGTAATATGAACCTCAACATTTTATTTATTTATTTTTATTCCTTGAAAAACTAGCAAATTGTGTGCTTTGATAGGCTTAAAAGAAAAGAAAATTTACGCTTTAAAAGTTTTAAAAACTAAATTAGATAGACACTAGATTTTTTTATTTTATAATATTTTTAACAGACGAACATTAAACCTGGATTCTAAAGGTCCTATTGCATATCCCCCACCCATAGACCACAGCCCCGGTAGTGCGTGTTATATTAGTGTCCCGTTTTTGGATGGTAACAATCTGGTCACCCTAGTCTAGAGGTAAATTCTTAGCCGTGAGTCAGCTGTTTAACAGCTGATTTTCGGAGACGAAGGTTCCTGGTTCAAATCCTAGTAAAGGTAGTTACTTTAATACGGATTTGAATACTAGACAGTGGTTACCGGTGTACTTTGATGGTTGGGGTTCAATTAACCATACTCTCTCAGTAATGGTCGATCTGAGTCTGTACAAGACTACACCTCATTTACACGTCATACACATCATCCTCATCTCATTGGGTCATGGGGTTGCTTATTGTTCAACATTGAACATATTGCAACGTACAAACATTAGGGATTGAAAAATAATTAAGCCAAATTTAGTTTCGTTTTCATTTTGCATAATTCACTCATGATTAAAATAAGGTTATAGGCCGACTCCGTAGCGTAGTGGTTAACGCGTTAGCCTATCACGTGGAGGTCCCGGGTTCGATTCCCGGCCAGGATCTGAAAATTTTAACAAGTCAAACTCACAGTTACAGTCACAAAATCCACCGTAGTCGCTAATAACCAACCACAAACATAAGGTTATGTTTTTACTTTCTCTCGCCTATATGAATATATAAGAAGGAAAGTATTGTTTCCATGTCGATTTTTCAAAATTGAGTTTTCACCAGATCTACACGTTTGCAGACCTCCTGAACCCAAAAAACACGTTTTTAGCAATTGGTCTGTGTGTGTGTGTGCGCGCGCGTACGTGTGTGAACAGAATATCTCAAGAACGAAACATCGTACGAACTTGAAACTTAAGTTAAATACCACTACCGGACCCGACACGAAAATTCATCAAAATCGGTCAACCGGAAGTAGTAGTTTATTCGTGTAATTTTTCACTTTTTTGCGATTTTCTCAAAAACTGGTTCTACGACTTTTTTAAAAATCCCCTGGTTTACTAAATTTTATATGTTCTATAAGATAGGGTAGGCCCCATGTTTGCTGAAATTCTTGGTGAGGCTGTTCTCACGTAAAAAAATTATTTTTTATTTAGATTACGGCTTTAATATGGATTTTAGCGCAAAATTTATACAACAAAAGTTGTAGAATTTAAAATCCTACAACTTTTATTTCAAACATTTTTTTCTATAACGCTTAGTTTAGCGGTAATTGGCGATTTTCTGTTTTTCTCGCACGAAAACGTGTGAAAAATCAATTTTTTAAAGATTTCGGCCTTAGGCATTGTACGATAAAAGGGTATATAATCAAATTTATAGGAATTTATAAGATCTACAACTTTTTTGTAGAGCATTTTTCTGTACAGAGCCTAGTTTAGCGTGAAAGAGTGATTTTCCGTATTTTTAAACCAAAGGTCGATTTTTATTTTGCGTCTTTCACTCACGATTAAAATTATGTTATGTTTATTGATGTTAGTTTTTTGATTATTTCTAATGTTTTATGACTATGTTAGATTATATTGTTCATTATTTATATTGGCAAGAGAAAGTCGTGTGTGTTTCACACTAGATTTTTTTTTAGGTTATTTCTAATGTTAGGTTGAATTGTTCATAATTTCGTTTGGCAAGAGAAAGTGAGTGAGTGTTTCACATCAGATATTTTCCGGATAAATAACCGAATATGATGTAAACAATTTTTTTGTTCATTTGTACCAGCATATATTTAGAACGCGTTTTTACGATAAAAATACAGTTTTTTATGTATATATGTGAAATAATAACGAGCGGGTGCCCCTAGCATGGCTCCCAGAGCAGAGCCCAGACTATGATGCGTAGCTGAAAGCTGAAAGCACTGTTCTAGTGAATTACACAGTTTGTGTGAAGGGTGGGGCAATTTTCCGTTCACTGCACCCGAGTTGGACGACCTCCAGCTCTTCAAACACTCACAATGTATACCACACAAACGCATTATGGTCTATGGTGCATGGTGCATGGTGGTGTACTTTCTAAATTATGTTCACTTTTTTATAACACATTCACCCTTCTTTTAAAATTTACAATAAAATTATATTACAATTATACCTCTGTATTGCGACCACCACAATTTTATGCGTAAATTGGTCTTTTTGAGTGGGGTAGTTGCTTAATAGCGGTTTATAAAACGGCCTTTTTACGTTTTTAATTTCTCTTGCCTATATGAATATATAGGAAGGAAAGTATTGTTTTTATGTCGATTTTTAGAAATCGAGTTTTCACAGGATATACACGTTTTCAGACCCCCTGAACCCGAAAAACATGTTTTTAGCGATTGGTCTGTGTGTGTGTGTGTGTGTGTGTGTGTGTGTGTGTGTGTGTGTGTGTGTGTACGCGCGCGCGTGCGTGTGCGTGTGTGTGTGCGTGTGTTTGTGTGCGCGCGAGCGTGTATGTGTGTATGTGTGTGTGTGTGTGTGTGCGCGTGTGTATGTGTGTGTGTGTGTGTGTGCGCGCGCGCGCGTGTGAACAAAATATCTCAAGAACGGAACATCATACGAACTTGAAACTTAAGTTACATACCACTACCGGACCCGACACGAACATTCTCATCAAAATCGGTCAACCGGAAGTAGGTAGTAGTTTATTCGTGTCATTTTTCACTTTTCTCCGATTTTCTCAAAAACTGAACAGACGATTTTTTTTTTAAATCGCCTCGTTTACTCAGTTTTTTATCCTCTACAAGATAGGGTAGGTGCCATGTTTGCTGAAATTCTTGGTGAGGCTGTTTTGACGTAAAAAAAATGTTCTTTTAAGATCGTGGCTTTAATATGCATTTAGCGCAAAAATGTATATAATAAAATATGTAGAAAATTAAAAATCCAACTTTTATCCCAAAATTTTTTTTTGTATAACGCTTAGTTTAGTGGTAATTAGTGATTTTCTGTTTTTTTCTCACGAAAACGTGTGAAAAATCGATTTTTTTAAGATTTCGGCCTTAGCATTTTACTATGCATTTTACGACAAAAGTGTATATAATTAAATTTATAAGAAATTAAAAGATCTACAACTTTAATTTAAAGCATTTTTCTCTACAGAGCCTAGTTTAGCGTGAAAGAGTGATTCTCCGTATTTTTAAGCCAAACTGAGGTCGATTTTCATTTTGCGTCTTTCACTCATGATTAAAATTATGTTATGTTTATTGAGGTTAGTTTTTTGTTTATTTCTAATGTTTTATTACTAGTGTTAGGTTTATTGGCAATTATTTGCATTGGCAAGAGAAAGTTGTGTGAGTGTTTCACACCAGATTTTTTTATCTCATTCACAATCAAAAGGTGCTCAGTGCGTTGCCTTATTAATTTCAACGTTTCCAAGTTCAAATACAAAGACATTGAAATAAAATTTTTTAACTATAGAAAAAATTTGGTGTGAAACACTCACACAACTTTCTCTTGCCAATGCAAATAATCAACAATAAACTTAACATTAGTAATAAAACACTAGAAATAAATAAAAAACTAACCTCAATAAACATAACCTAATTTTAATCATATATGAAAGACGCAAAATGAAAGCGACCTCAGTTTGGCTTAAAAATACGGAAAATCGCTCTTTCACGCTAAACTAGGCACTGTACAAAAAAATTCTATGAATAAAAGTTGTAGATCTCTTAATTTCCCATAAATTTTATTATATACACTTTTGTCGTAAAATGCATATTAAGGCCGAAATCTTAAAAAACCGATTTTTCACACGTTTACGTGAGAAAAAACAGAAAATTGCTAATTACCGCTAAACTAAGCGTTATACCAAAAAATGTTTGAAGTAAAAGTTGTAGAATTTTTAATTCTCTACAACTTTAAATATATACATTTTTGCGGTGAAATGCATATAAAAGCCGCAATCTAAAAAAAAAACAATTGTTTTACGTAAAAATAGCCTCGCCAAGAATTTCAGCAAACATGGCGTCTACCCTATCTTGTAGAGAATAAAAAATTAAGTAAATGAGGCGATTTAAAAAAAAATCGTAGGACCAGTTTTTGAGAAAATCGAAAAAAATTGAAAAATTACACGAATAAACCACTACTTCCGGTTGACCGATTTTGATGAAAATGTTCGTGTCGGGTCCGGTAGTGGTATGTAATAAAGTTTCAGGTTTCAAGTTCGTACGATGTTCCATTCTTGAGATATTTTGTTCAGTTATTTAGATATGAAACTACTTACACAAGATAGAACAGCTTGGAGAACTGCATTAAACCAGTAGAGAGAATGATGGCAAGAAAGAAAAAAAGAAAAAATGGGGAAGAGTTTAAAAACAGCATCTACCTAAACAGAACGAATACCAGTATACGCCCGTTTTACATAGACCTTCTCCATTGGTGTCCATCTACAGTATTGAAAATCCCCTACACCTTGTGGCAGTCAAATTTACGGTCGCCCCAAAACGAAAATGCCTTTTTAAGGAAGGGGGTCGGAGCGAAAGTGGTCGCTTTATAGGGCTACCAGCAACCCCTGCTCGCTTCGCTTCACAACAGCCAGTGTAGGCCTCATTAAATTATTTTAAAACCTCTCTATATACAATATTTGTGCATTACTGCAGATTATTTTGTGCAGATTACTGCATAATCTGGTCAAGATAGAGAGGAGGGTCCTCAGAACAATACTAGGTCCAACGAAAAATGAAGAAGGAGCCTACAGGCTAAGGCCAACATCAGAGTTGTACCTCTCGAATGAAGCTGAGAAACTGGAGGATGCTATCAGAAAGAGAAGAGCCAACTACTTTGCACAAAAAAAAACTCTCTTAAAAAAATTCTCTTCAGGATGAGTAACAGCAGATTAACCAAAAGAATATTTGACTTTCTGTATAAAAAGAAGAATAAAAATGATTGGTTAAAGGGGGTGATGAGAGATATGGAGGAGATTGGATTGACGAGGAAGGAATGTTGAATAGAGCTACGTTTAGAGAGGCTGTCAGAGCTTTTGCTGGTTTTCGGGAGCGCGTTTCTTTGAGGAGGACGGTGGAGTGGTCTGAGGAGAGGAGAGAGGGTGCAAGGGTGAGGCTGAAGAAGTACTGGGACGACATCAAAGCCGGTAGGAGGAAAAGGAAATCCTAATGCTGATTGTTTCTCGTGGTCCACAGATGGCCGAAACGAAAAGAAGAAGAAGAAGAAGACAATATTTGTGGTTTTTTGCCCGGCGACAGCAAAATAAATTGTTTTTATGCACTTCCAGCTCTAGAAAGTCCGACATCAAGTTGTCCATGAGTGAAGGAAGCACTCTTGTCTCAAATCGATGCCCACTGTTTTAAATGTTTGTCCCAGCGATTTTACATAATTGAATAGAATGGGGTCTCCGTAGACTGCATAGAAGATTACCGATGGATAAGAGACAGTTGATATATGGCTGAGATAAGAGACAGTAATATGTACGTGGGTGCAGTACTCAGAGTAATTGGAAATATACGACTCATTCACTACCTGTCGAATGAAAACAAATATATGAAATGCAGTACAAAAATAAAATTTTTGAATAATTCCGAATTTTTAATATTTTTGGAATCGAATGTTACTATTCACGTTTTTCTATGAAATATAAAAGTTGAATCGTGCTTCTAACCTAAAAAAATAAAAGAGCTATGCATTTGATAAACTAAAACATGTGACATCGTCACAGTTTAAGTTGCTTAACTAACTTAATTAAAGTTACTTAAAGTTGCAAAATATCCTATATTGATCAGGAAGATCTAAGCTATGCAACAATGAAAGATTTTTTAAAATCAGTTCAGTAGTTTCTGAGATTACCTCATACAAACAAACAAACAAACAGACAGACAGACGTTTCTTCTTTATTATATTAGTATAGATTAAATACATTGGTCTTATTGTTTAAGTGAACAGCCGAAAGCGAAAGGCTGATTTGAACCTCTCGAGGCTTCACTAAGTAAAACGAGGACGCAAGTGGTTTACTATTAGCGTACCTTCCTCACTGAGTGGAAAAGTATGCTTATCAGCATGCCAGCCCTCACCCTGAAAATGACACCTTCACTTTATTCACCACAGTGTCCAACTGTAGGCCTACAATGAATAGGAGATAACTGTGACTAGTGACACAGTACACCTCTACCTGTTCTATTGTTAAATAGTTGTCATATAATTGGGTGACCCCATTATAAGAGAGACAACTATTTGTGTAGCCCTGTAACTAGCAGATCGAGTGCAAATAATTTAACACTCCACCTGCCTGTTATGGACGTAACATTCGTTTTATGAGTAACTAGCATACCCCGCGCGCTTCGCACGCAAAACATGTGCAGTCCTAATCAATTTGTTTAAAATAAATATGTAACAGATATTGTGTAGCTACGCTAGCGTCTGTATACTCCAAGCTCCAATGTACTCTCTCTTTCCCCCTCTCTTACCCGCACACACAGACCAATCGCTAAAAACATATTTTTTTTGGGTTCAGGGGGTCTGAAAATGTGTATATCCGGTGAAAATCGACATTAATACAATCCTTTCCTTCCTATATTCATATAGGCAAGAGAAAGTAAAAATAGATAAGATCAATTATGATGTTTTTTAACGAATTCATGTTTTGTATTTTGTTTTTATCTTATAGGGATGTTATTGTAGTAGTTAGAAACAGAAGGGAGGGAGGCGGGAAACGGGTTAGGGTTGATGAACTCTGGAGGGTAATAAAAGGGTGCAGTGACCTTGACAGAGAATTATCTACGATCTTTCTTTGGTGCATGAGGGGGATGAACTCGACTATTTCTTTGTTCGTTCAACTTTATACTTATTAACATTTTAAAACCCCCAAATAACAATTTCATTTCCTTTTTTCTAGTCGATTAAAAACTATTTTATTGTAACTTATTGTAGTAAAGTCCTCTCAAACAAATAATTTTGGCAATAAAATTAATCAATTATGGTTTTTCCATCCTTTTAAACATTTTTTGTGTTTTTTCATTCATGGATTAATTATTTTCACCAATAAATAATTAAGCCGACCATAAGAGTAAGGTGGAGAGTAAAAATAATTTAAACTCAATCTGCTAGTTTCAGTTTTTTAACAGCTGATTTTCGGAGACGAAGGTTCCTGGTTCAAATCCTAGTAAAGGTAGTTACTTTTATACGGATTTGAATACTAGACAGTGGTTACTGGTGTACTTTGATGGTTGGGGTTCAATTAACCATACCTCTCAGGAATGGTCGGCCTGGGTCTGTACAAGACTACACCTCATTTACACGTCATACACATCATCCTCATCTCATTGGGTCATGTGGGGTTGCTTATTGTTCTCGATTGAACAGATTGCAAAGTACACAAATTAGGAACAAAAAAAATCTGTTAGTTAAAATAGTTCTCTCTCTTATCACATGGTCACCCAATTGAGGCATTTAACAACAGAACAAGTACAGGTGCAAAATACACTACAATCGATTTCCTGATTATATGCGCCCGAGTTTGAACCCTTGTATCTCCAAAACTATGAGTCAGAATTTACATCAAAATTTAGCTCATTTTATTCTGCGTTGACCCATAATAGTCCTATATTTTTAATATTGTTTAAAAATTGCAATATCGAGGTTGGAAGACAAAAACACCCGGTTTCTTTGCTACCACAACAAATTTCATGCAACTAGAGGCGTGTAACTCGACAATTATTTGACCGACAAGTTTGAAATTTTAACACATCACAGCGAATTATATTCTTACAACGTGAACGAAATTTAAAATTCGTAAGTTACTTAAATTTTTATTTATTAACAATATTCTGAATCCGTGCTATCTCGATAACCGGTCAACGTTCCGCACGAGCAAACTATCATTTTATTCAGCGTAAAAAATTAGTGCAAATGAATTAATAACATAAAATATTAATCTGTCAATGGGGTAAAATTTTTTAAATTTTGAAAAATAGATAAGGCGATGCAGGGGTGGGCGCTACTGTCCATGTGTCAGGTTGTGTACGTGACATCCTGTCGGACTGAATACCTGATAGTGCACCCATCTCCCGCATGGCCAAGTCTATTTTTCAAAATTTAAAAAATTCTACCACAATATTTGCCAATCAATATTTCATGTGTCACCGGATGGCGACATTAAGTGGTTAACCGTATTTGTTTGGTGGCCCTGAAAAGGGCCGTTTAAGCGGTGGTCGTCTTGATGGGAAGCGTCGGTCGTAGTCGTCGTGGCGGTCGAGGAGCTGGGCGACACGGCGTGTCGTCGTCCAGCGGAGACTTCATCTTCTTCCCTCGCAGTAGTGCGTCGATGGCTGCTTCGTCTGGTCCGGTGGGCGTAAGGCTCGGTCGAGGGACCGCTGTGGGCATCGCTCGCGTGAGCGGGCGATGACGGTCCGGTCGACGGCTTACGGTGACGGGTCGGCGAGTGGAAGCATCATTTTTCTTTTGCGGGGTCGTCGATTAATCTTCGCTGGAGTCCGGCAGCCGTGTGCCGTGGTGGACGTCTTGTCTGCTGTCTGGTTCGAAGTGAATCCCTCGGAGTCTTGATCGGAAAAATGAATCGCTGCTCAGTGCAGCGCTCTTTGTATAGTCGCCGAGAGCGCTGTGGTAGAGAGCGGCTACTGGCTTGGTCTTGATGACAAAGGCCACTGTCGGTGCGGAGCCGAAACGTTTGTCGGTGCGCCGCTAAAGGGCCTACCGCGCCGACAAAGGCCGGCAACACAGTAAATGGTTAATTAGAAGGGGTGGCGGTGACACATGTTACTTTATTTTTATTTTCGTAGTCACAGTTATCTCCTATTTCATTATACAGCTAGACGCTGTGGTGAATGAAGTGAAGGTATCATTTGCAGGATGGGCCTGGTATGCTGATAAGTGTACTGTGACACTTATCGCTAAGTTCTATTTCGGGATCTAGGTAATTAAATAATTAATACACTAAAGTTTACAATTACAAATACCTATTTATTGCAACTAAAAGATTTATAAAATAAATAATAAACTAATTATAATGAAGTAATACAATAAGTAACTTAAATATTACTTAGCACTACTTACAAATAATTATATCAAAGCACATACACAAAAACTGATTATAATTCACATACACAAGATAATATGACAATAGTTAACCACTACAATGCTCGGATTTGTAACCTGTACTACGCACCGTTAGCCACTCAATAAAAACTCGTCAAAGATCAAACGGATACTAACTCAATGACCGCACTCGGGCGCTCTTTACATAGCTCGATCAAAAAGAATCCTCTCGAAAGACACTGAAATTCGATACAAATAATAAAGTACAAAAACCCTTTATAAATGAGTAGGCTACTAGAAAAAATCTATTGTAAACAAGTAAATAGATCTATTGTAAATAGAATAAAAGTTGTTACAGGTAATGTGCCGACCTTTTATAAATAGGTATAGGTACTTTTATTGTTACTATTGCCCTATTGTTACTTTTTCACTCTATTATCTACTCTTAACCGTTTTATGAATGTAGTACTAGAAATTTCTTGAACCATATTCGTCTTCGATACTGTCACAGTACTTTGGCACTCAGTAAGAAAACCACTGACTCGTCGTTTTACTTAGTAAAGCCTTTAGAAGGTACAAGTCAGCCTTTCGGCTGATCACCTAAACAACATATTCTTAACTTTGTGTTTCTAAAAAAGCTTTTTCTGCTTTTTACCAAAAAAAAAGCTTACCCCAAAAAATCATCTCTGCTTTTCAAAAAGCTCACCTAAACAACAGCATATTCTTAACTTTGTGTTTCTAAAAAAGCTTTTTTTGCTTTTTACTAAAAAAAAGCTTACCCAAAAAAAAGCTTCTCTGCTTTTAAAAAAGCTCACCTAAACAACAACATATTGTTAACTTTGTGTTTCTAAAAAAGATTTTTTGCTTTTTACAAAAAAAAGCTTACCAAAAATAAAGCTTTTTTTCTGCTTTTTACCAAATGGTGTCCGAAATGTAGGCCGGATGGTTCGACTGAAATCCGGGCGACTACGTTTCAGATTTAGCTTTCTGATGATAATTTTTTTTTCTATATTTTTGTACCCAACAGGTAAAGAGTGTTAACTCAAATTTTGGCAAAATTGGTTTGAAACTACCTTTAAAATCAGAAAGAAATGCTCTAATGCTGCAATTTTGTAGTTAATGTACAAGATTTTTTTTTGTAAAATTGTTACTGAATGGGTTTTATTGATAGTCAAGTAAATTTTGCTTGAATTTGGTGTTTACTAAACAGTACCGAGTCAATTTTGAATTTTTTTCAAACGTTGCGAATAAAATGCTGCTTCTTTACAGAAGTATTGTTAGCACTAGGTATTAAACAAAAAATTTTTTTTAATCACGTTATACTGGAGTTAACACTAATGTAGAACGTAAAACAGTGACAAAACACAGAAAGCGGTTAACACGTTAGGTTCTGTTTAGGCGGGAAGAAGTGTACTCGTAAAGTTCACAAAAAGTTATTAAATAATAAATCTGAAGATAAGAAGCATTTCATTGATAAAAACTAGGTGTAAACTTCTTGTTACTAACACCTACTGAAATTTTGTTACAATAATGAAAAGAAAAATATTCCTACTTTTTGGCTCTTCTGAAAAATCATCAAATGGAGTTGACACCTTTTACTTCTTAGGTACAGATTTTTACTTTCTTTAGCCCTACATGAATATATAGGAAAGTAAAGTATTGTAACAAGATCGAAGAAAAGACGGGATCGTTCGCGAATGTTCCAGAATTCCATTCATAAAAATAGTTAAGGAATAATAAAAATATCAACACACAATAGCAGCAATAAATTACAGTTTTAACAATAAAGGGTACGCCTATTATAAAAGGGTATTGTGTACAGCTATTTTTATGAAGTTGTTTATGAGGTTGTTTACGTTTTCTATTTACAATAGTTGACTTGTTTAAAATGGATTTTTCTAGCATTCATTAATAAAGAGTTATTTTTGTACTTTATGATTTCTCTACTTTATTCTGGAATGAACTTTTATAAATAGGTATATAAGGAGATCCCCGAGTGCGGTCAGAGTCAGTATCGTTTGATCTTCGACGAGCGATTCGGGTTGTTAAATGTAACTTATGTGTCAAGTTTTAAGTTTGTACGATGTTCCGTTCTTGAGATATTCTGTTCACACAGCCACACACACAGGACCAATCGCTAAAAACATGTTTTTTTTTGGTTCTGGGGGTCTGTTTACGTGTAGATCCGGTGAAAACTCGATTTGTTAAAATCAACATGAAAACAATACTTTCCTTCCTATATATTCATATAGGCAAGAGAAAGTTAAAACGAATAAATAAACAAATAATACAGGTGTTTTATTAGGCGGACTGGAGTAGAAATAAAATTAATAACGTGAAGTCGACCAGAGTGAGTGAAGGTGTGTTTACATTTCTATCCTAAGGGGTAAATATAATGATTGGAATTTTATTCCACGACCCTTAATTTATACGACAACATGTAATTGAACGGTATTAGTAGTTTCATTAGACCAGGACACATATTATTTATTTACACCCTTAGCTGTGGGGTTATCACGATCAGAACAAAGTAACCACCACCTGTTACTTACAACACTCGATTACTCTGAACACATAACAAAAGAGTTAAAATGTATTGTATTGAAGTGAACATAACCCCCACACATCATGCATATTTTGCTTTAATTTATTCAGACAGCCCTTCTCTCTTAATACATAGATTGTGTCTTTCCCTCCCTTCGAGCCGTGAGCTGCAGGTGCACCATGGTACCTTTTAAAAACACCGGTCACCCTCTTCAAAGCCAAGGTTATTCACCCTCATCTACTGTTTGTCTGTGACTTGATGGCCCCTCGCAGAGGGGAGCAATATGCGGATTGTAAAACCATTTCAGAAACCAACTAATATTTTTTAGGTCACTGAAAATTTTCGGAAATGACGTATTTTTATAAAACAAAGTATTTTGCATGTTTTTTGTTCTCTAAATTATTTCGAAAAACACTCGCCTAATGAGATAATGTATAATTTAGTAAAAGTTTTGTTTTTGAAGAAAAACCCGTATTTTTTCAAATACATCGTCACTGTTCAACAACTATTCCACAGATTAACGTAAAATTTGGCAGTGTTGTTCTGTAATAATTATGAAAAACGATGATGCAATAAAATTTAACACAAAATCAATACTTTTTAAGTTATAAGGTATTTTCATAAATACATTTTGTAAAATCGCGAAACACGACATAAAAAAGTCAGCATGCGACAAACTTTTTTATCTTTAAAGAAAACTGTACACTGTAAGCGAATGAAATAAATAGAAAATTTTGAATTATATTTTAGTATATCTATATATTTAAAACGCAAAATCACTTCCAATGTATTTTAAATGGGAATTCTTTAAACTCTTAAATACAGAGTTCTAACGAACGGATTTTTATAATTTTTACATGGTTTTAAAGAGTATTCTTTCCTGATTCGGTAAAAAGTTTTAAACTTGAAATTCATGCTAAATTCGAGCTTCATTTTACGAAATAAATAAGAACAAAATATATTGTTTACAACGTATAGCTCTGTAATACCGTACAGCGAGTCTCCCACTTAATGAACACTAATGAATATATGAACACAATACAATATCATAAGGAAAGTCATGGTTAATTTCATTGAAATTCAATGGTAAGTGTTTCATATAAGGCCTTTGATAATAAAATATTTATGAAAATTTGTGTTGTTGTTTAGGTCAACAGCCGATAGGCTGGTTGGAATCTATAGAGGTTTAACTAAGTAAAAACGAGGAGTGAGGTGGTTTACTATTGCCGTCTCCCTTATCTGCATCTTATTGTGCGAATTTATTCGCACGGGTCCACTAGTTTTATTTAAGTATTGTTCAGTTCAAAGTTATTCATTTTTTTAGATATTTACCCTACTTCATATGATTTAGAATTCGCTCTGCCATTTAACACAGTTATTGTTCTTCACTAAAAAAACGTAATTTTATACACAGATTTTTCCGTTTTTCTTTGGATATTACAAAAACTACTGGATATATGGTTCTGAAACTTATTTTATTAAATTTTTTGGGTCGAAATACATAAGAAACCATCAAATCTACTCATAAAATTGGGTTCCTAGACCTCTAGGATGACTTTATTTAGGCGTATGTTCTGAACCCAGGGCGAAATCTTTCGCTAGCCGTAACTCGCTAACGAAGCGTTTCCAGACCCATGTTTATTTAAAATTTTTTCATTATTTTGATGAGTGGAAACCACCTTAGAAGTTTGTCAGGTTACTCGTGAGACACCCTGTATAATGAAATAGGACATAACCAACTGTGACTTGTGTGTTTTACACGTTTACCTGTTCTGTTGTTTAATGCTTCAGTCATTGATCGGCTGACCAAGTGATAAGAGAGAGAACAATTTTTTGTAGCCCTGCAACTTGCTAGTTGCAGGGCAAAATTTTTATCACTCCAGCTGCCTGAAATAGGCAAAACATAATTGTAATTACCTATATTGAAAGGTCTGAAAAAACGTAATCGATAAACGACGTGGGAAACATCAGCCCAAATTAATTTATAAACAGAAAACTCCATTAACCCTTACAGTGTCAGCGTTCAAATATTAGGACGTCAAGATTTAGACTAAAATATGCCAGCGTCCTATTACGAGTATTTAGGTCGTTAGCAGTTTTACCAAAAAATGCTGGCGTCGTCCTTTTATTAGTACGTCAAATAAAAAATTCATAGAATATTTTTTCACTCAATTTTTAAAATCAACATATGAACATAATCAGTAAGAAATGTAGATTGAAAAAAATACATGTAGTTTTTTTATGAATGTAATTTATTAAAAAACCTAAAAATTGGATTTTTATAACTTTTATCGCAGTATTTTAATTTTTTTACAATACATAAATATTTTTTTTGTAATTTTCGCGTAATTAAATTGTCTATAAAATGATGTAAATGAAATTGAGTAACATAATTTTTTAGGGTGATTTTTTTTTTGAATTGAAAAGAAAATTTCCACAAAAAATGGCTACGTATCATTTTATTTAGAAATTGTAAAAAATGTGTTCCAATTTGATTGTCATACAAGATCAATTCATTATGAATAAAACAAAATATCTGGTGTGAAACACTCACACGACTTTCTCTTGCCAGTGCAAATAATTAACAATAAATCTAATATTAGTAATAAAACATTAGAAATAAACAAAAAACTAACCTCAAAAACATAACCTTATTTTAATCATGAGTGAAAGACGCAAAATGAAAATCAACCTCAGTTTGGCCTAAAAATACGGAAAATCAATCTTTCACGCTCAACTAGGCTCTGTGGAGAAAAATGCTTTAAATAAAAGTTGTAGGTCTTTTAATTTCCTATAAATTTTATTATATACACTTTTGTCGTAAAAAGCATTCTAAGGCCGAAATCTTAAAAAAATAGATTTTTCACACGTTTTCGTGAGAAAAAAACAGAAAATCGCAAATTACCGCTAAACTAAGCGTTATACAAAAAAATGTTTGAAATAAAAGTTGTAGAATTTTACATTTTCTACAACTTTTATTATATAACGTTTTGCGTTAAAATGCATATTAAAGCCGCAATCTTAAAAAGAAAATGTTTTTACGTAAAAACAGCCTCACGCAGAATTTCAGCAAACATGGCGCCTACCCTATCTTGAAGAGCATAAAAAATGTAGTAAACCAGGCGATTTAAAAAAAAAATCGTAGGACCAGGTTTTGAGAAAATCACAAAAAAGTGAAAAATGACACGAATAAACTACTACTTCCGTTTGACCGATTTTGATGAAAATGTTCGTGTCGGGTCCGGTAGTGGTATGTAACTTAAGTTTCAAGTTCGTACAATGTTCCGTTCTTGAGATATTTTGTATACACACACACACGCACGCGCGCGCGCGCGCGCGCGCACACACACACACACACACACACACACACACACACACACACACACACACACACACACAGACCAATCGCTAAAACATGTTTTTTGGGTTCAGGGGGTCTGAAAGCGTATAGATCCGGTGAAAACTCGATTTCGAAAAATTGACATGATAACAATACTTTCCTTCCTATATATTCATATAGTTGCCCATAACAGACAGGTGGAGAGTCAAATCATTTACTCTCAATCTGTCGTTCCTGGGCTAAAATAAATAGTTCTGTTTCTTATCACATGGTCAGCCAATTAAATGGCTGAATCATTTAAGAACAGAAGAGGTAGAGGTGTAAAAGACACTAATCAGAGTTATCTCCTCTGAAAGTAATGATATTCATTATACAGCCAGACCCTGTGGTGAATGAAGTGAAGGTGTCATTTGCAGAGTGGAAAATATGTGATTTTCAGAGTGCCCGGCATGCTGATAAGCGTACTTTTCCATTCAGTGAGGAAGGCAATGGTAAACCACCTCACTCCTCGTTTTACTTAGTAAAGCCTCTACAGGTTCAAACCAACTTTTCAGCTGATGACCTAAACAACATATTCATATAGGCAAGAGAAAGTAAAAAGTCATTAAGATACGTTGAAAAATGGCCATGTTATTATGGATAGATAGATGCCACAAATCGCACAAAAATGTAGGCCGGCGTTTTTCGGTAGGAACTCGCAATATTCTCTGGCACTGTAAGGTTTAATTAGGAAATTTCACACTCACCGGCCACAAAGAAATTCAATCATATTAAAATACTGAATTAAACACCCACCCTTTGTACCTTTGAGGCCGGCCCGTTGGCGTAGTGGTTAACGCACTGGCTTTTACACCGGGGTCTCGGGTTCGATTCCCAGCCAGGTCTGGCAATTTTTCATCACTCATTCTCCATCCATCGTCTACATTAGCAGAAATTGCAAAACAGTCAGACGTAAAACCAAAAAAATTCACCTTTGAGGCAAGCAATAAGGGGGTGCAAAGCGCCGTCGCAATTAATCGTTTATTTCAAACTAACAGAGGCGTACACTAGTTCAACAAAATGCATCCAACAGAAAATGAATAACATTGAAACTATATTTTTTCTCACATAATGTAAAAAAATGAAGCTAAAAATTTCGAGGTCGTTACACTTTTAATTGAGAAGTTTAATTTAAAAAGAAACAAGTTTTAAAAAATACAAGTAAATACCTTTTATAAAATTCCAACTGACAATACTTGTTCAACTACAATACTTTTTTGTAGTTTGAAAATACTGTAATGTATTTACCAAACAGATAAATTTCGGAAATTGTGTAGTTTAATTCAGTAGCTTTAAATATATCAGTAAACTAGAATGTATTGTTGATTCTACTTCTTGCATAAATTTCTATAAAATTAAGATTTCTACGAAAATTTAGAAACGTGTAAGTAATTAAACTGCACATAACAGGCAGGTGGAGTGTAAAATTATTTTCACTTGATCTGGTAGTTGTCCCTCTCATCACGTGGTCACCCAATTATATGATTAAACCATTTAACAAGAGAACAGGTACAAGTGTACTGTGACACTAATCATAGTTATCTCCTGTGAGAGTAATGAATTTCACTATACAGCCAGACCCTGTGGTGAATGAAGTGAAGGTGTCATTTGGAGGGTGGGCCTGGCACGCTTATAAGCAAACTTTCCCTTTACTTTGCTGACATTTTTTGGGGAAGCTGTCCTCTCGTAGTAAACTTTTTTTTTTAAGATTACGGCCTTAATATGCGTTTTAGCGCAAAAATGTATATAATAAAAGTTGTAGGAAATTTAGAAACCGACAATTTTTATAGTTGTCACCGCCACCCCTTCTAATTAATCATTTACTGTGTTGCCAGCCTTCAATACTTCTTCTGGCCTTTGTCGGCGCAGTAGGCCCTTTAGCGGCGCACCGACAAACCTTTCGGCTCCGCACCGACAGAAGCCTTTGTCATCAAGGCCAAGACAGTAGCCGCTCTCTACCACAGCACTCTCGGCGACTATATAAAAAGTGCTGCACTGAGCTGGGCGATTCAATTTCGAGGGATTCACTTCGAAACAGACAGCAGACAAGACGTCCACCACGGCACACGGCTGCCGGACTCCAGCGAAGACTAATCGACGACCCCGCAAGAGAGAAAATGATGCTTCCGCTCGCCGACCCGTTACCGTAGCCGTCGACCGGACTGTCATCGCCCGCTGACGCGAGCGATGCCCACAGCGGTCCCTCGACCGAGCCTTACGCCCACCGGACCCGACGAAGCAGCCATCGACGCACTACTGCGAGGGAAGAAGATGAAGTCTCCGCTGGACGACGACACGCCGTGTCGCCCAGCTCCTCGACCGCCACGACGACTACGACCGACGCTTCCCATCAAGACGACCACCGCTTAAACCACCCTTTTCAGGGCCACCAAACAAATAAGGTTAGCCTCTTAATGTCGCCATCCGGTGACATAAGCATACTTTCCCTTTACTTTGCTGACATTTTTTGGGGAGGCTTTTCTCTCGTAGCAAAAAAAAAATTTTTTAAGATTACGGCCTTAATATGCGTTTTAACTCAAAAATGTACACATAATAAAATTTGTAGGAAATTTAGAAACCGACAATTTTTAAATAATTTTTTTGTATGTTTTGGTTTATGGGAACAGCCGAAAGGCTGGTTTTAACCTCTAGAGCAGGGATCTTCAACCCGCGGCCCGCAGAACGATTTCAGTTTTTGAGCAAAGAGCTTAGAACATTGCATCATTTTGTTGATTTTTAAACTAGTGAAAGAGAAAGAATGTCAAGTTTCCCATTGAACTGAAAAATCACCATTTTGATGTTTTTAGTTTGGATTTGAGTTTTGTAACATGTTTAAGTATAAGTATATGTTTCAATATTGATATTTACTGTCATTTTCAACCAATATAAGCTTAAAAAAAATCATGTTATTTCTTTTAACCTGACACAAAATGTTCATAAATGTTTATACTATACAAATTCATACACAAATATACATACATACGTAGATCAATGCGGCCCTAAAGCCCACCCGTAATAAAAATTTGGCCCTTTATTAAGATAAGGTTGAAGAACACTGCTCTACAGAGGCTTTACTAAGTGAAAATGAGGAGTGAAGTGGTTTACAAATGCCACAACTCACTAACTGGAAAAGTATCCTATGCTTATCAGCATGCCAGACCCACCATCCAAATGACACCTTCACTTCATTCACCACATACACTATAGATACTGAAGCCACGAGATTGCTTTTTGCGTATGTATGGGCTGTGACGAAGGGAAGTGAAATATTTGCAGTGCTGCCAACCTCAACAGCATGGGTAATATGAATAGGGTTTTTAAAATTCAAACGAAAGCTATTAGGTGTATGGTGGGAGCTAACCAGCTAACCTCATGCAGGCCACTATTTAAGGAGCTTAAATTGCTTACAGTTCCCTCTCTGTACATTTTTGAGGTGATTATGTATGTTAGGCAAAATAATTTTATGCAGAATTTCAATTTTCACAATCATAACACGAGAAACAGAAATGATTATTATGTGGCTAATCACTCCACAAAATTGTTTGAAAAAAAAACCTACTTATGCAGGGAGAAAATTCATAAATAAATTACCCCAATTTTTAAAATACTGTGAGGATTTGAATTCCTTTAAAAGGAATCTGAAAATTTACTTGATCGGTGAAACTTTTTATAGCATACAAGAATTTCTTTCTTGATAGTAGTGTAGTGATACATTGTGTGATTCTTATATTATATTTCAGGTGTTATAGCTGACATGTCCTATACTCCTCCTGGAGTCTCCAGGGCGCAAAAAAAAAAAAAACAGTGAGCACTACCTGTACATTTCACTACCGTCCAGTTTCTAGATACATTTTCTAAGCTGTTGTTTATTCCGAGAAAATGTTTTCTTCATAAACCTTATACGAAATAAATGTGACCTGTAATATTACTATAGCTTCATTACATGACCAGAAACACATATCAGAGTGCGTTTACGAATGAACCGCCTTCTTTACTTTTGCTGTCATCGGCGTTTTCATTATCAGTCTCTCTAGTATCTACCTAACCGTTTTCTTTTTTTACCAGGTGTCAACAAAACTGTTAAAGAATAGCTTCTTCATGTCCTTAATTTTCTTCTTTATTTTTCGAATTGCGGAAAGAGAAACATCATAGTAGTTAGCCGCTCGCTCACGGCTTTTTTGTTTAACTTCAAATTCACAACATTTTACTAAATTGCGTTCAGCAATGTGAATAGTTCGACCACGTTTTCGAGAAACCGACATATTTGTGTTTACGGTAACAAACAGTTCGTACAGTTATCCTAGAATTCAATTGAATTTTTTTATCCCAGAATTCAATTCGTACAGTTAACCTAGAAAAGGTTCCGCGATATACTGTCTATGCTCTGGGTACACAGTATAAGTTATGTTTGTTGTACTGAAGTTAAAGCAGTCCCGCATGCGCACTGATGTTTTCCCCCCTTTACCCCTCGTTGGAAACGAGGGCAAACTCGTGACTCAAGTGACTATATTTGTATAATGAAATAGGAGATAACTCTGATTAGTGTGTTTTACACCTGTAGTTTTACACCTCTTCTGTTATTAAATAGTTCAGTTATACAATTGGCTAACTATGTGATAAGAGAAAGAACTATTTTTTTTAACCCTGGAACATCAGATCAAGTGCAATTAATTTAACACTCCACCTGCCCGTTATGGGCATATTTCTTAGTAAACGCTTAGTTTAGCTGTAATTCGTGATTTTTCTCTTTTTTCGTGGAAATTTGTAAACAAATGGATTTTATTGGCCTTAGAATGCATTTTAGGTCAAAAGTGTAAGTATATAGGCCTATAATTAAAATTATAGGAAATTAAAAAAACCTACAACTTTTGTTTTAAGGGTACGATGGCTGTATGATGGTTTTGACTGAAATTTTGATTTTCGGTTTTTAATGTTTTTTTTTAAGTTTACACCTAGATCTACCACAAAAACATTAAATTACGACAAAAAAATTATTTTAAAGAAAAAATTTAAGTTTTTATCAGGTTTATCCTAAAAAATTAACATGTCGCCAGAAACAAATATTTTTCATATTTTTATAGGTATTACTTGTTTTAGTGCAAACAGAATTTTAGTTCTTTTTTAAATATCTGTTTCACTATTTTTAATATTCTATGCAGTTATTGCAGCTTTCTAGCCAACTTTTGATGGGAAATTAAACTTGTTTGTGTAAATTTTATTTTTTATAAGTGCCTTTTCCCGTAAATTTAATTTTTAACACTTAGGTACGTTTTTTCCAGAAACCATTTAACCTACCAGGCTGAAATTTTTACCTAATTATCATGTACATGCACATTCACCGACATTGTTTTTACTTTCTCAAGTGCTCAAAAAATTAGTAATTCATGTAAAAAACGAAGAAAAAAATTGTAAAAATTTTATGTTATTCGTTATTCTTTTAAAAACTTTATGGTCCAACAGATTAAATTGAAAAAGTCAGTAGCTAAAATTACTCTACAACTTTAAGTGAGTAAAGTTTCATTTTTCTATTTTTCACCAATCCTATGAAAAATGTACCTAAAAATAGCAAATTTAACATTGGCGGGGTACAAAGTACAGTCTCCCCTAAAGCATTTTTCTGTAGAGCAGCAAAGCGACTAGTTAGCGGCAAGGAGTGATTACCCATATTAGGCAAACTGAGGTCGGTTTTCATTTTGGATCATTCACTGATGATTAAAATTAGGTTATGTTTATTGGGGTTAGTTTTTTTGTTTATTTCTAATGTTTTATTACTAATGTTAGGTTATATTGTTAATTTTATTTGCATCGGAAAAAGAAACTTATGTGAGTGTTTCACACCAGGTTTTTGTTTACAAATTTCAACAAACCGGACCTTCAAACCCCATTTAGGCCCACTAATTTTTTGTATCGTTAGGAAACCGAAAACCGTTTGTAGCTGTCGCTTGTAGTTTGTCACATATCAGAGTGCGTGACGGACCGATACAGCAAAATGAGTGACAATTTAAAAAATTGTCACCGGTGATATTTTATGCGGGTTTAGCGGTACAACACCGTACAAGTAAAACTAAACAAAATAGAAAAAACAGTTTGCCTGAAATGGCTGCTTACGAATACAAAGATTAATTTTTACTTTCTCTTGCCTATATGAGAATATAGGAAGGAAAGTATTGTTTTCATGTCGATTGTAAGAAATCGAGTTTTCACCGGATCTACACGTTTTCAGACCCCCTCAACCAAAAAAACATGTTTTTAGCGATAGGTCTGTGTGTGTGTGTGTGAAAAAATATCTCAAGAACGGAACTTCGTTCAAACTTGAAACTTTAACCTTAAGTTAGATACTACTACCGGTCGCGACACGAATATTTTCATCAAAGTCGGTTAACCGGAAGTAGTAGTTTATTCGTGTAATTTTTAACTTTTTTGCGATTTTCTCAAAAAACTGGTCCTACGATTTTTTTAAACCGCCTGGTTTACTAAATTTTTTATGCTCTACAGGATAGGGTAGGCGCCATGTTTGCTGAAATTCTTGGTGAGGCTGTTTTCACGTAAAACAATTGCTTTTTTAAGATTACGGCTTTAATACGCATTTTAGCGCAAACATTTATACAATAAAAAATGTAGAGAATTTAAAATCCTACAACTTTTATTTCAAACATTTTTTTTACAATTCTTAGTTTAGCGGTAATTAGCGATTTTCTGTTTTTTTCTCACGACAACGCGTGAAAAATCGATTTTTTAAAGATTTCAGCCTCAGTATGCATTTTACGATAAAAGTGTATATACTAATCAAATTTATAGGAATTAAAAGATCTACAACTTTCACTTAGAGCATTTTTCTCAACCGAGCCTAGTTTAGTGTAAAAGTGATTTTCCGTATTTTAAGCCAAACTGAGGTCGATTTTCATTTTGCGTCTTTCACTCTTGATTAAAATAAGGTTATGTTTCTTGAGGTTAGGTTTTTTGTTTATTTCCAATGTTTTATTACTAATGTTAGGTTATATTGGTTATTATTTGCATTGGCAAGAGAAAATTGTTTGAGTGTTTCACACCAGATTTTTTTCAGGTATAATAACTACAATTTTTATTGTGAAGTTAGCTGGCCTTGACTATCAACATGTAACGTATGCGTTACCATTGTACAGGCAGTTCGGAAAGCTACTGTCTTGTAGTCGGTATAAATAGGCTAGAACACGCATTTTTTTTAAAAATCGTCAATGTTCGATTTACCGGACCA
Source organism: Catonia carolina (assembly GCA_035578175.1). Taxonomy (NCBI): domain Eukaryota; kingdom Metazoa; phylum Arthropoda; class Insecta; order Hemiptera; family Achilidae; genus Catonia; species Catonia carolina. The sequence goes on along the minus strand of JAQMRL010000024.1, from coordinate 2,884,431 downwards.
GCCTTCTAAACAAATAACATTGTTGTTTAGGTCAGCAGCCGAAAGGCTGGTTTGAACCTCTAGAGGTTTTACTAAGTAAAAACGAGGAGTAAGGTGGTTTACCATTGCCACAACTCACTGAGTTGAAAGAGTATGCTTATCAGCATGCCAGGCCCTCCGAAAAGCACTCACTTTCCACCCTGCAAACGACACCTTCACTTCATTCACCACAGGGTCTGGCTGCATAGTGAAATTCATTACTCTCAGAGGAGATGACTCTGATTAGTGTCTTTTACACCTCTACCTCTTCTGCTCTTAAATAGTTCAGTCATATAAGTGGCTGACTATGTGATAAGAAACAGAACTATTTTTTTAGCCCTGGACCAAACAGATAGAGTGCAATTAAAATAACACTCCACCTGCCTGTTTTGGGCATAAATAAAACAAACAAATAACATAAGTTTCAAAATTGCAAAAATCTAAGGCATGGTAATTTTTGTGAAAAGAAATATTAATAAAAAAAAGTTTTTGATATTCGTACCTAATGAATATAAAGAAAGGAAAGTATTGTTTTCATATAGATTTTAAGATATCGAGTTTTCACCGGATGTACACGTTTTCAGATACCCTAAACCCAACAAAACATGTTTTTAGTGATCGGTCTGTGTGTGTGTGTGCGTGTGTGTGTGTGTGTGTGTGTGTGCGCGCGCGCGTGTGTGCGTGCGTGCGTGTGTGGGTGAACAGAATATCTAAAGAACAGAACATTTTACCAAGTTGAAACATGAAACTTAAGTTAGGTACCACTAGATGACCCGACAGGAACATTTTCATCAAAATAGGTCAACCGGAAGTAGTAGTTTATTCGTGTCATTTTGCACTTTTTGCAATTTCTCAAAGACAGCCCCTACGATTGTTTTTAAAAAATCGTCTCATTTACTACATTTTTATGCTCTACAAGATAGGGTAGGCGCCATGTCTGCTAAAATTCTTGGGTAGGCTGTTCTCTCGTAAAAATTTGTGTTTTATACAAGATTGCAGCCTTAATATGCATTTTAGGGCAAAAGTGTTCATAAAAAAAAGATGTAGACAATTTAAAAATTTACAACTTTTATTCCGAAAATTTCGTCGTATAACGCTTAGTTTAGCGGTAATTAGTGAGGTTCTGTTTTTTTATTTCATAAAAATCTGTAAAAATGGATTTTTTAAGATTTTGGCCTTAGATTTTGGCCATTTTACAACGAAAATGTATAAAATCAAATTTAAAGGAAATTAAAACATCTACAACTTTTATTTTAAGCATTTTTCCCTACATTGCCTAGTTTAGCATCAAAAAGTGATTTTCTGTATTAATAAGCCAAACTAAGGTTGGTTTTAATTTTGCATCATTCACTCATGATTAGAATAAGGTTATGTTTTTTGTTTATTTCCAGTGTTTTATCACTAATTAAATAAACAATCTAATAAATGTGTCACCAGATGGCGACATTAAGTGGCGAGGTAAAACCTTTAATTGTTAGGCCCTGAAAAGGGCCGTTTGAGCGGTGGTCGTCTTGAAGGGAAGCGTTGGTCGTAGTCGCCGTTGTGGTCGAAGATCTGGGCGACACGGCGTGTCGTCGTCCAGCGAATACTTCATCTTCTTCCCTCACAGTAGTGCGTGGGATCAGGGGGGCGTAAGGCTTGGTCGAGGGACCGCTGTGGGCATCGCTCGCGTCAGCGGGCTTACGATGGGAAAAGGCTTACGATGACGGGTCGCCGAGCGGAAGCATCATCTTCTCACTTGCGGGGTCGTCGATTAGTCTTCGCTGGAGTACGGCAGCCGTGTCCCGTGGAGGACGTCTTGTCGATGCTGTAGACTGGTGGAAGTGAATCTCTCTGTGTCTGGATAGGAATTGAATCTCTGCCAAATCCAAATCCATGTTGAGAGGGCTAAGAAGCCCTATGTTGGCACCATCGTGTTAAGAAACACCTGGTCGCTCATTGAATATAATTACAGAACTAATGCAACTCGGGAATTGAGGTGAATTGTATAGGTGAAAGTAATATTGGATTCGGGATTTGCTTGGGGAAGAGAGCATGGCGTCTAAGAAGTTATGGATAAGTGTATGAGGTGGAAGTTTCTTATTAGGGTGTTAATTTGTGTGGTTGGCATGAGTTAATTTAAGGTGGAGGTGAATATTTGAATCTCTGCTCAGTGCAGCGCTCTTTTTATAGTCGCTGAGAGCGCTGTAGTAGGTGGCGGTTATTGGCTCGACCTTGATGTCAAAGGCCTATGTCGGAACGCAGCCGAAAGGTTTGACGGTACGCCGCGAAAGGGCCTACCGCGCCGACAAAGGCCGAAAGAAGTATTGAAGGCCGGCAACACAGTAAATGATTAATTAGAAGGGGTGGCGGTGACAAATGTATAGTAAAGAAGTCATTAAATTAATTATTTCTTAAAAAAGTTTAGTCAATTCACTTGGATAAATAAACTGCACAGCGACTTTTCTAACACCCGTTAGTTGGTGAAGAGAGAGGGAAGGAACTTAAACAAAGACAGACAATTAAAACACCCATTCCATTCATCGGATAATCGAATGCTGTAATTGTAACTCAACTAAAATAACAACCCACATCCACATACTTGTATTACCGTATTATTTTATATACAGATGCACACCCTATTTGGTAACAGCTCACTAAAATCTGTTATAAACACAAAATAACGTAAACATTTCCAAATCACTGACGTCCAACAGTTTAAATAAAAATCTGCACTGAAACACTCACACGACTTTCTTTTGCCAATCCAAATAATCACCAATATAACCTAACATTAGTAATAAACAAAAAACTAACCTCAAAAAAACATAACCTTATTCATGAGTGAATGATGCAAAATTAAAATCATGATCAGGTTTGCTTAATAATACGGAAAATCACTCTTTCACGCTGAACTAGGCTCTTTAGAGAAAAATAATAATCTAAATAAAAGTTATAGATCTTTTAATTTCCTATAAATTTTATTATATTACACTTTTGTCGTAAAATGGATACTAAGGCTGAAATCTTAAACAAATCGAATTTATACACATTTTCATGAGAAAATAAACAGAAAATCTATAACTACAGCTATAAACTAAGCGTTTTACAAAAAACATGTTGGAAATAAAAGTTGTAGGAATACAAATTATCTACAACTTTAATTATATACATTTTGCGCTAAAATGCATATTAAAGTCGCAATGTTAAAAAAACAATTTGGTTACGAGAAAAAAACCTGCCCAAGAATTTCAGCAGAAATGGCGCCTACCTTATCTTTTAGAGAATAAAAAATTTAATAAATGAGGCGATTTTTAAAAAAATCGTAGGACCAGTTTTTGAGGAAATCGCAAAAAAGTGAAAAATTACACGAATAAACTACTACTTCTGGTTGACCGATTTTGATGAAAATGTTCGTGTCGGGTCCGGTAGTGGTATGTAACTTAAGTTTTAAGTTTCATGAAGTAACTTAAAACGTAACTTAAAACTTAAGTTACATACCACTACCGGACCCGACACGAACATTTTCATAAAAATCGGTCAACCAGAAGTAGTAGTTTATTCGTGTAATTTTTCACTTTTTTGCGATTTTCTCAAAAACTGGTCCTACGATGTTTTTTTTTAAAAATCGCCACGTTTACTAAATTTTTTATGGTCTACAAGATAGGGTAGACGCCAAGTTTGCTGAAATTTTGGTAAGGCTGTTTTCACGTAAAAAATTTATTTTTTAAAGATTGCGGCTTTAATATGTAGTTTAGCACATATATTTATATAATAAAAGTTGTACAGAATTTAAAATCCTACAACTTTTATTTTAAACATTTTTTGTACAACGCTTAGTTTAGTGGTAATTAGCGATTTTCTGTTTTTTTCTCACGAAAACGTGTGAAATTCGATTTTTTTTTAAGACTGCAGCCTTAGTATGCATTATACGACAAAATTGTATGTAATCAAATTTATAGGAAATTAAAAGATCTGCAACTTTTATAGAGCATTTTACTCTACAGAGCCTATTTAAGCGTGAAAGAGTGATTTCCCGTATTTTTAAGCCAAACTGAGGTTGATTTTCGTTTTGCGTCTTTCACTCATGATTAAAATTAGGTTATGTTTATTGAGGTTAGTTTTTTGTTTATATCTAATGTTAGGTTTATTGTTAACTATTTGCATTGGCAAGAGAAAGTTGTGTGAGTGTTTCACACCAGATTTTTTTAACTTTATTACACTTTTACTTTATACGGATTAGAATACTAGATAGTGGTTAGGGGTGTACTTTAATAGTTGGCGTTCAATTAACCACACACACTCTCTCTCTTTCTCTCTGTACAAGACTATAATTACATTTCTCATCATCTTCTTCTGATTGGGTGATGGGGTTGCTTAATTTTCTTAACTTTAACAGATTAAAACAGACACACATGGGGCTAAAAATGAAATAAAAATATATTTGATATTTAGTGGAGTGAATCTGTCAGGTGGAATGCGACCAATGGATATTTTTTAACATTAGCCTCCCGACTGGTTTGATGCAGTTCTCTAACTGTTCTATCTTGTGTAAGTCGTATCATAACTACATACCTGTAACACCCTACATCTTTTGTAATTTGCTTTATATATTCTAATCTTTTCCTCCCCCTACAATTCAATATTACCAATATTTCAATATTATTACCCTCTCCGTTATTAATAATGACATAAGGGGAGATTGCACGATGGTTTTAACTCAAAATTTGATTTTTTGTATTTTATGTTTTTCAATACTTTAGGCCTAGATCTACCAGATAAACAACAAATTACGTCAAAAAAAATTTTTTTTTTATGAAAAAATTGGTTTTTGTCAGGATTACACAGAAAAATTATCATGTTAAGAAGAACGAATATTTTTTCATAATTTTATACTGCTCGTTTTAGTGCAAAGAGAATTTTAGTTTTTAAAATATCTTTTTTCAAGGTTGACCCACCGGGTTGGTCTAGAGGTAAAGTCGTCGCCAAAATCAGCTGTTTAACAGCTGATTTTCGGGACGAAGGTTCCTGGTTCAAATCCTAGTAAAGGTAGTTATTTTTATACGGATTCGAATACTAGACAGTGGTTACCGGTGTACTTTGTTGGTTGGGGTTTAATTAACCATACTCTTTTAGGAATGGTCGGCCTGGGTCTGTACAAGACTACACCTCATTTACACGTTACACACATCATCCTCATCTCATTGGGTCAATGGGTTACTTATTGTTCTAAATTGAACAGATTGCAACGTACACAAATTATTAAAAAAAATATATATATATCTGCATCATAGTTTTTAATATTCTTAGCTGTTGGTTCAGCTTTCTAAACAACTGTTGAAGGGAAATTTACTTGTTTGTGTACATATTGTTTTTGATTTATGTCTTCTTGTTTTTTATCTTATCCTGCAAATTTAAATTTTTAACACTAAGGTACATTTTTCACAGAAACCAATAAACCTACCAGGCTGAAATTTTTACCAGTTAATTATCTTGTATAGCCACATATACCGACATTTTTATGACGTCCTCAGGCGCTCCAAAAATTAGTAATACGTAAAACACGTGGAAAACAATTTGTAAAAATTTTATGTTACTTCGTAATTTTAAAAAAAAATGGTATGGTCCAAAGATTAAATTGAAAAAAAATGTCAGTAGCTGGAGAAGAAACCCGACACCTATAGTGAGTAAAGTTTAATTTCCCTATCTTTTACCAATCCTATGAAAAATGTACCTAAAAATAGCAAATTTAACATCGGCGGGATACAAAGTACAGTCTTTCCTTAACATATGCCCGACCACCGCATCCCTTCTTTAATTCTTTTTTCATTCCCTCACCTCTCAACTATTTATTTTGTCCACCCACCTAATCATTAACATTTGTTCTTAAATCGAAGGTACGCCCGTAACCTTAATAAATTGTATGAAATTTTTGTATAGATAGTTTTTTCTACAAATACACAAATTTATAAACAAAAAAATATCAATTCAAAAAGGTACATATGAATATATACGAATCTGTAAAAAATTTAAAGTATTGTATTGTATTTAAAATGAGTAAAGCGACACACGTATTGAAGCAATAGTTCATTTCATAAAGCCACGTGTCCCTCTCCCAGTTTTAGTTTTACCATCCTCTCTGTTGTTTTTTTCTCACTCACACATCTTTGTCAAGGACTTTTATAATACTCCCCCACCCTTTGTTAACCCAACAAACAACCAACCAGTCAGTCACTCATTTTGTCGGAAAGGGAGGCTCAAAGTAGGGTGGACGTCATTTTTAGTTTTCCTCTATTAATCAGTACTGTTCAACCTCGTTTATCCGGACTAACTGGCACCAAAGGATATCCGGAAAATCGAAAATCCGGATAATAAGCAAAATAACTCCTTAAAACCAGGCATACCGTTTATTACCATAAAAAAACTATGTTTTACAACTAAATTACAAATAATTGTTTAAAAAAAAAAAATAACTTCTAACATAATTTCATACCAAAAATTCTGACGTGAAACACACACGACTTTCTCTTGCCAAAGCAAATAATGAACAATTTAACCTAACATTAATAATAATAATAAAAACATTAGAAATACACAAAAAAACTAACCTAATTTTAATCATGAGTGAATGATGCAAAATGAAAACCAACCTTAGTTTGGTTTAAAAATACGGAAAATCACTCTTCCACATTAAACTAGGCTCTGTAAGAGTAAAATACTTTAATTAAAAGTTATAGATCTTTTAATTCCTATTAATTTTATTATGTAATAAAACATTTGTTCCAAAACATTAACACTACATTCCCTCACTTTTGTCATAAAATGCATACTAAGGCCAAAATCTTAAAAAATCCATCTTTTTACAGTTTTTATTTAAAAAAAAACAGAAAATCACTAATTACCGCTAAAGTAAGAGTTATACAAAAAATGTTTGAAATAAAAGTTGTAGGTTTCTAAATTGTCTACAACTTTTATTAAATACACTTTTGCCCTAAAATGCATATTAAGGCCGCAATCTGAAAAAAAAATTTCTGCGAGAGCACAGCTTTTCCAAGAATTTCAGTAGATAAAGCGCCTACCCTATTATCTTGCAGAGCATAAGAAATGTAGTAAATGAGGCGATTTTTAAAAGAAATTCGTAATAGCTGTTTTTTGAGAAAATCGCAAGAGTGAAAAATTACACGAATAAACTACTACTTGCGGTTGACCGATTATGATGAAAATGTTTGTGTCTGGTCCTCTAGTGGTACCTAACTTAAGTTTAAAGTTTCAACATCGTATGTTGTTCCGTTCTTGAGTTCTCTCTCTGTGTCTCTCTCACGCACGCGCACACCCGCACACCATTTGGGTTAAGGGGGTCTGAAAACTCGTAAATCCGGTGAAAACTCGATTTCTATAAATCGACATGAAAACAATATTTTCCTTCCTATACATTCAAAATAGGCAAAAAAAGTAAACATTTTTTACAATAATTAGAAGTTTTGAAAAGACACTATAAATCGTATGAAAGTTAATAAAAATGAGAAAAAGCGGAAGGTGAGAAAAGTTTGTGGCTTGTAGGAAGGTTAACGACCGCCAACTGAGGGTGTGTCTGTTAACAAACGCAGTATATTGTTTTGTCTGGCTCGGTGCAATAGGCTATCTCGTACTCTGCAATTCATGATCTATTAAAGCCTTACAGTTCCAAGTAGCTTTTTCAAATAATTTTGTTAATCCGTAATGAGTGTATGTTGCAATCTGTTCACAAGTGAACAACAATAAGCAACCCCATCACCTAATTAGACAAGGGTGACTCACATGTATGAGGTGTTGTCTTGTACAGTGAGACAATGCCCTTAAATGAACCCCACCATCACTGTCTATACTCTATCCCAGAGGTTTTCAAATTTTTTTGGTGGCGTACCACTTAATATTTATTGACATCGCACTGTAGGAAGAAGAGTGTTGCAACTAAAAAATATACTTTTGGAGAAATAAGCGTTTAAAATGTTAGTCAAAGTTCATGAGTATATACCATATGCCTACCAATGACAGGCAGATGGAATGTCAAATTATTTACACTCAATCTGTTAGTTGCATGGCTAAAATAAATACCTCTGTTTCTAATCATGTGGTCAGCCAATTAAATGACTAAATAATTTAACAACAGAAGAGGTAGAGGTGTAATGTGACACTAATCAGAGTTATCTCCTCTGAATGTAATGAATTTGACTATACAGCCAGACCCTGTGGTGAATGAAGTGAAAATGTCATTTGCAGAGTGGAAAATATGTGCTTTTCAGAGGGCCCAGCATGCTGATAAGCGTACTTTTCCACTTAGTGAGTTGTGGCAATGGAAAACCACCTCACTCCTCGTTTTACTTAGTAAAGTCTCTACAGGTTCAAACTAGCCTTTCGGCTGATGACCTAAACAACAGCATACCATATGTACTGATTAATTTAAATTAAACTGGATTGTTTAATCTGATGGATCATGTTTTAATTAACATGGTACAATAAAAGGAAATATTCAAATTTTAATATTATTATTATTAACTTGGTATTATTTAATAATAAGGTTTTGAAGTAGTACTTTATTCTAGCCTAAAGATATGAATATCAGCTACTACGTAATGTGTAAAAGTTCAAAATTTCAGTTGTAACAGTCTTCTTACCACAGTGCGACATGTTCACGTACCACCAATGGTTCTATCTCAAAATAATTAGACTATGTATAAATGTGGTCAAGGCACAGAAGAAGGGGAGGTGCGCGCGTAGCATACACTTTTAACACTACTATAAATAAATAATACACACTGATTAGTCGGTGACCACTTTTTATTTATACAAATTAGTGTCCAATCAAATTAATTTTTTGAACTGGCTTAAAACACTTCAAACGAAACCTAGTTCATTATGGTAAAATCAAACAAAAATAGAAGTACTTTATGGAAAAAACGTTCAAACAATTACGTATATTTATAACTCATTCATGAAAATGAAACATTGTAAGAGGATGTTACTGCTCGAAAATTCACGGCTCGCAACAACAAAGCGTTCACTGATTTAACCGTTTTATTTTATTTTCTTTAGCCCTAGAAAGAATGAATGCAGGAATGATTCCACACAAGCTGTGTGACGTGTAAATCTCGCACACAAGCACGAATTTTGCTTTCTCCTTTTCTCGAAAATAAATGATCAGAAAGATACAAAAGGAAATCAATCAAACGCAAATACTCTCGTACCACACTTTGAAAACCGCTGCTCTATCCCATGGAACCGTGCAGCACGTCAAAACATAAATGTATTAAAATTGTGATAGAACTTAGCGCGATCCATTCGAGCAAATTAAAATGTTCTTTGCTTATCAGATGAAACTTGGTATATACTAATTGAAACATTTTTTTTGTAATCAGTCTCTCGACTGGTTTGATGCAGTTCTCCAAGCTGTTCTATCTTGCGCAAGTCGTTTCATATCTACATACCTTTAACACCCTACATCTTTTGTAATTTGCTTTACATATTCTAATCTTTGCCTCCCCCTACAATTAACTTCCTCAATATTACCCTCCATTATTGATAGCCCCATACCTGGATCTCTTAGATATGCCCCACTAGCCTATCACTTCTTCTGGTAAGATGCTTTCATATACTACTTCTTTTTTCATCCACTCGCCTAAGAACCTCTAAATTACTTATTTTGTCCACCCATCTATTCTTTAACAGTTTCCTATAACACCACATTTCAAAAGCTTCTATCCTCTTCTTTTCTACAGCCCCTATCACCCACGCTTCACTCCCGTATAATGCTACACTCCAAACATAATATTTTAAGAAATTTTTCCTAATCTGTAAATCAATGTTTGTAGCCAGTAAGCAGTGTTTTTTATTTCAAAGGCTTTTCTAGCTTGAGCAATTCTACTTTTGACATCACTTGTGCTTCTAACCATCCTTTGTTATTTTACTCCCTAGATAGCAGAATTCCCCAACTTCCTGTAAATTTTCGTTGGCTATTTGTACATTTCCCAATTGAAACATACGTATACTAAATACAAAATACGACAGTACCAGTGGAAAGAATTCATAGTGTAGGCCTATTATAAAACATCCGGTCAGTCGCCGGTTGTTTTGACTTCAAGCGTTAGTAGGGTGAAACATGATTACGCATCCTTTTACTGATTTACAACCCGTAGTCTGTTTATATAGGGTGATTCAAAACTGTACAGCAATCTCTTGGGATCTAATTCTATAGCTACAAATAAAAAAAAAGTTCATATAAACATATGCCTGAAAACGCTTAGTTAGCGAGTTACGGCTAGCGAAAAATTTCACCTAGAACTCTGTACCCGCGGTGAAGTAAGGCCGTATAAAAATGTTAAAGGTAGTTACAAAGATACAAATACGATTGATTCTTATGTTTTTTAACCTGAAAAATTGAATAAAATTGGTTCCAGAGCTGTAAATGCAATAATTTCAGAGATATCTTACATAAAACACAAGAATTGGTGTTCGGTAGCCTTAGGTTGTGAATATTTAACAGTTAGGCCAAAATGTTATAAGTTATTTCCCGCAAGAGTTTAGTAATTTTTTCTCGCAGACACAAATTTTCGTTTCTCAACGCTACAAAATCTTCAGATTCTTTTGCGTTGTAGCTACGTCGGTGTGAAATAAGATTATTTTCTTTAGCAATAGGTGGTTAGTAACAACCATAATTTTCTCCTTGCGAAACAAGAAATTCTACTATTTTTCACTTTTTTCATGTCTCAAATTTCTTTCGGAGTCACTAAAATTTAAACAGCTCCGCAAGTTGGTCTCTTATGATGTAGAACTGCAGAAGATTTTAATCTTCTTGTAGCTTTAAAGTTACAAAGTTCTGATTTTAAATCGCGTTGACGTCACAGTCTTCAACATGAGCACAACAAACACGCGCAGAATCAACCGAAAATTGTCTTTAAGTCGACAAGCATGCAGTCATACTTTTCTAAAGGTTTCTTCTTTCGGAAAACGGTGAAATGAAAATCTTTCATGTATATTTTTTTCATTGTTAGCACAACTCGCAACAAAATTTTCAATGTAATTATACAGGGTGATTCACGAAGATATGCAGAAACTTTGGGAGCCCATTCTACTTGTAAAAATAATGAAAAAAGTTTATATAAACATGGGTACGGAAATGCTTCGTTACCGAGTTACGGCCAGCGAAAGATTTCAGCTCACCAGATGAAAGGAGGTCTTCCTGAAATTCTGGTAAGGTAGATTAAGGGGCGAATTCAATCGTTTCTTATGGTTTTTGACCTGATAAATTGAATAAAACAGGTCCCACAACTGTAAGTTAAATAGTTTTTGAGAAAAACAGTGTCAAATGCAAAAAATGAAGTGAAAAAAGCACATTTTTTCATCTTTGTTTTTCCGGTTAATTTTACTTTGTACTGTTATGAATAAAAATTCATTTTATCAAACATCTATTCGCTTTCTGTGTACTTTATTTACACCGGTTTGTTCAGAATAAATTTTAAATAATAAATTTTTTTTTAAGAATAAAATTTTCTACACGTTTTATTCTAAAGTTTTAACTGTTTCTTGGTGAAATAACAAAGTTATTCTTGCCCAAAGATGAAAAATGTGTTTTCACTCCATTTTTTGCATTTGTCACTGGTTTTCTTAAAAACTATTTAACTTACAGTTCTGGGACCTGTTTTATTCAATTTATCAGATCAAAAACCATAAGAAATGATTGAATTCGCCCCTTAATCGTCTTACCAGAATTTCAGGAAGACCTCATTTCACCTGGTGAGCTGAAATCCGGGCGAAACTTTCGTTAGCCGTAACTCGGAAACGAAGCATTTCCGGACCCATGTTTATATAAACTTTTTTCATTTTTTTTACTAGTACAATGAGCTCCTAAAGTTTCTGCATATCTTCGTGAATCACCCTGTATTAGAACTCACTAGATATAAACACATATTAGAAATGACAAAAAAAAATTAAATACATAATAACTATTAGTAGGCTAATAATTATATAATTATATAACAACTACTGCATTTTAAGGCTACATTCTTAAGAAAAACCTTTTTTTCTACAATAGCACAGCCTTTCCAAGATTTCAGCAGACATGGCGCTTACCCTATCTAGTAGAGCATAAAAAATATAGTAAAGTGATTTTTAAAAAATCGTACGAGCCATTTTTGAGAAAATTTCAAAAAGTGAAAAATTGCACGAATAAACTACTACTTCCGTTAAATCGATTTTAATGAAATGTTGTCATCGGGTCCTCTAGTGGTACGCCTACCTAACAAACACAGACAGACCAATCGCTTAAAACATATTTTTTTGGGTTGAGGGGATCTGAAAACGTGTAGATCCAGTCAAAACTCGATTTCTTAAAATCGACATGAAAACAATATTTTCGTTCTCTATATATTCATATAGGGCAAAAGAAAGTAAAAACTACATAAGGTTAGAAATGAAACAAATGAAATAAGGTAAATTTAGACAGAGAGAGAAACAAAAGTGATGAGGTATCATATGAGAGACAAATTTAGAGAAAGAGAAAATGTGAAATACCTTGACACGATTCACTAAAAGTAAAATGGTCCCACGCAGGCCATAAAAGCAAAAGAGAAGAAACCAATATTAGGATATTAACAAAATCTTTTATTTAAGTTTATTTAAAACCGCATCAACAACTACAGTCCAGCCTCTCTTAGTTTGCTCCTAATGTAAACAAATAATGACGTCACTGAGCATGCGCATTATGTAAAAATGTGTACACGCTGATTAAAAAGTAACAACAAAATACTTTCAAAAGTATTTAAATACAAAATACTTTTAAAAGTATTTTTATAAATGAAATTGTTAGGCCTACATCATATCAGACTGATGTTTTTAGTACTTTAAGTACTTATAATTTAAAAAATAATTATATTAATAGGAATACGACATCCATAAAGTCACGGACTCTAGCGTGCACCCTGTAGTAGCTGGTTTTGGTTTGTTGACAGTAGGAGCAAACTTAGAGCGGCTGAACTATAGGTCATCATGGCATGACTAGGTGGATCATGTAATTTGAACAGAGGGATTTGAATTGTTATAATTTCCAGGGTCTGGCTGTATACAACCAGATCCTGTGGTGAATGAAGTGAAGGTGTCATTGACAGAGTGGAAAATACAGTAATCCCTCGTTATCCGCGGAAGTTACGTTCCGGAGGGTTACCGCGGTTCGTAAAACCGCGGATAATGGTACCTTATATAAACGAAAAGATGGGGGTTAGGTTCTAAAGGTAAAGTCCTGTAGTCGTTTAAAGTGTTTAATAGTTTTAGGATCATTTTACCTTTATTCTAATCTATGAATATAATAAATTTAAGTTGCTTTCAAATAGTTAGTTATGGCTCTTTGCTTCTTCTTCTTTTCAAATTCCTTGTGGACTTCTTCGTATGGTATCATCAGCTCCCGAGTCCTCTTTTGGATTTAAGGGCCCTTTCTATGACGGGATCCGTCAGCGAACTGCGTTGCCATGCTGAAGATCTCGTTGTGAAGAAATGCTTGGCTTCGTTTCAGGATCGTCAAACAAAGAACTGTACGTACGTACGAAAAAGTTAGACTGACACATGGAGGAAAACATACGGAGAAATTACAGTATGGTGCCTGGGCGTACGTATGGCGGTGGTGATGGGTTTGTACTGGCGGGGCCCGGTACCCGGTGACGCGCTCTCTACGTGCAGTACGCGGAAATCTAGGTTGGCTCTCGGCGGCCGTCGCCATACTAGTGTGAGTGACTCAACATGATACTGACGCCAAAACATTTTTTCAAACACGTTTTCAGAATTGTATGACTTTCCCACCAAGTACGGTGTACACAATGTGAGAAAACGTACGTATTTTAAGATTTTAGGCCCTCGGACAAAATCCGCGAATAGCCGAAACTCCCGGATACCAATTTTTTTTTTTTTTTTTTTTGTTTAACGTCCGACTGTTTTGCAAATTGCTGCTAATGCAGACGGTGAAGGATGAAATGAATTTTTGTAACGTATGAAAAAATGCCATGCCCGAGTGGGATTACCAAGGGATGCCATGCCGGATACCAAGGGATTACTGTATAATAAATGCTTTTCAGAGGGTCTGGCATGCTGATAAGAATACGTTTCCATACAGCGAAGAAGGCAATGGTAAACCACCTCACTCCTCGTTTTAGTAAGTAAATAAAACCTCTACAGGCTCAAATCAGCCTCTCGGCTGAGGACCTAAACAACACGTGTTTTGTGTCAAAAGGTTTTTTAAAATTTTTAATGTTTAAAAATATAAATTATTATTTCCCGTGAGGATTTAACCCTTTGAGAACATTTTCGTACGAATTGATTTTATTAAAAAAATATAGCATGTATAAAATATTTTTACGGATGTATTTGTACAGTGCGTGTGTGTGTGTGTGTGTGTGTGTGATGTCGCAAGGGTCTTTCTGATATGGAAGTCATCCCCTCCCTCAGTTGAAAAATCTTTGGATTACTATATTAACATGGTTGCTTACTAAGAATACGAAATACGAACAAAAAGGAGAGAGAGTTCTCCGATCCATCCACAAACACATCGCTACTACGTAACCACCTCTTGGCACTTGCCTTTCTTTACCACCCCGATCAAGTTGTTAGGGCCAATGACCTTTTATGCCCCCACCCCTCCTGTTAAGTCACCATGTACCATGACAATCCGTTACGCCCCTCACTTATCTCCCAACTAACAACCTACCTATCTATCTGCTTCCCTAACAACAACTCATATTATATTTATGTTGGTAAAAAAATAAAACTATATCATACGAAATATTCTCCCGTAGGCTTACCAATATTTCTGGATTTTTTTTGAAAGGGGCTGTTTTTTTACTTTCTCTTGCCTATATGAATACATAGGAAGGAAAGATTTGTTTTCAAGTCGATTTTAACAAATCATCGAGTTTTCACCGGATCTACACGTTTTCAGACCCCCTCAACCCAAAAAACATGTTTTTAGTCTGTGTGTGTGAACAGAATATCTCCAGAAAGGAGGAACATTGTACGAAGTCGATGAATTGAGTCAAAGTTGTAGAGAATTAAAAATCCTACAAATTTTATTTCAAACATTTTTTATGTATAACGCTTAGTTTAGCGGTAATTAGCGTTTTTCTGGTTTTTTTCACGAAAATGTGTAAAAAAATCGATTTTTTTTTACACAAAAATGTATTTTACGACAAAAGTGTATATAATTAAATTTATAGAAAATTAAAAGATCTACAATTTTTATAGTGGCAATCCATTTAAATAAATAAAATCCAAATTGTGTGAATAATTCTCTTCATTAATAATGATCAGTGATTCCTTGAATTAATGAGTTATAGACTAAATGATTCTTTGAAAAATAGTAGAATAATAATTATTGTGAACATAGAAATACAGTAGTCGATTGAAAGATATGCAAACAAAAATACAAAATAATATAGTTGATCCCTCCAATGCTGATGTTAGAATGTCTTTTCTTTTTTTTTTGTAGCGTAGTTACAAGTTTTTGTAATTTTAAATTTATATCAGCTGGTACGAAAATATTTTTATAAAACTATAAACATTGAAAGTATGGCTGGACGTAACGATTATTAACAGCATTTTTCTCTACAGAACCTAGTTTAGCGAGAAGAGTGATTTTCCATATTATTAAGCCATTTTTTTTTTTTTTTTTTGTTTAACGTCCGACTGTTCTGCAATTACTGCTAATGCAGACGGTGAATGATGAAAAATGATTTTTTGTAACGTATGAAAATATGCCGTGCCTGAATGGGATTCGAACCCAAGACCGCATGATGAGAGGCGAGCACGTTACCAACTTCGCCAACTGAGGTTGATTTTCGTTTTGCGTCTTTCACTCATGGTTAAAATTAGGTTACATTTTTTGAGGTTAGTTTTTTGTCTATTTCTAATATTTTATTACTAATGTTAGGGGTTATTGTTAATTATTTGCATTGGCAAGAGAACTTTGTGTGATTGTTTCACACCACATTTTTGGTAAGTAACATACAAATACAATATACATTTAAATTGTCTACAAATTTTGTTATTTATACACTTTTGCGCTAAAATTCTTATTGCGTCCGCAATCTTAAAAAATAAATTTTTTTCTACAAGAGAGCAACCTCCCCAAGAATTTCAGCAGACACGGCGCCTACCTTATCTTGTAAAGCATAAAAAATGTAGTAAATGAGGCGACTTTTAAAAAAATATAGACCCGTTTTTGAAAAATCGCAAAAAAGTAAAAAATGACACGTATAAATTATTATTTCCGATTGACCGATTTTAATGAAAATGAACGTGTCGGGTCCTCTAGTGGTTAACTTAAGTTTTAACTTCGTACGATGTTCAGTTCTTCAAATATTTTGTTCACACGCGCGCGCGCACACACTCACACACACACACACACACACGCACGCACAGACCAATCGCTAAAAAACATTTTTTTGGGGGTTCAGAGAGGGGTCTGAAAACGTGTTAACCGATGAAAACTCTATTTCTTAAAATCGACATGAAAACAATACTTTACTTCCTATTTATCCATATAGCCAAGAGAAAGTAAAAATAGTACGAAAGATTTCACTTGTAAATAATTTAATTATTTTTTTTAATAAATAAAGACAATGTTATTCAATATCGATATTGCCGGGTACTTCTGAAAAAATTTCGCTCTAATTTTTGCGTGAACAAAAGTCATGCGTTTATATAGTTATTGATTTACTGTTGATATTACCGTATGAGAGAGCGTCAGTTAGAATCCCACACACTAGAAAACCTTTTTATTTGCTAATTAAATAATTTTGCAACTTAGTTAAATAAAAAAATATTTAATTAATAGTAATCAATGATCATTTAACAAAAATAATAATAATAAATCAATAATAAAACTAAAAAATTAATTAGTGTGGGATTCGAACTCACGATCTATTGTACACGATAATATACGAAAAGTAAAATTTCAAGAGGCCACTGAAAACGTACGGCTATTGTTCAGACAAAAAATTGTTATGCGAATTTTATCTTTGGTAAGTACCGCGCTATATCGAAATTAAATATTATTTTTTCTTTATTTGTTAATAATTAAATTATTAGCTATTAAAATTGTTTGTGGACTCATTATTATTGTGTTTCTAAACGACTGGAGTGATAAAAGTAAGATGACGCCTTTGTAATAAGATTAATATTGACAATTCCAATATTAATTTCACTACAGTAGAATCTCGGTAGTCCGGCCGTGCAGTAGTCCGGTACCTCCAGTAATCCGGCCCTTAAAATATTAGGCCTAAAAGTATGAAACCTCACCCAGGACAGATTTTGGTAAAACATTTAAATTGAATTAGGAAATCAACTCGACCTAATTATGGCGTATTTAATATAACATCCATGTTTAGGATTTCATTAAAGAAATGAAAATGCAGACCTTAATTATTGTTAAATGGAATAATTTTTGGCCTTTTATCCAAAACCCAGAACTGGGCCATACTCTATATAGGCCTACTTCATGCTGAACTCACTATGAAACGTAATTCTCAGAACACGAGCACCCCCACACCGCACAAAGCGATGTCAATAGCCGATAATTATGTTTAGTACAATGACTGACAGAAGTACTCAGCATACGTTTTTTAATTAGTTAATTTAATTTAAAATCACATACAAATCAATGCATATTCATTTTTTGTTTAAATTTATAATTTATAGTTTCAAAATTCCAACACATTCAGTAATCCGGCACCCTCTCGGTCCCGAACAGGCCGGACTACTGAGATTCTACTGTATATGAAAAATTTGTTGGGAAGCACCGTGTGTAAAAATATATTCAGTACAACCTGTTTCATACACGGATTGTTGTTTAGGTGATCAGCCAAAAGGCTGGTTTGAACCTATAGAGGCTTTACTAAGTGAAACGAGGAGTCAGGCGGTTTACTAATGCCTACCTCACTGAGTGGAAAAGTATGCTTATCAGCATGCCAGGCCCTCACCCTGCAAATGACACGTTCACTTCATTCACCACAGGGTCCAACTGTATAATGATATATGAGAACTGTGACTACTATCGGTTTCATAATCATAGACATTGCCCATAACAGGCAGGTGGAGTGTCAAATTATTTACACTCAATCTGTTAGTTGCAGGGCTAAAATAAATAGTTCTGTTTCTTATCACATGGTCAGCCAATTAAATGACTGAATCATTTAAGAACGGAAGAGGTAGAGGTGTAAAAGACACTAATCAGAGTTATCTCCTCTGAAAGTAATGAATTTCATTGTACAGGTAGACCCTGTGGTGAATGAAGTGAAGGTGTCATTTGCAGAGTAGAAAATATGTGCTTTTCAGAGGGCCCGGCATGCTGATAAGCATACTTTTCCACTCAGTGAGGAAGGCAATGGTAAACCACCTCACTCCTCGATTTACTTAGTAAAACCTCTACAGGTTCAAAGCAGCCTTTTGGCTGATGACCTAAACAACAATCATAGACACCCGAGTTTCAACCCAAAGCATCTACAAAACTATGAGTCGAATTTCAATACACTTTACATCAAAATTTAGCTCATTTTATTCTGCATTGACCCTTAATAGTCCTATATTTTTATTGTTGTTTAAAAATTGCCATATCGAGGTTGGTAGACAAAAAGACACGGTTTTTTTGATACCGCAACAAATTTCATGCGTTTAGTGGCGTGTAACTCGATAAGTATTTAACCGAAAAGTTTGAAATTTTAAAACAACGTAGGCAATTATATTCTTACAGCGTGTACGAAATTTCTAAATCGTAAGTTATTTAAATTTTGATTTATTAACAATATTCTGAACCCATGCTATCTTGGTAACCGCTCGATCGTTCGGCACGGGCAAACTATCGTTTTATTCAGCGTAAAAAACTTAGTACCGTTATTAGTCCGTGGGCCAACTAGGGTTACCGTGCACCCCCCCCCCCCCCCACATCACAACTTGTCATACATCGACGTGTTCGTTTCAACCTCCTGATCAAGAATATCCAATGTTCCCAAAAAGAAAACTCCGGCGAAATCGACCAAAATGGCGATTAAAGATGGCCGCCAAGCGTTCCTGCATTAATTCGTTTATTTGATTGTATCTTCCGTTCTAATTACCGTACAGGCTTTTTATACAAACCAAATTAAAGGTAAAGAGTTGCCAAACGTTTTAAACACAAAAAACAGTTTCTAAATTGCAAAACCTTGGAGGAAAGTACGATCAAATTTGAAATTTTTGCGAACATTCCTTCTAGAACTCGTTTAAAACTTAAATAACACCAAAACGGCTTAATATTTTGAGAAAATATTAAGCCGTTTAAAAAAATATTAACCGAAATAAAAGTTGTAGGTTATTCAATTTACTATTAAATCCATTACTTACATGATGTAATACTGCAATGTGTGATGGAACAGTCTCACTTGAAGTATCAGCGGCCGAGAGTCTCGCGCGCTGTTCTCAAGTAGCTCTTTACATAACGTCGCATCGACCGAATGTTGGTCTTTGGTCTTCTTCACTTGTTCTGTTTTATTTTTTTATTTATTAGACTTGTAAGTATAGTTTGTTGCAAAATGGTAGTTTTCAAGTTTTTCCTTAAAATTACAAATTTTTTTCAGTCCAGTTTACGGATAATGGATATCCTGAAAGTCCGAATACGGCAAAATATTTCGCAAACAAGTGACGTTATTCTTCAAAACACAATATAATCTCATGAATGCAAATAGAATCTACTGAAATTCATCTTTTTACATATTTTTCCGCCATCTTGAATTCAAATTTTTATTTAAATATGAAGGTGGTCATGTGACACATCATTTGCATGTAGAATTTTACGAAAAATCCACTGGTAAAAACCGTTTATAAATTTTTTTTCCGTTTTGAATCCTGTAAAACTCGGTAACACAGTGAAATTGGCCTGTTTTGGTTGTTAGTATCGTCTTCCTTTACTGTCTCTAGAATTTAGTTTACTGATTAATTTGAGTTTAATTTGAACAAGTCAGTGAACATATTTATTAGCCCTTGCTTTTTAACGCTTGTATATACAAAGGTAAATTTAAATAAGGCAAAACACTCGACAAGCCATTCCTGTACGGTAATTAGAACGGAAGATATAATCAAATAAAGGAATTAATGCAGGAACGCTTGGCGGCCATCTTTAATCGCCATTTTAGTCGATTTCGCCGAAGTTTTTTTTTTGGGAACATTGGATATTCTTGATAAGGAGGTTGAAACGAACACGTCGATGTATGACAAGTTGGGATGTGGGGGGGGGGGTGCAAGGTAACCCTAGTTGGCCCACGGACTAATAACGGTACTAAGTTTTTTTCGCTGAATAAAACGATAGTTTTCCCGTGCCGAACGATCGAGCGGTTACCAAGATAGCATGGGTTCAGAATATTGTTAATAAATCAAAATTTAAATAACTTAAAACTAGTTGGCCCACGGACTACATGTTAATAATATGAAATATCGATTGGTCAATGTTGTGGTAGAATTATTAGAATTTTGAAAATTAGATGGGTAATGCGGGGTGGGGGGCGCTACTATCCATTTTGCTTGAATCTGACTGTCTACCTGAATTGACAATGCAGTCTGTCAATTCAGGTAGACAGTCCGACAGGATGTCACGTGCACAACTAGCAACATGGATAGTAACACCCACCCCCCCGCATTTCCCATCTATTTTTCAAAATTCTAAAAATTCTACCACAACATTGGCCGTACTTTCTTTCCTCTGTAGAATATTCATACAAGGCAAGAGAAAGTAAAATGTGGGGTCTTTTCTGTTATTACCCCCCCCCCCCACCCACTCACAGCATAATTTGTCACATATTTCGTATGTAGGTATTCTTACACTATTTTTACGATAATAACGGGAAAAATATTTAAAAAAAATCATATATCAATATTTGTCAAGTTAACGTTAAAATTTTTCCCTTTTCCAAATTAACCTTTAACTATTTATTCATAATTATTAAATTATTTAATAATATTTAATTTAATTATGTTAAATTAATTTAATGATGTCATATACTCAATGAGTTTATATATCGTTATTAGATACAGTAACAATATTGAGAAAAAACAATGTATTTACCCTACCTATATTTAACCTTAACTTGAAGAATATTGGTGTAGGATTTTTTTAAATATTTTTCCTGTTTTTATCGTTAAAAATCTGGTGTGAAACATTCACACAACTTTCTCTTGCCAATGCAAATAATTAACAATAAACCTAACATTACTAATAAAACATTAAAAATAATTAAAAAACTAACCTCAATAAACATAACCTAATTTTTATCATGAGTGAACGACGCAAAATGAAAATCAATCTCAGTTTGGCTTAAAAATTCGGAAAATCACTCTTTCACGCTAAACTAGGCTCTGTAGAGAAAAATGCTTTGAATAAAAGTTGTAGACCTTTGAATTTTCTATAAATTTGATTATTTACATTTGTCGTAAAATGCTAAGGCCGAAATCTTTAAAAAAAAATCGATTTTTCACACGTTTTCGTGAGAAAAAAACAGAAAATCATTAATTACCTCTAAACTAAGCGTTATACAAAAAAATGTTTAAAATAAAAGTTGTAGGATTTTAAATTCTTTACAAATTTTATTGTATAAATTTTTGCGCTAAAATGGATATTAAAGCCGTAATCTTAAAAAAAAAATTTTTACGTGAAACCGCCTCAACAAGTATTTCAGCCAACATGGCGCCTACCCTATCTTGTAGAGCATAAAAAATTTAGTAAACCAGGCGATTTTTAAAAAAAATCGTAGGACCAGTTTTTGAGAAAATCACAAAAAAGTGAAAAATTACATGAATAAACTACTACTTTTGCTTTTCAAAAAAAATTACATAGATTGCTCGGTTACAAAACAATAAGTTACGTAACAATAACGAACTGTTTTTAAACGAGTTAAATTTTTCAATTACTAGCCAGAAATCAAACCCAAAACCTTCGATTTTACTGTCACTATAAAGTTAAACACAATATTGAACAATCAACTGGAAAAAAGACTTAAATTCTACGGTTAAGTTACAATATTTTATTTTCATGGTAACATGTAATTCATTAAAACATTTACCGTATTTGTTTATTGTATCGCATTCCAACCCTCTATCAAACAGATAGGAGTACTTGTAAATGTGCTTATTGTTTAAAAATCAGTTATTTATTGGTGAACAAAAAAAAGCATATTACACAATTATATATTTATTTATTTATTGTTCAAGTAGACAAATCTATCAAAAATGTTAACATTTCCGTACATACTTGACTGCGGTTGTACAGTAACGTAACCAGGATTTTGGTTCCGGGGTGCTGAAACTGACATTTTTTCTTTTACATCCGATGTGTTACTAGGGACGGGTTATAGATGGAAACGGGAGATAAAAAATGGCAAACCTGACAGTAAATCTAATCCGGGACCCACGGCAAAACTTTAATAAGAAACAGTTCCAATTATGGAACAGAAATAATATCAATAATGATTATAGACACGTAAAAATATTTTATGTAAATTTTAAAAAGGAATAACTGAAACTAATATAAAAATAAATATTGTTATCAAAGTACGAAGCCAAAACGTTTACAATTGAATACAATTAGATGACACTTCCTGTAGATAAAAGTAAGTAAACGTCAACATTACTACAATCGTAAATAAAGAAAAACGAGAAACAGGCTCTGCTTTACGATTACGTCATAAAGCATTCGCCATGTCACCTCATCACCTGTTGATTTCAATTTTTTAGTTTATTCCTTCTAAAGACCATTATACTCGTAAAATAGGCGAGCAAGTTCTACGGGGTGTTATTATGGAACATTTTACAAAACAGTCGACAAGCGATACCTAACGGACAAGAAAATTAATGTTCTACATGAAACTCAACCACCCTGCTCTCTCGCGGTAAAATAAACAACGAAAATTAACATTTCGTATTACTACCACGTTATCTAGCGGTGTAATCATCAACTACAACCATTTTTGTTTCTTGTATTTTTAATATTATAAGTTCATAAAAGAAATAAATGTTTACCTTCTCTTGCCCTATATGAACATACTGTACGGGGAACGAAAGTATTGTCACCATGTCAATTTTTAAAAATCGAGTTTTCACCAGATACACACGTTTTCAGACCCCCGAACCCAAAAAATGTTTTTAGCAATAATTGGTCTGTGTGTATCTGAAGAAAATATCAGGAGACGAACATTTTCATCAAAATTAGTCACCGGAAGTTCAAGTTCATTCGTGCAATTTTTCACTTTTATGTGATTTTTAAAAAACGGCTCTTACAATTTTTAAGAAAATAGCCTCATGTACTACTTTTCTCGTGTTCTACAAGTCTCTAAGGTAGGGTCATCGAATTCAATAATTCGATGGGTAGGGTAAGCGCTATGTCAGCTGAAATTATTGGGGAGGCTGTGCTCTCGTAGAAAAATAGGGGTTTTTAAGTTGTAAAACATTTAAAAACTTTTATTTCAAACACGTTATGAAATAAACACTACACAAGAAACAAAACTGATTACTACGTTTGCTAATCATAACACAAAATTTATTGAACAAAAACCTACTTATGCAGGTAGAAAATACATCAATAAATTGCCACAAAATTTAAAAAATTGTGGTGCTTTACGTTTGTTAAAAAAACTGATTGATTTAACATTTTACAATGTACGTTAATTCCTTTCTAAATAGTTTTTGGTTGAAAAAATAAACTAATTACGTTGAGGCAAATTGAGGAATATACGTTGAGGCAGATTGTAGCCTAAACGAATTCTCAGAATAATGAAACTTTATATTCGTAATTTACTTCACTGGACACTGAATTGTGCTTTAAAGAGGCTACAAATTTAAATGTTGTACTGAACCCAAACACAATATTGAAATTGAATAATCCACTCACCAAATTTAAAATCTAGTGTGAAACACTCACACGATTTTCTCTTGCCAATATTAATAATGAAAAATGTAACCTACGTTTAATCATTAGGAAAATATGTAAATTGAAAAACACAACCTAATTTGAATCAAGAATATTTTTTTTATTCCTAATTTATGTACGTTGCAATCTGTTCAATTCAGAACAATAAGCAACCCGATGACCCAATGAGATGAGGATGATATGTATGACATGTGAATAAGGTGTAGTCTTCTACAGACCTAGGTCGACCATTCCTGATAGGTATGGTTAATTGAACCCCAACCATCAAAGTACACCGGCAACCACTGTCTAGTATTCAAATCCGTATAAAAGCAACTACCTTTACTAGGATTTGAACCAGGAACCTTCGTTTCCAAAATCAGCTGACTCACGGCGACGACTTTACCTCTAGACCAACCCGGTGGGTCAGTCAAGAATGAATGACGAAAAATGAAAATCAACCCTCTTCAACTTAAAAATACGGAAAATCAGGAATTGCATCTAATAGCTGTGTACAGAAAAATAACTTAAAAGTTGCAGGTTTTATCCTTATAACTTTTATTATACACATTTGTTGTAAAATGTATAGGCCTACTAAGGTCTAACATTAATAAATCTAATTTTTTTACCGATCTTGATTAAAAAACAACAGAAAATCACTTAATTGGTGCTAAACTATGTGTTGTACAAAAAATGTTTAATAAAAAAGTTGTAGGGTTTTTAATGTTCTACAACTTTTAATTATATACACGTTTGCCGTAAAACGCATATTAAGGCCGCAATCTTTAAACAAATTTGTAGGAACCGTTCTTGAGAAAATTGCATAATAAACCACTAAAATTCCGGTAGACCGATTTTGATGAAAATGTTCGTGTCGAGTCTCCTTATGATACCTAATTTAAGTTTCAAGTTTCAACTTCGTTCGCTATTCCGTTCTTGAGATATTTTGTCCAAACACACACACACACCAATCGCTAAAAACATGTTTTTTTTTGGCTAACTGGGTCTGAAAACGAGTAGGCTATATGTGGTGAACTCGATTTCTAAAAATCTACAATACTTTCATGAATGAAAACAATACTTTTGTTCCCTATATATTCATACAGGGCAAAAGAAAGTAAAAATTGCTTAATTTTAATACATTTGCTGTGCTCTACAAGATAGTATGGGGCATGTCTGCTGAAATTCTTGGGCTTTACTCTCGTGGTAAAAATAATTTTTTTACATTACGGCCTTAACGTACGTTTTATAACAAAAATACACAAAAATATAAAAACCCTTCAACTTTTATTTAAGCATGTTTTCTACAGCATCACTTAGTTATTTTCGTATTTTTAAGTCTAAAAGAGGTAGATTTTAATTTAGCTTCAATTAGTCGCGTATAAAATTAGGTTATGTTTTTCATATTACACTATTGTTTACTCACGATTAAACCAACGTAGGTTATAAATTTAATTATTTAGGCTACATTGGCAAGATAAAGTTGTGTCAAAAGTTTTTGTTGTTTTACTTTCTCTTGCCTATATGAATATATAGGAAGGAAAGTATTGTTTTCATGTCGATTTTTCGAAATCGAGTTTTCACCGGATCTATACGTTTTCAGATCCCCTGAACCCAAAAAACATGTTTTTAGCGATTGGTCTGTGTGTGTGTCTGTGTGTGAACAGAATATCTCAAGAACGGAACATCGTACGAACTTGAAACTTAAGTTACATACCACTACCGGACGCGACACGAACATTTTCATCAAAATCGGTCAACCGGAAGTAGTAGTTTATTCGTATAATTTTTCAGTTTTTTGCGATTTTCTCAAAAACTGGTCCTACGATTTTTTTTAAAATCGCCTATTTTACTCAATTTTTTATTCTCTACAAGATAGGGTAGGCGCCATGTTTGCTGAAATTCTCGGTGAGGCTGCTGTTTTCACGTAAAAACGTTGTTTTTTTAAGATTACGGCTTTAATATAAATTTTAGCGCAAAAACTTATATAATAAAAGTTGTAGAGAATTTAAAAACCTACAACTTCTGTTTCAAACATTTTTTTGTATAACGCTTAGTTTAGCGGTAATTTGCGATTTTCTGTTTTTTTTCTCACGAAAACGTGAGAAAAATCGATTTTTTTAACATTTCGGTCTTAGTATGCATTTTACGACAAAAGTGTATATAATTAAATTTATAGAAAATTAAAAGATCTACAACTTTTGTTTAGAGCATTTTTCTCTACAGAGCCTAGTTTAGCGTGAAAGCGTGATTTTCCGTATTTTTAAGCCAAACTGAGTTCGATTGTCATTTTGCGTCATTCACTCATGATTAAAATAAGGTTATGTTTTTGAGGTTAGTTTTTGTTTATTTCTAATATTTTATTAATAAAGTTAGGTTTATTATTAATTATTTGCATTGGCAAGAGAAAGTTGTGTGAGTGTTTCACACCAGATTTTTTGTTTTTGAGACACGACAGTGGTGAACATTTTCAACAAGTGCTCGAGATCCTCTGTTATTAAAACAGTAGTACAGTATTCATTTAATAGCGGGTTATAAATCCCTTAGCACAGTCCTGATATGGTATTCAGATGAACTAATGTCCCCTAGCCGTGGGAGTGAGAGAATGCATAACGCTCTCACTCGCACAAGCATACGCACCATTCCAATAACATTGTCTTTAATTTTACTTATTGTTGTGAGCGAGCGTTTATGCTTGCAGTAAACTAACAAGCAAGATAACGACTGTATGTTTTCAGATTTGGATTATAACGGTAAAGACCTTTGAGCGCATGCGTAGTTATGCCACATATCTCCCTCTCACTCGCTCGGCTATGGGACATTAGTTCGTCTACTACCTATACCTGCAACACCTCTCTATCATGGGACGTTTTCTTCATTCACTGATCGTACAGAGTAATGCCCCCTATGAAACTTCATTGTTACGTTTCAAAATTGGTATGTAACCTACGTGCTGTTATAGACAATCGGGCACCTAGTGAATTTCATACTTTCGTTTTCGTTTCTCTATTGAATCATTTTTACTTTCTCTTGCCTATATGAATATATAGGAAGGAAAGTATCGTTTTCATGTCGATTTTAAGAAATCGAGTTTTCACCGGATCTACACGTTTTCAGACCCCCTGAACCCAAAAAACAAGTTTTTAGCGATTGGTCTGTGTGTGTGTGTGTGTGTGTGTGTGTGTGTGTGTGTGAACAGAATATCTCAAGAACGGAACATCGTACAAACTTGAAACTTAAGTTACATACCACTACCGAACCCGACACGAACATTTTCATCAAAATCGGTCAACCGAAAGTTGTAGTTTATTCGTGTAATTTTTCACTTTTTTGCGATTTTCTCAAAAACTCGTCCTACGATTTTTTTAAAAATCGCCTGGTTTACTAAATTTTTTATGCTCTACAAGATAGGGTAGGCACCATGTTTGCTGAAATTCTTCGTGAGGCTGTTTTCACGTAAAAAAATTGTTCTTTTTAAATATTGCGGCTTTAGTATGCATTTTACCGGAAAAATGTATATAATTAAAGTTGTGGAGTTTAAAATCCTACAACTTTTATTTCAAACATTTTTTTGTATAAAGCTTAGTTTAGCGGTAATTAGCAATTGTCTGTTTTTCTCACGAAAACGTGTAAAAAATCTATTTTTTTAAGATTTCGGCCTTAGTATGCATTTTACGACAAAAGTGTAATTATAAAATTTATAGGAAAATAAAAGATCTACATCTTTTGTTTAGAGCATTTTTCTCTACAGAGCCTAGTTGCGTGAAAGAGTGATTTTCCGTATTTTTAAGCTAAACTAAGATTGATTTTCGTTTTGCGTCTTTCACTCATGATTAAAATTAGATTATGTTTATTGAGGGTGGTTTTTTGTTATTTCTAACGTTTTATTACTAATGTTAGGTTTATTGTTAATTATTTGCATTGGCAAGAGAAAGTTGTGTGAGTGTTTCACACTAGATTTTTATGTATGGAATGTGATTTTTACTTGATATTGACAACAGTGATTAGTCTAGTTAAGGGTTTATACATCAGAGTTAATTTCAAAGGTTTTCTACAGATTCCTTTGACTATAGCTCCTTCCTACCGCCCAAAAGTGTTCTGTTTTCCGTCATTATACAACCCCTTAAAGTCTACTTTAGTAGCCTGAATTTGGTTCGGTTCATTACAGGTTTCTCAATATCTTTTCTGGCTTCTTTAAACCACTTATCCGATACCTTAAGTGTATTTGTATAGTCTTAAATTTGTTTCGCCAACCGGTTGTCATTCATTCAATACAGGTGTCCATAAAATTATAGTCTTTTTCTAATCGTTTCTATTAATCATGTTACAGAAGAATACATGATTAAAAAGTTTTTAAAAGTATTCCTATATCATTGTAAACATGAAGTATATTTCCAAAACCATATAAGCCAATTTAATTAAAACGACAGAGTAGGTAAATAATCATCCGGAGTAGTAATCTATCCGTTAACCTAAAAAAAAAAAAAAACAAGATTTATTTTATTGTACACGTATTTACTTATGATATTAATACTTACAGGTTTTCGTCTCTCGGAAAACAGAAGAAATTACGTTCTCTATCAGTCTGCGAACAAAAACACTTCTTAAAAAAAAACTTTCATTTAAAAAATCTCCCGACAAACGTGGTCTCACAAACCATTACGAAGTAAATAGCTTACTGCTCTGCATAACGTCTACGGTCACCCTAATACATACTGTCCGAACAGCTGAACAATCTACCAGCAGACATTAAACTGCTGTCTCATTTCTCAATCTTTATTAAGTTGGTATTTAATTAATAATTTATTATTTTGTTTCGTTTTCTAGTACCATTTAATGTGGTCTTTTCCGTTTTGTGTATGCCACTATCAAATCCGAATTCCCTGAAGGGTTGTACAAGTTCATTTTTCCCACTCACTAAACTCAACTGAGACAGACACACGCACGCGTACGTACGTCTTGCCCAGTCTCAGTTTATAGTAAAAAATCTGGTGTGAAACACTCACATAACTTTCTCTTGCCAATGCAAATAATTTAAACAATATAACCTAACATTAGTAATAAAACATTAGAAATAAACAAAAAACTAACCTTATTTTAATCATGAGTGAAAGACGCAAAATGAAAATCGACCTTAGTTTGGCTTAAAAATATGGAAAATCACTCTTTCACGCTAAACTAGGCTCTGTAGAGAAAAATGCTCTAAATAAAACGTGTAGATCTTTCAATTTTCTATAAATTTGATTAACTAAACTTTTGTCGTAAAATGCCTACTAAGGCCGAAATCTTGAAAATATAGTTTTTTCACACGTTTTCGTGAGAAAAAACAGAAAATCGCTAATTACCGCTAAACTAAGCGTTATACAAAAAAATGTTTGAAATAAAAGTTGAGACCATATATATATATATATATATATATATATAGACTATATTTATATATATTATAGAATGGTTTCCTGGTTTTCCGCGCATTGATATAATATATCAATGCTAGTTCTACTCGCTCAGCCAGTTTTTTTGTGGTATTGATATCCCGGAAAACCTATAAATATAGTAGGCTAAGTATAGAAAGAGTATAGTACTCAAGAAATATAATAGGCCTATAAATATATTATGTTCAACTAGGCCAGCGGTTCCCAACAATTTTTTTTCTCCCGTACCCCTTGGTGAATTTTTAACTAAAATTGTACCCCCAAAAATGTAACATCACTGTAACTACAATACTTCACTTTCTATTTAATCACTAGGTAATCTCTAATATTTTTATTTATTTCCAAATATTTTGCATAATGTAAATTTATTTTTTTATAATCATAATGGTATTTTTCTGTGAGTATACGTTGGTTAGTTTTTAAATACTGCAAAATATAACTTACACTTGTACGTTTTATTATGTGTTCAAATTAAGATATAAATTTAAACCAAGGAAAATGAAAGTTAACACAAGCATTTAAAATAGATATTTCATTGAAAACTGAACATTTCTTGTATGGTCTTAATTTTACATCAAAATACTAATGACAAAGTTAAGTTTTTCTAATCTAAGACAAGACAGATTAGTTTTAAACTTTGAAAAAAAAACTCAGATCGAATACAAAATTCTTTTAAAATTTGTAAATACAAAATCTAACATGAAAATTGTGATGTATTGAAACTAAATTATTAGTCCAGGCAACGTCTTCAGAACTGTTTTTTATTGTGACCCTTGAGGCTGTTTTGTTGCACTTAATTGTTCGAAATCAGGTTCAAATGTAGACAAATAAAGCCTTAGATCTAGGCTTGGATTAAGCTTGTCAGTACAATAACCCCACCAAGTTACTCAGAAAAACAACGTCCACCACTGCTCTTTATTTTCGGCGTACCCCTAACCAGTTCGTCAAGGGGTACGCATACCCCGGGTTGGGAACCGCTGAACTAGGCTGAGAGACGCGTTTCTACAGATAGTGGGTCTTTTCCTTTTTCTGTATGCCACATCAATTCCGAATTCCCTGAAGGGTTACACAATTCTCCCACTCCTGCGTCTAGCGCGCCAATCTGACTACAGTGTTGTTGTTTAGGTCATCAGCCTGTAGGCTGGTTTGAACCTGTAGAGGTTTTACTAAGTAAAACGAGGAGTGAGGTGGTTTACCATTGCCTTCCTCACTGAATGGAAAAGTACACTTATCAGCATGCCGGGCCCTCTGAAAAGCACATATTTTCCACTCTGCAAATGACACCTTCACTTCATTCACCACAGGGTCTGGCTGTATAATGAAATTCATTACTTTCAGAGGAGATAACTCTGATTAGTGACTTTTACACCTCTACCTCTTCTGTTCTTAAATGATTCAGTCATTTAATTGGCTGACCATGTGACAAGAAACAGAACTATTTACTTTAGCCCTGCAACTAACAGATTGAGTGTAAATAATTTGACACTCAACCTGTCTGTTATGGGCAGCTGACTACAGTAGAGCGTCGATAATCCGAACGTCAAAAATTCGAACGCCATCTGAGTATTTTTTCGTTATTTTGATTTGCGTGAGAAAGATAACATGTTTTATAAACTTTTCTTTTAAAAACATTTTGTAAAATGCTTACACTGTGTAACATGTTTTATAACTTAATTTAAAACAATATGTTTTCTGTAAACGAATGAGCAAGGCTTAAACAAATCACGCAATCAAAAATTCAAAAGTTTTTGAAGTAAGATTTCAGTGATTTAGTAAGGCTTATAGAGAACCTTTTGTTTAACTGTACATTGTGTTTTGTTTGTTTTCAATTTAATATACAGTATAATACTGGATATACAGTAAAAAACAGACTGTAGTTTTATTATTTTACTCTACCTCTGCATTGCTACACAGAACACACTGGGCTTAGTTTGATCATTAAACGCAACTAAATATAATAAGTACAGAGAAGTGTTTGTTTTTTTTTATTCCTAACTTTTTAAAATGCTTTACTATGGGCCTAAGCGGTATTTTTAGGGTTTTTTTCAAAAATGTGAACAAATCGGTAATCCGAACTATCTATGGTCCCAATTGCTTCGGATTTTCGACTCTCTACTGTAGCAATATTCCTGCGTAATATCAACTCCACTCCCATTTCACAGTTAGTTACGACAAAGTTACTTAGTAATATTTGGATGGAGGAAGATGATGCAGAGTTCCTTCAGGAAAAGCAGTTATTACACAATCCTAGAAGATGTGACAAGTAAAAAAAAAAAAATATCTGTTGTGAAACTCTCACACGACTTTCTCTTCCCAATGTAAATAATTAAAAAATATAAGGTTATAGTATAATGTAGTCTAGTAATAGCAAAAAATTCAATAAAAAATATAAACTTAATAGTAATGTAGTACTAGCAAAATAATATAACAGAATGGGTAACATAGTACTACATACTGGGACTGGGAACGACGTGTGTACGCATGCGTGAGTGTGTCTTGTCAGTATGAGTATTCAGTAAGGCAGGGAGTGGGAGAAATGAACAAGTGTGGAATCCTTCAGGGAATTCTAATTTGATAGTGGTATACAGAGAACGGGAAAGACTTTAGATAGTTATGGAAAGGCAGGTTCCGAAAAGTCACTGGTGGATGTACATACTCCATAAAGTTTCTGATTATGTCTATGTCACAGGTCCTTCCGCACTCGTATGGTTGTCTAAATTTTAACCATTCACCATCGTCTTCGGAAATCAGCTGCATGTACCTTAATTCTTCAAAAATACTTTTAAAATTGTGTCATAGTCAGTATAGACCCACCAGGTTGGTCTAGAGCAGAGGTTCCCAAACTGTGTGCCGCGAGGCCGACCAAGTGAGCCTCGGAACTCAAGGAAAATAAATTAAATTAAATTTAAACGGTCCAACAAAATAATGTCTAGCCGATGACTATAAGTAAGTATGTATAAGTATGATATAAGTACGTTTATATCAAGTACTTAAGTTTAATCAATGGCATAAAGTAATAGGTGTGCCACGGCTATTGGCCGTTTTTTTTGTAGTGTGCTGCGAGAAAAAAAGTTTGGGAAACACTGGTCTAGAGGTAAATTTGTTGCCGTAAGTCAGCTGATTTTCGGAGACGAAAGTTTCTGGTTCAAATCCTAGTAAAGGTAGTTACTTTTATACGGATTTGGATACTAGACAGTGGATACCGGTGTACTTTGATGGTTGGGGTTCAATTAACCATACTCTCAGGAATGGTCGGCCTGGGTCTGTACCAGACTACACCTCATTTACATGTCAAGCACATCATCCTCATCTCATTGGGTCACAGGGTTGCTTATTGTTCTGAATTGAACAGTTTTCAACGTACACATATTAGAGATTAAAAAAAAAAAAATAGTTCAACAATAACTCATTAAACACTAACGGATATGGAAATTGAATTTCCTTCACTAGAACACAACATCAACACACACAACTTTCTCTTGCCAATGCAAATAATTAACAATATAACCTAACATTAGAAATAAACAAAACAACTAACCTCAATAAACATAACCTAATTTTAATCTTGAGTGAAAGACGCAAAATTAAAATTAACCTAAGTTTGGCTTAAAAATACGGAAAACCACTCTCACACTAAACTACGCTCTGTATAGAAAAATGCTCTAAATAAAAGTTGTAGATCTTTTAATTTACTATAAATTTGATTACATATACACTTTTGTCGTAAAATGCATACTAAGGCTGAAATCTTTAAAAATAACAATTTTTTACACATTTTCATGGGGAAAAAACAGAAAATCGCCAATTACCGTTACACTAAGCGTTATACAAAAAATGTTTGAAATAAAAGTTATAGGATTTTAAATTCCCTACAACTTTTACTATATAAATAGTTGCGATAAAATGCATATTAAATTTGCTATCATAAAAAAAAGAAATTTTATGTGAAAACAGCCTCTCCAAGAATTTCAGCAGACATGGGCACCTACCCTATCCTGTAGCGCATAAACAAATTAATAAACAAAGCAATTTTTAAAAAAATCGTAGGAGCAGTTTTTGAGAAAATTGCAAAAAAGTGAAAATGTTGGTGTTGGGTCCCGTAGTGGTACCTAACTTAAGTTCCAAGTTTCAACTCTGTAGGATGTTCCATTCTCGAGATATTTTCTTCATACATACACAAACCAATCACCAAAAACAAGTTATTTTGGGATCAGGGGGTCTGAAAACATTATATTCGGTGAACAATCGACATGTGAACGATACATTCCTTCCCTATGTATTCATACAGCAGGCCAAGAAAAATAAAAACCAAGTTTCAATTTTATGTTTCAGATACTCTCTCTTGAGAATAAGTTGCTCCTTTACAAAATGTTACTTAAACCAGTTTGGTTGTACAGCGTTCAACTTTGGGGAACAACTAGCAGAAGTAACATAGAGGTAATTCAAAGGTTCCAGAATAAAGTTCTTCGGGCTATAACAAAGTCACCATGGTTTGCAAGGAATGCAGAAATACATCATTTCAACCTTCCTGATGTAATGGACAAGATCAGGCGTTTTAATAGAAAATATCAGGCAAGACTTGAAAGTCACGAAAACGAATTAGCCATAAATCTTCTAAACAAGGCAGAAGAATTTAGGCACCTGAAATGTTTTACCATGTTTTGGACTTGTCTCAAAGAGTTTAAATGTATATAAAATTTTAGTGAAAAGTATTCCATATTGTAAAATGTAAATATCTTTGTACATAGTCATTTTCTCTTTTAACACATGAATAATTGATAAAATGAGAGGTACTCAGGGTAATGAGGCCTCAACTTGTGATTTGTAAATCCAAAAGATTTGTTTATAGTTTATTTTTAAACTGATTGCAAATAATGTTATTTTTAAAAAAAAAAAGATAATCAGGGTTTTACTGTAATGAAGTAATAAGGGAGTCTGTGGGAGTGATAGAAGTGCCCAAGAAGGTTCAGGAACGAAGACTGCAGTGGTATGGACATTTGATGCGTAGGGAGGAGGAGTATGTGGGGAGGGTTGTGGATAGATTGGTGGTGGATGGGGTGAGAGGGAGGGGGAGACCCCAGAGAAGATGGAGAGACGCCGTGGCGGACGACCTGAGGGAGAAGGGCCTGAGCGAGGAGGATGTGGTGGATCGGAGAGAGTGGAGGAGAAGAATAAGGAACAGCGACCCCTGAGGAAGGGAAAAGCTGAAGAAGAAGAAGAATAAAATTGTAGCTTCACAAAACAATACCAGTAGGTATGAAAAATGAAAGAGAATAACCATTAAAATCATGCGTATAGTCACTTGAGTCATGAGTTTGCCCTTGTTTGCATCGAGGGGTAAAGGGGGAAAAGCACCAGTGCGCATGCGCGACTGCTTTAATTTCAGTACGACAAATATAACAACTTATATACTTACTATACCCAGAGCTTATCGCGGAACCTTTTGTAGATTAACTGTACGAATATAACTGTTTGTTACCGTAAACACAAATGTCGGTTTCTGGAAAACGTGGTCGAACTATTCACAGTGCTGAACACAATGTAATAAATGTTGTGAAGTTGAAGCTAAACAAAAATGCCTATCCGTGCCTCTTAAACAAAAGCCGTGAGCGAGCGGCTAACTTTTGTGATGTTTCTCTTTCCACAATTCGAAATATAAAGAAGGAAATTAAAGACGTGAAGAAGCTATTCTTTAACAGTTTTGTTGACACCAGGTAAAGAAAAGAAAACAGTTAGGTAGATACTAGAGAGACTGATAATCAAAACTCCGGTAAAAGCAATTGTAAAGAAGGCGATTCATTCGTAATTACAGTAAATCAAACATTTCTAGTCATGTAATTAAGTTATAGGTAATATTATAGGTCACATTTATTTCTTATAAGGTTTATGAAGAAAACATTTTCTCGGAACAAACCACAGCTTACAAAATGTATGTAGGAACTGCACAGTAGTAAAATGTATGAGTAGTGTCTCACTGTTGAAGTTGGCAGCACTGCAAATATTCCCTTCCCTTTCTCACAGCCCATCCATATGCAAAAGGCAATCTCGTGACTTCACTATCTATAACTGACCCCACTTATCAGTTACAATTGAGAAATGACTAAATGTTGTTGTTTAGGTCACAGCCAAAAGGCTGGTTTGAACCCCTAAACGCTTTACTAAGTGAAACGAGGAGTCAGGTGGTTTACAATTGCCAATACTCACCGAATGGAAAAGTATGCTTATCAGCGTGCCAGCATTTACTCTATTATGAAAAGCATCCAGTTTCCACCCTGAAAATGACACCATTACTGCATTCTCCACAAGGTCCAGCTGTATAATGATGAAATTTATTACTCTCAGACGAGATAACTGTAACTTTACTATTTTTCACAGCTGATGAGCTCTGAACGTATGCATTGCCCCCTACCCACTTCATATCCAGCCAATTCTTTCTCTCATAGCTCTGTTATACGAGTTGTGATCAAAAAGTAAGGTGACTTTTTGAATTTTGCGCGCTCTGTACACTTTAATTTCAAATTTTTTTTGTTGTGTTGGTACACTCGTCATGATCATATGTTCAAAGTTTTGACTATTAGGCATGTGTTGTTTTTATGTGAGAGGCATAAAGGTTAGACTCGTGTTTGCATAATCGGCGATTTTTTGCTGTTGAAAATAATGAAGCAGGGTGTAAAAAATGGTATTAAGTGTTCAAAAACTCTTGAAATGTTGACAGTGGCCTATGGTGAATCAACTTTGAGCAAAAAAAATGTTTATAAATAGTATAAGTTATTCCATGAGGGCCGAGAAAATGTTAACGATGAACCTCGCTCTGGACGCCCCAGCACGTCAAAAACCGACGAAAAAGTTCAGGAAGTGAAAGAAATAGTGTTGAAAAATCGTTAAATCACAATTAGAGAAATAGCTGATGATCTTAACATATCGTTTGGCTCATGCCAATCAATTTTAATGGATGTTTTGGGTATGACACACGTGTCAGCGTAATTCGTTCCAAAACTGCTTAATTTTGATCAGAAGCAGCGTTGCATGAACATCACCCAAGACATGTTGAACGACGTCAATGATGATCCTGATCTGCTCAAAAGGGTTATAACTGGTGACGAAACATGGGTCTATGGTTATGACGTCGAAACCAAAGCCTAATCATCCCAGTGGAAGAGCCCAGGCTCTTCTATGGAGATTAAGGCTGCATCGCTGGAGGAGCTCACGGTAATACCCAAAAGTGCATTTCAGAAATGTTTTGACTGGGAAAAGCGCTGGCACAAGTGCATTGTATCTCAGTGGGGGATTATTTTGAAGGGGATAACATAATTTTGGATGAATAAATGAATATTTTGTTATAAAAATGAAAAGTTACCTTATTTTTTGATCACGCCTCGAATATTTCGTCTTTCAATAACAATTACAATCCACGAACATACAACCAACCAATTATATTATAAAGTATTGCATGTTAACATGCTCTATAATCAACGTGTTCAATACAAGACGCAAGAAACAAGTGAACTACTGCAGCTCTTATACGAATATGTGCGTAATGTTTGTCAGGCTGAAACATTTGTACAATCTGACAATGCTGGCAAATGTTCTGATTGGTCTAAATGCATGGAACAGGAGAGCTCATCAACTGTGGAAAGCATAATAGTGTGTATTACACCTGTACCTCTTCTGTTGTTAAATACTTCAGTCATATAATTGGGTGACCATGTGATAAGAAACACAACTATTATTTGTAGCCCTACAACTAGCAGCTGCCCATAACAGACAGGTGGAGTGTCAAATTATTTACACTCTATCTGTTTAATGCAGGGTTAAAATAAATAAATCTGTTTCTTATCACATGGTCAGCGAATTAAATGGCTGAATTATTTAACAACAGAAGAGGAAGAGGTGTAAAAGACACTAATCAGAGTTATCTCCTCTGAAAGTAATCAATTTCATTATACAGCCAGACCCTGTGGTGAATGAAGTGAAGGTGACATTTGCAGAATGGAAAATATGTGCTTTTCAGAGGGCTCGGCATGCTGATAAGGGTACTTCTCCATTCAGTGAGGAAGGCAATTGTAACCACCTCACTCCTTGTTTTACTTAGTAAAACCTCTACAGGTTCAAACCAGCCTTTCAGCTGATGACCTAAACACACAACTAGCAGATGGAGTGAAAATAATTTCACACTTCAATTGCCTATTATGGACACTAAATCGATATGCAAGAATTAACACTTTGAAGACTGACATTTTTTTTGTAGTTTTGCCTGTGGACTGGCATTTTTCGGGATTTTTAAAAAATTGTAACAAATCAACCGTTGGACAAAAATTCAAAAAGTAAAGATTAAATTAAAGATCATAATTAGTAGGTTACTTTTCATTTATTAAGATTAGGAATACTTACATTACAATGATAAAGATGTTTGACTGAAGAGAGAGAGAGAGGTATGTTTTCTTGAATTTAAAATTTTTTTCACCGTATAATGATAATATAAAAGAATAATAAAATTAATTAAACGAGTTAAATTATTCATACTAATTACCTATTTTTAATAACCAATTTACTTTTTTTATTTCTTAAGTAAAATAAAAGAAAAAACTAAGTATTATAATAACAAACTAACAACAACGCGCAGAAGTACCGGCAGGTCGCTTGCTCACGCTCGATAACATCGATGCTGTAAAAGTCGATATACAGTCAAACTTCTGTATAACGAAATTCATAATCCAGACGAAAAATTCGTTATTTGGAAGTATTCGTTATTGGGAAATTAAGTTACGACTGCATTTAATTATTTTACAAATACATTACTACAGTATTTTCGTGGGTAATGTACAATATTCCTTACCTTTTTCGCATCTGCAGGAAGAAATGCAGCACCATGTCAGATGAATGAACACAAGTTAAATAACAAACAAATTATGAACTGTTATTATATGTAGTATGTACATTTATGTATTTAAAACTCAGAACTAAATTATTAATTACTTATTAAATTTTTGACTTATAAAGGATTTTACACTATACGATTTTACAAAGATCCAAAATTAGTCAATGTTTACTATTACAACAAAGGAAAACTGTAGCTAATTACTGTACACTATGACACAATTTCACTTAAAAAAATGTGTAATTTTTTTCTGAACTTTACACTTGAATAAAACATCTTGTTCAATAAAAGTTTTAAATTTATTCAGGCATTCGAAAATACTGTCTGGCACATTGTTGCAGTCCTCTTCTGATGGTTTTAAATGACTTTAAAATTTCGTCGTCGGTTGGGTTCGTATCCTGGTGATTGCCGCCGCACTCATCGCCGTCGTCGTCCTCCTCCTCTTGTTCTTCTAAGCTCTCGATAGGCTTCACGCTTTGTAGAATATCATCGTCATCTGGAAAATCGGCTACAGCGATGTGATCATCAACATTTAAAAAGTCTTCAAGTATCGCTTTGTCAGTGACATGTCCAGAATTCTGAAGGAAATCCCATTGATTTTTCAGTTCACTTAGTGCAATGTCGTGTTCAATATCGGATTCTGTTGTGACCGAGTTGAAACCAGCTTTTGAGAAACAACTTTTGACAGTTGTATCTCGTACATCGTTCGTCCAGACTTTTGTTAGTTCAGAAATGCATTCTCTGAGATCCACAATATTAGCGAGTACAGACTCATTCTTTTCAACAGTAGAAACAATTTTCTTAAGAATTCTCTTCCGATAATGCAGCTTAAGCGTCTTTATCACTCCCTGATCCATGGGCTGGAGAACTGAAGTGACATTCGGTGGAAAAAATACAATTTTTACATTATCTAATTTTGTATTGATGTCATGAGGATGAGCGGTGCAATTGTCAGCAAAAAGTGCAATTTTTCGTTTTTGTTTACCTATCTGCTTATCCAGTTTGGTCACCCATTCAGTAAAAATTGCATTCGTCATCCATGCCTTCTTGTTAAAAGTGTAATCAACCTACAGAGACTTGGTATTTCGAAAACATCGGGGAGATTTACTTTTACCTATAACAAGCAATTTAAGTTTCTCACTGCCTAACATGTTTGCAGCCACTAACACTGTTATTCTTTGTTTACTTTGTTTACCACCAAAGCAAGGATTGTTTTTAAAAGTTAAAGTTTTGTTTGGCAAACATTTAAAAAATAACCCGGTTTCATCTGCATTGAAAATGTCTTTCTGGGCAAACTCGTCTAAAATGTTTTTTAATACTGTCTGCTTCCAGAATTCACAATCTGTTGAGTTAACACTTGCACTTTCTCCTGAAATTACTTTTTCAATTATGTTGTGTCTTCTTTTAAATTTGTCAATCCAGCCGTTGCTTGCTTGAAAATCATGGTGGCCCAATGCAGTCGCAAACTCCAGAGCTTTTTCCTTAATTATTGGTCCCGATAAAGGAAGGCATTTTCCACTCATAACTGTAATCCACTTCATGACCGCTTCATCAATGTCATCATAAACGCACATTTTCATTTTCTTTCTGTTTAAGTCATAGTCTTTGCTTTGTTTAAGTATAGACTCGCGATTTTTAAGAATAGTTGACAGTGAACTTTGCGGAATGCCTAATTTTTTAGCTACGCCTTTCTTCTTTAAACCCCTATCTACTTCCTGAATTACCAACACTTTATCCGAAACACTCAAGACACTTTCTTTTCAACATTCTGCAAAATGTATAAGCACGACAGTAGAACTGATTAAAGACTAGAAAACACGTGTGAACAGTACGAATGATACCGAACAACTGACTGTGTATTGTGTACGTACAAAAGACAGGAGTGTGAACAGCTTTAAATTCTTGGAAACACGTGTACTGTACCTCTATGATTGGCCAGAAGGGGGTAGCAAAGGAATGCATATGACCCCACCCTAGGTTACTGTAGACAAAACAACCGGATGTTACTCATCACTTCTTTAGCTAGTCTACAAACATTCCATTTGCCATAGAATTATAACAAAGAATTTCTTTAAATATTTTTTTTCCACTTCGTTGTTGGGAAGTCAGATTTTGTTAAATGGAGGCAATTTTGCATGCATTATTCCTTAAACTTTAAGGTGTTCAGAAAGAATTCGTTATAAAGAAAATTTTGTTACTTGGAAGTTCGTTGTACAGAAGTTCGACTGTATTAGATAATGTGACAACATTAGGACTATGAGTGTACTCTGTTAGATTCAGAATAAACTAAATTAAGTGACAGCATAGGCAGCAATCGTATACGATACGAGCTAATAGATATAAAACCAAGTGAAATAGGCACCCGAATTGTATACGGGTGCCGTCCTGAAAGTGTTAACTACTGCCATGGGAACAGTCACCGATGTACTAGTAAACTACCGTTGGAGGAACTTCCATTTACACCCAAACGAAGTTTACTTTCCGAACCTCCCTTGTAGTAAACACACAGCTGCTATAGAGGAAGAAAAAATAAAAAACACATCAAGTAAGAACAAATGATATATAATATAAACATAAAATTTAGTGGTCAGGTTAGATAATTTATAAATGGGATACGGTTAGGTTTGATTAAAAAGGTGCAAACAAGTCATAGTCATGTTTTGTAAATACAAGTGCAGTATATAATGAGCCGTTTACAAATATTACACTAAATATAACTTGATTATACATATTAGAATACTAAAACAAACTTACAATACCTAAAATAATCGATTAAAAATTATCCACACATCTGTTTTATAAAAACAAAATAAATGAAATCACAACAGTTATCAAAGCTTCTTTTATTTCTCTAATAAATTGTCTTTACTTCTAGTGGGCATCATCAAAGTCTGTTTAAGTTGCATTCTTTATAAAAAATAAAAATAAAATCAAAACAAAGTAACAAAAACCGAATTGACACGCACATTATACTGGACTTAATAGTTGGACGCACTCAAATTCTGAAGGAATGTCGACATACGTTGTTTTTCTAGCTGGCTCTATATTGCAACTGAAATCGTATCTGGAAAAAAAAACAAAACCCAAGATAAAGTTTTAACTACAGTAGGCCCTCACATTACCATCGTAATTCATTCCAGAAGAACGATCGTAAAGCGGAAATATCGTATTGTGAGACCGCATTCTTGCCCAATCATTAGACCATGTATACAATTCCACAAGAAATTTACATTAGCCTGTACATACAGATAACCCTATACATTCTTCAAATAGCGCTGATTTCAGTACAAATGATTTGATAATAGGTATAATTATAAAAAAATGCCTTTTTGAATTGTGTTTGATCTATCAGACACTTCAACGTCTTTTAAAACTGACTTTTGCTTTACAATCGTGGAAATTGTAGACTGGGAATAACCATACTGGCGAACCAATTCATTTATCCTAGCCCCTTCATCATGTTTTTTTTTATAATTTCTTGCTTTTCTTTAATCGAAATTTTACTTTTTATGCGCGATTTAGGACCCATTTTCACTATAACTACAGTAATGTAGTTATACAGTAAACACGGTACCAAAACTACAAAGAAAACGTATGTATAATAATACCACAGACACTACGACACAGATGCTAAACAGATAACCAAGGCAAAATGTGAGACACTACTAAATAGAATGGGTGCTGTGACAAAACTGAAAAACAGAAACAACCTTGAGCTGATGATGGGAGGGTGCGGGTAGCATGGTCGAGGGTATCTTGACAAGAGAGAGGGAGTAGATTCGATCAGAACTTCTTACGGTAGGGGTTGACGATTGGCGGGTCAGGTGCACGTGCGACTTTGGGAATCCGATGACTAATTTGATGACACATCATAAAGTGAAATATCGTAATGTGAGGTCCACAGTACTATGTTTGCTGTTTAAAAAGAGACTTTATCCAAACTTTTCTGGGAGGGGAATGGGATTTAATTAAAAAATTCCTTTCATGAGACGAAACTGTCTCGTGGCTGATGGCAATTTTTAAAAAGGCACTTCGGGTTACTGGAATAGTTTAACCCTCAGTTGGTAACGATAGAATTTTGTGCGTTTACAGTAATGTCCGTCTTGTAGACGGAGATTACGTTATACACGTGTTTCATAATTTCTGCATTTGATATTTTTCATTTTTGTTTTGTTTATTATTTTTTATAGGTGTATTTATTGTTATTTATATCTTTATTTTCTCCACATATATCTTAAATTTTATAATATATTTGTATTCAATTTTAAATAATATAAAATTCTTAATACAAAATCACTTATCACAAATTAAAATATTACAAATTAATATAAGGAAATTAAAAATTATTACATTTCTAAATAAAAAAATCTGGTGTGAAACACTCACACAACTTTCTCTTGCCAATGCAAATAGTTAACAATAAACCTAACGTTAGTAATAAAACATTAGAAATAAACAAAAATCTAACCTCAATAAACATAACCTAATTTTAATCATGAGTGAAAGACGCAAAATGAAAATCAACCCCTCAGTTCCGCTCAAAAATACGGAAAATCACTCTTTCACACTAAATTACTCTCTGTAGAGAAAAATGCTCTAAATAAAAGTTGTAGATTTTTTAATTTTCTATAAATTCGATAATATATACTTTTGTCGTAAAATGCATACTAAGGCCCAAATCTTAAAAAAATCGATTTTTCACACGTTTTCGTGAGAAAAAACAGAAAATCGCTAATTACCGCTAAACTAAGTGTTATACAAAAAAATGTTTGAAATAAAAGTTGTAGAATTTTAAATTCTCTACATTTTTTTATTATATACATTTTTGCGCTATCTCTTCTTCATGTAGCATCTCCATTACGAAGGTGTGCTAGCATCATGGCAATCCTGACCTTGGAAACTGTAGCTCTAAATAGGTCGATGGATGACAAATTAAACCACTCTCGCAGGTTCCGTAGCCAGGAGGTTCTTCTTCTTCCAACCGATCGTTTGCCCATAATCTTTCCCTGGATGACAAGATGAAGGATTTCATATTTTGGACCTCTCAAGACATGGCCGAGGTACACCAGCTTTCTCTTCTTGATTTCGATCATCACTTCCATTCCCTTCTGCATCCTCCTTAGGACTTCCATGTTTGTGACTCTCTCTGTCCAAGATATTTTGTGCATCCTTCTGTAAACCCACATCTCAAAGGCCTCAAGTCTTCGTTCACATTGCCTATTGGTAGTCCAGGCCTCTGCACCATAGTACAGCACCGGAAAGATGTAACAACTCAGCACACGAATTCTCAAGTCCAGACTCAGATTGTGGTTGCACAGCATCCTCTTCATTTTCACAAATGCGGCCCGGGCTCTCTCTACATGCGGATTTTGATCTC
The DNA here is from genome assembly GCA_035578175.1 of Catonia carolina. Lineage (NCBI taxonomy): Eukaryota > Metazoa > Arthropoda > Insecta > Hemiptera > Achilidae > Catonia > Catonia carolina. The sequence goes on along the minus strand of JAQMRL010000024.1, from coordinate 2,840,809 downwards.
AGTAGAGTAATCAAGGTTACCGTTCACCGTCATACCAAGATAGCTGTACTTCATAACTCTTTCCAACTGCTCTCCCTCCACATACAGGTGTTCGTCATGTGGGACCACATTCTTGGTGATGACCATGCACTTTGTCTTCCTTGTGTTGAGGGTGAGACCAAAATGTTGGCTGGCTTCAACAACCTTATTCAGGAGTTCCTGGAGATCCTGCATTGTTTCAGCCAGCAAGACTGTATCATCTGCATAACGTAAGTTGTTGAGACGAATGCCATTCACCCGAACTCCTCCAACCTCCGGTCAAGGGCTTGTCTGAAAATTTCTTCAGAATAAATGTTGAAGAGAAGTGGAGAGAGCACACAGCCCTGCCTAACACCCCGTTTGATGTCCACTGGGTTAGTAAAGGCATCCTGCACGCGAACAGTTGTTGTCTGGTTGAAGTACAGGTTGACAATTATTCGGATATCTCTCGAGTCAATATTTTTATGTTTCAATGCTTCTATCAGTTGGTTGTGCCTGACTTTATCAAATGCTTTATTATAATCAATAAAACATGCATATATGTCCTGGTTAACATCCATACAACGCTGCATGAGGACATAGTAAGCAAACAGCGCATCTCGCGTACTGAATCCATTTCAGAAACCAAACTGTGTGTCTGAGATATCTTCTTCCAGCTTTAAAAATGTTCTTCGATGTATAATTTTCAAAAAGATCTTCAGTGTGTGACTCATCAAGCTGATTGTTCTGTACTCATCACATTTTTTCGCATTCTGCTTTTTTGGGATAGTAACAAAGGTTGACTTGAGCCACTCAGTCGGTATTATTCCCGTGCAATATATTTTGTTGAACAAAGCTGTGATTGTGTCAAGGTGTTCCTCCTCAATCAACTTGAGTACATCTGCAGGAATCTGATCTGGACCCAGCTATAATACATATTAAAGCTGTAATCTTAAAAAAACACTTTTTTTACGTAAAAACAGCCTCACCAAGAATTCCAGCAAACATAGCGCCTACCCTATCTTGTAGAGAATAAAAAATTGAGTAAACCAAGCGATTTTAAAAAGAATCGTAGGACCAGTTTTTGAGAAAGTTGCAAAAAAGTGAAAAATTACACGAATAAACTACTACTTCCGGTTGACCGATTTTGATGAAAATGTTCATGTTGGGTCCGGTAGTAGTATGTAACTTAAGTTTCAAGTTCGTATAATGTTCCGTTCTTGATATACTTTGTACACACACACACACAGACCAATCACTAAAAACATGTTTTTTTGGGTTCAGGGGGTCTGAAAACATGTAGATTCGGTGAAAACTCGATTTTGAAAAATCGACATGAAAACAATACTATCCTTCCTATATATTCATATACGCAAGAGAAAGAAAAAAATTACAAATTTTTTACGCAATTATTTTTTTTGAGCATTCTAAGCAGTTTGGATTATTACACTTTATACATTTATAAACTGTAATTCGGTGTTTGGTGTATGGACAATACCGAAAGAATACAAATCTAAAACATAATGTACTACGGTAACACAAATTTACACGTATAAAGTAATGTCTGTCTACGAGACGGATAAAAACTAACTTTTTACAGTAACGTAAGTCTGTCAGACTGAGCAGAGTTTGAAAACAGTCGTTCACTTTTGAACACAATCGGTCACAGAAGTCACAACACACGAGCAATCTCAAGGGCAGTAACTGATTAATGCATAGCTAGCTCCTCAACCGAAAAAAAGGAACGGTGTTGCCACACGCGATGAAAGTTCGAAAAGTATAGTATTCAGACGAACTAATGTCCCCTAGCCGTGGGAGTGAGAGAATGCATAACACTCTCACTCGCACAACCCAAACGCAAACATTCCAATAACATTACTCATCGTTGTGAGCAAGCGTTTATGCATGCAGTAAAACTAACAAACAAGATAACGACTGTAGTATGGTTTCAGATTTGGATTACAACGGTGAAGACCTTTGAGCGCATGCGTAGTTATGCCACATATCTCCCTCTCACTCGCTCGGGTATGGGACATAAATTCATCTGATACTTATACCCGCCTGACAGACGGGATATTACCATTAGAGGGTTAAAGCACTCTTTAGTTACTCACTTATCATACTTCAGATCATCAAACCCTTCCCACCTCCTAACTGAAAGGGATACAAAACGGACGCATTAGAAGACGTGGGTTTTTAACACTTCACTGTGAATCATAAATATGATTTTGCTGACTCTGAAACTAGAGTGAATACACAGCGAGTAGAACGCACATGGGGATCATCAAAATGGCGAAATGAAAAACAAAGAGGTACAGCTCACCATTTCTTTGGATTCTTACCTTGGAGAATACAGTGGTGGTTGGCTAAAGGCAGAAATCGCTACCTAACACTCCTCAATCAGAATACATTGCTGCATTCTGGGAGTCACAAAAATGTAAAGAATGGTCATAAACTCAAATATAAACTGTAGAGTACACTATTAACCTTTTCTTCAATGTACAGTGAACCCTCACATTACGATATTTCACTTTATGATGTGTCATCAAATTAGACATCGGATTCCCAAAGTCGCACGTGCACCTGACCCGCCAATCGTCAACATCTACAGTAAGAAGTTCTGATCAAATGTACTCCTTCCCTCTTGTCAAGATACCCTCGACCATGCTGCCCACACCCTCCCATTATCAGCTCCAGGTTGTTTCTGTTTTTCAGTTTTGTCACATGACCCATACTATTTAGTAGTGTTACGCATATTGCCTTGGTTATCGATTTACCATCTGTGCTGTAGTGTCTGTCGTGTTATTATACATATGTATTCTTTGTACGTTACTGTAGTTATAGTGAAAATGGGTCCAAAATCACGCATAAAAAGTAAAATTTCCATTAAAGAAAAGCAAGAAATTATAAAAACACATAATAAAGGGGCTAGGAATAAATGAACTGGTTCGCCAGTATGGTTATTCCCAGTCTAAAATTTCCACAATTATAAAGCATAAATCAGTTTTAAAAGACGTTAAAGTGTCTGATAGATCAAACATAATTCAAAAAGGCATTCTTTTATAATTATACCTATTATCAAATCATTTGTACTGAAATCAGCGCTATTTGAAGAATGTATAGGGTTATCTCTATGTACAGGCTAATGTAAATTTCTTGTGGAATTGTATATATGGTCTAATAATGGGGCAAGAATGCGATCTCACAAAAAAAAATATGGTTTTTTCGCTTTACGATCGTAATGTGAGGGCCTACTGTAGTTTGTTTTATTTTCTCGTAGAAAATTTCTCCGTAAAAAGGTCAGTTTAATGGATAAATACTCAATAATAACACTAACCTTTGTCGTAAACTAAATAAATGATGAATTTCAATCAGGATTATAAAAAATTATCTGCTCTAGTCACTAGAAAAAACTGAACCAACGCCTTCTTCTATCACCAGGTTCACTATCATTTGGTAGATTATTTGTTTCAGTATGGTTTGGTAATATACCTAAAAAAAAGAAACATAATAATAAAAATGCAATCAAAGACAGTGAAAAATTATACATGAGGAAGCCATTCAATTCTTTTATTCTACTTTTTGTGTAGATTATGAATCCGAAAAACTGTTGTTGCTGTCTCTATCTCTAACCGCTGCAGTTGATTATAACACGTCAATGAAATTGTTTTATTAATTTTCAATGTTTTTCGTGAATGTCTTTTTGCTTTGCCAGCTTCTAAACGTCATGAAAATCTTTCTGCTGAACACTATTCTACATTGATGCAATAATTACTAGAGAAAAATATGCGATATATCAGTGGAAGATAATTATTAATTTATCTTAATTATAACACCAGTTATAATTATTTTAGGTATTTAGAAAATAATTGAATTACAATTTTCAGAAATACGTAAGCGATAAAAAAAGGGCCAGCCGTAGGCTCTGGAATTTAAAATCAGGAAACCAAGGCTGTTTCAACACCTCACTAACATGTTTGTAGTGCTGCAATCAATATAAAATTAATAATACTAATAAAGAATAAAATGGGCTTTTCAATTTAAACAAAAACACGTAAAAATATCTCACCTGCAAAAGAAGGTATTAGTTTGAATGGAACAGAATGAAGAGAACCATGGTCTTTACCATGGTATAGTCACTTGAGTCACGAGTTTGCCACGAGGGGTAAAGGGGGAAAGGGGGAAAGCATCAGTGCTCATGTGCGACTGCTTTAATTTCACTATAACAAACATAACAACTGCTACTAGCCCTATACCCAGAGCATATATGTACAGTATATCGCAGAACCTTTTGTAGGTTAACTGTACGAATATAACTGTTTGTCACCGTAAACAGAAATGTCGGTTTCTCAAAAACGTGGTCGAACTATTCACAGTGCTGAACGAAATCTAATATGCAATGTAATAAAATGTTGTGAAGTTGAAGCAAAACAAAAATGCCTATCCGTGCCTCTTAACAAAAGCCGTGAGCAAGAGGCTAACTACTGTGATGTTTCTCTTTCCACTTTCATGTTTCTTTTCGAAAAATAAAGAAGGAAGTTAGACAGTGAAGAAGATCTTCATCAACAGTTTTGTTGAAACCTTGTAAAAAAAAAAGGAATCAGTTAAATAGTTACTAGTGAGACTGATAGTGAAGACGCCGATGACAGCGATAGTAAACGAGGCGATTCATTTGTAGAAAATTTGTTCCAATGGAGAAAGGTAGAGCTGGTGATTACAGTAAATTAATCATTTCTAGTCGTGTTATTAAGCTATAGGCAGTATTACAGGTCAGATTTATTTCTTACAAGGTTTATGAAGAAAACATTTTCTTGGAATACACCACAGCTTAAAAAATCTGGTGTGAAACACTCACACAACTTTCTCTTGCCAATGCAAATAATTAATAATAAACCTAACATTATTAATAAAATATTAGAAATAAACAAAAACTAACCTCAAAAACATAACCTTATTTTAATCATGAGTGAATGACGCAAAATGACAATCGAACTCAGTTTGGCTTAAAAATACGGAAAATCACGCTTTCACGCTAAACTAGGCTCTGTAGAGAAAAATGCTCTAAACAAAAGTTGTAGATCTTTTAATTTTCTATAAATTTAATTATATACACTTTTGTCGTAAAATGCATACTAAGACCGAAATGTTAAAAAAATCGATTTTTCTCACGTTTTCGTGAGAAAAAAAACAGAAAATCGCTAATTACCGCTAAACTAAGCGTTATACAAAAAATTGTTTGAAATAAAAGTTGTAGAATTTTACATTCTCTACAACTTTTATTATATAACGTTTTGCGCTAAAATGCATATTAAAGCCGCAATCTTAAAAAGAAAATGTTTTTACGTAAAAACAGCCTCAAGCAGAATTTCAGCAAACATACCCTATATTGTAGAGCATAAAAAATGTAGTAAACCAGGCGATTTTAAAAAAAATCGTAGGACTAGTTTTTGAGAAAATCGCAAAAAAGTGAAAAATTATACGAATAAACTACTACTTCCGGTTGACCGATTTTGATGAAAATGTTCGTGTCGGGTCCGGTAGTGATATGTAACTTAAGTTTCAAGTTTCAAGTTCGTACGATGTTCCGTTCTTGAGATATTCTGTTCACACACACACACACACACACACACACAGAGACCAATCGCTAAAAACATGTTTTTTGGGTTCAGGGGGTCTGAAAACGTATAGATCCGGTGAAAACTCGATTTCGAAAAAAAAAATCGACATGAAAACAATACTTTTCTTCCTATATATTCATATAGGCAAGAGAAAGTAAAAATGTATGTAGAAACTGCATGGTAGTGAAATGTACGAGTAGTGTCTGACTGTTGAGGTTGGCAGCACTTCAAATTTTCACTTCCCTTCCTCACAGCCCATCCATACGCAAAAGGCAATCTCGTGACTAAAGTGTCTATAACAGTAATTATTAATTAAAAGAAAATAATTTCCACATGGCATAGAATACCATTTCATACAAAACAATTTAAACTCTATATTTAAGTCACTTTTTTTCAACACGAACTCTCCCCTTAACCTTTTGAGGACTACGAACGTACGGGTACGTTTACCGCTCCGCGATCGTAACGGACTATGCACGTACGGGTACGTTTCATGTTGTTTGGTCTAAAATACTACGAACGTACCGGTACGTTTGCTTCTGTTTTTATACTTGTGCTGACATCTATCATTTTCTCCATGTACTACGTGTTATAAACGAATAATTAATTTAGTAGGCTTTGTTTTATGCGATTGAAATAGCACATGTGTTTCGTCTAACCTCACTTATGAGTTCTGAAAAGTTTTTATAGTTGTGTTAGCTTCTTGCTACCGTTTGTTTACTAATACAGAATACTTATTTATAGTTTACTAATAAAGAATTTTTATTTCTTGTGAATATAAGTGTGTTTTATTATAATGTAAATCGTGTTTCGTGTATATATATGTTTCATTTTGAACGTTTCATTTCATTGTTTATTTTGTATTACGAGTGGAAATGGTTAGTTTTAGTAGTAGGCGTCTACGGGTTGACGATATATTACAATATATAACTAATCCCGATTCAGATCTTGAAAATTACAATGAGAGTGATAGTGAAAATTCATTTTATGTACGGCACGATATTTCAAGTTCCGAAACAGATACCGACATTGAGGTACCGGCAATCCCGCAACCCAGTTGTAGCGTACAAAGGCCTACGAAACGACCAAAAGTTGATTTATTTTCATAGTAAATAAATAAATTATAAGTGCTCTTTCTTTCTGTTTAGTGTATTTTCTTTACTGTAAAACCGTATATTATACGCGTACATAGTGGGATGCACGCGTGTATGTGTGCGCGCGCATGCACGTATGGGCGCTTGACTGTGCGGGCGAGGGTTATTTACGTGTACAAGTATTCAAGGGGTGGAAGTGTGTAAAAAAGAAATAGCAGAAAGATAATAAATATGGGAAGCAGAAATCGACAAAAAACCTAAAAAAAACTCAGGCTGTGAGCTGAGTTCTAGGTTGAAAAATATAGTCCTCAAAAGGTTAATTGAATGATTTTACATTTTCCTTTCAATAAATTTGAAACTCACTTGTTTCTGGAGTAACAACTACATTATCACTCTGTTGATCTTCATCTGATGTTGTACCGTGCGAATTTCTGGTCGAATTCGATTCGATATCGGTAGAATGCGAATTGACTGAAGAATTTGACCTCGTATTTAAATAATCGGTACTAGTCGAAGCAGTAAATGAATGACGACGCCACAACGGTTGACTCTGCCTTAATAACGGATTCTCCTGAAATTAAAAACACAAAAAATTGGTGTGAAACACTCATACGACTTTCTCTTGCCAATGCAAATAATTAACAATAAACCTAACATTAGTAATAAAACATCAGAAGTAAACAAAATACTACCCTCAATAAACATAACCTAATTTTAAAATTATGAGTGAAAGACGCTAAATGATAATTAACCTGTTTGGCTTAAAAATACGGAAAATCACTCTTTCACGCTAAACTAGGCTCTGTAGAGAAAAATATTCTAAATAAAAGTTGTAGATCTTTTAATTTCCTAAAAATTTGATTATATACACTTGCCGTAAAATGCATACTAAGGCTGAAATCTTAAAAAAATTGATTTTTCACACGTTTTTGTGAGAAAAAAAACAGAAATTGCTAAACTAAGCATTAAACAAAAAAAAAAAATGTTAGAAATAAAAGTTGTAGGGTTTTAAATTCTCCACAGCTTTTATCATATAAATATTTGCGCTAAAGCTGTAATCTTAAAAAAAATAATTTTTTTATGTGAAAACAGCCTCATCGAGAATTTCAGCAAACATGGCGGCGCCTACCCTATCTTGTAGAGCATAAAAAATTTAGTAAACCAGGCGATTTTTAAAAAAATCGTAGGACCAGTTTTCGAGAAAATTGCAAAAAAGTGAAAAATTACACGAATAAACATGTTTGTGTGAGTTCAGGGGGTCTTAAAACGTGTAGATCTGGTGAAGAGTGGATTTGTTAAAATCGACATGAGAACAATACTTTCCTTCCTATGACTGTGATAGTTGGCCATCTGAAACCGCCCTTACTAATTTGGTTACTTCAGTAAGCATGTACATCAAATAATACACAATTTGCCTCGTCGTTTAATTAGAAGTGCATTATATTTTTCAGCCAAAAACTATTTAGAAAGGAATTTGTGTACACTGTAAAATGTTTCATCATTTTACTATTTTTTTTAGCTTTATTTTCAACAAACTTACATTATCACAACTTTTTAAAGGCTTGTGGCAATTTATTGATGTAATTTCTATTTGCAAAAGTAGATTTTTATTGCACGAGAATCATACTTTTTGAGAAAACACCCTTACATTTTTGCCTTGTCACGGGCCTCACGTTCTGTTAGAACATGTAAGAATACTACTCACTGTCCATTATACGATGGTTATCCAGAAAATAACCTCCGTTTTGAAATAAGAAGTAAACGAGTGAAGATACAAAAACTTTATTATATACATATTAAAACTACAGTTTTTCTCTATTTTTCGACATAGTCGCCAAACAGATTCAAGCACTTGTCGTACTTTAGAACAGTCTTTGAAATACCCTCTGCATAAAAATCTGCCTCTTGTGAATGTAGCCCACCATTCACGGCGTTTTGAAGCTCTTCGTCATTGGCGAATCGCTGAGATGCAAGCCACCGCTTCATGTTCGGGAACAGATGAAAGTCACTAGGAGCCAAGTCCGGGCTGTATGGGGGATGATCGAAAACGTCCTATTTAAACTTGGCCAAAAGTTCATTTGTTCTTTGAGCTGTATGAGGGCGAGCGTTGTCATGCACAAACACAACACCACGTGTCAGAAGGCCACGACGCTTGTTTTGGATCGCTCTTCTTAGTCTGTTTAAAGTTTCACAGTAGACAGCAGAAGTAATGGTCGTTCCACATTCCATAAAATCAACGAGTAAGATGCCCTTAGCATCCCAAAAAACAGAAGCCATAAGTTTCCTCGTCGACAAAGTTTGACAGACTTTCTTTGGCTTGTTTGGAGAAGCGGTATGTCCCCATTGCATTGACTGCTGTTTTGTGTCAGTATTCACGTAGGCTACCCAAGTCTCATCGCCAGTAACAATCCTGTTCAAAAATTCTTCTCCTTCAAAGTCATACTGAGAAAGAAAGTCTATGACAGAACTCATTCTTTTTGTTTTGTGGTCATTGGACAGCAGTTTTGGTACCCAACGAGCGCAAAACTTATGGTAGCCTAATTTTTCTGTCACTATCTCGTGTACGAGACTCCGAGAAATTTCAGGAAAATGATGAGAAAGTTCCGAGATTGTGAAACGACGGTCCTCACAAACTTTTTCATTCACTTTGTTCTCTAGGTCGTCAGTGACAAGAGAAGGCCTACCACTTCTTTCATCATCGTGAATGTTTGTTCTTACATTTTTAAAAAAACGCACCCATTGACGGACTACACCTTCCCTCATAATGTTTGGGCCATAAACCGCACACAATTCGCGATAAATTTCGGCCGCTGAGAGATTTTTTGCCCACAGAAATCTTATAACGCCACGCAATTCACTTTTGGCGGGATTTTCTATTACGGCACTCACGTTTTGAGGTTACAAAAGGACAATGCACGAATGTACAATGCTCCGCCTTGCACAGTTAGAAGTGTACTGAATCACTGCGCGCAGTGATATCAACTCGGCCGTGCTACGCGTACTACTTTTCCTGCTACACATAAACGGAGGTTTTTTCTGGATTTTTTCATTTCATTAGTTAATGAAATGGAAACACTTCATATCCTTAAGGATAAGCCTTTTCGTAGTGTTATATATTACTTTAAGGATAGCCAGACTTAAGAGATTTTTGTATGGATGGTATGTTTACATTCAGTTAGTTCTAAAATGCACCAAAGAAAAAATGTAAAAATATTGACTAATGGGCTTTCTGAAATGACTGATTCATTTGTCCTGCATACACAATGTTTTGTTTCTCAGTCATATTTTATTTTCCTGAACTACAGTGATACAACTTGCAAACTTGCAGGAAAAAAAGAAAATGCTGGTGCAGAAGAGATATACAAAGCACAAAGTAATTTATATTGGAAGGGCTGTTTGCTCATGAAATAATTATCTGAACGGAACACAAGCCTCAACACATGACTAAAATCTCCATATGCTACAATCTACATTCAATTAACAACACTAATGAACAATCAAATGTGCTTACCAATGAAAAAATAAAAGACATGAAAATAATTTTTTAACTCGAATTAATTTAAAAAGTTTGCAATGCAGCAGATTTTTTACTTTTATCGGTTTCATAATCATAGACACCCGAGTTTGAACCCAAAGCATCTCCAAAACTATGAGACGAATTTTAACATATTTTACAAAAAAAATTTAGCTCATTTTATTCTGCGTTGACCCATAATAGCCCTATATTTTTAATGTTGTTTAAAAATTGCCATATTGAGGTTGAAGAACAAAAAGACCTGGTTTTTTTGCTAGCGCAAAAAATTTCATGCGTTTAGAGGCGTGTAACTCTATAAGTATTTGACCGAAAGGTTTGAAATTTTAACACAACATAGAAAATTATATTCTTACAGCGTGTACGAAATTTCAAATTCGTTTGTTATTTAAATTTTGATTTATTAACAATATTCTGAACCCTTGCTATTTCGGTAACCGCTTGATCATTCGGCATGGGCAAACTATCGTTTTATTCAGCGTAAAAAACTTAGCACAAATATGTTAATAACATGAAATATTGATTGGCCAATGTTGTGGTAGAATTTTTTGAATTTTGGAAAATACATTGGGTAGTGCGAGGGTGGGCGCTACTATCCATGTGGCAAGTTTGTGTACATGACATCCTGTCAGACTATCTACCTAAATTGACAGACTGCATTGTCATTCAGGTAGAAAGTCAGATTCAAGCAACATGGATAGTAGCCCTCCCCTGCATTACCCGGTGTATTTGTCAAAATTTCACCACAATTTTCATACGTTACAAAAAAGCATTTCATCCTTCACCGTCTGCATTAGCAATAATTGGAGAACAGTCGGACGTTAAACAAAAAAAAAAAAAATCAACATTAGCCAATCAATATTTCATGTTATTAACATATTTATACTAAGTTTTTTTACACTGAATAAAATGATAGTTTGCCCGTGCCGAACGATCAAACGGTTACCGAGATAGCAAGGGTTCAGAATTTTGTTAATAAATCAAAATTTAAATAACGCACAAATTTGAAATTTTGTATATTTAATATTGCCTATGTTGTGTTGAAATTTCAAACTTTTCGGTCAAATACTTATTGAGTTACACGCCTCTAAACGCATAAAATTTGTTGGGGTACGAAAAAAATCGGGTCTTTTGGTCTTCCAACCTTGATATAGCAACTTTTAAACAACATTAAAAATATAGGACTATTATGAGTTAACGCAGATTAAAATGAGCCAAATTTTGATGTAAAGTATATTGAAATCCGACTCATAGTTTTGAAGATGCAAGGGTTCAAACTCGGATGTCTATGATTATGAAACTGATAATAGTCCCTATAAGGGTTCTCTCCATTCAATCTTAAGTCTCTCTCCTTAATATAAGTTAATAATTTATACAATAAAAGTGAACTTACAGCCATATTATCGAATGTTCCACCTTGCGTGTTACGACCTGAAGGTAGTACTAAAGGGGTTCTATCGTCGACAACTCCATCAGTATCACTATCACTGTCACTACTGCCCAATGCGGGTGGCGTTTCTCCCGCGGCGAATACTTTTCGCTTACATATCGGGCAAACACGTCTGTTGCGTGTTAACCATGGATCAATACATTTCGAATGGTACGCTAAAAATAAAGAAAAAATATTTTAAAACATAACTAAATAAAAGTTCAATTTATCTTTAAAGTTGTCAAAATAATTATTGTGACAATATCTTAATGGAAAGAGTGTTGTAATTTTAAACTTCAGTGTGTAAATTATTTAATTTACTCAGATCCGAAAGCGGACCTTGGAGATAAGTGCCACAATATTGTTAATAAACTCACTCCTGATTGTTGGTGGTAATATCTGGTAGACTTGGTGAGATTTCACTTGAAGACTGAGTTTTTTTTCATCCAGGAGACTCCAAAAGGAGTCAAGATAAGGAAGATAAGTTAAGATAAGGGAGTCAGGACATGTCAAGATAAAACTGATAAACTAAAAGTTTATCACGATGTAAAATTCATCACTTACCACCAAAATTTGTTTCTGCTACTGCTTACTTCTGTAGGCCTGCTGTCATGAACCCCTTTGTATCAAATACCACACAAAATTAAAAAATCAAACAATGATAAATTCATCACTTACCAATAATTTGTTTCCGCTACTGCTTAACTCAGGCTTGTTATGAACCACTTTGTATCAAATAGTACACAATATTTGTTTAATTAGAAGTTAAATACTTTTCAACCAAAAACTATTTAGAAAGGAATTCTTGCACAGTGTAAAATTTTTTATCAATCAAGTATTGTTTTAGCTTTTTCTTTTAAAATGACAAATTGTCTTAACTTTTTAAACCTTGTGGCAAATTATTGATGTATTTTCTACCTGCATAAGTTGGTTTTTGTTCAAACAATTTAGTGTTGTGATTAGCAACATAATAATCGATTCTGTTTCTTGTGAAGTGGTTGCGAATATCTAAATTCTGTAAAAAGGTATTTTGCTTTACGAACATTATCACTTCAAAAATGTACAAAGAAGAAACTGTGAGCAATTGCAACTCTTTAAATAGTGATCTGCATGAGGTAAGGTGGTTGACTCCCATCATACACCTGACAGCTTTTTTTACTTTCTCTTGCCTATATAAATATATATAGGAAGGAAAGTATTGTTTTCATGTTACCCTTTCATTGTTTCCCTGAACCCAAAAAACATGTTTTTAGCGATTGGTCTGTGTGTGTGTGTGTGTGTGTGTGTGTGAACAGAATATCTCGAGAACGGAACATCGTATGAACTTGAAACTTAAGTTACATACCACTATTGGATCTGACCCGAACATTTTCATCAAAATCGGTCAACCGGAAGTAGTAGTTTATTCATATAATTTTTCACTTTTTTGCAATTTTCTCAAAAACTGGTCCTATGATTTTTCTAAAAATTGCCTGGTTTACTCAATTTTTTATTTTCTACAATATAGGGTAGGCGCCATGTTTGCTGAAACTCTCGGTGAGGCTGTTTTAACGTAAAAAAAGTGTTTTTTTAAGATTACGGCTTTAATATGTATTATAGCGCATTATTTATTTATTTAGCGTATGGCTTTTCAAGACATTTAAAAAATCAGCATCATAATTGTAATATATTGGGATCAAATATGACCCTCTGTCTAATCTATCTGTCTAAATATGTACATACAGTACGTAATTCTAAAAACATGCTTAAGTCTATATACAGACATCCAGTCTGTCCAAGTAGGCTATTGATTCTGGAGTTGCCATCAGGAAATCCGCTCTTGTCCCTCCTCTAAAGGCAGTTATTCTGCACTCTTTCACTATGTGATCAATAGTTTGTCTTTGACCACACTCACATAAAGGCGATGGTATTTTGCCCCATTTAAACAATAAATCAGCACACCTACCGTGTTTTGTTCTTATTATAGCGCAAAAATTTATATATTAAAAAATGTAGAGAATTTAAAATTCTACAACTTTTATTTGAAACATTATTTTGTATAATGCTTAGTTTAGCGGTAATTAACGATTGTCTGTTTTTTCTCACGAAAACGTGTGAAAAGTCGATTTTTTTAAAGATTTCGGCCTTAGTATGCATTTTATGACAAAAAAGTATATAATCAAATTTATAGAAAATTAAAAGATCTACAACTTTTATTTAGAACATTTTTCTCTACAGAGAGTAGTTTAGTGTGAAAGTGATTTTCCGTATTTTAAAGCCAAACTGAGGTTGATTTTCATTTTGCGTCTTTCACTCATGATTAAAATAAGGTTATGTTTTTTGAGGTTAGTTTATTGTTTATTTCTAATGTTTTATTACTAATGTTAGGTTATATTGTTTAAATTATTTGCACTGGAAAGAGAAAGTTGTGTGAGTGTTTCACACCAGATTTTTTGTATTTGAATTTATTCAATGTGAGTGAGAACTAGAGTTTGACTAAGTGAGGATATCAACTGTTTTGTGGAGAGCTAATTTCCCTTAGATGTTCGTTTTTACAAAAGCAAAAATGATTAGAGGAAATTGCCTCTCCGCACTTAGCCAAACACAAGTTATCACTTAGTCTTCAAGTGAAATCTCACCAAGTCTACTAAGGGCACTGAGAATTGAAATTGCCATTAATCATACAACAAATCCTTTTGAGCGGCGAGTTGGCAATCTTGGGAACACTGTTTGATCATACAGGGTGATTTTTTAGTCCTGTTACCCAATTGTTAATGTCTGGTAATATTTTTATAAAAAAAATAAATTTTGTTTTGTGACACTAAGTTGGTAGCCCTACTCAACCAGTATGGATATGGCAGTGTGAGTTGATTCTCCTTGAGCTGTGTAAAATTTTGTGCCATTTCCGGTCGTGCTACGAACAGAATGTCTTTTATCCTAAAACAATCTCTTGTTTAAATCTGGAGGCTGAAGCTCTAGAACTAATCGTATGTGATACGGATACAATTTCAATTTTTTAGCAGCTTTCTGAGCACTCGAACATGACAAATCAACATGCGAGGAAAGTTTTTGTAAACTTTTCCATGGAGAATTGAGCAATCTTGTTTTCACATTCTCTTAACGTCATCTGTCAAGAGAGTTGGTCGACCACTACGTTTTCTGCTGCAAACAATACCTGCCTCTAAAAATCAGTTAATTAGCCTAGAAATTGACTAGAATAGAGTGGAGGAACACCAAAAAATTTAATTTGAAATGATTCTTTTACACTCGCATACGATTTTGTAGCAAAATACTGTTCAAGAATGAAAACCCGTAGTTCTAGGGTAAAAGACATTCTGTTCGTAACACAACTGGAAACAGCACAAAATTTTACGCAACTCAATGAGAATCAACTCAAACTGTCGTATCTATACCGGTTGAGTAGGGCTACCAACTTTGTGTCACAAAAAAAAATATCCCTTTCTTAGAAAAAAATTACCAGACATTAACAATTGGGTAACAGGACTAAAAAAATCACCCTGTATAACTTCTTTTGTTCATTTCAAAATGTAAGTTCCGCTTGATAAGTGTATGCCAGAAAAACGATGTTCAGTGATACGATTTTTGTTATCAGAACGTGTAAAACTAATGGAAATTTACTACAGAATGTTGAATCAGTATGGTAAAGTGATTTTGAAGGTCTTCTCGGATTCATGAGGCCTATTTAGAAGAATAATGCATAATGGACAGTGAGTAGTATTCTTACATGTTCTAACAGAACGTGAGGCCCGTGACAAGACAAAAATGTAAGGGTGTTTTCTCAAAAAGTATGATTCTCTTGCAATAAAAACCTACTTTTGCGAATAGAAATTACATCAATAAATTTCCACAAGCTTTAAAAAGTTGTGATAAAGTAAGTTTATTGAAAATAAAGGTAAAAAAAAAATACTAAAATGAAACATTTTACAGTGTACACAAATTCCTTTCTAAATAGTTTTTGGCTGAAAAATATAATGCACTTCTAATTAAACGATGAGGTAAATTGTGTATTATTTGATGTACATGCTTATTGAAGTAACCAAGTTAGTAAGGGCGGTTTCAGATGGCCGACTATCTCAGGGGTAAGTCGATATCACGCACCATTGACGGGTGCGGCAATCGCGTGAAATAGTTCACATGCTGTTGTCCGAAATTGCGATTTTCATAATTTTTTTTGCGATTTTTCAGTAACAGTTCAACTTACTTGGTGTTTGCTGTGTTTCTGTGTAGTGTGAATTTGTAAACCGTAGTTATGCAAGTAGAGGAGGAGTGTTTGTTTGTTATTATGCTACGACGCGCTATTCGCCGAAGAAGATTTTACAGGCAATATTGGGTTCATCCCATTTTAAGTTCTCGCTTCCTTAAAGGCCAATTTCATCAGCTGCATTCTGAGCTACAAGAGGTTTCCATTTTTCTGCAGCCTCAATTCCTTCATATTCCGGGTACATTGGTACACAAACTTCTTCCCATGCTTTGTTTTTAAGATGTTTATTTGCGTAGCGTGGAGATTCAAGACCCATAAGGCAGGCCTCTGCTCAAACTCAATTATAAACCTTTCCATATTAAACTCAGACATTTCAAAATTAATTGGTAACTATGAACAATAAACTATAAAATATATAAAAATTATACTGATGTTCTATTCACTGACGCCGTTCTCAATGCTTGCGTCTGTGGTACTAAGCTAGGCCGGGAGTCGGTTGCAGAAGTGAGTGGTACCACGCATCGCATTGTCATGTGAAGTAGTGGGTGTGACTGCCATAGTGCACAATAGTATTTGGCAGCGCTGTGTCAGTGTTACGACAGGCGTACGATTAGTGGTAACCACTTAACACTGCGATAGTCGGCCATCTGAACCAGGCCTAATGGTAATCAATTTAACTTATTAACTCATCAGTTTAATCTTGACATGTATTATTCTCCTTTTTGGAGTCTCCTGGATGCAGCCATATCACTCATAGAATAGGAGAAACGCTCCACAAGTTGGATCTGGAGAGGATGCCATATCCTACTTACAGCCCACACCTTGCTCCGTTTCATTTTCAATTCTCAAAGACTTTCTACGCGGCAAGAATTTTGACAACATCGAAGCGATATATATGAACGGTTCAAACAGCATGGTAAAGACACAACGGTGTGATGATTATCTAAATGTTGGTAGAAAACATATTGTAAGTTTCATAGAGATTGAATGAATCATTTTTTTTCTCTACATTAATTTGTCTCGTTAGTAAATGAATGTCCTTTTTTATAGATATACGAGGGTAAGTCAATTATTATCCGCAATTTAGTTATATTTTTGTTTATGTTGGCAGTACTGTCATTTTGCGTTGATGACGCATGCTTTGTTTATTTGTGGTTATATGTATGTAAGTTTCAAGCTGCTAGGTTAGTTTCGTTATCGCTGTTGTGCTGTTAATCATGGCTGCTCCGCTTTCTATTTGCACCAAAGAAGGGCAACGTTCAATGATCTGTTTTTTGTGGTCGGAAGGTGTATCAGGGGCCGATTCATAGAAGACTTTTGGTACAGTACGGGAACAGTGTTTCGCCACAACGGAGTGTCTATGAATGGATTGAAAAATTCAAAAATGGTCGCACAAGTGTTACGCATGATGAAGGAGCTGGACGACCATTTATGTAAATGAAGAAAACATTGAGTGTTCACATGATATGATTCTCTTAAGACAGAATGATGCTAACGGTCTTTTGGGACTCACAAGGTCTAGTACTGGAACATTATCAGGAAAGGGGCACAACAATAAACAGTGTACGTTACAGTGAGATGCTTACTGCCAAGCTAAAGCCTGCAATTCGAAGCAAAAGCCGAGGGCTGCTGTCAAAAGGTGTTGTGTTGTTGCACGACAACGCCCATCTGCATACTGCTGCCCACACTGATGAAACACTACAGAAACTCAATTTTAAAGTACTGGCTCATCCTCCATATAGTCCCGATCTTGCTCCTTCTGATTATCACTTGTTTGGTCCACTAAAAGAGGCATAAGGGGCTGTCGATGCATTCCTGGCTCGCATGTCAACCAAAAACCTTCTTTTATGAGGGCATCAGGAAACTTGTACAATGGACCAAGTGCGTTGAAAAGCAAGGGGTCTATGTCGAAAAATGATGTACTTGTAAGTTTCCTATTTGATTACAATAAAATTTTATAACTACACTGCGGATAATAATTGACGTGTGTGTGTATATACATACATACATATATATATATATATATATATATATATATGAACCGTAAACAAATTATAACGATAGACACTTTATTGAGGAAAAATTAATCTTAGTTCTTTGGAGGTGCAATGTAATCTATTGACTAAAACATGATTCCAAAACTGCTAAACAATCATACATCAATCAAGTGTAATGTCATATTATCAGTTCACAACCTCTATGTAGGGTTCAACAGGTTTAATACTTAAAATAAATAAAAGAAAAATGCTATAGCCGTGGTTAATGAAAAAAAAAGTGTATATTACCATGTGAACAAGGTAATATCCTAAGCTTATCTCCTTCAATGAAATCTTCAATACAAATGGCACACATTTCATAAGGATCGCCTTTTTGAAATTTGGCAGTTGGAATTTTCTTTAACGTTGATGTCGGTAAACGGTGCCTGTGTGCTCTTCTCCTGTCTTGTATACATTTAACGACCTGTCAAACAGATTTAAAATACATACATTTGTTTTTTTAAAACAGAATAAAACACATTTCTTTTTCAAACTCATTAATTTTTTTTCTAAACTGTTCTAAATCCTGAATTTTTATTTGAATTCTAAAAAATTTTTTCCCAAACTTTAGAAAAAAATTTCTAAAAAAATTGGAACAATTTCTGAAATTAAAAAACTTTCCGTTAAAAACATTTTCTCTAACGAAACTTATATTCAGTGCTTCCACTCACTTAGCAATTGTAAATATTTTGTAGAAGCTAACTTGGTGCTATAGTATGCAGCCTACTGCATTGTGTTTAGTGAAATTTGTATTTGTTGATGTGGTAGCACTGTGCACTAGCACTGTTCGTTAGTACTGTACATACTTTTACAATAAAAGGATAATATAAGGGACAATAAAAAAAATAATTACAAGAAAAAGATGATAATACATTAATTTACAATTGCGAGGGCAAAAAGAAAACAGAGGGCTTCCCACACGTAAATTACTCCTGATTTATCTAGTAAAAATTAAAGAAAATTTTTTTTGTGGTTTTTTTATTTTGTTTTGCATTTTTATAATATGTTTACAATTAAAAACAGATTAACTCTTTAACCGGGTAATATTCTGTTACGTGTTACTCCCTAACTGTGTGGGTTTTTTAGACATTGACAAACAAATGTTTATGAAGACTTTAACGGCATGCATTTCAATTTTTTTCACAATAGCTGCATAAAACTTTTAACAAAATTACTTAACATAAAAAAAAACATATTTATAAAAGTAAATAATATTAGTTACTTTGTAACCTAAAACAAGAAAACAACACTAAACAAAAGAAACCGAAACTGCGTAAATATAGACAGTATAAACTATTTACAAAATCTGGTGTGAAACACTCACACAACTTTCTCTTGGCAATGCAAATAATTACCAATAAACCTAATATTAGTAATAAAACATTAGAAATAAACAAAAAACTAACCTCAATAAACATAACCTAATTTTAATCATGACTGAAAGACGCAAAATGAAAATCAACCTGTTTGGCTTAAAAAAATACAGAAATCACTCTTTCACGCTAAACTAGGCTCTGTAGAGAAAAATTCTTAAAATAAAAGTTGTAGATGTTGTAATTTCCTATAAATCTGATTATACTTTCTTGACGTAAAATGCATACAAAGGCCGAAATCTTAAAAAAATCGATTTTTTACACGTTTTCGTGAGAAAAAAACTGAAAATCGCTAATTACCGCTAAAATAAGCGTTATAAAAAAAATGTTTTAAATAAGAGTTGTAGGATTTTAAATTGTCTACAACTTTTATTTATAAATTTTTGCGCTAAAACGCATATTAAAGCTGCAATCTTAAAAAAAACAATTTTTTTTACATGAAAACAGCCTCACCAAGAACTTCAGTAAATATGATGCCTACCCAATCTTGTAGAGCATAAAAATTTAGTAAACCAGGCGATTTTGAAAACATCGTAGAACCAGTTTTTGAGAAAATCACAAAAAAGTGAAAAATTACACAAATAAACTACTACTTCCGGTTGACTGATTTTGATGAAAATGTTCGTGTCGGGTCCGGTAGTGGTATGTAACTTAAGTTTCAAGTTCATACAATCTTCTGTTCTTGAGATATTCTGTTCACACACAGAGACCAATCGCTAAAAATATGTTTTTTGGGTTCAGGGGGTCTGAAAACGTGTAGATTCGCTGAAAACTCAATTTCTTAAAATCGACATGAAAACAATACTTTCCTTCCTATATATTCATATAGGCCAGAGAAAGTAACAAGAGTACTAAGAAAAGTATAAGAACTCAGTAAAATATTTATATACAAAATCACTAACAACATGGACAAACTAAATAAATAATCTGACTAACCAAGGTTACAGCTGATTGTTAACAACAAGTTTTAACCGAAACTTCACAAATCTGCCATTTGAGCACAACTATTTTTACTTTCTCTTGCCTACATGAATATATAGGAAGGATAGTATTGTTTTCATGTCGATTTTAACAAATCGAGTTTTCACCGAATCTACAAGTTTTCAGACCCCCTGAACCCGAACAACATGTTTTTAGCGATTGGTCTGTGAGTGTGTGTGTATGTGTATACAGAATATCTCAAGAACAGAACATCACAACAAATTTGAAAGAACAACATTTGAAACTTAAGTTACATACCACTACTGAACCCGACACGAACATTTTCATCAAAATCGGTCAACCAGAAGTAGTAGTTTATTCGTGTAATTTTTTACTTTTTTGCGATTTTCTCAAAAACTGGTCCTACGATTATTATTAAAATCGCCTGGTTCACTCAATTGTTTATGCTCTACGAGATAGGGTAAGTGCCATGTTTGCTGAAATTCTTGGTGAGGCTGTTTTCTCATAAAAAAATTGTTTTAAGATTACGACTTTAATATGCATTTTAGCGCAAAAATGTATCTAGTAAAAGTTGTAGAGAATTTAAAATCCTACAACTTTATTTCAAACATTTTTTTGTATAATGCTTAGTTTAGCGGTATTTAGCGGTTTTCTATTTTTATCTCACGAAAACGTGTGAAAAATCGATTTTTTAAGATTTCGGCATTAGTATGCATTTTACCACAAAAATGTATATAATAAAATTATAGTAAATTAAAAGATCTACAACTTTTATTTGTATCATTTTTCTGTACAGAACCTAGTTTAGCATGAAAGAGTGATTTTCTGTAATTTTAAGCCAAATAGGTTGATTTTCATTTTGCGTCTTTCACTCATGATTAAAATTAGGTTATGTTTTTTGTTTATTTTTAATGTTAGGTTATATTGGTCATTATTTGCATTGGGAAGAGAAAGTTGTGAGTGTTTCACACCAGATTTTTTGACATTCTTTCATACTGATGTACATGTAAAATTTTCTTAGTACAGTAAACTCTCCATATTCGCAGGGGTTACGTTCTGAAAATTTTCTGCGAATACAGAATACATGCAAAAACCGTGAGTATGGAAATCAAATTAGGGAACTAAAAAGCAATACCTATACGTAGGTATAAATATAACCAACTACAGTGGCATGCGGGCCGCACATGTGCAGTAAGTAGCTCCCCCACCACAGCGTCGTAGCCTGATACCGGCTGCCTCTAAAGTAGCACTCGCTACTCATTTTGTTGTGTTCATGCGGTAATCGTTTTAACATTGGTATCGCTGTCGAAAGCCACACCCCGTCAAAATTAGTTGCGCTCGCACAAAATACGGGGAAAATGTCTGCGATTCATTTTAGGGTAATAGGCAATAAGTTTTTTTCTAAATGATGTACCTACCATAAGTTTTGACAGGCCCAAAAGAAAGGTACGTCATAACTTCATTCTGTTATATTTACTATACAGTTCTTTTTGTTAAAATGTCAAACAACTGATATTGTGCGTGTGTAGTTGATTTCTAAAATTTGACGTATGTTTCGTATAAAATTCACAACTATTGAAATTGATTCAGCTTCTTGGAATATTAACAGGAAGTAGACACCAGACACGATGATCCATCTTTGACTTCCCTTCAAAAAGTGATTTTTTCAAGCTCGTTTATTATTTCTCTTTCTGCCCTACATACATCAAATTACAGATAAAATTTTATATTTTATAACAAAATAATAAAACGCATATTATGTAATCCTGGAAAAAATGTTAGGGCCTATATTAGCCTACGTGATACGCAAAAAATGCGATGAGATTTAAACGTCTAACTTTGTAGATTTAAACGTCTAACTTTGTACGAGCGTTATCTTATATAAATATCAGAGTATAATAATAACATTTTTAGTGTAATAAAATAAGATCCATTAGGAAGTGAAAGTAATATTTTCAGAATTTTTTGATGAAAAATGAGCTTGTTAGAGTGTAGTGAACGAAACTGGCCGGCAGAGTGCCCTACCGTACCGCGTATTGTCACTATTGCGCTTGAACACCGTGCACTGATTGAAATGAGTTGAGGGGAAAGGCTGACGCAACACATTCTCTCTCTGTCCCGCTACCCTCCCTACATGCCGCCGTAGTTGGCGAACATTATACAATACCTACACACATAACGCAGTGTACATATAGATGGGAGCTCACTTGATTGCTAGCGTAAGGAATTTGGGTGGAGGAGAATAGTTTGTACGATGTGCGTACCATTAGTACGTGCTCTTCTAAAAATATTACTCACAAACCATTTTGAATAACTACCCTAGTACCAGGCCCCTTTGCACTTCATCCCCCTCGCACTGGCAAACAACTCACATCCCAACTACACAACAAATACGTAAATATAAATATGTTATTTATATAAACATCCATAACTTACCAGTTTTAAAACCAGCAACTCGATGTTTAGTAGGATCTGTATTTACGTAGATAATAAAAGCACGTTATTTAGGAAAGATGTACACAACATTTTACGTTCATAATTATCTTTATCATTTTCCAAATTCTTTTTCATTTGGAACAAACCACGAATATTGAATTTAGCTCACCGTAAATATTGAAAACGGTAACAAAAAAATGGAACTGCAAACATGAAATCTGCGAATACTGAGAGTTGACTGTACTAAGTTTTTAGCATGAGGTTATACAGGTTAACACATTTCTTCTTTAAAAAGTAGTTCTTATCTGGATTCATTGATGAGACATTTAACAGTGTACAAGAGTTCCTTTACACCTATCCAAGCAAATGATCAACATAAGTTTATACTCAGATGGCTGTTCAAAAAGTTATGATAAAAATTCTCTACAGGAAAAAATATTTACAGGCAATATGTTTGCCCAAACGAGGGAGGTGGAGTGTGTAAATTATTTGCACTTGATCTGCTTGTTGTCTCTCTTATTACATGGTCACCCAATTATATGAATTAAGCATTTAACTACAGAACAGATACAGGTGGAAAACACACTATAATACTTTTCAGCATTGATGAGCTCTGAACGTACGCATTGCACCCTAACCGCTTCATAGCTAGCCAATCACTTGCCACCAACTACACCAATACTTGCTCTCATACTGTCCGACAAGTCATTACGCAACGTCCCAAAAACATTATCTCGGATAGTCAGCCTACTTGTACAACTCATTACTACAACAGTATTTATATTCATACTTACTATTACTTATTATTTATTATTATTTGCACTTATTTAACCTGTACCTGTTTAAATCACAAATATATACACTTAGCCGACACTGTATTTGTTTAATCGAAACAAATTTATCTGAACATTGAACAACCGATCAAACCGAAAACATAATAAAACTGCACTGACTACAAAACCAATACTGCACGGTCGCTAACACTGTACAACTGAAGTAAAAGCATAGTTTATATTAGCTGCTCTCAAGTAAATAAAGAATAATGCTTACTCCATTTAATAATTAACTTATTACCAATTATTTACATTAACAGTCAACATTATAAATTAAGAACTTGCTGAGTTATATTATGACTACACTCCCTAATAATAAACAAAAATAATGGAAACACTAATGACTTTCTGCTGGTGGTCACATAATCTGTACAAAATGTTATGGATAACAAGAATCTAGTATAAGTGATATTCATATTAATTGCTCATTTGTGTTGTGCGTAACAATGTATTCGATCCGGCACGTAGTGCGAATGGGAATGGAAGAAATGGGAAAGGGAGGGAATCCTATTTAGATCGTTGTCAAGCAGTAGCTCTGTTATTTATTTCATTTGGTCTTTTAGTAACAATTATAACCTATGAACATACAACCACCTGATTATATTATTAAGTATTGCATGTTAACACGCTATATAATCGATGTGTTCAGTACAAGATACAAGACACGAGTGAACTACTGCGGCTCTTATATGCATGCGCGCGTAATGTTTGTCACGCTGAAACATTCATACAATTTGACAACGCTGGCAAATGTTCTGATTGGTCTAAACATGTGGAATAGCAGAGCTCATCAACTGTGAAAAGCATTAAAGTCACAGTAAGTGGGTGAGAAATTTTAAGAATGGACGGGACAATGTCCATGATGAACCGCGATCAGGTCAACCATCAGTGGTGACAGAAGATTTGGTTAATGCCATGAAAGAAAAAGATTCGTGAAGACCGGCGATTCACAATTTCACGTTTATCATTGGAGTTTCTGAATGTGAGCAGAACAACTTTGTACAAAATTGAGTCAAAAATTTGAAATTTCACAAATTGTGTTCACGTTGGGTTCCCAGACTCCTTACTGAAGATCACAAAATAAAAAGAATGGCTTGTTCTCTTGAATTTTTGGACCAATACCATAGAGAAGGTGATGAACTTTTAGAGCATATTGTCACAGGGGACGAAACATGGATTTCTCACATTACCCCAGAGTTGAAACTTCAGTCTATGGAATGGTGTCACACGTCATCGCCAGTCAATGTCAAGGCCAAGCAGACAATCTCAAACACGCAGGATTATGGCTACAGTGTTTTGGGATAGACATGGAGACTTGTTAGTCGAGTTTATGCAGCGAGGGACAACAATAAATTCCACCGCTTACTGCGCCACCCTGACTTATCTTCGCCACACAATACAGAATAAGCGACGTGGCCTTCTGACATCTGGAGTTTTGTTGCTGCACGACAATGCCAAGCCGCATTCTGCCATTCAAACGCAAAATCTGATCAGATCATTTGGATGGGAACAGGTTGACCACCCGCCGTATAGTCCTGACTTGGAACAGAGTGATTTTCACTTGTTCCGCTACCTAAAGGAGTTTCTCGGTGGCAAGCGGTTCGGCACAGATGAAGACGTGAAAGACGCTGTTCAAGACTGGTTATCCTCACAGGCGGTGGACTTCTATGATACAGCCATTCAAAAGGTTGTTGAACATTATAATAAATGTTTAAATAAAAATGGAAACTATGTGGAAAAATAAAGAAAGATTTAACAAATACAATAAAAGAGGTTTTTTGAAAAAATCTTACATTGTTTATTTTTTTTTAGAAATCGGACGTTACTTTCCGAATAACCCTCGTATAATCGCCTATTCCTACTAGCAGATTCCCGCTTTTAAGCGACCAGCGTTCACTGTGCGCTTACCCTTAGAGTAATCAATTTCATTATCATTATACAGGTAAGACCCCTTGGAGAATGAAGTGAAGGTGTCATTTGAAAAGTGGGGCTGGCATGCTGATAAACATACTTTTACACTCGGTGAGTAACGCAATGGTAAACCACCTGACTCCTCATTTTACTTAGTAAAGCCTCTCCCTGGTTGAAACCAGCCTTTCCACTGATCACCTGAACAACGACATAGGTCGACTACTGGGTTTTGGCCCGCTCCCCATCATGTATACAGGGTGTCTCACGAATAACCCGACAAACTTCTAAGGTGGTTTCCACTCATCAAAATAATGAAAAAAGTTTATATAAACATGGGTCCGGAAACGCTTCGTTAGCGAGTTACGGCTAACGAAAGTTTTCGCCCTGGGTTCAGAACATACGCTTAAATAAAGTCATCCTAGAGGTCTAGGAACCCAATTTTATGAGTAGATTTGATTGTTTCTTATGTATTTCGACCTGAAAAATTGAATAAAATAAGTTCCAGAACCATATCTCCAGTAATTTTTGTAATATCCAATGAGAAAGGGACAAATCTGTGTATAAAAATAAGGTTTTTTAGGTTTGAAGAACAATAACTGTGTTAAATGGCTAATAAATGTGTAAATTTATTTCACAAAACTTGTAGAGATTTTAATTCTAAAGAGAATGATGTAAAATAGGCCAATAATAAACAAACACAATGTCTTATTTTTCGTATGTGTTGATTTAATTAAACATGAATTTATTAAACTTTGTGTTTGTTTATTATTGGCCTATTTTACATCATTCTCTTCAGAATTAAAATCTCTAAAAGTTTTGCTAAATAAATTTACACATTTATTAGCAATTTAACACAGTTATTGTTCTTCCAACCTAAAAAAAATGTATTTTTATGCACAGATTTGTCCGTTTTTCATTGGATATTACGAGGGTAGGCTGATAAGTAATGCACACATGCTTGTAGAAGACGAACAAAAAGAAATAGCAAGATGGGGTAAATAACAAATTAAAGTACAAATCTTAACCTACCAAATTATCTATTTATTTTTCAATATAGTCACCGTTAAGCATTACACATTTCTCCCAACGTTTAACAAGTTTTTTCATTCCGTCACTGAAAAATTCTTCCGACTTTCCTCGAACCCAGGACGCAATAGCTGCCTTCACCTCATTGTCCGAGCTGTAATGATTACCCTTAAGGTCTCTCTTCAGTAGAGGAAAAAAATAAAAATCGCAAGGCGCAAGGTCGGGAGAATACGGAGGGTGTAAAATTGGTTGAAACTTCAGGTTTCTCAGAGCCTCTCCAGTTGCACGCGAAGTGTGTGGACGAGCATTGTCGTGTTGCAAAATTATTGGCGCCAGGTTGCCTCTAACACGACAAACTCGACGTCGGAGGTGTTTCAGAGTCTGTATATACTGAGCAGAATTTACCGTTGCCCCTCGTTCCAGATAATCAGTCACATAAACTCGGCGAGCATCCCAAAACACAGTCAAAAGAATTTTTTTTGCGGACGGTTGTGTTTTGAACTTTTTCACAACAGGAGAATGTGGATGACGATATTCAGCGCTCTGCCTTTTTTCTTCGGGATCGTAATGATGAACCCATGACTCGTCCCCCGTCACAATATTCAAAAGAAAGTCGTCTCCTTCGTCACGGTAGCGCTTCAAAAGTTGTTCACAGCATTCCAATCGACGCTGTTTATTCTCGTCTGTCAGACGGCGTGGTACCCATCGTGCACAGATTTTACGGTATCCCAATTGTTCAATAATGAAGCCAACACGTTCCTTAGATATTCCAATTTGGTTTGCGATACGCTGTTGAGTGATTCGCCGGTCATTTTGAATCAAATCATCGATGAGTTTGCGACGATTATCGTCTGAGGCAGTGATTGGTCGTCCACTGCGTGTTTTGTCAACAATTAAGGCTTTTCCAGGTTGGCAATCACGAAATTTTATTACCCAACGATTCACAGTAGACCTATCAACAGTATCGTCACAATAAACAGCCTTTAAACGACGATAAATCTCACTAGGATTCACTTTCTCAGCAGTTAAAAATTCGATAACAGCGCGTTGTTTAATTCTCGTTGACATAGCACCAGAACACGACGCCATACTTCCACTACTCAAAACAAACTGAATGAAAGCAACGCCTTCAAACTGCGCAGGCTTGTAGAGGAGAAATAGTACTTCCACATGCCACCAGGCGCGCTACTGAAGTTTATTTAGTTGTCTTCTACAAGCATGTGTGCATTACTTATCAGCCTACCCTCGTACAAAAACTACTGGAGATATGGTTCTGGAACTTACTTAAATCAATTTTTTGGGTGAAATACATATGAAACCATCAAATCTACTCATAAAATTGGGTTCCTAGACCTCTAGGATGTCTATATTTAGGCGTATGTTCTGAACCCAGGGCGAAATCTTTCGCTAGCTGTAACTCGCTAACGAAGCATTTCCGGACCCATGTTTATAATAAACTTTTTTCATTATTCTGATGAGAGGAAACCACCTTAGAAGTTTGACGGGTTACTCGTGAGACAGCCTGCATAGTCACTTTACTTCACTTATACACATACTTACAAAATTAGAACAATATTGTTTTATTGTTGTGTAGTAATGTAATTCTCACATTTTATAAACAATCCATTTACTCAGCAGTAAGTTGAGAAATAAATTAATATTGGGTGTAAAACAATTTCTAAAATAAACAGTGACAGTATCTAGTTTCTATCATGACTAACCTATATATATTTTTATCGAAATTTTTACTTTCTCTTGCCTATATGAATATATAGGAAGGAAAGTATTGTTTTCATGTCGATTTTTCGAAATCGAGTTTTCACCGGATCTATACGTTTTCAGACCCCTGAACCCAAAAAACATGTTTTTAGCGATTGGTCTGTGTGTGTGTGTGTGTGTGTGTGTGAACAGAATATCTCAAGAACGGAACATCGTACGAACTTGAAACTTGAAACTTAAGTTACATATCACTACCGGACCCGACACGAACATTTTCATCAAAATCGGTCAACCGGAAGTAGTAGTATATTCGTATAATTTTTCACTTTTTTGCGATTTTCTCAAAAACTAGTCCAACGATTTTTTTTAAAATCGCCTGGTTTACTACATTTTTTATGCTCTACAAGATAGGCGCCATGTTTGCTGAAATTCTGCGTGAGGCTGTTTTTATGTAAAAACATTTTTTTTTTAAGATTGCGGCTTTAATATGCATTTTAGCGCAAAACGTTATATAATAAAAGTTGTAGAAAATGTAAAATTCTACAACTTTTATTTCAAACATTTTTTTGTATAACGCTTAGTTTAGCGGTAATTTGCGATTTTCTGTTTTTTTTTCTCACGAAAACGTGAGAAAAATCGATTTTTTTAACATTTCGGTCTTAGTATGCATTTTACGACAAAAGTGTATATAATTAAATTTATAGAAAATTTAAAGATCTACAACTTTTGTTTATAGCATTTTTCTCTACAGAGCCTAGTTTAGCGTGAAAGCGTGATTTTCCGTATTTTTAAGCCAAACTGAGTTCGATTGTCATTTTGCGTCATTCACTCATGATTAAAATAAGGTTATGTTTTTGAGGTTAGTTTTTGTTTATTTCTAATATTTTATTAATAATGTTAGGTTTATTATTAATTATTTGCATTGGCAAGAGAAAGTTGTGTGAGTGTTTCACACCAGATTTTTATAACATAAAGTAACAGGTGAGGCAGTGAATCAGGCGATTATGAAAACACTGTGAGGAAGTTAAAAAATGTAGTTTAATATTTACAATTTTTTATAAATTACTTGAAAATCATATCATAAAGATGTCCTCTATTTTGTCACACACATTCCTGAA
This sequence comes from Catonia carolina, assembly GCA_035578175.1. Classification (NCBI taxonomy): domain Eukaryota; kingdom Metazoa; phylum Arthropoda; class Insecta; order Hemiptera; family Achilidae; genus Catonia; species Catonia carolina. The sequence goes on along the minus strand of JAQMRL010000024.1, from coordinate 2,811,544 downwards.
CTCGTGCACGAAGGTTATTCATCACATTTCGTAATGTGGCTGTAGGAATTTGTGGCACTTTTTCACGTATCCGTTCTTTAAGTTCCCCAACATTTCAAGCTGGTGGAGATTGGAAAACACGTGATTTTAAGTGTTCCCATAGAAAGTAATCACATGCAGAGAGATCTGTGATCTGGCTGGCCATGAAATGTCTCTGTTTTTAGAACTGACGCGATTGGGAAACAAGCGTTGCAAAACATTAATTGAAGCCCTAGATGTGTGGCAGGTACCACCTTCTTGTTGAAAAAACATGTTTTGGTAAGCCGAATTTCGAGCTAATTCTGGTTGCAGACAGTTCTCCAACATATTAACATAGCGCTGTGTATTCACTGTAACTGCATGTTCATTGCCATCCTCAAATAAATATGGTCCTACGATAGCCTGTGTTAATATTGCACACCAAACTGTCAATTTAATACTGTGAAGCGGCTTTTCGTGTATTTTTTGTGGATTTTCGCGTGACCAATATCTAAAATTCTGTTTATTTATAAAGCTCGAAAGATGGAAGTGAGCTTCATCACTCATCCGAAGATTGTTGAAAAGATCTGCGTTGTCATTCACCATGTCCAATAATCGATTACAAAAAGCAAGTCAGGATGCGTGATCAACATTATTCAAAGCGTGCACTAACTGAATTTTAAACGAATGGAACTGTAGATCTTTGTGTAAAATCCTCCTCACAATGCGATTAAAAATGCGGAGTGATATTGCATGCCGTCGAGCTGAACGCATAGGACTTGTTAACGCAGCTGCCTGCAACATGTCAATGTTTTCAGGTGTACGGACACTTTTTACGCTCCCAGTTGGTCTCTTCAGTGTTGAGCCTGTTTCTTCGAAGTTTTTAACCCATATTTTTATTGCATGGGCTGAAGGTATCGGATCATTACACGGAATGTTGAAATAATTATGAAATGCGCGCTGCGCGAACACGTAACTATCATTATTTTTATAATACGCTTTAACAGTGTAAGCTCGTTGTGCACCGCTCAACGACTCCATTGGAACTAAATGGTAAAACAGACGCTTTAAGATGGTGGTAGTCTCATTCTCCTAGCCACACTACAGGAGACTGCATGCAGTGTTGCCAAATCACCCGATTCACTGCCTCACCCGTTATTTCCAGGATATTTTAATAATGAAATAATGATATAAATATGATTATTGGTAATGTCACCGCCACCCCTCCTAATTAATCATTTACTGTGTTGCCGGCCTTCAATACTTCTTCTGGCCTTTGTCGGCGCGGTGAGCCCTATAGCGACGTACTGACAAACCCTTTAGCGGCGCACGGACAAACCTTTCGGCTGCCTTCCGATAGAGGGCTTTGTTGCCAAGGCTGAGTGACTCACCGCCCCCTACCACAGCGCTCTCAGTAGTTATAAAAGTGTAGTGCACTGAGCCGCTTGTCATTACGCTCTACATCTCCAACGAAGATTGACTGACATCCACAAGATAAAGAAGGAAGATGCTCTGGGACTTGCAGCAGCCAGCAACCCAGCAGCCGTCGCTGCAGCCACGCACTGCCTACGCTGGTCTCCTTCAAGACCAGCACAACGGTCCTTCTCAGGACCAATTCATTAAGGTTTTAACCGGCCCTTCTCAGAGCCATCAACCTGAACCACGGCTCTCGTCGCAGCCATGTGCTGCCTACGCTGGTCTCCTTCAAGACCAACACAACGGTCCTTCTCAGGACTAATTTATTAAGGTTTCAAACGGCCCTTCTCAGGGCCATCAACCTGAGCCACGGCTCTCGTCGCAGCCACGCACTGCCTACGCCGGTCTCTTTCGAGACCGGCACAACAGTCCTTCTCAGGACCAATTCATTAAAGTTTACACCGACCCTTTTCAGGGCCATCAAACACCTCTGTCCACCCCGGCGGACACACACATAAACGGCCCTTTTCAGGGCCACCAAACAGATAAGGTTATCCATTTAATGTTGCCATCCGGTGACAGTAATAATAATAAAAGTGAGCTGTTACACAAACCGTTGCTAACTGGTTGGGGGCCACAACCCAGTAGCTGGCCTATATCTACATTAAGCCTTGACTTGTGTACTGTTCAGGTAATCATAACACGTGATTATACACATGAAAAAATGCCACACCACAACATGAATTGAAACCTGAACAATGGCATAGAAACTTATAAAGTAAATTTTCATGTCATTTTATTGCTTGTAATTTTAAAAAATCCCAAAAATTAAAAATGCTCTCACCGATAATATTTATTCATTTAAACAAATTTGCATCGGATAACAAAGTAAAACTATTCACTAGATTTTTTTTACTTATACTAACCACACCGACCATGAAACCAAGCATGATGAAGAAGCAAATTCCAACAACGATTGCAAACGGCACCAACAAATGTTTGTTTATATCAGGTGCGTTACTATCGATTAAAATGAAGAATCTGGAACAGACAAATTACAAACAATTAGAAACACACACTCAAAAATCACACACATTATTATAACGGGTGTTTCATTAAGGACGCAACCCTGATTATAAGAAAATAGAAGTAATACATCGGTAAATTTTCTGTCCCCCAATTGGTATGTTGGTAACAGTGTACTCAAGCCCAACTACCAGAGACAGTTAAAATGTTCCAGTCCAGCATTAGTGTGGTGACAGCAGTCGTTTCGTTATATTGTATCAGCAATGGTTTTTTTCCAATGAAGAACGCGTGTTTAATGTTAAGACTTACATACCTAATCGTCAATATTGCGTTTGATAAATGAATTCCGTAGAACTGGGAGTGTACTCAATGAGAAACCACCTCGCCAGCCAACAAAGTTAACCACGGAAGTTCTCGAAGATTTGAAAAATCGTTTGACTCAATCACCTAAAAAATCGCTTGGAAGATTATCATTGCAAGCTGGGGTAACATTAACTACTGTTTTCAGAGCTACGAAAAAGTTACATTTGCATCCTTATCGTGTCGGCGTAACTCATGAACTGAAAGCTACAGACCATCGTATCATATGTTATGTTTAGTTCTTCCTTGGAAAAAACCATTGCTGACACAATGTAACGAAACGACTGCTGTCACCACACTAATGCTTGACTCGAACATTTTAACTGTCCTAGGTAGTTGTTGTTGAGTACACTGTTGCCAACATACCGATTGGGGGACAGATAATTTACCGATGTATTACTTCTATCTTCTTATAATCAGGGTTGCGTCCTTAATAAAACACCCGTTATTTCATTTGACATTCCTTGAGAATTCTCAACAATATTTTCACCAATGTCAGCCAGTCAAATGTTTTAATATTTTTGAGTCGTGGGGAGTAAAGGTACCGTTCCGCAACAAGCGACAGACAGGCGATGACATATGAATGAGACTGAGTTTAATTGATTCGACACTGCTCCCTGACTAAGACCACAAAACAAGAGAGACTTTTGTCGTGTGTCTCTGTCTTGCCATACCGCTTTTAGACCAGTAATGAAGTGTGTCGCCATACATACATTTGCCATTTTGTACCTTCTGTAAGTTGTTGGTTTGGATATAATTAATATTAAATTATGTATTTAATATTATTATTTGTGTATAGTCCCCTTAAGGAGAGCGCGAAAAACACAAAAATCTAGCTCTTGGTGGTGGCTCTGTTCCTCCTTTTAGCTTCCCAAAAACCTTTCATCCTCTCACTTTGCGCCTTTTTTTCTTCGTCTGTCCATTTTCGCCCACTTCTTTTGGCTTGTGATCTGAACTGAATTTCCTGGTTTCTGATTTTTTTCTCTACAAATTTTGCGGTCGTGAATGTCTTCCATTGTGATGCACAATTCTTGCAGGTCTTCCATAGTTTCTTTGTACCAAGAGTAAAAACGTTGCACGGAGCCAAGTTGGGACTGTAAAGGAGTGAAGACCAGCGAGGTGGTACTTCGGGCTAGAAAGTTGGTCCTCCATCAAAACTATTGGAACAAGCTTCGCGCAGACCTTCCACATTGGCTGATCCTCGATTACTATTGCATGTACCGCAAATGTGGACATGTTTCGGGTGTCAGCAATGAGCTGGATGCTCAATCGATGGTCAAAAAACAAAACTTTGCTCACACGATTCAACGATTCACGTTGTCATTGGTTCTAGCCTTTGTTGGGCATCCAGAACAGGGTTCATCGGTGACCTCCACCCAGCCCTCCATGAATGCCTTGTGCCACCTCCTCAACTGTGACTTTAAAATGCAGTCATCCTTTAAGGCCTCTTGAAGCATCTGTAATGTTTCGGTTGCATTCTTTCTAACCCGCACACATAAGTTGATGGTGTATCACTATTCAAGTGAACGCTGCATCGCACCATGTCACAAAATTGAAAAACACACTTCACGCAGAGACATGTCTTTCTGCTCAGACAGTTCGGAGCAAATTGGCGACCGGCTGCGTTGGATAAGCAGACGCCCCTCCATATTTCTCGAACAGAACCAGGCTGGGATGGATAGTCGCATCACAATAAAATCGTGCGCATTACTTTCACATTGGACCCTGTAAGACAACACGATACACCTTATTTAGGACTTGAGACCCATCGACATCATGGTCAACAATTTACTTAGTGAACAGCATCATCAATTATACTATGTTTAAACTTACCCGGTGTTCCATAGGTAATAATCTTTCAATAATGAACCGGTATTAGCACCTACAAATATAGACGGTATATATATTCCACGTGGATTAGCGGCAGACATCGGCTCTGTTCACAAAATGAAAAAAAAATATTGTCATTAGATTGCTGCTAAATGAATTACAAATACAGTATTCAGATGAACTAAAATCCCCTAGCTGTGGGAGTGAGAGAATGCATAACGCTCTCACTCACACACGCCATACGCCCCGTTCCAATAACATTGTCGTATAATTTTACTCATTGTTGTGAGCAAGCGTTTATGCACGCAGTAAACTAACAAGCAAGATAACGACTGTAATATGTTTTAAGATTTGGATTACAATGGTGAAGACCTTTGAGCGCATGCGTAGTTATGCCACATATCTCCCTCTCACTCGCTCGGCTATGGGACATTAATTCATCTGATACCTATAATTCCACTTAACTAATCATGTGAGCTTAACATCACTGAGTCATAGTAATAATTAATAAAAATGGAACCTGTTTAAAAGCACAAACAAGAGAAAAAGTTAAAAAGATAATTAACAATGTGGTTTTGTTGCCAATACTTGCTCTTGTAGCTCTGTTAAATATTTCGTCGGCCATCTTTTGGTCTTTCAATAACAATAACCTATAAACATACAATCAGCTGATTATATTATAAAGTATTGATGTGTTCAGTACGAGATGCAAGACGAGAGTGAACTATTGCGGCTCTTATACGCATGCGCGCGTAATGTTTGTCGGGTATAATCTGATAACGCTGGCAAACGTTCTGAAAGGTCTAAATATGTGGAACAGCAAAGCTCATCAACCGTGAAAAGCATATTAATTGAAACTTAACTAACTAAATGTTGTAGAAAAAAATGTTAAGCTTTTAGAATCATTTTCTAACTTCAATTCAGCTCACATAAACTGCAAAGGGAAAAATTTAAAATAGTTAAAAAAAGATAATTAAAATTTTCAATAAATTTGAAGTTAAAAACATTTTGAAAAAAAAAGCCTCCCCAAGAATTTCAGCAAACATGGGGCCTACCCTATCTTGTAGAGCATAAAAAATTTAGTAAACGAGGCGATTTTAAAAAAAATCGTGGGACCCGTTTTTGAGAAAATCGCAAAAAAGTAAAAAATTACAGGAATAAACTACTACTTCTGGTAGACCGATTTTGATGAAAATGTTCGTGACGGGTCCGGTAGTGTATGTAACTTAAGTTTCAAGTTCGTACAATGTTCCTTTCTTGAGATATTCTGTTCACACACACACACACTCACAGACCAATCGCTAAACACATGTTTTTTTTTGGGTTCAGGGGTCTAAAAACGTGTAGATCCTGTGAAAACTAGATTTCTTAAAATCGACATTAAAACAATACTTTCCTTCCTATTTATTCATATAGGAAAGAGAAAGTAAGAAAACCATTTTTAACCATGTAGATAAATCTACAATTGTTAGGGAAAGCATGATCAAAGAACAGTTTTCTGATTTGTCCGAGTGACCATAACTCAATTGGTTCTCATCAGTCTTTGAAAAAATGAATGCACAACTCACTATTTATCTGGTTTAATTTTTCTTCGCAGCTTACGCTGTTCTTGGATCAAATGTTTTTAGTGATTTTATGATATTATTCATTTTTACTTTCTCTTGCTTATATCAATATATAGGAAGGAAAGTATTGTTTTCATGTTGATTTTAAGAAATCAAGTTTTCACCGGATCTACATGTTTTCAGACCCCCTAAACCCAAAAAACATGTTTTTAGCGATTGGTCTGTGTGTGTGAACAGAATATCTCAAGGATGGAACATTGTACAAACTTGAAACTTAAGTTACATACCACTACCGGACACGACACGAACATTTTCATCAAAATCGGTCAACCGGAAGTAGTTAATTTGTGTAATTTTTCACTTTTTTGCGATTTTTTCAAAAACTGGTCCTACAATTTTTTTAAAATCGCCTGGTTTCCTCAACTTTTTATGCTCTACAAGATAGGGTAGGCCCCATGTTTGCTGAAATTCTTAGTGAGGCTGTTTTCACGCAAAAAAAATTGTTTTTTTAAGATTACGGCTTTAATATGCATTTTACCGCAAAAATTATATAATAAAAAACTGTAGAGAATTTAAAATCCTACAACCTTTATTTCAAACATTTTTTTGAATAACGCTTATTTTAGCGGTAATAAGCGATTTTTTGTTTTTTACTAACAAAAACGTGTGAAAAACCTATTTTTTTTAAAGATTTCGGCCTTAGTATAACCATTTTACCATTATAATTTTGGAATTTTACGAGAAAAGTGTGTATAATTAAATTTATAGGAAATTAATAGACCTACAACTTTTATTAAGAGCATTTTTCTCTACAGAGCCTAGTTAAGCGTGAAAGAGTGATTTTCCGTATTTTTAAGCCAAACTGAGGTTGATTTTCATTTTGCGTCTTTCACTCATGATTAAAATAAGGTTATGTTAATTGAGGTTAGCTTTTTGTTTATTTCGAATGTTAGGTTTATTGTTAATTATTTGCGATGGCAAGAGAAAGTTGTGTGAGTGTTTCACACCAGATTTTTTTTCATATCATTGGATTATTAACCAAAAGCATCCAATTAAAAACACCAAGCATTGTGAAGGTCCATCAGGCATATATCTCAAAACCTGGATTGCATTTCTGTATTTCTTCACCCTTCAAAGAAGATATAGTGAAAATATTCTGTAAATGGAAAAAGTGACGTCATGTGTGTTGGGCCAGTCTAAGCTGGTGGGAGTAGTCTGTATGGAAAATTCCATTTAATAAGGAGAGGGGTGTGCGTGAGTAGTGCTACTTGACAATTTTGTAGTCGAGTTCTAACCATAGTGTATTGAAGTGATTAATTAATTATAATTAATTAGTTAGTTATTGAAGTGAAGTGTTATTCTACACAAATGTTATAATCTATCTTTGTTGTTCCATCTCATGTATTTATTTTTATCGTTTACTATAAGCTATTGCTATTTATTGGATTTTAATTTATAATGTAGTGTCTTATATTATTCAAAGCTGTTTACTTTTTCGTTGACTCGGTCCAGTTCTGAGTCCATATAAAATTAGTGAAAATAGGGGAAAAAATAAAGTCGGCAAAACGGTCAAGTTTTGCGTAATGAAGTCGTGAAATTATTAATAGTGTGATAACGTATTTTGAGCAGGAAGTGAAAGAGGGACCTGATGTATCATTGGTTTTCATTTCTTATAATAATAGCTAATAATTAATCAGGCAGAGTAGTAGCGTTCAAGGTGCCGTTGTTATGCAGTTTGGCTAGTATTACACGTGATGTGGAGTGGAATGGGAATTCCTTTCTCACTTTCTTACGAATATTTCTTTTTATTATACGAGGGTCATTCGTAAAATAAGGTTCCCATGATTTTTAAAAATAGACAGCTATATTTTTTATCTTAGTGTTATACATCAATTTAAAGCTTAAAACTTCCGCTATTTTTTTTACATAATCGCCGTTTCGGTCCAAACACTTTTGCAGACGATGCTCCAACTTTTCTATCCCCATGTTATAGAATTCTGCCGCCAATCCTTTGAGGAATCGAGTAACCTCTTCCTTGACTTCATCATCGGTACTGAAGCGCAGGCACCCAAGTGTTCCTTTAATTTTGGGAATAAGTGATAATCACTTGAGGCTAGGTCCGGGCTGTAGAGAGCGGGGCACAAAGTCCAGCCAAAATCTGTCAGCAGTTCTTGAGTTTGATGTGAGACATGAGGTCGAGCGTAGTCATGGAGAAGCCTTACACCACTGAACAATCTTCCTTTCCGGCGGTTCTGGATCGCGCGTCTCAGTTTTCTTAATGTGTCGCAATATCTATCAGAGTTTACTGTTGTTCCATAATGAATGTCAATAGGTGAAATCCGTTTTGTATTTAAAAAACGTATCACAGCGTGAATTTCACATCTGGCGGTAACAGCGATAGGGACCTCAATTTTCGAAGGCTGGTAGGCCGGCACTGATCAACGTAGCGAGGCGGGAGTGGTGTGGAAAAAGAGAGGGAGAGCTGATGAGTAAGACAGTGTTGCCAGATTTCTCCCAGCACATCGCATTCTGTCTCGGCAGCTTAGGGAACCTTATTTTACGAATGACCCATGTATATCTAAATACCTATGTACGAGTAATATTTAAGTACGTATTATATTAATAATTTGCTATTAAATTCATATGTTTTTTTTAGAAGATGGGAGAGTATCTAGAAGATCATCTAGCTGATCTTATGATGATCTCCTGTGTAAAGGTCATCTGATCCTACATGATATCTTTATAAAATAATATTTTAAAAATTTCAAATTGTAAATTTTTTTTTTTATTAAAAAAAGCTGGCTAAAGGATGTCACAGTAATATTATTTCAATTTAAATTAAGTTATTTTAAATTTAAATAAATATATTGTAAATAAATAAATAAATTTATTAAAATTATTCATAAAAGTGCACTTGTTTTTTATATGAAAATATAAAAATTGATTTTAATATTTCTGGGTGAAATTAATTTAAATTTAAATTCACATGAAGTAAGTCTTTTGTCGAATATTGAGAAGTTATAAAAAATTGGTATAGTATTTATTTTTTAGAAATATGGTGAGTGTTGTATAATATTTTATTATTTCGTAAAATTTTATTGTATTATATTGTTACAACTCGTTATAGTAAAGTAAAATTGTAAACTTTAATTTAATTAATTCACGTATGTTTATTTAACAAAATTATTTGACAAGAAAAAACTAACCTTTACAAACGACAACAATGAATATGAGTTTATGAAAATAAGTTGTTAAACATTTAAAACAATGCAGGTTCACGTAATTTATTAACAATAAAATAAAATAAACAATATCCCTTACGAAATTAAACATTTAATACAATGTCGGTTGACAAAATAACAAACTTCACCGTAACGAAGAATCCCGTACAATTTAGACGACTAACACGTCAGCCATTCAAACCGCGGCGGCGCCCCAACAATGGAATCCTTCTTTTTTATAATTAATCAGTCAGCTGTTTATAAACAGCTGATTTCATTTTCCGCCGCTTCATTATAACAATATTTTAAGATTATTATAAATTAAACTGTAATTAATACTAATATTTATAAATGAAATTATGTACAGAAATAAAGAATTATTATAATAATAATTATTATATATACAATTTATTGGAATAATAACTGATACTCGTTTTCATACTTATGTCTGAAAAAAGCCGGCCGCATTGGCGAAGTTGGTAACGGGCTCGCCTCTCATCATGCTGTCTTGGGTTCGAATCCCATTCAGGCACGGCATATTTTCATACGTTACAAAAAAAATCATTTCATCATTCACCATCTGCATTAGCAGTAATTGCAGAACAGTCGGACGTTAAACCAAAAAAAAAATAAAAAAGTCTGGAAACTCTGTATTACAATTTTGAATTCTGTCCTTTCCTTCTACAATCCAAACAAAGCTCCGCTGCATCCAATTCATAAGGTCATTCCCCTGTACAAGCTCAACGTTTGCTGCGCTACAAAAAAAAAAACGCACCTCAACAAAATGCTGTACTAACCTAAATCAGTAGAATTAATATTATGGACGATTGCTATGTGGTACGAAGCATTCTGCGCATGGCGTACTTTTTCCTCAAATGAGCAATTGTAGCGAGCGATAAGTACGGCCCATTTACCGGTATAATTCGTCACATTCGGCGGTGGACTGATAGCAGCGCATCCGTCTTTTGGTTCTGCATAAACAACCATCGCCTGAAAAACAATTCAAATTTATTATAGCTTACTGATAACAAAAAATTCACAAATAAATTTTGAAATGCATCCAGCCAACCCCATTAATATAAATGAAATTTATCACCATACTTTTTACTTTCTCTTGCCTATATGAATATATATGAAGGAAAGTATTGTTTGCATGTCAATTTAAACAAATCCACTCTTTACTGGATCTACACGTTTTCAGACCCCCTCAACCCAAAACATATGTTTTTAGCGATTGGTCTGTGTGTGTGTGTGTGTATGTATAACGAATATCTCAAGAATGAAACATCGTACGAACTTGAAACTTACCACTACTGGGCCCGACACGAACATTTTCATCAAAATCGGTCAACTGGAAGTAGTAGTTTATTCGTGTAATTTTTCACTTTTTTGCGGTTTTCTCAAACATTGGTGCTATGATTTTTTTAATAATAGCCTGTTTTATTAAATTTTGTATGCTCTACAAGATAGGGTAGATGCCATGTTTGCTGAAATTCTTAGTGAATGCTGTTTTCACATAAAAAAAATTGGTTTTTTAAGATTACGGCTTTAATATGCATTTTAGCGCAAAAATGTGTTTAATAAAAGTTGTAGAGAATTTAAAATCCTATAACTTTTATTTTATAAATTTTTGTATAATGCTTCGTTTAGCCATAATTTGCAATTTTCGGTTTTTTTCTCACGAAAACGTGTGAAAAATCAATTTTTTTAAAGATTTCAGCCTTAGTATGCATATTACGACAAATGTGCATATAATTAAATTTATAGAAAATTAAAAAATCTACACTTTTATTAAGAGCATTTTTCTCTACAGAGCCTAGTTTGGCGTGAAAGAGTGATTTTCCGTATTTTTAAGCCAAACTGTGGTCGATTTTCATTTTGCGTCATTCACTCATGATTAAAATAAGGTTAGGTTTTTTGAGTATAGTTTTTTGTTTATTTCTAATATTTTATTACTAATGTTAGGTTATATTGGTCATTATTTTCATTGGCAAGAGAAAGTTGTGTGAGTGTTTCACACCAGATTTTTAAAGTATAGATAGGCCCACATAACAACTGGGATGTGCAACGTCATAGCTTTAGTATACTGCCATGAACAAAAACATTTATCGCAACTCGATGTACCCTTCCGTACACTGCTCTTCATCCTTCTCCACGCTCTCTCGCTCTATCTATTTCCAAGAATTGAAAAGAATACGCACACCACAGACCACACACACGCAAATATGTTAAACTCATGTTTTTCTTATGTTATTGTAATACATTTTTGTTTTGTTTGATACAATTATATTTTTGCTATTTTTATTTTCTAATTCATATAGATATTTTGCCTAATACAAATACAGATACGAGGGTTGTCCAAAAATTAAAAACCGTTTGAATTTTACCGCCGCACCGGTGAAATATTCCGCTAGGTGGCAGAACTACCTTGTAGCTTCGCCTCTCCCCTCTAAAATGAGGCGTCGCGCACATCTGTACCTTTATTAGTGTGTCCTTGGCAGTCGTTAGCGATGGATGTCCCAGTACCAAATCCCGCCAGTTGTGAAGTTCGCTCCGTCATCCGATTCCTTCACGCGGAAAACTGCGCCCTGTCGATATTTATCGACGTGTGAAGGCCATTTACGGTAATGTAATGAATGAACACAATGTCAGGAAGTGGTGTACAGAGTTTTCAAGTGGCAGAACCAACGTCCATGACGAAGAAGAGAGGGGGAGGAAATGCTTCATCTGTCGACGAAGCATTGTTGTTGAAAATTGAAGAAAAACTTCGAGAAAATCATCGTCTGACGATACGAGATCTTGCCGAAATGATACCTGAAGTCAGTAAATCAACAATTCAAACAATTTTGACGGAAAAATTAGGTTACCGAAAAGTGTGTGCTTGCTCGTTGGGTGCCAAAAATGTTGACCGAAGTTCACAAAGAAAATCGCGTGGAAAGTGCCCAAAAGTTTTTGGATCATTTCAACAGGGAGGGGGAGGAGTTTTTGGACTCAATTGTGACTGGCGATGAAACGTGGACGTACCACTACACACCTGAGTCCAAACAGCAATCCATGACATGGCGTCACTCCACATCACCTCGCGTCAAAAAATTTCGCCAAACAATCTCTGCAAAAACAATCATGGCAACCGTCTTTTGGGACCGTCAAGGAGTTCTTCTTGTCGAATTTTTACCTAATGGCACCGCAATTAACGCTGCTCGGTATTGTGAAACCCTAAAAAAGCTTCGAAGAGCGATCCAAAACAAGCGCCAAGGGAGATTGAGCAAGGGAGTCTGTTTGTTGCACGACAATGCTCGGCCCCACACTGTGGCGGTCACCACCGCGCTCCTGGATTCCTTTATATGGGACGTTCTTAGCCATCCTGCTTACAGCCCTGATCTGGCACCGAGCGATTTCCATCTTTTCCTTTACCTGAAGCAACATTTGGCTGGAAAACGCTTCGAGACTGATGAAGAAGTCCAGGAAGAGGTGGAGAAATGGTTGCGGTCACAGGCGGGAGACTTCTATGACCAAGGAAATATTGGATCTGATGGAGCTAAGAAGGATAAATAAGGGAAATTCTTTGGAATACAATAGAATAAACAAGGTCATCAGAAGAGAAATCAGAAAGGCAAAGGAAAATGAACACAAGGAAAAGTGCCAGGAGATAGAAGGATATCAAAGCAAATATGATGATTTTAATGTACACCGGAAGGTCAGAGAAGTAACAGGGCAAGGAAGAAGAAAAATTCATGGGAAACTTCTAAATCAGAAAGGTGAAATCATGGTGGATATTGCAGAGAAGAAAAATACTTGGATAACGTACCTTGAAAAGCTGTTTGAAGATGATAGGAGGCATTCAATGGGACAGATAAATGGAGGAAGTGGGCCAACCATCTTACTATCAGAGGTACAAGCAGCAATTAATGGAATGAAAGAAGGCAAAGCAGCAGGGCCAGACAACATTCATGTAGAGTTTGTCAAACTTTTGAATGAAAAAGGACTACAGAAGATCACAAACCTCTTCAACAAGATCTACTCTTCGGGCAATATACCACATGACTGGTTGGTCTCGGAATTCATTGCTCTTCCTAAAAAGCCTGGAGCCAAACAATGCGAAGATCACCGCACCATTAGTCTCATGAGCCATCTTTTAAAAGTTTTCCTCAAAATAATTCATAGGAGAATTTACAAGAGATGTGAAGAGCAAATATCTCGGAATCAGTTTGGTTTTGTCAATGCAGTTGGAACCAGAGAAGCGTTATTTGCTGTGCAAGTCTTGGTCCAGAGATGCAGAGATGTAAACTGTGATGTTTATTGCTGCCTAATTGATTACCAGAAGGCTTTCGACCGTGTACAACATGAAAAAATGGTTGAAATAATGAGACAAACTGGTATTGATGAAAAGGACATGAGAATAATCACAAACTTGTACTGGGGCCAAACAGCAAAAATGAGGGTAGATGGCGAAACAACAGATGAGATAAGAATAAGAAGAGGAGTCCGACAGGGATGTGTCTTGTCGCCATTGCTGTTCAACTGCTATTCGGAACAGATTTTTAGAGAGGCATTGGATGGTGAAGAGGAGCATGGAATACCAATTCAAGGTGAGAGAATCAACAATATAAGGTATGCGGATGACACCATAGTACTTGCCGATAGTGAAGAAGGTCTACAGCATCTAGTGAGCAAAATAGCCACAGTAAGTTGCAAATATGGCCTTGATATCAACAGTAAGAAAACGAAGTTCATGTTGATCTCCAAGCACAGAAACGACAATGCCAAAATTTTCGTCAATAACCAGCAATTAGAACGTGTGAAACACACAATGTACCTGGGAACAATGATAAATGAAAATTGGGACATGGCACAGGAGATTAAATATCGCATAGCAAGGGCAACAGCTGCTTTCAATAAAATGAACAGAGTTTTCAGGAGCCATGATCTTACCATTGAAACGGAAATCAGACTTTTGAGGTGCTACATCTTCTCTATTTTGCTGTATGGAGCAGAGACATGGACATTGAACAAGAGTATGATTAAACGTATGGAAGCCTTTGAGTTGTGGTTGTACCGGAGAATGCTTAAAATATCATGGACAGAGCATGTAACAAATGAAGAAGCTCTGAGACGGATGAAGAAATCCAGAGAAATATTGAACACCATCAAGATCCGTAAACTTCAGTATTTGGGACACGTCATGTGGAATGAGTCCAGATACTCTTTGATACAGCTCATTGTGCAAGGGAAAATAGATGGAAGGAGAGGACCAGGAAGAAGAAGAATACCCTGGCTACACAACCTCAGGGAATGGACCGGAAAGACATCTGCTGAACTTTTCCGTATTGCTGTCAGCAAAGTGAGAATTGCCATGCTGGTCGCCAACATCCGAAACGGATAGCGCACTAAAAGAAGAAGAATAAAAAAAACAAACTACTATTTGTACAAGAATCTGAACGACAGAAGAGAAAGAGAGAGACGCAACTACAACGATCAACAGCTAGGATAGCACCACGGAGTAAATAAAGATTCTTACTTACTCCATGGATAGCACTGACAAGACAGTGACAATAACAATGGAAGGCGGAATGTGTTAATAGTGGGGCAGAGACAATGTGTACAGGAACGCATGAACTGCAGTCATAAAATAGCTCTACTCCTTTCTTTCTCTTTGTTTGTAACGGTCATTCAGCCCGGTTGTTAAACGGGCACAGCTACACCTGTTTAACACGTTGGCTACCATGCGTACCAAATCTGGACACATTCAGTTTTCCTCCGGGCCCCTGCGTACAATATTTGGAAACGTAACCTAGCAACATTTGGATTAGCTATGGCCAACACAGGACACGCTCACGTGCAAACTAAATGGCTGTTGTAAACCGGCTGGGTCCGGGAAGTGTAAAAATTGTATTGGGTTGTGGTTAGGTTGGCAACACAGTCAGGTGGCGAGCATCAAAATATTGCCCTCCATCAGATATAATTTCGTGTTTGTTTTGAATCTTAGTGTGTTGTCGCCCTTTGTCTATTAATCATAGTTCATTGTTTGAGGTTAAATTTTTGTTTTTCTGACCTTTTTTGCTTCTTCATAAATTATTCATTTTGTAGTGTGTATTTAGGTTTATATATTTTTGTTCAATATTATTTTGTATCATCTGTATCAGTTTAGGCTATTTTGTGTATCATTGTATCATTAAAAATTTTGAGTTTAGACATTTTTTTAACATGGCAAGCCCATTGAAAGAGTCCGACATTCAGTTGTATTTAGAAAATTATAGCAGCGAATCGGACAGTGAGCTTTTTAATGATAATTTTGATTTAGATCCAAATTTTAGTGAACATTACGCTGAGAGTGAAAGTGATTCAGGTGAACCTTCACCAAAGAAAATTCGTGCAGCACCTAAGGCAACTACGGGCAACAATAAGTCAGTTAACAATATTCATTTTGACCCAAGCACAAGCAGAATTTGTGATGAGATTATGTCTTCACAGCTACCATATAGTACCGGGTGATTTTTTAGTCCTGTTACCCAATTGTTAACGTCTGGTAATGTTTTTCTAAGAAAGAGATATTTTGTTTTGTGACACAAAGTTGGTAGCCCTACTCAACCGGTATAGATACGACAGTTTGAGTTGATTCTCCTTGAGTTGCGTAAAATTTTGTGCTGTTTCCAGTTGTGTTACGAACAGAATGTCTTTTACCCTAGAACAACGGGTTTTCATTCTTGAACAATATTTTGCTACAAAATCGTATGCGAGTGTAAAAGAATCATTTCGAATTAAATTTTTTGGTGTTTTTCCTCCACTCTATTCTAGTCAATTTCTAGGCTAACTAACTGATTTTTAGAGGCAGGTATTGTTTGCAGCAGAAAACATAGTGGTCGACCAACTCTCTTGACAGATGACGTTAAGAGAATGTGAAAACAAGATTGCTCAATTCTCCATGGAAAAGTTTACAAAAACTATCCTCGCATGTTGATTTGTCATGTTCGAGTGCTCAGAAAGCTGCTAAAAAATTGAAATTGTATCCGTATCACATACGATTAGTTCTAGAGCTTCAGCCTCCAGATTTAAACAAGAGATTGTTTTAGGATAAAAGACATTCTGTTCGTAGCACGACCGGAAATGGCACAAAATTTTACACAGCTCAAGGAGAATCAACTCACACTGCCATATCCATACTGGTTGAGTAGGGCTACCAACTTAGTGTCACAAAACAAAATTTATTTTTTTTAGAAAAATATTACCAGACATTAACAATTGGGTAACAGGACTAAAAAATCACTCTGTAGTTCTGACTCTTATACATCAGGTAAAGAATCATCTGGTGAGCATTCTGAAAGAACTGAGTTTTTAAGATTACCTCAAGAAGAGGAAGTAATTTGGAATGAACCGACACGAATTAGATTAATGTATTCCATAATTACCTCAATCCCGTCATCAGGAATGACGCCTCCGAAAAGTGACGGCATATCACGGAACTCGATTTCTACCTGATGAGGAGTGTTGTTATTATAGACCATAATGTCAGCGTTGGTCATCATTAAAAGTCCATTGAATACAGTTATCACTTGAGCTATTCTAAAATAATCCATTTTTACTGCAACACAAACAAATAAAATTAACAATTACTAGATCATCTATCATTCACAACTGTCTCTGCCGGCTGAAGCAGAGGGGGACAAGTCAATTCCATGCTGCATTTTACACTCTATTACAGAATCATGGGTCATTACAGTCACCATGAGTATACTGCCCGGTCGGTAGCTGTGCACGTAGCGTGTGAGAGAGATAGAACGATAGGACGGCAACAGTTATTCCCTTTTTGAAAAACATCATGTAACGCAGTGTATACAGTTTGTATGTATGTATCACATTGTGTACAAATTGTACGCAGTCTAAATACAGCCCAATATTAATCAACATGCTGAATCACCATACAATGATGAATTGATGAATTACTATTCAGTGTGGCAACAGCATTTCGTGTATAAAGTTACGCTATTTCCTTGGTTTATTGTAAGTTTTAAGCTTTCCGTGTGTAAAATTTAATTAAAAATTTCGGCAATATTTAATTTGCAACAATCATGGACAATGCTAATAGTGTGGTGACAGGATTTCGTTTATGAAGTTAATTATTTTCTCGGTTTATTGTAAGTTTCAAGCTTTACGTGCGTAAAATTTAATTTAAAATGGATGATTTTGAGAAATGTGTCGTACGTAGGTTGGTGTACAACTTTCATTCAACAGAACATAGGCTTCCGACAGCCACATTGCTGTGCGCAGCGCTAAAGGAAAGAATTGACTTTAAAGGTAAAAATTTATGGCTCTTTTATACATTTAAGGTAAGCAAAAATGTGGCAACCATTTATAAATTAATCAATAACACAAGAAAATAAAATAAATTATTGTATTAAGTAAACACATTTATTAAAATTTTGCTGTGAAAAACGAAGCAAAACTTCGTATTATTAAAATTTTATATATATTAAAATAAATCTACAAAATGTTGCATGAAGCAAATTTATTTACATCATGAAATCATTTAAATCATGGATAGGAAACAGATGTACATATTTTCAGGTTGGTTAATAGCACAGGAACACAGTATATCTCAATGTGCACAGCTGTATGCCGTCCAGTATACCGCTGTTCATCAAGACATAATTGTTTAATCTGCCGCTCTGTCAGAACAGATGATGCAATTTCGTACTGATGAGCCTCTCCTCATACATTCCAGAGGAAGATGAGGGCGATAATATCTCTAATTGTTTAGAAAGTTTTGTACAGATGACTGATGATTTAACACCTTTAATTTCAAACGATATAATACACACTGATGATGGTGGATCCACCGAAACACGTTAAAATGATAAATAAAAAATAAGGGCAGAAAAAAGTAGTGAAATTTATCATATAAAATATAATTAATCTCAAGCTGCAAGATGGATTGCAATTATTTATTTTTGAATTGTTTACAAATACAAATAAACATTTATTTTCAATAATGTTTACTTCATAATTTTTTAAATTCCTAATTTGTGTATGTTGCAATCTTCAATTCAGAACAACAACCAATCCCGTTACCCAACCAGATGATTTTTTTTTGGTTTTTGTTTAACGTTCAACTATTGTGCAATTACTGCTAATGCAGACGGTGAAGGATGAAATGTTTTTTGTAATGTATGCAAATATCCCGTGCCTGAACGGGATTCGAACCCAAGACTGCTTGATGAGAGGCGAGCACGTTACCAACTACGCCAATGCCACCGGCCCAATCAGATGAGGATGATATGTAAATGAGGTGTACTCTTGTGCAGACCCAGGCCGACCATTCCTGAGAAATATGGTTAATTGAACCCAAACCATCAAAATACACCGGTAGTAACCACTGTCTGGAATTCAAATCTGTATAAAAGTTACTATTTTTACTAGGATTTGAACCAAGAACCTTCATGTCTGAAAATCAGCTGTTAAAACAGTTGATCTGCGGCGACAACTTTATCTCTCGATCAGCAGTTCCCAACCTTTCTTTTCTCCCGTACCCCTTGGTGAATCTTTAACTAAAATTGTACCCCCAAAAATGTAACATCACTGTAACTACAATACTTCACTAAGTAGGGGCTATTTAATCACTAGCTAATCTCTAATCATTATATTTTCATATGTTTTTTATTTATTTCCAAATATTTTTCATAATGAAAATTTATTTTTTTATAATCATAATGGTATTTTTCTGTGAGTATACGTTGGTTAGTTTTTAAATACTGGAAAATATAACTTACACTTGTACGTTTTATTATGTGTTCAAATTAAGATATAAATTTAAACCAAGGAAAATGAAAGTTAACACAAGCATTTAAAATAGATATTTCATTGATAACTGAACGTTTCTTGTATGGTCTTAATTTTACAACAAAATACTAATGACAGAGTTATAATAATTATACAATTTCTAATCTAAGACAAGACAGATTAGTTTTAAACTTTGAAAAAAAAACTCACATCGAATACAAAATTCTTTTAAAATTTGTAAATACAAAATCTAACATGAAAATTGTGATGTATTGAAACTAAATTATTAGTCCAGGAAACATCTTCAGAACTCTTTTTTAGTGTGACCCTTGAAGCTGTTTTGTTGCACTTAATTGTTCGAAATCAGATTCAAATGTAGACAAATAAAGCCTTAGATCTGGGCTTGCATGAAGCTTGTCAGTACAATAACCCCACCAAGTTACTCAGAAAAACAACGTCCGCCATTGCCCTTTATTTTTGGCGTACCCCTAACGGGTTCGTCGCGTACCCCGGGTTGGGAACTGATGCTCTAGATGATTGATGCTCAGAGTGTAACATCGTGCTATTAGGATTTTAGACGCTCTACTGTAATTACAATTGATGACAGTTGTCGCAAAACAGATAAAAACTAAAAAGTAATAATAAAATGAAATAAAGTGAGAAAACCCACCTGAATGTATTATTAGTTTTCGTAACGTATATATATATATATTTAATCGTATTTATCACAGAAGAAAAATATTATGGTTAATAAAGTTAATGAGTATTTACAACACTTTATTCCAATAATTTCTTTTGTTTATTATAAACTCAATACGAATTGTCGTTTTATCGGTGAAAATAATACACAAAATGTTTAATTTGTTTTTTAAAACTCCGCTCAACAAAAGCTACGCAAGTAACATTGTTGTTCGACATTCATTTGCTGTTAGCGACGAATCACCGAAATGGTAGTATTTTAATAGCATTAAAAAACAAAATGATTTTTTGACTGTGGACGAAGCACAGCCAATATATACCAACATAATTGTTTCAAGTTCTAAATTCTGAAACAAATAAACATTTAAAAAGATCATTAATTAACAATACAGATATTAATAATAACAACATAATAATAAAAATCTGGTGTGAAACACTCACACAACTTTCTCTTGCCAATGCAAATAATTAACAATAAACCTAACATTAGCAATAAAACGTTAAAAATAAACAAAAAACTAACCTCAATACACATAACCTAATTTTAATCAAGAGTGAAAGATGCAAAATGAAAATCGACCTCAGTTTGGCTTAAAAATACGGAAAATCACTCTTTCACGCTAAACGAGGCTCTGTAGAGAAAAATTCTTTAAATAAAAGTTGTAGATCTTTTAATTTCCTATAAATTTTATTATATACACTTTTGTCGTAAAGTGTTTTTGTCTAAGGCGGAAATATTAAAAAAATCGATTTTTCACACGTTTTTGTGAGAAAAAACAGAAAATTGCTAATTACTGCTAAACTAAGCGTTATACAAAAAAATGTTTGAAATAAAAGTTGTAGAATTTTAAATTCTCTACAACTTGTAATATATAAATTTTTGCACTAAAATACATAGTAAAGCCGTAATCTTAAAAAAAGTATTTTTTTACGTGAAAACGCCCTCACCAAGAATTTCAGCAAACATGACGCCTACCCTTTCTTGTAGAGAATAAAAAATTGAGAAAACCAGGCGATTTTAAAAAAAATCGTAGTACCAGTTTTTGAGACAATCGCAACAAAGTGAAAAATTATATGAATAAACTACTACTTCTGGTTGACCAATTTTGATGAAAATGTTCGTGTCGTGTCCGGTACTTGTACATAACTTAAGTTTCAAGTTTGTACGATGTTCCGTTCTTGAGATATTCTGTTCACACCCACACACTCACAGACCAATCACTGAAAACATGTTTTTTGGGTTCAGGGGGTCTGAAAACGTGTAGATCCGGTGAAAACTGGATTTCGAAAAATCGACATGAAAACAATACTTTCCTTCCTATATGTTCATATAGGCAAGAGAAAGTAATAATAATACAATATTAATCCTTTCACTGCCAAACACGAGTAAACACGTAGAGGGCTTACCCTCTACGTGTAAGAGGGTAGCCCTATGTAGTATGGTAGCCCTATGGTAGTATGATAGGGCCCATGGTAGCCCTATGGTAGTACTATGTTCATATAGGCAAGAGAAAGTAATAATAATACAATATTAATCCTTTCACTGCCAAACACGAGTAAACACGTAGAGGGCTTACCACGCTTACACGCCAAACACGAGTTAACTCGTTTCGATGTTTTAAATCGTATTGGCAAACATGATTTAACTCGATTGGCATGGAAAGTGTTTGACTTGCCTCCAATAAGTGTCACCATTTGCATTTATGCATTTACTGTTGACTTTCTTACTTCTTTGTCAACGAAATCAAGTGCGTAGTACAGATATATTTTCATTTCTGCATGGCCTGTTCTGTTAGTAAACACAAAATGGCATCGACATGTGTTGATTATACAGATAATGAAATAGAGTTATTTTTATTCGATTCCAATT
Source organism: Catonia carolina (assembly GCA_035578175.1). Taxonomy (NCBI): domain Eukaryota; kingdom Metazoa; phylum Arthropoda; class Insecta; order Hemiptera; family Achilidae; genus Catonia; species Catonia carolina. The sequence continues at coordinate 2,789,786 of JAQMRL010000024.1, read as the reverse complement.
CTGAGTTAGCCGATAGTGATAGTGACGTGAATGCGTTTGATGAAAGTGATGTTAGTGACAAGGAATAACAATCTAGTATAATTGAACGTCTATCTAAACAACGTAAAAAGGTTAGAACTACTTCGGAAAGCCACCATTGGGCTTCCAATAAATTTATTCCTATTGTTCATGATTTTAGCGATAAAAATAGTGGAGAAATTCCGTTATATGTGAGTTGAGTGTAAGCCTTATGCGTTCATCCCTGCTTTAGTGATTACCATACGAAATAAAGTTTTGACAGGTATGTAATAAAGTATTTTTACTTTCTCTTGCCTATATGAATATATAGGAAGGAAAGTATTGTTTTCATGTTGATTTTAACAAATCGAGTTTTCACCGGATCTACACGTTTTTAGCCCCCCTGAACCAAAAAAAACATGTTTTTAGCGATTGGTCTGCGTGTCTCTGTGTGTGTGAAAAGAATATCTCAAGAACGGAGCATTGTATGAACTTGAAACTTAAGTTACATACCACTAACGGACGCAACACGAACATTTTCATCAAAATCGGTCAACCGGAAGTAGTAGTCCATTCGTTTCATTTTTTACCTTTTTGTGATTTTCTCAAAAACTGGTCCTAAGATTTTTTTAAAATCACCTGGTTTTAAACAAATCTACTAAAAAGAAATAATTTTAAATTATAAAACGAGTAAAAATTAAAATTGATCATGTTTAAAAACTTAAGATGCACCCAAAAAAATATTCAAGAATACCCGGCCCACAGATCTAACCTACGGTTTTATAACTTGACAGTGAAAGGGTTAATAATAACAACAGAAGCAACATAGTCGCGCGATAACAACGTCTTCCCTTCTGTCCTTCCTCAGCAACATCAGCCAAGGCTTAACTTTGTGCTTTGTCACTGATAACTTGTTGCCATTAGTCAGTCCATTCTACTAGCTAGGAATTAGCGATGACCCGTATCACCAGACCCACAAAATCCAACACCGTCAGATATTCCGTGAAGGCCGGTTGGTGAGGTGCCTCCTTAGCGACCTTGTTTCCCGAGATTCCAGCATTACCACAAACCCAGCAAAAAGCAACACTTACTTCACTTTCGTTCAGGTGCTTCACGGTGCCATGGACATCCGCAACCAGTGGGTGCGGTGAATACATATCACTGAGCGAATCAGTGGACACCAACACCCAACGCCCACGCACACACACAGCAGATAGAGCTTTACTATAATATTTTTCAAGGCTCATGAGCTCCGAACATATCCATTGCCCCTACCCACTTTATAGCTAGCCAATCACTTGCCAGCAACGTTGCCAATACTTGCTCTTGTAGCTCTGTTAAATATTTTGTCAGCCAATTTTTTTGGTCTTTTAACCCCTTGCTGGTTCCCGACAGAATATTACGTCGGGAGTTTTTGTCCCGTTTAATTTTGTTTTGTGTCGGCTTATTACGTCGATAGCATTAAGTATTTAATTTCACTGTCTTTCACAATGATATAGAGCGCTAGATAGTACGTAGCTTCAAAGTAGTCTACGCATATTATCACGAACGCGAAGTGATGTCGTTAGTTATGGTGGTCCATGTGCTCAAATAACCTATAAATGTAATGATGTTAATGTGATTATAAGTATTCTTTAAGTGTTTATTTTACGAGTATTTTTTAAGTAATTTTATAGAAAACAATTATTCATATAAGTAAATGAAACAATTATGGACTTATATTTTATTTGATGGACTTGCAGACTTCATTTCAATAATACAACATTAAGATAGGTTAGGTAACTAATTGTTTTAAATTAGAATAAAATATATTTTACATGCAAAAATGTTGCTTTTAATATTATATTTGGTCATAATTAGCAGTAATAATTGTGTTAAAGCAAAAAAAGAAGAATAAAGCAAAATAGTATTCATTTCTGAAAAAAATAATAAACCGGTAAGGGGTTAATATCAATTATAACCTATAAACATACAATCAGCTGATTATATTATAAAGTATTGCATGTTAACGCGCTCTATAATCGATGTGTTCAGTACGAGATGCAAGACGAGAGTGAACTATTGCGGCTCTTATACGCATGCACGCGTAATGTTTGTCAGGTACAATCTGGCAACGCTGGCAAACGTTCTGATTGGTCTAAACGTGTGGAACAGCAGAGCTCATCTAGTCATATACTTGAGTGACCATGTGATAAGAGAGACAATTACCAGATCGAGTGCAAATAATTTAACACTCCACCTGCCTGTTGTGGGCAAATATTAAAATAGCAAACAATAATGTAATATGATTATACGATACACAGTATTATGAAAGAAATAATAAAATAATCATTCAATAATGAGATACATTTTTCTAATGAATTCCGACTGAAATAGTTAACGTATTCTAACACAAACACAATTTGATTTTAATGGCAACTTAAATTGAATTATAATGATTCAGTAAACATAATATGTAAACAAATACATCACTCAATAACTCTAAATAATCTATTTAAGCAATTCAATGTAAAAAAAAAAATTTAACGTATTAGCTGGCCCATATTCACTTTATTTTACTTATTTTTACTTTCTCTTGCTTATATGAATATATAGGAAGGAAAGTATTGTTTTCATGTCAATTTTTCAAAATTGAGTTTTTTTTCGGATCAACACGTTTTCAGACCCCTGAACCCAAACAACATGTTTTTAGCGATTGGTCTGTGTGAACAGAATATCTCAAGAAAGGAACATCGTATGAACTTGAAACTTAAGTTACATACCACTACCGGACCCGATATGAACATTTTCATCAAAATCGGTCAACCGGAAGTAGTAGTTTATTCGTGTAATTTTTCACTTTTTTGCGATTTTCTCAAAAACTGGTCCTACGATTTTTTTTAGAATCGCCTCATTTACTCAATTTTTTATGCTCTACAAGATAGGGTAGGCGCCATGTTTGCTGAAGTTCTTGGTGAGGCTGTTTCCTGGCAAAAAAATTGTTTTTTTTAAGATTACGGCTTTAATATGCATTTTAGCCCAAAATTTTATATAATAAAAAATGTAGAGAATTTAAAATCCTACAACTTTTATTTCCAACATTTTTTTGTATAACGCTTAGTTTAGCGGTAATTGGCGATTTTCTGTTTTTTCTCACGAAAATGTGTAAAAAATCGATTTTTTGTAAAAAATCAGCATTAGTATGCATTTTACGACAAAAATGTATATAATAAAATTTATAGAAAATTAAAAGATCTACGACTTTTATTTAGAGCATTTTTCTCTACAGAGCCTAATTTAGCGTGAAAGAGTGATTTTCTGAGAAAGAGCGTGAAAGAGTGATTTCAAACTAGTGTGTTAATTATTTAATTTACCCAGATCCTGAAACGGACGTTATAGATTAGCATCACACGAAATAACAATAACTGAGAATATTCAACAATTTCCTTATAATAAATAAAGAAAATAAATTTTTCACTAAATTTGTCATGTAATGTTATTTACTGTATTATTTTTTTTTTCAACAACGACAATTAAGGTAACAAGTAGTTTAATAAATATACAAACAAACAACTAGATAAAACTTGGCCTTGGATACAACAAAAAATAGGTCTAGCATTTATCTACAGTTGAAGAACAACACACCTATGTAATGCACTACATATACATACTTGATAACAAACGACTTTTCTCTTACAATTATCATATTCAACAGCACAATATCCCTACTCAGTCATAGCAAATCGCACCTCCTCACTCATCTTGACGCGGTAATTTTGAAAATTTATTTATTCATTTAATTTAATTGTTTGCAACAGGCCGACTATGGCCAAATTACAGAAAGAATATTTCATTACAGAGCAAATAAAATATACAAAAGTAAAAAGAAAGGAAAAACACAAAAAATGTCAATAAAGCAAACAGAATTAAATATACGAGGTTTGTTCAAAAAATAATGGGAATTTTCGGTTTTTGAAAAAAATATTTATTTATTCATCTACATTAATATTGTCGCCTTCAAAGTAGTCCCCTTCGCATCCAATACACTTGTGCCAACGCTTTTTCCAATCCTCGAAACACTTCTGAAACTCGATCTTTGTGATAGCTTTTAGCTCTTTCACCGATTCGCTTTTAATGTCACCTATGCTTGTAAAACGACGGCCTTTTAATGTTCTCTTTATTTTTGGAAATAGAAAAAAGTCACATGGAGCCATGTCTGGTGAATATGGAGGCTGGGGCATCGTTACAGTTTTGTTTTTGGCCAAAAATTTACGAACAAGCAATGAAGTGTGAGCAGGTGCATTATTGTGATGCAAAAGCCATGAATTGTTTTGCCACAAATCCGGGCGTTTTTTTCGGATTGCTTCACGCAAACGGCATTGAACTTGTAGGTAGTACTCCTTATTGATTGTTTGACCTTGTGGCAAGAATTCATGATGCACTATGCCATTACAATCGAAGTGACACAGTGAGCATAACCTTCACATTCGATCGCACTTGTCGAACCTTTTTCGGTCTTGGCGATCCAGAATGCCTCCACTGGGAAGATTGAGCCTTAGTTTCGACATCGTATCCGTAAACCCATGTTTCGTCACCTGTTATAACACGTTTGAGTAGATCCGCATCGTTGTCGACTTCATTTAGTGACTCCTGAGCAACTTCCATTCGCCGCTGTTTTTGTTCGAAATTCAACCATTTTGGAACAAATTTTGCTGCCCACACGTTTCATACCCAAAACATCCGAAAAAATTTCATGGCATAAGCCAATCGATATGCCAACATCATCACTGACTTCTCTGATTGTGATTCGGCGATCGTTCATAACCATTTCTTTCACTTTTTTCACGTTTTCATCGGCTGTTGATGTGCTTGGATGTCCGGGTCGTTCGCCATCTTCAACGTTTTCGCGGCCATCTTGGAAACGCTTATACCACTCGTAAATCCTTGTTTTACTCATAGCAGACTCACCATATGCCTTTGTTAACATTTCACACACTTTATTACACTTTATTTCATTTTTCACGCAAAATTTAATACAAATTCTTTGATCCATTTTTTTTAACAAACAAAAATAGCCGTGCTCGAAAAACACGTCTAACCTTAGCGGCTTCCACTTAAGAACTAAGCAATGAATATTGTTGAAAATTTTATCGTATGTCAGGGGCATGTGTACCAACATAATAAAAAAAATTTTTACAATCGGACTATCCAAACCCGCGAAATTTAAAAATTCCCGTTACTTTTTGAACACACCTCGTATGTATAAAACAGTATTATTCACACAGATTTTACAAATAATTGACTAATCGATTAATTAATTATAATAAAAGTCCAAAACAGAAAACCAAAAAAAAAATTTTTGTTATCGGGAACTGTACATTGTTGACAACTACCCAATTTAATCGCTGCTTTTTGCTGTATTTTTTCTTTTTTTGCCGTGGATTAGACATGAGTTTGAACACGGACCCCCAGTAGAGTTTGTTCATGGATGGCTGTCAACTGGTCACCATATAAAGTTGCTTGCCTAACCGGTGTTACTTAACAAATAATAGCAACTTTCTACCAGCTGACTGACTGGGCTGGCTCGAAGGCCTCAAAAAAAACAAACAAACTTAACACACACATAATGTGGAATTGGTTGACAACTTACGTTTTGAAAGACTAAAGAATGGCTGGACTCTAACAAAATGGATCTATCATCGCAATTTTGTCCACGATATTACAATTAAATTATTATCATGCAATTAGCTGGTGAATAAGCTGCATAATTAGTGGTGGAACATTTTTGTGATAAAACATATTTTTTGAACCGTTATTAAAACTTGGGATGTGAGAAGGGATTTTTTCAAGCTTGTCGTCTTCTTCCAGTGCCTATCCGTTACCGAATGTTGGCAATCATTCTGGCAATGCTGATTTTGTTGACAGCCGCTTTAAACAATTCAGGGGTGGATACTGAAAACCATGTCCTTAAATTTTTCAGCCAGGATATTCGCCTTCGCCCAACGCCTCTCCTGCCATGCACTTTCCCCTGCACTATACATTTCAACAGCTTGTATTTAGTGTCATTTCTCATGATGTGTCCTAGGTATTCCAATTTTTTTCTTTTGACTGTGTACATTATTTCAGTCTTTTTATTTAGTTTTTGAAGAACTCTCTCATTGGATATTTTATCTGTCCATGATATTCTCAGGATTCTTCTGTAGGTCCACATCTCAAATGACTCCAGTTTCTTTGCTGTTGCTTCACTAAGAGTCCAAGATTCTACTCCATATAGCAAGATGGAAAATACATAGCATCGAAGTAGTCTAATTTTCAATTCAAGGTTCAAGTTGTGTGTCTTGAACAGTTTTGACATTTGGTTGAACGCTGATCTGGCTTTTTCAATCCTGGCCTTTATTTCCTGAGACTGGTCCCACCGCTCATTTAACACTGTGCCCAAGTAAACGTATGTTGGTACTTGTTCTACAACTTTGCCATCAATAGTGAAATGTAGATTGTCAATTTTCTGCTTGCTTACTATCATGACTTTTGTTTTATTACTGTTGACTTCCAGACCATATTTCCCACTAACTTCAGCCACTTTGTTCATCAACAGTTGAAGTCCCTGTGAGGTGTCTGCAAAAATGACAGTATCATCGGCATATCTAAAGTTGTTGATTCGTTCTCCATTCAATAGTATACCAACATCCAAGCATTCTAATGGTTCTGGGAAAATAGCATCAGAGTACAAATTGAATATGAGTGGCGACAATATACAGCCCTGTCGGACCCCACGGAGAATTTCCAATTCCTCTGTTTTCACTTGGTTAATCCTGACATATGCAGATTGATTCCAATAGAGGTTTCTAATTATACGCAAGTCTTTACCATCGATTCCACTATCGTGCAGGACTTCCATCATTTTGTTATGCTGAACTTTGTCAAAAGCCTTTTGATAATCAATAAAACAAGCATATACATTACAATTCATGTCCCGGCACCGTTGAAAAAGAATTCAAGCTTGTAAGGATCATTAATTGTTTCAAATACCGGGTGTTTTTAAATGAATAGCGGGGTTTTAACGCTCTATAATATTTATTACAGTTATAAACGATACATCGAACGAAAGAGCAACTCAAACAGTTTTACACAAATGCCTACAAGTGTTCAATGTGTTCTCATGACACACGTCAAGACGATATGAGAGTTCTTCCCAAACGTTGTTTAGTGCCTCTAGAGTAATTGTTGCAACAGCTACTTCAATCCTGATTCTTAATTCGGGAACGTCAGCTGGTAGTGGAGGCACATACACACGATCCTTTATGAACCCCCAAAGATAGAAATCACGCGGCGTCAGATCGGGTGACCGTGGAGGCCATGGAAAACGAGCCCTGTCATTGCACCCCTTGCGGCCAATCCAGCTGTCGGGTAAAGTGACGTTCAGCCAATCGCGTACTTCGTTATGCCAGTGAGGCAGCGCACCATCTCGCTGGAAAATGAAGTTCTCTGGCTCTTCATCTTCCAACTGAGGGAAGAGCCATAGCTGTAGAGTATCAAGGTAAGAAGCACCAGTTACAGTTGCTTTTACAAAAAAGAAAGGCCCATAAACTTTCCGCCGGGACATGGCACAAAAAACATTCAATTTAGGGGAGTCTTGTTGCACTTGTACCATCGCGTGAGGATTTTCTGTGCCCCAGATTAGCACATTATGAGTTTTCACTTGTCCACTAAGGTGAAAGTTCGACTCATCACTGAAGACGACATGATGTAGAAAATCTTCATGCAACAACATTTCGTTAGCGAAGTTGGCATGTAAACCATAGTCTGCAGGATTTAGAGCCTGTACCAACTGCAAACGATAAAGGACGTAGTTGTATGCGTCTCTGTAAAACTTTCCAAACAGTCGTTACAGGAATTGCTAATTCACGACTAGCCTTCTGAACAACAGATTTCTGTGGGCTACGCGTGAACGACTCTCGCACTCACTCAACGCTCTCCACACTAACACTTGGTCGCCCTGTACTCTTCCCTTAGCCAGTATCTTCCCTTAGCCAGTACTCTTTGCATAGGCAGCCAGTATCTTCAAACTGATGATACCATCTACGGATGTTATTATCACCTGGAGATTCACAACCAAACTTAATACGGAACGCACGTTGCACATTAACTAACGATTCAATCTTTGCGAACTGTAAAACACAAAACGCTTTCTGCTCTTTAGTCGCCATCTTTGCTACTAGCGCTTTCTAACGCCTGGCGGTGGAAACATTGCGCACTGCTGCCAACAAACAAAACTGCTTGAGTTGCACTTTCGTTTAATGTATCATTTATAACTTTAAGTATAATGTATTAAATATTATAGAGCATTAAAACCCCGCTATTCATTTATAAACACCCGGTACATTAGTGAAGCTAATCGACACCTATTTTTTAGTGTTTACATTAAAAAGGTATCTAGTAAAGCATTAAATGGAATTGCAAAATAGTGGTGCTCTATGACATGAATGTGAAAATGCATGGTTTATATAAATAAATCTGGTGTGAAACACTCACACTACTTTCTCTTGACAATGTAAACAATAAACAATATAACCTGTGTTTGATCGTGAGTAAACAATGTAAAATAAAACCTAATTTTAATCATGAGTGAATGACACAAGATAAAAATCAACTGAAGTTGAACATAAAAATTCGGAAAATCACTATTGATGGTAAACTAAGCTCTGTACAAGAAATTCTTAAAATAAAAGGTGTACATTTTTTAATTTCCAATAACTTTGATTATACAATTTTCTCGTAAAATGCATATTAAGGCTGCGATCGTAAAAAATCCCAATTTTTACAGATTTTTATAAAAAAAAAAAAAATACAGAAAATCCATGATTGTCTCTAAACTAGGCTCTGTAGAGAAAGATGCTTTAAATGAATTGTTTTTTTATTAATTTCCTATATCTTTAGATTTACACTTTTATCGTAAAATACATATGAAAGCCGCAATCTTAAAATATCCAATCATTGATTACCGCTAAACTAAACATTGTACAAATAAATGTCGTAGGTTTTAAAATGTTCTAGAACTTTGATTATATATAGATGGGAGCTCACTCGATTTCTAGCGTAAGGAATTCGGTTGGAGAGGATTGTTTGTACGATTCCCCTCCTCCTATAACATAGTAGTAGTAATAATACCATTAGTACGCGCTCTTCTAACAAATATTACTCACAAACCTTTTCGAATAACTACTCTAGTACCAGGCCCCCCTTCCACTTCATCCCCCTCCCACTAGCAAACAATTCACCTCCCAACTAAACACTTATGTGCTAAAATGCATATCATGGCCTCAAACTTAAAATCACAATTTTTTTACCACGAGAGCATAGCCCTCCCCCCTATGAATTTCAGCACACATGGCACACTTACCATACCTTGCAGAGCATAAACAATTTAGTAACTGAAGCGATTTTAAAAAAAAAATCACAAACAAGTGAAAAATCGTACGAATAAACTATTACTGACCACCTCTGTAGTGGTTAGTGCATTGGCCTGCCATTCTGAGCTCCCGGGTTCAATTCCCAGGGTCTGTAAATTTTCACGTGTTAAATTCCACAGTTAATGTTACGTAATCCACCGTAATCGCTAATGACCAAGCAGTTGATGCGACTTTAAATAAATAAATAAATAAACAAAAAAATCTTGTATGAAACACCCACACAACTTTCTCTTGCCAATGCAAATAATTAACAATAAACCTAACGTTAATAATAAAACATTAGAAATAAACAAAACAACTAACCTCAATAAACATAACCTTATTTTAATCATGAATGAAAGACGCAAAATGAAAATCGACCTGAGTTTGGCTTAAAAATACGGAAAATCACTCTTTCGCGCTAAACTGGGCTCTGTAGAGAAAAATGCTCTAAATAAAAGTTCCAGATCTTTTAATTTCCTATAAATTTGATTATATACACTTTTGTCGTAAAATGTGTACTAAGGCCGAAATCTTAAAAAAATCGATTTCTCACACGTTTTCATTAGAAAAAAACAGAAAATTGCTAATTACCGCTAAACTAAGTGTTACACAAAAAAATGTTTAAAATAAAAGTTGTAGGATTTAAATTCTCTACATTTTTTATTATATAAATTTTTGCGCTAAAATGCATATTAAAGCCGCAATTTTTTTATGTGAAAACAGCCTCACCAAGAATTTCAGTATATATGGCGCCTACCCTATCTTGTAGAGCATAAAAAATTTAGTAAACCAGGCGATTTTAAAAAAAATCGTAGGACCAGTTTTTGAGAAAATCGCAAAAAAGTGAAAAATTACACGAATAAATACTACTTCCGGTTGATCAATTTTAACCTAACTAAAGTTCCAACTTTCAACTTTGCATGGTAGTCCATTCTTAAAATATTTTATTCACACAAACACACAGGCTGATAAAAACACGTTTTTTTGGGTTCAGGGAGCCTGAAAAGATATATTTCCAGTGAAAACTCGATTGTTAAATAACCGACATGAAAACAAACTTTGCTTTCCTATATATTCAAATAGGTCAAGAGAAATTTAAAATGACAGCTTCATTTCCTTTACGAGAAAACAACAATGAACATTGTTAAGATTACAAATCTAAAAATAACATTCTAAAGATAACCTCAAAAATACGGATAAACCCTTTTAAAGGACAAATGTTTAATGAATCTAGAAGGCTGCAATACAACTGTTCATATTATATAACCCAATCAGAAAGACTTATCGTATAATCTAGAAAAAAAAAACATCACCAAAGTTCATTGATGCATAATATAAACTAATCCATCGTAATCAGTTAAAACAAACAACTTTTTTTATTTTTTATTTTTGTTGACTATACGTAGTCATTCAGAGACGTCAAAACAATTTTAATCATTTTTAAATTATATTTGATAAATTCAACTCTGATGTACAGGGTGTTGGGAAAGTTACTGGCACTTGATTTATGGAAGTGAGATGACTAAACTTTCTTAAATAATTACTTTTATAACTTTTGTCTTATTATAACGGGTGTTTTACTAAAGGCGTAACCCTGATTATAAGAAGATAGAAGTAAAACATCGGTAAATTTTCTGTCCCCAATCGGTATGTTGGCAACAGTGTACTCAAGGCCAACTACCTAAGTTAAAATGTTCCAGTCGAGCATTAGTGTGGTGACAACAGTAGTTTCGTTATATTGTGTCAGCAATAGTTTTTTCCAAGGAAGAACACGTGTTTATTGTAGAGACTTACAAAGCGAGTAAATTTTACAAATGTGTGCAAGATAAGTTTCTGTTGAAATTTCCCCGTTCTGCCGTTCTGAATAAATCGTCAATATTGTGTTTGATAAATAAATTCCATAGAACTGGGAGTGTACTCGATGAGAAACCACCTCGCCACCCAACAAAGTTAATCGCGGAAGTACACTCCCAGTTCTATGGAATTTATTTATCAAACGCAATATTGCTGATTTATTCGGAACGACAGAACGGGGAAATTTCAACTGAAACCTATCATGCACACATTTGTAAGATTTACTCACTATGTAAGTGTCTACACTAAACACGCGTTCTTCCTTGGAAAAAACCATTGCTGACACCATAACGAAACGACTGCTGTCACCACACTAATGCTTGACTGGAACATTTTAACTGTCTTAGGTAGTTGGCCTTGAGTACACTGTTGCCAAAATACCGATTGGGGGACATAACATTTACCGATGTGTTACTTCTATCTTCTTATAATCAGGGTTGCGTAGTTAATAAAACATCCGGTTCTTCCTTGGAAAAAACCATTGGTGACACAATATAACGAAACGACTGCTGTCACCACACTAATGCTTGACTGGAACATTTTAACTGTCGTAGGTAGTTGGCCTTGAGTACACTTTTGCCAACATACCGATGTATTACTTCTATCTTCTTATAATCAGGGTTGCGTCCTTAAGAAAACGCCCGGTCCTTCCTTGGAAAAAAACCATTGGTGACACACTATAAAGAAACGACTGCTGTCACCACACTAATGCTTGACTGGAACATTTTAACTGTCTTAGGTAGTTGGCCTTGAGTACACTGCTGCCAACATACAGATGTATTACTTCTATCTTCTTATAATCAGGGTTGCGTCCTTAATAAAGCACCCGGTTCTTCCTTGGAAAAAACAATTGGTGACACAATATAACGAAACGACTGCTGTCACCACACTAATGCTTGACTGGAACATTTTAACTGTCTTAGGTAGTTGGCCTTGAGTACACTGTTGCCAACATACCGATGTATTACTTCTATCTTCTTATAATCAGGGTTGCGTCCTTAAGAAAACACCCGGTCCTTCCTTGGAAAAAACCATTGGTGACACAATATAACGAAACGACTGCTGTCACCACACTAATGCTTGACTGGAACATTTTAACTGTCTTAGGTAGTTGGCCTTGAGTCCACTGTTGCCAACATACCGATGTACTACTTCTATCTTCTTATAATCAGGGTTGCGTCCTTAAGAAAACACCCGTTATATTGCTGTACATAGTGAGTCACGAGAATCCCTTTTGTGTACGGAAGGGAAGAGCAAACTGGCAGTGCTGCCAATGCCATCAGTAAGACACTATATTTTACTACCGTGCGATTGAAGAGTTCGTTAACCACACGTTGCCTTTCAATTAATATACAGGGACCGGCAGAAAAAGTGGTGGTTTTTGATCTGACTGTACAACGCAACAATGCGAGGGGGGAGAACCGGGGGCTAGTTCCTGACTACAGTCGTGTGTTTTGAAACACATTGCGCATACAATCGCAACTCAACAACAGATGGTTTTGTTGTATACTCAAGACCACGCCTAGTGACAGTACAGTGCTACCAACCTAACGGTGAAAACTATACCAAAGCAAACAGACTACAGCACCGTAACTTTCCGAACTCTTTGTATTAATCGTAATATATTTTATTAAAACCAAAGTGAGTATAAATAAAATATTAGATTAATAGATTAACGATAACTACAGAACGTTCCAAAAGTCAAGAAAATGTTAATTATAAAACAGTAAGTTCATCGTATCGAAAACGTTTATCAAAAGCTACAGTTTAATGATCGCTGAGTAATACTAAGAGATTAAATGAAGTCGATTGTATTAATTTATGTTTTAATTACTACATTATAAATGATAATTAACAGTAAAATAATATTTTTATGGTAGTTAATCTCCACTAGCCTAACATTATAAAGAAGTAAAGTAACGTTTGTATAAAGTGATCTCAGTTACAACCTAACAGATTTAAAAAAAAAATCTCTTGTGAAACACTCACATGGCTCTTCTCTTGGCCATGTAAAAAAAAATTAAACTGTCTTTAATCTTGGTAAACTAAAACTAAAATGAAAAAATAACCTAAATTTAATCATGATTGAATGATGCAAAATGAAAATCAAAACTCTCTTCGGCTTAAAAATGCGGGATATCACCGATGCAAAACTAGGCTCTGTACAAGAAAATGCTTGAAACTAACGTTATACATTTTTTAACTTGAAACTTAAGTTACATACCACTACCGGATCTGACATGAACACTTATCAAAATTAAAAAAAATCAATTTTTTACATGTTTTTGTGAGAAAAAAAACAGAAAATCGCTAATTACTGCTAAACTAAGCGTTATACAAAAAAAAATGTTTGAAATAAAAGTTGTAGGATTTTAAATTTTCTACAACTTTTATTATATACATTTTTGGGCTAAAATGCAAATTAAAGCAGCAATCTTAAAAAAATAACTTTTTTATGTGAAAACAGCCTCTCCAAGAATTTTAGCAAACATGATGCCTACCCTAACTTGTAAACCATAAAAAATTTAGTAAACGTGGCGATTTTTAAAAAAATCATAGGACCAGTTTTTGAGAAAATCGCAAAAAAGTGAAAAATTACACGAATAAACTACTACTTTTGGTTGACCGAATTTGATGAAAATGTTCGTGTCGGGTCGGGTAGTGGTGTCTAACATAAGTTTTAAGTTTGTACGTGGTTCCGTTCTTGAGATATTCTGTTCACACACACACACACGCACAGACCAATTGCTCAAAACATGTTTTTTGGATTCAGGGGGTCTGAAAACATGTAGATCCGGTGAAAACTCGATTTCGAAAAATCGACATGAAAACAATACTTTCCTTCCTATATATTCCTATAGACAAGAGAAAGTAAAAAGTGTAGAATATTTCAGATTAAAAACCTAAAATTTGATTTTTATAAAAATTTTTGATTATAAGGACAAAATTTATTATGAATGACTCGAAAATAAAATTGATTTTTCCTCGTAATTTTGAAGTTAGTGAATTACAAAATTTGTACAGATAGATATGTCAACCTTTCACATCAGTCTAAAGGATAATTATAGTAATGTTTAAAATTTAACAAAATTTAGACTAAAAATAGACAAGTTTCTACAAAATCTAACTGATATAGATTATGAAATACAAACAATAACGGAGACACTAACTAAACACAGATAATACAGCCAACAGCTAAAACTCCTTCTATGACTATTATAAAATCAATAATAAATTCATGAAATATCGCAAATATTTCAAAATACTCTATTTGTCAGACAATAAATGAGGGATTAGGAAGAAATGAACGTTTGTTTAATCTTCAAATAAAAATGGTTTATAAAAGTTCAGACTCACTTCTGTTTGAGAATATAAGTATTGCCGTTAAATAAAATTTTCTGTTTCAAAATTAGCAAATTATTACTGATCACAGTTGAAATTAATTAGTCTATTACACAATTTTACCAAGTTTTATTCTTTTAATCTTGAACTTAAGTTAGGTACCACTAGAGGAACGGACATGAACATTTTCGTCAAAACGGTCAACCGAGAATAGTAATTTATTCGCGCAATTTTTCATTTTTATGTGATTTTCTCAAAAATGATTCTTACAATTTTTTTTTAATCGCCTCATTTACTACATTTTTCATGTTCCACAAGAGTGAGCACCATGTCTTCTGAAATTCTTTGGGAAGCTGTGCTTTTGTAGAAAAAAAAATTTTTTTTTTTTTTAAGATAGTGGCTTTAATATGCATTTTAGGCAAAAGCGTATTTAATTAAAGTAGTAGAAGATTAAAAAATACAACTTTTCATTTCAGCATTTTTCTCTACAGAGCCTAGTTTAGAGAGGCAATTCGTATTGTCTCCACGTACTGTTATTGCCACAATGTAGCTGAAAATTTACAAAAAGTTTTAAACATTGAAACTACAATTGAAAACATGTTTTACGAAATGAAATGAACTTTACAGTCATTGTTTTTTAACTGATTTTCCATATTGTTAAGTCGAACAGAGGTTGATTTTTATTTTGCGTCATCCACTCATAATTAAAATTAGGTTATATATTTCATTTTACATTGTTTACTAAATGATTTAAGACAGGTTATTATGGGGTCATTATTTACATTGGCATGAGAAAGTCAAGTGAGGGTTTCACACCAGATATTTTAAAGTAAAAAAATCGAGTGTGAAACACTCACACAACTTTCTCTTGCCAATGCAAATAATTAATAATATAATGTAACATTCGTAATAAACAAAAAACTATCCTCGATAAACATAACCTAATTTTACTCATGAGTGAAAGACACAAAATAAAAATCGACCTCAGTTTTGCTTAAAAATACAGAAAATCACTCTTTCACTCTAAACTAGGCTCTGTAGAGAAAAATGCTCTAAACAAAAGTTGTAATCTTTTAATTTCCTATAGATTTTATTGAATACACTTTTGTCGTAAAATGCATACTAAGGCCGAAATCTTAAAAAATCGATGTTTCACACGTGTTCGTGAGAAAAAACAGAAAATTCGCTAATTACTGCTAAACTAAGCGGTATACAAAAAATTGTTGAAATAAAAGTTGTACGATTTTTAATTTTTTACAGATTTTATCATATAAATTTTTGCGCTAAAATGCATATTAAAGCTGCAATCTTAAAAAAACAATTTTTTTACATGAAAACAGCCTCACCAAGAATTTCAGCAAACATGGCGCCTACCCTATCTTGTGGAGCATAAAACATTTAGTAAATAAGACGATTTTAAAAAAAATCGTAGGACCAGTTTTTGAGAAAATCGCAAAAAAGTGAAAAATTACACGAATAAACTACTACTTCCGATTGACCGATTTTGATGAAAATGTTTGTGTCGGGTCCGGTAGTGGTATGTAGGCCTAACTAAAGTTACAAGTTTCAAGTTCGTACGATGTTCCGTTCTTGAGATATTCAGCTCACACACACACGCACGCACACACACACACACACACACAGACCAATCGCTAAAAATATGTTTTTTCGGTTCAGGGGTCTGAAAACGTGTAGATCCAGTGAAAACTCAATTTCGAAAAATCGACATGAAAACAATACTTTCCTTCCTATATATTCATATAGGCAAGAGAGAAAGTAAAAATTGAAATGCTCCTTGCTGAAGTTGCATTTCAAGTGCTAAGAAAAAATTTCAAATCACCATATCAATTTCTGTATTCCATACACAAAAATTGGAACAAGTGGATTCAGCGATAACAGTATGAAACACGAGAAATAATATAAGTGTATTTCGTAGATAACGAGTAAATTAATTTGGGCAACAGTCAAAAAAATGAGGAAACAATTACGTTTTAAGTGTTTGACAAAAAATCTTCAGGAAGTACTAAGTTTAAGTAGGCTCTAGAAACCGATACAAGATAATACAGTCGTATCTCACTATACAAACTTAATCAGTTCTGAAGTAGAGTTCTTATAGTGGGGTGCAACCTCGCTAGGAAATCATGAATTTGTGTTAGTCAATCCTGGTTACGCCTTTCACAACTGCAGTTGCCTTACTGCTTTCTTTGTTCTTGACGATTGTGGAAATAGTAGACATGTTCAATCCATACGTTGAAACAAAATCCACCTTTCTCACTCCATGTTCAAATTTAGCAACAATTTATATTTACTTTCTCTTGCGTATATGAATATATAGAAAGGAAAGTATTGTTTTCATATCGATTTTAAGAAATCAAGTTTTCACCGGATCTACACATTTCCAGACCCTCTGAACCCACACAAACATGTTTTTAGCGATTGGTCTGTGTGTGTGTGTGTGTGTGTGTGTGTGTGTCAACAGAATATCTCAAGAACAGAACACCGTACGAACTTGAAACTTAAGTTACATACCACTACCGGACCCGACACGAACATTTTCATCAAAATCGGTCAACCGAAAGTAGTAGTTTATTAGTTTCATTTTTAACTTTTTAACGGTTTCCTCAAAAATTCGTCTTATGATTTTTTTAAAAATCGCCACATTTACTAAATTTGTTATGCTCTACAAGATAGGGTAGGCGCAATGTTTGCTGAAATTCTTGATGAGGCTGTTTTCATGCAAACAAATTGTTTTTTTTTTAAGATTACAGCTTTAATATGTATATTAGCGCAAAAATTTATAAAATAAAAATCTAGAGAAAACAAAATCCTACAACTTTTAATTCAAACATTGTTTTGTATAACGCTTAGTTCAGCGATAATTCGCGATTTTCTGTTTTTTTTCTCACGAAAACGTGTGAAAAATCGATTTTTTAAGATTTCGGCCTAAGTATGCATTTTACGACAAAAGTGTATTTAATAAAATGTATAGGAAATTAAAAGACCTTCAACTTTTATTTAGAGCATTTTTCTCTACAGAGCTTAGTTTAGCGTGAAAGAGTGATTTTCCGTATTTTTAAGCCAAACTGAGGTCGATTTTCATTTTGCGTCTTTCACTCATGATTTAAATAAGATTATGTTTTTTGAGGTTAGTTTTTTGTTTATTTCTAATATTTTATTACTAATGTTAGGTTATATTGGTCATTATTTGCATTAGCACAAGAGAAAGTTGTGTGAGTGTTTCACACCAGATTTTTTAATCTCAAATGTCAATGGTTCCCTTTTGTTTGCTGACCTGGACATACTTTTGCAAGACATTCTCAAAATTCTGAATTGTAAAGTACAGGAGCATACAAACAAACACGAAACACTAAAACTGAAATTGAACATGAAATATAAAAAATCAGGTGCGAAACACTCACACAACTTTCTCTTGCCAATGCAAATAATTAACAATATAACATAACATTAGTAATAAAACATTAGAAATAAACAAAAAAACTAACCTCAATAAACATAACCTTATTTTAATCATGAGTGAAAGACGTAAAGTGAAAATCAACCTCAGTTTAGCTTAAAAATACGGAAAATCATGCTAAACTAGGCTCTGTGGAGAAAAATGCTCTAAATAAAAGTTGGAGATCTTTTAATTTCCTATAAATTTGATTATATACAAATTTGTCGTGAAATACATACCAAGGCTGAAATCTTTAAAAAAATCTATTTTTTACACATTTTTTTGTGACAAAACAGAAAATCACTAATTACCGCTAACTAAGCGTTATACAAAAAAAATGTTCGAAATAAAAGTTGTACGATTTTAAATTTTCTACAATAATATATACATTTTTGCGCTAAAATGCATATTAAAAGGTCGCAAATCTTAAAAAAACAATTTTTTTAAGAAAAACAGCCTCACCAAGAATTTCAGCAGAAATGGTGCCTACCTTATCTTGTAGAGAATAAAAAATTTAGTAAATGAAGCTATTTAAAAAAAGTTGTAGTAGCCATTTTTGAGAAAATCGCATAAAAGTGAAAAATGCCACGAATAAACTACTACTTCCGGTTGACTGATTTTGATGAAAATGTTCGTGTCAGGTCCTCTAGTGGTATCTAACTTAAGTTTTAAGTTTCAAATTTGTACGATGTTCCGTTCTTGAGATATTCTGTTCACACACATACACACAGACCAATCGCTAAAAACATGTTTTTTGGGTTCATGGGGTCTGAAAAAGTGTAGATCCGGTGAAAACTTGATTTCGAAAAATCGACATGAAAACAATACTTTCCTTCCTTATATAGGCAAGAGAAAGTAAAAATGAGCCCTTGGAAACTCCGAAGACAACATGGTTGTAAAGCAGGATTGAAACTGAAAGCAAGACAGTTAAATGTGAATTGATTTCTAAGAACAAGTGAACCAAGCGAAAATAAAAGAGATAGGACAGTGGCTGGATGAATCAAGTGAAGTGCTAGAGATAAAGCAACAACATTAAGGCCACAATTTAAAAAAAAAATTACTATAGATACTGAAGTCACGAGATTGCCTTTTGTGTATGTATGGGCTGTGAGGACGGGAATTGAAATATTTGCAGCGCTGCCAACTTCAACAGTGAGACACTCCTCATACATTTCACTACCGTGCAGTTTTAACATTTTTAAGCTGTAATTTATTCCGAGAAAATGTTTTCTTCATAAACCTTATAAGAAATAAATGTGACCTGTAATATTGCCTACAGCTTAATTACATGACTAGAAATGTTTGATTTACTATAATTACGAATGAATCGCCTTCTTTACTATTGGTTTCACCGGCATTTTCATTACCAGTCTGTCTAGTATCTACCAAACCATTTTATTTTTATTACCAGATGACAAAAAAACTGTTAAAGAATAGCTTCTTTATGTCCTTAATTTCCTTTGTTATTTTTCGAATTGTGGAAAGAGAAACATCACAGTAGTTAGCCGCCAGCTCACGGCTTTTGTTAAGAGGCACGGATAGGCATTTTTATTTTGCTTCAACTTCACAACATTTTATTACATCGCATATTAGATTTTGTTTGACCACGTTTTCGAGAAACCGACATTTCTGTTTATGGTAACAAACAGTTATATTCGTACAGTTAACCTACAAAAGGTTCAGCGATATACTGCATATGCTCTGGGTACAATATAAGTTGTTATGTTTGTCGTACTGAAATTAAAGCAGTCGCGCATGTGCACTAAAGCTTTTCCCTTTTCACCCCTCGTTGCAAACAAGGGCAAACTCGTGACTCAAGTGACTATACGAGAGCACAGATCCCTAAGAATTTCAGCAGACATAGTACCTACCCTATCATGTAGAATATAAAAAAATCCGAGTGAGGCGATTTTAAAATAAATCTTAAGAGCCGTTTTTGAGAAAATTACAAAAAAGTGAAAAATTACATGAATAAACTACTATATCGGTTGCCAATTTTGATGAAAATGTTTGTGTCAGGTCCTCTAGTAGTACCTAACTTAAGTTTCAAGTTTCAATTTAGTATGATGTTCTGTTATTGAGATATTTTGTTCACACGCACGCACACACACACACACAGACCAATTGCTAAAAAATTGTTTTGTTGGGTTCAGGTGGTCTGAAAACGTGCATATCTTTCATTCTTATATTCATATACGCAAGAGCAAGTAAAAATACCTGTTATAAGAAATTTCTTGCAAACCAGGTTTCACATCTTAAAACAAAATTGTTTCCTGAAAAATTAAGTAAATGTGACTGAGCCTGTTTTCCCGGTGATGTCAATTACGTTGTAAGTGTTTGACAAAACATTTTCAGGAAGTAATACTAAGTTTTAGGCGCTAGAATAGCGATACAAGATAATACGGTAGAAAGATATGTATTAAAAATGGTTATAATTTAGTATCGTTTATTTTTTTACGACCATTATTATCACTCAAGGGTACATAGCCTATGAAGAGATAACACGCAATGGAAACCGACTTAATAACACACAGTGCATTGATTAATAATGACAAATCACAGGCCAACTCAAACTACTTACTAATTAGTTTAATTATTTTTAACCCATTGTTATTTACAAAAGACCACTAATCTGAATATTATTTAAAATATTAGTATCAATGATG
Organism: Catonia carolina; assembly: GCA_035578175.1. Classification (NCBI taxonomy): domain Eukaryota; kingdom Metazoa; phylum Arthropoda; class Insecta; order Hemiptera; family Achilidae; genus Catonia; species Catonia carolina. The sequence continues at coordinate 2,769,042 of JAQMRL010000024.1, read as the reverse complement.
TCATTCTAATCTTAATTATTATATTAATCGTTGGTAATATAACATAAACAAATCACACACGACTTTCTCTTGCCAATGCAAATAATTAACAATGTAACATTAGTAATAAAACTTAGAAACAAACAAAAAAAACTAACCTCAATAAACATAACCTGATTTTAATCACGAGTTAAAGACGCAAAATTAAAATCGACCTCAGTTTGGCTTAAAATACGGAAAATCGCTCTTACACGCTAAACTAGGCTTTGTAGATAAAAATGCTCTAAATAAAAGTTGTAGATCTTTTAATTTCCTATAAATTTTATTATATACACTTTTGTCGTAAAATACATACTACGGCCGTTAACTCAAAAAAATTTATTTTTTACATCTTTTTCGTGAGAAAAAAACAGAAAATTCCTAATTACCGCTAAACTAAGCGTTATAAAAAAAAATGTTAGAAATAAAAGTTGTAGGACTTTATTTTCTCTACAACTTTTATTATATACATTTTTGTGCTTAAATGCATATTTAAGCTGTAATCGTAAAAAAACAATTTTTTTACGTGAAAACAGCCTCACCAAGAATTTTAGCAAACATGCCGCCAACCCTATCTTGAAGAGCATAACAAATTTAGTAAACCAGGCGGTTTTTAAAAAAAATCGTAGAACCAGTTTTTGAGAAAATCGCAAAAAAGTGAAAAATTACGTGAATAAACTACTACTTCTGGTTGACCGATTTTGATGAAAATGTTAGTGTCGGGTCCGGTAGTGGTATGTAACCTAAGTTTTAAGTTTCAAGTTCGTACGATGTTCCGTTCTTGAGATATCTAGTATACACACACATACACACAGACAAATCGCTAAAAACATGTTTTTTGGGTTCAGGGGGTCTGAAAACGTGTATATCGGGTGAAGAGTGGATTTCTTAAAATCGATATGAAAACAATGCTTTCCTTCCTATACATTCATATAGGCAAGAGAAAGTAATAAAAGTTGTAGGTTTTTTTATTAATTTCCTATAAAACTTTTATTATAAAGGGTGTTCCACGAGTAACCTGACATACTTCAGACGTGTATTCCTCTCATCAAAATAATTAAAAAAAGTTCATATAAACGTCTGGAATTGCTTCGTGAGTTACACCTGGCGAAAATTTTCGTTGGGGTTTCAGTTCCCCTGCAGAAATGTTTAGAGCATTAATTAAGTTGTGAAACTAAACAGATTTTATGTAAAATGAGAAACTGAAAAATTGAATAAAACAAGTCCCAGATCTGTAACTAGAGAAGTTTTTGAGATATCTGACAATACACCAAATTGGTATCAGATGAATTGATGTCCCATAGCCAAGAGAGTGAGAGGGAGATATGTGGCATAACTACGCATGCACCCAAAGCTCTTTACCGTTATAATCCAAACGTGAAAACATACTTCAGTTGTTATCTTGGCCCGTGCTAGTGTGTACGTGTGTGCGTGTGTGTGAGTGGTATGAACGACAAACACATCTGAATACTGTACATTAACTTTGTTAAATTGGTAACATATATGTAAACTTTTTAAACTAAACTCGTAGAGAATGATGTGAAATTTGTTACAACAGTGTAAACATGTGGTAGCATTTTTCATTTCTTTTCAAAAACATATTTATTTTTATTAACGATACTTTTACTTGCACAAAACTTGGACAAAAGCAAAAAAAAGTTATTAATACCTCTCATTCATCTAATTAATTTCTCTCTGGAAGGTGTAGCCTACTTCCAAAGCAATTGACGGAGCGTAAAATATTACCTTTTTTTACTTTCTCTTGCCTAAATGAATATCTGCCCAGAGCAGACAGGTGGAGTGTCAAATTATTTACACCCAATCTGTTCGTTGCAGGGCTAAAATAAATAGTTCTGTTTCTTATCACATGGTCAGCCAATTAAATGACTGAATCATTTAAGGACAGAAGAGGTAGAGGTGTAAAAGACACTAATCAGAGTTATCTCCTCTGAAAGTAATGGATTTCATTATACAGCCAGACCCTGTGGTGAATGAAGGTGTCATTTGCAGAGTGGAAAATATGTGCTTTTCAGAGGGCTCGGCATGCTGATGAGCGTACTTTTCCACTCAGTGAGGAAGGCAATGGTAAACCACCTCACTCCTCGTTTTACTTAGTAAAACCTCTGCAGGTTCAAACCAGCCTTTCGGCTGTTGACCTAAACAACAACAACAAATGAATATATAGGAAGAAAAGTATTGTTTTCATGTTGATTTTTCAAAATCGAGTTTTCACCAGATCTATACGTTTTAAGACCCCCTGAACCAAAAAAAAACATGTTTTTAGCGATTTGTCTTGTGTGTGTATACTAGATATCTCAAGAACGGAACATCGTACGAACTTGAAACTTAAAACTTAGGTTACATACCACTACCGGACCCGACACTAACATTTTGCTGAATTGATAACGAAACGTAATTATTCTCAGAACATGAGCAACCCCACACTGCACTAGGCGATGTCAATAGCCGATAATTATGTTCAGTACAATGACCAAAAGTACTCAGCAAACCTTTTTTAATTAGTTAATTTAATTTAAAATTACATAGAAATCAATGCATAATCATTTTTTGTTTAAATTTATAATTTATAGTTCTGAAATTCCAACACATCCAGTAATCCGGCATCCTCTCGGTCCCGAACTACTGAGATTCTACTGTATTTATGACAAACTATCAGACATATAATAACAAACATAATGTTAAAGAAAGTAGAGAAGTGGATGTATTTATTCATAATAGTTTAAAGCATGTAGAAACAGTGAAGTTCCTGGGTGTATCTCTAGATAGATTTTTGTCTTGGGACTTCGATACCAATCAAGTCTGTAGTATAATTTCATCTGGGGTATTTGCACTAAAACAAATTGCCAGATTAGCTAACCAGCTAACCTCATGCAGGCCACTATTTAAGGAGCTTAAATTGCTTATAGTTCCCTCTCTTTACATTTTTGATGTGATTATGTATGTTAGGCAAAATAATTTTATGCTAATTTCAATTTTCACAATCATAACACGAGAAACAGAAATGATTATTACGTGGCTAATCACTCCACAAAATTGTTTGAACAAAAACCTACTTATGCAGGGAGAAAATTCATGAATAAATTACCCCAATTTTTAAAATGTTGTGATAATTTGCATTCCTTTTGAAATAAAATCTGAAAAATTACTTGATCGGTGAAATTTTTTATAGCGTACAAGAATTTCTTTCTTGATAGTAGTGATTCTTATATGTATTTCAGATGTTATAACTGACATGTCGTATACTCCTCCTGGACGCAAAAAAAAACTAGAACTCATGTTTAAATGACTCTTTTAGCCATGCACCTCTAGCAAAGTGGCCTACCATAAAAGAATCTATGAAACATAGAAACAGACATGAGACACATCTCTCCCTTGCTTTAATGTGTAACCTATATGGTCAAGGTAACCTCTGAGTCAAACTGAGACACTGAGTAATGAGTTTATCTGCAGTAGATATGTCAAGAAATGACTTAACAATAAGCTTATCAGGACACCTTACTACTATACACGGCCTAATTAATTATTATGTTAAAACAATCACTGGTTTTATTTTAAAATGTGCAACTGAAACAAAACATTAAAAATAACAGTAGAATGTCGTGAACAAGTTCACATTAAGGATAAAATTTCAATACAATAATTTCTAATAAACTAATTTCACGAATTATTCGCGATTGAAAGAGATGGAAATATCCATGCATTGAACAAACAAGCCTATCTCTAATCCGATTATTCTAAACCACTGATACTAGAAAAATACTAACAGTTATCACAAAATGGATAACATAACACAACTTACGTACTTAAAAATGAATTTTTTTTCTTAAATCACTTGTCATTTTCACATTAACTTTCTTCACCAACTAAAACAATTTTTTAGTAAAACATTTTATTTATACTTTGAAAGACGGTGCACAGTTACTAATGGTTAGCACACAAAAATTCTACAGCTTAAAATAACACAGAAATATTGAACACTTGCGTTCATGAAAACCTGTTCACTATTATAATTATTTATTGACTGAACTATGTGACAAACATTTCAACAATTTAAAAATCTTATTTACAATATAAAAAAAGACAGTAAAAAAATTGAAGCACTAGCTACGCACTAAAAGTTCGTCACGTCCACTTTTGTTAGTTCTTGACATCGAGTATAAAATGGTTAGCACTGTTTTGTTATCTCAGATACAGTAACATAACAAACAAAGAGTAGAAATACTACATAATGGTAAAAACTTAATTATCATGGATAGATTAATTTAAAAAACTTTACTGAATTTAAGAAAATTAGATTTGAGTTTCTTAGTTCGGAAAAATTTGACTGATGAAAAAAAAAGATAATTAGTTTAGCAGGTTACGAAGTAGTGGCAATAATTGTGAGCATAAGACAGCTGTTTCACGGTTGACCGTAGTTTGGATGGTAAGGACGAATTTCTGTTTTGCTTCGCGAAAAAATGGGGGCAAGAATATCAAATGCAGTCGAAGGATTTAAGTATGAGGATCATCCGAAATATAATCATGTGCCAAAATATGATCCTCTTTATGGCTTTCCAGGTGGAAGGAAAGAACGAGGCAAGTATTTTCGGTTAACCTAACTTTACCAAATTTGGTTACTGTTGTATTTGTTGTGATGTTTAGTTAATTTGAAAACTAATAATAATATGTTGTTAAAATTGCTTGTATGATGGTGTGTGTTTTGTTTATTTTAATCTGGAAAAACAGTTGTAGTGTTGCTTGTTGCATTAGTGATTACACTACATTGTAAGAACATGGAAAGTGTTTTTCTAAACTGTTAAAATTATTATAATATGCCTTGAACTTCAAAACATCTGTAGTTTCCTTTTTACAGGCAGCTAAGAGATAATGCAATGTAGTAATTTTAAAGCCCTTATTACATTTTTAGCGTACTGAACAGATTTATCTCAGTAAGCAATGTGATTATTGTTATTGAGTGTAAATTTTAAAAGTAAGGTTTATTTTAAAGTAGCAAGGTGAAGATTAAAGAGGGAGCATCAAATACCTAAATGTCATTCTAAATTTTAATAGTTATAAATCTATTTAAATATTTCCATAAAACTTGACCATGACAATATTTTTGTACTAGTTCGTTGGACTTTCAATTAGATGAAATTTTATAAAAAGTATGGCTATCGCAGGTCTTTGTAGGGGAAAAAGTATTTATGCTGAGTCTAATTTCCTTTGTAAACGTAAAGGATTTTCTTAAAAATAACATTTTTCTCAAAAATGTGCTAGTCTGCCAAAGAAAAGTAGTAAAATTATTAAAAAATATTAACTGTGGTTTTCAACTCATGTAATAAATTATGGGAAATACTTTATAAAGAATCGTAAAATTAAAAATGTTGAACAACAATTTAAATTGTAATTTTTGTCTACAGAGCCTAGTTCAGGGAGGTAATTACTGATGTTCTATATTTTTAAGAACAGAGGTAGATTTTCATTTTGCATCGTTCACTCGATTGAAATTAGGTTATGTTTTCCATTTTATATTTGTTTACTCATGATTAAATATAGGTTAGATTGTTCATGGTGTACATTGGCAAGGCAAAATTGTGTGATTGTTTTACACCAGATCTTTTTAATTAATTGATATTCTTGTACGTGTTTGGTTTCAGTGATGGTAGCTACTCCAGAAGAAATGGAGAGTGCAAAACTTGGTCTGAACGAAAGAAATTATTGCGCACATCTAAGAATAAAATATTTTGCTTGTAAACGACAAAATATACCTTTTAATAAAAGAAAATGTGCTCATGAACATCATGAGTTTGCTCATTGTGAATATGAAGAGTAAGTAATCAAGTAATCACTTGTTAAATGAAAATATAGCTTAAGGACAGGGTGCAATGTATGTCAATTTCCTCTGGGGATATGGAAATTGTGAAAGCAAACAAACTGAAAAAAAAAATACATTTCTTCAGGTGACACATCTCATGACTAGTGTCAACTACTGATTTATGATCACTGTAATGATTTTCACGATTGATGAGCTATGCTGTTCCACGCACGTTTAGACCAATCAGAATGTTTGCCAGCGTTGTCCAATTGTATCACCTTGACAAACATTATGCGCGCATGTATATAAGAGCCGCAATAGTTCACTCTCGTCTGTCATCTCGTACTGAACACATCGGTTATAGAGCGCATTAACATGCAATACTTAATAGTATAATCAGCTGGTTGTATTGGTTATAATTGTTATTGAAAGACCAAAAAAATGGCGGAAAAAATATATAACAAGAGCTGTGAGAGCAAGTATTGGCAACTTTGCTGGTAAGTCATTGGCTAGCTATGAAGTGGGTAGGGGGCACTGCTTACATTCAGAGCTCATCAGCTTTGAAAAATAGTATACTCACAGTTATCTCCTTTGAAAAATAGTATACTCAGTTATCTCCTTTGAAAAATAGTATACTCACAGTTATCTCCTTTGAAAAATAGTGTACTCACAGTTATCTCCTTTGGAAAATAGTATACTCACAGTTATCTCCTTTGGAAAAATAGTATACTCACAGTTATCTCCTTTGAAAAATAGTATACTCACAGTTATCTCCTTTGGAAAATAGTATACTCACAGTTATCTCCTTTGAAAAATAGTATACAGTAATCCCTTTGTATATGCAGGTTTAGGTTATCCGCGGACTTTGTCCGTGGGCCTAAAACCTTAAAATACAAACGTAATCTCACCTTGTGTACACCGTACTTGGTTGGGAAGTCATACAATTCTGAAAACATGTGTTTGAATTAATGTTTTGGCATCCGTGTTTGAATTAATGTTTTGGCATCCGTATCATGTTGAGTGACACACTAGTATGGTGACGGCCGCCATGAGCCAAGCTAGATTTCCGCGTACTGTACGTAGTGAGTCAGTCACCGGGTACCGGGCCCCGCCATTAACACCCCACCCCCACCGCCATACGTACGCCCAGGCACCATACTGTAATTTCTCCGTACGTTTTCCTCCATGTATTAGTCTTTAACTTTTTCGTACGTACGTACAGTTCTTTGTTTGTTTGACGATCCTGAAACGAAGCCAAGCATTTCTTAACAAACTATCAATGAGATCCTCACCATGGCAACGCATTGGCTGACCACATATTGGAGACGGATCCAGTCATGGAAAGGGCCCTTCAATTCAAAAGAGGACTCAGGAGCTGATGATACCAGATACGAAGAAGTCACAAGGAATTTGAAAAGAAAAAGAAGCAAAGAGCTATAACTAACCATTTTAAAGCAAACTAAATTTTTTATGCCTACATTACTATATTTATTAAATATTCATAGATTATAATAATGGTAAAATGTTCCTAAAACTATTAAACACTTAAAACGACTACAGGACTTTACCTTTAGAACCTAACCCCCATCTTTTCGTTCGTATAAGGTATTATTATCCGCGGTTTTACTAACCGCGGTAACTCTCCGGAACGTAACCCCCGCGGATAACGAGGGATTACTGTACTCACAGTTATCTCCTTTGAAAAATAGTATACTTACAGTTATCTGCTTTGAAAAATAGTGTACTTACAGTTATCTGCTTTGAAAAATAGTGTACTCACAGTTATCTCCTTTGAAAAATAGTATACTCACAGTTATCTCCTTTGAAAAATAGTATACTCACAGTTATCTCCTATGTAGCGATATAAAAATAGATTGTTTTTTTTAAATTAATAAATTAACACATCGTGTCAAAAAATAAAAAATAATGTGACCGATAAATTGTTAAATTTATGGATATAATTAGTAGTTGTCAAGTCAGGCGTTTGTCGGGAAAAGACCGACATCGTAACAATAAACTTTAAAGTAAATTTATGGATTATTGAAAATAAACTTTTACAATAATTGAAACACGTGCGAGGTTACTGACTTTATCAAAGTACTTGGACCGATGAAGTCGGTTAAGATATAGTTGAATGTGATTGGTTGAAAGTTTTGAATCCTGAGATGTGATTGGATATTATAAATTTTATAAATAATTTCAAGGTGAAATTAAAAACAACGCTTCTTAAAAATTATAAACAGAAGGAGAGTTCAACTTTGGCAGTCCTATGAAGAGGATGTGTGCTCCATACACGTAAAAGTAACAATGTGCTTCAATAATAGGCTACATTAATATAATATCTATAAGTTAAATAATTAGTTTGAAATCAGAACATCTTGTTTATTAAAAATAAATATAATGCTCAACAAATAATTTGAACTTAACAACCAAAGCGAATGATTTTTAATTACATCGTATGAACTTCACTGGACAACCACGGAACTTCGAAAAGCCCATGGCAGGTATTTCTAAAGTAATTAATATTCTGTACAGAAATTTTTTAAAACAAAAACATTAATAATTAAAACTAAAAGCGCTATTTTATTTTATTTTGTAATGAAACATAATTTTAAAATTGTTATTTTTGTAGATCCTGTGTGTAAAATATAAATATTTCGTATATCATTAAATTTATTTTTTTTTGTGTATAAAAGTGTCTTGTTTTCATTATTCAATTTTTTCTATACAACGAAAATAGTCGTGGTCACGAACCTACAAATAACATATCTTTTTGGTAAATATTAAAATTTATTTAAAAACTCTACAAATATTTAACATACACTTATGGGGACAAATAATCACACTTTACAAGTATTTAGCATTCCAATGTGGGAATTTTATGTAACTATCTCAAAATTACACTACAAATATTTGGCAACACTTGTGGGGAATTTTTATATACATGTCTAAATGTTCACTGACACCTATGAGAGTAATTAATTTAATTATCATTATACAATTGTATCTGTGGTGAATGAAGTGAGGGCCTGGCATGATGATAAGCATACTTTTCCATTCAGTAAACCACCTCACTCCTTGTTTTACTTAACCACCTAAACAAGTTATATTTCTATAAATTTTCAATGTGATTAGTCTGTAATTTTGAAATAATATTTGTTTCCAGTTGGATTATTCGGATGAAAGATTATGAAAGAGAAAAGAGATTGGCTCGCAGAAAGAGACGTTTGGATGAAAAAGCTGAAGGAGCATAAGTTATGGAAAATTCAAGATGTTAGTGTATATATTCTGGTGTTACAATTTAGAAAATAAAATGGTTTCTTAAATCTGTTGTAATTTTAAGCTTCATTTGTGTTTATTTAATTTAAATAAAAACCAAAAAATAAACCTGCGATGTGTAATTTTTATTCATCCTCGCCCAAATTCCTCTAATCGGGCACAATAACTCTTCTGGATCCCTGAACTGTCTCTCCTCCATTGCTCGCTTGCTATCACAACAACCGGGGCATTCATTTTGCAACATCTCCAAGTAACATGTCCTTTTAGGTCCTCCTCCATCCTACTGACATTGTAGCTTTGTCTGTTCAGTCCCAATTTTATAATTTACAAGTGTCATTTGGAAAGTAAACAACATTTTTTGTTATTTTGAAATTGTTTATTGTAGCCAAACATAACCTTTTTACAACATACCTGTCAGTTAACTACTTTTCTACGTAATGCTGTAAAAATGTGAACACGTGTTGTACCGTTTCACCAATTTTGTTATGCCTCTCTGTACTCAGTTGCCGCAAAGTTGTTTGACCACTCACTAACATCCTCTTTCAGTTTGTTATCATTTCCATAGCGGTTCCAGGAAATTTCAGGAAAGAATAAACTATAGTTGATTTACTGTAAGAGTACTCCGTGCGAGGTAAGCGCCTATAGGTTGTAAACGAAAGTTTTACACTAGTTAGCGTGTATCTACCTCTCCTCCGGACAATTATCTTGCACTACGTTCCATCATAAAAATATCTACATCCAGCTAAAATAAACATTATCCTTTAAGCATTTTTAATTATACCGTTCAGATTACTTGTAATTATTGTAGTTTCATAAAGCAACAACTTAATTAATTATTTTAACAAAACAATTTTTTCTACTTTTTAATGTTTATTACTTTTATGTTTCAAAAAATCAACACATTCACTATCACGCGTGTTAACAAAACGCAGCTTACAAAACTTTTCAACTTCAGTCTACGAAGAAAATCGAAACGAACCGATACAATACCAAAAGATAACTGATGACACTAAAAATGAGTTAAACACGGGCAAGTGCAAACAGTTGTATTAAACTAGTCACCGACATTAATTTTAATGATACGAAATAAACAATCTGAAATGATAAACAACGAATCACTGGAATTGTTTACTCTCCTGTTTTAATTCAAACGCATTGGTCTTATATTACTTGAGACCAAAAATAAGATAAAACTGAGTCTATAATAATTGTAACATTTTAATTCTTCCCGCACACAATTAAGCATATGACGGTCAACTGTGTTGTTTTAGATCATCGATATCAACAGGAAGCAGTGGTACAAAAACTTTGTCTTTTACATAACCCCATAAGAAAAAGTCGCAGGGCGTCGAGCCTGGACTACAAGGTGGCCATGCCGTAAACACAATGTTTTCCTCACTTGCACGGCCGATCCATCGTCTACGAAGACGTTCATCAAGATAATTTCTGACCTGTTAGTGCCAGTGAGGTGGAGCTCCATCTCGTACAAAAATGAAGTTATCACTATCTTCCTGGAGTTGAGGCATTAACCATTCATTTAACATGTCCAGATAAATGACTTCGCTGACACTTTGTGAAAGAAGAATGGCCTGTAAACCTTTTCACGAGATAATGCGCAAAAGATGTTTACTTTAGGGGAATCGCGTGTATGCTGTAAAGTTATTTTTGGGTTTTCTGTGCCCCATATTCTAACATTATGTCTATTAACTTTTCCACTAATGTGAAAATTACATTCATCACTGAAAATTAGGTGATTAAAGAATGCATCGTCATTTTCAACACAATGTTGCATCTTCAGACAAAAATCTTTACGTACAATTTTATCACTGGTATTTAAGCTTTGTACTAACTGCAATTTATAAGGTGTCATTTTCAAACGTTTCCGCAGAATTTTCCACACAGTCGGTTGAGGAATTTGCAATTTGTAAACTTGCTAATCTAGTTGATTTTCCTGGACTTGGCACATAAACATCACGAACACTATCAATTTGTTCTTCTGTAACAGAAGGTCTTCCAGTACTCTTCCTTTTACACAGACATCCACTGTTTTCAAAATTTTTATACCAGTCATAGATTGATTGCCTTGGTGGTGATGGTTTACCGTATCTTGTTCTGAAATGATGTTGCACAACCGTAACCGAGTTTGTTTTGGCTAATTCAAGAACACAATAAGCTTTCTCCACTTGAGTAGCAGCCATTTTGCTAAACTGGTCGTTGAAACAGTAGCCAATAACAAAATGCTAGCAACAGTTGTACCAACATAAAGTTTAAAAAATTCCATCATTTACTATATTCAAATACACCAGTTTGATGTTCAAGAAGCTGTCGTAAGTGTTTATTTCATTTATAATCACCCTGTATTATGTAATTTAATATTATGATCGTGACAAGTCATCTTTTTGAGTGGATATCCAATAGAATCAAATGTTATACAACAATAAATATATTATTATTACTAGTAGGTTAACACTTTCTCACCCAGTGTAACATAGAAGTCAAATTGGCGTGAAATAACAGACATCAAAATTTTAGTTGATAGAGACTACTTTAGATTAAGGAATGCTGGGTGTGAAGTGTAATAATTTTCTGTACGGTAGCCGGGAATCGAACCTGAGACCTCCGCTTTGCAATGTAGCATGCTGAGCACTGTGCCACGAAGGCGACCATTAGTTTCTTTTTAAAGTTAATTTTAGTTTTAAATATTCGTGTTCATTTACTAAAATGAAGTAGCATTTCTTCGAATATATTGTATGTACATACAAGTATATTTTTTAGACTGTTTATAAATAGTGATTTTATCCATTTCACCAATATTTTTGAATTGTAAAATTTTTTATCCAAGTCTATATCTAAATCTATTTTTTATTTAAGTCTTAAATAATGACTTTGATATTAAAATTATACTTAGTTTTTTGCTACAAATCTAAGTAAGAGAATATATTTTGTTTTGTTGTAAGCCTGAACATGATTTTACTTATTCATATTGTTGGAAACTTTGATACCATCAAGTCCCAATGTGACTTACGAGTCACACTTTTTTATCAGCCCATCAAAAAAGCCAAAGGTCTTAAAGTGATTTTATTGCACATAAATTTCAGTAAAATGTATGAAACAATGTACACATATTTTTTGTGTATAGTTGTGTACAGTAAAAAATTGGGATGGAAAGGGTTCAGTTGGTTCATATTGCACTGCACTATTGTGAAAGCTGCCTTAGTTTTCATACTAGACATGTTCAAAAATTGATGCAATACAGTACTCCCAACTGGCAACATCGATTGGGTCCAAACTCAGAAAAGACATTGCCAACTCCACTCTTTTTTTCAAATTACATACTCTATTGCATCTTTTTCATTTTATTTTGGATCTCATCTGATATTCCCGAAAAGACAGTCATCAATGAAGTTTCTTAAAGAGAAACACACAATGTACAAATTTCTTTGTTTATTTAATACAGCAATAAATCATGATACATAAATAATGCAAAATAATAATAGTAGATGAATTCAAATAAAATACATTAAAAGAAAGACGGCACATTAATAAATAATATACAATGACAAATATAATTATATTAAGTAGTAATAAAAAATATTTATATTCGTTACAAAATACAAAAATAAGTACGTACTTATAATATATTCTAAATAAAACTACATGAGTATTGCAAAAATTTCAAATTAAAAATAATAAATAATTTACAACTTATAACTAATTAAAAATTAATTATTACAGTATCCATTATCGTAAAGACTAAAAACAAAATAATCTATTATAAAGCTAAAAATGATAAAGTAAAAGTAGATGATTAAAGCTAGGAATATTCTGCAACAGAAGGCATAAATAATTTATTTACCATGCAAAATATCCATTTATAATGGATTAAAATGTTCACCATTCGATATTAAAAAATTACACAAGAATTGAAAGAATGTTCAATAATAAATTAATTTTTTATCGCGATTTTATGCAGGGTGTTCCTAGCTTGATTTTGGTGAAAACATAATTTCCCAGGAAGGCAGAATGTGATAACACTTATTGTAATTCGTGATTGACTAAAAAATTTTATGATAAATTTAAAAATAAATTAATTTTAGATGAAGTTTGAGAGAGTTAAAAATCTTAGCACCATGTTTGTTATACGACGGCCATTTTTTAAGTAAAAACCATTTTGTATTCGAATAAGAGAAATTTTATTTATGAACGTAAATTATACTAGAAACTAAAATATGAACATTATTTTTACTTTTCTACTTAATCAACGTTATTATGTGATAATTTGTTAAGTGGTGGCACCAACTTTTGGATGCCCTCATCAAAGAACTCTGCCGCCTGACTGTTAAACCAGTTCGTTACAGTTCCTTTCAACATCTCATCACTTTTCACCAAGAAATTCTTTTAAGTTTTGTAAAAAGATGAAAATGTGATTATGCTAAGTGAAAGCTGTATGGTGGATGGTGCACTAATTCCCAATAAAGATGTCTAGTTGTGCGTTTGTTCTGCCACAACATGAGGCCAGGCGTTATTGTGAAGCAGAACTACCCCACTGGCAGTTTTGAATGCTAACACAATACCTTTCAGCATTTATTGTCGTTCCTTTTCGCAGAAAGTTTACGAGAAGAATGCCTTTCTGGTCCCAAAAAACTGTGGCCATGATAACAGCAATTCACAATTGACATGGTAACAAACACAGCAGTATAACCATCCAACCAACACCAGCAGACACTTGAAACATAATGGGGCCTGGCCAACGTGAGGCCAAACGTTATTGCAAAGCAGAACAATCCCGCTAGAAAGAAGTCCCCGCCAGCAGTTTTGAATAACGCACCTAATTTTTTTGTTTTTTTTTTGTTTAACGTCCAGCTGTTCTGCAATTACTGCTAATGCAGACGATGAAGGATGAAATGATTTTTTTGTAATGTATGAAAAAATTCCGTGCCTGAATGGGATTTGAACCCAAGACCACATGATGAGAGGCGAGCACGTTACCAACTATGCCGCTGGGGCTGGCACACTTAAGCTTTTTATAAGGTTTTTTAGTGGAAAGGAATGAAATGTTAAAAGAAACTGTTACTTTAATGGTTTTCACCGTTGATAAACTCTGCAGTTCCACGCGTTTAGACCAATCAGAACGTTGTCAGATCAAAAATAAATCTTTATAATGCATCCTGCAGTTTGAAATTAATTCTATTTTATATAATGAATTTATATAATAAATTTCACTAACCTTTCTTTTTAATTGCGTCAACTTTTATTTTCACTTACATATGTTTCGGTGGATCCACAATCATCAGAGTAAATAACATATAATTGAAACTAAAAACTTTATTTATTAAAAATCTACAGAAGATCTTCAGTCAAATGACTGAAGATGTATCATCTTCTGTAGATTTTTAATAAATAAAGTTTTTAGTTTCAATTATATGTTATTTACCCAGATGATTGTGGATCCACCGAAACACATGTAAGTTTTCAGATCGTACGAATGTATCAGCATGACAAACATTATGCGCGCATGTGTATAAGAGCCGCAGTAGTTCACTCGTGTCTGGCATTTTGTACTGAACACATCCATTTTAAAGAGCAGATTAACATGCAATACTTTATGATGTAATCAGCTGGTTGTATGTTTATAGGTTATAATTGTTATTGAAAGACCAAATATGTAACAGAGCTACGAGAGCAAAAATTGGCAAAGTTTCTGGCAAGTGATTGGCTAGCTATGAAGTGGGAAGGGGGCAATGGATACGTTCAGAGCTCAACAACGCTGATAAATATTATACATAGTTTAACAAGTTGACTGCGGCTGACATGCAATCGCAAACGCAACACTGCCAGGTGACTGGCGGATGCGATTGCGTGTCCGATCTATACAGTTTATTATTGCTTCTTTCTACGTTTAGGTAGGGTGAGTAGTCTTTATTGTATTGCCCAGTCATAGGAAAAGGTTCATTCTATGCTAGTGCGCGATCAGTTCTTGGACAGATGTCACCAGTTTTTGCGGAATTTTAATGGTCAGGCGGGAGAGTTGTTTGATGAGGGGATCCAAAAGCTGGTGCCACCACTTAACAAATGTTTAGATAATAACGGTGAATATGTAGAGAAGTATTAAATGTTCATATATTATTTTCTGATATAATTTACGTTCATAAATAAAATTTCTTACTCCATTAAAAACCGGTTCTTACTTGATAAATTACTGTCATAGTAATGATGGTCAGAATTAATGACAACTGAAGATAAGTTTAAGAGTAACTATTGGAGATTATCTCCGCATTGCTCACAGTCAACCTTAACTGCGATTAAATCTGGCCATCATGATAATACAAGGGCGGTTCGCAAAGTAACTTCCATTTGGCTTAGTGTCATAGTGTCTCACTGTTTTAAAATTACTTCTTCATTCGAAAAAATTCAAAGAGGCAACCCATAACAGGCAGGTGGAGTGTGTAAATTATTTGCACTCAATCTGCTAGAAACAGGGCTACAAAAAAATAGTTCTGTTTCTTATCCCATGGTCACTCGATTATATTACTGAAGCATTAAACAAGAGAACAGGTATAGTCACTTGACTCACGAGTTTGCCCTTGTTTGCAACGAGGGGTAAAGGGGGAAAAGCATCAGTGCGCATGCACCACTGCTTTAATTTCAGTATGACAAACATAACTTATACTATACCCAGAGCGTATACAGTATATCGCGGAACCTTTTCTAGGTTAACTGTACGAATATAACCAGGTTGTTACCGTAAACACACATGTCGGTTTCTCGAAAACGTGGTCGAACTATTCACAGTGCTAAAATGTTTTGAAGTTGAAGCTAAACAAAAATGCCTAACCGTGCCTCTTAACAAAAGCCGTGAACGAGTGGATAATTACTGTGATGGTTCTTATTCCACAATTCGAAGAATAAAGGAAATTAAGGATGTGAAGAAGCTATTCTTTAACAGTTTTGTTGACACCTGGTTAAAAAAAGAAAACGGTTAGGTAGATACTAGAGAGACTGATAAAGTAAACACCGATGACAGCAATAGTAAAGAAGGCGATTCTTTACATAATTACAGTAAATCAAACATTTCTAGTCATGTATTTAAGCTACAGGCAATATTACAGGTCATATTTATTTCTTATAAGGTTTATGAAGAAAACATTTTCTCAGAACAAACCACAGCTTACAAAATGTATCTAGAAACTGCACAGTAGTGAAATGTACGAGTAGTGTCTCACTGCTGTGGTTGGCAGCACTGCAAATATTTCACTTCCCTTTCTCACTGCCCATACATACGCAAAAGGCAATCTCGTGACTTCAGTATCCATACATGTGTAAAATACACTAATATGCTTTTCACGGTTGATGAGCTCAGCTGTTCCACACGTTCAGACCAATCAGAACATTTTCCAGCGTTGCCAGATTGTACCTGGCAAACATTAAGTGCGCATGCGTATAAGAGCCGCAATAGTTCACTCTCGTCTTGCATCTCGCACTGAACACATCGATTATAGAGCGCGTTAACATGCAATACTTTATAATATAATCAGCTGATTGTATGTTTACAGGTTATATTAAGCTTTTAATAATTGATATTAAAAGACCCAAAAAAAAAGACTGACAAAATATTTAACAGAGCTACAAGAGCAAGTATTGGTAACGTTGCTGGCAAGTGATTGGCTAGCTATAAAGTGGGTAGTGGGCAAAGCATACGTTTAGGGCTCATCAGCCTTGAAAAATAGTATAGTCACAGTTATCTCACCTGAGAGTAATGAATTTCATTATACAGCCAGACCCTGAGGGGAATGAAGTGAAGGTGTCATTTGTAGGATAGAAAGTACATGTTTTTTGGAGGGCCTGGCATGCTGATTAGCATAGGGTGCTTTTGTACTCAGTAAGTACAGGGGCAATGGTAAACCACATCACTCCTTGTTTTACTTAGCAAAGCCCCTAGAGGTTCAAACCAGTCTTTCAGCTGATGACCGTAACAACAACAGAAGCAACAAGTAGCTCCATTTTGCTTCAATACAATAAACAGATAAAGATAACAAAAACGAGATAAAAACAAAAACAGTTTTTTGGTAGAAGGTTTTTTTTGTAGAGAATGGTGACAGGTGACAAAAATTGGGTGGCTTGTATAATTTATGGTATCCTGATATTCAGTGTTGTGTTTTTGGATGACAACGCTTATCACAGTGCTTGAAAAACTCAAGAGCTTTTAAAGCAAGTCAAATGGAAAGTTTGTTTTTAATTTACTTATTTAAAGTCGTATCAACTGCTTGGTGATTAGCAACTATGGTGGAGCATGTTACATTAACTGTGGGATTTGACATGTGAAAATTTCCAGACCCTGCCTGGGAATCGAACCCGGGACCTCCGTGTGACAGGCCAATGCACTAACCACTACGCTATGGAGGCGGCTCCATTAATCATCCCTGACTTAGCGCAAAGAGATTTTCATCTCTTTAATCACATAAAGAAGTGGCTTGCATCACAACTGTTCAATAAAAACAATGAACTTAAAAATGTGAAAGATTAGCTACTTGCAAATGCAGCTGAATTTTATGAAGAAGGTCTTCGTAAATTAGTGAAATTTTATAACAAATACTTAAATTTTAATGGTAATTACATCGAAAAAAATGCTGTAGTTTTAAGATGTATACAATACAATATTTTTTCTATCCAAGTTATTTCATTTGCAGCCAAACGGAGGTTAATTTCTGAACCACTCTCATAATTTCATATTTCAATAACATTAACAAAATTACAAAAATCAAAACCAACACATTGAAGCATATCGAATTCTTTTTAAGTAACTAAAAATGATTAACTTCCAATAAGAACTGTGTAACACGACTGTTTTCATTTCGTTTTTACCAAATAAGACACAAAAGACAAATCTGGTGTGAAAAATTTGACTTTTAACATAATTTTCCTTACAAAAATTTCATGTAGGTTTAAATAAAGTAATAATGAAAAACATAATCTACAATTAATCAAGAGAAACCTCTGTAGAGAAAAACACTTGAAATAAA
Organism: Catonia carolina; assembly: GCA_035578175.1. Classification (NCBI taxonomy): domain Eukaryota; kingdom Metazoa; phylum Arthropoda; class Insecta; order Hemiptera; family Achilidae; genus Catonia; species Catonia carolina. The sequence continues at coordinate 2,750,910 of JAQMRL010000024.1, read as the reverse complement.
AATTGTGATTTTCAATTTTCAATAACTTTGATTACATACGCACTACCCCTAAAATTGCATATTAAGGCAACAATCTTAAAAATATTTTAAAATGAAAACACAACTTCCTCCCCATGAATTTCACTAGACATGCAGCTTAGCCCATCTTGTAAAGCTGAAAAATGTACTAAATAAGATCATTTTAATCATAATAGCCATTTTTAAAAAAAACTGAAAAAAGTGAAAATCGCTAATTCACGTTGACCGATTTTGATGAAAATTTTTGTGTCTGATTTCTTTGGGAAATTTTGCACAATTCTTAAAACCTGCGATAATCACAAACGATCTAGCTGTTGTTGCGACAAACTATTTGGTTTGGGATAAGATCAAAGGTGAATCCAAACTGAAGACTTATTGATAAGTTGTACATGTGTACATGAATTGAAAGCGCTAATTTTCCTGCTTTCTTTAATCAATTATCAAATGTTCAACACTTAAAAAACCATTTAATGTTGTAATCAAAAAGTTAGACAATTACTAGTATGCAAAAAAACGTGATCACTATTGGCATAATGACAAAAAACTAGGTCTAGGCATAAATAAACTTTAATCCAATTTTTATTTCTTAAAGTTCAATTCTTATTCCTATAGGATCTTCTGGGCTCTACTCCATCACTTGAACAATTTATCTGTCTATTGGAGCTCTTCTACTATGTCTGTACTGTGTCATTTTCTATTCATATTCTCCTCTTTACCTCCTTGTCACACTGTTAGACCTTCTCCCGGCCTTCGAATCCCGATCAGGTCTGGCATTTTTTTATCACCCTTCTCATCGTCTGCATTTGCAGTAATTCCAAAACCTCCAACTGGAGGTAAAAAAAAATCTCCTAATATTTGACCTCAAATGCTATTTTTTTTATGAAAAAAATCTCCAATATTCTACCACAATGGCTATTTTTTGGCAAAAAAAAAAATTCCAATATTCTACCTCAATGGTTATTTTGGCAAAAAAATTTCCAATATTCTACCTCAATGGCTATTTTTTGGCAAAAAAATTCCAATATTCTACCTCAATGGCTACATTTTGGCAAAAAATATTTACAATATTCTACCTCAATGGCTATTTTTTTTGGCAAAAAAATCTCCAATATTCTACCTCAACGGCTATTTTTTTTGGAAAAAATCTCCAATATTTTACCTCAATGGCTATTTTTTAGCAAAAAAATCTCCAATATTTTACCTCAATGGCTGTTATTTTATTTTGGTATTTCTGTCATTTATAAATGACACAATTCTTTACTTTTTTTTTGTTAATATTTAGTAATTTTTAATTCAATTTAAAATCTTTAGAAACTGAGCGAAGCGTTGAGTTTTTCTGATTGTTTACATGTTACGACTCAGTTATAAGCCCATAAAAGGCAGGCGGAGTGTGAAATTATTTACAGGGCTACAACAAAACAGTTCTCTCTTTAATCACATCATCACCCAATTATATGACAGAAGAGGAACAGTAATGAAATTCATTATAAAGCATCTACTTTCCACAGTGCAAATGACACCTTCACTTCATTCACCACAGGGTCCAACTGTATAATAAAATAGGAGATAACTGTGACTAGTGTCTTTTACACCTGTATAAATATAACCAACTACGGTGGCATGCGGGCCGCACATTTTTTTTTTTTTTTTTTTGCGCCCTGGAGACTCCAGGAGGAGTATAGGACATGTCGTCAGAGACATGCGCAGTAAGTAGCTCCCACACCACAGATCGTAGCCTGATACTGGCTGCCTCTAAAGTAGTACTCACTACTCATTGTGTTTTGTTCATGTGGTAATCGTTTTGACATTTTTGTGTCGCTGTCGAATTTTTTTGCGCGCGCACAAAATATGGGGAAAAATTTCTGTGATTTTTTTGGGGTAATAGGCAGTAAATTTTTTTCTAAATGATGTACCTACCATAAGTTCTGACAGGCCTGAAAGAGAGGTAAGTCATACTCTCATTCTGTTATATTTACTGTACAGTTCTTTTTGTTAAAATTTCATAGAACTGATATTGTGCGTTTGTAGTTGATTTCTAAAAAAATATGTATGTTTGGTATAAAGTTCACAACTATAAAAAATGATTCAGCTTCTTGGAATACTAAAAGGAAGGCGACACCAGACACCATGATCTATCTTTGACTTCCCTTCAAAAAGTGATTTTTTCAAGCTCGTTTATTATTTCTCTTTCTGCCCTACATAGGCCTATATCAAATTACAGATAAAATTTTATATTTTATAACAAAATAATGAAACGCATATTATGTCATCCTGGAAAATAAATTATGGGGTTAGCCTACGTGATATGCAAAAATTGCGATGAGATTTAAACGTCTAACTTTGTACGAGCGTATCTGATCTAAATATCAGAGTATAATAATAACATTTGTAGCGTAATAAAATAAGATTCATTAGGAAGCGAAAGTAATTTTTTCAGAATTTTTGATGAAAAATGAGCTTGTTAGAGTGTAGTGAACAAAACTGGCCGGCAGAGTGCCCTACCGTATCGTGTGTTGTCACTATTACGCTTGAACACCGTGCACTGATTGAAATGAGTTGAGGGGAAAGGCGGACGCAACATATTCTCTCTCTGTCTCGCTACCCTCCCTACATGCCGCCGTAAATGGCGAACAGTATACCTCTTCTGTTGTTAAATGCTTCACTCATAAAATTGGTTGACCATGTGATAAGAAACACAACTATTTTGCAATATGTAAAAATAAAATTAAAAACATAAAAAATTAAACAAATCTTCAATTTTTGGAGTTGACTTAAAGTAACATAATAAAAAAAATAATTTAAACTCTCTCCAACTTCATCCTTGAACAGATTAAATCCGACAATAATTAATCAATACAACACAAATACAAAAAAAAAATGGAAGAAACATTCATACAACTATATAAAATGAATGATACAGGATCAAATAAATTAATGTCTTTACAAACTAAATTAAAAACGTTTAAATACATCGAGTCATTTTTTTTTCATGGATATAAACAGATTAAACAATAAAATAGCACAGAGATGTAAACATTTTTGTAATTGCTTGATAGTAACAATTATTTATAAACACATGTTAACATCTACGATTTTATAATGGTTTATATAATTGCCAATAAATATTTTTTCTATTCATACAAGGTTAACCCCTTAAAGGTTTTTGATAAACCTTTATACATTGGAAGCACTGTACACGAAAAGTGCCAGTAATATTACACTTCTTGGAATTTATTTTTGATTTAGAACGTAAAATTTTGTCGCCAACAGCCGGTAATGCGTACCAGTCTTTTATAGTACAGTTTCCATCCGTTGGACCCTTGCAGCGCTTTTGTTTAACATTAATCTTTCCACGTTCAGTGACAGTTCCTAGCAGAAATCGCAAAACAATCGGACGTAAAAAAAAAAAAAAATCTGGCGTGCAACACTCACACAACTTTCTCTTGCCAATGCAAATAATTTAAACAATATAACCTAACATTAGTAATAAATGCCCAAAACGGGCAGGTGGCGTGTTATTTTAATTGCACTCTATCTGTTTGGTCCAGGGCTAAAAAAAATAGTTCTGTTTCTTATCACATAGCCAGCCACTTATATGACTGAACTATTTAAGAACAGAAGAGGTAGAGGTGTGAAAGACACTAGTCAGAGTTATCTCCTCTGAGAGTAATGAATTTCACTATGCAGACCCTGTGGTGAATGAAGTGAAGATGTCATTTGCAGGGTGGAAAGTAAGTGCTTTTCGGAGGGCCTGGCATGCTGATAAGCATACTCTTTCAACTCAGTGAGGAAGGCAATGGTAAACCACCTTACTCCTCGTTTTTACTTAGTAAAACCTCTAGAGGTTCAAACCAGCCTTTCGGCTGTTGACCTAAACACAACAACATTAGTAATAAAACATTAGAAATAAACAAAAAACATAACCTTATTTTAATCATGAGTGAAAGACGCAAAATGAAAATCGACCTCAGTTTGGGTTAAAAATACAGAAAATCACTCTTTCACGCTAAACTAGGCTCTGTAGAGAAAAATGCTTATAATAAAAGTTGTAGAACTTTTAATTTTCTATAAATTTGATTATATCCACTTTTGTCGTAAAACGCATACTAGGGCCGAAATCTGAAAAAAAATTGATTTTTCACACGTTTTTGTGAGAAAAAAACAAAATCGCTAATTAGGCCTACTGCTAAACTAAGCGTTATACAAAAAAATGTTTGAAATAAAAATTGTAGGATTTTAAATTCTCTACATTTTTTAGTATATAAATTTTTGCGCTAAAATGGATATTAAAGCCGTAGGTAATTAAAAAAAAACAACCTCACGTGAAAACAGCCTCACCAAGAATTTCAGCAAACAATTTTTTATTAAGAATTTGTTATTTTCAATTTATATTCTTAAATACATCGTTATTCAATTACTTTGTATTTTAAAACACATTTCATGCGTAATATAAATTTTAAAAATAATAGAAACTGGTTAGTATTACTTGAATTTACAGTTTAGTGTGGGGTTTGTTTTGTATTATCGATATTTACGACGACACGAAAAAACAGTATTTACCGAGACTGTGGGAAGACTTTTTTTAGTACTCCTAAGGAAAATAAAAACAAAATATTTCATAATCGCATGTGGCACATGTTTCTAGATACCGAATAGCATGGCGTATATTTTAGGAAAGATATTAATTTCATATTTCTACGAGGGTGATTCGGAAAATAAACTTCGTTCGGCTGTAAATGGGAAAAATATTTTATTATATACATCTTAAAACTTCAGCTTTTTATTGTTTTTCAACGTAGTTACCATAAAAATTTAAGCATTTGTCGTAGTGCTTTATTAATTTACAAATTCCTCCTTCATAAAATTCAGCCGCTTGGGGACTTACCCAATATTTCACGATATTTTAAAGGTTTTTTTTAAAGAGAATTGTGACTGGTGATGAAATTTGGGTGGCTGATGTCCGAAGTATTTTTGCATGACAATGCTCATCCTCACAGTGCTTGAAAAACCCAAGAGCTTTTGAACCAATTAAAATGGGACGTTGTTGAATATTCCCCTTACAACCCCAACTTGACGCGCCAACTGATTTTCATCTCTTCAATAACATGAAGAAATGGCTCGCATCACAGCAGTTCAATGATGACGACAAACTTCAAAATATTATAATAGATTGGCTACATGCCCAGGTGGCTGAATTTTATGAAGAATGAATTCATAAATTAGTAAAACACTACGACAAATGCTTAAATTTTAATGGTAACTACATTGAAAAACAATAAAAAAAATCTGGTGTGAAACACTCAAAGTGCTTTCTCTTGACGATGCAAATAATTAACAATATAACCTAACATTAGTAATAAAAGGTTAAAAAAATGAAAATCAACCTCAGTTAGGTTTAAAAATACCGAAATCACATTTCACACTAAACTAGGCTCAGAGTAAAGGTAAAGGTAGAAAAAAATGCTCTAAATAAAAGTTGTAGATCTTTTAATTTCCTATAAATTTGATTATATACACTTTTGTCGTAAAATGCATACAACGGCCGAAATTTTAAAAAAATCGATTTTTCACACGTTTTTGAGAGAAAAAAACAGAAAATCGCTAATTACCGCTAAACTAAGCATTATACAAAAAAATGTTTGAAATAATAGTTGTAGGATTTTAAATTCTCTGCAACTTTTATTATATACATTTTTCCGCTGGAATACATATTAAAGCCGCGATTTTAAAAAAAACAATTTTTTTATGTGAAAACAGCCTCACCTAGAATTTCAGCAAACATGGTGCCTACCCTATCTTGTAGAGCATAAAAAATTTAGTAAACCAAACGATTTAAAAAAAAAATCGTAGGACCAGTTTTTGAGAAAATCGTAAAAAAGTGAAAAATTACACGAATAAACTACTACATCCGGTTGACTGATTTTGATGAAAATGTTTGTGTCAGGTCCAGTACTGGTGTCTAACTTAAGTTTCAAGTTCGTACGATGTTCCATTCTTGAGATATCACACACACACACACACACACACACACACACACAGACCAATCGCTAAAAACATGTTTTTTGGATTCAGGGGGTCTGAAAACATGTAGATCCGGTGAAAACTCGATTTTTTAAAATCGACATGAAAACAATACTTTCCTTCCTATATATTCATATAGGCAAGAGAAAGTAAAAAGCTGAAGTTTTACGATGTATATAATAAAATATTTTTCCCATCTACAGCCAAACAAAGTTTACTTTCCAAATCACCCTCGTATGTAAACAACTGATTCCTGTGACGTACTGCAAAAGAGACATAAACTATGAAAACCCTATCTGGAGTCGCAATACTGGCAAATTATAAACACATTATAAATATCTTTTAACAAATATTTAATACCACTAAGAATAAATTGTTGGATATGATGGAAATAAAGTACGAAATAACATCAAACAATTAGTGAAAGAAGTAAAGAGATGCCAACGTTTTTATAAATAATACACAACATGCAACAGTAATATACGGTAAACATTTAAGGCAATATGATTTCTTAAATCATAAAAAAAACTTAAAACTAAAATACCGGATACATATCTGCATGTCAAATAAGTTTAAAAAAATCTGGTGTAAAACACACGACTTTCTCTTGCCAATGTAAATAATCAACAATATAACCTATGCTTATAGCCCGATTCACGAAAGAAAACACCTATATTTTAACAGTAATATTTTTTGAATCATTGTTCTCAAAAACAATTATGACACATAAAATTAAAGCTTGTTTTATTATTGGTTACTGGTTATACATTAACACTTTCGGAAATTAATAGAGTATTTAAAAAAAAAATCTGGTGTGAAACACTCACACAACTTTCTCTTTCCAATGCAATTAATGACCAATGTAACCTAACATTAGTAATAAAACTATAGAAATAAACGAAAAACTAACCTCTAAAAATATAACCTTATTTTAATCATGACTAAAAGACGCAAAATGAAAATCCAACTCAGTTCGGCTTAAAAATACGGAAAATCACTCTTTCACACTAAACTAGGCTCTGTAGAGAAAAATTCTTAAAATAAAAGTTGTAGATCTTTTAATTTTCTATAAATTGGATTGTATAAACTTTTGTCGTAATGCATACTAAGGCCAAAATCTTAAAAAAATCGATTTTTCAGACGTTTTTGTGAGAAAAAAACAGAAAATCGCTAATTACTGCTAAACTAAGCGTTATACAAAAAAATGTTTGAAATAAGAGTTGTAGGTTTTTAAATTCTCTACAACATTTAATATATAAATTTTTGCGCTAAAATCCATATTAAAGCTGTAATCTTAAAAAAAGTATTTTTTACGTGAAAACAGCCTCACCAAGAATTTCAGCAAACATGACGCCTACTCTATCTTGTAGAGATTGTATAAACTTCATAATATAAAAAAATTTAGTAAACCAGGCGATTTTTAAAAAAATTGTAGGGCCAGTTTTTGAGAAAATCGCATAAAAGTGAAAAATTATACGAATAAACTACTACTTCCGGTTGACCAATTTTGATGAAAATGTTCGTGTCGTGTATGGTAGTGGTATGTAACTTAAGTTTTAAGTTTCAAGCTCGTATGATATTCCGTTCTTGAGATATTCTGTTCACACACACACACACACACACACTCACAGACCAATCGCTAAAAACATGTTTTTAGGTTCAGGGGGTCTGAAAACTTGTACATCCTGTGAAAACTTGATTTCTCAAAATTGACATGAAAACAATACTTTCCTTCCTATATATTCATATATAATATATTATATATTATACAGGGTGATTCATGAAGTTCTCCCCCCACTTCTACAGCACATTGTACTAGTAAAAATAATGAAAAAATGTTATATAAACATAGGTCCGAAAACGCTTCGTTAGCGAGTTACAGCTAGCGAAAGTTTCGCCTGGATTTCAGTTCACCAGGTGAAATGAGGTCTTCCTGGAATTGTGGTAAGGTAGATTAAGGGGCGAATTCAATCATTTCTTATGGTTTTTGATCTGATAAATTGAATAAAACAGGTCCCAGAACTGTAAGTTAAATAGTTTTTGAGAAAACCAGTGTCAAATGCAAAAAATGGAGTGAAAATCACATTTTTTCATCTTTGGGCAAGAATAACTTTGTTATTTCACCAAGAAACAGTTAAAATTTTTCAATAAAAAATGTAGAAAATTTTATTCTGAACAAACCGGTGTAAATAAAGTACACAGAAAGCGAATAGTTTTTGAGAAAACCAGTGTCAAATGCAAAAAAATGGAGTGAAAAAAACACATTTTTTCATTTTAGTTTTTCCGGTTAATTTTACTTTGTACTCTTATGAATAAAAACTCATTTAATCAAACATCTATTCGCTTTCTGTGTACTTAATTTACACCGGTTTGTTCAGAATAAAATTTTCTACATTTTTTATTGAAAATTTTTAACTGTTTCTTGGTGAAATAACAAAGTTATTCTTGCCCAAAGATGAAAAAATGTGATTTTCACTCCATTTTTTGCATTTGACACTGGTTTTCTCAAAAACTATTTAACTTACAGTTCTGGGACCTGTTTTATTCAATTTATCAGATCAAAAACCATAAGAAATGATTGAATTCGCCCCTTAATCTACCTTACCACAATTCCAGGAAGACCTCATTTCACCTGGTGAACTGAAATCCAGGCGAAACTTTCGCTAGCTGTAACTCGCTAACGAAGCGTTTTCGGACCTATGTTTATATAACATTTTTTCATTATTTTTACTAGTACAATGTGCTGTAGAAGTGGGGGGAGAACTTCATGAATCACCCTGTATATATTATATATATATTTATATATATAGGGTGATTCATGAAGTTCTCCCCCCACTTCTACAGCACATTGTACTAGTAAAAATAATGAAAAAATTTTATATAAACATAGGTCCGAAAACGCTTCGTTAGCGAGTTACAGCTAGCGAAAGTTTCGCCTGGATTTCAGTTCACCAGGTGAAATGAGGTCTTCCTGGAATTGTGGTAAGGTAGATTAAGGGGCCAATTCAATCATTTCTTATGGTTTTTGATCTGATAAATTGAATAAAACAGGTCCCAGAACTGTAAGTTAAATAGTTTTTAAGAAAACCAGTGTCAAATGCAAAAAATGGAGTGAAAATCACATTTTTTCATCTTTGGGCAAGGATAACTGTGTTATTTCACCAAGAAACAGTTAAAATTTTTCAATAAAACATGTAGAAAATTTTATTCTGAACAAACCGGTGTAAATTAAGTACACAGAAAGCGAATAGATGTTTGATTAAATGAGTTTTTATTCATAAGAGTACAAAGTAAAATTAACCGGAAAAACTAAAATGAAAAAATGTGTTTTTTTCACTCCATTTTTTTGCATTTGACACTGGTTTTCTCAAAAACTATTCGCTTTCTGTGTACTTTATTTACACCGGTTTGTTCAGAATAAAATTTTCTACATTTTTTATTGAAAATTTTTAACTGTTTCTTGGTGAAATAACAAAGTTATTCTTGCCCAAAGATGAAAAAATGTGATTTTCACTCCATTTTTTGCATTTGACACTGGTTTTCTCAAAAACTATTTAACTTACAGTTCTGGGACCTGTTTTATTCAATTTATCAGATCAAAAACCATAAGAAATTATTGAATTCGCCCCTTAATCTACCTTACCACAATTCCAGGAAGACCTCATTTCACCTGGTGAACTGAAATCCAGGCGAAACTTTCGCTAGCTGTAACTCGCTAACGAAGCGTTTTCGGACCTATGTTTATATAACATTTTTTCATTATTTTTACTAGTACAATGTGCTGTAGAAGTGGGGGGAGAACTTCATGAATCACCCTGTATATATATATATTTATAATATATATAATATATTATATATTATATATATATATTATATATATATATATATATAATATATATTCATATATAATAGGCAAGAGAAAGTAATAACGAATTACACATAAAAAGTACCCTGTTTTTTACCACTTTTCCAGTATACCCAACTTCAAGTTACTATTACTTTGTTCACACGTAATTTAAAATATATACAGCTACAAAGTATTATACGTTAAGGGGGTATTCAACTCAAGAAAATGATTTTTTTAAAAATTTCAATGTTTTTGCAGTTATTTGAAGATTAAAATTTTCTGAATCACAACATTTGTCTACTTTGTTTGTGCATTGACAAAAAGTTATAAAAATATCTGTTTAATATAAAGCTCACTAGCAAAGCGAGTGAAATTATTCCTTCAACTTTAAGTTTTCCGGGAATGTGGTTTTTACATGATTGTACATTCTTGGGAATTAAAAATTTTGGTTAGTATTGGAGATATTTGGATGATATCTTTTTCAAATGTTCATAATTTCTTGCTTTATTATCTGTGGAATAACTATTACAAAAACCTTAATAGGGATTTAGTTAAAAAATAATATGTGAATACATAAAATAAATGTTTTTGAAAAATGATTTTTTTTTCGATAAATTTCTTGTAATAAAAAATACATACAAGCGCATACAACAAATAATAGAGAGCAATTTTCTGTATTTTGTAGCATAAAAATCTTGTTGATATCTTTCTTGGTTCCTGAGATATTTGATTCCCTGTAAAAGCCTGCTTTTCCAACCTCACCCTTATTTTAGGGGCTATAATTAATTTTTTGGCTTGGTTCAAATGGTAGATTATTACTAGTAAATTACTCTTTCATTTAAAATAAATAATGATAAATTATAGCAAGAAGTTTTGATTTTGATTTCTGGGTTGACTACCCCCTTAATATAATCCTGTAACCAACAATTAAACAAGCTTCAATTTCATGTATCGTAATTGTTTTTACGTACAAAAGATCATGCTGTTTAAAGACACGTGTTTTCTTTCGTGAATCAGACTAAATTCATGAGTAAACAAGGTAAAATGAAAATCAACCTCTGTTCGATTTAAAAATACAGAAAATCAGTAATTGTAAGTAAGGTTTGTACCAAAAATTTAAGAAATAAAAAAAATATTGTACATTTCTTAACCTTTTACAATTTTGATTATATTACACTTCTGTCATAAAATAGAAAGGGTGCAACAATCTTGAACAAAAAAATCCCATCTTTTTTCATAAATTTTGATGAAAAAAAAAATCAGAAAATCACTATTACCACTAAACTAAGTGAAGTACAAAAACGTTTAAAATAAAAATTGTACACTTTGCTCTAAAATGCATATTAAGCTAATTATTTTATCAAACATCCTATGTAGGGTTTTAAACAGCTGTATTATTTAAAATTGAAATATATATTTTTCTAACCACCAGAATACTATAACATAAAACACTTGTTAATAGCGCTCTCGTGTATCTTGTACACATCATCAGTAAATTAAAATTTTTCTTATGTCAAAATTTAAAAGGAATCTTAGTATTCCTTATCTACCATGGTAGGAGTAGGAAGTTTTAAATTTTGACGTAAGAAAATTTTAATTTACTGATGATGCGTACAAGATACATGAAAGCGCTATTAACATTGGTAAGTGTTTTATGTTACCATATTCTGGTGGTTAGAAAAATATATATTTCAATTAAGTCAATTATATGACTGAAGCATATAACAACTGGTGAGGTACAGGTGTAAAAAACACTAGTCAAGAGTTATCTTTTGTAAGAGTAATGAATTTCAGATTACATCCAGATTCTGCGGTGAATGAAGAAAAGGTGTCATTTGCAGAGTGGAAAGTAGACGCATTTCAGAGGACTTGGCATGCTGATAGGCATACTTTTCCACTCGAAGGTTAAAAACTAGAAGATTTGATGTTTCCACCTGCATAAAACCATTTTAATATTCCTTGTAGTTGTACGCAAAAATGGGCAGCATTCTATAAACGACCCCAGCATTTAAAAGCGTTAAGATAATTAAAACTGATAAATTATTTTTCATTGTTAGTGATGTAAAACTATTGATAGTTTAATGGTTTCGTTATTACTGTTTGCGTCACATTCAGCTGTTTACTTAATCGTTATACATGCATTGATACATTATGCAGTTTACTGCCGTAGTACTTTAAAGTGTTTTTTTCAGTCAAAAAAACATTCATTGGTTGTTCGTGAGTGAAGTGAAAAATGAATCAAAACCGCCACTCTCAGACGTACGGAAATTTTTCGACCAAGACGTAGGTTATAAAAACTGGCTATTGTATTTTTATAATTACAGTCTATTTTTTTACATTATATCACATTTTCTCTTGTGGATCTACTTTATTGTTGCTCACTAAACTAACCTAACCTAACCTGACAAACAAAAATCTGGTGTGAAACACTCACACAACTTTCTCTTACCAATGCAAATAATGAACAATATAACCTTTGAAAGCATTAGAAATATACAAAAAACTAACCTCATAAAACATATAACCTTATTTTAATCATGAGTGAATGATGCAAAATGAAAACTAACCTTAGTTTGGCCTAATAATACAGAAAATCACTCTTTCATGCTAAACTAGGCTCTGCAGAGAAAAATGGTTGCAATAAAAGTTGTAGATATTTTAATTTCCTAACAATTTGATTATGTACACTTTTATCAAAAAATCCATACTAAGATCAAAATCTTAAAGAATCAATTTTTCTAGATTTTTATAAAAAAAAAAAACAGAAAAATCACTAATTACCGCTGAACTAAATGTTATACAAAGAAATATTTAAAATAAAAGTTGTAGATTTTTAATTTATCTACAACTTTTCTTTAAACACTTTTGCTCTAAAATGCATATTAAGGCCACAATTTAAAGAAAAAAACCAACATTTTTTTGTCACACACGTGCATACACATACGCGGAGCAATCACTAAAAACATGTATTTTGGGTTCAGGGGGTCTGAAAACGAGTTTATCCATTGAAAAATTGACAAGAAAACAATACTTTCCTTTTTATATATTCATACGGGTAAGAGAAAATAACAAAAGTTGCAGACTGAACAAAAGTCATTCTGCTAAAAAGTAACTAGTTTCATTTTTCAATAGTACTATCGACAGTTTTACATCACTGCTTATTGTAAAAAAAAAAAGATCAAACATTTCATAAAAACATAAAAAATTTTCAAGGGAACTCTGCACAGCGTTAACATAGAATAACATCGATATTTATACATGTAGACAACACCTTCTACATGTAATCAACATTTAATACACAGAATTGATACGACAAACATAAACACATTCAGGAGTAGTTGGCATCTCTTATAGTAGTTGAAACAAAATTTGTTAAGTCATTTTAAAAATATTTGTACACACATGTATTAAACCAACCGTGACTGAGTGACCACAAAATATAACTCCATCATAATTAATAATCTGCAGAGTGAACACCAAATAAGCTGCCGGTTTATTTTGGTAATGGTACGTTTAGTCGCCTCAGCAAGTGGTGGGGTTCAGCGATGTGATCGCAACATTATACGAGAGCAAGTCAATTATTATCCGCAATTTAGTAATATTTTTGTTCAAGTTGGCAGTACTGTTATTTTGCGTTGATGGCGCATGCTTTGTTTATTTGTGGTTATATGTATGCAAGTTTCAAGCTGCTAGGTTAGTTGCGTTATCGCTGTCGTGCTATTAATCATGGCTGCTCCGCTTTTTATTTGCACCAAAGAAGAGCAACGTTCAGTGATCCATTTTTTGTAATCGCAAGGTGTATCAGGGGCCAAAATTAATAGAAGACTTTCAGTACAGTACAGGAACAGTGTTTTGCCACAACGAAGCGTTTACGAATGGATTGAAAAATTCAAAAATGGTCGCACGATGAAGGAGCCGGACGAACGTTTACCGCCGTAAATGAAGAAAACATTGAGCATTCACGTGAAATGATTCTCTTAGACAGACGAGTAACTATTGACCAAATGGCACATCATCTGGAAATTAGCCACGGTTCTGCCTACGAAATCATTCATAACACACTTAGGTTTCATAAAGTTTGTGCAAGATGAGTCCCACAACAAATGACACTGTTGCATACACAAACGTGCTTGGACATCTGCAAAAAAACATTTGGATCACTATGGTAACGAACAGGACAACTTCTTAGACAGGATCATTACTGGTGACGAAATATGGATCCATCATTATGAGCTGGAGAGTAAACGGCAGAGTATGGAATGGAAACATCCAAATTCGCCGTGCAAGAAAAAATTCACGACCCAACCGTCCGCAGGAAACTGATGCTTACGGTCTTTTGGGACTCACAAGGTACACTAGAACATTATCCATATCACCAGTACTAGAACATTATCAGGAAAGGAGCACAACAATAAACAGTGTACGTTACAGTGAGATGCTTACTGCCAAGCTAAAGCCTGCAATTCGAAGCAAATGCCAAGGACTGCAGTCAAAAGGTGTTGTGTTGTTGCACGATAACGCCCGTCCACATACTGCTGAAACGCTCCAGAAACTTAATTTTGAAGTACTGGCTCATCCTCCATATAGTCCCGATCTTGCTCCTTCTGATTATCACTTGTTTGGTCCACTCAAAGAGGCATTAAGGGGCCGTCGATTTATCTCGAACGAAGCATTGAAAGAAGCGGTGCATTCCTGGCTCGCATCTCAACCAAAAACGTTCTTTTATGAGGGCATCAGGAAACTTGTACAACGATGGACCAAGTGCATTGAAAAGTAAGGGGACTATGTCGAAAAATGATGTACTTGTAAGTTTCCTATTTGATTACAATAAAATTTTATAACTACATTGCGGATAATAATTGACGTACCCTCGTATGTCAGCTAACCTGAAAACATTAGTCTGTAATATGTTGTATGTGGTAGATGTTAATTGTTGTATACAATTGAATGTTTTTAACGTTGCTATTAGATGATAATTTACATGTACTAAGACACGAAATCTACCGACTAAATTTGGCAAATCTACTGGCAAGCTTATTTGGCATCTGCTCTACATTTTCTGTTTAGCCTCGTATTATAAATTTGTTGAAGCTTTTCACAAAATTTTATACAGTAACCTTTGTTTAGTCCGACACTTTTCGGACTCAATTAATGCCTGGGGAATACAGATTTTTCCAGATTACCCAATGTGGGTAATTTTACTCAAGATAATTGAGAAAAATGAGGCAATTTAAGAATAAATCTTTATAATGCATCCTTCAGTTTGAAATTAATTCTATTTTATATAGTGAATTTATATAATAATTTCACTAACCTTCTTTTTAAACTGCGTCAACTTTTATTTTTATTTTTATGTACACGTGTTTCGGAGGATCCACCATCATCAGAGTAAATAAAATAATTGAAACTAAAAATTTTATTTATTAAAAATCTATAGAAGATGATACATCTTCAGTCATTTGTATGACTGAAGATGTATCATACAAATGACTGTTTGATATCATTTTCTATAGATTTTAAATAAGTGAGAAAAAAATGTTTTTTTAGTTACAATTATTTTATTTACTCTGATGATGGTGGATCCACCGAAACACATGTAAGTAAAAGTAAAAATATAAGTTGACGCAGTTTAAAAAGAAGGTTAGTGAAATTATTACATAAATTCATTACATAAAATAGAATTTAAGAATGTAAGCAGACAAACGAGTACAGTATACTATATTTACAATTCTACGTGGATTCTTATTACACACGTTCAGACCACAAACGTTTTTGCCATTCACAACCTGTTAATGCCGATTGCTACCGGGTTATACAGTTATTTTCTCCAGGTCATCTATGCTCATGTCCCACGCCTTATCTTGTGGGATTCATCATAATTAACCACTAAATTCTGTATTGCACCCCCACCAACTTTTTTGTTTCACTATAATGTTGGCTTTTTGTAAAGCAGACATCTTCGCATATTCAATTTTGTTTAATTTTTACAACTTTTGGTGATTTTCTGTTTAAGGTAAGACGTATTACGAGCGTTATCCAGAAAATAACCTCCGTTTTGAAATAAAAAGTAAACGAGTGAAGATACAAAAACTATATTATATACATATTAAAACTACAGTTTTTCTCTATTTTTCGACATAGTCGCCAAACAGATTCAAGCACTTGTCGTACCTTGGAACAGTCTTTGAAATACCCTGTGCATAAAAATCTGCCACCAGTGAATGTAGCCAACCATTCACGGCATTTTGAAACTCTTCGTCATTGGCGAACCGCTGAGATGCAAGCCACCGCTTCATGTTTGGGAACAGGTGAAAGTTACTAGGAGCCAAGTCCGGGCTGTTTGGGGGATGATTGAAAATGTCCCATTTAAACTTGGTCAAAAGTTCATTTGTTTTCTGGCCCTCATACAGCTCGAAGAACAAATGAACTTTTGGCCAAGTTTAAATGGGACGTTTTTGATCATCACCAAACAGCCTGGACTTGGCTTCTAGTGACGTTCACCTGTTCCCAAACATGAAGCGGTGGCTTGCATCTCAGCGGTTCGCCAATGACGAAGAGCTTCAAAATGCCACAGGCGGCAGATTTTTATGCAGAGGGTATTTCAAAGACTGTTCCAAAGTATGACAAGTGTTTGAATCTGTTTGGCGACTATGTCGAAAAATAGAGAAAAACTGTAGTTTTAATATGTATATAATAAAGTTTTTGTATCTTCACTCGTTTACTTTTTATTTCAAAACAGAGGTTATTTTCTGGATAACCCTTGTAATAGAGTGAAAAAGGTAACAATAGGGCTAGCTATAAAAGGTTATTTAAAAGGACTGCGGTATTGTGTATGATAAAAGGTCTTTGTTGTGCAACTATTTATGAAGGGTCGGTTGATTACCTGTTTACATTAAATCAGACTTCTCTAGAAAGGACTTTTATATCGAATTTTGGTGTCAGGTGGCAGAATTTTATGAAGAAGGGATTTGTAAATTAGTGAAACGCTTTGACAAATGCTTAAATTTGAATGGTGATTATGTTGAAAAAGTAGTAAAAACTGTAGTTTTAAGATGTAAATAATAAAAAAAAATTTTCTACACAAGTTTTCTATGCAATTTTATTGTATATAATGAATTTATATAATAAATTTCACTAACCTTCAGTTTTTTTTAACTGCGTCAACTTTTATTTTTACTTATACGTGTTTCGGTGGATCCACCATCATCAGAGTAAATAACATAATTGAAACTAAAAAATTCTCTCATTTATTTAAAATCTATAGAAGATGTATCATCTTCTAAAAAAAGAAGATGTATCATCTTCTATAGATTTTAAATAAATAAAAAAAAAATTTTTTAGTTTCAATTATGTTATTTACTCTGATGATGATGGATCCACCGAAACACGTGTAAGTAAAAATAAAAGTTGACGCAGTTTAAAACAAAGGTTAGTGAAATTTATTATATAAATTCATTATATACAATAGGCTGCCCTTAACAGACAGGTGGAGTGTCAAATTATTTACACTCAATCTGTTGGTTGCAGGGCTAAATTAAATAGTTCTGTTTCTTATTACATGGTCAGCCAATTAAATGACTGAATCATTTAAGAACAGAAGAGGTAGAGGTGTAAAAGACACTAATCAGAGTTATCTCCTCTAAAAGTAATGAATTTCATTGTACAGCCAGACCCTGTGGTGAATGAAGTGAAGGTGTCATTTACAGAGTGGAAAATATGTGCTTTTCAGAGGGCTCGGCATGCTGATAAGCGTACTTTTCCACTCAGTGAGGAAGGCAATGGTAAACCACCTCACTCCTCGTTTTACTTAGTAAAACCTCTAGAGGTTCAAACCAGCCTTTTGGCTGTTGACCTAAACAACAATATACAATAGAATTAATTTCAAACAGCAGGATGCATTAGAAAGATTTATTTTCTATGCAAGTTTGTTTTTATTATTTACAGCCAAACAGAGGTTAGTTTCAAAATCACCCAAGTAATTTATTTTAAATGTGAAACATTGCAACACATACAGGTCGAGTTAACTCAACAACAGTATTTCACCGGTAAAATAACGCTATTTAGTACCATATACTCAACTGCTGACGAGTGTTGATGTATCAAAAAGATCAACGTAAGAGTTTAAAATTTTGAAAATTTTTAACAAAACAAGGCACATATAAATGACCAAAACTACTACAAAATGATTCAGCAGAAGTGTTAATTATTGGGTCTTAACACTCTAACCATGTACATTTCTAGTTTTAAAACAAATAAATTTATCAGGAGAAGACACTGGAGAATATTTTACGACACTCAGATCAACTCTTATTAAAAAAAAAATATGGGCACCACTTTTAAAATATTGTTTCACTTAAAAATACATGTACATATAAAATTAAAACTGGATAATTTTATGTCCACACAAGCGATGTTATTTCAGTGTACACCCTTTTGCCTGTACGCAATAAACAGATGGAATAATTTTTCTTTACGTTGATGTCGAGATTTAAAGACCATTATTTAACTAATACTAAATACTGGAGCCCGAAAAGACAAGAAAATATAATTATGTATATCACCGTAAGTTCTATTTGTTTCAATCAATTTTTATGACAATGGGTAAGATAGATATTGTGTAATTGGTGGCAATTTTAATTTATTTTCAGATGTCTGTCCGTCACACCCAGATGCCAAAAAATGGTTTTCAGATTTGTAATCTACGAAAAAAGTTAGTGGGGCTGGATTGGGTTTGTATAAAAAGAGTTTTATACAAATGACTGAAGATGTATAGATTCTATAGATTTTAAATAAGTGAGAAAAACATTTTTTAGTTTCAATTATTTTATTTACTCTGATGATGGTGGATTTACCGAAACACGTGTAAGTAAAAATAAAAATAAAAGTTGAAGCAGTTAAAAAGAAGATTAGTGAAATTATTATATAAATTCATTATTAAAATAGAATTTATTTCAAACTGCAGGATGCATTATAAAGATTTATTTTTGAATAATTGAAACAAGCAAAACTTACTGTATAAAACGAAAAAATAAACCAAGATAATAAATCTACCATATCAACATACCTAACAGAAAAATGACTATCACAATTCAATCCAACAATAGCTTCTGTTAACTATAAAATAGTGAAGATATTCTGCATTTCCTCACATCTCCAGGTCAGATAGAAACATGTTATTTGTTACAATATATCTAGAAATTTCTTTGCGGTAAATTGTGCATACATAAATGTGTTTTAACCTGTCCAGAAGATATTTAGATAATTTATTATCTTAAGATAAATATTTCTTTAAGACAGTTTTAATTTGTATAAATGGTCAAAAATTGATTTGTGAAGTACGAGAGGATATGCTCTCTCTCTCTAGGAAACTGGAGGATGAAGACTGACAATATATAGATCAGTGGCTGTTGGGATGCGAGAGAGAGCATACGCTGTAAAGACACTCTAAAGAATGTTTATATTGACAATCTAGTCAAAATGATTAGTATTCTTTGCCTGTAGTGCCAGTCACTACGCTCTCACAATTAGGAAATACAGTGCAATAATTATAGATTAAAAAGGATAAAAGAAAAGAGAATCCAACAACACACACTAATAACCTGGAGATGGCGACTATCATTAAACGAAACAAAATTTTTTCCAAAAATAAATGAAATCATTCATATAGGAAACGACATTTCTATAATAACCATCAGACTAATGTATACATATCACACGATCCGTACATTGATTAAAATTATACTCCTTACATTATAAATGCACAACTCGTAACCGATTAAAATGAGCAAAAGGTAAACAAATCACATCAACTCTATAACGTTGCGTCTCGATTGGTTCTCCTGTAAATCGGGCCCATCTAACGTAATAACAAGCAGATTGGCCTGATCGCGTATTTCGTGTACAGTTTCCACGAGATTATACTCGTCATCGTAAAGCTGATGATCGAGACTTCTGACGGGTAAATTCAAATCGTAACTGAACAATCCGATATTCTGACTATTACGTAATTTCGACGCTTCACGTTGCGCCAACGTGAAACTCGAGTTATTCTGATTGCATAACGAATTCGCGTTTATCAATTTAACGTTAGTCAATTTGGTGTACGCTTCTAAATGGCATTCGTTCAATTCCGAATTCCAGATGAAGAAACACCGGCATTCGTAATAATCTCGTTTATCCATCATCTGTTTCTTATACTGATATATCAACGGTTCCACATTCAATCTCATGTGTACTAAGAATAATATATCGTCGTTAAACGGGCAAATGTTGATGATTTCTGTTTCGTAATCGTTTAACGACCAAAATTTATAACCTTCACAATTGCTGACTATATCGGCGGCTCTGTGACACAATGGTTCGATATCGAGGCTGTTCTGTCGGACGAATACCGACGGCATATTCAATTTACCTGCTTTACAGTTAGATACCATTTGTAACTGTGAATACGCAGTACCATGCACCACGATCGGCAATGCGCAATGGAAGCCGATACTGCTTTGGTCATCATCTTCTATGTCGGTAATCGTTGATATCAATTCTTCATCTACTTCGATATACCTTCGATCGAGTTGAACTGAACAGCCCTGGATTAAATGGTGTCCAAATGCATCATTCAATTGATCTTTTACGGCTTCTGAAAGACACACATTTGCATTAGTCAACAAATTTATGAGATCGAAAAATACTGGGTGTTGGTAAATTCACTATGCACTTGACTTAACTTTCTTAAGAAATCATTACTTTAACACTTTGAAGCCAAAGCTCGAGTATAGCTCGCGGTGAGCGTAAATCGCAGTTGTCCGAAGCCTGAGTATACCTCAGGCCGGGAGGCGAAGCAAGTCAGTGATCGGCTGGCTTGCATGTGCCGAAGCATCACGTCCAAGAGAGCACACCTGCTCCCTTACTTTTTGTAGCAGTTTTTCGTGCCCGTGCCTCTGGAAACTCCTCGGCTTTGTATGGCTACTTTTCAGCCACGCATTGGTCTCGCCGAGGTGAGCTGAGATGCTGGGCTTCAGTCTGTCTGTCTATCCCTATCCTTGTCCTCGGCATCTAGCACTTTTTCTATCCGTGCTAGAGGCAACTTCTCCTACTTTAGCTTTTGCCCAACCCAAGTGGTGTTAGTCGTACCGTGCCCAAGGGTGGATGGCACTGGGGCTTTTAATCAGTGTCTTAACGGTGCCTGTAGGATACCTGGCTCCTCCTACAGTATGGTGCCTTACCTCTGTACGCGGGGCTATGCAGGGGCGGACCTATTATCTCCCTAGCTGCAAGTGGGGACCAGATGGTACCCATTTCATTTGAAATTATGAAAAACAGCTATGGATGCTGTGACTCTGGAAGGAGTGGATTTAAACTACTCCCCTGAGTTAGAGTATCTGGGGGCTGTCATGGATGGTGGCCTAACCTGGTAAGGCCACAGGTCCAGGACTGTGGAGAAGGCTATAAAGGCCTTATGGATATGTGAGAGTCTGCTGGGAGGACTCCGGGGCTTGGGCCTCGTATGGTGGAATGGGCTTATGTGGGCATCATTCTGCCAATGGTCACGTACGAAGTTGCTGTATGGTGGCCAACAACAGATCTAGGATGGCGCAGGATCGGCTGAGGAGCTATAGAGACTGGCCTGCCTAGGGATATGTGGTGCAATGTGCACTGGTCCAACGGCCGCTATGGAGGCGATGGTTGATTTGCCTCCTTTTCATGTGCAAGTGAGGGGAGAGGCGATTGGAACTGCCTTGAGGCTGGAGGACGGGATCGGGGTCCCATCAGTGGAGATGGGCCACACTGAGATCTTCAAGGTTTGAAGGGATGGGTGTGGTATGTGGTCCTTGGGACCGTATGAGCAGATCATACAAATTCTCCGACACACTGAGGATGAAAATTTTTGATCGTCAGGAGTGGGCGGAGGGTAGGCCGGTGAGGCCGGAAGGGGCTACCTTTTGGTATATTGAAGGCCCTGTGATGAGTGGAAGAGCGGGATTGGGGGCCTGGGGGTCCGGGGGAATGACTTCCCTGGCCCTTGGGTGTAACATGACCGTCTTCCAAGATGAAATATGGGCCATTGAGGTCTGTGCGGAGAGGCGTATTGTAAGGCGCCTCAGTGGGTCGCACATTTATATTTTTGCAGTTGCATTGTGGGTGGCTGCAAAGGTATAGCACTGTTGGGTGGGGATGTGTTAACACCTGCTCAGGTAAGTGCATTAAATCCTAGGCAGACCCTGCGCTTTATCGAAGGTGCGGGCCTTGCATAAACTAGGAATGGGGGCAATCACAAAAGATCTTTTAGGTCGCGGTGAGGAGGGGCTGGAGAAGCCCGAACGCCCTTGTTATAATGAATGAATGAATGAATACCTCAGGCCGCCACTTTAAATTCTGTAGTAAGATTCAGACAAGGTTATATTGGGCTTCGGTTGCACAGATTCTTTCTATATTTTATTTAGTTTAATTTTTTATGCTTGCAGCGAAATCTACAAAATATTTTGTGAACTATGTTGAAAAACATTGAGCCGTGTTTAATTTTTTGTTTTTGTTGATGTACATGTGTACATTGTTATGATTCTTTCGTAGTTATATGAGGTTTGTAGTTACTCTGTATTTGATATTTGTAAGTAATATAGTTATATCTACTTTGTAATAATTGTTTTCCTTTCATATTTTGTCAGTAATCATTTTCGTTCGGTTAACTGTTCGATTGTATATGTTGTACTATTTTGTATTCCAGATCACTTTGTTTGTGCGGTTATTTGACAGTAATATTTATAATTTCTTTTTAATTTTATGTTTTCTGTGTCTTGTTGTAATGTTTGCTCTGAATATAGCAAAGCTGCAACTGGAAAGGCTGGAAGAAAAGAAACAACCTGGTACTGCCCTGACTGTAATGTTGCATTGTGCTTACCAGTGTGTTACCGAGGGTTTCATACAAAGGCTAATTAAGTGTATAATGTTTTAAATTTTAGTACTCAACATTTTTGGTTTGTAGTTTATTTCATTGGCTTTCTGTAGACTTTATATAAACTGTTTTTTAGTAGTGTTTAGGATTGTAAAACTCAAAAACTAGGTAGTGTGTAGCACGTAACAATTTCTTTTTTCATAATTTTTTGTGTATATTTGGATAACTCTCATAAGTTTAGTAAGTATAATAATTTCAATGTAAATAAATAGTAATAAACTTTCTTATATATAAGAAAGTTTATTACTATTTATTTAAACTTTCTTATATATAAGAAAGTTTATTACTATTTATTTACATTGAAATTATTATACTTACTAAACTTATGAGAGTTATCCAAATATACACAAAAAATTATGAAAAAAGAAATTGTTACGTGCTACACACTACCTAGTTTTTGAGTTTTACAATCCTAAACACTACTAAAAAACAGTTTATATAAAGTCTACAGAAAGCCAATGAAATAAACTACAAACCAAAAATGTTGAGTACTAAAATTTAAAACATTATACACTTAATTAGCAAAAATAATTAAGATATGATAGAAATTAAATCTTTTAGAATTTTTTGAAGTTTACTCTAAAACCCCCAGGATATATACCTTGTTCTTATACTGCCCTACTAAGAAAGAAGGCAGTAAGTGCAAAAAGCTGAAGTGTTGGGAAATGGCTTTATAGTATTTTTGACAGCTGTAACACAATTATTAATGTAACATGATTTTGTGATTATATGGTAAAAAGGGAAGTTTTTAACTTTTTTAAGTTAAAAATTGAAAAAGTTAGTTACAACAATTAAAAAAGCAGATACTGCTTTTTTGCCTGGTAAACATACCTGGTTGGTTGGTAGGAGAGGGACACATAGTTTAATTTATTTAATTTTTTCAAGCTCTACAGCCTGCTAAGGCTTGTGCCCAATATTTTATTATAATTTTTTAAAATCCATATTCAAGAATTTGTCCACAGATCAATATTTAAGGTGGTGCAACCTTAAACTTTTATGATTAATCGACAATCATATACAAAGCAGTAAATGAATTCAGTATCAAGTTCTACTACGTAAAAAATCAGTATCTGTAGCATACTAAGAAATAAGGCAGTAACTATAGTGCAGATACTGCCTTTTCTCTTAGTATCTGAATATACTCTTCTTTTTCTTTGTAAGCCTGGCAAAAACATTTAGATAATGCTTTTGAATACCTCGATATCTAAGTAACCGTTGTAGGTAGGGCTTTTTTAGTAAGTTCACTAAATTCCTTGTGCTCCAAAACATAAGAATACATATAAAACTCAAAATCGAGAAATTTGCAGTTACTGCCTTTTTTCTTAGCAGGGCAGTATAGGTCAGGCTTCAAAGTGTTAATCACTACATTATTACACAATATTGGATTGTTTAAAAAAGGTGTCACAAATGGCCTCCTTTCTTAGGCATCAATACAGTGCTGCACTGTTTCAATTTGTTTTCAAATACGCAACCCAAACCATAAACATCAAGTGATTCTTTGAATGTATGCTGTTACAGTTACTTGAGTCACGAGTTTGCCTTTGGTTTTAACAAGGGGTAAAGGGGGAGAAAGCATAAGTGGGCATGCGCGACTGCTTTGGTATCAGTTCACCACCACAACAACCTAAACTATACTTAGAGGGCATACAGTATATCGTGGAACCTTTTGTAGAGTCTGTCTACGCTAAGAGTACTCCGACTTAGCCAACCAGCAATACAAGTGCGCATGCGTATTAATTAAAAATACGCATAGCATGATCAAAAACAAAATTCCTTACAACACTGATTCACTCTAAGCTTAATATAATAAAAACATGTTCAATTCATTTGTTAGAAAATGTTTCATAAATCTAACATTACTTTACCATTAATAACTAAAACTTTTACTATTGTTACTCCTACATTGTTATTTTCCGTTACATTATTTACTATTATTACATTATTATTTATGATTAGTCGGTTTTTATTATAGACTCAGTTTCATTTTTAGTCACAAGTAATAGAAGACTAATGCACTCCAATTATAACAGGAAAGCAAACAACTCCAAAGATTCGTTGTTTATCATTTCAGATTGTTTATTTCATATCATTAAAATAATTAATGTCTCTGACTAGTTTAATACAACTGTTTGCACCTGCTCGTGTTTAACTCATTTTTAGTTTCATCAGTTATCTTTTGGAATTGTATCGGTTCGTTTCGACTTTTTTTGTAGACTGACGTTGAAAAGTTTTGTAAGCTGTGTTTTGGTAACATGCATGATGGTGAATGTGTTGGGTTTTTGAAACATAAAAGCGGTAAACATTAAACAGTACAAAAAAATTTTGTTAAACCTAATGGTTAAAATAATTAATTAAGAGTCTTTACCAAACTAGAATAATTACAAGTAATCTGAATGGTATATATAATTGTAAACGCTTAAAGGATGATGTTTATTTTAGCTGGATGTAGATATTTTTTAAGATGAAACGTAGTGCAAGATAATTGTACGGCGGAAAGGTAGATACGCGCCAACTAGTGTAAAATTTTCGTTTACAACCTATAGGCGCTTGCCTCGCCTGGAGTACTCTTACAGTAGATAGACTATAGGTTAACTGTACAAATCTAACTGTTTGTTTCCGTAAACAGAAATGTTGGTTTCTCGAAAACACAGTTGAACTGTTCACAGTACTGAACAAAATCTAATATACAATGTAATAAAATGCTGTGAAGTTGAAGCTAAACAAAAATACCTTTCTGTGCCTCTTAACAATAGCCATGAGCGAGCGGCTAACTACTGTGATGTTTATCTTTCCGTAATTCAAAATTTAAAGAAGGAAGTTAAAGACAGTGAAGAAGATAATTCATCAACAGTTTTTTCACATCTGGTAAAACAAAAGGAAACGGTTATATCAATAAGAAAGTGATGCCGACATGTGAACAGTTATTACCGGTTTTGAAAAAAAGGCTAAATTTTAGTTGGAAACTTTGAATGTTATGAAAAATGTTCAAAGAAATGGCGTTTATGTGGAAAAAGTGACAGTTACAACGAAGTAACTACTTTCGGCTGATCACCTAAACAACAGCATTACATACAGGGCAAGAGAAAGTAAAAATAAATATTGAAAAATTTAATTTAATTACTTACTATTTAACATTTTTGGTTTGATTTCTTCTTTAGCCGGAGTTGTTGATGCCTTGATACTTTTTTCATCATCTGAAGTAGGATCGGTTAATTGCTTGTTGTTGGCACAATTAATTAATTTAGAATTGTACTTATTCCTGTTGCACGGTCTCAACACGACTTTGATTTTGGAAAGCAACTGAGTCGTCGAAATTCTACCGTTTATAAAATCACCGGTCTCAAAATCGGTATCGATAAAATGGCCGTTATCCTTCTTCGTATTTAATTTCGTAGAAGCGATTAGATTCTGCGACAATCGTTTCTTATTCGGATACAACGACCAAAAATCAAACAACCGTTGTTTCTTGTTGTAATACTTGAGGTAATTGTTAGTTTTCAACGAATTCCGTTGAGGTATTTCTAGGAATTTCTGTATGATATTATGTCGTTTGATGTCGACCGGATTCGGTATCCATGCGGTTTCGCATTTCGGCGACAACGACGAAATCGAATCGACTTCCCATTCTTTAATGATATCTAACACAGTTTCACGCTTTGATTCGTCGCTAAAATTATTACTTTCTACATAATTATCACAGAGATCTTGCTTATCGTCATCTAGCGCCGTTTTTATAACGAGCTGAGTATTTAATTTATTATTAATAATACTTGCCGAATCTTTCACCGTCGCGTCTGACGTTTCGGAGCAGCTAATATCACTAGAATTAGGAGAATTAATTACCGTATGATTACTAATAAAACTACTACTCGAATTATCGCTATCAGTACAATCTAAAATTACATTCTTATTATTAAATGGACTTGAAGGCGGCGTATTAATGTTGCAAATACACGCCTTTGTAAAGCTGATACTAATGGAATCACAAGTGAGCGGCGACTTATCACAACTCTGCACAAGTTTATCAAAATTTTGCGACGCGTTATCACAACTGTTGCGATTATCGTCGTTTAATAATAAATCTTGTACGTTTTCAGTCTTATGATCGTTACAGTTACGTCTTTCAGTCCAACGGATTTTACTGCTCTGTTGATTGATTAGCATTTTTGTGAACGGCTGTTGTATGTCTAGCTTCGATGCGATAATTTGTTGGTTAAGCCGTTTATCGTTATCTTCGCTATTATTACTAATTAAATCAGTCTTATCGCAGTTAGTTTTGTTATTCGGGTTCTTTTCGGGCGACGGTGTACTGAACTTATATCGCGGCAATTTATTTTTACCCTCCGGTTGTATATTTTCCATATCTTCTTCGTCGCTACAAAATTCGTACATTTTATCGGCCAATCGTTTTCTTCGATACCATTTCAATTTCGGTTCACAACCGTCTTCCGCTTCTTCAAACGCATAAACCTATAACAAAGACAATTTAACATTTGAAACAAACACAACAATTACAGTACATCCTTCTTAAGAGCTACAAGTATTACAAGGGCGAATGAAATAAAAACCGGATTTCTGCTTGTACTGATAGAGGGGCGTGGCTTCTCAGATTCATGGGTGGGGAAGCTTAGAAGACATTACCACCTTTTTAGTGACTACCACAATGTCTGAGCAACAAGTTCTGTTATCCGTTGCACAAAGAATTATAATTAAATTTATAGCTAATACTGATATTAGCTCGTATGAACATTACAACACAAGTAAATATTATTAACCCTTTACATGGTAAATGTATAATGAAAATTAAAAAAAAAAATTTATAGTGTTTTTTTGCTTAACACCCACTTGTAAGAGAATGCAAACACTAAAATTGTAAATCGGGTTGTTTGGTGGTAAAAATAAAAAATTGCCGTTTTTAAACTGAAAAAAAAACTATAATACAGTTATAAAACTTGAAGCATGGACCACAATGTATCATCCATCAAAAAGAAAGTTTTTCATAAAAACAGAAATGTAAGAGATGAAAGTCCTAAGGGAAATACAGGTAAAACCACCAAGTACTAAAAGGAATAGAAGTAAAAGAAAAATGAAAGTTAGATATACAGGGTTAGAAATAGAAAAGATAACGGACGTTATGCAAAAATTATAAATTCAATTTTGAGGACATATTTATAGAACAAGTTAGAAAAAATTTATGAAACAATTATTTGATAGATGCAAAAATTACAAAATAGAATAGATGGTTGATTAAAAACTGAACAAGATTTCTGAAAGAGATAAAGGTGTTATAAAAAAATGTAAAAAAGCCTTGATCAGAAAATAAATAAGTTTAGTGAAAAAATGTAAAAGGCTTGAGAAAGATGAAAAGTAATGATGAGAAAAGGAAAACACCAACTGTGAGAAACAATGAAAAATAAAAATCTGGTGTGAAACACTCACACGACTTTCTCTTGCCAATACAAATAATTAACAATAAAACGTAACATTTGTCATAAAAACATTAGAAATAAACAGAAACCTAACCTCGAAAACATAACCTTATTTTAATCATGAGTTAAAGACGCAAAATGAAAATCGACCTCAGTTAGGCTTAAAAATACGGAAAATCACTCTTTCACGCTTAACTAGGCTCTGTAGACAAAAATGATTTTAATAAAAGTTGTAGATCTTTTAATTTTTTATAAATTTGATTATATCCACTTTTGTCGTAAAATGCATACCAAGGCCAAAATCTTTAAAAAATCAATTTTTCACACGTTTTCGTGAGAAAAAAATAAGAAATCGCTAATTACTACTAAACTAAGCGTTAAATGAAAAAATGTTTGAAATAATAGTAATTAATTAAATAATAGTAATAAGTTGTAGAATTTTAAATTCTCTACAACTTGAGCATATACATTTTTGTGGTAAAATGCATACATCACAATCTTAAGAAAACAATTTTTTTTGAGAAAACAGCCTCACCAAGAATTTCAGCGAACATGGCGCCTACCCTATCTTGTAGAACATAAAAAAATTAAGTAATCCAGGTGATTTAAATAAAAATCATAGGACCAGTTTTTGAGAAAATCGCAAAAAAGTGAAAAATTACACGAATAAACTACTACTTCCGGTTGACCGATTTTGATGAAAATGTTCGCATCGGGTCCGGTAGTGGTATGTAACTTAAGTTTCTAAGTTCATATGATGTTCCGTTCTTGAGATATTCTGTATACACACACACACACAGACCAATCGCTAAAAACATGTTTTTTGGGTTCAGGGGGTCTGCAAACGTGTAGATCCGGTGAAGAGTGGATTTGTTAAAATCGACATGAAAACAATACTTTCCTTCCTATATATTCATATAGGCAAGAGAAACTAAAAAAAATGGAACATTATTTAAATTTATCAGAAACAGCACAAAAATTTAATAGTTAATTCAGTACAATAATAGTGAAATGAATAATATTGTATAAATGTAAAGTCACGTAATATTTGCTCAGGCACGTTTCAACTGAACATTAATTAATATTAAATGTTGCAATCACCATGGTTATTATGAAATTCATGTTAGCGTACTTACAACGGACTAGAGCACTACTCTATAATACAGACACCATAAAAAAAAAAAAAAAAAATCAAGTGTGAAACACTCACACGATTTTCTCTTGCCAATGCAAATGATAATAAAACATTAGAAATAAACAAAAAACTAACCTCAATAAACATAACCTAATTTTAATCATGAGTAATAGATGCAAAATGAAAATCAACCTGTTTTGCTTAAAAATATAGAAAATCACTCTTTCACGCTAAACTAGGCACTGCACAAAAAAATGCTCTAAATAAAAGTTGTAGATCTTTTAATTTCCTATAAATTTTATTATATATACTTTTGTTGTAAAATGCATACTAAGGCCGAAATCTTAAAAAAATCGATTTTTCACATGTTTTCGTGAAAACAAAACAGAAAAGTGCTAATTACTGCTTAACTAAGCGTTATACAAAAAAATATTTGAAATAAAAGTTGTAGGACTTTAAATTCTCTACAACTTTTATTATATACATTTTTGCGCTAAAATGCATATTAAAACTGCAATCTTAAAAAAACAATTTTTTTTACGTGAAAACAGCCTCACCAAGAATTTCAGCAAACATGGCGCCTACCCTATCTTGTAGAGCATAAAAAATTTAGTAAACCAAGCGATTTTGAAAAAAATTGTAGGACCAGTTTTTAAGAAAATCGCAAAAAAGTAAAAAATTACACGAATAAACTACTACTTCTGGTTGACCGATTTTGATGAAAATGTTCGTGTCGGGTCCGGTAGTGGTATGTAACATAAGTTTAAAGTTTCAAGTTTGTATGATGTTCTGTTCTTGAGATATTCCACTGAGTGGAAAAGTATGCTTATCAGCATGCCAGGCCTTCTGCAAAGTATCTACTTTCCACCCTGCAAATGACACCATCACTTCATTCAACACAGGATCTACCTGTATAATGAAATTGATTACTCCTAGAAGAAATAACTGTGACTATACTCTATTCATTGTAAGAAAGCTACGTTGAGTAAACAGACTGCATGTGTAGTAGTGCATGTAGATACAACACACTAATCACAGAGCCAGGTCATCTCAAACTAATCTTTAACTAAAACTAAAAACTAGTAATCTCTAACTAAATGTTGTAAATCAGATATGCCAAATAGTGAGCAACGACTCGTTTTGTTTTTCTTCTCTAATAACAACACCATCACATCCTCATTCAAAAATAAATCTTTATAATGCATCCTGCAGTTTGAAATTAATTCTATTTTATCAAATGAATTTATATAATAAATTTCACTAACCTTCCTTTTTAACTGCGTCAACTTTTTTTTTCACTTACACGTGTTTCGGTGGATCCACTGTCATCAGAGTAAATAACATATAATTGAAACTGAAAACTTTATTTATTAAAAATCTGACTAAAGATGTATCATCTTCTGTAGATTTTTAATAAATAAAGTTATTAGTTTCAATTATATGTTATTTACTCTGATAATGGTGGATCCATTGAAACAAGTGTAAGTGAAAATTAAAGTTGACACAGTTAAAAAGAAAGGTTAGTGAAATTTATTACATAAATTCATTTGATAAAATAGAACCATCACATCCATTTATTTTCAGTTGGTTTGTTAATACTGTCTGAACGTTGACCATAGTTTGTTCCGTATCTGATATGTAATCTACTGTTATTTTTTTATGGAATTGTAATGGGTGACGTATCAGAATCTTCTGTTACCAAACACCGAAAAGGAAAGTATTTAAGAAGAGGCGAAAAAATAATTGTGTTAAAGGTGTTTAATAAGTTGTCACAGCGGAAGTGATAAAACTTACTTCTCAACTAAGGGTAAGCATACAGTGAACGCTGGTCGCTGGTCGCAGGTCACTTACAAACGGGAGCCTGCTAGTAGGAATAGGCCATTATATTTTAATCGGATGTCTCACAGTAAACGCTGGTGGAGAAAGCTGCGCACTGGTCATCTGCGCATATCAGCTCACTGGTTTGTTTTGAATAAACCTACCTGCTGCTTGCTGGCAGGTTGCTAAGTGCACTCGGCGTTGTATAATGCGTATTCATAAATAATAACAACTTGTTAATTAATTTTTTAACATAGGTTAATAAAACTAACTTTAAAAAATTATTACTGGCCAAACAATGCTTTATAATATTGAATATCGGTAGTCAAAAAGTTCAAAATACGTTTAAAATGTTCAAAGTAATCACAAATCTTTCTTCCGGTAATATTAGTTGCTTGAGCAAGTTGCACCATTGTTTTTGAAAACGAGTTCTACTTTAGACACTATAAAATTAAACATTTCCAGAGTCATTCTCGTGCATTTATAAAAACCTGTCTCTTATCTTTTTTTAATTGCGGAAAAAGATGATTATGCCAAACAATTTTCTGTTCTTATTTATGTCACTAACGGTATTGTCTTTAAATGATAATAATTTCGTGGAAACGTTTTCCGTTAGAAATAATTCATCACTGCTGCTACTGGAACTCATGTTGAATGCTGACAACTGAATGAAGGTTAAGCGCGTAGTTACATGCTCCCACTATGCGCGTTCACCACCATGAATCAGTACCTGCGACTAGCGTTCACTGTGCGTTTACCGTAAGAGGGGTATCAGTGAGTAGTATAAAAAAAAATGACAACAAATGCGTATCAAAACATCTGATGTATAATTCTGTGTATGGTTAAAAGCGCATGTAAGTTATCATATTGATGTTTTCTTAAAAGTGTCACCCGCTGTAGCAGCTCATTCTATAACCACTGTTTCATCTAAACATATCTTTCTTATGATGAACAGAGTTTACTTTCCACCCGGCAAATGACACCTTCACTTCATTCACCCTTGGGTCTGGCTGTATAATGAAATAGGAGATAACTGTGACTATAGTCCATCTACTGTAAGAGTACTCCGTGCGAGGCAAGCGCCTATAGGTTGTAAACAAAAGTTTTACACTAGTTGGCCCATATCTACCTCTCCGCCGAACAGTTATCATGCACTACATTCCATCATAAAAATATTTACATCCAGTTAAAATAAATATTATCCTTTAAGCGTTTTCCATTATACCGTTCTGATTACTTGTAATTATTGTAGTTTCATAAAGACTCCTTCTGCCCATAACAGACAGGTGGAGTGTCAAATTATTTACACTCAATCTGTTAGTTGCAGGGCTAAAATAAATAGTTCTGTATCTTATCACATGGTCAGCCAATTAAATGACTGAATCATTTAAGAACAGAAGAGGTAGAGGTGTAAAAGACACTAATCAGAGTTATCTCCTCTGAAAGTAATGAATTTCATTGTACAGCCAGACCCTGTGGTGAATGAAGTGAAGGTGTCATTTACAGAGTGGAAAATATGTGCTTTTCAGAGGGCCCGGCATGCTGATAAGTGTATTTTTCCTCTCAGTGAGGAAGGCAATGGTAAACCACCTCACTCCTCGTTTTACTTAGTAAAACCTCTACAGGTTCAAACCAGCCTTTCGGCTGATGACCTAAACAACAACAAAGACTCCTTAATTAATTATTTTAACCATTATATTTACAAAACATTTTTTTTCAACTTTTTAATGTTTACCGCTTTTATGTTTCAAAAACCCAACACATTCACCATCATGCATGTTAACAAAACACAGCTTACAAAACTTTTCAACGTCAGTCTACAAAAAATGTCGAAACGAACCGATACAATTCCAAAAGATAACTGATGAAACTAAAAATGAGTTAAACACGAGCAGGTGCAAACAGTTGTATTAAACTAGTCAGAGACATTAATTATTTTAATGATATGAAATAAACAATCTGAAATGATAAACAACGAATCTTTGGAGTTGTTTGCTTTCCTGTTATAGTTGAAGTGCATTAGTCTTCTATTACTTGTGACTAAAAATGAAACTGAGTCTATAATAAAAACCGACTTATCATAAATAATAATGTAATAATAGTAAAAAATGTACCGAAAAATAACAATGTAAGAATAACAATGTAAAATTTTAGTTATTAATCATAAACTAATGTTCGATTTATAAAACATTTTCTAACAAATGAATTGAACGTGTTTTTATTATACTAAGCTTGGAGCAAATCAGTGATGTATGGAATTTTGTTTTTGATCATGCTGTGGGTATTTTTAATTAATACGCATGCTCACTTGTATTGCTGGTTGCCTACGTCAGAGTACTCAGCGTAGACAGACTCTAGTGTCTTAACACTTGTACCTGTTCTGTAGTTAAATACTTCAGTCATATAATTGAGTGACCATGTGATGAGAGAGAGAGAGAGAACTAGCAGATGGAGTGCAAATATTTACATATAACACTCAACTTGTCTGTTATAGGCATTCTCTTTTATTATAAAATGTAATTATAATGCAAAGGATGCCAAAAGCCTAGTTTTATAATGCTCCTTCCCAGGCTAAAGACAAGATTTTTTTTGTACATCAGGTAGTATTTTTGTTCATAATAAACTGATTTGTATATTTTAAATTTATATTATTTTATTCACATACAAGATTTATTTCAATATTATAAATGAATATGTTAGTTATGTAAAAAAAATATGATTGAGTTATAAAAGAATATGTGTTATTGTATGATTGAAAATATGATTGAGTTATACGAGGGTTATCCAGAAAATAACCTCCGTTTTGAAATAAAAAGTAAACAAGTGAAGATACAAAAACTTTATATAAACACATCAAAACTACAGTTTTTCTCTATTTTTCGACATAGTCGCCAAACAGATTCAAGCACTTGTCGTACCTTGGAACAGTCTTTGAAATACCCTCTGCATAAAAATCTGCCACCTGTGAATGTAGCCAACCATTCACGGCATTTTAAAGCTCTTCGTCATTGGCGAACCGCTGAGATGCAAGCCACCGCTTCATGTTCGGGAACAGGTGAAAGCCACTAGAAGCCAAGTCCAGGCTGTTTGGTGATGATCAAAAACGTCCCATTTAAACTTGGCCAAAAGTTCATTTGTTCTTCCGAGCTGTATGAGGGCCATAAAACAAATGAACTTTTGGCCAAGTTTAAATGGGACATTTTTGATCATCCCCCAAACAGCCCGGACTTGGCTCCTAGTAACTTCCACCTGTTCCCAAACATGAAGCGGTGGCTTGCATCGCAGCGATTCACCAATGACGAAGAGCTTCAAAACGCCGTGAATGGTTGGCTACATTCACAGGTGGCAGATTTTTATGCAGAGGGTATTTCAAAGACTGTTCCAAGGTACGACAAGTGCTTGGATCTGTTTGGCGACTATGTCGAAAAATAGAGAAAAAATGTAGTTTTAATATGTATATAATAAAGTTTTTGTATCTTCACTCGTTTACTTTTTATTTCAAAACGGAGGTTATTTTCTGGATAACCCTCGTATAAGAATATGTGTTAGTTATGTATAAATAGATCATTTTAATTAATTACCTTTTCGGCTTGATCAGTAATAGTTCTCCTCCAAGCTTTCGTTTTTGTCGGCACAGGTTTCATAGCCAGATTTGGTATACGATTGCACCAGCGACGAGTTGTTCTCTGCACAACGAAAAGCCAAATATCAAATCAAATGAACATGCCAAAAATGAGTCGGTGTTACCAATAAAAAATAAACTGTTCTTTTAACAGAGCAGTATTTATTTATTATTGCTAAAAACAAGTACAATGAATCTTATCCTATCTTATTTCCTAATACCCGCATAGGTCTAGCCTGTGCGCGGGTATGAGTTGGTTTATTTTTTTTATTCTATTATAACAGCTTTTTATATCTACACTAAATTTACATAAAAAAAACAAAAATTTACAAAAAAAACATACAACAAAATTTCCTTATGTAAATATACAAAAAACAGGAAAATAGTATAAAAAATATATTAAAAAATAAAATGTCATGTAATGGCAAAGGATGAAGCAGATTATCGATGACAATGTTAACAAAAAATTTTTTAAGCTGACACAAGAGGAAGAGCAATTAGTTTGAAAACATAGAACTAATTAAATCCTCAGACTGCCCTCTCCCTAAATTAATCAGCCAGTTGGTTACTTTTCTTTTGTACATTTGAGTTACATCAGTATTTCGGATAGCCTCTGGTAAATTAAGGTATGTGATTGAGGCTAAATAACGTGCTGCTAATGCTGTTAATGGTTTTATGCAATCTAGGGGCTTCAAATCCAATACAGGTTACAGCTCTGGTATGGTAATTATGAGTTATTTTCTGTAGTACAGAAAGTTTATTAGATCTTATGTACAGTAATAAGTTTTTTTATGTAAAGTTGCCAAATGTCAAGTACCCGAAATCTACCGTATAATAAATCAGGAGGGAATTGTCTGTCACAATTTAAAGCGCTAAAGTATAGTTATCAATATAAAACTGATGGCATTTCAAAATTACCGTTATTATTGTTACTTATTGCTATAGTCCATCTACTGTAAGAGTACTCCACGTGAGGCAAGCGCCTATAGGTTGTAAACGAAAGTTTTACACCAGTTGGCGCATATCAACCTCTCCGCCTGACAATTATCTTGCAATATGTTCCGTCATAAAAATATCTATATCCAGCGAAAAT
Organism: Catonia carolina; assembly: GCA_035578175.1. Lineage (NCBI taxonomy): Eukaryota > Metazoa > Arthropoda > Insecta > Hemiptera > Achilidae > Catonia > Catonia carolina. Next base: position 2,714,978 of record JAQMRL010000024.1, on the reverse strand, counting down.
AAACAATATCCTTTAAGCGTTTTCAATTGTCACTCAAATTACTTGTATTTATTGTAGTTTTGTAAAGCGATTTCTTAATTAATTATTTTGACCATTACATTTAACGAAACAATTTTTTTCTACTTTTTAATGGTTGCCGCTTTTATGTTTCAAAAACTCAACACATTCACTATCACCCATGTTAACAAAACACAGCTTACAAAACTTTTCAACTTAAGTCTACGAAGAAAATCAAAACGAACCGATACAATACCAAAAGATAACTGATGAAACTAAAAATGAGTTAAACACGGGCAAGTGCAAACAGTTGTATTAAACTAATCACAGACATTAATTATTTTAATGATATGAAATAAAAAATCTGAAATGATAAACAATGAATCTTTGGAATTGTTTACTCTCCTGTTATAATTCAAGCGCATTAGTATTATATTACTTGTGACCAAAAATAAAATAAAACTGAGTCTATAATAAAAACCTACTAATCATAAATAATAATGTAATAATAGTAAATAATGTAACAAAAAATAACAATGTAAGAATAACAATAGTAAAAGTGTTAGTTATTAATGGTAAACTAATGTTCGATTTATAAAACATTTTCTAACAAATGAATTGAACGTGTTTTTATTATATTAAGCTTAGAGTGAATAATTAGTGTTTTATGGAATTTTGTTTTTGATCATGCTGTGGGTATTTTTAATTAATGCGCATGCTCACTTGTATTGCTGGTTACGTCGGAGTACTCTTAGCGTAGACAGACTCTAAGTACACCCTCACTGCGCACACTAGGCATGACAAAAGGTAGAACTAGGAGCTGTTGCAACCAGCAACCTCTCTTTAGTCCAGCACTTTCGGGACTGGGTGATGCGATATTACCGAATGTGATCATTAAAAAATAATAGCTGTGGCAACTTTTAAAATTGTCATTTATCATTTTCGTTTGTCATTCGATTCCTCATCAAGAGTGGATTGGGTTTGACCGGGAGAGACCCAAAACCGGGAATCAAGAAATCAAAGTCGAAATTTGGAAACAAACACAAAAATCTGGTGTGAAACACTCACACAACTTTCTCTTGCCAATGAAAATAACTAACAATAAACTTAACAATTATAATAAAACATTAGAAGTAAACAAAAAACTAACCTCAAAAAATATAACCTTAGTTTAATCATGAAGTGAAAGAGGCAAAATGAAAATCGACCTCAGTTTGACTTAAAAATACAGAAAATCACTCTTTCACGCTAAACTGGGCTCTGTAGAGAAGAATGCTCTAAATAAAAGTTGTAGATCTTTTAATTTCCTATAAATTTGATTATATACACTTTTGTCGCAAAATGCATACTAAGGCCGAAATCTTAAAAAAAAATTGATTTTTCACACGTTTTCGTGAGAAAAAACAGAAAATCTCTAATTACCGCTAAACTAAGCGTTATACAAAAAATGATTGAAATAAAAGCTGTAGGATTTTAAATGCTCTAAAATTCTCTGAAAACAATACTTTCCTTCCTATATATTCATATAGGCAAGAGAAAGTAATAGTGGCATTCGATTTCTCTGAATAAGTAAATAGAGAAATCAGTGATGGTTTTTGCCATTAGTCAAAGGTAAGCCTTTTTAAAAATTGCCACCGGTCGTGAGACAGGCCTCATGGAAGGGATTTTTCTTATTTTTTTAAATCTCATTCTTAGCATAGTGAATAAATTTTAAAAACTGTTACTTTACAAGTCTATTTTATATAATAACTTATACAATGTTGTTAAGGTCAACAGCCGAAAGGCTGGTTTGAACCTCTAGAGGTTTTACTAAGTAAAATCGAGGAGTGACGTGATTTAGTACTGCCTTCCTCGCTGAGTTGAAAGAGCATGCTTACCAGCATGCCAGGCCCTCTGAAAAGCTACTCTACTTTCCACCCTGCAAATGACACTTTCACTTTATTCACAACACAGTCTGGCTGTATAGTGAAATTCATTACTCTCAGAGGAGATAACTCTGATAGTGTCTTATAAACCTCTACCTCTTCTGTTCTTGAATATCTCGGTCATATATTTGGCTGACTACATGATCAGAAACAGAACTATTGTTTGTAGCCCTGGAACCAACAGATTGAGTTAAATTAATTTAACACTCCACCTGCCCGTTATGGGCATAACTTATACAATAAATTTCACTAATTAATTTTAAGCTGCCTTGATCGGTTAGTTGGTTTAGCTTTGAAAAGTTAGTGAAATTTATTGTATTTTTTTTTTTTTTTTTTTTTTTTTTGTTTAACGTCCGACTGTTCTGCAATTACTGCTAATGCAGACGGTGAATGATGAAATGATTTTTTGTAACGTATGAAAAAATGCCTTGCCTGAATGGGATTCGAACCCAAGACCGCATGATGAGAGGCGAGCACGTCACCAACTTCGCCAATGCGGCCGGCCAAAACTTATTACAATAACTTATTGTATTAAGTTATTCCATAAAATAGAATTGATTTTAAGCCGCAGGATGCATTATAAGGATTTATTTACTTAAAACCAGTCTTCAATTTAATTTTGTTGCTGCGAAGCATGCCGGGGGGGGGGGGGGACATGTAGTTTATTATAAAAGGTAAGAAAAAGAAATAGATTTAAGAATACATACTTCTGTTGACTGTTGCTGGTGCTGTTGCTGATACATTGATATCGACTGATGTATTTGACACGCTTGCGGGACATTCAATGGAAGAAAATATTCTTTCGGATAATTGAAGAACAATGATTTACCAACTCTATTCAAACAACACAAAACAAGTATTAGAAATTCGTTGAAACACATAAAACCCAGAAATAAATTAAAACAAACTAAACCTGTTTTAAACATGTTTTAACGTTAAAAATCTCCGTACTGTAGCAGTCAGTTTGACCTGCCGACATTCAAAATACCTGATTAATCAAATCAAATATAAATTTAAAAATAAATGATTTTCAAAATTTATAGTTTGAATTACTTCTTATATATTTTTCTAAAACAAAAACAAGGCGATTTTTAAAAAAAATTGTAGGACCAGTTTTTGAGAAAATCGCAAAAACGTGAAAAATTACATGTATAAAGTACTACTTCTGGTTGACCGATTTGGATGAAAATGTTCGTGTCAGGTTCGGTAGTGGTATGTAACTTAAGTTTCAAGTTCGTACGATGTTCCATTCTTGAGATATTCTGCACATGCACGCACGCACACACACACACACACACACACACACACAAACCAATCGCTAAAAACATGTTTTTTTGGGTTCAGAAGTCTGAAAACGTGTCAATTCAGGGAAAACTCGATTTCGAAAAATCGACATGAAAACAATACTTTTCTTCCTATGTATTCATATAGGCAAGAGAAAGTATTTATTCAAATGTTAAGTAGAAATTTTTAAAAAAACTTAATTTGTTAGACAATATTCATTTCTGTTTATTAATTTAAAAATCATTTTGCAAGTGCTGTGAGAAGTTTCTGTCTGTGCTATCTCGCGACAGCGAGATAGTCACTGTATAGCGACCAAAACATTAACGACAGACTGGCATAGAAACAGTATGGTACCAATGTAATTGAATAAGTAAAATTAGAAAAGTATTTATTGTCTGGTGTACTTACTTGTGAACGACACGTTCCGGCGCGATCGAATCCTTCGGCTGACAAGATTTCAAACGTACATTATTATTTTCCATCTCGACAAAAATGACGTGAAGGAAATTTCCCGAATTAAATACGATCTTGTTATCGAGTTTTAAGTTGATCGACGAATGAAAAGATGGAAATGGATACACGACATCAAATGAAGTGTGCATGGTAAGACCATGTTTCAAACAACTCAAACCGACACAGCTATCCCAATTAGCAGCCATATCTGAAACACAACACAAAACATACGATGTTAATTACAGCTGCATTAATCTGTTCAGTGTACAGTAGGCCCTCACATTACAATTGTAATTCGTTCTGGAAGAACGATCGTAAAGCGAAAATATCGTATTGTAAGACCGCATTCTTGCCCAATCATTAGACCATGTATACAATTCCACAAGAAATTTACATTAGCCTGTACATACAGATAACCCTATACATTCTTCAAATAGCGCTGATTTCAGTACAAATGATTTGATAATAGGTATAATTATAAAAAAATGCCTTTTTGAATTGTGTTTGATCTATCAGACACTTCAACGTCTTTTTAAACTGACTTTTGCTTTACAATCTTGGAAATTGTAGACTGGGAATAACCATATTGGCGAACCAATTCATTTATCCTAGCCCCTTCATTATGTTTCTTTATAATTTCTTGCTTTTCTTTAAAAAAATTTTACTTTTTATGTGCGATTTAGGACCCATTTTCACTGTAACTACAGTAACGTACACAGGAAACATGTTACCAAAAGTACAAAGAATACGTATGTATCATAATACAACAGACACTATGGCACAGATGCTAAACTGATAACCAAGGTAAAATGTGTGACACTACTAAATAGAATGGGTGCTGCGACAAAACTGAAAAACAGAAACAACCTTGAGCTGATGATGGGAGGGTGCGGATAGCATGGTCGAGGGTATCTTGACAAGAGGGAGGGAGTACATTTGATCAGAACTTCTTACTGTAGGGGTTGATGATTGGCAGGTCAGGTGCACGTACGACTTTGGGAATCCGATGGCTAATTTGATGACACATCGTAAAGTGAAATATCGTAAGGTGAGGGTCCACTGTACTGACAAGATATCTTGCATTGCACAACAACCGAGTATGACAGCTTCAAATTAGTTTCATTAGTTTTTTTTTTGCCGGCCGCATTAGCGCAGTTGGTAACGTGCTCGCCTCTCATCATGCGGTCTTGGGTTCGAATCCCATTCAGGTACGGCATATTTTCATACGTTACAAAAAATCATTTCATCCTTCACCGTCTGCATTAGCAGTAATTGCAGAACAGTCGAACGTTAAACAAAAAAAAAAAAAATTAGTTTCACTAATATCAATATTGTTACAACTCGTTATAGTAAAATAAAATTGTAAACTTTAATTTAATTAATTCACATATGTTTATTTAACAAAATTATTTGACAAGAAAAAACTAACCTTTACTAACGACAACAATGAATATAATGAGTTTATGAAATAAGTTCTTAAACAATTAAAACAATGAAATTCACGCAATTTATTAACAATAAAACAAAATAAAATAATATCCCTTACCAAATTAAACATTAAATACAATGTCTCATGACAAAATAACAAACTTCACCGTAACAAAGAATCCCGTACAATTTAGATCACTAACACGTCAGCCATTCAAACCGCGGCCGCGTCCCAAAAATGGAATCCTTCTTTTTTATAATTAATCAGTCAGCTGTTTATAAACAGCTGATTTCATTTTCCGCCGCTTCATTATAACAATATTATTGATCTTTCCTATTTCTACACCTCACTCTTGATCTATTAGGAATCAATTTTTATATAGCCATACTGAAATTTGTAGAGCGTTAATTAAGGTTTTTTATTGAAAAAATTACAAAAATAAATCTGGTGTGAAACACTCACACAACTTTCTCTTGTCAATGCAAATCTTTAACAATAAACCTAACATTAGTAATAAAACATTAAAAATAAACAAAACAACTAACCTCAATAAACATGATCTAATTTTTTATTTTTTTTATTTAACGTCGCATCAACTGCAACGGTCATTAGCGACGACGCCGGGGTGTAACTGTTTACAATGGAAGATGAAATGATTTTTTTTATTTGTAATGTATGAAAATATGCCGTGCCTGAGTGGGATTCGAACCCAGGACCGCATGATGAGAGGCGAGCACGTTACCAACTGCGCCAATGCGGCCAGCATGATCTAATTTTAATCATAAGTGAAAGACGCAAAATGAAAATAAACTTCAGTTTGGCTTAAAAATACGGAAAATCACTCTTTCACGCTAAACTAGGCTCTGTAGAGAAAAATGCTTGAATTAAAAGTTGTAGATCTTTTAATTTTCTATAAGTTTTACTATATACATTTTTGTCGTAAAATGCATACTAAGGCTGAAATAGTATAAAAATCGATTTTTAACACATTTTCGCGAGAAAAATACAGAAAATCGCTAATTACCGCTAAACTAAGAATTATACAAAAAAATGTTTGAAATAAAAATTGTAGGATTTTAAATTTTCTGCATTTTTTTAAAATAAATTTTTGTGCTAAAATGCATACTAAAGCTGTAATCGTAAAATAGCAATATTTTAACGTAAAAACAGCTTAACCAAGAATTTCAGCAAACATGGCACCTACCCTATCTTGCAGAGCATAAAAAATTTAGTAAACCAGGCGATTTTAAAAAAAATCGTAGGACCAGTTTTTGAGAAAATCGCAAAAAAGTGAAAAATTACACGAATAAATTACCACTTCTGGTTGACCGATTTGATGAAAATGTTCGTGTCGGGTCCGGTAGTGGTATGTAACTTAAGTTTCAAGTTTAAAATTCGTACGATGTTCCATTCTTGAGATATTTTGTACACACACACACACACACACACACACACACATTTACACACACACACACACACACACAGACCAATCGCTAAAAACATGTTTTTTTGGGTTCAAGGGGTCTGAAAATGTGTAGATCCGGTGAAAACTCAATTTTTTAAAATAGACATGAAAACAATACTTTCCTTCCTTATACATTCATATAGGCAAGAGAAAGTAATAACTCAATATCATGATCAGTAAGATCACGTACTATTAGTCAATGCCATTTTTACTTTCTCTTGCCTATATGAATATATATATAGAAAGGAAAGTATTGTTTTCATGTCGATTTTAAGAAATTGAGTTTTCACCGGATCTACACGTTTTCAGACCCCCTGAACCCAAAAATCATGTTTTTAGCAATTGGTCTGCGTGTGTATACAAAATATCTCAAGAACGGAACATCGTACGAACTTGAAGCTTAAAACTTAAGTTACATACCAAAACTGGACCCGACACGAACGTTTTCATCAAAATCGGTCAACCGGAAGTAGTAGTTTATTCGAGTAATTTTTCACTTTTTTGTGATTTTCTCAAAAACTGGTCCTACATTTTTTTTTTAAATTGCCTGGTTTACTCAATTTTTTATTCTCTACAAGATAGGGTAGGCGCCATGTTTGCTGAAATTCTTGGTGAGGCTGTTTTTATGTAAAGAAATAGTTTTTTTAAGATTACGGCTTTAATATGTATTATAGCGCAAAAATTTATATAATAAAAAATGTTGAGAATTTAAAATTCTACAACTTTTATTTCAAATATTTTTTTGTATAATGCTTAGTTTAGTGGTAATTAGCGATTTACTGTTTTTTCTCACGAAAATGTGTGAAAAATCAATTTTTTTAAGATTTTGGCCTTAGTATGCATTTCATGACAAAAGTGAATATAATCGAATTTTTACAAAATTAAAAGATCTACAACTTTTATTTAGAGCATTTTTCTCTTCAGAGTCTAGTTTAGCGTGAAAGAGTGACTTTCCGTATTTTTAAGCTATACAAGAGGTTGATTTTTGCTTTACGTCTTTCGCTCATGATTAAAATTAGGTTATGTTTATTGGAGTTAGTTTTTTGTTTATTTCTAATGTTTTATTACTAATGTTAGGTTTATTGTTAATTATTTGTACTGGCAAGAGAACGTTGTGTGGGTGTTTCACACCAGATTTTATGTTTACAAACAGAACAGGCCACGCAGAAAGGAAAATATCTCTTTACTCTAGTTACTCGAGTCACAAGGTTGCATTTGGTTTTTTTTAACGAAGGGTGAAGGGGGAGACAGCACCAGTGCGCATGCACGACTGCTTTGGTATCACAGTTCACCACTAAAACAACGTAAACTTTACTTAGAAAACACACGGTATATCACGAAATCTTTTGCAGGTTAACCCGACGAGAAAGGAGATTTTTAAAGATCACGCGGACTGTCATTTTACGCCTAATAAAAACTCTTTTATTTCATTCAGTTTCATTTCTAAAAAATTCAAAAAATTACCAATTATTTATAAAGAATTTGTTATTAGAACAATGTTAAAACCAATTTTTTTCGTTTTCATTTACGACCACAATAAAAATTGAAATTTAAGAAAAAATATTTTCTTTTAGTAATATCACTTTAGTACAAAAAAAGTGTCACAAAATCGGTAAAAAATATGTTTAGATATATATACATATATAAAGCAATTCATTGCAATAAAAACAATTTTTAGATATTGCAAATTGATTGACGCTTTCAAAAGATATCACACTTTTTGTTCAACAAAGTAACGTGCTAGATGAAAGAAATGGCGAAAAAACCACCTAAAAATAATGTGGTGTCTTTTCAATTTTTATTTACTAGTCTTCTATGCAAGTTCTATCTCTTTTGCGCCTGTTGCTTTGTGTATTATCCTTTTCTAAACAGGATAGCATAAATCAAAATTTGTTATCGTTTATTTTGACGCTAAATGAGAGGTTTAACCAAGGGGTAGACGAGATGGGTAGTGTTAACCTTCTTTGTTCGATTTTAGGGTCATAAAATTTGTCGCTGGCACTTTTAATTTATTGATTTCAATTGTTACATTTTAAACTAACTGATGATGTTATTCCCAAACAAATACGGTTTTTTGTTGAAAAGTTATGGATAAAAACGTTCAAATTTTAGTACTGGCTGTTCAAAAAAAATACATTTTTTTCGCGTAACACCACGTCGTCAATTTTCATTGTACAAATATGCAAGATATATCAAATGAAAGAAGAAAAAAGTTTCTATTTAATAAAACTAATCCCGTTAGAATATAATGAATAGTTGCGGAGATATTTGAGTTTAAAGAACGATGATGACGAATGGGTGATATTGGGCTTCCAGGCTAGTAAGGGTTAACTGTACGAATAAAACTCTTTGTTACCGTAAATAGAAATGGTGGTTTCTCGAAAACACGGTCAAACTGTTCACAGTGCTGAACGAAATCTAATATATAACGTAATAAAATGCTGTGAAGTTGAAGTGAAACAAAAATTCCTATCCGTGCGTCTTAACAAAAGCTGCGAGTGAGAGCGGCTAACTACTGTGATGTTTCTCTTTCCACAATTTGAAAAATAAAAATCTGGTGTAAAACACTCACACAACTTTCTCTTGCCAATGCAAATAATTAAAAATAAACCTAACATTAGAAATAAACAAAAAACTAACCTCGATAAACAGAACCTAATTTCAATTGTGAGTGAAAGACGCAAAACGAAAATCAACCTCAGTTTGGCTTAAAAATACAGAAAATCACTCTTTCACACTAAACTATTCTCTTTACAGAAAAATACTCTAAATAAAGTTGTAGATCTTTTAATATTCAATAAATTTGATTATATACACTTTTGTCATAAAACGCATACTAAAGCCGAAATCTTAAAAAAATCGATTTTTCATACATTTTCGTGAGAAAAAAAACCGAAAATCGCTAATTACCGCTAAACTAAGCGTTATACAAAAACATGTTGGATATAAAAGTTGTAGGATTTTAAATTCTCTACAACTTTAATTATAAAAATTTCCGCGCTCAAATGCATATTAAAGCCGTAATCTTAAAAAAATTTTTTTTACATGAAAACAGCCTCACCAAGAATTTCAGCAAAGATGGTGCCTACACTATTTTGTAGGGAATAAAAAGTTTAGTAAATGAGGCGATTTTTAAAAAACAAAATCGTAGGACCAGTTTATGAGAAAATCGCAAAAAGTGAAAAATTATACGAAAAAACTACTACTTCCGGTTGACCAATTTTGATGAAAATGTTTGTGTCGGGTCCGGTAGTGGTATGTAACTTAAGTTTTAAGTTTCAAGTTCGTACGATGTTCCGTTCTTGAGATATTTTGTATACACACACACACCACAGACCAATCGCTAAAAACATGTTTGTGTGGGTTGAGGGGGTCTGAAAACGTGTAGATCCGATGAAGAGTGGATTTCTTAAAATTGACATGAAAACAATACTTTCCTTCCTATATATTCATACAAGCATGAGAAAGTAATAACAATTAATATAGAAATACCTTCTTCATTAAACGATGAAGCAACGCTTTTGCATTCCTTGCAATCATTTGTAGATGGCAACGTAGTAATAGTAAAATAATACCTTCGCTGGTCTAGATCGGAAATCGAAGACGAAGAAGATGCCATATTTTCGTCATCATTTAGAGCACTGAAAACATATCAAAAGTTTAGTGAATTTTACAAATTTTTACATTTTTAGATGCTAAAAATTTCAAACATTGTATTTTGTCACCAGTCTCTCGACTGGTTTGATGCAGTTCTCCAAGCTGTTCTAACGGGTGTTTTATGAAGGACGCAATCCTGATTATAAGAAGATAGAAGTAATACATCGGTAAATTTTCTGTCCCCCAATCAGTATGTTGGCAAAAGTGTACTCAAGGCCAACTACCTAACACAGTTAAAATGTTCCAGTCAAGCATTAGTGTGGTGACAGCAGTCGTTTGGTTATATTGTGTCAGCAATGGTTTTTTCCAAGGAAGAAAGCATGTTTATTGTAGAGACTTACATACCAAGTAAATCTTGCAAATGTGTGCAAGATAAGTTTCAGTTGAAATTTCCCCGTTCTGCCGTTTTGAATAAATCGTCAATATTGCGTTTGATAAATAAATTCCGTAGAACTGGGAGTGTACTCGATGAGAAACCACCTCGCAAACCAACAAAGTTAACCGTGGAAGTTCTCAAAGATTTGAAAAATTGTTTGACTCAATCACCTAAAAAAATCACTTAGAAGATTATCATTGCAAGCTGGGTTAACATTAACAACTGTTTTCAGAGCTGCGAAAAAGTTACATTTGCATCCTATGTAAGGATTTACTAGCTATGTAAGTCTCTACAATAAACACATGTTCTTCCTTGGAAAAAACCATTGCTGACACAATATAACAAAACGACTGCCGTCACCACACTAATGCTTGACTGGAACATTTTAACTGTCTTAGGTAGTTGGCCTTAAGTACACTGTTGCTAACATACCGATATGGGGAGAGAAAATGTACCGATGTATTACATCTATCTTCTTATAATCAGGGTTGCGTCCTTAATAAAACACCTGTTATCTTGCACCCTGCAACACCCTACATCGTTTGTAATCTGCTTCAAATATTCTAACCTTTGTCTGCCCCTACAATTTACTCCCTCCATTATTGACAGAGGAGCAATATCTGGATGTCTCAAGATATGCCCTGCTAGCCTATCCCTTTTTCTTTCATCCATTCGTCTAACAACCTCTAAATTACTTTTTGGTCCGCTCACCTAATCTTTAACATTTTCCTCCAATACTTTCTATCCTCTTCCTTTCTACAGCCTCTACCGCGTTTCATGATCGAATCTCTCTGTCTTTCAAGAAACCTCTTTCATCTACCTATATAAATGGAGCCCAAGTGCGGTCAGGGAGTTAGTATTCGTTTGATCTTTGACGAGTGTTTATTGAGTGAGCTATCGATGCGTAGTACAGGTCACGTATCCAGGCATTGTAGTGGTTAACTATTGTTATATTATCTTGTGTATGTGCATTCTATATAATTGTTTGTAAGTAGTACTAAGTAAATTATTTAAGTTATTTATTGTATGATTTCATTATAATTAGTTTATTATTTATTTTGTAAATCTTTTAGTGGTAATAAATACTTGTAATTTAAAAACTTAAGTGTATTAATTATTTAATTACCTAGATCCTGAAACGGACCTTAGCGATAAGTGTCACAATACTTTCATTATAAATATAATACGGCTGTTAAAAATACCTGTGTAGGATGTTTGATAACGTGATATGTACCGACCTGTAACCATAAATAATAAGACGATTGCTGACATTAGGCCATTGAGCAATACCGATAGCGATAATATTATTGATCGCTTGATCTGAAAACAATTTCACTTCTGCGACTTTAGTGGCTTGTTTGAAAGGATGATGTAACCACCAATGCAAGCGATATTCATGAGACGGTGTCAACAAGCTAGTCAACCCTGTCAAATATGAATACGTGAGTAGGAAACGGCCGCATCTTGTTGTTCCCATAAATACATGTCTGGAAAAAAAAACATTTTTATTAAGAATTTTCCACAATAAATTAGCGATTATGAAACAAACAAGTAGGACAAATTTTGTGCAGAGATGAAAAAAGTTTGTACAAGACAGGTACGATGTTTGCTCACTGTGGACCACAAATGCAATTACATGTTTTTGTTTTAAGGTAAAAGGGTAAAGTAAACTGGACAATGCCATCTACCTGAGGGACCGGAGGTTTAAGGAAATCTGTGTTTTATTAGTGTGGAAAGGGTCGCCTATTGTGTTTTATTACTGGTGAAAGGGTCGCCTGTTGTTATGATGCGATGGACTCGTCTAGTTGTCTAAAGGCACTTTGACAGTTAACCTATTTTAAACCTATGCCATGTAAATGAACATGCAAAGATAATGCACTTTATTGTACATAAATTTTATATAACATAATTATAATGTATTTTAAATTAACAAATAAAACTTAAAAAGTAAAAATATAAATAGTGCAGTAGTGCAACAAGAGAAGATTTTATTTCTTGAGTTCTTCGTTTTCACTATTCATGCAGCCGCTTTAGATAATATGGAAAATTATTAGTTTTTTTCACAATAACCTCCTCATTTACCAAAAACAGTCGCAGATCTTTGCATGTTCATATGCATGGCATAGGTTTAAAACAGGTTAACTGTAAAAGTGCCTTTAGACAACTAGACGAGTCCATCGGATCATAACAACAAGCAACCCTTTCACCAGTAATAAAACACAATAGACAACCCTTTCTACATGAATAAAACGCAGATTTCCTTAAACCTCCGGTCCCTCAGGTAGATGGCCTCGTCCAGTTTACTTTACCCAGATAAAACACCAAGACGGTTATCATCCCCTGTTATTCCACATAAGGGTGTAGAACCCAAGTGAAGAACGCACTTTTCTTAAAACAATAAAACCAAGGCTGTAAAAGGGCTGTAAGTATAACAAAAAATCTGGTGTGAACTCACACAACTTTCTCTTGCCAATGCAAATAATGACCAATATAACCTAACATTAGTTATAAAACATTGGAAGTAAACAAAAAACTAAGCTCAAAAATCATAACCTTATTTTAATCATGAGTGAAAGATGCAAAATGAAAATCGACCTGTTTGGCTTTAAAATATGGAAAATCACTCTTTCATGCTAAACTAAGATCTGTAGAGAAAAATGCTCTAAATAAAAGTTTTAGATCTTTGAATTTCCTATAAATTTGATCAGTACACTTTTGTTGTAAAATGCATACTAAGGCCAAAATCTTAACAAAATAGATTTTTCACATGTTTTTGTAAGAAAAAACATACAAATCGGTAATTACCCCTAAACTAAGTTTTTTTTTCATAAAATGGTTGAAATAAAAGTTGTAGGGTTTTAAATGCTCTATAACTTTTATTATATAAATTTTTGCGCTAAAATGCATGTTAAAGCCGAAATCTTAAAAAACCAATTTTTTTACGTGAAAATAGCCTCACAAAGAATTTCAGCAAACATGGTGCCTACCCTATCTTGTAGAGCATAAAAAAATTTAGTAAAACAGGTGATTTTAAAAAAAATTGTAGGACCAGTTTTTTGAGAAAATCGCAAAAAAGTGAAAAATTACATGAATACACTACTACTTCCGGTTGACCGATTTTGATGAAAATGTTTGTGTCGAGTTCAGTAGAGGTATGCAACTTAAGTTTCAGGTTTCAAGTTCGTACAATGTTCCGTTCTTGAGATATTCTGTTCATACACACACACACACATGCACACACACACGCACACACACACACACACACACAAATACACACCAATCGCTAAAAAACATGTTTTTCGGGTTCAGGGGGCCTGAAAATGTGTAGATCCGGTGAAAACTCGATTTGTTAAAATCGACATGAAAACAATACTTTCCTTCCTATATATTCATATAGGCAAGAGAAAGTAAAAACATACAAACAAAGTTAAACCTAATACCACAGTTAGAATAAATAACACTTACAACATTGGCAACTTATAAATCTTACAATTAATGAATTGTAATTGCAGTATTAATTGTACTACAATTAATTTGTAAATCTTAACAAATTAGTATCACAGCCAAACACAAAAAAAATATCACAGGATATAAAGGATAAAATCGCTGATGCAGAGCTGGGTAACAGACACAATCAACCAACATGTGTTTGATTGTCAAAAGACAATTAGGTTTGGAGGCCATTAGGTCTCAAAATAAGGAAATTGTGGAAGACAACAGAAGTTTAAAGCAGGAATCACGTGTGCTATCCCAACGAATTGGCGTGCTGGAAAACAAGGTGAGGGAGTTGGAGCAGTACTCTAGGAGGAATAATATCGAAGTTAACGGCATACCAAAAACACCAGGTGAAAGTGAAATGGAAATTCTGCGTGATCTGGGTCGAGTCATCGGGGTGGAGGTTGATGTGAGGGAGGTAGTAGCAGTGCACAGGGTACCATCATACAATAAAGCTAGGACTCCATCTCTTATTGCTCGTTTCACCACCCGGGAACAGCGCGATACCTGGTTAAAGAAGTACCGAGAGAAAAAACGTATAATGGCTTGCGATGTCAACAGGGACTTTGCGGCGACCAGGGTCTACATCGGGGAACACCTCACACCTGATAATAAGGTTCTCCTAGCTCAGATGAAGGAGATATGCAAGTCTGAGAATGTACGGTTTGTGTGGTGCCGTGGGGGCAAATTCTACGTGCGTAAGTCAGAGGGTCACAAAAGTGTTAGAGTCATCCAGGCTGATGATATCAAGAAGATTAACTGGTAGGGGTATTGAGTATTTTGTTTGTTATAATGGACATCTCTATCGCGGTGAGTTTTGTTTTTGGCCAAATTATTGTTTTGTTCAATTGCGATATTATATATATGTTAAATTAAATTTTGTTTTGGTTCTTTGAAACTGTACAGCATTAGGAATATTGTTTATGTTAATTACTTTGTTGTGGGTAAACTTATGTATAGGCTTATAATCAGATTTGATTTATCAACCTTTGATTGTTTGTACAATTTGTATTTATTTATTTTTTCACATGTCGGGCATGGGCCAATGTTTTTTATTAACAATTTTTTGATTTTTTATGTTACTTTTTTTGAATGTTGTATCAGTAAGTGTCAATTTCTTTGGCATACTAACCTGTTATACTAATTATTGTGTACAATCTTAGTTTTGTTGTATTAATGTCAAATGGACACAGAATGTATAGCGTTCAATGATTTGGAGAACAACTTTTTCATTTCTCATGACATGAAAATTAACTTTGTCCATGTCAATATAAGAAGCATTAGGAAAAACTTCAATTTGTTTATTGCCCTTTTTAATAAACTGTTAGAATCCAAATCGATACAATTTGTGATAATGAGTGAAATCTGGATAACTAATGCGGAATTAAAACTCTATGAAATTCCTGGTTATTCTTGCTTCGCTAATTGTAATGAGACTTATCGGGCCGGAGGCTCTCTTATCTATGTAGATAAGAATATTAATGCTACTCAGGTCCAATGCCGTCTCACCTCGGCTGACTGTACACTCTTACAATTTAAAATTAATAATTTGCTTTTTTCTATTGCTGGTCTGTATAGACTCCATGGTGTCTCGCTATCAATTTTTTTACAAGAACTCCCGACTTTCCTTGCAAAATTTAAAACAAACGCACTGTTTTTTGGTGATGTAAATGTGGACATACTCGGAAAGGCAAATAATCCTGATAGGGATCGTTATATTTCAATCATGAACAACAGTGGACTTACGTCATTAATCAACATTCCTACTCGCATAACTGATATTTCTAAAACATGTATAGACCATATTTTTGTTCGTTACAGTAATACGAATGCACTGAAAGGTGGTGTTTTTGATATCGACTTATCTGACCATTGTGCAGTTGGATTAAATCTTTCTATCCCTAATAAAAAGTCATTTATTCCTAATCATGTCTATGATAACAGAAAATACATTGATATAAATAAATTAAAATCACACCTCCAATTAATAAACTGGAACGGAATTTTTAACAAAAATGATGTTGATTTCAGCTTCAATCAATTTCATTCTTTACTATCAAGTTGTTTCTTAGAAAATACTTCTGAAATTAAAATAAGTAATCAGTTATTTAGAGCAAAACAAATTAGCCCTTGGATGAATGATAACTTATTAAAACGAATTAGGATAAGAAACAAGTTGTACAATCAATTAAAATGTAGGCCTTACGATATTTGCTTTAGAAATAACTATGTAAACTTTAAAAATAAACTAGCTTCAGATATAGAATTAAGAAAAAATCAATACTATGCATATAAATTCCAGCAATGTGGAAATAGACCAGCTGATAATTGGCGAGTCATTAATTCATTGCTGGGAAGGAAAAATAAATTAATTGAAAAATTAGTAGTTGATGGTCGAGAAATAAATAACGAAAGGGAGATAGCAAACACTTTTAATAATTTCTTTTTGAATAGTGTTAATGTGTGCGCAATTTCTAAAAATTTGAGTGATTCACTTTATTTAAAATCACAGCCTAGTTCTTTATTTCTCAGTTTTGTTCACAAATGTGAAGTGGAAAGTGTAGTTTTAGGTATGCAAAATAAAAAATCATCTGGTTTTGATGGTTTTAATGTCTCTTTCATAAAGCAGATTATTCACCTAGTTTCTTGTCCACTTGCTCAACTGATTAATATTAGTTTTGTTACTGGGAAATTTCCTGAGTTGTTAAAAAAATCTGTTATTGTGCCAATTTTTAAAAGGGGCAACCCAGATGCGGTCGAGCAATATAGGCCAGTTTCATTACTTTCAATATTTTCCAAAATATTTGAGAAGGTTATGAGGACCAGACTATTAAACTTTTTAAATGTTACCGACTTTTTTTCCCCCAACCAGTTTGGCTTCAAAAAAGGAAAAAGTACTGAAGATGCGATTGAAGTCGTCTTACGCGATGTATTTGAAAACTTAAATTGTAGTAAAAAAGTGTCAGGGCTATTTGTTGATTTCAAAAAAGCGTTTGATTTGGTGAATCACAATCTACTACTTATCAAACTAGAAGCTGCAGGAGTTAGAGGCCCAGCTTTGAATTGGTTCAGAACTTTCCTTGTAAACCGGACGCAACAAGTCCGTGTGAAAAATTGTTTAAGTGATGAGAGGGTGGCAGGAGTTGGCGTCCCTCAGGGATCTGTCATTTCAGCAGATCTTTTCTCGTTATTTATTAACGATTTATTATTTGAACCCTTCCATGGTAGAATTACAGCTTTTGCTGATGATATTGCATTTATCTACGCAAGCGATGAATGGTCGCAAATTTATGACTTTATATCACATGATTTAGTATTGTTAAGAAAATGGTGTGAGAGAAATGCAATGGTAGTAAATGCATCAAAAACAAAAATAATTAGTTTTGACTTAGTCGGTGTCAATTTCGATCGTGACATTAAATATCACGTTTGTTCCGATCCTGTTGGATGCAGCTGCGAAGTAATTGAACAGGTAAAAGAAATAAAATATTTAGGATTGATTCTTGATGATAAGGTCTCCTTTAGAAATCATGTAAATCAGCTACATTCTGATATCAGTAAATCAATTCGGGCATTTTATTTCTTAAGAAACCTATGTGGCTTAAATTTAATGAGATCTTTATACTTTTCTTTGGTTCAATCGCGTCTTCAGTATGCTATTGAATTTTGGGGAGGTACTCATGATAAACTAATAAATAAATTGTTTGTAACTCAAAAATATTTCATTAAAATATTATTATTTAAACGTCAGAGAGACAGTACTGTTAATGATTTTAAAAATTTACGTATCTTGCCCATTAAAAACTTATTTATTTTTAAAGTTTTAAAACTATTTTATAAAAAAAGTGGCAACAGAGGTACTGAATACTTATATCACAGAACTAGAGGTTCAAGCCAACAACTTTTTGTAAGACCGAAAGTTAATAAATCCTTTTTTGCTAAAACTTTTGTTTTTTTGGGTCCGAAGTGTTTTAATCTGTTGCCTATTGAAATTAAAAATAGCTTAAACGTGTTAATATTTTCAAGAAAGGTTAAAGATTGGCTCAATGAGATAACTGATGTTGATTCACTTGTAAGAATTGTTGGTTAGTGTTGGTGTTTTACCGTTGCTGACTTGCAGTGCTTGCTATTCAGTCATTGTAGGAATTTACTGATCTTGGTAAACAATATAACAATAATATCTGATTTTAGTGTTAGTCATGTACAGGTGAATATCTGCTCTGAAGATTGACGGCTGGGTTAATATTGTTGTTAAAAAATATAGTTAACATGCGCTGTAGCTGCCGCTAAAATTTGAATTGTCATTTGTAGTGGATGACGACATTTGATGTGTAATTTATTCCTATAATTCGTTTGATTTGTAATTCATTTGTAAACTTGTTTTTATGTATTTTGTTTTTATATATATAACCACCGTTTACTTGAGTTGGTGGTTATTTATTCCTAGTAGATAAGATATAATTTTGTATTTGTATAAAGTGGAATAAATAAAAAATATTATTATTATTATTATTATTATTATAATTGCACCTGCCACACATTGGAGCATCACCAGATATCATGAGAAACCCATGCGATCTGGTGTGCCTAAATCTAAGTCACACGATGACAACTTCTTCCCTTCTGTTCATCCTCACCAATTTAGGCCAAGGGTTAACTTTGTGTTTTATCTCCTGTAGCTTGTTGCCATAGGAGTTCGTCCATTCTACCAGCCAGCAATCAGATACTATACCGGGAGATTCAAAACTATACGGCAATCTCTTGGGATCTCATTCTATAGCTAAAAATAAGAAAAAAAGTTCATATAAACATATGCCTGAAAACGCTTTGTTAGTGAGTTACGGCTAGCGAAAAATTTCACCTAGAACTCTGTACCCTCGGTGAAGTAAGCCCGTATAAAAATGTTAAAGGTCATTACAAAGATACAAATACGATTGTTTCTTATGTTTTTTAATCTGAAAAATTGAATAAAATTGGTTGCAGAGCTGCAAATGCAATACTTTCAGAGATATTTTACATAAAACACAAGAATTGGTGCAAAGCAATAACACATTTTTGTGCTTAACGTAACAATAACACGTAACGTTAGTTTGGGAGTAGTTACTCCCAACATAAATATTTGTTAATATTTTATGCAGTTAAGAATGTGTGTCTGTTTTGATTTCAAATAAAGCGAAATTTCAATATCTATTATTGATTTTTTCCTGAGTAATTCACATGAATCTTTTCAGAATTAAATTTTCTACAAATTTATTTAATAAAAAATACACCTTTATTTACCATTTATGGAAGTAATCTTACGTTATACACAAAAATGTGTTATTTCTTTGCACCAATTCTTGTGTTTTATGTAAAATATCTCTGAAAGTATTGCATTTGCAGCTCTGGAACCAATTTTATTCAATTTTTCAGATTAAAAAACATAAGAAACAATTATATTTGTATCTTTGTAACTACCTTTAACATTTTTATACGGCCTTACTTCACCGAGGGTATAGAGTTCTAGGTGAAATTTTTCGCTAGCTGTAACTCGCTAACTGAGCGTTTTCAGGCATATGTTTATATGAACTTTTTTTCTTATTTTTAGCTATAGAATGAGATCCCAATAAATTGCAGTATAGTTTTGAATCACCCTATATAATTGCACGAGGGTTACACAACATTCCATACAAACATTATCTAATATTATGGATGCAACTTGAATTAATCAAAGAACTGTGTGCTCCTTTTACTTTCTCTTGCCTATATGAATATATAGGAAGGAAAGTATTGTTTTCATGTCGATTTTTCGAAATTGAGTTTTCACCGGATCTACACGTTTTCAGACCCCCTGAACCCAAAAAACATGTTTTTAGCGATTGGTCTGTGTGTGTGTGTGTGAGAACAGAATATCTCAAGAACGGAACATCATACGAACTTGAAACTTGAAACTTAAGTTACATACCACTACCGGACCCGACACGAACATTTTCATCAAAATCAGTCAAAGTAGTAGTTTATTCGTATAATTTTTCACTTTTTTGCGATTTTCTCAAAAACTGGTCCTACGATTTTTTTTAAAATCGCCTCGTTTATTCAATTTTTTATTCTCTAAAAGATAGGGTAGGCGCCATGTTTGCTGAAATTCTTGGTGAGGCTGTTTTTACGTAAAAAAAAGTGTTTTTTTAAGATTACGGCTTTAATATTAATTTTAGAGCAAAAATGTATATAATAAAAGTTGTAGAGAATTTGAAAACCTACAACTTTTATTTCAAGCATTTTTTGTATAACGCTTAGTTTAGCGGTAACTAGCGATTTTCTGTTTTTTCTCATGAAAATGTGTGAAAAATCGATTTTTTTAAGATTTCGGCCTTAGTATGCACTTTACGACAAAAGTGTATATAATAAAATTCATAGAAAATTAAGAGATCTACAACTTTTATTTAGACAATTTTTCCCTAGTCTAAGAGCCTAGTTTAGCGTGAAAGTGTGATTTTCCGTTTTTTTTTGTGCCAAATTGAGTTCGATTTTAATTTTGCGTCATTCACTCATGATTAAAATAAGGTTATGTTTTGAGGTTAGTTTTTGTTTATTTCTAATATTTTATTAATAATGTTAGGTTTATTATTAATTATTTGCATTGGCAAGAGAAAGTTGTGTGAGTGCTTCACACCAGATTTTTTACTTTCTCTTGCCTATATAACTATATAGGAAGGAAAGTATTGTTTTCATGTCGATTTTAACAAATCCACTCTTCACTGGATCTACACGTAAAGACCCCCTGAACCTACACAAACATGTTTTTAGCGATTGGTCTGTGTGTGTGAACAGAATATCTCAAGAACGGAACCTCGTACAAACTTGAAACTTAAGTTAGACACCACTACCGGATCCGACACAAACATTTTCATCAAAATCGAACAACCGGACGTAGTAGTTTATTCGTGCAATTTCTCACTTTTTTGCGATTTTCTCAAAAATGGGTCCTATGATTTTTTTTGAAATCGCCTTGTTTACAAAATTTTTTAAGCTCTACAAGATAGGGTAGGTAGGCATTATGTCTGCTGAAATTCTTGGAAAGGCTGTTTTCATGTAAAAATTTTTTTTTTTAAGATTGCGGCTTTAATATGCATTTTAGCGCAAAAACTTATATAATAAAAGTTGTAGAGAATTTAAAATCCTACAACTTTTATTTCAAACATTTTTTTGCATAACGCTTAGTTTAGCGGTAATTAGTAATTTTCTGTTTTTTCTCATGAAAACGTGTGAAAAATCGATTTTTTTTAAAGATTTCGGCCTTAATATGCATTTTACGACAAAAGTGTATGTAATCAAATTTATAGGAAATTAAAATATCTACAACTTTTATTTAGAAAATTTTTCTCTGAACTTTAAAATCTGTTCTCTTTTCACCACTCCTTATTAACTCTGCACTATAGTTAAAATAAATGCAATTTAAACAACAACTATCGTTCGGTAACTAGGTACAGAGAGAAAATTAACTTCTGATTGGGAAAGTTCCAAGCAGTCATTTATTTTTTAAAGTCCGTTCATACAATGTATGATTAGAGAAAACTTGAGACTATGAAGAAACAAAATTTCTTTTTGTAATTGACTAAATCGATCATTAATTAAAATTTTATAACCAATTTAAAATAACAGTTGTTGATTATGAGTTACAGCACGACTATCTATTTGTAACTTTACTTTTTTAATTTTAGAGCCAAAGAAATAGTCAATTTGATAAGAAATAGTCATCATCTGATTAGCTGGACATAGCGAGTGGAAATTTAACCAGCGGTTGCGTGCGGTTTTTATGGCCATGACCCAGCGCTGATTAATGCAGGTACGCGCCTGCAGGAAATCTAACCAGATACCTGTTTCTTTGTGTTTTCACCCTTATCTGTCTACGCCTCATCCTTTCAGCTATTAACTCAAACATTTTTACAAGTGAAAGAATGTTTGTAGGACATTATGACATTCACCCTGTCACTCAGTTGTTCTATTATCTCAGACAGAGTCTTCATTTCCGATATTAGTACTGAAAGTAATTTCAAGGAAATTTTTTTTTGGAAAATTAATTGTTTCTTTAATCGCAGTAGTTATGTCTCAACATTTCAGTTACGTCAGTTATGTCTCAATGTGTAAAGATCATCTGATCCTACATAATACTTTATAAAATAATATTTTAAAATTTCAAATTGTAAAAATTTTAAAAATTGTTTTTTTTTTATTACAAAAAGCTGGCTAAAGGATGTCACAGTGATATTATTTCAATTTCAATTAAGTTATTTTGTTATTTTAAATTTAAATAAATATACTGTAAATAAATAAATAAATTTATTAAAATTATTCATAAAACTACACTTGTTTTTTATGAAAATATAAAAATTGATTTTAATATTTCTGGGTGAAATTAATTTTAATTTTAATATAAAATCACATGAAGTAAGTCGTTTTTCGAATATTGTGGAGTTATAAAAAATTGGTATAGTATTTATTTTTTAAAAATATGGTGAGTGTTGAATAATATTTTATTATATTATATTTTAAGATTATTATAAATTAAACTGTTGTTAATACTAATATTTGTAAATGATATTATGTACAGAAATAAAGAATTATTATTATTATTATTATTAATTCCCAATTTTCTAGGTTACAGTGAAGTTTTTACACAATCTTGTAAAGAAAAAATATTATCTTCAATAGTTAGGCTGGTCTTAGTAAACTAACTGTAAATGTTTAAAATGTTTTATGGTTTTGTTATCAAAAGCGTCCTCACACTGTGAATTCTGCGTCTGGTACACACATTCATCGCACTAAGGAAAATCTTATACATATAAATTTTTTTTTTTTTTTGTAATCCCAAATGTGTGTACGTTGCAATCTGTTCAATTCAGAACAATAAGCAACCCCATGACGCAATGAGATGAGGATGATGTGTATGACGTGTAGTCTTGTACAGACTCAGGTCGACCATTCCTGAGAGAGTATGATTAATTGAACCCCAACCATCAAAGTACACCGGCAATCACTGTCTAGTATTCAAATCCATATTAAAGTAACTACCTTTACTAAAATTTGAACCAGGAACCTTCGTCTCCGAAAATCAGCTGATTTTGGCGACGAGTTTACCTCTAGACCAACCTGGTGGGTTAACACATAACTTAACAATGCATAACAGTGAAATTACGCAAGATGCTACTCTGATTAGTATACGAACTACAGGTTCAGAGTTGAGAATTACTAACACCCTCTGCCAAAGAAAACTTTAATAACTATAGATAGTGAAGTCACGAGATTGCCTTTTGCGTATGGATGGGTTGTCAGGAAGGGAAGTGTAAATATGACAGTACTGCCAACCTCAACAGTGAGACACTACTCGTACATTTTACTACCGTGCAGTTTCTACGTACATATTGTTAGCTGTGGTTTAATCCGAGAAAATTATCTTCATAAACCTTATAAGAAATAAACCTTATGTAATACTGCCTACAGCTTAATAACATGACTAGAAATGATTAATTTACTGTAATTACCAGCTCTACCTTTTTCCATTGGAACAAATTTTCTACAAATGAATCGCTTCGTTTACTATCGCTGTCACCGGCGTCTCCCACTATCAGTCTCACTAGTATCTATAGGTATCAGACGAACTTATGTCCCATAGCCGAGCGAGTGAGAGGGAGATATGTGGCATAACTACGCATGCGCTCAAAGGTCTTTACCGTTATAGTCCAAATCTCAAAACATACTACAATCGTTATCTTGCTTGTTAGTTTACTGCGTGCATAAACGCTTGCTCACAACAATGAGTAAAATTAAAGACAATGTTATTGGAACGGCGCGTATGGATGGTGCAAGTGAGAGCGTTATGCAATCTCTCACTCCCACGGCTAGGGGACTTTAGTTCATCTGAATACTGTACCTAACCGTTTCCTTTTTTTACCAAATGTCAACAAAACTGTTTAAGAATAGCTTCTTCATGTCTTTAATTTCCTTCTTTATTTTTCGAATTGTAGGAAGAGAAACATCACAGTAGTTAGCCACTTGCTCATGGCTTTTGTTAAGAGGCAGTGAGAGGTATTTTTGTTTAGTTTCAACTTCACAGCATTTTATTACCCTGCGTATTAGACTTCGTTCAGCACTGTGAATAGAATGCCCACATTTTCGAGAAACTAACATTTCTGTTTACGGTAACAAACAGTTATGTATATTCGTACAGTTAACCTACAAAAGGTTCCGCAATGTAATGTATAGGCTATGTTCTGGGTATAGTATAAGTTGTTACGTTTGTCGTACTGAAATTAAAGCAGTCGCGCATGCGCACTGATGCTTTTCCCCCTTTACCCCCTCGTTGCAAACATGGGCAAACTCGTGACTATAAATGGTTATCCTATTAGGCTGTTACTTACCGTCCTAGCAGAATTAGTTCAGATAATTGGTAGGTACATCTGTTTGGGATGTTTTTGAAAAGCTCATATGCTTTGGCATGACGTGTGTGAAATTCATGATTTGGTATAAAACTTCCACTAATCTGTAACAAATAAATTTTGGTAACTGTAAAAAATTTAATAACACATATGCAATTTAAAAAACTTGATTTTAAAGTTTAAATCAAATAAACCTCAACATTTGTTAAATACCAAATTGTGTAAACGAACTTAATATTATTTAAAAAATCAGGGACACCAGGAAAATTTAACAACGATAGCTATTAACAAACCCGAATTAGGATTTTCAAGATTTATGCAGAATAAATCATAAAAAGTAATTTAATATCGTCATGAACGTAACCTACATCAAATTTGTTTTAATGGGAAAGGTAAAAAAATCAATATTTATTAAAGAGTGTGAAGCTATCAGGCGTAAAAAATCGGCAAAAGTTACTGTTAACACTACATATCCAAAACGAAAAATACACAGTCTAAAATTTAATCAATTTTCAATAAATTACCTCTCTATTAGCAAATTTCTTTAATAAATTATAACGATCACGCTTTTGTTTAAACATTTTTATAAAAATTAATTGCTGTAGACCATACTTAAAGGTACTCAATAATGCACATTCCTAAAATCAATCACTACACGAAAACAACAAAAACAAAGCTGCCAAAACTAAATCCGCACAACTCGTTCCAGACAACCAATGCTTAGCAAATTTATTATCTATAATCTCTGGCATTTGATTTGCCAGTACTCTGAGGTGTAGATGGCCGTGGTTACCGGGGTTGAAGAATGTCTAATAGACATTCTTCATAGTTGTCAAAAATTCGTCTACTAAAAAGATTATGCTCCTAAAAACTAGTTAAAAATAAACATTTTGCAAGCAACGTACATTTGAAAAATATTTATATATATCCCCTGTTAACAATTCTACTTTCTTAAATTTAATAATGTAATATGATTATAATTCAAAGTTAAGTAATATATCAATTAAAATTCACCCTATATTTAACTAGATTGTCAACATTTTTAATTTTAATCATAAGTCTTCAACTAGGCACTCTTTTTGAGTGTTGTTCAAAAAATTACAAATACTGAATATTGAAGCAAAGTATGTATTTTATAATATTGATTTGGCGTGATTGCAACATATTGGGTTAATAAATTGTGTAATTTTAAATTGTATAATATTAGCCATACATTAGCTAACGCTATGATTTTGTGTTCGTAGTGTGGCTATTCTGATTGTTACCATATGCTTTTTGTAAGTTTTGTAATTTCGAGGTTAGAAAATTGTAGCGTAGTCTGTTGGAAGTTACTTGAACAATGTGAATATGTTTGCTATATCGAGGAATTTTGTTTATGGTGTTATTTCCTTCAATACTAACAATGTAATCTTAGTTTATCGCAGCGTTAGCTCTGGTAAAATTTTGTTAATAGTTTTTTTATGTAGTTTTTTTGTCTGTACATTGTCTATTGTCCACCAGTCGTACGATGGTATGAGAGTACTGTTATCAGTATTCTTGTGATAAACTTGTGGGGTTATCATATCTATTCCCGGTGTTTGCCGTTGCCGGTGAATGAATCTTCTTTTTGTCTTCGTATACGAAGCCGTAAGCATGTTTGCCGTTCTTGTGTCGTGTTTCGTTTTCTTTAACAGTGTATTCGTATATGTTCTTATAATGCCCTTTTCCTGGGCTAAAGGTAATACGAAATTGAAAGAAAGTCTTTTATTCCCGTTTAAAGTAGTTGTCATTTTCCTTTTTTAATTCAGAATTTTATGAAAACCCACATACAAGTATTTTCCTGATACTTAATTGGTCTTCATACAGTATTGTTATAACTTTATCGGTTAACAATATTTTGCATACGTTTTCGTATTCTGCTCTGCTCTTCGGATTACTGTTTGTTGTATTTTTCAAAACGTAAAATTTTATTTCATGCGATAAAATCATCGTAAAACAGTAGTTGAATCCCCTCCCTCCCTCCAGACATAAAAAATTCATTCACCAAATTTTGAGATTGCAATCTTTGAGAAGGACAACGTTTTTTTCAGTTGATCCCTTGTTCTATTTAAAACACATCTTTTGTGTAATCTGTGTAGTTTGAATTTGTAGAACATGCCATCGATTTTAATTGTGAATCAAGAATAATGAACTGATCTTTTTACTGATAATCATGGTTTTCTTTAATAGTAATATCAATTTTGATGATACATATTTTTTATGTACTTTTACATTTCAATTATTTTAATTTATATTGCTTCATATTTGATTAATGCGTAAATGATTTATATTTCGATTTTGCATTTGATATTCTTATGATGTTTTGTACAAAAAATATTTGTCTGAATTTTAAATATTTTTTACGTGTATTTTTATTCCATTTTGATCATGGTGTCTGATATTATTTTACAAATAGTTCATACTGACTATAA
Source organism: Catonia carolina (assembly GCA_035578175.1). Classification (NCBI taxonomy): domain Eukaryota; kingdom Metazoa; phylum Arthropoda; class Insecta; order Hemiptera; family Achilidae; genus Catonia; species Catonia carolina. The sequence continues at coordinate 2,688,032 of JAQMRL010000024.1, read as the reverse complement.
ATTCTAGGCCTAAGCTAAAATTTAAATTATTTTCTTAAGCAAACATCTACTTTTTAGAATTTTTTTCTAATTTTTATAAACGTATACATTCCCGTAATAAATTTTTAATGTATTAAAAATTAAAATTGATGAAATAAATATTGGTTTAACAGTTACAATTATTGTTTTTGTTAGGAGGGGCTGGTGCTGCGAAGACTGGAATTCAAAGCAGATGGAGGAAACTTTGGTCAAGATGGATTCCTATACCCACTGGTGTTGGCATAACATTGCTGGCAGTGTTACAGTGGCGTAATATACGTAATAAACAAATCCAGGAACAAAAACAATTAGAGAAACCAATAATCAGAGACTGGGAGGTAAGTACACTTAAAGTTTGATTTTTACTTTCTCTTCTCTGTATGAATATTATTACTTTCTCGTGCCTATATGAATATATAGGAACGAAAGTATTGTTTTCTTGTCGATTTTTCGAAATTGAGTTTTCACCGGATCTACACGTTTTCAGACCTCCTGAACCCAAAAAAACATATTTTTAGCGATTGGTCTGTGTGTGTGTCTATACGTATCACGGTCTGTCGCGTCTTCAGAAGTGAGTTGAGCATTGTCAAGGTCTCTTCTTACTTGTTCGGCCCATGTCATGCCTTTAAGATTTTCTGTAGCAATAAGAATCTGGTGGGTAAGTCTGTGTTCAGAAAGTCGTTGTATGTGTCCATAGAATTTAAGTCGTCTTTTTCTAATGTCTGCTGAAATGTTTGAAATTTTCTCTGTGGTTCTGTTGGTTTGTAGCCAGTATATATATATATATATATATATATATATATTTTTTTTTTTTTTTTTTTTTTTGCTTGTGAGGCCACAATGGACCGCTTCAGCCACAACATGAAAGACTCTACTTCGATCTCTGAGCCCTGATCTTTACCCAGTATTCCCTCATTCTTTGTGATCTCTGAGCCCGGAGTTCTTCCGTCACCCTCTGCACTCTTCTAGCCTTGGTTTCCGGTTCCAAAGCCAGATCCTTCAACCCTCTATAACTTTCAGACTTGAACCTCACATCCTCCAGCGGCAACCCAAACCTTTCCAAGTCCTCCTTGACCTCCTTCGTCCAGTTCAAACCGATTTTAAAATCCCAGACACTTTCAATAAGTCGTCTAAGTACTCTGTTCTCCGGTGTTCTAAGGGTATGGCCCAAAAAGGAGATTCGTTTTTTCCTAATTGTGTCTAGTATTGGCTCCGAAATTTTATAGACTTCATTATTTGGTAGCAGTCTCCAACTATTATCTTTGTATATTCTCTTACCAATACAGGTTCTAAGGATTCTTCGTTCTAACGTCAGGATTCTGTGGGTTTTAGTTTTTTGTGACAGTTTTGTTAGGGTCTCTCCACAGTAAGTCACTGCAGGTTGTATTACCGTTTTGTAATGTCTTACCTTTGTATTTACCGACATTGACTTCTTGTTGTATGTGGTGTGGGTGATGAACTGAGCTCTCATTAACTTTTTGGTCCTTTCCGCCCATGCTTCCCTGTCATTGCAACTCATGTTCAATACCTCCCCCAAGTACTTGAAATTCCGTACCACTTCTATTACTTGACCTCCCACTGAAATCCTGGGGTCCATGTTAGTGTTCCCAATTATTTTCGTCTTCTCGAAGGAGATCTTGAGTCCAAACCTTCCCGCTAACCGTCCTAAGCTTGTTACTTGTTTCTTTAGTTCCTCTACAGACCCACTCAACAAGGCCAAGTCATCTGCAAACCCCAGACAGCCAAGGTGAACTTTACTTTTGCATTTCCCGCAGCTAATCCTTGCTGGGTTCTCTTTTTCCCATAGTCTCATAATGTATTCTAAGGCACAATTAAAAAGCAACGGGGACAAGCCATCTCCTTGCCTAAGTCCTGTTCTTATTTCGAAATCTTTGGAAAACTCTCCTCAAAATTTGATTTTGGACTTAGTATTGGTCAATGTGAGTCCTATCATTCTTGTCAATTTCGGGTCTAGTCCAAAATTTCGTAGCACTTTCAGTAGCGATTCCCGATGTATGCAATCATAGGCCTTCTTGAAGTCAATAAATGTTACAAATAAGGGCTTTGATCTTTTTTTGCAGAAATCCATAACAAATTTCAATGTTAAAACCTGATCTGCAGGTTTTAACATTGAAAGCCAGTATATATATATATATATATTTTTTTTTTGGTTTAACGTCCGACTTTTCTGCAATTACTGCTAATGCAGATGGTGAAGGATGAAATTAATTTTTGTAAAGAATGAAAATATGCTTTGCCTGAATGGGATTCGAACCCAAGATCGCATGATGAGAGGTGAGCACGTTACCAACTACGTCAATGAGGCCGGCTATAAATATATAGGAACGAAAGTATTGTTTTCATGTCGATTTTTCGAAATCGAGTTTTCACCGGATCTACACGTTTTCAGACCCCCTGAACCCAAAAAAAACATGTTTTTAGCGATTGGTCTGTGTGTGTGTGTATACAGAATATCTCAAGAATGAAACATCGAACGAACTTGGAACTTAAAACTTAAGTTACATACCACTTCTAGACCCAACACGAATATTTTCATTAAAATCGGTTTACCGGAACATGACTGTAATGGTAGTTTATTCATGTAATTTTTCACGTTTTTGCAATTTTCTCAAAAACTGGTCCTACGATTTTTTAAAAATCGCCTGGTTTACTAAATATTTTATGCTCTACAAGATAGGGTAGGCGCCATGTTTGCTGAAATTCTTGGTGAGGCTGTTTTCACGTAAAAAACTTGTTTTTTTAAGATTACAGCTTTAATATGCATTTAAGCTCAAAAATTTATATAATAAAAAATGAAGATAATTAAAAATCCTACAACTTTTATTTGAAACATTTTTTTGTATAACGCTAAGTTTAGCGTTAATTAGCGATTTTCTGTTTTTCTCATGAAAACGTGTGAAAAATAGATCTTTTTTAGCCTTAGTATGCATTTTACAACAAAAATGTATATAATAAAATTTATAGGAAATTAAAGGATGTACAACTTTTATGTAGAGCATTTTTCTCTATAGAGCCTAGTTTAGTGTGAAAGAGTGATTTTCCATATTTTTAAGCCAAACTGAGGTTGATTTTCTTTTTGCGTCTTTCACTTATGATTAAAATAAGTTTATATTTTTTGAGGTTGGTTTTTTTATTATTTCTAATGTTTTATTACTATTGTTAGGTTATTGTTAATTATTTGCATTGACAAGAGAAAGTTGTGTGAGTATTCACACCAGATTTTTTACATTACCAATAAACAAATGTATTCAATTTTAATAATAACTATTTTATTAATATTTAAATTTATGGCCTCCATTGGACCACCTTAGTCAATTTTATAAGAAGAAAAAGTTGTTTCCGGTTCGCCCAGTATTTCTTCTTTTCTTGGATCTTAACTTTCTTTTTTCACCTGAGATCACTCTTCCTATTGTTTGTTTGTCCTTGAGTATCTTAACTGTTGGTCTTGTCTTTCAAATTTTCTATTGTAATTGTAGTTCTTCATGTCTTTCTTGATTTCTGTAATCCATTAAAAACTGGTCTTAGTGTTTCATAATGTTATTATTATTACTTCTCTTGCCTATATGCCTGCCATCACGCGGTCTTGGGTTCGAATCCCACTCGGGCATGGCATTTTTTCATACGTTACAAAAAATTCATTTCATCCTTCACCGTCTGCATTAGCAGGAATTTGCAAAACAGTCGGACGTTAAACCAAAAAAAAAAAAAAAAAAAAATGCCTATATGAATATATAGGAAGGAAAGTATTGTTTTCATGTCGATTTTTAGAAATCGAGTTTTTACTGCATCTACACATTTTCAGACCCCCTGAACCCAAAAAACATGTTTTTAGCGCTTGGTCTATGTGTGTGTGTGAACAGAATATCTCAAGAATGGAACATCGTACGAATTTGAAACTTGAAACTTAAGTTTCATAACACTACCGGACCCAACTTGAACATTTTCATCAAAATCGGTCAACCGGAAGTAGTAGTTTATTCATGTAATTTTTCACTTTTTTGCGATTTTCTCAGAAACTGGTCCTACAATTTTTTTTTTTAAATTGCCTTATTCACTTAATTTTGTATGCTCAACAAGATAGGGTAGGCGTCATGTTTGCTGAAATTCTTGGCGAGACTGCTTTTACGTAAAGAAATTGTTTTTTTAAGATTATGGCTTTAATGTGGATTTGAGCGCAGAAATTTTTATAATTAAAGTTGTAGAGAATTTAAAATCCTATAACTTTTATTTCTAACATTTTTTTGTATAATGCTTAGTTTAGCGGTAATTAGCAATTTTCTGTTTTTTTTGAAAACATGTGAAAAATCGATTTTTTAAAGATTTCGGCCTTAGTATGCATTTTACGACAAAAATAATAAAGTGTATATAATAAAATTTATAGGAAATTAAGAGATCTACAACTTTTATTAAAAGTATTTTTTTGTACAGTGCCTAGTTTAGCGTGAAAGAGCGATTTCCGTATTTTTAAGCCAAACTGAGGTTGATTTTCATTTTCCATCTATCATATATGATTCAAATTAGGTTATGTTTATTGAGGTTAGTTTTTTGCTTATTTCTAATGTTTTATTACTATTGTTAGGTTTATTGTTAATTATTTGCATTGGCAAGTTGTGTGAGTGTTTCACACCAGATTTTTTTCTGATGATTCTGTTTACTAGTGTCGTGTTTAGATGTCTGAAGAATGAGTTCCATTTCTTTTTCATCGTGCTTGTTATTGGTTCCATTTCCCTATAGACTGTTTCATTAGAAGACATTAGCTAGTCTACAATGTCGATTTTCATACTTCTCGACATACTTCTGAAGTGTATTCCTCTTATCAAAATAATGAAAAAGTTCATATAAACAAAGGTCTGGAATTGCTTCGTTAGCTGGCAAAAATTTTCATCCGGGTTTCAGTTCCCCGCAGAAATGAAGCCATACAGAAATGTTAAGGGCGTTAATTAAGTTGTGAAACTAAACAAATTTTTATGAATCAAATGACACGATTTTTGTTTACAAATTCAGGCTTTGATTTCTTGCCTTCCGGTCCAAACCGAAACTTCAAACCCAATTTAGGCCCGCTAACTTTTCGTGTAGATTACAAATCAGAAAACAGTTCTGTTGCTTTCTCTTGTAGTTTCCGACTTTATTTCTTGACTTCTAGTCGAAACTGGAACTTCAAACCCAATTTAGGCCCACTAACTTCTTGTGTAGATTACAAATCCAAAAACAGTTTTTTGCTTTTTTTGTAGTTTCCAACATGTGGGTGTGACAGTCAAAGGAAAATGATAGTTTTAAAAATTATGACCATAATTTTTAAAATGGCCACCAATGAAACTATGCTTTTTGTATAAAATAAAATTACAGTCTATTATCTTTAAAATGATGCATCACTTATTTAATTGTGCTTAAAATATGTCAAGTAACAATATTTTTCAAAATGTCATTACAATGGTCTAGAAAGTGTTGGTATGTAAACGGCTCAGGCCTGAAAAGTATTAAAATAGGTGAATGCTATTTAATAATAGAAATGACTTTTACAATTCTGCCATGCAGTTAAAAATGCTTTCTAATCATATAGTTATGTTGTGTCAACAATTCTATGATAATGTCTAAATGCTAAAAATAATTGTTTGTTTTGTATGGTATTTTAATGCAAACAACTGCTACAATGACAATGGCCTTGACAATTATTTGCATCTTGTTACCGACTGAATTATTTAAAATTAATTGAAGTTGAAAGGCCATCAAATGAATTTTTGCTCATCAGTATAGATAAAATTGAGATTAGATTGTTAAAGTGTTAGTTATCAGGAAAGCTGAGACATTTGTTTTAAGGATCCATGATGCTAGCTGATAACTGATATTATGATTTTGTTATGTTCATTCAAAAATAAATCCTGCAGCTTGAAATCAATTCTATTTCATTTTTTTTTTTTGCACCCTGGAGACTCCAGGAGGAGTATAGGACATGTCAGATATAACACCTGAAATACATATAAGAATCACACAATGTATCACTACTATCAAGAAAGAAATTCTTGTACGCTATAAAAAGTTTCACCGATCAAGTAATTATTCAGATTCTTTTTAAAAAGGAATGCAAATTATCACAACATTTAAAAAATTGGGGTAATTTATTCATGAATTTTCTCCCTGCATAAGTAGGTTTTTGTTCAAACAATTTTGTGGAGTGATTAGCCACGTAATAATCATTCCTGTTTCTTATGTTATGATTGTGAACATTGAAATCCTGCATAAAATTATTTTGCGTAACATACATAATCACCTCAAAAATGTAAAGAGAGGGAACTGTAAGCAATTTAAGCTCCTTAAATAGTGGTCTGCATGAGGTTAGCTGGTTAGCTCCCACCATACACCTAAAAGCTTTCTTTTAAATTTTAAAAAACCCTATTAATTTTTTTTTTTTTTTTGCGCCCTGGAGACTCCAGGAGGAGTATAGGACATGTCAGATATAACACCTGAAACACATATAAGAATCACACAATATATCACTACTATCAAGAAAGAAATTCTTGTACGCTATAAAAAGTTTCACCGATCAAGTAATTTTTCAGATTCTTTTTTAAGGAATTCAAATCCTCATAACATTTTAAAAATTGGGGTAATTTATTCATGAATTTTCTCCCTGCATAAGTAGGTTTTTGTACAAACAATTTTGTGGAGTGATTAGCCGTATAATAATCATTCCTGTTTCTCATGTTATAATTGTGAACATTGAAATTCTGCGTAAAATTATTTTGCCTAACATACATAATCACCTCAAAAATTTAAAGAGAGGGAACTGTAAGCAATTTAAGCTCCTTAAATAGTGGTCTGCATGAGGTTAGCTTGTTAGCTCCGACCATACACCTAATAGCTTTCTTTTGAATTTTAAAAACCCTATTCATATTACTCATGCTAGAATTACCCCATACTAAGATACCATAACGGATATGATACCAGAATGAGGCCATGATAAGCTGCCATTAGTAATTTTTTATCATTTAATCTGGCAATTTGTTTTAGTGCAAATACCCCAGATGATATTTTACTACAAACTTGATTGGTATAGAAGTCCCAAGACAAAGATCAATCTAGAGATACTCCCAGGAACGTCACTGTTTCTACATGCTCTAAACTATTATTATGAATAAATACATCCACTTCTCTACTTTTTTTTACGTTACGTTTATTTTTAAACTGCAAGTACTGACAATTTTCCCATTAACTGTTAATAACATTTGATTCAAGAACTGTACTACGGACTCTATGTTAACATGTATATTTACTTCAAGAGCATCTACCAGTAAACTGTTACTGATTACTGAATCATCCTTTTTAAGCTGCCTTGATTTTCCTATTTGTTACATGTGTTATGGTGGATAAACATTTTAAATAAAAATGTTTAGTTTTAAATGATATTGTGTTCTCTGATGATGGTGGATCCATTGAAACACGTGTAAATAACAAATAGTAGAAATTAAGGCAGCTTTAAAAGGTTAGTGAAATTTATTACATGAAATGAATCGCTGGTTGCAAAATCAACCTATATCGCCCAGTTACAATTTGTGGGAAATAGAAAAAACTAAATTGTTATGATCAAGAGTGGTTTTCAACATTTATTACTGTGTGGTTTGAAACTTCACTATTTTTTAATAATATTGACTACAAAACTAGTCATTAATGTAACAGTAATTTTACAGTGAATTTTTAATTTTTTTTTTGAATATAGGTTGTTTTTACATGCAACTGAAATATCATTGAAAAACAACAACAAAAATGCTAAAATTTCAACCAAGTTCATATTTTTACTTTCTCTTGCCTATATGAATATATAGGAAGGAAAGTATTGTTTTCATGTCGATTTTTCAAAATCGAGTTTTCACCGGATCTACACGTTTTTTGACCCCCTGAACCCAAAAAACATGTTTTTAGCGATTGGTCTGTGTGTGTGCGCGCGTGTGCGTGTGTGAACAGAATATCTCAAGAATGGAACATCGTACGAACTTGAAACTTGAGTTACATACCACTACCGGACCCAACATGAACATTTTCATCAAAATCGGTCAACTGGAAGTAGTAGTTTATTCGTGTAATTTTTCACTTTTTGCAATTTTCTCAAAAACTGGTCCTACGATTTTTTAAAGTCGCCTGATTTACTAATTTTTTTACACTCTACAAGATAGGGTAGGCGCCATGTTTTGCTGAAATTCTCGGTGAGGCTGTTTTCACGTAAAGAAATTGTTTTTTTAAGATTACGGCTTTAATAGGCATTTTAGCGCCAAAATTATATAATAAAAGTTGTAGAGAATTTAAAATTCTACAACTTTTATTTCAAACATTTGTTTGTATAACGCTTAGTTTAGCGGTAATAGCAATTTTCTGTTTTTTTCTCACGAAAACATGAAAAATCGATTTTTAAGATTTCGGCCTTAGTATGCATTTAACGACAACAGTGTATATAATCAAATTTATAAGAAATTGAAAGATCTACAACTTTTATTTAAAACATTTTTCTCTACAGAGCCTAATTTAGCGTGAAAGAGTGATTTTCAGCATTTTTAAGCCAAACTGGGGTTGATTTTCCTTTTGTGTCTTTCACGATCAAAATATGGTTGTTTTTTGAGGTTAGTTTTTTATTTATTTTTATTTTATTACTAATTTTAGGTTTATTGTTAATTATTGCATTGGCAAGAGAAAGTTTTGCGAGTGTTTCACACCAGATTTTTATTTTTATTATCTTCAGTCAAACATTATAATTACTTCTAAATACTTAAAATTTAAATAAAAATTGTTAAAATTAATCTATTTCTTTTAATATTGTTCATAGAGATTTTTATCTACACAATAGTAAGCCAGTTTAGAATGTTGATCCAGAATTTTTCTTTAATATTAACAGGAACATATTGAACACACAATGTCCTTAATTTTTTTAAGTTTGCTTATATTAAAAAATTATATTAAAATTTTGCTTATATTAAAACTGTCTTCCTAAAAAATATACAAATGACTGAGTGTAAAAAAACTTATGTCAAGGATATAGGTTGTTTTTACGTTCAATAAAAAAACTTGGTATGCGTGTCAGCTAATGTATTGTGACATGTATCGCTAAGGTCCGTTTCGGGATCTAGGTTATTAAATAATTAATACACTAAAGTTTACAGTTACAAATATTTATTACACTCAACGATTTACAAAATAAATAATAAACTAATTATAATTAAGTAATACAATAAATAACTTGTTAATTTACTTAAAATAAATTAAACAATAAATAACTTAATAATTTACTTAGCACTACTTCTGCCCATAACAGACAGGTGGAGTGTCCAATTATTTACACTCAATCAGTTCGTTGCAGGGCTAAAATAAATAGTTCTGTTTCTTATCACATGGTCAGCCAATTAAATGACTGAATCATTTAAGAACAGAAGAGGTAGAGGTGTAAAAGACACTAATCAGAGTTATCTCGTCTGAAAGTAATGAATTTCATTATACAGCCAGACCTTGTGGTGAATGAAGTGAAGATGTCATTTGCTAAGTGGAAAATATGTGCTTTTCAGAGGGCCCGGCATGCTGATAAGCGTAGTTTTCCACTCAGTGAGGAAGGCAATGGTAAACCACCTCACTCCTCGTTTTACTTAGTAAAACCTCTACAGATTCAAACCAGCCTTTTGGCTGATGACCTAAACAACAACAACAGCACTACTTACAACCAATTTTATAGACTACACATACAAAATGACACTGAATACAGAAAAACTGAATTTAATACTGATCACATTAAGTTTTCACAATACACACACGAACAAAGACAGTATAACAATCGTTGACCTACACAATGTTCGGAACGCGCCCTGCACAGCGTCTGATAGTCACTTATCAAAGATCAAATGAATACTGACTCTGACCGCGCTCGGGGGTCTCTTTTATAGTGATTTAAAAGAACCTACTCGAAAAACACAGAATCTTCGAAACAAACAATAGAGTACAAAAAACCCTTTATAAGTGAGTGCTAGAAAAATCCATTGTAAACAAGTCAACAATAGGTCGTTTGTTAATGGGAAGTGTTACAGGTCGACCCTTTCATAATAGTTTTACACAATACCCTTTTTAAACAGTTGTTGTTTAGGTCAACAGCCAAAAGGCTGGTTCGAACCTGTGGAGGTTTTACTAAGTAAAACGAGGAGTGAGGTGGTTTACCATTGCCTTCCTCACTGAGTGGAAAACTACGCTTATCAGCATGCCGGGCCCTCTGAAAAGCACATATTTTCCACTTAGCAAATGACATCTTCACTTCATTCACCACAAGGTCTGGCTGTATAATGAAATTCATTACTTTCAGAAAAGATATCTCTGATTAGTGTCTTTTACACCTCTACCTCTTCTGTTCTTAAATGATTCAGTCATTTAATTGGCTGACCATGTGATAAGAAACAGAACTATTTATTTTAGCCCTGCAACTAACAGATTGAATATAAATAATTTGACACTCCACCTGTCTGTTATAGGCAACAATTTTTCTTTACAGAGCATAATTTAAGTGTAATTCCTGATTTCCCATATTTTTAAGTTGTACAGAAATGTATTTTTATTTAGCATCATTATTCACCCACAATTAAAATAAGGTTATGTTTAATCTTTTACATTGTTTACGTATGATCAAACATAGGTTATATTGTTCATTATCTACAATGGTAAGAGATAGTTGCGCGAGTGTTTCACATTAAATTTTTTCTTTGTTTAAAAATAAATTTATTATTTAGACTTTCCCCGTCATTGTATTATTTGAATAATTACGTGTATATTCGTTGTTTCGTGGGAGTTATTTTATTTGTTTAGTCTTAAATAAACATAGCCTCATTTTTATAATATAATATGTTTTATATATACTGTTAGCTAGCTAATTTGTAACACAGCTTTGTCAACCATTCATGATTATTGATAACAGAAATGATCAATGAACCTTTAATATAATTTAAATCGACTGAAATTCTTGTGCGTTTATTTGTGTTGATTATTTTATTCAATATTTGTTTTACCGATATAATTATTTTACTTTGTAGATTAAGTGTGTATTTATGGTAATCGGTTTTATAAAATTAGTTTTAGTCGAAATTTTATTTTATCATGTTTACTATTGGTTATAATAATTATTCGTTGATTAGTACAGCTTAACTTGTGTGTTTTCAGAAGAAAAAAAAATCTGGTGTGCAACACTCCCACGACTTTCTTTTGCCAATGCAAATAATTAAAAATATAACCTAACATTAGTAATTAACCTAATAGTTTGTAGTAACCTAACCTCTAGTAACCTAACCTCAGTTTGGCTTAAAAATAAGGAAATCACTCTTTCATGCTAAACTAAGCTCTGTAGACAAAAATGCTCTAAATAAAAGTTGTAGATCTTTTAATTTTTTATAAATTTTCTTATATAGGGCCTACACTTTTGTCGTAAAATGCAAACCAAGGCCGAAATGTTAGAAAAATCGGCTTTTCACACGTTTTTGTGGGGAAAAAATTAAAAATCGCTAATTACCACTAAACTAAGGGTTAAACAAAAATTGTTTGAAATATAAGTTGTAGAATTTTAAATTCTCTACAAGTTTTACCATACACATTTTTGCAGTAAAATGCATATTAACGTCGCAATCTTAAAAAAACAAATTTTTTTTGAGAAAACAGCCTCACCAAGAATTTCAGCACAAATGGCACCTACCCTATCTTGTAGAGCACAAAAATTTAGTAAATGAGGCAATTTTTAAAAAAAATCGTAGGACCAGTTTTTGAGAAAATCGCAAAGAAGTGAAAAATTACACGAATAAACTACTACTTCCGGTTGACCGATTTTGATGAAAATGTTCGTGTCGGGTCCGGTAGTGGTATGTAACTTAAGTTTCAAGTTTCAAGTTTGTACGATGTTTCGTTCTTGAGATATTCTGTTCACACACACACACACTGACAGACATACAGACCAATCGCTAAAAACATGTTTTTTGGGTTCAGGAGGTTTGGAAACGTGTAGATCCAGTGAAAACTCGATTTCGAAAAATCGACATGAAAGCAATACTTTCCTTCCTATATATTCATATAGGCAAGAGAAAGAAAAAACAATCTTGTGTGAGATACTCACACGACTTTCTCTTGCCAGTGCAAATAATGAACAATACAACCTAACAAATCAGTAATAAAACATTAGTAATATACCAGAAAACGTAACCTAATTTTAATCATGAGTGAATGAAGCAAAATGAAAATCAACCATAGTTTGGGTTAATAATGGGGAAAATCACTGTTTCATCCTAAACTAGGCTCTGTAGAGAAAAATGCTTAAAATAAAAGTTGTAGTTCGTTTAATTCCTTATAAATTTGATTTTATACATTTTTGTTATAAAATGCCGAGGGCCAAAAATCTTGAAAAAATCCATTTTTTTACAGAATTTCATGAAAAAAAAAATCGCTAATTACTGCAAAACTAAGCGTTATTTAAGAAACTTTTGAAATAAAAGTTGAAGGTTTTTAAATTGTTTACAACTTTTGTTACATACACTTTTGCACTAAAATGCATATTTAGGCCGCAATCTTCAAAAATCCAGTTTTTTATGAGAGAACAGCAGATATGGTGCCTACCGTATTTAGTGGAATATAGTTTTCCACTTATCCACCGATAGGCCTACTTTTGTAATACCAAAAGTTTCCGTACTTGTTGGAGCTTAAATGTCTTATTTTTTGTGGCCACGTAATCCTTCACCTGAGCCCAGACTCCTCAATAGGATTTAGGTTACAGTGGTATAGTCACGAGTTTGCCCTTGTTTGCAACGAGGGGTAAAGGGGGAACAGCATCATTGCGAATGTGCGACTGCTTTAATTTCAGTACGACAAATATTATAACAACTTATACTATACCCAGAGCTTATTGTACAGTATATCGCGCGGAACCTTTTGTGGGTTAACTGTACGAATATAACTGTTTGTTATCGTAAACAGAAATGTCGGTTTCTCGAAAATGTGGTCGAACTATTCACAATGCTGAACGAAATGTAATAAAATTTTGTGAAGTTGAAGCTAAACAAAAATGCCTATCCGTGCCTCTTAACAAAAGCCATGAGCGAGCGGCTAACTACTGTGATGTTTCTCTTTCCACAATTCAAAATATAAAGAAGGAAGTTAAAGACAAAGAAGAAGTTAATTCTTCATAAACAGTTTTGTTGACACCTGGTAAAAAAAGGGAACGGTTACGTTGATTAGAGTAACTAGTGAGGCTGATAGTTAAGACGTTGGTGACAGCGATAGTAAAGAAGGCGATTCATTCGTAGAAAATTTTGTTCCAATGGAATACGGTAGCCAGTAATGTGTCGTAAAGTGGCCGAACTATTCACAGTGCTGAACGCAATGTAATAAAACGTTGTAAAGTTGAAGCTAAACAAAAATGCCTATCCATGCCTCTTAACAAAATCAGTGAGTGAATGGCTAACTACTGTGATGTTTCTTTCCACAATTCGAAAAATAAAAAAGGAAATTAAGGACGTGAACAAGCTATTCTTTAACAGTTTTGTTGATACCTGGTAAAAAAAAGAAAACGGTTAGGTAGATACTAGAGAGACTGATAATGAAAACGCCGGTGACAGCAATAGTAAAGAAGGCGATTCATTTGTAATTACAGTCAATTAAACATTTCTAGTCGTATAATTGAGCTATAGGCAATATTACAGGTCAAATTTATTTCTTATAAGGTTTATGAAGAAAATATTTTTTTAGATTAAACCACAGCTTACAAAATGTATGTAAAAACTGCACGGTAGTGTCTCACTGTTGAGGTTGGCAGCACTGTTGAATTTTCACTTCCCTTCCTCACAGCCCATCCAAACGCAAAAGGCAATCTTGTGACTAAAGTATCTATATGATTGCCGCCGTACCACTGTGACCTGAAACCGTACAGTTGCTTGCCTTTGCCAGTTCATCTACCTTATACAATTTAAATTTAGATTTAATTAATTTCAATTTGTTTAAAAGTTCAACTTTCAACGTGCTATTGTCACAACCCTTTACTTTTTAACGAGTCAATTATCATAATTCTTTTAGAAGATCGATAAGGAATCTTTTCCTTTCGTACGGAATGGTAGGATAAACAAAAATTGTTCATAACAATTATATTAGAATAAAAATCTGGTGTGAAACACTCACAACTTTCTCTTGTAAGTGCAAATTATTAACAATAAACCTAACATTAGTAATAAACAAAAAACTAACCTCAATAAACATAACCTAATTTTAATCATAGATGAAAGACGCAAAATGAAAATCAAACTCAGTTTGGCTTAAAGATACAGAAAATCGCTCTTTCACGCTAAATTAGGCTCTGTAGAGAAAAATGTTTCAAATAAAAGTTGTAGATCTTTCAATATTCTATAAATTTGATTATATACATTTTTGTAGTTAAATACATACTAAGGCCGAAATCTTAAAAAAATCGATATTTCACACGTTTTCATGAGAAAAAAACAGAAAATCGCTAATTACCGCTAAATTAAGCGTTACACAAAAAAATGTTTGAAATAAAAGTTGTAGGATTTTACATTCTTAACAACTTTTATTATATAAATTTTTGCACTAAAATCCATATTAAAGCCGTAATCTGAAAAAAACTATTTCTTTATGCGAAAACAGCCTCACCGAGAATTTCAGCAAACATGGCGCCTACCCTATCTTGTAGACCATAAAAAATGTAGTAAACCAGGTGATTTTTAAAAAAAATCGTAGGACCAGTTTTTGAGAAAATGACACGAATAAACTACTACTTCCGGTTGACAGATTTTGATGAAAATGTTAGTGTCGGGTCCGATAGTGGTATGTAACTTTAGTTTCAAGTTTCAAGTTCATACGATGTTCCGTTCTTGAGATATTTTGTATACACACACACAGACCAATCGCTAAAAACTTGTTTTTTGGGTTCAGGGGGTCTGAAAACGTGTATATCGGGTGAAGAGTGGATTTCTTAAAATCGACATGAAATCAATACATTCCTTCCCATATATTCATATAGGCAAGAGAAAGTAATAAATTTAAACAAAGGACTGATTCGATTGCTATTACAGCATCTACTGAAATGTACAGTAAATAGAAATGAAAGCGGGCAACGGGCGCCAGCCATCCAGTTACACGTAGCGCAGACACTACAGATCCAACCTTACTGCGTAAAATGTTGTTTACAGTAGTTCTCAACCTATAAGAAATAGAGTGTATAGTCTTATCTACTGAAAGAGTACTCTGCGCGAGGCAAGCACCTATAGGTTGTAAACAAAAGTTTTGCACTATTTAGCGCGTATCTATTTCTCCATCTGACGATTATCTTGCACTACGTTCCATCATTAAAATATCTACATCCAGCTAAAATAAACATTATCCTTTAAGCGTTTTCAGTTATACCGTTTAGATTACTTGTAATTATTGTAGTTTTATAAAGAGACTCCTTAATTAATTATTTTAACCATTACATTTAACAAAACAATTTTTGTCTACTTTTTAATGTTTACCGCTTTTATGCTTCAAAAACTCAACACTTTCACTATCACGCATGTTAAACAAACACAGCTTACAAAACTTTTCAACTTCAATCTACGAAGAAAATCGAAACGAACCGATAAAATACCAAAAGATAACTGATGAAACTAAAAATGAGTTAAACACGGGCAAGTGCAAACAGTTGTATTAAACTAGTCACAGACATTAATTTTAATGATACAAAATAAACAATGTGAAATGATAAACAATGAATCACTGGAATTGTTTACTCTCCTGTTATAATTCAAGCGCATTAGTCTTGTATTACTTGTGACCAAAAATAAAACTGAGTCTATAATAAAAACCTACTAATCATAGATAATAATGTAATAATAGTAAATAATGTAACGAAAAATAACAATCTAAGAGTAACAATAGCAAAAGTTTTAGTTAATAATGGTAAATTAATGTTCGATTTATAAAACATTTTCTAAAAAATAAATTGAACGTGTTTTTATTATATTAAGCTTAGAGCAAATTAGTGTTGTATGGAATTTTGTTTTTGATCATGCTGTATGTATTTTTACTTTCTCTTGCCTATATGAATATATAGGAAGGAAAGTATTGCTTTCATGTCGATTTTTCAAAATCGAGTTTTCACCGAATCTACACGTTTTCAGACCCCCTGAACCCAAAAAACATGTTTTTAGAGATTGGTCTGTGTGTGTGAACAGAATATCTCAAGAACGGAACATCGTAAAAACTTGAAACTTAAGTTACATACCACTACCGGACCTGACACGAACATTTTCATCAAAATCGATCAACCAGAAGTAGTAGTTTATTCGTGCAATTTTTCACTTTTTTGCAATTTTCTCAAAAACTGGTCCTACGATTTTTTACTTTCTCTTGCCTATATGAATATATAGGAAGGAAAGTATTGTTTTCATGTCGATTTTTCGAAATCGAGTTTTCACCGGATCTATACGTTTTCAGACCCCCTGAACCCAAAAAACATGTTTTTAGCGATTGGTCTGTGTGTGTGTGAACAGAATATCTCAAGAACGGATCATCGTACGAACTTGAAACTTGAAACTTAAGTTACATACCACTACCGGACGCGACACGAACATTTTCATCAAAATCGGTCAACTGGAAGTAGTAGTTTATTCGTATAATTTTTCAGTTTTTTGCGATTTTCTCAAAAACTGGTCCTACGATTTTTTTTAAAATCGCCTATTTTACTCAATTTTTTATTCTCTACAAGATAGGGTAGGCGCCATGTTTGCTGAAATTCTCGGTGAGGCTGTTTTCACGTAAAAACGTTGTTTTTTTAAGATTACGGCTTTAATATAAATTTTAGCGCAAAAACTTATATAATAAAAGTTGTAGAAAATTAAAAACCTACAACTTTTATTTCAAACATTTTTTTGTATAACGCTTAGTTTAGCGGTAATTTGCGATTTTCTGTTTTTTTCTCACGAAAACGTATGAAAAATTGATTTTTTTAAGATTTCGGCCTTAGAATGCATTTTACGACAAAAGTGTATATAATTAATTTTATAGGAAATTAAAAGATCTACAACTTTTATTTAAAGCATTTTTCTCTACAGAGCCTAGTTTAGAGAGAAAGAGTGATTTTCCGTATTTCTAAGCCAAACTGAGGTTGATTTTCATTTTGCGTCTTTCACTCATGATTAAAATTAGGTTATGTTTTTTGAGGTTAGTTTTTTGTTTATTTCTTATGTTTTATTACTAATGTTAGGTTTATTGTTAATTATTTTCACTGGCAAGAGAAAGTTGTGTGTGTTTCACACCAGATTTTTTTAAAATCGCCTGGTTCACTAAATTTTTTATGCTCTACAAGATAGGGTAGGCACAAATATTCGCGATTCAGACTTCACTTCCCCCCAATTAGTCTGAATTAGTGAGGTTTTACTGTACAACTAACAGATCAAGTGCAAATAATTCAACACTCCACCTGGCTGTTATGGGTGAATGATGATGATATTCTTACATAATGTTAATTTGTTTCCAGATTACATGTTATCGTTCGGTTCCATTGAGGCCATTATCTCGTGCTTGGGGTTGGATCAGTGACAGGCCGGTTCCTGCTTCGATGCGCCAGTGGGTCTACGGAAATTATTCAAGATATTATTCTGTGAATCTCGAAGAAGTTGAAAACGATCTTAATTCATACGTCAGTCTTGCCGAATTTTTTAGCAGGCGTTTAAAAGATGGTGTTAGACCGATTGATGTGTCGCAATGCATTGTAAGTAAATCTATATTGTAAGTAATCTAATAGTAGTAAGCTGAGAAAGTATAATTTTTTGATATTTTCATCATTTTACATTCCATTTGAAATAGCATGATAAATTTTTTTTTTTTTTTTACAAGTTTGCAACATTACAATCTGTTCACATGAAGCATGATAATAAGTCTCTGAATGGTGGCATTTTTCTCTACAGAGAGTTTAGCGTGAAAAAGTGATTTTCCGTACTTTTAAGCCAAACTGAGGCCGATTTTCATTTTGCGTCTTTCACTCTGGATTAAAATAAGTTTATGTACGAGGGCAGTCCAGAAAGTCTGTCACGTTTTGCGTTGTAGCCGCTAGGGGTGGAGCTATCGCGGCCATTTTCGTGCCGCAGCGTTTCTCCGTTCAGTGGCTATCCAGCCATTCTAGCGAGAGGTCTGTGTCGCTCTTCGTTGTTTTTCAACAACAATTTAAAATGTGTGCCGCAATTCAAAATCCCGCCAGTTGTGAAGTACGGTCGGTACAGGAAAGGAGTCCTTTTTATCGATTTCTTGGAACGTGGCACAACAATAACCTCTGTGAGGTATTGTGAAACACTTGAAAAGTTAAGAAGAGCGATCCAAAACAAGTGCAGAGGAAAGTTGACTGGAAAAATTCTCTTTTTGAATGACAATGCCCGACCACACACGGCAAATCGAACACGAGAATTCCTGGATGCTTTCAAATGGGAGGTATTCCCACATCCGCCATACAGTCCGGACCTTGCGCCCAGCGATTATCACTTGTTCCCGACAATAAAGACATGGCTTGCGACGCAGCGCTTTGACGATGACGCAGAGCTGCAGGAGGGTGTGACTAAATGGTTAAAATCACAGGCGGTAGACTTTTATGACGCCGGCATTTCAAAATTAGTTCTCCGCTATGATAAGTGTCTTAATTTGTTTGGTGATTATGTAGAAAAATAGCATTTTAGTTGCACTTTCAAATTTATATAATAAAATTTTTTTCTTGTACTTAGTTTTTTTTATATCAAAACGTGACAGACTTTCTGGACTGCCCTTGTGTATTAAGGTTAGTTTTTTGTTTATTTCTTATGTTTTATTACTAATGTATATATAGGTCATTATTTGCATTGGCAAGAGAAAGTTGTGTGAGTGTTTCACACCAGATTTTTTTGTAATAAGTAACTGTATTAGTAAGTTACCTATTATTGCATTTTTATTCTTTCCCTTAAAATTGTATTACTCCTAACAGTCTGAAAATTGTATCTTAATTACAAAGTAGGCCAACTCCCAATGTTGGTTACAAACCTGGTCAACTCCGTATTTCAATTGCAATTTTCTTCTTTAATTGAATTCATAAAACCAAAATAACTGTGGTTTATGGTTGTTTAGATCACAATTGATGTATCAAAAAAAAGTCAAATGACAGTAATAAATAATTTTATGCAAACCAGTTCATCTGCTCTCCTGAAAAATGGAGTTGGCCATCTTTGTAACTAGGCTATTCTACAACAAAGATTTAATCTTTGTTGTAAAAATCATATGAAATTAATTATTTCTCTGGCATTTGTTATTTTTTGCATTCAATACACAAGACATGATTAATTAATACATTAATATTTAATAATTAATAATAGTATATTAAAATAACAACTAACCCGAGATTCATAAACATTTATCTGATAGACGTCAATGCCAGGAGATATTACCCGTAGCGAATTTTTGAGTCTGAGAGAGCAACTGTCCTTTTTAGTATTCCCCTTTTTTGTCTTTTAGTTAGTGTTGTTCTTGTCCTTACACGTGCAGCTTGCATTGTTTCGGAGATAATTAATTTACGTCGCCTATCAGACGAGTGTTTATGTATAGCGTATATTGAAATATTAGGCGAAAAAAAGGAATACAGCTGAAATATTAGGCGAATCAATGTTTTCTAAAAATTTAAAAACCTACAACTTTTATTTCAAACATTTCTTTTTATAACACTTAGTTTAGCGGTAATTAGTAATTTTCTGGTTTTTTTTTATGAAAACCTTCAAAAAATGTATTTTTTTAAGATTTCAGCCTTAGTATGCATTTATGACAAAAGTGTATATAATGAAATTTATAGGAAATAAAACGATTGACAACTTTTATTTATGAGCTTTTTTTCTACTAAGCCTAGTTTAGTGTGAAAGAGTACAGATGTTTTAAAATAGGATGAGCGTAAACTTACACAATGATTTAGCACAGGGAAATTTTTAATGTAATATTTCCCTGCAGGGAAATTTTTTCTTATAATGAAACAGCTGATTTATTTTAAACATTTACTTTTATTGTTAAACATTTTGTTCTCATTTTATTCCTTTTCATATTTGGAGTGGAAAATGGTGTTACGGGGAATGATTTACCTTCTTTATAAATTCTCCACACACAACTAATACTAACACCAGTCGCTTTCCCCGTTTTTTCAACCAGCTCTTTAACGGTAAGAGCATTTCCTTCGCTTTCCATAAAATAGTTAAAAACAATAAAAATTACCTCACGTGTTTGCCCATACAATAACCTTTGACCCGCCAAGTTTACTTTGTTCCATAAGAGGCATTGTAACATACAACCAATATTCCGCAGCAGGATATAACGCTACTGTTAGAATTATGATTACTTTACAAAACGTAGAAAAGGTAAATTTCAAAATTGCAACAGAAAAAAAATTCCCTTATGAATTGTTTTTGCACTCTCATCGTATTTTAATCTTACTGTAATTTTTTGTATTATTAAGCCCAACTGAGGTTGGTTATCATTTTGCATCATTCACTCATGATTAAAATAAGGTTATGTTTTTTTGCTTATTACTAATGTTAGGTTATATTGTTCATTATTGGTACTGACAAGAGAAAGTCGTGTGGGTGTTTCACACCCGATTTTTCCGATTATGTGAATTTTTCCGTACTTGTTACAGGTGTCACCGGCAGATGGTAGAATATTGAATTCAGGTGAAGTCACTTCGTGCCACATAGAACAAGTGAAAGGCGTAACGTACTCGATACAAACATTCCTCGGAGATATGAATTGGAAACAATTGCCGTATATCAAATCGAATTATCTTCAACTGAAAGACGACATGAGAACTCAGACTAATCAAACCGATACGGCCTCAGTCAATAACAATGTTATTAACAATAACGATAAAAACAGTATTGATAATGACAGTTTTAATGATAATAATAACTACAATTTATATAATTTAAATATTAGCCAATTAACTAATAAGTAAGTATTCTTTTTCTTATCTTATTATTTCGGATAAAAGAACAGCATATAACGATCGACTGTCTTGCTTTTGCAAACTATTTATAGTTACTCGAGTCAAGAGTTTGCCTTTAGTTTTAATGAGGGGTGAAAGGGGGAAAGCATGAGTGTGTGTGTGTGTGTGACTGCTTTGGTATCAGTTCACCACCACAACAACGTAAACTATACTTAGAGGACTTATACGAGGTGTGATCAAAAAAAAAATGACTTTGAATTTCGCGCGCTCTGTACACTCTAATTTCAAAATTTCTTTTTTTTGTTGTGTTAGTACACTCGTTACAATCATATGTTCAAAGTTTTGACTATATAGCACGTGGTGTTTTTATGTGAGAGGCATAAAGGTTAGACTCGTGTTTGCTTGCTCGGCAATTTTTTGCTGTTGAAAATAATGGAGCAGAGTGTAAAAAATGGTATTAAGTGTTCAAAAACTCTTGAAATGTTGACAGTGGCGTACGGTGAGTCAAATTTGAGCAAAAAAAATGTTTATAAATGGTATAAATTATTCCAAGAGGGCCGAGAAAAAGTTAACGATGAACCTCGCTCTGGACGCCCCAGCCTCAAAAACCGACGAAAATGTTCAGGAAGTGAAAGAAATTGTGTTGAAAAATCATCGAATCACGATTAGAGAAATAGCTGATGATCTTAACATATCGTTTGGCTCATGCCAATCAATTTTAATGGATGTTTTGGGTATGACACGTGTGTCAGCGAAATTCATTCCAAAACTGCTTAATTTTGATCTAAAGCAGCGTCGCATGAACATCGCCCAAGACATGTTGAACGATGTCAATGATGATCCTGATCTGCTCAAAAGGGTTATAACTGGTGACGGAACATGGGTCTATGGTTATGACGTCGAAACCAAACCCCAATCATCCCAGTAGAAGAGCCCAGGCTCTTTGGAGATTAAGGCTGCATAGCTGGAGGAGCTCACGGCAATACCCAAAATAGCATTTAAGAAATGTTTTGACTGGGAAAAACGCTGGCACAAGTGCATTGTATCAGAGGGGGATTATTTTGAAGGGATAACAAAATTTTGGATTAATAAATGAATATTTTTTTATAAAAATGAAAAGTCACCTTACTTTTTGATCACACCTCATACAGTATATAAACCTCAACTGGCTTTACTAGAGTCTGTCGACACTAAGAGTACTCCGATGTAGGCAACCAGCAATACAAGTGTGCATGCGTATTAATTAAAAATACGCACAGCACGATCAAAAACAAAACTTTCCATACAACACTAATTCCAGCTCATAACAACAGTGTTCCATACAACACTGCCCATAACAGACAGGTGGAGTGTCAAATTATTTACACTCAGTCTGTTAGTTGCAGGGCTAAAATAAATAGTTCTGTTTCTTATCACATGGTCAGCCAATTAAATGACTGAATCATTTAAGAACAGAAGAGGCAGAGGTGTAAAAGACACTAATCAGAGTTATCTCCTCTGAAAGTAATGAATTTCATTTTACAGCCAAACCCTGTGGTGAATGAAGTGAAGGTGTCATTTGCAGAGTGGAAAAT
This sequence comes from Catonia carolina, assembly GCA_035578175.1. Taxonomy (NCBI): domain Eukaryota; kingdom Metazoa; phylum Arthropoda; class Insecta; order Hemiptera; family Achilidae; genus Catonia; species Catonia carolina. Next base: position 2,665,436 of record JAQMRL010000024.1, on the reverse strand, counting down.
ATGTGCTTTTCAGAGGGCCCGGCATGCTGATAAACGTAGTTTTTCACTCAGTGAGGAAGGCAATGGTAAACCACCTCACTCCTCGTTTTACTTAGTAAAACCTCTAAAGGTTCAAACCAGCCTTTCGGCTGTTGACCGAAACAACAACAACACTAATTCGCTGTAAGCTTAATAAAATAAAAACACGTTCAATTCATTTGTTAGAAAATGTTCATAAATCGAACATTAGGTTACCATTAATAACTAAAACTTTTACTTTTGTTACGCTTACATTGTTATTTTTCATATTATACTATTTATACTATGTTTTTTTACTATTATTAAATTATTATTTATGATCAGTTATTATTATTAGTTATGATTTATGATTAGTTATTTTTCATATTATACTATTTATACTATGTTTTTTTACTATTATTAAATTATTATTTATGATTAGTAGGTTTTTATTATAGACTCAGTTTTATTTTTGGTCACAAGTAATATAAGATTAATGCACTTGAATTATTACTGGAGAGTAAACAATTCCAGTGATTCGTTGTTTATCATTCAGATTTTTATTTCATATCATTAAAATAATTAATGTCTGTGACAAGTTTAATATAACTGTTTGGACTTGCCCGTGTTTAACTCATGTTTAGTTTCTTCAGTTATCTTTCGGTATTCTTCAGTTCGTTTCGATTTTCTTCATAGACTGAAGTCAAAAAGTTTTGTAAGCTGTGTTTTGTTAACATGCGTGATAGTGAATGTGTTGAGTTTTCGAAACATAAAAGCGATAAACATTAAAAAGTAGACAAAAATTGTTTTGTTAAATGTAATGTTTAAAATAATTAATTAAGGAGTCTCTTTATAAAACTACAATAATTACAAGTAATCTAAACGGTATAACTGAAAACGCTTAAAGGATAATGTTTATTTTATCTGGATGTAGATATTTTTTATGATGGAAAGTAGTGCAAGATAATAGTTCGGCGGAGATAATAGTGGCGGTCGCGCCAACTGGTGTAAAACTTTTGTTTACAACCTATAGGCGCTTGCCTCGCGCGGAGTACTCTTACAGTAGATCGACTTTAAGTAAAACTAGGACTCAGCTGGTTTACTGTAGCCAACACTCACTGAAAAGTATCTACTTTCCAACCTGCAAATGACACTTTCACTTCATTCACCACAGGGTCTTCCTGTATAATGAAATAAGAGATAACTGTGACTAGTGTCTTTTACATCTCTACCTCTTCTGTTATTAAATAGTTCAGTCTTAAAATTGGGTGACGATGTGATAAGATACACAACTACAGTAATCCCTCGTTATCCCCGGGGGTTACGTTCCGGAGGGTTACCGCGGTTCGTAAAACCGTGGATAATGATATCTTATATGAACGAAAAGATGCGGGTAACGTATTGAAGGAAAAGTCCTGTAGTCGTTTTAAGTGTTTAATAGTTTACACATTTTACCATTATTATAATCTATGAATATTTAATAAATACAGTAATGTATGCGTAAAAAATTTAAGTTGCTTTAAAATAGTTAGTTATGGCTTTGCTTCTTCTTCTTTTCAAACTCCTTGTGGGCTTCTTCATATGGTATCATCAGCTCCTGAGTCCTGTTTTGAATTGAAGGGTCCTTTCCATAACAGGATCTGTCTCCAACACGTGGTCAGCAATGCGTTGCCATGCTGAGGATCTCGTTGATGGTTTGTGAAGAAATGCTTGGCTTTGCTTCAAGATCGTCAAACAAACAAAGAACTGTACGTACGTATGACGAAGTTAGACTGACACATGGAGGAAAACGTATGGAGAAATTATAGTATGGTGCCTCGGCGTACGTATGGCGGTGGGGGTGGGGTGTTAATGGTGGGGCCCAGTACCCGGTGACATGCTCATTACGTACAGTATGCGGAAATCTAGCTTGGCTCATGGCGGCCGTCACCATACTAGTGTGTGACTCAACATGATAGGGACGCCAAAACATTTATTCAAACACATGTTTTCAGAATTGAATGACTTCCCAACCAAGTACAGTGTACACAAGGTTAGAAAACGTACATATTTTAAGATTTCAGGCCCACGGACAAAGTCTGCGAAACCCCAAAACGTGTGGATGCTGAACCTGCGGATACCAAGGGATTACAGTATTTTTTGTAGCCCTGGAACCAACAGATCGAGTGCAATTAATTTAACACTCCACCTGCCCGTCATGGGCATGAGTTGTTAATATAACATTGAATATTTTTGTTTATTGTTAACAGGACTGGATCTATGTCATGGAATCATTACAAGAGACTGTTATTAAAAAATCCAGATAAAAATGAATTGTATCAATTTGTTGTTTATCTTGCACCCGGTGACTATCACAGATTTCATTCTCCAGTACAGTGGCATGTACACTACCGTAGGCATTTTCAGGGTAAGTTTTGTGTCACCTTAGTTTTAATTTAATAAAATTACAAAAATCAATACCATAAGAATTTCATTTAGTTTATCGTCTAAAAATTCCTGCACAACTAAAAGTGGAATTCAAAAATCTTGATAAAATAATCCACTTAACCCCTTAATGGTTGATTTTTACATTCTCTTGCCCTATATGATATTATAATATAATGTCATATGTAGAAAAAAAAGAATTGTTTTCATATCGATTTTAAGAAATCAAGTTTTCAGATAAGATTTAAGTTTTCGGATATACATGTTTTCAGACTCGCTCAACCCAACAAAACATGTTTTTAGTGATTGGTCTGTGTGTGTGTCAACAAAATATCTCAAGAACGAAACATCATACAAAGTTGAAACTTGAAACTTAAGTTAGGTACTGCTGGAGGACCCCACACAATCATTCTCTTGAAAATCGGTCAACCGGAAGTAGAAGTTTATTGGTGTAATTTTTCACTTTATTGCAATTTTCTCAAAAGTGACTCCTACGATTTTTTAAAAATTGCCTCGTATACTAAATTTTTTATGCTCTACATAATGGGTAGGCACTATATCTGCTGAAATTCTTGGGGAGGCTATGCTCTCATTGAAAAAAAATTTTTTTTTAAGATCTCGGCCTTAAAATGTATTTTAGGACAAAAATGTTTATAATCAAATTTATAATTATTTAAGTTATTAGTTAGCATTATAGCAGTAGAATCCATATTAATATTTTGTTATGTATTTTTTTTTTTTTTGCTTGTTCGACTTCAATGGATAATTCTAGTCAACCTTCTGGTTCGCTTCCCATGTACTTCATTGGCTCGCTGCTTTTGCCAATACCTCTTCATGTTTTCAGATCTTGCTTTTCGTTGTTCGTCAGTTACCTGCACAACTCTAGCCACCTTGTCCACATTAAAACATTTTGCATTCAGAAACGCCCTTATCTTTGGATTATTTGTCGCATCATCAATCCTCAGTCCAACTTCGTCAAGATCCTCTTTAATTGCTGAGATGTATCTTCCACCAGATTTCACACTGATTCCTCTGGTTATAAGTTGTTTTAATAACCTATTCTCTGGCATTCTTAATATGTGAAAGAAATAAGAAATTCTGCGCTTTTTCATTTAGACTGATAATCGGTTCCACGACTTCATACTTTGTTATTTACCTTATACTGCTTTCAAAATCCTTCTTACAAGTACTTTCACGGTGCGCACCACTTCTTCAGGTAATGATAATAATAGTTTACGAAGTTTGCATCTTAATAAAATATTCTAGAACTTTTATTATCATTACCTGAAGAAGTGGTGCGCACTGTGAAAGTACTTATAAGAAGGATTTTGAAAGCAGTATAAGGTAAATTACAAAGTTTTTTTTATATATACATAAAAACAAAATATTAATAATAAAATTTATAGGAAATTAAAAGATTTACAACTTTTGTTTTAAGCATTTTTCTCTACAGAGCCTAGTTTAGAATGATTGAGTGATTTTCCGTATTATGAAGCCAAACTAAGATTGGAGTTCACTTTGCATCATTCACTTATGATTAAAATTAGGTTATGTTTTTACGGTAAGTTTTTTGCTTATTTCTAATTTTTTATAACTAGTGTTAGGTTATATTGTTCGCCAGCGTACCCCATGTGGCTACGCATGCAGAACATGTGTAATCGATTTTTAAAAAAATAAACATGTAACAGAAATTGTGTAGCTGCTTGTTGACTGTATACTCCAACATACACTTGTGCGTACGCACACACAGCTTTAGATAAATTCCCCCGTGTTCGCCTCTCATATACGAATGTATTGTACTTCAACAATAAGTACACACACACATACACACACACACACACACACACACACACCAAACGATGTTTTGATCATTTTCCCTGTATATATCTTTCGCCTTCATCAAACCCCTTGGTCTTCGTCAACAGCAATACGTACTCACATGTACACACACACACACACACACACACGTACATATTTATGTACATCTTCATTAGGGTTCTTAAGGTTATAATTTTTGAAAATTTTAAAATAAAATGTTGCAGTGAATATAAATATGAATATGGTGTCAAAATTTCATGAAAATCTGTTGAGTAGTTTTGGAAATCAGCCTGCACAAAAAAATACGCTTTGTCTTTATAATATTATTATAGATTATTTGCATTGGCTAGAGGAAGTTGTGTGAGTGTTTTAAGCCAGATTTTTTTCATGTTTTTATTGTGAAGTAATGTTAATGTTTCAGGTGAACTTTTGAGTGTGAACCCAAAAATAGCAAGTTGGGTTCCCGAGTTATTTTCGCTGAACGAAAGAGTTATTTATTTTGGAGAATGGGAACATGGGTTCTTCAGCATGGCTGCTGTTGGGGCGACCAATGTTGGATCGATTAGAGTCAATTCAGATAAGGTAACGTCTTAATTATTTCAATTATTTTTGGAAGTAGCTTCTGTTTGATATCATCACGTTGGTATAGTCACTTGAGTCACGAGTTTGCCCTTGTTTGCAACGAGGGGTAAAGGGGGAAAAGCATCAGTGCCCATGCGCGACTGCTTTAATTTCAGTACGACAAACGTAACAATTTATCCTATACCCAGAGCATATACAGTATATCACGGAACCTTTTGTAGGTTAAGAGGGTAGTCAACTCAAGTAGATGATTTTTTAAAAATTTTGATGGTTTTTTTGCATTTACTTGAAGTTTAATATTTCCTGAATCACAACATTTGTTTACTTTGTTTGTACATTGACAAAAAGTTATAAAAACATCTGTTTAAAATAAAGCTCACTAGCAAAGCGAGTGATATTGTTCCTTCAACTTTAAGTTTTCCGGAAATATGGTTCTTGCATGATTGTACATTCTTGGGAATTGAATATTTTGGTTTGTATTAGAGATATTTGGATGATGTTTTTTTTCAAATGTTCACAATTTCTTGCTCTATTATCTATGGTATGGTTATTACAAAAACCTTAATAGGGATTAAGTTAAAAAATAATTTGTGAATACATAAAATAAATGTTTTTGAAAATATGGTTTTTCTTCAATAAATTTTTTGTAAGAAAAAATACATACAAGCACATACAACAGATAATAGGCAGAAATTTTCTGTATTTTGTAGCATAAAGAATCATGTTGATATCTTTCTTGGTTCCTAAGATATTTGATTCCTCGTAAAAGCCCGCTTTTCCAACCTCACCCTTATATAAGGGGCTATAATTAATTTTTTCACTTGGTTTAAATGGTAGATCATTACTAGTAAATTACTTTTTCATTTAAAATAAATAATGGTAAATTATAGCCAGAAGTTTTCATTTTAATTTTCTGGGTGGACTACCCCCCTTAACTGTACGAATATAACTTTTGTTATCGTAAACACAAATGCCGGTTTCTCGAAAACGTGGTTGAACTATTCACAGTGCTGAACGCAGTGTAATAAAATGTTGTGAAGTTGAAACTAAACAAAAATGCCTATCCATGCCCCTTAACAAAATCAGTGAGTGAACGGCTAACTACTGTGATGTTTCTTTCCACAATTCGAATAATAAAGAAGAAAATTAAAGATGTGAAGAAGCTATTCTTTAACAGTTATGTTGAAACCTGGTAAAAAAGAAACTATGAATTAATCATAGTTAGAATTTAAGAAAAAAAATAGTGTCATTCGATTTCTGTTAAATAGTAGATACAGAAACCACTATAATAACTTGCTCAAAAATTGTCTGATGGTAGTTGAAGCCTGGTTGCCAGATCAGAATTTTTAGACGTCTCCCTAACTAGCCGTCTGTTACCTTATGATACTTATTTTATTATTACATAAAAGTTATTATTGTGTTCTGATCTTTAAGTCAATTGCGCGTGCACAAAGTTAGGTAACCTAAATTTTCCGACTTTTTTTGCATGGGACAACGAATAACCTTTTTTTTTAATCAACGATAGAAATTTTTTATTATTTTGTTATACAAAATTTTAGCTTTAATTTTATTTATTTATTTGTCACAGGTTACAGAGGGAAAGAATAGTTATTTGACTTTAAAATATGATTAGATATGTAAAGTTTACTCCGTAACGTACCCATTACGGTGATCCGTTCGTTCGCGTTCTGTCAGTCTAGAATTCTCTCTCCAAGAATCTGTTTTTAGAAATAACTCAAAACATTCACACTACAATATGTTGTTTTTGTTTTGAAAATATCGCCGGAGCAGGGTTTTATACGAGGGCAATCCAGAAAGTAACAGATGTTTTGGCCTGGTGCGGCAGTGGGCGGAGCTAGCGCCGCCATCTTGGCGTCAGAGTGTTTCTACATTCAGTACGCAACCAGGCATGGTAGCTAGAGCATCGTGCGTATTGTACTTTTTATACAGTGGAATTTTAAAATGAGCGCTAAGATTGAAAATCTCGCCAGTTGTGAAGTCTGTGATGTGATACGGTTTTTGTTGGTGAAAAATTACAAACCGATTGAAATTTATTCCCAGATTTGTGACATGTACGGCAAAGGAATAATGAGTGAAAGCCGAGTGAGGCATTGGTGCATTGATTTTAGAAATGGCCGAACCAATGTTCACGATGAGGATCGCAGTGGTAGGCCTTGTCTTGTGACTGATGAATTAATTGGTGGTGAAAATTAATGAAAAAATCCGTGAAAATCGTCGTTTCACTATTATGGAACTCGGAACATTATTCCCAAATTTTATGGAGTTTAATTCATGAAATTGTGGTTGGTAAACTTGGATACCACAAATTTTGTGCCAGGTGAATTCCGAAAATCCTAACTGAAGACCACAAAAAACAAAGACTTGCTGCAGCACTGACATTTCTGAAATAGTACGACAAAAGTGGAAACCATGTTATCGATCGTATTGTAACTGATGACGAGACTTGGGTAAAGCACGTCAACTGTGAAACAAAACGGCAGTCGATGGAGTGGAGTGAGGTCACACGCATTCACCCAAGAAACCGAGGAAGTGTCTGCAGACGCTATCAGCAAGAAAAATCATGGCTACTGTGTTTTGGGACGCTCATAGAGTGATTTTCGTTTATTTTCTTGAACGAGGCCAAACAATTAACTCAGAGAGGTATTGCGAAACACTCAGAAAATTAAGACACCCGATACAAAACAAGCATTGGGGAAAACTTAGTGGGAAAGTTTTGTTTTTCCATGACAATGCCCGTCCACATACAGCCAAACGTACTCAAGAGCTCTCGGAAGGTTTTGGATGGGAAGTTTTTAATCATCCGCCGTACAGCCCGGATTTGGCGCCGAGCGATTACCATCTGTTCCCAGCGATGAAGACATGGCTCGCTATACAACGCTTCAACACTGACGCTGAACTCCATGCCGGTGTAAACCAGTGGTTGAACTCGCAGGCGGCAGATTACTATAAAGAGGGCATTGAAAGCTTGTACCACGTTACGATAAATGCCTTAATTTACTGGGCGATTACGTAGAAAAATAGCCTAAGAGTTAATCTTCAAAATGTACATAATAAAAATTGTTTTTTTTACTTAGTTTATTTTTTATTTCAAAACGTCTGTTACTTTCTGGACAGCCCTCGTATATTGCCAAGAAACTCGAATATGATGTTAGACGTGGCAATGTTGGTTGGTGCGGGTGGGGGAGATGGAGCGTTCTACGGAGTCACCATCGGACCATTTTCGTGCGGACTACTGTAACGGTTTTTCTCATAGGTCAAAGGTAAGCCTTTTTAAAAATTGCCACCAACCATGTGACGCTTCGTTCCATGAAAGAGATTTCTTGGAAAGGATTTCTTTATTTTCCAGTGACACATTATGTTTTTCTAAAAATATATAGTGATTGTTAAGAAAAAGTGTTTTTTGTTTTCAGACTTTGCATACCAACGGCAGGAAATGGACACAAGGAATCCGGTACAAAGATAAGGCGCTCGATTTGATTTGGAACAAAGGTGAAGAGGTCGGTGAATTCCGAATGGGGTCTACTATTGTAGTATTATTTGAAGCTCCTAGAAACTGTAAATTTAGTATAGAACCTAATCAGAGAATAAAAGTCGGTGAATCCATCACATGTGTTCCTGCAAAAGTAGATAGCAATCATTTAGAGGACAAAAATATTTGACGTTTAATATTGGTGAGTCACTTTTTTTAAATATTTATCTTATCTAGTTTATACTTTCAATCCCTTTATTCCAAAATCTCCACCCTCTTTTCAAATTGTATGCATGCTGGTTTTCAAAAACGAAATAGCTACAAAGCTAATACTTGGAACTTATGTACCACAAGGGGATCTGACATGAACGTTTTCATCTAAATCGGTGAACTGGAAGCAGTTGTTTATTTGGCATTTTTCACGTTTTTGCAATTTTCTTGGCTCTTATGATTTTGTTTAGTATCACCTTATTTACTAAATTTATTTGCTCTGCAAGATAAAGTAAGCACAAAGTCTGCTAAAATTTGTGGAGGGGCTGTGCTCTTGTACTAAAGTTTGTGGCCTTGATATTGTCGCTGGCGGCCCTACAATTATCAGTGCTGCAGATGGTCTCACAACCTGCTGCGGGGAGCGCTAACGAAGCACAGCCAGCAGTGCCTTTCCTCCACCATGCGCTTCACTCGCTGGATGGCATTTAAGCGGCTAGACTGGACTGCAAAGTCACATTCGCTATCCAGCTCCCGACTGGGGAAGAACAAGGAAGAAGATGACCAGCCCAGCCGAGACCAGGCGCAGCCATCCTTGGTCAATGCTAACGGGTGTTTCAAAAAGGACGCACTTCGAAGTTTAAAGGTTAATATTTTCTGCATAGGGAATATTTTTTCCCCCAAATAACAGTTGGCACTACCGTTCTCATTGTTGACCCATTGTGTATTACTGACATGTAATAGTGCTATCCCAGTATTCATTTGTGTCTGTAGTGTCTGTATAAATTCAAACATGGTTTTTTTCAAAGGATGAACGTGTTTTTATTATTGAAAATTATTGCGCATATAAATCTTATGAACGAGTGAAAGACGAGTTCCAGTTAAAATTTCCCAATTCTGAAGTACCTAATATTATAATGATAACCACAATATCGCGTCTGATTAATAAATTTTGTGAGACTGGCAGTGTACAGGATCGGAAAAGCACAGGTCGACCATCAGTGTTAACAGAACAAGTTTTGGACGATGTGAAACAACGTTTGACTACCTCACCCAGCAAATCACTTAGAAAGTTATCTTCAAAGGCTGGATTATCACTATCTTCCGCTTTAAGGGCTACAAAAAAATTAAATCTGCATCCTTACCGCATCGGTGTCGTTCATGAACTGAAAGAAGTTGACCATGGGAAACGTATACAGTATTGTCGTTGGATACGTTCTCTTGTTAATGAGACAACGATGTTGAAATATTGGATCGTGTTTATTTCAGTGACGAAGCATGGTTCCACTTGGATGGTTACATCAACAGCCAAAACTGCCGAATATGGAGCGCTCATAATCCTCACACATTTCATGAACGCCCACTACACGCACGTAAAATTGGTGTTTGGTGTGCGATCTCCCGGCGTCGTATTGTTGGGCCTTTATTTTTTGAAACTTCTGTAGATGGTGTGGTGTACCGCAACTTAATTGAACAATTTATAGCGTTAGAATTACACGATCGAGACTGTTGGTTTCAGCAGGATAATGCAACGTGCCATACTTCTACTGAAATGCTGAATATGTTAGGAGAATTTTTTGGCCATCGTGTGATATCAAAAGGATTGTGGCCACCAAGATCCCCAGATCTTACTCCTACGGATTTTTTTCTTTGGGGGAATTTAAAGAGTAAGGTTTTTAAAAACAATCCTCATACAATTGAAGAATTGAAGGCTAATATTGAAAGTGAGATTACAAAAATTAGTGAGCAAACACTACAAAAAGTGGCTGCAAATGTTATGAAACGTGTCCGAACTTGCATTACAAGCGGAGGAAGTCATTTTGAACATTTATTGTGAAATTTTAAAGGTAATCTGAATGTTATAAAGGTAATAATTTCATACCGTATAATTTGTATTATTTGTATTTACATAATGTAATAAATTAGCGTTCTCAAACTTCGAAGTGCGTCCTTTTTGAAACACCCGTTACTTTCCCCCAGTCAATCTTCGCCTCCCGGACAGCCGAAGGAAGCCCGTACGTGCCTGATGGCAGCCCTTTTATGAGCCACCAAATTCACAAAGCAGATTTTGCCACGTGTTGTTGACCCTGGTCGGCGACAGTATGCGTTTAAGGGCAAAAGTGTACGTAATTAAAGTTGTAGGAAATTAAAAAAACCTTCAACTTTTATTGGCTTGGCGAAGTTATTTTCATTTTCCGTGTCAAAAAATCTGGTGTGAAACACTCACGCAACTTGCTCTTGCCAATGCAAATAATGAAGAATATAACCTAACATTAGAAATAAACGAAAAACTATTCTCAAAAAACATAACCTAATTTTAATCATGAGTGAATGATGCAAAATGAAAACCAACCTTAGTTTGGCTTAATATTAGAAAAGGTCACTCTTTCACGCTAAACTAAGCTGTGTAGAGAAAATGTTTTAATTAAAAGTTGTAGATCTTTTAATTTTCTATAAATCTTATTATATACACGTTTGTCGTAAAATGCATACTAAGGTCAAAATCTTAAAAAATCTCACAATTACGATTAGGTCTGAAACTCTGGTGCCGATTCACTTTAAATGTTTTTTCCCCGCCGGGAACAAATTAATGGTGTCAAGCACTTGCTGTAGGCACATATATTAAGGCGACAAGTCCTAACTAAATTTTATATAAATAAATGTTAGTTTTAACTCTGACCAGTTCTTTTAACACTTTGAAGACTGACTTTTTTTGTAGTTTTGCCCATGGACTGCCATTTTTCGGGGATTTTTAAAAAATTGTATCAAATCAACCATTGGTCATAAATTCAAAAAGTAAAGATTAAATTAAAGATCGTAATTAGTAGATTACTTTTTGTTTAATAAGATTAGGATTACTTGCATTTTAATGATAAAGATGTTTGATTGAAGAGAGATTGTTTTTTTGAATTTAAAAATTTTTTCACCATTTAATGATAATATAAAAGAATAATCTTAGTCTTTGTAGACTTAGAAAAAGCATACGACACAGTACCAGCGCAAAAGCTTTTTGAAGTACTAGGAGATAGGGTACAGGAGACGTATGTTGAAGCTATAAGACAGCTATATGATGGTCAAAAGTCGACTGTAAAACTGCAGGGTCGTCTCTCTACCCCATTTAAGGTTACAAAAGGACTTCGTCAGGGATGCTGTCTCTCTCCTACTTTGTTTAAGATTTATATGAATGAAGTTTTGAAAGAGTGGAAGGCAAAATGTGCTAATATGGGTATCGACATCGATGGAGAATATTTGTATACCCTTCTATTTGCAGATGATCAAGTAGTAATAGCGAATGACGAGTTCGATATTGAATATATGATGAGGAAACTGACAGAGGTTCTTGAGAAATGGGGCTTAAAAGTTAACTATTCAAAGACGAAGTATTTACCGATTGGAATTGTTGGACGAGATCTGCATATAGGGGGACATAAGATAGAGGTATGTGAAGAATATAAGTATCTGGGTGTGGTGTTGAGTAAAGAAGGAAACAGCCAACGGGAGATAGTAAATAGAGTGACTCAGGGAAAAATAGTTACAGGAATGCTGAATTCAGTTTTGTGGTCAAAGGATATCCGGACAGAAACAAAGTGTAGAATTGGAAGAGCGATACAACAAAGCGTTCTTACATATGGTGCGGAAACGTGGGAGCTAACTGAGAGAAGTAGACGAAGGATTGCGGCTGCACAGATGGACTTCTGGAGACGCAGTTGTCGTGTTTCGAGGATGGACCATATACGAAATGAAACAATCTGGCAGAGAGTAGGAAAACCAAGTAGGGTATTGGATGAAATTGGGAAATAAGTATTGTTTTGGTATGGGGACTTGAGAAGGATGAGTGAGAGCAGATGGCCCAGTAGGATATGGAATTGGACCCCAACAGAGAGAAGGAAAAGAGGCCGTCCAACGAGACGGTGGATGGAGGAGGTGATGGAAGCAATGAGCAAGAGAGATCTGCAGGAGGGTGATTGGCTGGATCGGGAAGCTTGGCGATTGAAATGCGAAAGACGGCTTTAATTGCTGTAGAAGTTCGCAAAAAAAAAAAAAAATAAAATAATAAAATTAATTATACGAGTTAAATTCTTACAAATTAATTACTTTTTTCTAATAACCAATTTACTTTTTTATTTCTTAAGTGAAATTTAAAAAAAAATTAATTATTATAATACTTAAAACAACAACGCGCAGAAGTACCAGCAGACTGCTTGCTCACGCTCGATAACATTGATGCTGTAAAAGTCGATATATTGGCTAATGTGACAACATTAGGTCTAAGAGTGTACACTATTAGATTCACAATAAACTAAATTAAGTGACAGCATAGACGGCAATCGTATACGATACAAGCTAATGGATATAAAACAAAGTGAAATAGGTGCCCGTATCGTATACGGGTATACAGGCGCCGTCCAGCCGATCAAAATGGCGCGCCCGTATCGTATACGGATGCCGTCCTGAAAGTGGTAGGACCGATCTTTTGTATTTAATGTAATTAATGACGGGTGCCATCCTGAAACTGTTAGGACCGATCTTTTGTATTTAATGTAATTAATGACGGGTGCCCCGTCCTGAAACTGTTAGGACCGATCTTTTGTATTTAATGTAATTAATGACTGGTGCCTTGTGTGTCAAGCGGCTCCCCTGTCAAGAGAGTAAAACATATCCTCCTGGTTGCCGACCCGGCTTACCCTCATTCTTGAAACTTTTAGTAAATTGTTCAAATTAGGAATGTGACATTTGCCAGTCACGATATATAAAAGTTCTACAAGACGGCCTCAGGGTCTGTGCTTACAGGTGACCAATCTGAGGGGAGGTGGTGGGAGATACGACAGCAAACCTGTAAATAAATTATACTGTAATTATAAATTGAACATTTGGCAGGATGCATTTGAAAAATTTTTTGTGAAAGTTTTTTTAAATGTTTTTATTTTTTTCAGGTTAATTTTATTTTGAGTCTTATTTATTTTACTACTTGACTGTTGGATCAAGAGAATGAGTGCAGCTAGTAATCTTAACAAGAAAAGTTGAAACAGATGAAAAATTAGCACGAAGAATCAAATTTGAATTTTTGCATGTTTGCCCACCTACTGATTTGTACTTGTATTATATTATTATTATTATTATTGTTATTAAGTAAATGAAACCTCATTAATAAATATATTGTATTTTTTTAAAATAAATTGTTCGATTTTATTTTAGTAATACCTTTCTATCATTATCATTAATCCTTGACAATAATTATGATAACAATTTATCTGTTTAAACCACTGGGTTGGTCTAGAGGTAAAGTCGTTGCCAAAATCAGCTGTTTAACAGCTGATTTTCGGGGACGAAGGTTCCTGGTTCAAATCCTAGTAAAGGTAGTTACTTTAATATGGATTTGAATACTAGACAGTGATTGCCGGTGTACTTTGATGGTTGGGGTTCAATTAATCATACTCTCTCAGGAATGGTCGACCTGAGTCTGTACAAGACTACACGTCATACACATCATCCTCATCTCATTGCGTCATAGGGTTGCTTATTGTTCTGAATTGAACAGATTGCAACGTACACACATTAGGGATTACAAAAAAACAAATTTATCTGTACTATTATTATAAAGAAAAGTAATTATAAAAATCTGGTGTGAAACACTCACGCAACTTTCTCTTGCAAATGCAAATGATTAACAATAAACCAGCATTAGTAATAAAACATTAGAAATAAACAAAAAAACCAACCTCAATAAACATAACCTAATTTTAATCATGAGTGAAAACGCAAAATGAAAATCAACCTAAGTTTGACTTAAAAATACGGAAAATCACTCTTTCACGCTAAACTAGGCTCTGTAGAGAAAAATGGTCTTAATAAAAGTCAATAGTTAATAAAATAGTCAATAGTCAATAGTCAATAGTTAATAGTTAATAAAAGTCGTAGATATTTTAATTTCCTATAAAATTTATTAATATACTTTTGTTGTAATATGCATACTAAGGCCAAAATCTTAAAAAAATCGTTTTTTCACACGTTTTAGTGAGAAAAAAAACAGAAAATCGCTAATTACTGCTAAACTAAGCATTATACAAAAGAATGTTTGAAATAAAAGTTGTAGGATTTTATATTCTCTACAACTTTTATTATATACATTTTTGCGCTAAAATGCATATTAAAGCCGCAATCTTAAAAAAAACAATTTCTTTATGTGAAAACAGCCTCACCAAGAATTTCAGCAAACATGGTGCCTACCCTATCTTGTAGAGCATAAAAATTTTAGTTAACCAGGCAATTTTTAAAAAAATTGTAGGACCAGTTTTTGAGAAAATCGCAAAAAAGTGAAAAATTACAAGAATAAACTACTACTTCCGGTCGACCGATTTTGATGAAAATGTTTGTGTCGAGTCCGGTAGTGGTATGCAACTTAAGTTTCAAGTTCGTGCGATGTTCCGTTCTTGAGATATTCTGTTCACACACACAGACCAATCGGTAAAAACATGTTGTGTGTGGGTTGAGGGGGTCTGTTTACATGTATATTCGGGTGAAGAGTGTATTTGTTAAAATCGACATGAAAACAATACTTTCCTTCCTATATATTCATATAGGCAACAGAAAGTAATAACAGCATCTAGTAAATTTGTTACTAATTATTACTAGGGTCAACAATCGGATGGGGTTTTTTTTCAATGTATACCGACTCTTAACTGGTATTTGTATTGTTAATAAACAGTTGTATTTGTTTAATATAATAAAGAACCCTTTGAGTAAGTGCTAGTTTATGAGACCTATTTTATGTGTACACAATTTCCTACCTACTCTGAGAGACCATTCTATTAACCACCGGACTCAATTGGATGATTGTTTGTCATGACCCACAACACTACAACAAATTATTTTACTCACTAACATTTTACACCGTTCTTCACCAGCGTAAAGTAAACTACGTATATAATAAATAAGCTTTATGAAGAAGTTGTGTTTGTAAAATTCTTAAAACTTACAAGGTAATTAATATTTAGAATAATAAATATTTAAAAGTTATATCTAGATTTATTAAGGGGGGAGTCTACCCAGTTTTATCACTAAAAATTAAAAAAAATAATCAAAAAATTTTTTTTTGTTGATTATAAAACTTCAGAATTTTCTTTTTTATTTTTTTTATTTTTTATTTATTTATTTTTTTTTAAATTTATTTAACGTCGCATCAACATCAAGGTCATTAGCGACGACGTTGGGGTGTAACTGTGTGTGATGAGGATGAAATGATTTTTTTTGTAACGTATGAAAATATGCCGTGCCTGAGTGGGATTCGAACCCAGGACCGCATGATGAGAAGCGAATTTTCTTAATTCAGCTAAATATTTTATTTTTATATACGATAACTAAAAATTTATAAAACATTATTTTACATAATCTGTGTACGTGTTTTAAGTGTAATTTGTAAGTGAAACTTTACATTCAATTTTCTGAGCATTTAGTATTTCAGGTTTTCTTCATGATAAAATCCTTTTAACTTTCTTTATATAAATGCTATCTTGATGATTTTTTCCACTGTTTTCAGAATTTATTGCTCTTTTATTTGTAGGTTGGCTATGTTGAAACTTATTATAGGAGTTTTTAAAAAATTTAAAAATAATGACCTTATCTGTATTTTTGGGGGAAAATATTTAAAAAAATAATTTTCTCTCCATTGTATGGTTAAATGTATAAATGGAACCTTCAAAAAAGAGCATAATTTTCTGATTATTTTGACATAAAAACCAGGTCTGTACCTCTAAAATTAACTATAATTAATTATAAGCAAATAACGAAGATATGATTTTCCCCCTTCCACCCCTTATATTTGGGGTTGTAGTGAACAAAATTAACATTTCTTTATATGAAAAAGTTTAAAATTTAATGTTTATTCACTTGCAAAACAAAGAGATTACTTAGTAAAGAGAATAAAAAAAACTTTTTTTGAGTAGACTCCTCCCTTAAAAAAGTTTTTTAAATTTTAAAGTTCCATCAACATCTTGGTACGTAATTAAAAAAGCTCAAGATAAACTAATAAACAAATTGTTTGTAACTCAAAAATACTTTATTAAAATATTATTTTAGAGGTAAAGTCGTTGCCATAATCAGCTATTTAACAGCTGATTTTCGGAGACGAAGGTTCCTGGTTCAAATCCTAGTAAAGTTAGTTACTTTTATACGGATTTGAATACTAGACAGTGGTTACTGGTGTACTTTGATGGTTGAGATTTAATTAACCATACTCTCTCAGGAAAGGTCGGCCTGGGTCTGTACAAGACTACACCTCATTTACATGTCATACACATCATCCTCATCTCATTGGGTCATGGGTTTGCTCATTGTTCTCAATTGAACAGATTGCAACATCAAAAATTAGGAATAAAAAAAAAAAAAATTATTTAATTCTTATAGTGCCGGGAGAATATTGCGAGTTCCTACCGAAAAATGCCAGCCTACTTTTGTGCGATTTGTAGCATTTTATAAATCTAATCCATAACAGGGTATTTTTCAAGGTATCTTAAAGACCTTTTTTGTTGTTCATAATGAATTGATCTTGTATGAGATACGACTTGGAACACATTTCTTACAATTTAAAAATAAAATGATACGTAGTCATTTTTTTGTGGAAATTTCCTTTTTAATTAAAGAAAATCACCCTAAAAAATTATGTTACTCAATTTCACTTATATCACTTTAAAGACAAGTTAATTGTGTAAAAATTACAAAAAATAACTTATTTATTGTAAAAAATAAAAATACTGCGAGAAAAGTTTAAAAATCCAATTTTTAGTTGTTTTTATCAATATTAATCAGTTACATTCATAAAAAAACTCTACTTGTATTTTTTCAATCTACATTTCTTACCGATTATTTTCATATGTTTTTTTAAAAAATTGAGTGAAAATAAAAATTTTATGAATTTTTTAGTCAACGTACTAATAAAAGGATGACGCTGGCATTTTTTTGGTAAAACTGCTGACGTTCTAATAAAAGGATGCTGGCACTGTAAGGGTTAAACATAAGAGACAGTACTGTTAATTTTTTAATTCCGAAGGGTGTACATTGCAATCTGTTCAATTGAGAACAATAAGCAACCCCATCACCAAATGATATGAGAATGATGTGAAGAGGTGTAGTCTTGTACAAACCCAGGCCGACCATTCCAGAGTGAGTATTGTTAATTGAACCCCAACCATCAAAAGACACTGGTAACCATTGTCAAGTTTTCAAATCCGTAAAAAAGTAACTATCTTTACTAGGATTTAAACCAGAAACCTTTGTCAGCTGACTTGTTGCGACGACTTTACCTCTAGACCAACTCGGTGGGTCAGTACTGTTAATGATTCTAGCCTATTGAAAACTATTGCCGGCCACGTTGGTGTAGATGGTAACATGCTCGCCTCTCATCATATGGTCTGGAGTTCGAATCCCATTCAGGCAAGGCATATTTTCATACGTTACAAAAAATTATTTCATCCTTCACTGTCTGCATTAGCAGTAATTGCAAAACAGTCTGACGTTAAACAAAAAAAAAAAAAAAATATTGAAAACTTATTTATTTTTAAAGTTTTAAAATTGTTCTATCAAAACAGTGGCAACAGAGGTACTGAAAACTTATATCACACAACTACAGGTTCAAGCCAAAAACTTTTTGTGAGACCGAAAGTTAATAAATCCTTTTCTGCTGAAACTTTTGTTTATTTAGGTCCAAAGTGCTTTAACCTGTTGCCTATTGAACTTAAAAGTAGCTTAAACATGTTAATATTTTCAAGAAAGGTTAAAGATTGGCTCAATAACATAATTGATGTTGATTCACTTGTGAGAATTATGGGTTGGTGTTGGTGTTTTACCGATGCTTGCTATTAAGAACTTTTAGGAACTTACTGATCTTGGTATAGATTAAAACTTAATAGTTTTAATCTATTAAAACTATTAATAGTTTTAATAGTTTTAATTAAAACTATTAATTAAAACTATTTTAATTAATAGTTTTAATTAATATAAAACTATTAATTAAAATAGTTAATAGTTTTATATTAAAACTATTAACTATTAAGTTAATAGTTAACTTAATAGTTAACTATTAACTTAATAGTTAACTTAAGTTAACTTAAGTTAACTATTAAGTTAACTTAATAGTTAAGTTAACATTAACATTACCATTACATTAACATTAACATTAACATTACAGTTACATTAACATTAACATTAACTTAATAGTAAGTTAATAGTTAATAGTTAAATTAACTATTAACTAAGTTAATAGTTAATAGTTAACTTAAGTTAACTATTAACTTAAGTTAATAGTTAACTTAAGTTAACTAAGTTAACTTAAGTTAACTTAGTTAACTTAAGTTAACTATTACTTAAGTTAGTAATAGTTACTATTACTAACTTAATAATAGTAACTATTATTAAGTTAGTAATAATAGTTACTATTATTACTAACTTAAGTAATAAGTTAGTAATAACTTATTACTAACTTATAATAAGTTAGTAATAAGTTAGTAATAGTAACTATTACTAACTTATTAGTAATAAGTTAGTAATAGTTATTATTACTATTATAATAATAGTAATAATAACTATTATTACTATTATTAATAATAGTAATAATAGTAATAATTATTACTATTATACTATATAATAGTATAGTAATAATACTATACTATTATTACTATTAATAATAGTAATAGTAATTACTATTAATATTATAGTAATATTAATAGTAATATTAATATACTATAATTAATAGTATATTACTATTTATAGTAATATAAATAGTAATATATTTATATTACTATATAAATAGTAATATAATATTACTATTTATATAGTAATAAAATAGTAATATTTTATTACTATTTTATTAGTAGTAATAAAATAAGTTTTCAATATTTTTTTTTGTTCAACGTCCGACTGTTCTGCAATTACTGCTAATTCAGACGGTGAAGGATGAAAATGATTTTTTGTAACATATGAAAATATGCCGTGCCTGAATGGGATTCAATAATATAATATAATTGTAGTGTTAGTCATGTATAGGTGAATATCTGATCTCAAGACGACCAACACTGGTTAATGTTTAGTGTTAAAAATAATATACTGTAGTTAACACGCACTGTAGCTGCCATTACAATTTGGATTGTAATTTATACTGGATTACGACATTCATTTGTAAACTTTCTTCATGTATTTTTACTTTTTTTTGCGTATATGATTATGAAGGAAGGAAACTATCGTTTTCATGTCGATTTTAAGAAATCGAGTTTTCAGACCCCCTGAACCCAAAAAACATGTTTTTGGCGATTGGTATACGTGTGTGTAAACAAAATATCTCAAGAACGGAATATCGTACGAACTTGAAACTTAAGTTAGGTAGCCTACTACTAGAGGACCCGACATAAACATTTTCATCAAAATTAGTCAACTGGAAGTAGTAGCTTATTCATGTCATTTTTCACTTTTTTGCAATTTTTTCCTACGATTTTTTTTTCATGATTTTCTGTTTTTTCACAAAAAAGAGTAAAGAAAATCGATTTTTTAAGATTTAAACCTTAGTATGCATTTTACGACAAAAAAATATATAATCAAATTTATAGGAAATTAAACGATCTACAACTTTTATTTAGAGCATTTTTCTCTACAGAGCCTAGATTAGCGTGAAAGTGACTTTTTTCTGTATTTTTAAGCCAAACTGAGGTTGGTTTTAATTTTGCATCATTCACTCAAGATTAAAATAAGGTTGTTTTTTGTTTATTTCTAATGTTTTATTACTAATATTAGGTTATACTGTTCATTATTTTCATTGGCAAGAGAAAGCTGTGTGAGTGTTTCACAACAATTGTTTTTTAATATAACCACAGTTTACTTGATTTGGTGGTTATATCTTTTTTTTGCATCCAGGAGACTCCAAGGGAGTATAGGACATGTCAAGATAAAACTGATAAACTGAAAGTTTATCACCAATGATAAATTCATCACTTACCACCAAAAAATTGTTTTTGCTACTGCTTACTTCAGTAGGCATGTCATGAACCCCATTGAATCAAATATCACACAAAATGAAAAATCAAAAAATCAAACACAATGATAAATTCATCACTTACCAATAATTTTTTCCTGCTACTGCTTAACTCAGTAGGCTTGTCACGAACCCCTTTGCATCAAATAGTACACAATATTTGTGTATCTATTCCTAGTAGTTAAAATTATAATTTTGTATTTGTATAAAGTAAAATAAATAATAATAATTAATATTATTTTTACCCATAATGGGCAGGCGGAGTGTTAAATGAAATGCACTCGATCTGCTAGTTCCATTATAGTCAGCCAATTTTATGACTGATTCATTTAACAACAGAAGAGGTACAGGTGTAAATGACACTACTCAGAAATATCTCCTCTGAGAGTAATGAATTTCACTATACAGCCAGACTCTGTGGTGAATGAAGTGAAGGTGACATTAGCAGAGTGGATAATATGTGCTTTTCAGAGGGCCCAGCATGCTGATAAGCATACTTTTCCACTCAGTAAACCACCTCGCTCCTCGTTTTACTTAGTAAAACCTCTACAGGTTCAAACCAGCCTTTTAGCTGATCACCTAACAACACAACAGCATAAATAACAGAATATATTATTACTGCTTGAGTCAAAGCTCCTTGTAGTTGCAGGGTGAAAGGTACGGGTAAGGTATATTGAATCAGTGACGCATGCTGGGAGAACGATTGTTGTATTACTCTGATGCAAAACATTCGTTTTCAAACTTTCCATATTTAACATATTTGTTTGTATTTATTACCATTATTTATTTACATGTTTTGATATAAAATGCTAAGTTAAATATTATGAATACGACAAAGTTAATAACCCGGTAGGTATTTGTTAAATTAATGCGCCGGATGATAAGAATATGTTTTTAGTCTAGTTAGTACACGCTACCACTACAAATGCAGCAGCTGTGAAATACTACTGATTCATTCATACTGTTACAACTCGTTATAGTAAAGAAAAATTGTAAACTTTAATTTGATTAGTTCACAAATATTTATTTAACAAGAAAAAACTAACCTTTACAAACGACAACAATGAATATGAGTTTATGAAAATAAGTTATTAAACATTTAAAACAATGCAGTTCACGCAATTTATTAACAATAAAATAAAATTATCAATATCTCTTACCAAATTAAACATTAAATACAATGTCTGTTGACAAAATAAGAAACTTCACCATAACGAGAATCCCGTACAATTTAGACCACTAACACGTCAGCCATTCAAACCGCGGCCGCGTCCCAACATTGGAAACATATTGGAATCCTTCGTTTTTATATTTAATCAGTCAGCTGTTTATGAACAGCTGATTTCATTTTCCGTTGTTTCATTATAACAATACATTCATTTTCTCTCCCACTACTATAACGCACTGCATTTCTCCCAACTACACGGAGCTGGGACTTAAGCAGTATTTAAGAATAAAATACAATGATACATAACTATTATTGTACATGACATATTAATGTAATTAATATTTTGTCCTCTGAACCATGAACACATTTTATAAGCCCCAAGAATAGTGAGGTGTGGTAGGCGCCATGTTTGCTGAAATTCTTGGTGAGGCTGTTTTCACGTAAAAAAATTGTTTATTTAAGATTGCGACTTTAATATGCATTTTAGCGCAAAAATGTATATAACAAAAGTTGTAGAGAATTTTAAATCCTACAACTTTTATTTCAAACATTTTCTTGTATAACGCTTAGTTTAGCGGTAATTAGCGATTTTGTTTTTTTCTCACTAAAACGTGTGAAAAAACGATTTTTAAAGATTTTGGCCTTCGTATGCATTTTACGACAAAAGTGTGTATAATAAATTTGATAGGAAATTAAAAGATCTACGACTTTTATTTAGGCCATTTTTCTCTACAGAGCCTAGTTTAGCGTAAAAGAGTATTTTCCGTATTTTTAAGCCAAACTGAGGTCGATTTTAATTTTGCGTCTTTCACTCATGATTAAAATAAGGTTATGTTTTTTGAGGTTAGTTTCTTGTTTATTTCTTATGTTTTATTATAGATTATATTGGTAATTATTTGCATTGGCAAGAGAAAGTTGTGTGAGTGTTTCACACCAGATTTTTTAAACTTATAAGGCAACCAAAGGTAAGGTGATAAATTTCAATTATACTGTAATTTATAAAAATGGTTAATTGAAAATGTCTCTGTTAACAGATGTATAAACTACTTTTAATTATATTATCTGCAATCATTTGGATTAGTTCCACATCCGCAACTAGACAACCGACAGGTAATATTAAAAAAATGTATTTTATGAAAGTCTACAATCATTACATGACCATCAAGTAGGCTATTGCATGTTAGGTGTATTATTATAATATAATATAACTAGCAACCTCCGCTCGCTTCCCTTCACAGCAGCTAATGTAGGCCTCATTAAATTATTATAAATCCTCTCTATATACAATGTTGCCCTGTGGCAGCAAAATAAATTGTTTTTCTGCACTTCCAGCTCTAAAAAGTCCGACATAATAGTCGTACATGAGTGAAGGAAGCACTCTTGTCTCAAATCGATGCCCACCGTTTTAAATGTTTGTCCCTGCGATTAACAGAATTGAACAGAATGCATAGAAGAATACCGATGGAAAAGAGACAGTTGGTATGTGGCTGAGATAAGAGACAGTTATATGTGGGTGCAGTATGCAGAGTAACTGGAAATACATGACTCATTCACTTCCTGTCGAATGAAAACAATATTATATGAAATACAGTACAAAAATAAAATTTTTGAATATTTCCGAATTTTTAATGTTTATGGAATAGAATGTCATTCTTCACGTTTTTCTGTGAAATATAAAAGTTGAATTGTGTTTCTAGCCCAAAAAACACACCACCCAGAGGACTTAGAAAAAATAAATCTGCTATGCACCCCATGGACTAAAACATGCGACATCGTCACAGTTTAAGTTGCTTAACTCACTTAATTAAAGTTACTTAAAGTTGTGAAATAGCCTATATTGATCAGGAAGCTCTAAGCTATGCAACAATGAAAGATTTTTTAAAATCAGTACATTTTTTAAAATACTTTTAAAAGTATTTTTGTAAATGAAATTTTTAGGCCTACATCACATCATGGCTGATGTTTTAGTAATTTTATTACTTATAATTTAAAAAATATAGTTAACTTAATAGGAATACAACATCCTTAAAGTCGTGGACTCTAAGTCGTTCCTGTAGTAGCTGGCTTTGGTTTGTTGACACTAGGAGCAAACAAAGAACGGCTGAACTGTGCCTGTATAATGAAAATTAAATTGATTACTGAGAGAGGAGATAACTCTTGACTTGTTTTTAACGAATTAGACTGCACATTGCCCAAAACGGGCAGGTGGAGTGTTATTTTAATTGCACTCTATCTGTTTGGTCTAGGGCTAAAAAAAATAGTTCTGTTTCTTATCACATAGTCAGCCACTTATATGACTGAACTATTTAAGAACAGAAGAGGTAGAGGTGTAAAAGACACTAGTCAAGAGTTATCTTCTCTGAGAGTAATGAATTTCACTATGCAGCCAGACCCTGTGGTGAATGAAGTGAAGGTGTCATTTGCAGGGTGGAAAGTGAGTGCTTTTCGGAGGGCCTGGCATGCTGATAAGCATACTCTTTCAACTCAGAGAGGAAGGCAATGGTAAACCACCTTACTCCTAGTTTTTACTTAGTAAAACCTCTAGAGGTTCAAACCAACCTTTTGGCTGTTGACCGAAACAACAACAAGACTGCACAAGAAGGCAAACAATAGTGGCCTAGATCACAGAGCCAATAATTGACTTTCGTTAATCATATCCTGCATTTTCACATTGTGGTTTCGCTGTGGATGACAGCCTTACAAAAAGTCAGCTGGAGTTCGGTGAAACAGAGTGTGACTTAGCAAAGCGGCAACCTTACATCTGACCTTGGCTGTAATTGGGTAGATCTCATCTGCAGTCTTTTATTTGTTGGTGTATAGGGTGTTTTACACGTATACCTCTCGTTGTTAGATGATTCAGTCATATAATTATAGCACAAGAAGAGTTGAAGCTGGATTGGCCATGGAAGTGAAATGAAACACATCAGGAGGTCAAAGGGTATTTGATTGATTATATGACACCAAAATTTTTTTAACCTTTTTCCTTCTGACTTATGTAAATTACTTTTTACGGCATCGATTGGTGCCATTAAATGTAAATTAAAAAAAAAAAAAACATATGGTTGGTTGAGCTCATTCATGGGTCAGATGGTTTAGGTTTGCCTTGTTCATTTGTAGTTAAGTAATACCTAATTTACAGTTCAGCCGCTCTTAGTTTGCTCCTACTGTCAACAAACAAAAGCCACCTACTACAGGGTGCACGCTAGAGTCTGCGACTTTACGGATGTCATATTCCTACTATTTTTTAAATTATAAGTACTTAAAGTACTAAAAACATCAGTCATGATATGATGTAGGCCTAACAATTTCATTTATAAAAATACTTTTAAAAGTATTTTGTATTTAAATACTTTTGAAAGTATTTTGTTGTTACTTTTTAATCAGCGTGTACACATTTTGATATAATGCGCATGCTCAGTGACGTCATTATTTGTTCACATTAGGAGCAATTTAAGAGAGGCTGGACTTTAGTAATTTACGTAATAATTAAAAAATTTGTAAAATAGATTGCTGTTATGTAGGTCATCACCCGAAAGACTGGTTTGAACCTCTAGATGCTTTACTACATAAAACAAGGAGTAAGGTGGTTTACAAATGCCTTCCTCACGGAGTTGAACTGTATGTTAATCAGCAAGCTAGGCTCTCTGAAAAGCCTCTACTTTCCACCCTGTAAATGACACCTTCACTTCGTTCAACACAGGGTCTGGCTGTGTAATGAAATTCATTACTCTCAGAGGAGATAACTGAAGACTAGTGTCTTTTACACCTCCTCCTCTTCTGTTCTTAAATGCTTCAGTCATATAATTGGCTGACGACGTGCTAAGAAACAGAACTATTTTTTGTAGCCCTGGAATTACCAGATCGAGTGCAATTAATTTAACACTACACCTGCTTGTTAAGGGTAAAAAATTGAATAATTATGGGTAAAATAGAATAAGCAAGAACATTGTAATCAGTAATCTGTAATTAATTCATAAGGTATTGACAACTTGTAAATAATAACGTAGGCTATTATTATTATTTCATCACTGTCCTTTTCTGAGCACAGGATTTGCCTTATTCAGGAAAGTAATTTCTGTTCAGTTAGATAAGAACTTGTACATATTGTTAAATTATTTTATTAAACATCCTATGTAGGATTTTTAAACAGCCGTATTATTTAAAATTGAAATATATATTTTTCTAACCACCAGAATACGGTAACATAAAACACTTACCAATGTTTATAGCGCTTTCGTGTATCTTGTACACATCTTCAGTAAATTAAAATTTATATCAAGTCACAATTTAAAACTTCCTGCTCCTACCATGGTAGATAAGGAGTCCTTATCTACCATGGTATGTGCAGGAAGTTTTAAATTTTGACTTGATATAAATTTTAATTTACTGAAGATGTGTACAAGACACACGAAAGCGCTATAAACATTGGTGTTAACGCCAGTTAGTACTGTCAATTTGCTTCCGTATTTCCCGCTTTGTTAATATTTCAAATTTGCTTGTTTCCTTATGACCTAACTGATCACGTCATTTTTTCTCCCTTCCACTTTCCTTCATTTCCGTCTTGTTCATTACGCACTATTGTTTCAGCATTCATGATGAATGGATGCGCGCTTATCGGCTGCGTGCAACGCATGGCTTGGGGGACGCCACCTCGCCACCAGCGTCTACAATTTTGTTTCGTTCGTATATTCATTTCGTTCGCTATGAACTCAAGTCGTTTGTTATTATTTAATTTGTGTGAATTATTATATTCGATTGCTCATGTTTATATATATTGTGAACTTTTGCGTTTGTTCTTTGTGCTGTTTGTTAGTGCTATACCGCATGCGTTTTCTACAAGCTTGAATTATCATTACTGGATTAAAGGTAAGTGCGTATTTATTTATTATGTATTGTTGACCAATAGTGTGCGTTCCTATGTAATTCTATGTCCTGTCACTTCGTTTCCTACCTATTTTGTCAGTTTTGCTTAACCGTCTATTTAATTATTTCGTTTATTCACTCAGTCGTTTTAGTTGTGGCTGGCAACTACTTAAAAACTAGCCTGGTCCTCCTGGTTAAATCGTTTAATCGTTTATTATTTACGTTAGAAATTATTCATCTCGATTTTGCTTTATTGTGTTTTTCAAAAATCGTTTATGCTTTAACAATTGGTAAGTGTTTTATGTTACCGTATTCTCGTGGTTAGAAAAATATATATTTCAATTGTTAAATTAATATAATGGAAATAAATAAATAAAAAATTGGGTGACCATGTGATAAGAAACAATTTATTTTTTGTAAACTCGGAACTAGCAGATTGAGAGCAATAATTTATACCCACTTGAGTCATGAGTTTGCCCTTGTTTGCAACGAGGGGTAAAGGGGGAAAAGCATCAGTGCGCATGCCCGACTGCTTTAATTTCAGTACAACAAACATAACAACTTATACTATACCCAGAGCATATAAAGTATAATGCTGAACCTTTTGTAGGTTAACTGTTTTACAGAAATGTTTGTTTCTCGAAAACGTGGTCGAACTATTCGCAATGTTGAATGAAATCTAGTATACAATGTAATAAAATGTTATGAAGCTAAACAAAAATGCCTATCTGTGCCTCTTAACAAAAGTCTTGAGCAAGCGGCTAACTACTGTGATGTTTCTCTTCTCACAATTCAAAAAATATTAAAGGAAATTAAGGAAGAGAAGAAGCTATTGTTTAACAGTTTTGTTGACACCTGGTAAAAAAAATAAAACGTTAGGTAGATACTAGAGAGACTGATAATGAAAACACCGGTGACAGCAATAGTAAAAGTGATTCATTCGTAATTACAGTAAATCAAACATTTCTAGTCATGTAATTAAGCTGTAGGCAATATTACAGGTCATATTTATTTCTTATAAGGTATATGAAGAAAACATTTTCTCGGAATAAACCACAGCTTACAAAATGTTATGTAGAAACTGCAAGGTAGTGAACTGTACGAGTAGTGTCTCACTGTTGAGGTTGGCAACACTGCAAATATTTCACTTCCCTTCCTCACAGCCCATACATACGCAAAAAGCAATCTCGTGACTTCAATGTCTATAACACTCTATCTGCATGTTCTATTATCCTTTGTACAGGGTTATTCTACATGATGGACCCAATTTTATGAACTTGTATCTATTTAAGCATAAATTCAAAATGAACAATGAATACACAATTAGAAAGAGGAAGTTTCAAAGTTTTTTAACCCACTTAAAAATGTTCAATGTGTCCCTCTTGTGCTGCACGGCAAACATCTAAACGAAAGCCAAACTCGCCCTACACACGAGAAAGCATATCACGTGTTACTGAGTGCACCGCAGCAGTGATACAGTTCCGCAGATCGGCCAGAGTTATTGGTAGAAGTGGGATGTAAACTGCTTCCTTGACATCAACCCCATAAGAAATAGTCACATGGGGTGAGATCAGAAGATCTCGATGGTCAGTAGTGTAGACCCAGGTCTTGATTTCCCCTGCATCCTATCCAGCGTAGAAGAAGGGACTGATTCAAAAAGTCTTGAACATCGAGATAGCAATGGGGTGGAGCTCCATCTTGTTGGAAAATGAAGTCCTGTGAATCTTCCATAACTTGGAACAGCCATTGTTCCAGCATGTCCAGGTATGTCATTCCAGTCACAGTTCTTTCCATGGAAAAAAATTATCCGGTAAACCTTTGTACGAGATAAGGCCAGAACACATTTATCTTTGGCGAGTCTCTTTCATGTTCCAATGCAATGGCGGCTGGCAGCCCATTGGTGCGAGAACTCTAGCGACCATTTCTGCAACTACCACCGCCCAATTCACGGAGCCGATCTGCGGAACCGTATCACTGGTGCGGTGTACTCAGTAACAGGAGATACGCTTACTCGTGTGTAGGGCGAGTTTGACTTTCGTTTAGATGTTCGCCGTGCAGCACTAGGGGGGGGGGACACATGGAACATTTTATAAGTGTGTAAAAAAAACTTCGAAACTTCCTCTTTCTAATTGTGTATTCATTTTTCATTTATGCTTAAATAAATACGAATTTATAAAATTGGGTCCATCATTTAGAATAACCCTGTAAATAAATTTAAATAAATTTTGCTGTGCAAATTAATGTTTAATTTAAAACTTTATTTGTTAAAGGAATGGAAAGTGTAGTTGGAGATTTCCATGATTTATTTGATCTAATACCTTACGAGAAGATTGTACCAATATATATAAATTATGCCATTGAAGACAAACAGATAAGGAAAATATTGAAATATGTAAGAAGTGAATGTTTTAAAGCCAACTTGAAATCGTTACAGAAAAAACAACCCTTTAATGAGGTAACCTATAATATTTTTATTACAACATTATTGGTGCTCATTTTTACTTTCTCTTGGCTATATTAATATACTAGCAACCCCCGCTCGCTTTGCTTCACAACAGCTAATGTAGGCCTCATTAAATTATTTTAAAACCTCTCTATATACAATATTTGTAGTTTTGTTGCGCTGTGCCAGCAAAATAAATTGTTTTTCTGCACTTCCAGCTCTAGAAAGTCCGACATAAAATTGTCCATGAGTGAAGGAAGCACTCTTGTCTCAAATCGATGCCCACCGTTTTAATTGTTTGTCCCTGTGATTTTAACAGAATTGAATAGAATGCACTGGCATAGAAGAACACAGATGGAAAAGAAAGAGACAGTTGATATATGACTGAGATAAGAGACAGTAATACGTGGGTGCGGTACGCAGAATAATTGGAAATATATGACTCATTCGCTACCTGTCGATTGCAAACAAATTTATGAAATGCAGTACGAAAACAAAAATTTTCAAAATTTCCGAATTTTTAATGTTTTTGGAATCGAATGTTATTCTTCACGTTTTTCTATGAAATATAAAAGTTGAATCGTGCTTCTAGCCCAAAAAATACACCATCCAGAGGACTTAGAAAAAATAAAAGCGCTATGCACCCGATAGATTAAAACATGCAACATTGTCACAGTTTAAGTTGCTTAACTCAATTAAAGTTTACTTAAAGTTGCAAAATAGCCTATATTGATCAGGAAGCTCTAAGTTATGCAACAACAAAAGATTTTTTAAAAATCAGTTCAGTAGTTTCTGAGATTACCTCATACAAACAAACAGACGTTTCTTCTTTATTATATTAGTATAGGATACGTATAGTAGCTACCTAGATTCAACACCTTCTTTTTGTATTTTTGCGACGCTTCTAATAGAAATAACTACATAATTTGTGGCCCGCAAAAGTTACTTTGTTTGACTTCATACTTCAATTAACCTTCTTTCGCTTCGTTATCACACTGTTTAATAACGCGTCTTATCACTTTTCTAGCTTCGCTGTGAATTGACTGTCCCTTTCGTTTTTGCACTGTTTGCATGTTTAATCGAAAAATAATTAGATACTTTTTTAGAAACTAAAAGAAAAGTGTAAATACTAATAGCACTGAAACTGAATATCGTGTCGGTAAATAGCAACAATACAGTGGCAGGTTATTGAAAAAGGACTGAAATGGAATGTTAGTAGGTTGAATAGTAGAGCGGTGGGTTGTGGACAGCGCTAGCTTCCCCGTAGCCCATGTCTCACACTAGCATTCAAGTCATCTCTCCACTGTAGTGTACTTGCAATAATTGTTCTATTTATTCTTTGACAATTGTTTAAATCTGGGTATTTATATTTTTACTTTCTCTTGCCTATATGAATATATAGGATGGAAAGTATTGTTTTCATGTCGATTTTTCGAAATCGAGTTTTCACCGGATCTATACGTTTTCAGACCCCCTGAACCCAAAAAACATGTTTTTAGCGATTGGTCTGTGTGTGTGTGTGTGTGTGTGTGTGTATACAAAATATCTCAAGAATGGAACATCGTACGAACTTGAAACTTAAGTTACATACCACTACCGGACCCGAAACGAACATTTTCATCAAAATCGGTCAACCGGAAGTAGTAGTTTATTCGTATAATTTTTCACTTTTTTTGCGATTTCCTCAAAAACTGGTCCTACAATTATTTTAAAAATCGCCTGGTTTACTCAATTTTTTATTCTCTACAAGATAGGGTAGGCACCATGTTTGCTGATATTCTCGGTGAGGCTGTTTTTACGTAAAAAAGTATTTTTTTAAGATTACGGCTTTAATATAAATTATAGCGCAAAAATGTATATAATAAAAAATGTAGAGAATTTAAAATTCTACAACTTTTATTTCAAACATTGTTTTGTATAACGCTTAGTTTAGGGGTAATTAGCAATTTTCTGCTTTTTTCTCACAAAAACGTGTGAAAAGTCGATTTTTTAAAAATTTTGGCCTTAGTATGCACTTTTCGACAAAAGTGTATATCATCAAATTTATAGTAATTTAAAAGATCCACAACTTTTATTTAGAGCATTTTTCTCTACAGAGCCTAGTTGAGCATGAAAGAGTGATTTTCCGTATTTTTAGGTCAAACTGACATTTTGCGTCTTTCATATATGATTAAAATTAGGTAGGTTATGTTTATTGAGGTTAGTTTTTTATTTATTTCTAATGTTTTATTACTAGTGTTAGTTTTATTGTTAATTATTTGCAATGGCAAGAGAAAGTTGTGAGTGTTTCACACCAGATTTTTAAGGAAAATATTGTCTTTTGAAATACTGAATGTTAATAAATTTTTATTTTAGACAGCAGAATTTGTAAAACCACTTGGAATAAACCTGCACAGATCGCTAAGTGATATGTATAGACAGTTAGATAGATATCAACAAATATCAGAATCGTTAACAAATCATCACTCAAATTACAACCACAATGACGATGGATTACTTGGTCTCATTGAACTGACAGTCGAGTTATTACCAGTGCAAGACATTAAAGAATTATACAAGGAGAAACTTGATAACTTACAATTCAGAGTAAGTATTCATTGTTTATTTATGTAATTTCATACTCCTGAGGCTTACCCATCTTGTTGGACCAGCTGATTAATCAAATCACAAGTTAATTAAAATTTTTTTTGTGTTTTCTTTTATTTTAAGTCACATTTACAGTTTGGTCATTAGCGATTATGGTGGGTTAGGTGTTAGGAAACTGGAAGGGTGGGTTTTGGCACGTAATAATTTCCAGACCCTAGCTGGGAATCGAACCCAGGACCTCCATGTTGTAGGCTAGCGCGCTACCGCTAAACTACATAAACGGCCTAAAAAAAAAAATTATATTTTATTCCTAATGTGTGTACAATCTGTTCAATTCAGAACAATATTTTATTTGTTTTACTTATGACTTTTGCAATTTCTGCTAATGCAGATGGTGTAAAATGAAAATGAGAAATGAAAAAATGCCAAACCTGACTGGGAATCGAACCCAGGACCTAGGCATAGAAGCCGGGGTCCTGGGTTTCTAAGAACAAATAATAAATAATTATTTCAAAACAATAAGCAACCTTATGACCCAATGAGATGAGAATGATGTGTATGACATGTAAATGAAGTGTAGTCTTATACACACCCAGGCCGATCATTGCTGAGAGAGTATGGTTAATTGAACACCAACCATCAAAGTACACCAGTAACCACTGTCTAGAATTCAAATCCAAATAAAAGTAACTACCTCTACTAGCATTTGAACCAGGAATCATCGTCTCCGAAAATCAGCTGACTCCCAGCTGTCGCTGGGACTTTACCTCTAGACCCACCTGGTGGGTCTAAAAATAAATGATTTTCAAAATTTACAGTTTGAATAATTTTTTATATATTTTTATAAAACAAATAAGATTTTGGCTTTAGTATGCATTTTACGACAAAAATGTATATAATAAATTTTATAGGAAATTAAAAGATCTTTGACTTTTATTTAGAGTATTTTTCTTTACAGAGCCTAGTTTATCGTGAAAGAGTGATTTTCCGTATTTTTAAGCCAAACTGAGGTTAATTTTCATTTTGCGTCTTTCATTAAATGATTAAAATTAGGTTATGTTTATTGAGGTTAGTTTTTTGTTTATTTCTAATGTTTTATTACTAATGTTAGGTTTATTGTTAATTATTTGCATTGGCAAGAGAAAGTTGTGTGTGTTTCACACCAGATTTTTTTTATTTAATTTTTAGTGACAGTTTTCAATAGTCAATTTATTAAATAGTTTTCTTTTAAAATAAGAGTTTAGCCAGACAACACTCGTTGGTAATGATAAACTGCACTACACTCTGCTGTGGGGATGATTGGGAATTCTGGTAGGTTTGGGGGGGGGGAATTTATAGACAACAAAAACTACTTACTTTACTTGAAGTGGGGATCCTAAAGCGGCTGCCACATCCTGCACCTCAATTTCCACGTTGGTCTGTTCCACTAGCCCCTTTCTTGCCCACATAGCCTCTCTTCTCTGAGCGGTTTGCTGGTAAAGTCACTTGAGTCACGAGTTTGCAAAGAGGGGTAAAGGGGGAAAAGCATCAGTGCGCATGCGCGACTGCTTTAATTTCAGTACGACAAACGTAACAACTTATACTATACCCAGAGCATAGCCTATACAGTATATCACGGAACCTTTTGTAGGTTAACGGTACGAATATACCTAACTGTTTGTTACCGTAAACAAAAATGTTAGTTTCTCAAAAATGTGGGCAGACTATTCACAGTGCTGAACGATGTCTAATACGCAGTGTAATAAAATGCTGTGAAGTTAAAACTAAACAAAAATACCTTTCACTGCCTCTTAACAAAAGCCATGAGCAAGTGGCTAACTACTGTGATGTTTCTCTTCCCACAATTCAAAAAATAAAGAAGAAAATTAAAAGACATGAAGACGCTATTCTTTAACAGTTTTGTTGACACCTGATAAAAAAAGGAAACGGTTAGGTAGATACTAGTGAGACTGATAGTGGAGATGCCGGTGACAGCGATAGTAAACAAGACGATCCATTCGTAGAAAATTTGTTCCAATGGAAAAAGGTAGAGCTGGTAATTACAGTAAATTAATCATTTCTAGTCATGTTATTAAGCTATAGACAGTATTACAGGTCAGATTTATTTCTTATAAGGTTTGTAAAGATAATTTTCTTGGATTAAACCACAGCTAACAAAATGTAGTACGTAAACACTGCACGGTAGTAAAATGTACGAGTAGTGTCATATTTACACTTCCCTTCCTCACAGCCCATCCATACGCAAAAGGCAATCTCGTGACTTCAGTATCTATAGTTGAAAATTCTTTTCTTAACTATAATGTGATAATTCTTAATTTTCTTTTTTCAGAATGTTGTCGAGAAGCGATACATTTTAAAAGAATTATTATACGGAATAGTAAACACAGATGAATGTGAATTAATTTCCAATCAATTGCTTGGTATGGGTGTTCCATTAAAAGATATCGTAGCATTTCTTGAGGAAGAATTAACAAACTTTTTTGATTTAGAGTACGTCAGCGATAGAGAAATCAGTGCAGAATATGATGACGATGAGGAAGATGAAACTGTTTATAAACATTAACATACTTTTAAATTATACATTAATATTTATTAAGCCACCAATAAAATTTGTTTATTACTTCAAATATAAAATTTTTAGTAATCTTTAATTTCGGATAATTATTTCCTGTAACACTTCTCCTGATCATCAGCATACTTTTTACTTTCTCTTGCCTATATGAATATATAGAAAGGAAAGTATTGTTTTCATGTTGATTTTTCGAAATCGAGTTTTCACCAGATCTACACATTTACAGACCCCATCAACCCAAAAAACATATTTTAGCGATTGGTCTATGTGTGTGTATGAACAGAATATCTCAAGAACGGAACATCGTACAAACTTAAAACTTATGTTACATACCACTACCGAACCCGACACGAACATTTTCAACAAAATCGGTCAACCGGAAGTAGTAGTTTATTTGTGTAATTTTTCACTTTTTTGCAATTTTCTCAAAAACTGGTCCTACAATTTTTTTTAAAAATCGCCTAGTTAACTAAATTTTTTATGCTCTACGAGATAGGGTAGGTGCTATGTTTGCTGAAATTCTTAATGAGGCTGTTTTCATGTAAAATGGTTTTTTTAAGATTATGGCTTAAATATGCATTTTAGCGCAAAAATTTATAAATAAAAAATGTAGAGAATTTCAAATCCTACAACTTTTATTTCAAACAATTTTTTGTGTAACGTTTAGTTTAGCAGTAATTAGCGATTTTCTGTTTATTTCTCACGAAAATGAGTGAAAAATCAAATTTTTTAAGATTTCGGCCTTAGTATGCATTTTATGACAAAAAAGTATATAATCAAATTTATAGGAAATTAAACGATCTACAACTTTTATTTAAAGCATTTTTCTCTACAGAGCCTAGTTTAGCGTGAAGAGTGATTTCCCCTATTTTTAAGCTAAACTGAGGTTGATTTTCATTTTGCGTCTTTTACTCATGATTAAAATAAGGTTATGTTTTTTTTTGAGATTAGTTGTTTGTTTATTTCTAATGTTAGGTTATATTGGTCATTATTTGCATTAGCAAGAGAAAGTTGTGTGAGTGTTTCACACCAGATTTTTTTGATTAAAAACGAGCTTGAGATGGCTAGTTAGGGAGATGTCTAAAATTCTTGCCAACTTGAATGAATGAGTGGGCAGTGATCTGTCCACTCATTCCACTACCTTCACTATTCAACAATGCATCAACTACCATAAGACCATTTTCGTGCAGGTTCCCTCTTGTAAGCAACCTGTGACCAGCGTTCCCTGTGCGTATCCTATCATGTTGCAGCTATATTCGCTGTGTGAATTATGATTCACCGTCATGGTACCGCCCAGTAATCTGGTACCAAAAAATTCTCAAACGTGCCGGATTATTGGAAGTCTACTGCATTTAATTCTACAGATTCTGAAATAATATAAACTAATTAAAAAAAATAAAAAAAAATAGATTGTAATAATATTTACATGTATTTCACACTGAATTATCCAAGAGGATAACAAATTACAGAAATTTAACTGATACATCTTAACAGAATACCAAATATAACATCGAGACATATAATTAAATAAAATTTAAAAAAAATCTGTTCTTACAAAATAGCAATCAGTTTATTTCAATTGACTTAAAAATAAAATAAAATAGATCAGATAAAATAAACACCAATTTTTACAAATACCGTTCACTGTTTAAAAAAACTTGAAATTATTATCACTGGAAACGTTCTGAATACGTATTTTGTTTAATTTCAATCTCATGATGGAACAAAGTTCACCGTTCAAAACTTGAAATGTATCACATTAATTAAAATGTCTTTTTATGATTCTAATTCTATTTTATCAATGTCGAATTTTAGCGAACTTCATCTAGAAAGGTCAACAAAATTTACTAATCTCCTAATAGCGTGAGCGATTTAAAATCCAAAGTCTATCTAGTCAGACTAAAATTTCCTACGTTTCATTCTTGACTACATCGATTTAACTATCCTATAGGAATAACAAAAATTATACAAACTACTAAAATATAACACCAAATAAAAATTAGCCTACATACACAATATTTTCAAATGTTACTTACGGGTTTGTTCGTAAAGTAATAAGACTGGCTGTGGTGTGGCGCTCTAGTTGCCGGCAGGAAGCTCCCTGGAGGTGGGATTTGTCGTGTGGGGTCTAAGCTAAGCAATGCACTACGCATCAGTCGTGTCTGAGCTTTGACACAGTGATGATCACGCTTTGCACAAAAACTGTTGGTGAGTTTTTGTCACAGCAAAAAATATCAAATTCGGGAGCCATGCTACACGATTACATTTTATTTCCACCTGGGGAAAACCGCTTCCAAGACGCTTGCCTTGGTTAAGAAGGGTTGCAAAGATGATGCCCTGTCAAGGACTTAGGTTTTCCGGTGGTTTAGTGAGTTAACAACAGATGGGAGACCATCGAATACATGGCACCATTTTCACACCCTTCAACAAGTGATCGGACAAAAATATGGCCAAAGTAAAAAATCTCAAGGACTCTGACCGTCATTTAACCCTTTCAGTACCAACGTCCGGAAAACAGGATGTCGATATCTTTTACGTAGTGATAACATCCGGTATACCGGACGTTTATAAGTTATCCATTAAGTGCCAAAGTCTGGATAACTGAACACTTCCATAAACACTTTTAACAAAAATTAATGGAATAATGTATTTTGAAACCTCCGTGGCGTAGTGACTTAAGTGACTAGCGTGCTAGCCTACAAAGCGAAAGGTACTGGGTTCGATTCCCAGCTAGGGTCTGGAAACTTTAACACGTTTAAACCACCTTTAAGGTACCAAAACCCACAGTAGTTGGTAATGACCAAGCGGTTGATAAGATTTTAAATGAACTAAAAAAACTATTTTGAATATTTTTAGTGTTAAAACGATTTCTTTTTTTTTTAAACACAAAAAAAATTAATTTTTAACAGGACACTTTATTTTTCTGTAACGTTGAAATTTTGGTTGGTAGTAGCAGGCTTATGCCTGTAAGTTTTCGAAACAAGGGCTGGCACTTTTTGACCACCCTTATTCATATTAAATGGTACTGAAGATCAAAATTTTAAATATTGTTTCGGCACTGAAAGGGTTAAGTATAAGATTAATCACCAAAGAACTCTACATGCGCAAGACAACAATTCACAAAATTATTTTTGAAAATTTCAACATAAGAAAGTTTGTGTGAAATTGGTGACAAAAGTGTTACCGTCTGCATTACTTTTGTTGTGACTGCTTAGATGGCCCGGAAAAGGGATCGCAACTTTGCCGCACCCACTGTTTAGCTCCGATGTACGCTCGGGAAACTTTTTCTTGTACCCAAAGCTCAAGGTAAGCCTGAAAGGTCATCATTTCGAAGATGTTCCGATCATCCTACGGGCTGTCACAGAGTCTCAGAAAGACGTTACAGCAGCTGACTTCCAGGGAGCATTTGCAGGGTGGAATCGCATTGGCAGCGATGTATTAACACCCAAGGAGACAATTTTTAAAACTTTTAACAAGTCATACCGATCAGATCAATAATTTCTATTTACCAGACCCAGTATCATTACTTTACAGACAGACCCTGTATAAATATAAAAAAAAATCTATAAATTTTTCACCAATGACAAGCCAAATTAATTTAGTGGTCTACCAAATATCATATTTCACTGCAAAATGGTCGCAACTCACATGAGCCTTAAAAACTATTTATTCAGCCAAGTGACAAAGTGAACGCTTTGTTCACATTACCCTTCTCTTCCTACAGTACATAAAAAACGTGGTAAAGCTTCGTCTTGCCACTTAAAATCAAACATTAACTCATTCGGTAGTGGAAGGGGGAGGACAGATTCACCCCACATGTTGCTCAAACAGTGATTATGTGTCTGTTAGGCTACTTACTATTCTGAAAATATCTGTAAGTGAAAATAGTATACCAATGCTATTTAATACAAGGTACGTTCGTAAAGTAAATTCCGTTTTGAAATAAAAAACGAACAAGTACAGATACAACAATGAAATTTATTTCATAAACATCTTCAACTCTTAAACTATTTTTCGACATAACTCCTGTGATTTTCCAGGCATTTGTCATAGCGTAGTACAAGCTTTTGTATATTCTCTTCATAGAATGCTGCCGCCTGTGTAGTCAACCAAGAGATAACTTGATCTTTCAGCTTTTCATTGCTGACCACCAAGGAAAGACTTCGGATGCAGAAACAAATGAAAATCGCTAGGAGCGAGGTCAGGGCTGTACGGAGGATGGTCGAACAAGTCCCAGCCAAAGTCCTGAAGGAGTCTTTTTGTCTCATTCGCAGTGTGTGGTCAGGCATTGTCATGAATGAAAATCATGCCTTTCGTGAGCATTCCTCAGCGCAGTTTCTTGAGAGTCTCGCAGTAAACTTCTTTATTGATTGTTTGACCTCACGGCAAAAAATCAATCAGTAAAATTCCTTTTCTGTCCCAAAACACTGAACACATGACTTCTCGAGGTGTCAAGATTTGTTTTGGTTTAACTCATAAAGGCGACTACGCAGGCGGCAGCATTCTAAGAAGAGGGTATACAAAAGCTTGTACCACGCTATGACAAATTCCTGGGAAATCACAGGAGTTATGTCGAAAAATAGTTTAAGAGTTGTAGATTGTTATGAAATAAATTTCATTGATGTATCTGTACTTGTTCTTTTTTTATTTCAAAACGGAACTTACTTTACGAACGTACCACATTTATTGTGACAATATCTAAAAGGAATTCTCATTCTATAGTTGGCAATTTTTAAAATTGTCTGTCAGTCACAACCAGATGTCACAAACTACAAGAGATACCAACAAACGGTTTTCCCATTCATAATTTATACAAAAAGTTAATACGGCCTGGATTGGGTTTGAAATTCCGTTTCACCCAGAACTGGCCGAATACCACAAGTCAAGAAATCAAAATTGGAATTTGGAAACAAAAACAGCGCCATTGGAATCCTGTTCAAGAGTATATACAGAAATCACAAATGGTTTTTTTCATAGGTCAAAAATAAATCTTCAGAAAAAAATTGCCACTGGCCATGAGATGTGTTGTCTAATTAAAGGTATTTTTTTTTATCAGAACCATTTTTTATAACCAGAAACAACATTAAAACTTAACGAGAGTTCCCTCCCCCCCCCAAAAAAAAAAATAACTACAAAAACCAAACCGATATCTATTCAATCTGACAAGTTACAATGCTTCAAAAATTTGTATACTTCTACTGGTCAAACTAATGGCCATTCTAGCATCGAGCCAGAGATATTTATTACAGTGAATGAACGCAAAAATAAATCCTTATAATGCATCCTGCAGCTTGAAATTAATTCTATTTCATATTGTGACAATATCGAAGAAGAGTATGGTTCGAAAAATTTCTAGTACTTAATTCATAAAATGTTAAATAGTAGATAATAGAATGAAAAAGTAACAACAGGGCTAGTTATAAAAGGATACCTATTTAAAAAGGAGTGTATAAAGTCCGTTCGCTCTTAGAGCTTGCTTGAAGTAAACAAACCTCTCCCTTTGTAGTAGTGAGTAACAGTGTACATGTGTCCTTGTATTGCTGTTGGGGTAGTGTGTGTTAGTACACAGTTGATATAGGATGACTAATACTTAATAATGACATTTGATGGCTATTCATATAACTGCACATAGCCTAAATAAAATTGAAACATTTTATTTAAACATTATTGTTTTCAGTTTAAATAATGAAACAATTCCACCATGATCGTATACTGTGTTACTCATTCCATCAGTCTCAACTTGGTTGTTGTTACATAAACATCCTACTTCATGTGTACGCAGTTTGTACTTAG
Source organism: Catonia carolina (assembly GCA_035578175.1). Taxonomy (NCBI): domain Eukaryota; kingdom Metazoa; phylum Arthropoda; class Insecta; order Hemiptera; family Achilidae; genus Catonia; species Catonia carolina. The sequence continues at coordinate 2,625,477 of JAQMRL010000024.1, read as the reverse complement.
TGCTATTTGTAATTTATCAGTTTAAAATATTTTCTTCCTTCTTTTATTAATATTGTTTAAATCCGTGTGACTTTTTCCTAAACTTCGTTGTTATTGTGTGTGAGTATATCTTTTTGTTTTGTTACACTAGTAAGTAATGATGAATGACGGCGCTTCAACTTCAGTTATAAAAAATAAACGAGGACAACTTCTAAAAATTGTGGGAAAAAAATTATAATTTACAATATATTTAATTCTTTATGCGTAAAGTATCTTACTATGGCCTTAAAAGATGTAGAAAAAATGGCATCAGAATTGACAGGCGTGTCTACGTTTAGTGTACGCGGTATAAGAAAAGAGATGAAAGAAAGTGGCAAGTTGCAGACACCTAGCAAGAAAAAGAAACGAAGCAAACTAGTTTTTGAACAGTGCGACAAATTTATTAAAACTGCAGTTCGACTAAAAGTTCAGTTTTTCCAAAATAAGGAAGCTCCTATGCTTAATAAACTTTTCTGTCTTAAACAAGGATTTGGATTTACGACATTTTAAAAGAACGTCGCTCTATCATTTACTGAAATCAATCGGATTTGAGTATTTGAAAAGAGGACTATATGTCATAATGAAATAATTAAAATAAGTAAATTGTATAACATTTTACTGGTTATTAATGATTGAATGGAAAACTTTTCGGGGCAACCTGTATGGTATCAGAGCGGTTTGTTTACTTCAGGCAAGCTCTTAGTGTGAACAAACTATAATAAGGTAGGATCTTTGTTGTACAAATATTTGTGTAACACCTTTTATTCTATTGTGACTTGTTTACAATAGTTAAGATTTTTCCAGAACCAATAAAAAGGATTTTTATTATTTGCATCGAATCTCTGTCTTTCGAGAAAACTCTTTGATTTACCTATATAAAGAGACCTCTGAGTGGGGTCAGTGAGTTAGTATTCGTTTAATCTTTGACGAGTGTGCTATCGGTGCGTATAACAGGTCACAGTTCCGAGGTATTGTTATTCAGTCTTATTGTATATGTGCATTGTGTATTCAGTATGTGCATTCTATATAATTGTTTGTAAGTAGTATTACATTACATTACATTACAACACCCAGGGCGTACAGGCATCTGCAGCCTCTCCTCACCGCGACCTAAAAGATCTTTTGTGATTGCCCCTATTCCTTATTTATGCAAGACCCACACTTTCGATAAAGCGCAGGATCTGCCTAGGATCTAGTGCACTTACCTGAGAAGGTGTTAACACGTCCTTACCCATCAGCGCTCTTCTTTTGCAGCCAACCACTTTGCAACTGCATAAAATATGCTCAGCCTTCTCTTCTGCCTCATGACAGAATCTACACAGGCTCTCTTCAGCAACTCCTATCTTGGATAAATGATACCCAAGATTACAATGACCAGTCATCAGTCCCACTACCCTCCTCAAGTCCTGTCTTCCTAGTCTATTATATATCCCAGCCTTCCTGCTGGAATAGGCAATGAATTTCTTTGCCTGTTCACAGCCTGGCACCTTCTCCCAATAGGAGGTTTTAGCCTCCTCTTCCCAGGCCCTAACTATACCTCTATAATAGCCTTGTAAGTAGTATTAAGTAAATTATTTATTGCATTACTTCAATATAATTAGTTTATTATTTATTTTGTAAATCTTTTATAGTTGTAATAAATACTTGTAATTTTAAACTTTAGTGTATTAATTATTAAATTACCTAGATCCCGAAATGGACCTTAGTGATAAGTGTCACAATATAATAAATTAATACAATAAATTTCACTAACATTTCTACGCTGCCTTGATTATTTGATTATTATTTGTTATTTACACGTGTAAGACATAGATAGATGACTGAAGATGTAACATCTTCTACAGATTTAAAAAAAAAAAAATTAGTTTCATTTGATATTGTGTACGCTGATGATGGTGGATCCACCGAAACACATGTAAAGTAACAAATATAAAAAAATCAAGGCAGCTTAGAAACGTTAGCAAAATTTATTATATGAAATAGAATGAATAAATGCAGCGTTGTTTTACAACAAACAAACTTGTTGAAAATTCAATAAGACCTTATCGTAGATAAATAAAAGTAAAATTTTAGATCAAATTAATTTTACATAAACTTAGTTTACAGTTTATTTGGTACGAATATATATTATAAATTTAAATGTAATCAATGCTTGTAAAAATACAACTAGTAGCAATATACTTGACGATTTATTTAACCTTTTTTATTATTCGATTATTTACGTTAAACTGATTTCATTTATATTTAAAGTTTAATTTAATAATTGCTGATGTAAATGGATTTGAGAATAATACTTTTTAGGCCGATTTATTAGCAAGTTCAAAAGGAAATAAATAAACATTAAAAATGTTATCGATAAATTAATTGGCTTCATTTTAAACGAAAAAAGATATTGAATTCGACTGTGATCAGTAACATTCCAAAATATTAATACAAATTCGTTTATCAACGACATACAGTCAATTTGAAATAGCATGATAGTGGAATGAAGAACAGAGGGACTCATGCATTGGTGCTACCAGTTAACCCTTTCCCTGTTAGTGAATAAAAGCATTTTAAAAGATAAATTATTTTTCCAATAACATACGGAAAATGGAAATCAAATTTATTAATTATTTATTATTTTATTATTAATTAATCACGTCTTGTGTATTGAATACATGGGTTACTGAAAGCAACAATAACAAATGTCAGTAAAATAATTAATTCCGTATAATTTTCAAAATTGCAAAACTAAGATTTTGTAAGAATAATTTATTAAAGGGGAAATTTTACTTTCGAAAAGGGACTTTTTATTTTGAAAAGTTACCACCATTCAGAGACTTACTATCATCATGCTATTTCGAATGGACTGTACAGTATTCAGATGAACTAAAGTCCCCTAGCCGTGGGAGTGAGAGAATGCATAACGCTCTCACTCGCACAAGCCATACGCGCCGTTCCAATAACATTACTCATTGTTGTGAGCAAGTGTTTATGCATGCAGTAAACTAACAAGCAATATAACGACTGCTGTATGTTTTCAGATTTGGATTACAATGGTAAAGACCTTTGAGCCCATGTGTAATTATGCCACATATCTCCCTCTCACTCGCTCAGCTAATGGGACATTAATTCATCTGATACCTGTACATAAGTAACGTTTGATAAAGTAAAGATGTTAAAAGAAAACCTAAATACGAGATTGAGCAGGCGTGTGAAATTAAATGCTACGTTATTAATCTGATAATCCATTTCCTGAGACCGAATCGTTCCGTGACCCGCTGTTCTGGCTCTCGAAATAATACACTGACGACAAACAAAAAATATTACAGGAAACTTCACTGCTGGGGCTTTTCACTGCACTTAAATCTTAACCTGACGTTTCGCCCGACCTCAGCTACTGTTTTTTGTTCGACCTCTCTTTTTTCGGAACGTTCACAATTTACGTAAATCTAACACAAACACCTGAAAATAAAGAAAATAATAATAATTCAGAATTAACAACAATTTATCATAAGCATAAATATTTAAACAGAATTGGGAAAGTTACTGAGCAGCAGTCGTTTTGCATTGGTGCATTCTTTCACAGTTGGGTTGGTTGTCTGTGCTGTCACTGGGCGCATAATTTTATCTAGAATTATATTCACAATCATAACACGAGAAACAGAAATGATTATTACGTGGCTAATCACTCCACAAAATTGTTTGAACAAAAACCTACTTATGCAGGGAGAAAATTCATGAATAAACTACCCAAATTTTTAATACAACAATTTTAAAATACATGATATGGCTCTCTTCTCATCGCACAACACACTCAGCCGGTATAAGACATGTGTTATGCTGTGTCCTAGCTGTATCCAGGCTTTGCGGTGTGTGAAATGCATTAGTCATTCAGAATAAAACATGTAGGTACACATGATGGTGTCATAAGTTAGTCTGATCAGGGCGAGAGCATCACACCGCACTGCAACGCGCGAATGCAGCCAAGACACAACCTTAAGGTTGTTTTATTTTACGTTTCGGTTGTCGCCACTGGCTTGTAGTTGCACAGTCTGTAGAGCTCATCATAGGACCGGCCGGAGCGGCAAGGCATCCGGCGGCGTAATTCAAAAATAAAACCGATGCTTGGGGAAGCCTTTGCCACTACCTCAAAGAGGAGCAGCCGCAAGCAAGCAAAGGGGGAGGTCGTCTTTACCGCTGCTTAAACGATTAGGAGCAGTTGCTGACACAACGAACACCTTTTACCGCTGTCTCCGAAGAGGAGCAATCGCCGGTGAAGTGAGGGGTAGGGAAGGGAGGTGTAAGTGATCGTGCAGAGCAAGAAATACTCAATGTAGAGTGCTAAATCTTCTCCATATCGAACCTCTTGTACGAGCGGATCGATACTGACTGTTCACCTTCTCAACTATCGCATCCGCCGATAGGCCATATACATCCTGCCACTGGTACACGCACTGAGAGAGGTTTGACCGCGGCGCTATCTATCGGCAGCGGCAACCACGTCACAGCGCCAACAGCGGGCAAAACATGTATGACGGACCGGCGTAAAAGTGGTATAGTATCACGGTTTAAAACTGTTATTTTCAGGACGAAAACATTGTACTACTGTGCTTTAGTCGTTACTCACCGTTCTTCTAAGAATCGTTAAGTTTGTTGTTAACTTAAACCATTTATTTAATGGTAGGGGTATCAAACCCACGCATGGGTCCACTATGCTAGAACGTAAGTAAAAGAACAAATGCAAAATTTTACTCACACTGCCGTCAGATGCACTAGCTCCAACCTTGTCACCTCTTGAGTTCCAGCAAACTTCAAAAATACCACCAGTGCCCTTGTAACTATGAACCAGTTGACCACTCTGAGAAAAAGTAAAACAGAATCAACATTACTAATTCTTCGGGAACTTGTTTCGGACTTCTTTGTACTGCTTGAATGGTCGTTTCTATTTCATCTAAGTTTTGTTTATCTTGCCGTACAGAATTAATATGTGTGCTCTGGAAACGTAAAATTTTCACCTAGGTATTTTACATTTTTTGAAAAAATCTATAGATTTAATTACTACATATATCATGTGTTTATCTTTTTTGTATAGAAACACCTGTTTCCTTAAAATTTATCACCGTTCATTGCGTCAAATTTTTATTTCACTTCATTTTTATTTTGGATCTTTTCCGTTATTTCACATCATCGAAATATTGTGTGAATGCACCTTTACTGTTTGACCCAGCAACTGCCCGCACGTGCTCTCTACTGTTCGATTAGCAATTGCTTGATTCTTTTATTTTCGGTTGCTTTCATTTTCATTATATTTTTAGTTGTCTTTCCTTCATTTTTTTACAAGTTTCACAAATTAATTAATTAATTAATTGTGTCGCTTCTTAGAGGGTTACTTATTCTACAAATTGCTTTATTACACACCCAGCAATCCTGGCCTGTGATGTTCATTATCATATCGTATCCATTTAAACAAATGCGTGGAGTATGCAATATTCCTTTCACTTGAAGGAGACGTATAGCTCTTTCCTTAGTAGAAATAATAGGAGCCAATTCCAAAAGATTCATTATATATTGAACAGAACACGTACAAAGCAAACAACCAACTGATGTGTATTAATAAACATGCAAACAATATCTACAATATTAATTATAGTGAGTGGGAGTCATCCGTCATAACAATAAAGATGTGTTTACACGAGGCGACTTTAAGGTGGTGTGATGTGAAATAACGGAAAAGGTCCCTTATTTCTTTAATTTGGGCATGTCACAATGTTCAAACCAGCCACTTGAACCACCTGAACAACAACAAATACAAGCAGCAGAGTGAAAGATATCCTAATTATATAATAAATAGAAAAAAACTAAATACCTGTGTAGACCAAATGTGAACGCATTTATCAAAACTGCCAGATGCTAAAAATTTACCGTCGGGAGAAAATGCAACACTGTAAACAGGTTCCGTATGTTTTGTTAATGTATGAATACAGGCTCCACGTTCCACATCCCATAACCGAACTGTCGAATCAAACGATGCACTGAAACAGAAACATAACAAAAACTTTATAACCAGTACTTTATTCATGTACATCAGTGTTTCTCAACCGGGTCACGAAATTCAGGGGGAAAATTAAAAAAAAGTGTCACCACCACCCCTTCTAATTAATCATTTACTATGTTGCCGGCCTTCAATACTTCTTCCGGCCTTTGTCGGCGAACCAACAAATCTTTCGGCTGCGCACAGACAGAGGCCTCTGTCATCAAGGTCAAGCCAGTAACCGCCTCCCACCACAGCGCTCTTGGCGACTATAAAAAGAGCGCTCCACTGAGCCGAGAGATTCAATTCCAATCCAGACACAGAGAGATTCAATTCCACCAGTCTAAAGTATCGACGAGACGTCCACCACGGCACACGGCTGCTGGACTCCAGTGAAGACTAATTGACGACCCCGCAAGAGAGAAGATGATGCTTCCGCTTGTTGACCCGTCAACATAAGCCGTTGACCGGACTGTCATCGCTCGCTGACGCGAGCGATGCCCACAGCGGTCCGTCGACCAAGCCTTAAGCCCACCGGACCCGACAAAAGCAGCTATCGACGCACTACTGCGAGGGAAGAAGATGACGTCTCCGCTGGACGACAACACGCCGTGTTGCTCAGCTCTTCGACCGCCACGACGACTATGACCGACGCTTCTCCAAGACGACCACCGCTTACACAAGATAAGGTTTGGCACTTAATGTCGCCATCTGGTGACAGAAGTAATAGTTATTTACTTTTAAAAAAATCTGGTGAAAACTCACACGAATTTCCCTCACCAATGCAAATAATGAACCTAACATTATTAATAAACAAAACACATAACCTAATTTTAATCATGAGTGAATGATGCAAAATGAAAATCAACCTTAGTTTGGCTTGATAAAACGGAAAATCACTTTTTCACGCTAAACTAGGCTCTGTAGAGAATGTAACGTCTAAGTTGAATTACGTTACTGTGGGTTTTTGTTTCATATCTGGCGCTGCATTTCGGTTTGTGTTAATGCTTAACTTTGTTCACTGTAAGCTGTCGCTATCTGGCGTTTTTCTGTTTATCTATTCTGGCCTGATTTGTATTAATATTTTTCTGTCGACTAATTGTACAATCTTCCTGGTTTAAACGTGCACTCTTGTCTGTGAAGTAAAATGGTACGGTAGTCGTCTATGACTTTTAAAATGTTGCCGATTTGCAAATTTCTTTCTTTTACTTAAAGAATGTTTTTTATACTTTAATGCTGCATTATGATGGTTACTGATGTTTAATTGTTTTATCTACTGTTTTAAATTATGTTTATCTTTTGTTTTTCTTTAAACTTATTATGATACGTAATTATTTTAAGTCTTTTCCGGGTCGGCGTTTAATTATGGTTCAAGTTTTTGGCTTCGTAGCCCCAAATTTATTTTGGGTAAGTTCTCTTTTGTTTTGCTGTCGAGTATTTCTGGAGATTGCGCTAGTCAATTCTGTTTAACTGTAAATTTTAAATTTTGAATCGAGTTATTTTGGCTTGGGCCTTGTTCGATTCTTGCCTTGTTTTTTTGTCCGTTTGTTAGCCTACATCTTTTAACCTTGTGTGGGTTTCCGTTAAGGTGTTAGGCAATTTAATCTTTTGTACTTACCTTTTTTGCCTTTGACCTATGTTGACCGCAATCTGTAGAAGTATTCTTTGGTCTAATTCTTTCTTTTGATTTGGTTCATTTTGTTACTTTTCTTTTCGAAGTGTTACCTTTTTCGCTTTTGACGTTTGTCGGTTTTTGTCCAGGGTTCGACTCTGGGGTTCTATTCTGTGAGATTCTGCTTTGGGAACGTTTCCGTTATGGAGGATCCTACTGTATGAGAAGCCTACTCTAGTTTTGGATAACTGTTTCGGATAGTCTTGGATAGCAGTGCCATTCTGCTTGTTTGGAGCCACCTGGGTTTGATTCTCGACGTTTTCTGTTCTATAAGTTTGTTTCTGCAATCTGGTATGTGTCATTAAATATTTTATAAAATGTGTTTTTCGGGCTATATCGACGATTTCTACTTGACTGCGTCTATGCAGGTCAGGTAGGGCTTCCTGTATTATGCATGTCGCGAAATGAAAATGGTCAACGAATGAACTTGTTTAAAATTTAAATTAAATTTTTTTAAATATTGGAAAACCGTTAACAAGTTTTCTTTCTCATAAGTAATTTCATTAATCTAGAATCTTGTTTTTTTTATATATAAAATTTTTTTTTACAAAATATTGTTTTTCTTCTAAAATTTTTTTTAATAATTTAAAAGGCTACCATGGTATGCACATATAAATAAATATAATATTAAAATAAAAATTTGATGCTATGCTACTACGGGACAATGAACTAATTCTATTTAAAAAAAAAAAAAAAACTATTTTTTTTACCTTTAAATTTTCTGTATCTATGAATTTTCAGTATAAATAGTATCAGTTTTAAGTGAACTTAAAGCGATAGCTATTAAAATTTAGTTATTCATTGAACATTGTATTTTATATTTAAATTTTTTTATTTTTTTTAAAATAATTTTGCCTGAAGATAATCCATTTAGGTATTTTGTTTGTCTCAAATTTAATTATGTCTATATAATAATTTTACTGTATTTCCAAACTTCTTGGATTCATTGTGTAATTAATTTTTTTGAATTTTGTGTTTTTCTTAAGTAATTACAATCATATGCAACAACAACTCTTTTTTATTTGGCTTCCTTATGTCTTTTGTCCACCCCTGGGCCAACCTATCGATGTGGATAGAGGGGGAGGTGACAAGAAAAATGCTTAGAATAAAAGTTGTAGATCTTTTAATCCTAAAAATTTGATTATACATACTTTTGTCGTAAAATGCATAGGCTACATACTGCCAAAATCTTAAAAAATCCACTTTTTTACAGATTTTCATGAAAAAACAACAACAGAAAATCACTAATTACCGCTAAACTAAGCGTTGCGCAAAGAAATGTTTGAAATAAAAGTTGTAAATTTTTAAATTGTCTACGATTTTTATAATATACTCTTTTACCCTAAAATGCATATTAAGGCCACTATCTTAAAAACACTAGTTTTTTTCTACAAGACCACAGCCTCCCCAAGAATTTCAGCAGACATGGCGCTTACCCTTTCTTGTAGAGCATAAAAAATGTAATGAGGCGATTTTTAAAAAAAATTGTAGGAAAAGTTTTTGAGAAAATTGCAAAAAGTGAAAAATTACACAAATAAACTACTACTTCCGGTTGACCAATTTTAATGAAAATGTTTGTGTCGGGTCCTCTTATAGTACTTAACTTAAGTTCCAAGTTTCAACTTTGCATGATATTCCATTCCCTTAGAAGTATTTTGTTCACACACAGACCAATTGGCAAAAACATGTTTTTTGGGTTCACAGGGCCCATAAAATGCCCATAACAGGCAGGTGGAGTGTTACATTATTAGCACTAGATCTGCTGGTTCCAGGGCTACAAAGAAATAGTTCTCTCTCTTATCCCATGATTAGCTAATTATATGACTCAACTATTATTTAAGAACAGAAGAGGCAGAGGTGCGAAATACACCAGTCACATTTTATCTCTTATTTCATTATACGAGGATGTTCAAAAAGTATCGGACCTTCTGTCCTCCCGCTGAAACGAATGAAGCGCTGGCGGCCAAGCATAGTGGGGATGTGGAAGGGACTGTCATGCGTGCGCATGCACTGTTTCGTGTCATGACAAAGCTTCTGTCGCCGGCAGTCAGTCTAGTAGTGTAGACCTTACTGTTATGCTCGGCGACTTTTATCAAGTTATAAAATGACAGAAAATCTTGAGCAGCGTTACTGCAATAAATTTTGCCAAAAGCTTGGCGATTCGCAAGTGGAAACAATTTGCAAGATTCAACAGGCTTTTGGGGAGTCTGCCATGAGCTGTACTCAAATAAAAGAGTAGTACAATCGATTCAAAAATGGTCAAACATCCGTGGAAAGTGAATCGCGTTAAGGCAGGCCATTGACAAGCCGGAATGAGAATATTATTGAACGAGTGCAAACTTTAGTCACCGAGGACCAAAAGAATACTATCTTGAGGTTCTTCGTCACCTATGTGATGCTGTGCGGCGCAAACGACCAAATCTGTGGGCAACAAAAACTTTGCAGCTCCATCATGACAATGCACCTGCTCACTCTGCACATTTAATTCAGAGTTTTCTCGCTAAAAACAACACTCCTCTGGTTCGCCAAGCTCCGTACTCCCCCCGACATGGCTCCCTGCGACTTCTGGCTATTTCCTAAGCTGAAAATGCCCCTGAAAGGAACTCAATTTCAAGAAAGAGAAGACATTAAACAGAATACGATGGCCGAGCTTAACAGCATTCCAAAAGATGCCTTCCAGAAATGTTTTGAACAGTGGCAGAAGCGCTGGGAGAAGTGTGCGCATCACCAAGGAGACTACTTTGAAGGGGATTAGAAGTTTATAGCTCTAGTTCAATAAATGCACTTTTAATTAACAATAGTCCGATACTTTTTGAACAGCCCTCGTACAGCCAGACCCTGTAGTGAATGAAGTGAAGGTGTCACTGGCAGGGTGGGCCTGGCATGCTGATAAGCACAGGCTGCTTTGGTACTCAGTGAGGAAGGAAAGGTAAACCACCTCACACCTTTTTTTACTTAGTAAAACCTCTAGAGGTTCAAACTAGCCTTTCGGCTGTTCACCTAAACAGCACACAGGGTTTGAAAACGTGAAAAATCCGGTGAAAACTCTATTTTGAAAAATTGACATGAAAACAATACTTTCATTCCTTAAATATTTATATAGGGCAAGAACAAATAAAAAAAGACTAAAACAGACTAAATTACCTGGCAAGTATAAGATTCATATTTGGATTAGCAGTGCCAGGTCCTGTTGGGCTCCATTTGATAGTATAGATTTCTTTGCTATGCGCTTGTAAATCGTGTACACAAGTATCTTGTTTCATCGACCATATCTTAAGAGTCATATCGTCCGAACAAGAAGCCAGTAGATTACCTTGTGGATCCCATTTGATAGCGTTTACTTCATTCTGAAAAACAAAAATTTATTAACTCATTTTAATTAGTATTTTTATTAGTATTGTTTCTTTAATCGCAGTAGTTATGTCTCAACATATCAGTTACATCAGTTATGTCTCACTGTGTAAAGGTCATCTGATCCTACATGATACTTTATAAAATAATATTTTTTAAATATCAAATTGTAAAAATTTTTTTTTTATTAAAAAAAGCTGGCTAAAGGATGTCACAGTAATATTATTTCAATTTCAATTAAGTTATTTTGTTATTTTAAATTTAAATAAATATATTGTAAATAAATAAATTTATTAAAATTATTCATAAAACTACACTTGTTTTTTTTTGAAAATATAAAAATCACTTGAAGTAAGTCTTTTTTCGAATATTTTGAAGTTATAAAAAATTGGTATAGTAGGCTATTTATTTTTTTAGAAATATGGTGAGTGTTGTATAATATTTTATTATTTTGTAAAATTTTATTGTATTATATTTTAAGATTATTATAAATTAAACTCTCATCACGCGGTCTTGGGTTCGAATCCCACTCAGGCATGGGATTTTTTCATACGTTACAAAAAATTCATTTCATCCTTCACCATCTGCATTAGCAACAATTTGCAAAACAGTCGGACGTTAAACAAAAAAAAAAAAAATCACCTAATCCTATTTCCTGCTTCACGACTTCACTTGTGATCTTAGTTGTATATGTACGTACGTTACTTTTTGTGGTGTAGTCGAGCAGACTATCACTGCCTATGCTAGTTCTTAACAATTACTGATGATTCCACCTGTACAATACGGATTCTTTGTGTATTTATGTTTGTATACATTAGTGCTTGACAATTTCATTCTGTTTCTGACAATTAACCCTTTTCAATGCCATGGACGCGTTAACTCCGTGATGTGCCATGGACGAGTTTACGCGCGGCATGCAGTTCAAATTTTACCGCTGTGTAGCGTAGGATTTGTTCTACCAATTCCCTTAACCCTTACTAGCCTGGAAGCCCAATATCACCCATTCGTTATCATCGTTCTTTAAACTCAAATATCTCCGTAACTATTCATTATATTCTAACGGGATTAGTTTTATTAAATAGAAACTTTTTTCTTCTTTCATTTGATATTTATCTTGCATATTTGTGCAATGAAAATTGACGACGTGGTGTTACGTGAAAAAAAATGTATTTTTTTTGAACAGCCAGTACTAAAATTTGAACGTTTTTATCCATAACTTTTCAACAAAAAACCGTATTTGTTTGGGAATAACATCATCAGTTAGTTTAAAATGTAACAATCGAAATCAATAAATTAAAAGTGCCGGCGACAAATTTTATGACCCTAAAATCGAACAAAGAAGGTTAACACTACCCGTCTCGTCTACCCCTCGGTTAAACCTCTCATTTAGCGTCAAAATAAACTATAACAAATTTTGATTTATGCTATCCTGTTTAGAAAAGGATAATACACAAAGCAACAGGCGCAAAAGAGATAGAACTTGCAAGTAAATAATAATTGAAAAGACACCGCATTATTTTTAGGTGGTTTTTTCGCCATTTCTTTCATCTAGCACGTTACTTTGTTGAACAAAAAGTGTGATATCTTTTGAAAGCGTCAATCAATTTGCAATATCTAAAAATTGTTTTTTTCGCAATGAATTGCTTTATTTATGTATATATAGCTAAACATATTTTTTACTGATTTTGTGACACTTTTTTGTACTAAAGTGATATTACTAAAAGAAAATATTTTTTCTTAAATTTCAATTTTTATTCTGGTCGTAAATGAAAACGGAAAAAATTGGTTTTAACGTTGTTCTAATAACAAATTCTTTAAAAATAATTGGTAATTTTTTGAATTTTTTAGAAATGAAACTGAATGAAATAAAAGAGTTTTTATTAGGCGTAAAATGACAGTCCGCGTGATCGTTAAAAATCTCCGTTCTCGTCGGGTTAATATTGCATATCAAAATGTTCAGAATGAAAAAGGAATTTTTTTTCCCTCTTGAGTTTCAAGCTGGCGTCAACGGCAAATCTATAAATATTTTCGTCTCCGAAAATCAGTTGTTTAACAGCTGACTCAACAGCAACGACTTTATATTATAATAAAATTATATATACTAAAATTATAATAATGAATAATTTACATTATGACAAAAAAATGTGATACTTACAGTATGTCCTTGGAATGATTTAATTGGTTTATCTACATTTAACTTGCACACGTGAATACATTGATCTGTACTACACGATGCGAAACTGTTGTTGGTTTGCCAATCTACATCTAACGCAGGAGCTGAATGAAACGAAAACTGCTGCGTGCACTGACCACTAGCAGCATCCCATATAATTGTTGTCTGCAATTATAAAACAATACACGAAACATAGAAATTAAACATCCGATCGGAAACACTCACACAACTTTCTCTTGCTAATGCAAATAATGAACAATATAACCTAACATTAGTAATAAACAAAACAACTAACCCCAAAAAACATAACTTTATTTTAATCATGAGTGAAAGACATAAAATGAAAATCGACCTTAGTTTGGCTTAAAAATACGGAAAATTACTCTTTCATGCTAAACTAGGCTCTGTAGAGAAAAATGCTCTAAATAAAAGTTGTAGATGTTTTAATTTCCTATAAATTTGATTATATACACTTTTGTCGTAAAAAAAACATACTAAGGCTTAAATCTTAAAAAAATTGAGTTTTCACATGTTTTTGTAAGGAAAAAAAAACAGAAAATCGATAATTACCACTAAACTAAATGTTATACAAAAAAAAAATATTTGAAATAAAAGTTGAATAAAAAAATTTTTTGCACTAAAATGCATATTAAAGCCGTAAACTTAAAAAAACAAATTTTTTACATGAAAACATCACCAATAATTTCAGCAATCATGGCGCCTACCCTATCTTGTAGAGCACAAAACATTTAGTAAACCAGGCGATTTAAAAAAAAATCGTAGGACCCGTTTTTGAGAAAATTGCAAAAAAGTGAACAATTAGCCTACACGAATTAATTACTAGTTCTGGTTGACCGATTTTGATGAAAATGTTTGTGTCGGGTCTGGTAGTGGTATGTAACTTAAGTTTCAAGTTCGTACGATGTCCCGTTCTTGAGATATTCTGTTCACACACACAGACCAATCGCTAAAAACCTGCTTTTTTTGGGTTCAGGGGTCTGAAAACATAGATCCGGTGAAAACTCAATTTCGAAAAATCGACATGAAAACAATACTTTCCTTCCTATATATTCGTATAGGCAAGAGAAAGTAAAAACTAACCTTATTTCAATCATGAGTGGATGCAAAATGAAAATCAACCTTAGTTTGGCTTAATAATACGGAAATCACTCTTTCACACTAAACTAGGCTCAGTAGAGAAAAATCCTTAAAATCAAAGTAGTACATCTTTTAATTTCCTAAAAATTTTTTAGATACATTTTTGCCTTAAACTGCGTAATTAAAGTCACAATCTTAAAACAATCATTTTTTTTCTACAAGAGCACAGCCTCCCCAAGAATTTCAGCAAACATGGTGCCTACCCTATCTTGTAGAGCATAAAAAATGTACTAAAATGAGGCGATTTAAAAAAAAATTGTAGAAGCCATTTTTGAGGAAATCGCAGAAAAGTCAAAAATAACTTTAATAAACTACTACTTCTGGTTTACCAATTTTGATGAAAATGTTCGCATCATGTCCTCTAGTACTACCTAACTTAAGTTTAAAGTTTTAACTTTTTACAATGTTCCATTCTTGAGATATTTTGTTCAGACACACACATACCAATCACTGAAAACATGTGTTTTTGGATTAAGGAGGGTCTGAAAATGTGTATATCCCGTGAAAACTCAATTTGTTAAAATCGACAAGAAAACAATACTATCCTTCCTATATATTCATATAGGCAAGAGAAAAATAATTGTATGTCTTTATATTTTTATCACGTACCAATAATTTTCTCTTAGCATCGTATACCTAATTTAATTTGAAGTAATGTGTTGATAAATAATAAAGTATGTTATTCTGTAAAAAAGATTTATTATTGTTCACATCAAATAATCAACCAAAGCAGTTGTGTCCAGAATTCTTCATCTCATGTGTAGGAGCTTGACCATAAAAAATGTCAACAAAGAGTTTAGTTTATTTGTTTGTAAAAACTAAACTATTTGTTTGTAAAAAAACATGTATCCGCGACAGTAAAGATTCTACCCTGTAGTACAGTTTTATTTTTCTGTCTTTGAAAACTCATCGCCCGGCACACATCTATCACCCTCCTGCGAACCCAAATCGCCCATCAGGGGGCGATCGCCCCCAGGTTGCGAATCACTGCTCTAGACCAACCCGGACGTACCAATAAATTAAAAAAAAACTTTTTCCAGTTTATATTTGATTCATAATTATAAAAGGATAAGAGCAATGCAGGTTTTAAATATTACCTTGTCAACACCAGCACTAAGAATGTAATTCCCCCGTTTGTTCCATTTCAGGGCGAATATAGGACCTTTATGTTGACCAAGTGTAGAAGCTAACTGTCCATTCGTCATCCAAATTCTTGCGTAACCGTCATATGAGCCAGTCGCCAACAATGATCCATCACACTGTAACAAATGTAGAGAAGCAGTTAATAAAAAATCTGGTGTGAAACACTCACACAACTTTCTCTTGCCAATGACCAATGTAACCTATGTAATGACCAATGTAACCTAACATTAGTAATAAAACATTAGAATAAACAAAAAACTGGAAGCAGTGGTACAAAAACTTTGTCTTTTACATAACCCCATAAGATAAAGTTGCAGGGCGTTAAGTCTGGACTACGAGGTGGCCACGGCGTAAACACAATGTTTTCCTCACTTGCACGGCCAATCCATTGTCTAGGAAGACGTTCATCAAGATAATTTCTGACCTGTAAGTGCCAGTGAGGTGGAGCTTTATCTTGTACAAAAATGAAGTTATCACTACCTTCCTGGAGTTGAGGCATTAACCATTTGTTTAACATGTCCAGATAAATTAATCCGGTTACTGACACTTGGTGAAAGAAGAACGGCCCGTAAACCTTTTCACGAGATAATGCGCAAAAGACATTTCCATTAGGGGAATTGCGTGTATGCTGTTCAGTTATTTTTGGGTTTTTTTGTGCCCCATATTCTAACATTATGTCTATTAACTTTTCCACTAATGTGAAAATTACATTCATCACTGAAAATTAGGCGATTAAAGAATGCATCGTCATTTTCAACACAATGTTGGATCTCCAGAAAAAAACTTGTACGTATGACTTTATCACTGGTATTTAAACTTTGTACTAATTGCAATTTATAAGGTGTCATTTTCAAACGTTTCCGCAGAATTATCCACACAGTCGGTTGAGGAATTTGCAATTCTAAACTTGCTGATCTAGTTGATTTTCCTGGACTTGGTACATAAACATCACAAACACTATCAATTTGTTCTTCTGTAACAGAAGGTCTTCCAGTACTCTTCCTTTTACACAGACATCTACTGTTTTCAAAATACCAGTCATAGATTGACTGCCTTGGTGGTGGTGGTGGTTTAACGTATCTTGTTCTGAAATGACATTGTACAACCGTAACAGAGTTTGTTTTGGCTAATTCAAGAACACAATAAGCTTTCTCCACTTAAGTAGCGGCCATTTTGCTAGACTGGTCGTTGCAACAGCAGCCAACAACAAAATGCTAGCAACAGTTGTACCAACATAAACTTCAAAAAATTACCTACAAACCCATATCATTTACTATATTCAAATACACCAGTTTGATGTTTAAGAAGCTGTCGAAAGTGTCTACTTCATTTATAATCAGCTTGTACATTATGACAATTATTCTTACGCATACAATACATTCATCAACTAAAAGTCTTTATTGTAATTTAATATACAAAATACTCGAAAAGATCTTTGTAAGACATTTTTAAAGAAATGCACAATGCATATTAATGACGATGATACGTGTTCATTCTATTAGGTTGTGGTGAAGTCTGGTAGAAGAAAATTAACATCTTAATCCTCTACAAATTTAAATTAAGCAGTACATCCCTTAGATGTACAGCGTTCTATGTCATCTACGTAACACCTTCAGCAATCACAAAAAATTTTTGAAAAAATGTTACATAGCACCTTTATCCATTCAGCTCTTCAATTACAACTATAGTTTTTTCAACAGATAATTTTCTTAAATATACTTAAAAAATTAAACAAAATAACATTACTTGGGGTTAAAAAAACAATCAACTATTAAAGGGTCTGTTCTATTTTATCAAATGAATTAACATAATAAATTTCACTAAACTTTCTTTTTAACTGTGTCAACTTTTATTTTCACTTACACGTGTTTCGGTGGATCCACCATCATTGGTATGACTAGTCGTAATTTTCAAGTGAGGAATAATGAACATAAAAAAAGCACTGAAATGTGACTACCTTATATCTAACTATACCAATCATATAAAAGAGGAAAAACATAAATTTGGTGAAATGGATAAACATTTTAATGTAATAGAACAGTGTAATATAGAAAATAAAAATAAAATTCAAAAATATGAGATGTTCCACATTTATAAATATTTAAAAGAGCAAAAGCAGGACATTTTGAACGAACAGGTCAAATTTAGGAATGATGAAGTGATATTGACTGCTGCTGCTATCTATAGTGAACATGAGAAAGGAAAATTTAGAGGAAATTAATTTTAAGTCAGTTTTATACAAATGACTGAAGATGTATCATCTTCTGTAGATTTTTAATAAATAAAGTTTTTAGTTTCAATTATATGTTATTTACTCTGATGATGGTGGATCCACCGAAATACGTGTAAGTGAAAATAAAAGTTGACGCAATTTAAAAAGAAAGGTTAGTGAAATTTATTATATAAATTCATTTGATAAAATAGAATTAATTTCAAACTGCAGGATGCATTATAAAGATTCTTTTTTTCTTTTTTTTAACTTTGGAGACCGCAATGGATCACTTAAGTCAGCCTATTGGAAGTTCTGTTCTGGTTCTTTTCTTTGATCTTTTCCCAGTATTTTTTCATTCTGACAGATCTTGCCTGTCTTTCTGCATCTGAAACAATCGCTCTTCTTACTCCTCTGTTGTCTGTCTTTTGTTTGAAT
This sequence comes from Catonia carolina, assembly GCA_035578175.1. NCBI lineage: Eukaryota > Metazoa > Arthropoda > Insecta > Hemiptera > Achilidae > Catonia > Catonia carolina. Next base: position 2,607,299 of record JAQMRL010000024.1, on the reverse strand, counting down.
CTGATGTTTTTATCCTTCAATTTCTCTGTCTCACTCTCCAAATCCCTCACTGTCATTCCCAATTCCTCCATATCTTCCTTAATTTCTTTAATCCAAATTGGTGCTGTTTTTTTGAAATAAAGATTCCTTATTATTCTGTTAATTATTCTATCTTCCGGTGTTCTAAGTAAGTGGTCAAAGAACAATATTCTCTTTTTCCTCATGGAGTCTATTATTGGTTCGTTTTCTCGATAAACTTGTTCGTTGGGTAATAATCTCCATTCACCCTCTACTTTGTGTTTTTTTCCTATACATTTTCTGAGGATTCTTCTTTCCAATTTTTCGATTCTATCGGTTCTATTTTTCTGGTTTAGCTTAAATAGCGTTTCGCACCCATACGTAATTTCTGGTTGTACTACTGTTTTATAATGTCTGATTTTAGTGTGGATTGACAGGCATTTCTTGTTATATGTATCTTTTGTCAGATGTTGGGATCTAGCAAGTTTTTTGGCTCTTTCCTCCCAGGCTTCTCTTTCATTATTATTGTATGTTATTATTTCTCCCAAGTATTTAAAAGATTCATTTTATAATAAAGGGTTTATGTTAGCAAAATTTCGAATACTTACATTCCAGTCTAACGATGTGACATCTTTGTTACTAGGTACTTCAGTACCTCCTTTCTGAATGCAATGTCTCAACACTAATTGATTCGGAGAAGTGGAATTATCACTCATGTCCCAAATGCGAGCTGTACTGTCACCAGATCTAATACAACAACAACAACAATATCACTTACAAATATTGTCTTACAACAATCACTTTATTATTTTTTTGGTTTTACGTCTGACTATTCTGCAATTTCTGCTAATCCAGACGGTGGATAATGAAAATGAGTGATGAAAAAATGCCAGACCTGACCGGGAATCGAATCCTGGACCCCGGGGTAGAAGCCAGTTACGCTAACCACTACGCCAACTTAAGCTTTCGGGTTGGCCAATGTAAGTAGGATAGATAGTATACTGTCCTCTGCATGATAGGCGCAATCGTTAACTTATAGCACGTTACCAATACATTTATTATCGCGTAACATACAATATGTAAGAAATACAGTGGACAGAGGTCACGAGTTCTCAAAGTAATGGAACTATTGAGTAATGATTAAACTATTCTTATATAAAAATGTATTATTCTTACCTTTTCTTGGTAAAAAATCTGGTGTGAAACACTCACACAACTTTCTCTTGCCAATGCAAATAATTAACAATATACCAAACATTAGAAATAAACAAAAAAACTAACCACAACAAACATAACCTAATTTTAATCATGAGTGAAAGACGCAAAATGAAAATCTACCTCAGTGTGGCTTAAAAATACGGATAATCACTCTTTCACGCTAAACTAGGCTCTGTAGAGAATGTAATAAAAGTTGTAGATCATTTAATTTTCTATAAATTTGATTATATAAACTTTTGTCGTAAATTGCATACAAAGGCCGAAATCTTAAAAAAATCGATTTTTCACACTTTTTCGTGAGAAAAAACAGAAAATCGCTAATTACCGCTAAACTAAGCGTTATACAAAAAATGTTTGAAATAAAAGTTGTAGGATTTTTAATTCTCTACAACTTTTATTATATACATTTTTTCGCTAAAATGCATATTAAAGCCGCAATCTTAAAAAAACAAATTTTTTACCTGAAAACAGCCTGACCAAGAAATTCAGCAAACATGGCGCCTACCATATCTTGTAGAGCATAAAAAATTAAGTAATTAAGGCGATTTAAAAAAAAATCGTAGGACTTTTTGAGAAAATCGCAAAAAAGTGAAAAATTACACGAATAAACTACTACTTTCAGTTGACCAATTTTGATGAAAATGTTCGTGTCGGGTCTGGTAGTGGTATGAAACTTAAGTTTCAAGTTCGTACGATGTTCTGTTCTTGAAATATTTTGTATATACACACACAGACCAAACGCTAAAAACATGTTTTTTGGGTTCAGGGGGTCAGAAAATGTGTAGATCCGGTGAAAACTCGATTTTGAAAAATCGACATGAAAACAATACTTTCCTTCCTATATATTCATATAGGCAAGAGAAAGTAAAAATAGTCACCAGGAATGGAGAAATTTGTGAAGTATATAATTGTAAAATAAAAAGTAATTGCAAAAAGTATATACAGTGTAACCTCAGAAATCCGAACTAATTGGGGCTGACCCCCGTTCGGATTCCGGAAAATTCGGATTATGCGGGGCACTTGGTAATTTACCTTTACCATTCCAAATAAAGAAGGCTATGAATTGTGGGTGGCCCTTTCAGACCCTGCCCGCTCAATTGTGTTGGTCAGAATCAAGTCCCAACCCACACAATTGTGTGGGTATGGTATAAACTGTTTAAAATATAAACAAAACACTTTCTAGACCCCAGACCTGTACGCATCGCTTATCCACTCGTTCAGCAGATTCCTGGATGCGAAGAAGCCGAAGAAAACTGTCTTCAAGAATGGTTTGCAGATGACGACGCCGGTAATCAATATTTAGGCGATGGCGCTATTGTTTCAATGGTCTAGGAACAAGACCAAAATAATGCCGCAGTCAAAGAAAGTGAAGAAGAGGACGTCTCGATTGATGTTATTTTACATGCAGATGCCACTAGTGCACTTGAAGTTGCTCCGCGCTACGTAGAACAGCATGCTGCCGCTATTCCGACGGACGTGATGTTTATGCGACGCTGGCGCAACATCGCCGCTTCAAGCAGGATTACTTCCTTGCGTCAGAAGAAGATAACCGATTTTGTTTCAACCAATTAAGGTGACGTATTCATTATAAAATATCAACTAAAATGTTCAAATAAATATTAAATTCATTTCTGATTTGTAATTAGTATAACTTTCCATCACTTTTCAAGAGTAGAATTTTTTAGCTTATTGCAAAATTGGTGTTTGGATTATCCGAAATTTTGGATTTTAGGGGTTCGGATTTCTGAGGTTACACTGTAATATATATAATTGCGATGGTCTGGGAGGTCAAAATTGACTACACTTTAAAATTTGTTCAAAAATTCCCGGCAGTGGGTAACAAAGGATGACCTTCACTGTAGCGCTTGCAGGATCAATCTGAATTGCCTGAACAATATTTAAAGGGGTAGTTAACTCATGAAGATGATTTTATTAAAATTTCGATTGGTTTTTGCATTTATTTGAAGTTTAAAATTTTCTGAATCACAATATTTGTTTACTTTGTTTGTACGTTGACAAAAAGTTATAAAAACATCTGTTTAAAATAAAGCTCACTAGCAAGGCGAGTGAAATTATTCCTTCAACTTTCAAGTTTTCCGGAAATGTGGTTTTTGCATGATTGTACATTCTTAGGGAATAAATATTTTGGTTTGTATTGGAGATATTTTTTTTGAATGTTCATAATTTCTTGCTCTATTTATCTGTGGAATGATTATTATAAAAACCTTAATAGGGATTTAGTTAAAAAATAATTTGTGAATGCATAAAATAAAGATTTTTGAAAATATGGTTTTTTTTAATAAAATTCTTGTAAGAAAAATACATACAAGCGCATACAACAAATAATAGACAGCAATTTTTTGTATTTTGTAGCATAAGAATCATGTTGATATCTTTCTTGGTTCCTGAGATATTTGATTCCCCGTAAAAGCCCGCTTTTCCAACCTCACCCTTATATTAGGGGCTGTAATTAATTTTTTGGCTTGGTTCAAATGGTAGATCATTACTAGTAAATTAGTCTTTCACTTAAAATAAATAATGATAAATTATAGCCAGAAGTTTTGATTTTCATTTTCTGGGTTAACTACTCCCTTAATAACATTGGACATCTGCCAACTATTGAATAAAAGGTATAGAAACGTAGTAGAGTATGTGACGCTTATTGCGTCAGCTGTCCTTAAAGCTTTAACTGCATTTCTCCTGTCTGCTGGGTAACTGAATGATATAAGGTTCCTTTAATATTGTCACACAAACAGAATGGTTTTCTTTTAAGCAATAAACTGTAAAAAAAATTATCTCAAAACACAATGCTTCGAGTGTAGCATTATACACGAGCAAAGCGGGGGTGATAGGGGCAATAGAAAACAAAAGGAGGCTTTAAAAATGATGTAGTGTTATAGGAAAATGGTAAAGATTAGGTGGATGGACAATAAGCAATTTAGAGGTTGTTAGACGAGTGTATATGGAAACATGTTACCAGAAGAAGGGACAGGCAAGTGGGGTGCATCTTAACACATCCAGGTGTTACTCTATCAATAAAATGGAAGGAGTGAATTGTAGAGAAAGGCAAAGGTTAGAATATTTAAAGCAAATTACAAAAGATGTGGGCGTGTTGCAGGTATGTAGATATGAAACGATTTACGCAAGATAGAACAGCTTGGAGAACTCCATCAAACCAGTTCAGAGACTGATGATGACAAAAAAAAAACACTGTAAACTAGAAAGAGATGAAATGAATAATTTAGATTAAAGATTACCCAGAGGCTAGAAGATCTGTCGTTGGATTCCATGCACAAATGAACACCTCTGATTCATGGCCACGTAGAACAGTCGCTTTGCTCGGTGGTATTTCAATACTTCCATCCACATCCATTGTATCGCCTGTTGTCGAACTTGTTCCCGCTACGAAAACAAACAGAATGGAAACGTTAAATTTGTATTAATGAAAGTAATGTGCATGATTTTATTGACGCAACTATCCATCCCAGCCCGGTAAAACCGGCCAGGAAATGTGGTGGGGGGGGGGGGTGTCTGCCCTTCCTACGCGGCCACCAGTCGCCAATTTGCTCCGAACTGTCTGAGCGGAAAGACAAGGTCTTCAAGTGAAGTGGGTTTTTCTATTTTCTAACACAGTGCAATGGAGCGTTCACTTGAACAGCGATACGCCATTAAGTTTTGCATGTGGCTTCGAAAGAATGCAACCGAAACATTCAAGGACAACTGGATTTCAAAGTCACAGTCTGGAATGTGATACAAGGTGTTCATGGAAGGCTGGGGGGAAGTCACCGACGAACCCCGTTCTGGACGCCCAACAACTGCCAAAACTGACAACAACGTGAATAGAGTGCGCAAAGTTTTGCGTTCCAACCATTGATTGAGCATCCAGAACGTTGCAAAGAGAACTGAGAGCTGAAAGGAAAGCATTGGGAGTCTGAGAAAAACATCCAGAAGCATGTTACAAGGTTCTTAACAACTAACTAGTAGTTTATTCGTGTAATTTTTCACTTTTTTGCAATTTTCTCAAAAACTGGTCCTACAATTTTTTTTAAAATCACCTGGTTTACTAAATTTTTTATGCTCTACAAGATAGGGTAGGTGTCAAGTTTGGTGAGGCTGTTTTCATGTAAAAAAATTGTTTTTTCAAGATTACGGCTTTAATACGCATTTTGGCGCAAAAATTTATATAATAAAAAATGTAGAGAATTTAAAATCCTACAACTTTTATTTCAAACATTTTTATGTATAACACTTAGTTTAGCAGTAATTAGCAATTTACTGCTTTTTTCTCATGAAAATGTGTGAAAAATCGATTTTTTTAAGATTTTGGTCTTAGTATGCATTTTACAACAAAAAAGTATATAATTAAATTTATAGGAAATTAAAAGATCTACTACTTTTATTTAAAGCATTTTTCTCAACACGGCCTAGTTTAGCGTCAAAGAGTGATTTTCCGTATTTTTAAGCCAAACTGAGGTAGATTTTTATTTTGTGTCTTACACTCATGATTAAAATAAGGTTATTTTTTTGAGGTTAATTTTTTGTTTATTTCAAATGTTTTATCACTAATGGTAGGTTATATTGGTCATTATTTGCATTGGCAAGAGAAAGTTGTGTGAGTGTTTCACAACAGATTTTTTAACATAAAGAATTAAATGATAATAATAAGCGAAGAGATGGTTACAATGTATTTATACAATTCGTGTCTGTATTTACGAGGGTTATCCAGAAAATAACCTCCGTTTTGAAATAAAAAGTAAACGAGTGAAGATACAAAAACTTTATTATATACATATTAAAACTACAGTTTTTCTCTATTTTTTGACATAGTCGCCAAACAGATTCAAGCACTTGTCATACCTTTGAACAGTCTTTGCAATACCATCTGCATAAAAATCTGCCGCCTGTGAATGTAGCCAACCATTCACGGCGTTTCTCGGTATGATTTTAAAGGAGAAGAATTTTTGAACAGGATTGTTACTGGCGATGAGACTTGGGTAGCCTACGTGAATACTGAGACAAAACAGCAGTCAATGCAATTGGGACATACCGCTTCTCCAAACAAGCCAAAGAAAGTCCGTCAAACTTTGTCGATGAGGAAACTTATGGCTACCGTTTTTTGGGATGCTAAGGGCATCTTACTCGTTGATTTTATGGAACGTGGAACGACCATCACTTCTGCTGTCTACTGTGAAACTTTAAATAGACTAAAAGAGCGATCCAAAACAAGCGTCGTGGCCTTCTGACACGTGGTGTTGTGTGTGTGCATGACAACACTCGCCCTCATACAGCTCGAAGAACTAATGAACTTTTGGCCAAGTTTAAATGGGACGTTTTTGATCATCCCCCATACAGCTTGGACTTGGCTCCTAGTGACTTTCACTTGTTCCCGAACATGAAGCGGTGGCTTGCATCTCAGCGGTTCGCCAATGACGAAGAGCTTCAAAACGCCGTGAATGGTTGGCTACATTCACATGTGGCAGATTTGTATGCAGAGGGTATTTCAAAGACTGTTCCAAGGTACGACAAGTGCTTGAATCTGTTTGGCGACTATGTCGAAAAATAGAGAAAAACTGTAGTTTTAATATGTATATTGTTAAGGCACGGTATACTGGCAATAACGTATTTGGATTCCCGCTACTCAGTATTTCAAATTCCTAAGTAAAATAGTTCCTGTGACCTCATGCACACGTGATTCTTCCTGTCCCCTACCATCGCTCTCTAACTTCCTTTGTCTCCCAAACTCCTCACTTGTAAGTTAACAGTCAAGGCAACAAGTCGAAGCACTCTCGTTCAGGTCAATAATGGCGTGTTATGACCTTTCATTGTGATATATGCCTATTGTTGGCATTTACTGCATTCGATCTCTACTTGAGAACTCTAAGTGTGTTTTTCATTGTGTTTATTGTGCATTTATAACTGTTTAATTTGCAAATTATGTTCAGTGAGTTTTCAACTATCAACCACGTGTTAGCAACATTACGAAACTGCTTCAAGACTTAATCAAGGTAAGTGCAGATATTTGTTGTATTTTCTGTTATTTACTAGTGGCAATTCCTGTAAATTTCATGTTCCTTAATTCATTCTATTGTTCGTTTTGCCAGTCGTTCTTAATCGCCTTAAACTGCCAGTTACAATCAATCAATCGTTTAGTTGTGATTGCCGACTATCTTATCAAAGCAATCTGGTCCTCCACAAACAATCGTTCTATTTGCTATTTCACTAAATTCAATAATTATTCATCGTGGGTAATTTTTCATTGTCTTAAAATCAAAGGTATCTCGCATAGGATACCGAACATATATAAAAAGTTTTTGTATCTTCACTAGTTTACTTTTTATTTCAAAACAGAGGTTATTTTCTGGATAACTCTTGTAAATGAAATGATTATAACAGGTGTTTCAAAAAGGACGCACTTCAAAGTTTAAGGGTTTATATTTTCTGCATAGGGAATATTTTTCCCCCCCAAATAACAGTTGGCACTACCGTACTCATTATTGACCCATTGTGTATTACTGACATGTACTAGTGCTATCCCAGTATTCATTTGTGTCTGCATAAGTTCAAACATGGTTTTTTCAAAGGATGAACGTGTTTTTATTATTGAAAGTTATTGCGCATATAAATCTTACGAACAAGTGAAAGACGAGTTCCAGTTAAAATTTCCCAATTCTGAAGTACTTAATAACACCACAATATCGCGTCTGCTTAATAAATTTCATGAGACTGGCAGTGTACAGGATCGGAAAAGCACAGGTCGACCATCAATGTTAACAGAACAAGTTTTGGACGATGTGAAACAACGTTTGACTACCTCACCCGGCAAATCACTTAGAAAGTTATCTTCACAGGCTGGATTATCACTATCTTCCACTTTAAGGGCTACAAAAAAATTAAATCTGCATCTTTACTGCATCGGTGTCGTTCATGAACTGAAAGAAGTTGACCATGGGAAACTATATACAGTATTGTCGTTGGATACGTTCTCTTGTTAATGACAACTGTGTTAAAATATTGGATCGTGTTTATTTCAGTGACTAAGCATGGTTCCACTTGGATGGTTACATCAACAGCCAAAACTGCCAAATATGGAGCGCTCATAATCCTCACACATTTCATGAACGCCCACTACATGCACGTAAAATTGGTGTATGGTGTGCGATCTCCCGGCGTCGTATTGTTGGGCCTTTATTTTTTGACACATCTGTAGATGGTGTGGTGTACCGCAACTTAATTGAACAATTTATAGTGTTGTTAGAATTACACGATCGAGATTGTTGGTTTCAGCAGGATAACGCAACGTGCCATACTTCTACTGAAACGCTGAATATGTTACGAGAATTTTTTGGCCATCGTGTGATATCAAAAGGATTGTGGCCACCAAGATCCCCAGATCTTACTCCTGCGGATTTTTTCTTTGGAGGAATTTAAAGAGTAAGGTTTTTAAAACAATCCTCATACAATTGAAGAATTGAAGGCTAATATTGAAAGTGAGATTACAAACATTAATGAGCAAACACTACGAAAAGTGGCTGCAAATGTTATGAAACGTGTCCGAACTTGCATTACAAGCGGAGGAAGTCATTTTGAACATTTATTGTGAAGTTTTAAAGGTAATCTGAATGTTATAAAGGTAATAATTTCATACCGTATAATTTGTAATTACTTAATGTAATAAATTAGCGTTCTCAAACTTCCAAGTGCGTCCTTTTTGAAACACCCGTTAAAAACTCAATGATAACATTAAGTCATCACACTAAGCGACAGCTACTGTATAACAAAATTGAGAATCCCGGAGAAACAATTGTCATATTGAAGTAACAACAATTGCCCAGTCTATTTGTTTTACAAAATGTCTTTTTCCTGTTGAATTAAATAGACCTACATTTACTTTTCTTAATAGTAGGGTTAACGACAAATCTAAACTAATAAATGCATTTCTAAGTAATTACACCCAAAATTATACATTGTGTAAAAAAGTACAATTATATTTCAAGGAGCAACTTACGTGGTACATAGAATGGAACGTCGGACTCGCTTATAGCTCAATAAAGTATTTCTTTAATTTCTAGCACATAATCTTGTTTACAACACTAATCGTAAACACATTCTTTAGTTTTTCTTATCAATCGGTAATGATTACAGTACTTAATTTTAAATGTTAATTTATTGTTTGAAAAATAAAGAGTAATTTTCCATTGTTTTCTTCTTGTGTTCAAATAAAGCAAGTACGTTTAAAAAAAATTACACAATTTATTTAAATTTTTAACTGCACAATAAATATATGAAGGAGGACCCAAAAGTAACAAGACCTTTATAATTATTTTTAATCAATATTTTTACATCAAAATTTGATCGCCTACAAATTATTCCCCTACAGATAATATGTACTTGTCCGTCCTTTTTTTCACTGTTCAAAACAATTTTTAAACTCAATGATTCGGATATCCTATAAAAGCCCTCCAGTGATTTTTGATTCACTACTTCCAGAGTCACAAAACGTTTCCCTTTCATATCTCTTTTCAGTCTAGGGAACAGAAATAATTCACAAGGAGCCAGATCGGGTGAACAATCTGGGTCATTTCATTCTTGCTCAAAAACTGCTTCACCAACAATGTGGTGTGAGCAGGTGCATTGTCATGGTGGAAGAACCAGTCCCCTGTGTGCCAAATATCCACCCTTTTCTTTCCGATGCTCTTATGCAATACAATCTCTTCAGTAACTCCATGTATTGTCTCCCAAGTATTGGTTAACTGTTTGGCTGAGATGAACAAATTTGATATGCACACGACACCTCTGATATCAAAAAATCATCAGTCCTTCAGGTTGAGGGGTGTACAGAACAAGGTTGGTCTTCCAACGACATTTCCTCACTTTTGAAATGTGAAAACCAGTCGTAGATCAAAGCTTTACTCAATGAATCTTCCTTATAAGCTATTTGGAGCATTGTAAGGGTTTCTGCAGCTGTTTTCCTCGAAAGGGGAAATTTTGTTTCATTAAAAAGGGTGGACTCAGTGACGAGGCTTCTCATACTGACTCAGGAAGAGTTTCTCTTCAAGGGCCAACCCTTGCCCCTGCACAGCCCAAGTTTCATTACTTTTGAGTGCCCCTTGTAGCGTACATAATGTTCTATTTAATCTGGAAATTTTACCCTATAAGGAGGGTCACAAGCGAAAAAATAAAAAATCCAAGGTTAGACCTCCTGGGGGCTCAAAATATATTTAAACTTCTTAACTGTTTGTTTGAGCTTAAACCTTTCTTCATCGATTTCTTGACCCAAAAAACTAGAAAACTTTACTAACATAATACTTATTACATTAACTTTTTTCATAGATGTTTGTTAAGAAAAAAAAATTGTACAATGGTGGAATCTTGTTCACGAATGCATTATTTGTTGGTGCTGGTAAGCCAATTTTATAAAAAATTAAAAAAAAAATTACGACTCTGTTACCTTTTTCAGTTTTTCCATCTTCACCGTTTGTCTCCTGAGGTTCATTTTTTACAGTCTGTTGTTTCTGTTGATTATGCTGATTCTGCCGACTTGCTACAATATCCGGCATGACGGCATCAATCAGCGATAAACTTTCCACAAGCCTGTGTTCAGTACCATCCTAAAAGTACAATAAGACATAATATTTATAGTATTCTGACATTAAAATTAACTACGAGGATAAGTCAATTATTATCCGTAACGTAGTTATAAAATTTTATTGTAATCAAATAGGAAACTTACAAGTACATAATTTTTTGACATAGTCCCCTTGCTTTTCAACGCACGTGGTCCATTGTTGTTCAAGTTTCCTGATGCCTTCATAAAAGAAAGTTTTCGGTTCAGATGCAAGCCAGGAATGCACTGCTTCTTTCAATGCTTCGTCCAAGGTAAATCGACGACCCCTTAATGCCTATTTGATTGGACCATACAAGTGATAATCAGAAGGAGCAAGATCCGAACTATATGGAGGATGAGCCAGTACTTCAAAATTGAATTTCTGGAGCGTTTCAGCAGTGTGGGCAGCAGTATGCAGACAGGCGTTGTTGTGCAACAACACAACACCTTTTGACAGCAGTCCTCGGCATTTGCTTCGAATTGCAGGCTTTAGCTTGACAGTAAGCATCTCACTGTAACGTACACTGTTTATTGTTGTGCCCCTTTCCTGATAATGTTCAGTACTAGACCTTGTGAGTCCCAAAAAACTGTAAGCATCAATTTTCCTGCGGACGGTTGGGTCTTGAATTTTTTCTTGCATGGTGAATTTGGATGTTTCCATTTCATACTCTGCCGTTTACTCTATGGCTCGTAATGATGGATCCATGTTTCGTCACCAGTAGGCCTAATGATCCTGTCTAAGAAGTTGTCCCGTTTGCTACCATAGCGATCCAAATGTTTTTTTGCAGATGTCCAAGCCTGTTTGTTTATGCAACAACATCAGTTGTTTTGGGACCCATCTTGCACAAACTTTATGAAATCCAAGTGTGCTGTGAATGATTTCATAGGCAGAACCGTGGCTAATTTGGAGATGACATGCCACTTGGTCAATAGTTACTCGTCTGTCTAAGAGAATCATTTCACGTGAATGCTCAATGTTTTCTTCATTTATGGCAATAATTTATGGTCATCCAGCTTCTTCATCGTGCCTAACACTTGTGCGACTATATATTACCTTATCGCATAGGTAATATATAGTCGCACAAGTGTGAATACCTATTTATTGACTAGTTTATTAAAAAATGAAATGGCGATAGATGATTACCTCTCCGATGCTGATTTCAGCTTCGGTATAGAGAAGACCCTTTTGTAAAATACTGAGCAGTGCAGCTGGTGGAACAAGGGCACCATTGATATTTGATTGTGATATGTGCGATTCTATGCCGAACGTGTAAGCTGAGTGCTGGAACCCTGCAAAACACAATTTAATACTTAATCTTGTTTCATTAAAATAATTAAGCTGAATCATTCTTGTCTATGAAATTCATTCAACCACATTAAAGCTTCATGTTGACAAGAAAAACATTGAATAATTTTTACTTTCTCTTGCCTATATGAATATATAGGAAGGAAAGTATTGTTTTCACGTCGATTTTAAGAAATAGAGTTTTCACCGGATCTACACGTTTACAGACCCCCTGAACCCATAAAACATGTTTTTAGCGATTGATCTGTGTGTGTGTGTGTGTGTGTGTGTGTGTGTGAACAGAATATCTCAAGAACGGAACATCGTACAAACTTGAAACTTACGTAACATACCACTACCGGACCCGACACGAACATTTTCATCAAAATCAGTCAACCGGAAGTAGTAGTTTATTCGTGTCATTTTTCACTTTTTTGCGATTTTCTCAAAAATGGTTCCTACGATTTTTTAAAAAAATCGCCTTATTTACTACATTTTTTTATGCTCTACACGATAGGGTAGGCGCCATGTTTGCTGAAATTCTTGGTGAGGCTGTTTTCACGTAAAACAATTGTTTTTTTAAGATTACAGCTTTAATATGCATTTTAGCGCAAAAATTTATTTAATAAAAAATGTAGAGGAATTTAAAATCCTACAACTTTTATTTCAAACACTTTTTTGTATAACAATTAGTTTAGCGGTAATTAGCTATTTTCTGTTTTTTTCTCATGAAAATGTGTGAAAAATCGATTTTTTTTAAGATTTCGGCCTTAGTATGCATTTTACGACAAAACAGCATATAATCAAATTTATAGAAAATTAAATGATCTATAACTTTTATTTAAAGCATTTTTCTCTACAGAACCTAGTTTAGCGTGAAAGAGCAATTTTCCATATTTTTAAGCCAAACTGAGGATTTTCATTTTGCGTTTTTCACTCATGATTAAAATAAGATTATGTTTTTTGAGGTTAGTTTTTTGTTTACCTATTTCTAATGTTTTATTACTAATGTTAGGTTATATTGTTCATTATTTACATTGGCAAGATAAAGTCGTGTGTTTTACACCAAATTTTCATCTTATTTATTATCAGCTGGAACTGAAAAGTTAATATACATGAGCTAACTTTTAACAAAAAGTGTTCATTATTATTTAAGGTTATCTACAAGTCATAATTATTGGACTAAATGAATCTACAAAAAATTGGGACAGTTACTGTGCAGTAGTTGCTTTACACTGGTGCATTCTTTCACTGCTACGCTGGTTGCCCTGTACTGTCACTGGGCGCTGTCCAGTTTTTACTTTCTCTTACCTATATGAATATATAGGAAGGAAAGTATTGTTTTCATGTCGATTTTTCAAAATCGAGTTTTCACCGGATCTATATGTTTTCAGACCCCCTGAACCCAAAAAACATGTTTTTAGCGATTGGTCTGTGTGTGTGTGTGTGTGTGTGTGTATACAGAATATCTCAAGAATGGAACATCGTACGAACTTGAAACTTAAGTTACATACCACTACCGGACCCGACACGAACATTTTCATCAAAATCGGTCAAGCAGAAGTAGTACGTAGTTTATTCGTATAATTTTTCACTTTTTTGCGATTTTCTCAAAAACTGGTCCTACGATTTTTTTAAAATCGCCTCATTTACTGAAGTTTTTATTCTCTACAAGATAGGGTAGGCGTCATGTTTGCTGAAATTCTTGGTGAGGCTGTTTTCACGTAAAAACATTTTGTTTTTAAGATTGCGGCTTTAATATGCATTTTAGCGCAAAACGTTATATAATAAAATTTGTAGAGAATTTAAAATTCTACAACTCTTATTTCAAACATTTTTTTGTATAACGCTTAGTTTAGCGGTAATTAGCGATTTTCTGTTTTTTTCTCACGAAAACGTGTGAAAAATCGATTTTTTTAACATTTCGGCCTTAGAATGCATTTTACGACAAAAGTGTATAAATAAAAAAATTTATAGGAAATTAAAAATGTACAAATTTTATTTCGAGCATTTTTCTCTACAGAGCCTAGTTGAGCGTAAACGATTGATTTCCGTATTTTTAGGCCAAACTGAGGTTGATTTTCATTTTGCGTGTTTCTCTCATGATTGAAATAAGGTTATGATTTTGAGGTTAGTTTTTTATTTATTTCTAATGTTTTATTACTATTGTAAGGTTTATTGGTAATTATTTGCATTGGCAAGAGAAAGTCGTGTGAGTGTTTCACCCCAGATTTTTTGTTTTAGTTTAGCGCTTAGATTAGCGGTAATTAGTGATTTTCTGGTTTATTTTCATGAAAATCTGAAAAAAAATGGATTTTGATTTCAGCGTTCTCAAAAACGGCTCCTACAATTTTTTCAAAAAATTGCCTCGTTTACTAAAATCTTTATGCTCTACAAGATAGGGTAGGTGCCATGTCTGCTGAAATTCTTGTAAAGACTGTTTTATTGAAAAAAAATTGTTTTTTTTTAAATTACGGCTTTAATTTGCATTTTACCACAAAAATGTATATAATAAAAGTTGTAGACAATTTAAACACCTACAGCTTTCATTTCAAACATTTATTTTGTATAACGCTTAGTTTAGTGGTAATTAGTGACTGTTTTTATATGAAAAAAATGGATTTTTTAATACTATGGTCTTAGTATGCATTTAACAATAAAAAGTATATAATAAAATTTATAGGAAATTCAAAGATCTACAACTTTTATTTAAAGGTTTTTCTCTACAGAGCCTAGTTTAGCATGAAGGAGTGATTTTTTTGTATTATTAAGCTGAACTAAGGTTGGTTTTCATTTTGCATCATTCACTCATGATTAAAATAAAGTTATGTTTTTTGTTTATTTCTTCTAATGTTAGGTTAAATTGATAATTATTTGCATTGACAATACAAAGTCGTGTGAGTGTTTCGCACCATTTTTTAAGTGCTATAAATATAATAGTAAGATGGCTATGGCTCCTTCTGTTAGCATAGAGAGTAGAGTGCTAGTCTGTAACACGAAGGCCCCGAGTTCAATTCCCGACTAGGTTCTGGAAATTTTCACAAGTCAAAGCCATCTGTTGTCAACACATAACCCACCATAGTCTTAAATAACCAAGAAGTTTATGCGACTTTAAACAAACTAAAAAAAGACCACCATATGTTAGAAAATTGTTAAAATACCCGATTTAAACTCTTCGAAGCAGTAAGTATCGCATGTCTACACAATTCAGCAAAACTATTTTGACTCAAAAACTGTTTGTGGTTACTTACTATGCTACTGTTAAAAAAATGTAAACTGTTGTTGGTACAGTAATTGATATAGCTCATTATATAATGCGAAAATTCCAACATTTTCTTGGTGTCTTGCATGTATATGTGTGTAAAGTGCTGGTTTAGTACACAGGGATTACAATACTAACCCTGAATCAAAAAAATTATATAAATGGACTGATTTGTCTAGGCCTGTTCCACAAGTGCCATCTACGTTGCCACTGTTGTTATTTGGTAATAATCTGAATATTCCAGCAGATAAACTTGCAACTTACTACAACGTTAAATATTTACAAAAACTTGTTTTAAAATTGAAAATGGGTCCATTGCATCGTTAAATAAGTACCTGTTTACATCGGATTCTGTTGAGTAAAACAATTCAAATAATGATAAAATAAAAAATAAGCAACAAATTATTATTTAGTGATCATGATTTTCATCGACACATTGGAAGTTTAGGCTACGTATTTCAATAACTGAAAACAATACAATAGCTACAACAGTAGTATCCAGAAAATTAAAATAACATTAAAACTCACCAGATTCTTGTAGGTATCGATAAACCAAAAAATTTACTTCGTCGCTTGAGAAACTCATCGCTAAGAAATTAATTTACACTTAATATATTTTCATATAAATTTGTTTCCTTGATACAGCTCTTTAATTTTTTTACAGCTAACCTAAAATTTCGTACGCAATGAAAACAAACATTTTTTTGAATAACACACATTAAATACCGATATAATTCATTTCACTGGAAGGTAAGTTTGTCTTCTTTAACTAAATTTCATTGAAGTAAACCACTACATCAGTAAAATCGCTCCAGGTTCAGTTAAATTTATCAATCAACAGATTCTGTACCTGCTCTCTATGGCGCTAGTCGCTTGGGTTGTGGGTTCAATGTACCGTTTACTAAACTATCATCCGGTCCGCCATTACGGTTTACTGTTTGTAAATATTACTAAAGAATAGTTGGTGTAACTATTCATTTATTATCATACAGTTGGTCCATGGGCAGTATAAACAAGAAAACATTTTTGTCTTGCTTATGTGTTTGACGGACTGTCAACATTTTTACGATCAGCCGATTTGATAAGTGCTTTATGCTGTATTGTGGTATGCGGGGATCGGAAAAATAACGAACCTTTTTGCCATGCACTCACAACTAGTCCAGCCACTTTATTTTTTAAAAATTTGTATTCGTCCTGTATGTTTTTATCTGGCCCACAAAATAGGATATTGTTTTCTTTCGGTACAGCTTTTAAGTATATTATACTCAAATGATATGACTATATATCATAATATATTATTATATCAAATGACTTGGAGTCATTTCGATATTAAAAAAGATAACTTCTTGACTTTAATACCCCATAACTTGGATAGAATGTTTCATAATTAGAATATTAAGTACTAATTATAAGTTACTACATGCTAGAAACTGTTAATTCTAGGCCAACAAATTACACTCAAACGACATTATGTAAAATCAAACACAATGTTAGAAGGCTGTGCCATTTGACGTCATCACGATGTCGCTATATGAATTGTCTATTTACCGTGTACAAATCCATTGTGTTTAAATTCATTAACTGAAAAGTTAATGAAAGCTGTCATGTATCAGTAAAAATAATGCATTCACCTTAAAACTTTGAGATTTAATTTCATAAGGTTAGCGATTATTTAAAATTTTTACTGATAGAATTTTCTTACAATTTAAGAATTTTTACAATTTTAGCTGCAAGCTTGGCGGGAGTATTTGGCTGAAAGTCTTAATTTAAATTCGACGTATTGACAAAGTTTCATATAGGTACAGACAGACCCATTTATTTTAATCCATTATATATATTTTTAAGGGTTTCTGGTAATATGTAAAATCTGTTGAAATGGATGATAAAGCTTATTATTCAAATTTAAAGTAACAGTTGTACAGGATAATCATGCAGACAGATAGGACGAGGGGGAAATACGTGTTTGGTATTATTAGTATTATTAGAGTATAATTTTATTTTCTTTAATTACTTTATCTATTTACTCCTTCCCAAACCTCGGTGCTTTATTGTCAAAGGAACATATTTATGGACTGCTCGCTGTTCTGCCTACTACCAATTACTTCTCCAGCAGACACTGCACGAATCAGTTCACCAAAGACCAAGGTACTGTAATTCCAATCTTTTTTTATCTTATTTCTATATCCTATTTTTTACCATAACTGTACAGTCCACTCGTTTTCCTTTCACAACCTGTTTACTTAGGTGGTTAATTTGGATACACAACAATACTTACAAACTGATATTCAGGTAAAAATAATTTTCTTATATGTTTTCACAATAAAATTGAAGTCATTGAAACGAGATAATTAATTTTTTTAGATTTATTATACTTTGTTATTTTTTACCGAGAAACAAAATTCAGATAAGTTTTAGATTGTATTCACACTGAATACAAGAAATCTTATTGACGATGACAGACTATAATAAGAATTGCATTATGTGAACATGGATGGGACCTTCTCTTCACCCAGGTTAAAACTAGGGTTATGATTGTTTCTTACACACAATTTAAATGTTGAAAATAATGATATTTTAATGTTTTTTTATCGGCATTTATAAAAATGTTACAGAATTTTTAAAATAAAGTTTAAGAAACACTTGTTTTTGGGAAATTATAATAAAGTTGATTAATATTTTTTTAATAGTACCTTGTCATTGTCAGATGGCATGTCTTACTTATGTAAAATTTTGTGCTGAATCCAGCAATGTCTTCAAATAATTTATATTTAAAATAGTTAAAACCCTGTAGCAGATTTTCTGATATTATGTCAAATGTATATAGAAATTCACGGGTGGACAAAAAAATTTAATCGTAATTTTTTTTTTTTTTCATTTTATGACCACAAAGGATCACTTTATTCTCTGGTTAGTTCTTTTTCTTCACCAGTTTATTTCCTTTTTATTTCTTTCTTGCCAATACTTTTTCATTCTGTCGGATCTTGCTTTTCTCAATTCGTCTGAACAAACCTGTTCTTTTCGTTTAATTGTTCTTACTGATAAAATTTTGTTTTTGTCTTTAATTGTATCTTTGTAAACTGGTGTGCGGTCTTTGACATCAGCAATTGTTAGATTTAGTTCTGTTCTATTTTAATAAACAACATAGATAAAACCAGTGGCGGCCCCAGAATTTTTTTCTGGGTGGGCCCATTTATATATTTATATGTTAATTTTTTAAGTTAAAAAGTAGCTGTTTATATGTAATGTACATTATTTTTACCTATGTAAAACACACATATATATATATATATATTTGTCTATGATTTTATAAATTGAATACATGTAGATAACCGATTGAGTACATTCTATCTTTATTTCAGGATTAGTATTGAATAAACAAACACAACCTTGTAATTTTTATAAGAAATTTACTAAATTGAACACTTTAAATACAGTACATGAGTTAAAAAAACAGTTTGAAAATATAAAAATCAAGTCCAAATCCATTATGTTGGTCAAAATTATGAAGAAATAATAACACATAAACTTGTCAACTCTCGATTATTGTTTACTTTAAAACAAACTGAACTGTACCTGTCTTCCTTTTTGAGCTGCAAACTCGTCCACAACTGGATCCGACATTAAAGGAGAACTTAACTTTCTATGGATACAACGCCAGGTTACTAAGTCTTTGCCCTGCCATAGATGCCCGTAGATAAGGTGTAATTCGTCTCATTTGTGATACGTAAATATCGTAACCATTACTGTTTTCTATCTTGTTGTGAATAAAAATCCTCGTTGTTTTATTTTTTCAGTCGTCATATTAAAAATGGGTGGACCCGGCCCACCCGCTAGGACCGCCACTGGATAAAACATTACTAGATATTTTTTACTTTCTCTTGCCTATATGAATATATAGGAAGGAAAGTATTGTTTTCATGTCGATTTTAAGAAATCGAGTTTTCACCGGATCTATACGTTTTCAGACCCCCTGAACCCAAAAAACATGTTTTTAGCGATTGGTCTGTGTGTGTGTGTGTATGTGTGTGAACAGAATATCTCAAGAACGGAACATCGTACGAACTTGAAACTTGAAACTTAAGTTACATACCACTACCGGACTCGACACGAACATTTTCATCAAAATCGGTCAACCGGAAGTGGTAGTTTATTCGTGTAATTTTTCAGTTTTTTGCGATTTTCTCAAAAACTGGTCCTACGATTTTTTTTAAAATCACCTGGTTTACTCAATTTTTATTCTCTACAAGATAGGGTAGGCGTCATGTTTGCTGAAATTCTGGGTGAGGCTGTTTTCACGTAAAAACGTTGTTTTTTTAAGATTACAGCTTTAATATGCATTTTAGCGCAAAACTTAATATAATAAAAGTTGTAGAGAATTGAAAATTCTACAACTTTTATTTCAAACATTTTTTTGTATAACGCTTAGTTTAGCGGTAATTTGCGATTTTCTGTTTTTTTTCTCACGAAAATGTGTGAAAAATTGATTTTTTTAAGATTTCGGCCTTAGTATGCATTTTACGACAAAAGTGTATATAATTTAATTTATAGAAAATTAAAAGATCTACAACTTTTATTTAAAGCATTTTTCTCTACAGAGCCTAGTTTAGAGAGAAAGAGTGATTTTCCGTATTTCTAAGCCAAACTGAGGTTGATTTTCATTTTGCATCATTCACTCATGATTAAAATAAGGTTAGTTTTTTGTTTATTTCTAATATTTTATTATTAATGTTAGGTTTATTGTTAATTATTTGCATTGGCAAGAGAAAGTTGTGTGAGTGTTTCACACCAGATTTTTTCTTTTAACATTATTCTAACTCACCGGGTTGGTCTAGAGGTAAAGTCGTCGCCAAAATCAGGTGTTTAACAGCTGATTTTCGGAGACGAAGGTTCTAGGTTCAAATCCTAGTAAAGGTAGTTACTTTTATACTGATCTGAATACTAGACAGTGGTTACCGGTGTACTTTCATGGTTGGGGTTTAATTAACCATACTCTCTCAGGAATGGTCGGCCTGGGTCTGTACAAGACTACACCTCATTTACACGCCATACACATCATCCTCATCTCATTGGGTCATGGGGTTGCTTATTGTTCTGATTGAACAGATTGTAACGTACACAAATTAGGAATTACAAACATTATTGTAATTGAAATAATTCTAAAGAAACTAATCTAAAAAAATAAAAAGATAATGATTCTGGAAATAGGCCTAAACTAAAAATTAACATTCTGAGAATTTTATTGATGTTCTTTTGAAGTGTGGAGCCACCAATCTTGACTATTTTCTTGGAAGGATTCTCATTTTCTTGGAAGGACCAGTGCTTTTTTACTTTTTTCATGTTTTGAGCCAGAACTTTTTGTCTTTCTTTTGCCTATCCAACAGAAAAGTGATCTTAACATCACCAATGAAGTTAAGATACATTTTTCCTATTCGACATACTGTCTTTTTTTGGGAATTTAAGTAGGTTTAAAATTCAAAATAAAATAGGGTTATTTTTATACACAGAAAATAATAGGTAATATTTTAAACAAAAAAACAGAAAATGTCATTTTTTGACCTAATTTCATTTTTTGTTTGCTCCCCTGAAAATAAGGTCCCTTTTCCTATGGACGGTCACATATTTTTTTTTTAAATTCTTTATTTACAACTGTAAAGTTTTACAACGAGCAAATGTGATTATGATAATAATGTAAATGACATGATAGGCATGAGAGGGGTAGGGCCCCCATTGGTGCCTCCCCAAGAATGAAATTTGTGTATCAAATTAGCAGGTCTCTACTCCAGTGTCTTTTAAGGCGTCTAGGGGGATTATCAGGTAATTGGACGGTGGAAAGTGAATGCACCAGGGGGTTCTCGTGTTCATGTGACTTGTGAAAGTGTTTGTATAGGTATTCGATGGAATTTTGTTCAAGTGGTGTTTTCAAATCTGTATGTAAGGTTTTGTTGCTAACGTAAAGAGGTGCTTTTGCTATAAGGCGTAATGTTTTCGACTGAAATGCTTGAATTCGTTGCAAGTTAGAGGGTTTGGTTAAACCGTAAATTTGGGACCCGTAGGTCCATATAGGTTTCAAAAGAGAACAATATATGAGTAATTTTTGTGCCATTGGTAATTTTGATTGTTTGTGAAGTAGGGAATGTGGAGGCGAAGTAAGTCAGTGATCGGCTGGCTTGCATGTGCCGAAGCATCACGTCCAAGAGAGCACACCTGCTCCCTTACTTTCTGTAGCAGTTTTTCGTGCCCGTGCCTCTGGAAACTCCTCGGCATCCTATGGTTACTTTTCAGCCATGCTTTGGTCCTGCTGAGGTGAGCTGAGATGCTGGGCTTCTGTCTGTCTATCCTGATCCTTGTCCCTGGCATCTAGCACTTTTTCTATCCGTGCTAGAGGCAACTTCTCCTACTGTAGCTTTTGCCCAACCCAGTGGTGTCAGGCGTTTACCGTGCCGAAGGGTGGATGGCACTGGGGCATTTAATCAGTGTCTTAACGGTGCCTGTAGGATACTTGGCTAAATCCTACAGTATTTTGCCTTACCCCTGTACGCGGGGCTATGCAGGGGCGGACTGATTATTTCCCTAGCTGACACGACAACTAAAAGTGGTTGTTGTTCCTTTTACTAGGAAAAGGAAGATGGCTCTAGATGCTTTGACTCTGGAAGGAGTGGATTTGAGCTACTCCCTTGAGGTGAAGTATCTGGGGGTTGTCCTGGATAGGGGCCTGACTTGGAGGGGCCACATGTCAAGGACTGTTGAGAGGGCTGCAAAGGCCTTATGGATGTTTAAGAGTCCGTTTGGGAGGACTTGGGGGCTTAGGCCTCGTATGGCAGAATGGGCTTATGTGAGCTTCATTCTGCCAATGGTCACGTACAAAGCTTTTGTATGGTGGCCAAGAACAGATCGGCTGAGGAAGCTGAAGAGATTGGCCCGCCTAAGGATATGTTGTGCAACGAGCACTGGTCCAACGGCTACTATGGAGGCGATGTTTGAGTTGCCTCCTATTCATGTTCAAGTGAAGAAGGAGGCGATAAGAACTGCCTTGAGGCTGGAGGGCGGGTTCGGGGTCCCATCAGGGGAGATGGGCCACACCGAGATCTTCAAAGGGGTTGAGGGGATGGGTGTGGTAGGTGGTCCTCGGGACCGTATGTACAGAGCATACGACTTCTCCGACACACTGAGGGTGAAAATTTTTGATCGTCAGGAGTGGGCGGAGGGACAGCCAGTGATACCGGAAGGGGTTACCTTTTGGTACACTGACGGCTCAGTGATGAGCGGAAGAGCGGGAGTGGGGGCCTGGGGGGCCGGGGGAAAGATTTCCCTGGCCCTTGGGTGTAACATAACCGTCTTCTAAGATGAAATATTGGCCATTAAGGTCTGTGCGGCTCAGGGGGTCGCACACTTATATTTATATGCAGTTGCAAAGTGGTTGGCTGCAAAAGAAGAGCGCTGATGGGTAAGGTTGTGTAAACACCTTCTCAGATAAGTGCACTAGATCCTAGGCAGATCCTGCGCTTTATCGAAAGTGTGGGTCTTGCAGAAATAGGAATAGGGGCAATCACAAAAGATCTTTTAGGTCGCGGTGAGGAGGGGCTGCATAAGCCTGAATGCCCTTATTGTAAAGTAAAGTAAAAAGTAAAAGTAAAAAAAGTAGGGAATGTAGAAGTTTAAGTCGGGAATTCAGTAATAAACGTTTCCGTTTGATATGTGTGCTCCAAGTTAGTCGTTTATCAAAAGTCAGACCGAGATACAACGATCACATATTAAAAAAAAAAATATTGTTGAAATTTTTTATTCAGTTTTAAATCATGTTCTAGGATATGAGTAGGTAGTATATAGGCATAGTAGGTATGGTGAGAACACACCTACTAAATCCCTGAAAAAACCAATTTAAAGAGAACTGAACAGAAAACCAAAAGTGGTCCTTAAAATTAAAATAACCAATTTAAAAACTGTAAAATCTGAAAAGAGTTCTAAAATTGGAAAATTAACATTGCACTAAAACACTTTTAAAGAGCCGAAGGCGTCTAATAATGTAAGGATGATTAGATTGATATTTAGGCTTAAATGTTGGATAAAGGTGTGTGTGTGTTGATAACACCCACCAGTCCACTTGCAGCCAACTTCAACAGTGAAATTATTTGTGACGTTAATATTTTTAAACGACTCCATAGCTTTATAATAATGTATTTATTATCCCTTAACTTAAGCATTCAATTTCCATATATGGTTAAATTGTTCTTAGGCTAGGCTTAGCTAATAATGGGTGTTTTATGAAGGACGCAACCCTGATTATAAGAAGATAGAAGTAGTACATTGGTGAATTTTCTGTCCCCCAATCGGTATGTTGGCAACAGTGTACTCAAGGCCAACTTCCTAAGACAGTTAAAATGTTCCAGTCAAGCATTAGTGTGGTGACAGCAGTCGTTTTGTTATATTGTGTCAGCAATGGTTTTTTCCAAGGAAGAACTGGGTGTTTTATTAAGAACGCAACCCTATGTTAAAAGCCACAATTTACAGCATATTTTTATTTTCTGTACTTTACAAATTATTAATTAATCTAAATTATTATTTTACAAATGAATAGCAAATTGCAATGAAAACATTGTATTACGTCTATCTTCTTATAATCAGGGTTGCGTCCTTAATAAAACACCTGGTTCTTCCTTGGAAAAAACCATTGCTGACACAATATAACAAAACAACTGCTGTCACCACACATTTTAACTGTCTTAGTAGTTGGCCTTGAGTACACTGTTGCCAACATACCGATTGGGGGACAGAAAATTTACTGATATATTACTTCTATCTTCTTATAATCAGGGTTGCGTCCTTAATAAAACACCCGTTACTTTGGCTATATTAAATTTACTTTTATATTTATGCGTAATAGCTGCAAGACAATGTATCTATTATCCTTGTATCATAATCAAACTGAAATATCTTAACTACATACTCGTATTTTTTTCTAACATTTCTAATTATCTGATTGTATTTGATTTCTAATTTTTCAACAAAGCCATAAAGTACTGTATTTGCTGATGTTTAAGGCAAACTTTTTTCCTTCACTAACTCATCAAAAAACAGAGTGCGTCTAATACAACGGATGGGATTTTTCTGTAACCGTTTTAATTCAAAAATAAATTCTTATAATGCATCCTGCAGCTTGAAATCAATTCTATTTCATATAATAAATTTCACTAACCCCTTTTAAGCTGCTTCAGTTTGGTTTCTATTATCTGTCACTTGCACGTATTTCGGTGGATCCACCACCATCAGAATACAAAATACCATTTGAAACTAGACATTTTTAGAAGATAAATCTTTATAATGCATCCTGCAGTTTGAAATTACAGTAAAACCTCAATAATTCGGACTAATTGGGGGGGAAGTGAAGTCTGAATTATTGAAAGTCCGAATTATCGCGAATATTTGTTTACATCTAAAAATTGAATAATTAAAATAAAAAAATAAACGTTACTTGTCTGAAATATCGATGTTTAATGAATTTACAGTACAGTATATTGAAAAACAACAGTTAAAAGTATACAAATAAAAATATTTATGGCAGTAAAAATATTGTTAAATAATAAATGTCCAGTGTAAAATGATATTTAATTAAAACACTGTACTTACGTACCAATTATTTGGCACTTGTTGAAGTAGAGGGTTGACAAATATCCTCAGGGATCATTTGAGGTTGCTTAGAAAAAAAACTTGTTATTTTTTTCTGTGATTCTTTGCTACACTGTTTTCTTATAACTTGTTGGCGCATCTCTCTTAGGATAAGATAATAGTCACTGAATTTCGGATTGAAGTCTGCAAATTCAATAAGTTCGTCTATGTGGTTTCTCACTTAACTAGCTTAAATTGTGGAATGTTTTCTTCACTGAGTAACCAATAATGTATTACAGGATGAAACAATTTCTATTAGACAGTTAAAAGCTATTATTTTTTGAAGTAGCACTTTATTAATTTTTAACTAAAAAACTTCTAAAAAAATTAAAAAAGCTGCTCTTCTTGGAATAGTCCGAAATATCGCGAATTCCGAATTAGTGAGGTTTTACTGTATTTCTATTTTTTTTTTTGTTTAAAGCCACATAGGACTACATAAGTTCATCAAACTAAAAAAAATCTCATTTCAATTTTTGCAGTTTTGGAGTCCTTTTCTGATGTTTCCCTCCTTGAACTTTCTCCAGTATTCCTTCAATCCATCTGATCTTCTCTGCCGTTCCTTGTCAGAATACACAACTTTCTGTCGTTTCGTTGGTTTTTGCTGTTCAAGTCTTGTGGTCTTCAGCCTGTGGTAATTTCTGGATTTTGTTTTGAGGTCCTCAAGTGAGATTTGGAGTCCGTTCATGTCCTCCTTAATTTCCCTGATCCAGTGGGGCTGAGTTTTTCTGTTTAGGAAAAAGTTGATGATTTGTTTTGAGATTCTGGAAGAGTCGGTCCTCAAGAGATGTCCAAAGAAGGAAATTCTCTTTGTCCTCATCTGGTCTGCTAGAGGTTCTGTATTTCTGTATACTTCTTCTTTCAAGATGGGTTTCCATATCCCATCAGAGAAACATCTTTTGTTCAGGCATCTCCTGATGATCCGACGCTCCAATTTTGAGATTCTGTGCTTCGTGTTTATCTTCCTGAGACTGAAGATTGTTTCGCTGCTGTATGTGATCTCCGGAAGAATTACGGTGTTGTAAAATTTTTTATAATTATCTATAATTATCTATTATTATTATTTTATTTTTCTATAATTATCTTGGAACCATTATAAATGAGGAATGGACCAACAACCAGGAGATACGAGCGCGCATTGGAAAGGCTAGATCCACCTTCAACCGGATGAGGGCCTTCTTCAAAAGCGACTACCTCTCTCTTGGTATAAAAGTGAGAATGGTGCGATGCTATGTATTCTCTGTTCTGTTTTATGGTGCTGAATCGTGGACCCTGAACGAGGAAATGTGCAAGAAATTGGAAGCGTTTGAGATGTGGCTGTACCGGAGAATACTGAAGATCCCTTGGACTGATCGAGTTACAAATGAAGAGGTTCTCAGAAGAATGGGGAAGAACCGGGAGGTACTGACCACTATCAAGTCTCGAAAGCTACAGTACTTCGGGCACATTATGAGAAATGTAACCAGATATGCCCTCCTGCAAGCCATTCTACAAGGGAAAATTTTTGGAAAGCGGGGACCAGGTAGAAGAAGAACATCCTGGTTGAAGAACCTCAGAGTCTGGTACAATACAGCTTCGGTATGGCTTTTCCGAGTTGCTGCAGACAAGATGAAGATTGCCATGATGATCGCCAACATTCGTAACGGATAGGCACATCAAGAAGAAGAGAAAATTTTTTAGTTTTAATTATTTTATTTACTCTGATGATGGTGGATCCACCGAAACACGTGTAAGTAAAAATAAAAATAAAAGTGACACAGTTTAAAAAGGAGGTTAGTGAAATTATTATATAAATTCATTACATAAAATAGAAATTTTTAGAAGATATTAAATCGTCAGTCATCTATATAAAAGTTTTATGTAGATCACTGAAGATGTAATTTTTTCTACAGATTTTGTTATTGATTTTACAATTTTAGATCCCTTTTTAGATTATGCTTTTTTTTTAATCTGTTATTTTTAATTTTAAGGATCACTTTTTGGGTTAGCGTTCAGTTCTCTTCAATTTAAGTTTTCTGATCTTTTTGATTTGAGAATAGAAAATTAGTTTGCTGATTGTATTCTGTTTAAATTGGTTTTATCATGTATTTAGCAGGCGTGTTCTCAACTTACCCACATACTACTGATATTTCTCTTAACTTATTTCATTTACAGTATTAACAATTCAAAGCAAAGTGATGTATTTTTTC
Source organism: Catonia carolina (assembly GCA_035578175.1). Classification (NCBI taxonomy): domain Eukaryota; kingdom Metazoa; phylum Arthropoda; class Insecta; order Hemiptera; family Achilidae; genus Catonia; species Catonia carolina. The sequence continues at coordinate 2,580,084 of JAQMRL010000024.1, read as the reverse complement.
TAAAACGTGGACAGCATTCAAAATTTTCCTCCAGATTTTGTCACTAAACCATAAAGAACCATTAGATATGTGTACGATGCTTTCATGATCTGAAATTTAAAAATATTTCTTTTAAACAAATAATCAATAATTGAATAATACAATTATTTATGTATATAGTCAGTACAAATGTTTTTTCAACTCCATAGAATTTATGACTGTACTATTTTTCAAAGCTGATGAGCTCTAAATGTACGCATAGCCCCCTACCACTTCATAGCTAGCCAATGACTTGCTCTCGAAGCTCTGTTATATCTTTTGTTTGCTCTTTCAAGAACAATTATAACCTACGGATATACAACCAACTGATTATGTTATAAAGTATTGCATGTTAACGCGCTCTGTAATCAATGTGTTCAGTATGAGATGCAAGACACGAGTGAACTACTGCGGCTTTTATACGCATGCGTGCGTAATGTTTATCAAGCTGATACAATCGTACTATCTGACAACGCTGGCAAACGTTCTGATTGGTCTAAATGCAAGGAACAGCAGAGCTCGTCAACCATGAAAAATATTGTTGTCACAGTTATCTCTTTTAAGAGTAATAAATTTCATTATACAGTTGGACCCTGTGATGAATGAAGTTAAGGTGTCATTTACAGGTTGGGCCTGGCATGCTAATAAGCATACTTTTCCACTCACAGAGTGTTGGAAATGGTAAACCACCTGACTACTCTAGAGGTTCAAACAACCCTTTCAGCTGATTTGTAGCCCTGCAACTAGCAGATTGAGTGCAAATAATTTAACACTCCACCTGCCTGTAATAGGCAAATATTACACCATCAAAATTTTATCGAACAATTTAAAAAAAAATGTAGCAAATGACTGGAAAGATGTACAACAAAATGGAAGCTGACAAAGCTTAAGAAGTGGTATTAAATGCATTTCTCACATACAATGAAGGTGGATTCGTTTGTAACTGGATTCCATTTTTGTTATATCAGACTTTATTACATGTTATTAACATGATAAAACCAACCAAATTTTCTATTTTAGTACGTTATTATCAGATTTTCTTTACAAATATCTTTGTTATAATCGAATATTACTGTAGTAACAGTGTGCAAGCAGTGTTATACTTATACCCTTACTGTTCTCCGCAATGACTGTCTGTCTACTAGCTATAACAGTAGACTATATTTAAAGGTCAGTTAATATGATCATGTATCAATTGTTTCTGTAACGGATCGTTTATTATGATACAAATATTTTTTATGCTATGTAAATGAAAGTTCATAATCAAGCGTAGCATATACGTTACGATACGGCACGCTCCATCTCCCTGTGGGATTGTTGGCGACATTATTTGCCGGAAACTGAACGTGTCTGAACATGTCGGAATGCAAACAATATGCTTAGTATGAACGGGCTATCATACAGGTTCAGACACTTTGCACATTTTGTTACTACAATGGACAATGAAAAATTAATAGAATTAATTCATGAGTATTTCTGTTTTTGCTAAATTTTCTTTTGGCTGTATTGCTTCTTTAAAAACAGTGTCTTGTTTAGTTATCACCAGGTTTATATTTTTAAACCTCATTAAATTGAAAGTCTGCCCATAACAGACAGGTGGAGTGTCATATTATTTACACTCAATCTGTTTGTTGCAGGGCTAAAATAAATTGTTCCGTTTCTTATCACATGGTCAGCCAATTAAATGACTGAATCATTTAAGAACAGAAGAGGTAGAGGTGTAAGAGACACTAATCAGAGTTATCTTCTCTGAAAGTAATGAATTTCATTGTACAGCCAGACCCTGTGGTGAATGAAGTGAAGGTGTCATTTACAGAGTGGAAAATATGTGCTTTTCAGAGGGCCCGGCATGCTGATAAGCGTACTTTTCCACTCAGTGAGGAAGGCGATGGTAAACCACCTCACTCCTCGTTTTACTTAGTAAAACCTCTAGAGGTTCAAACCAGCCTTTCGGCTGTTAGCCTAAACAACAACCAATTGAAAGTATTGGAAAAACTTTTCATCATCCATCAGTTCTTTAAATAGAGTGCAGTATTCTCTCTTAATCTTCCTAGTTTTGAACATTTTATGTGCGGAAAACCTCTTATGTTTACGTTGATTGTTTTCTACGTCATCTTCTTCCAATAAAATTGATATCACACACTAATCTTAAGTTTTCAGACCTAACATTTTGACACTAATATAAGAAACTGCGCCTGCCGCATTAGCGCAGTTGGTAATGTGCTCGCCTCTCATCATGCGGTCCTGGGTTCGAATCCCACTCAGGCACGGCATATTTTCATACGTTACAAAAAATCACTTCATACCCCATTGCACCATAGTTACACCCCAACGTCATCGCTAATGACCGTTGTAGTTGATGCGACGTTAAATAAATAAAAAAAAGAAACTTACAAATGTTTACGCTACGTTATTAGTGTGAACACTTTAGCTTCCAGTGCCAGTTGTTGTGTGATGATATGAATGTCAGCTCAGATGTTGTGTAGGAAACGATTGGTGCATGATAATAATATCCGACCTGTAATTATTTTTACTTTCTCTTGCTTATATGAATATGTAGGAATGAAAGTATTGTTTCCATGTAGATTTTAAGAAATCGAGTTTCCACCGGATCTACACGTTCTCAGACCCCCTGAACCCAAAATACATGTTTTTAGCGATTGGTCTGTGTGTGTGTGTGTGTGTGTGTGTGTGTGTGTGTATACAGATATCTCAAGAATGGAACATCGTACAAACTTGAAACTTGAAATTTAAGTTAGGTACCACTACCGAACCCGACACGAACATTTCCATCAAAATCGGTCAACCGGAAGTAGTAGTTTATTCGTGTAATTTTTCACTTTTTGGCAATTTTCTCAAAAACTGGTCCTACGATTTTTTTAAAAATTGGCTGGTTTACTAAATTTTTTATGCTCTATAAGATAGGGTAGGCGCCATATTTGCTGAAATTCTTGGTGAGGTTGTTTTCACGTAAAAACATTGTTTTTTCAAGATCGCGGCTTTAATATGCATTTTAGCGCAAAAAATTATATTAACAAAAAATTTAGAAAATTAAAATCCTACAACTTTTATTTCAAACATTTTTTTGTATAATGCTTAGTTTAGCGGTAATCAGCGATTTTCTGGTTTTTTCTCACAGAAACGAGTGAAAAATCGATTTTTTTAAGATTTCAGCCTTAGTATGCATTTTACGACAAAAATGTATATATAGTAAAATTTATAGGAAATTAAAAGATCTACAACTTTTATTTAGAGCATTTTTCTCTACAGAGCCTAGCTCAGCGTGAAAGAGTGATTTTCCGTATTTTTAAGCCAAACTGAGGTTGATTTTCATTTAGCGTCTTTCACTCACGATTGAAATAAGATTATGTATTTTGACGTTAGTTTTTTGTTTACCTATTTTTAATGTTTTATTACTAATGTTAGGTTATATTGGTCATTATTTGCATTGGCAAGAGAAAGTAGTGTGAGTGTTTCATATCAGATTTTTTTTATTTGTTTAGGTTACGTACCGAGCCAAATGAGTCTAAATCGACAATATAGAATTTGCCAGCTGTAAGTGTGGCCGGGCGAATAGTTTTAGTTGTGGCGAGTAAAATATTCTTTTTAAAACTTTTTGAGCCATTTATCCAGTCACTCTCGTAGAAACATTGATGTAAACTTTTAGTCTGAAACAGAATTTTAATTATGTCAGTTTATTAGTTTAATTTATTACACAGAATGATAAAAAATATTTTTGGGTCTTATCCATTAGACGCCCTGCACAATGTTAGCGCGCCTGCAAAATCTGAAAACGCAACACGCAACACAAAAAACTATTGCGGGTTGCAGGGTGTACAGGGGCTGTATATACTTCATATGCATTGATGATACATGATGCATACTTTGTTTGATACTGTATCAAGTATATTTATAAGTATTATTATTATACTTATAAGTATCTTTTGAAGTATTTATAAAACATAAGATCAGTTGAACCATCAGAATGAGAGTAAACATGATATCGGATGTGAACAACTAGATTATAAATGATAACACGATTATTCATTAGCTGTTAGCCATGTAGACCTAAATCTATTATGTTATTCTATTAAAACTGGAGCCAAAAATCCAGATGTTTTGTCTAGTGTTATTGCATAGTATCCTGACAGGATGTCTGTTATTTATTATTGTTTATATCAAGTAGTATTCATTGGTTACGTAATTGTGTTCAGATGTTGCTTTCGCGCGCGCGCGCGAAAGTGAGAGGAGAGGAGAGGAAGAGAGAGAGGGAGAGATATTGTGAGAGGGTGAGGGAGGAAGAAAAGGGGTAGAGGGATAGAGAGAGATAAAGGGGAGTAAGACCATGGTTAAGAGACTGTGGGAGGGAGAGAGGGAGAGGGAAAGAAAGAAAAAGAAAGGAGATGGGTGTGAGGAAAAGTGTAGAGGGGTGCGGGGTAAGGGGAGGAGAGAGTACTCTCTTATCAACCGAGTCCTTTTCTGATATTTGTTGGATTTGCAGTTTTTGAAGGTGCGCTTACAGAGAGCGGGGCGTCTAAGATAAGACCCATGTTTGTTTTTATACTATAAATAATTTAATTAATTGAGAAATAAATAAATTAAATCTAATAGAGGTTGATTTTCATTTTGCGTCATTCACTCATGTTTAAAATTAGGCATGTTTTTCATTTTACATTGTTTACTCATAATAAAACCTTGGTCACACGATTAAGTTGGCAAGAGAAAGTCGTGTGAACGTTTCTCACCAAATTTTTTCATATGATGAAGTAGTTGATATATTTTGCATTCATCAGTTAAAAGTAAATGAAAACATTAAGAAAATGATTGTAAGTTACCTACTTGTTCAGAAATAATAAATCCGCAAAAATTATAGATAAATAATTCAGTAATTGCTGATAATAGGTAAGCAAAATTTTTAAATCCCACCTTAATTACTATATTGAAGAAATCTTGTTCCGAATTTACAGCAAATGGAAGCTGTAACAAAAGAATGCAAATTATAAAAATCTCGTGTGAAACACTCACACGACTTGCTCTTGCCAATGCAAATAATTAACAATGTAACCTAACGTTAGTAATAAAACGTTAGAAATTTAAAAGAAACTAACCTAAAAAACGTACCCTAGTTTTAATCATGAGGGAATAATGCAAAAATAAAACCAATCTTAGTTTGGCTTAAAAATACGGAAAATCACTCTTTCATGCTAAACTAGGCTCTGTAGAGAAAAATGCTTAAATTAAAAGTTGTACATCTTTTAATTTTCTATAAATTTTATCATTTATACATAGTCGTAAAATGCATAATAGGCGTAAGCGCACAGTGAACGCTGGTCGCTGGTCGCTTACAAGCGGGAGCCTACTATAGTCCATGTAATTTCAATAGAAGCTTGCACTGTACACGTTCCCTCTACTTGCCTCGTCCGTTTATTCCGAGTAGTCAGCATATATGTACTGGTTGTTAGAAAAGTATGCCTCTAAATTGTTACCAGTGTTTAATACTTTCGTATGAATTTAATTCTTTTAAAGTAATTCATTGTGTTTAATTGTATAATCCTATTTTAGTATCGATTGCATCTTCCGAAGAAATTTAATCCGAAATGACACTATGTCCGCACGCTCCATGAAAAACCTTCTACCGCCATTACCTTTCTTGTAACAGTACCCCAATTTTTTCATTATTCTCCATGTAGACTTAATGGACCCCGTGTACCCTATTTTTTCTTCTAAAATTTTACTAACTTTTTCGCATGTAGGGTGCTACCCACGTTCAAAAAACTCGGTTATTGTTCTGCGAATGCATTGCTCATCGAAACTATCAACACCGGTAACCCATTTTTTGTGAGGTATCTTCTTATGAGGAGACGTAAACGACACGGGTTGTTCTTCATTGGTCACACAGATTTCATTGATGGCAGCTGATGCAGCTATGTTCTCACGGGCTTCGGCACATATTCTTTGCACAGTGCTGCGACTACATGAGCAAGCAGTTGCAGTCACTTCCTGGGTTGATGAAAACATTTCACAAATTGTCGCTTTAGGATTACTATACAGAAGTTCTTTAAAGTAATTATACACACTGTAAATAAAGTTTTTAGATTGGCTTCGTATTTTCACTCATCGTTGACCGGTACTGCGTAGGGCTATACTTTAATCTCTTGTGCACTGAACGGAAACTCAAACTGAACTGGTGAATTTATTTGAACTATAATATAATAATATACATTTATACAAGACTATGTACATTTTTATATATGTCTTTAAAATAGAAACAGCCTTACATTTTGTGTTGACAGTTATAAAAGCAAACACTGCAGAGTATAATACGAGTACAATCTGTAATTAATTAACTAAAAGAATTTAACATTCTGATTTATAAAGTATTTTTTTGATATTAAAGTAATATATCAATAAAAGTAAAAATTAAAAATAGATGGTGATTTGTGCCTATTACTCATTTGTTTATAATCAAGAGTATGGAAGTAGTAGTAGGCCTACGTTTTGCAGCACAGTATACAAACTGCCGCAACCACTTTACATGTGTGGGAGTGAAAATATAAGTATTTTCACTCAGTATACAAGTAGAGGGAACGTGTACAGTGCAAGCTTCTATTGAACCTAACGTTAGTAATAAATATAAGTATTTTCATATAAGTATTTTTCCGTAATAAGTTACGGAAGCTTCTATTAAAATTACATGGACTATAGTAGTAATAGGCCATTATGTATATTTTAATCGGACGTCTTACAGTAAACGCTGGTGGAGAAAGCTGCGCGCTGGTCATCTGCGCATATCAGCTCACTGGTTTGTTTTGCATAAACCTGCCTGCTGCTTGCTAGCAGGTTGTTAAGTGTACTTGGCGTCGTACAATACGTATTCATAAATAATAATATCTTGTTAATTAATTATAACATAGCTTTATAAAAATAACTTAAAAGATTAATACTGGCCAAACAATGCTTTATAATATTGAATATCGGTAGTCAAAATGTTCAAAATACGTTTAAAATGTTCAAAGTAATCACAAGTCTTTCTTCCGGTAATATTGATTAGGTACTTGTGCAAATTGGACCATTGTTTTTGAAAACGAGTTCTACTTTAGACAATATAAAATTAAACATTTCCAGAGTCATTCTCATGCGTTTAAAAAGCCTGTCTCTATTTTTTTTTTACTTGTGGAAAAAGATGATTATGCCGAACAATTTTCTGTTCTTAAAAAATGTCACTGACGGTAACGTCTTTAAATGATAATAATTTCGTGGAAACGTTTTTCTAAGAAATAATTCATCATCTCTGCTGCTACTGGAACTCATGTTGAATGCTGACAACTGAATGAAGGTGAAGCGCGTAGTTACATGCTCCCACTATGCGCATGCGCGTTCGCCACCGTCAATCAGTACCTGCAACCAACGTTCGTTGTGCGCTTACCCTCAGGCCGAAATCTTAACAATCCATTTTTTACAGTTTTTCATGAAAAAACCAGAAAATCAGAAATTACCAATAAAATAAGAGTAATACAAAGAAATTTTTGAAATAAAAGTTGTAGGTTTTTAAATTTTCTACAACCTTAATTATATACACTTTTGCGGTCATATGCATATTAAGGTCGCAATCTTAAAAAACTAATTTTTTTCTTCAAGAGCCCAGCCTCCCCAAGCATTTCAGCAGACATGGCGTCTATCCTTTCTTGAAGAGCATAAAAAATATAATAAATGAGGCGATTTAAAAAAAAAATTAGGAGCCGTTATTGAGAAAATTGCAAAAAAGTAAAACATGACACGAATAAACTACTTCCGGTTGACCGATTTGTGATGAAAATGTTCGCGTCGGGTCCTCTAGTAGTATCTAACTTAAGTTTTAAGTTTCAACTTGGTACAATGTTTCGTTCTTGAGATATCTTGTTCATACACACACACAGCCCAATCGCTAAAAACATGTTTTGTTGGGTTGAGGGGGTCTGAAAACGTGCATATCCGGTGAAAATCGACACGGAAACAATATTGTGTGGTTCCAAGCTGGGTGTAGTTGGGGGGGGGGGGGGTGAAGAGTACGGGGTGAGGTATAATGAATGAGTGACGCATGCTGGGAGAACGATTGTTCTGTAATATTATGGGATTGAACATAGTTATTTACTAACTAGTGAAATTTTCATTTAAAATAATTTTATTTCTACAGCGTATTATTAATTGTTAATTAATGTGTAGTCATGTAATGTAATGATGTGTAATCGTATAATGTAATAATCTAATAGTATAATATGGTAGGATAAAAGAATTATGTACGAGGGACGAATTCCAGGAAATGTGTAAGCGACAAGCTGGAATGTGTCGCGTCAGCTGAGCTGGGTGTTACTGGTATAGTAGGGCGGAGGTGGGGTGGAGCGCGAGAGCCAGTCAGTCGTTGTGTTAGACTCGAGGCGAGCAGTGCGAGTGAGTTGCGCGCGCCTTTTTGTAGGACAGGCACACACGAGCAACGTCGTATGACCACCCGGTATGGGCGGTCCTCGTGGTAGTACGCGAGTATTTCTGGTGAATAACTGTTTAAGGCTTCCAGTGAACTCTCGGGACGTGCCGGTGGAATGGTAAGGCGGTGTAGCCTGTGGTTTTAGAACTGTATAAGTTGTGGTTGAGTGAACTGTGTGCGCTCGTGTGACCCCGGCCTAGCCAGACCGTTGGAGTTGGAATACTGCAATTGGGGCCGTTTGAGTCCCTCTTAACATACGGCCCCGAAAGTTTCGGGCGAGGACGATGGCGATATTGGCTTGGTTTTGTAAGTACCCTTATGTACTAGTACTTTAAGTGAAGCAAGTCTACCGTCCCATTAGCTAGGGGTTTTCGAGAATTCATTATGTAATTTCATTATTATAGTTGTTAACATTTTCTTTTATTGATGTTGTGAGAGATCATTATGTAATTTCACTATTGTTGATGCTAATAATTTCCTTTATTGATCTTGTGAGAAGTCATTATGTAATTTCACTATTGTTGATGCTAATAATTTCCTTTATTGATCTTGTGAGAAGTCATTATGTAATTACACTATTGTTGATGTTAATATTTTTTTTTATTATTAATTTTGAGAGGAGTCATTATGTAATTACACTATTGTGGATGTTAATATTTTCTTTTATTAATTTTGTGCGAAGTCATTATATAATTTCACTATTGATGTTGTTAATATTCTCTTTTACTGATTTGTGAGAATTCACTATGAAATTTCATTATTGTTGTTGTCACTATGTTTTTTATGGAATTTTGTGAGAATTTATTGTGTAAGTTTTCACTATTGTTGCTGATAGTATTTTCTTTTATTGAACTTGTTAGAATTAGTATTTAATTTTATATGACTAATCACAGTGCCTGGTGACTGTTCAGTTGATGGACAATACGGGCTAGACGAGGGAAGTAAATCACATAATTGGATTAATTTTTAGTATTAGGTTATGGTTACTTTAATAGTTTATTGGGATTGTGCCTTGTGTTCCACGATTTAAGGACTTTAAGGACCATGGTTTTATTGTGTTTAACCTTATAGATTATAATTGTAGCGTAGTTTCTGATGGCGATCAGAAGTGGTAACCTTAAGATGGGAAAATATTGTTAATAAACATATTCAAGATAAATCAAGAGTTTTTCATTGCTGTGAGCCAACCTGCCGCCACCCCGTCCGGTTACAGTTCTATTACTCTGATACAAAACATTCGTTTTCAAATTTTCCGTATTTAACATATTTGTTTGTATTTAATACATTCATTTATTTACATATTTTGATATGAATTGGTGAGTTAAATGTTATGTATCCAACCAAATTAATAACCCGGTAGGTATTTGTTAAATTAATGCGCCGGATGATAAGAATAATATTTTAGTCTAGTTAGTACACGCTACCACTACAAATGGAATAGCTGTGAAACACTACTAACACTCATTCATTCTTCCACTACTATAACAACGCACTGCATTCCTTACAACTACACGGAGCTGGGACTCATGCAATACTTTCCTTCCTATATATTCATATAGGCTAGAGAAAGTAAAAAGGTTTTCTCTTTGGTTAGCGTACAAAATACTTTGTACATTAGTATATAATAAGAAGTTGTAACTTACTATTAACATAAGACCAATCATGCATATAGATAGACTGCTGGCCATCATTTGAAATATGTTCATAGGACTGTACAATGACTCCATGTACCCGATTGTTCTGTAAACAAAATAATCACTCATTATTATTTACAAACTGCTTACAGTGATGGCTCCTTCCTTCAAAAATCAGTAAACAGTTGCAAACACCGGCAATAACTTGTCGCCAGCGGCTTGTAGTAGCACAATTTGTAGAGCTGTCATAGGACCGGCCGGAGCGGTAGGGCATCCGGCGGCGTAGTTCAAAAGGAGATTAAATGGTTGGGGAAGCCTTCGCCGCTACCTGAAAGAGGAGCAGCCGCTGGCAAGCGAAAGGAAGAACGTCTTTACCGCTGCCTAAACGACTAGAAGCAATCGCCGATGCAGCGAGCACCTTTTACCGCTGCCTCCAAAGAGGAGCAGTCGCCGGTGAAGCGAAGCGGGTCGTCTGCACCGCTGCCTAATCAAATAGGAGCAGTCGCCGACGCAGCGAGCACTTTTTACCGCTGCCTCAGAGAGAGGCAGTCGCCGGTGAAACGAGGGGTGGAAAAGGGAGGTGTAAGTAGCAGAAAGAAAAGACTCAAAGTTGAGCGGCAATTCTTTCGTATCGACCTTCGATAGTGATGGAATCGATACTGCTTGATCACCTTCTCAACTATCGCATTCGCCGATATACATCCTGCCACTGGTACACGCACTGTGAGAGGTGTGACCGCTGCGCGCTATCTACCGGCAGCAGCAACCACGTCACAGCGCCAACAGCGGGCAAAACATGTACGACGGACCGGCGTAAAAGCAGTACAGTATCAAACTAGTGTACTAATAAGTATCCACGAGATTCCCTACAATAAAACGATATAAAATACACATATACAGACTTAGAAAACAACTAACTGTATGATAGCACAATTACAAATCAATTAACGTATTTTTTCATAGATCATGCAGGTGAAGTAGGCTGGTAAACTGACCCAAGTCTCTTCACTATCCGTGGGGAGAGCTAGGCGTGCATACTGTAGTTACATGAGTCACGAGTTTGCCTTTGTTTGCAACGAGGGGTAAAGGAAGAAAACATCAGTGCGCATGCGCCATTGCTTTAATTTCAGTACGACAAACAGGACAACTTATACTATACCCAGAGCATATACAGCATATTGCGGAACCTTTTGTAGGTTCAAATAAACACAAATGTTAGTTGCTCGAAAACGTGGTCGGACTATTCACAGTGCTGAACGAAATCTAATATGCAGTGTAATAAAATGCTGTGAAGTTGAAGCTAAACGAAAATGCTTTTTCCTGTCTCTTATTAAAAGCCATAAGCGAGTGGCTAATTACTGTGATGTTTCTCTTTCCACAATTCGGAAAATAAAGAAGGAAATTAAAGACGTGCCGAAGCTATTCTTCAACAGTTTTGTTGACACCTAATAAAAAAAGGAAACGTTTAGGTAGGTACTAGTGAGACTGATAGTGAAGACGCCGGTGACAGCGATAGTAAAGATTCATGCGTTGAAAATTTAGTTCCAATAATAAGGTAGCTGTTAGCTCTTAATTAAAGTAAATAAAACATTTCTAGTCACTTAATTAAGCTGTAGGCAATTTTTTTTCTTTTTTGCATCTAGGAGACACCAAAGGGGGTATAGGACATGTCAAGATAAAACTGATAAACTGAAAGTTTATCACCAATAATCAATTCATCACTTACCACCAAAAAGTTGTTTCTGCTACTGCTTACTTCAGTAGGCTTGTCACGAACCCCATTGAATCAAATATCACACAAAATAAAAAAGTCAAACACAATGATAAATTCATCACTTATCAATGATTTTTCCCGCTACTGCTTAACTCAGTAGGCTTGTCATGAACCCCTTTGTATCAAATAGTACCCAATATGTGTTTAATTGTTATTTTTTTTTTTTTGTTTAACGTCCGACTGTTCTGCAATTACTGCTAATGCAGACGGTGAATGATGAAATGATTTTTGTAACGTATGAAAAAATGCCGTGCCTGAATGGGATTCGAACCCAAGACCGCATGATGAGAGGCGAGCACGTTACCAACTTCGCCAATGCGGCCGGCATTTGTTTCATTAGAAGTTAAATACTTTTCAACCAAAACTATTTAGAAAGGAATTCGTGCACACTGTAAAATGTTAGGCCTGTAAATATTAGGCCTACAGATCACATTAATTTCTTTTAAGGTTTATGAAGAAAACATTTTCTCGGAATAAACCACAGCTTACAAAATGTTTGTAGAAACTGCACGGTAGTGAAACGTACGAGTAGTGTCTTCACGTCCCTTCCTCAGAGCCCATCCATACGTAAAAGGCAATCTCGTGACTTCAGTACCAATAGTTGGTGATTATTTCCGTTGTCATGGCAACTCGCACGCTTCGGAAGAGAAGCGGCGCGGCGGCGGAGGAGAAGGAGGAAGAGGTCAAGGAGAAGTAGAAGAAGAACTCACCTTAAGATTTTCTGGTGATCTTTTAAGCATATATTTAACAAATCATCCATATTATTCTGTATAATAATGTGAGAAGAGATATCATTTTGTATTGTACGGCTATCTATATCCAACACATCATTCTGGAAATGATTATTTTTTGTGAAATCATTTAATTTATTTTCAGCGATCGACCTGATATTTTTAATGGTAGTCTTTAATAATTGTACTTGTGTACTAAGCAGTACAGTTAAACTGAACAAAAATGAATCGACCATGGCCAACAAAAAACCACAGTAGATCGATGTGAACACATCAAACAAATATGTTATAATTTTCAATGTAGGTGTCGTTTCATCGAATGGGAACCATGTCGGAAATACTTTCAAGTACGTACAATCTACAAATGTACAGTGTACAAGAGGCGCTATCGCCCACACCATTGATGTAACTACGATGCAACCAAATATTAAAAATATTCCTGAAAAAATAAAATAATTGTAAATAAAAATCCTTTCCATGAGACAACGCGTCTCATGGCTGGTGGCAGATTTAAAAAAATACGTATGCTAAAAACTACTAGTGATTTCTGTATCTACTCTTTAAAAGGAATTCCATGACACTATTTTTATTTCCAAACTCCAAATTTCATTTCTTGACTTCCAGTTTTGGACCACTTCCGATCAAATCCGGAACTTCAAACCCAATTATTCGTGTATAGTCACTTAAGTCACGAGTTTGCCCTTTTTTGCAACGAGGGGTAAAGGGGGAACAGCATCAGTGCGCATGCGCGACTGCTTTTATTCACTACGACAAACATAACAACTTATACTACACCCAGAGCATATAGCCTACAGTATATCACAGAACCTTTTGTAGGTTAACGGTACGAATATAACTGATTGTTACCGCAAACAGAAATGTTAGTTTCTCGAAAATGTGGGCAGACAATTCACAGTGCTGAACGAAATCTAATATGAAGTGTAATAAAATGCTGTGAAGTTGAAACTAAACGAAAATGCGTTTCAATGCCTCTTAACAAAAGCCATGAGCGAGTGGATAACTACTGTGATGCTTCTCTTTCCACAATTCGAAAAATAAAGAAGGAAATAAAACACGTGAAGAAACTATTCTTCAACAGTTTTGTTGACACCTGGTAAAAAAAAGGAAACGGTTAGGTAGTTACTAGTGAGACTGATAGTGAAGACGCCGTTCACAGCGATAGTAAAGAAGGCGATTCATACGTAAAAATTTGTTCCATTGGAATAAGGTAGCGGGTAATTACAGTAAATCAAACATTTCAAGTCGTGTAATTATGCTATAGGCAGTATTACAGGTCATATTTATTTCGTATTAGGTTTATGAAGAAAATTTTGTCAGATTAAACCACAGCTTACAAAATGTATGTAGAAACTGCACGGTAGTGAAATGTACGAGTAGTGTCGCACTGTTGAGGTTGGCAGCACTGTCATATTTACACTTCCCTTCCTCACAGCCCATCCATACGCAAAAGACAATCTCGTGATTTCAGTATCTATATCTAGTAACACACGCACGCACACACACACACACACACACACACGCGCGCGCGCGCGCGCGCGCACGTACACGCACACACACACACACACAGAAATCGCTAAAAACATGTTTTTTTGGGTTCAGGGGGCCTGAAAACGTTTAATTTTGGTAAAAACTCGATTTTAAAAAATTGACACGAAATATATTCATACAGGGCCAGAGAATGTAAAAAACCGTGGTATGAACACAATCTTTTACCTCGACATAGTGTTATCTATTATTAAATTAATGTTGGTTAGGTCAACAACCGAAAGGCTGGTTTAAACCTGTAGAGGTTTTACTAAGGAAAAACGAGGAGTGAGGTGGTTTACAACTGCCTTCCTCACTGAGTGGAAAGAATATGCTTATCAGTATGCCAGTCCCTCTGAAAAGCATCTACTTTCCACCCTGCAAATGACACCTTCACTTCATTCACCACAGGGTGAAATAAGAGAAAACTGTGACTAGTGTGTTTTACACTTGTACCTCTTCTGTTCTTAAATAACGGGTGTTTCAAAAAGGACGGACTTCGAAGTTTAAGGGTTAATATTTTCTGCATAGGAAATATTTTTCCCCCAAATAACAGTTGGCACTACCGTACTCATTGTTGACCCATTGTGTATTACTGACATGTACTAGTGCTATTCCAGTATTCATTTCTGTCTGTAGTGTTTGTATAAGTTCAAACAAGGTTTTTTCAAAGGATGAACGTGTTTTTATTATTGAAAGTTATTGCGCATATAAATCTTACGAACGAGTGAAAGACGAGTTCCAGTTAAAATTTCCCAATTCTGAAGTACCTAATAACACCACAATATCGCGTCTGATTAATAAATTTCGTGAGACAGGCAGTGTACAGGATCGGAAAAGCACAGGTCGACCATCAGTGTTAACAGAACAAGTTTTGGACGATGTGAAACAACGTTTGACTACCGTACCCGGCAAATCACTTAGAAAGTTATCTTCACAGGCTGGATTATCACTATCTTTCGCTTTAAGGGCTACAAAAAAATTAAATCTGCATCCTTACCGCATCGGTGTCGTTCATGAACTGAAAGAAGTTAACCATGGGAAACGTATACAGTATTGTCGTTGGATACGTTCTCTTGTTAATGACAACGGTGTTGAAATATTGGATCGTGTTTATTTCAGTGACGAAGCATGGTTCCACTTGGATGGTTACATCAACAGCCAAAACTGCCGAATATGGAGCGCTCATAATCCTCACACATTTCATGAACGTCCACTACACGCACGTAAAATTGGTGTTTGGTGTGCGATCTCCCGGCGTCGTATTGTTGGGCCTTTATTTTTTGACACATCTGTAGATGGTGTGGTGTACCGCAACTTAATTGAACAATTTATAGCGTTGTTAGAATTACACGATCGAGATTGTTGGTTTCAGCAGGATAACGCAACGTGCCATACTTCTACTGAAACGCTGAATATGTTACGAGAATTTCTTGGCCATCGTGTGATATCAAAAGGATTGTGGCCACCAAGATCGCCAGATCTTACTCCTGCGAATTTTTTTCTTTGGGGGAATTTAAAGAGTAAGGTTTTTGAAAACAGTCCTCATACAGTTGAAGAATTGAAGGCTAATATTGAAAGTGAGATTACAAACATTAATGAGCAAACACTACAAAAAGTGGCTGCAAATGTTATGAAACGTGTCCGAACTTGCATTACAAGCGGAGGAAGTCATTTTGAACATTTATTGTGAAGTTTTAAAGGTAATCTGTTATACAGGTAATAATTTCATACCGTATAATTTGTATAATTTGTAATTACTTAATGTAATAAATTAGCGTTCTGAAACTTCGAAGTGAGTCCTTTTTGAAACACCCGTTAGTTCAGTCATATAATTGGTTGACCATGTGATAAGTAACAGAACTATTTTTTGTAGCCCTGGAACCAGCAGATCGAGTGCAATTAATTTACATACTCCACCTGCCTGTTATGGGCAAATTAAAATAATATACTTCAAAATTGTATTTATTCTTACCAATATTTGCGACAGTTTCTGCTTTTTTGAAAGTTTTTAAACTTTTCTCTTGTTCTGCTTTTGAACATAAAAGAAAATCTTTGTTATATACTTCAAGTAAATTTTGTAAAATATCTTTTCTGTAAAAATGATAAACTCCTTTTGCAGATGCCTGTGTGTAAAATTATAATAAATTAAGTATTAAAAAAAATTTCTGAGAAAAAAACCACCTTTAAAATTAAAAATTTTTATGTATTGTCTCTTTCGGTTTGTCGTCGTCGCGTCCCGAGGGGGGGGGTGCCGCTAAGCAACAGAATAGAACTTATCGGTACCCCGATGCGATCACCTCAAACCTAAACCCCCAATACATATCATTGTTTTACTTTTAAAAGGGTTTTTAATTTAATATATATATTTCATACTTTTTAAACTTATACTAAGGGTATTTTATTAAGGACGCAACCCTGATTATAAGAAGATAGAAGTAATACATCGGTAAATTTTCTGTCTCCCAATCGGTATGTCGGCAACAGTGTACTCAAGGCTAACTATCTAAGACAGTTAAAATGTTCCAGTCAAGCATTAGTGTGGTGACAGCAGTCGTTTCGTTATATTGTGTCAGCAATGGTTTTTTCCAAGGAAGAACCGGGGGTTTTATTAAGACCGCAACCCTGATTATAAGACGATAGAAGTAATACATCGGTAAATTTTCCCTCCCCCAATCGGTATGTTGGCAACAATGTACTCAAGGCCAACTACCTAAGACAGTTAAAATATTCCAGTCAAGCATTAATGTGGTGACAGCAGTCGTTTCGTTATATTGTGTCAGCAATGGTTTTTTCCAAGGAAGAACGCGTGTTTATTGTAGAGACTTACATAGCTTTCAGTTCATGAGTTACGCTAACGCGATAAGATTGCAAATGTAACTTTTTCGTAGCTCTGATAACAGTAGTTAATGTTAGCCCAGCTTGCGATGATAATCTTTTAAGCGATTTTTTTTAGGTGATTGAGTCAAACGATTTTCCAAATCTTCCAGAACTTCCGCGGTTAACTTTGTTGGCAGCCGAGGTGGTTTCTCATCGAGTATACTCCCAGTTCTACGGAATTTATTTATCAAACGCAATATTGACTATTTATTCGGAACGGTAGAACAAGTAAATTTCATTTGAAACTTATCTTGCACACATTTGTAAGATTTACTCGCTATGTAAGTCTCTACAATAAACACGCGTTCTTCCTTGGAAAAAACCATTGCTGAGACAATATCACGAAACGACTGCTGTCACCACACTAATGGTTGACTGGAACATTTTAACTGTCTTCGGTAGTTGGCCTTGAGTATACTGTTGCCAACATACCGATTGGGGGACAGAAAATTTACCGATGTATTACTTCTGTCTTCTTATAATCAGGGTTGCGTCCGAAAACACCCGTTAGTAGACTTTTTTACACATTTTCATGAAAGGAAAAAACCAGAAAACGCCAATCGACGCTGAACTAAGCGTTGTACAATAAATGTTTGATATAACCTTTTCAGGTTTTTTAATATTCTACAACTTTCGATAAAACATTTTTGTCCTAAAATTTATGAATGCCGCAATCTTAAAAACATACATTTATTTCAACGAAAGCCCAACGCGTGGCGGATACCCATCTTGTAGAGCATAAAAATGTAGTTTATGAGGTTATTTTAAAAAAAAAACGTAGGAGCCGCTTTTGAGAAGATCGTAAAAAAGTAAAATAACACACTAATAAACTATTACTTCCGGTTGATCGATTTTGATGAAAATGTTTGTGTTGGGTCCTCTTGTCGTATCGAACTTAAGTTCCAAGTTTCAACTTCCTGTGTTGTTCCGTTCTTGAGATATATTGCTCACACACACGCGCACACGCACACCCACACACACACACACACACACACACACACACACACACATTGCTAAAAACTTGTTTTTTTTGGTTCATGGGGTCTGAAAACTTGTCGGCCTATATCCGGTGAAAAGTAAAAATGGGAAAATCGACATGAAAACAACATTTACCTCCCTACATATTTATATAGGCAAGAGAATGTAAAAACAATAAGCAAATAATTTAAGAACATAACTAAAATTCACTTACCTCCATTAAAGTGACGAGACAAACAAAACGTTGGACAAATTGCGGCAAATCATAATTATTATGGAAACACAAATGTAGTAATTGGACTATTTGACGGTATCCCATATAATAAATCAGAATCAGTATATTTAACAGAATCCAGGGGATAATATTTTCAAACTTATTTTCTGTCAATATTTTCCAAAACCCAAAAAATCTAAAATATTTAAAATTAACTCCACTATTTTTGATGATCATTCCAAAGAATACTAATTTAAAATATCGATTTATTAAATATATCGATTTATCGTATTCAGTATTTTGTTACTGTATCATTCGGCAGTCGGATAAATGCTAAAAAATAAAAATAATTTCAGTGTTTAGTTTACGTATAGTACATTTGTTTTAGGAAGAAGCTTGTAAGGGGAGGGCGAGTAGGTAGAGTAGGGATAGTTTCAAGGGGCAAGTGTTGTCTCCTTCTCACTTAATAATCATTCCCTCTCTTTCTAACTGTATACTACTGTTACAACTACGAGGTGCTTCCCCCACCACTAAACAGAACAGCTCAGCGGCACAGAGCGTTGGAGGGAGAGCTTCTAGCTAGAACAAATGACCTATACTTTTTACTTTCTCTTGCCTATATGAATATATAAGCTTAGTTTAGACGACGCCAGTTGGGAGGCAAGTCATGTGAGCAAGTCACTTGCTCCAAGTAGAGACTGGCAAGTACCAAACCAAGTAGTGTTCATACTACGTTGTCGTTTTAGTTGCAAGTGAAGCGCCAAGTAGTGTGTGCGATGGAGAAAAAAACACGTTGTAAGAAAGTTATAAACATGTTTTGAGGATGTTATTTATTCATCTTTCGGAGGAAATTGAAGATTATCTAGAAAGGATTACTAAGAAAAAGCCATGGATACGAAAATGGATAGGTAGAAGAAGTACCCATGGGGGATCGGCCATGCTTTTAAGAGAACTTCGACTGGAAGATCCAGGAGAGTACAAGGCTTTATTGAGAATGCCACCTGACGTATTTGAAGAAAACAACCAAATACAACAGAAACACAGTAAATATCACGAGGAAATACTGACAACACCAGCTACTTGCACTAGATTACGCAATACACTGACCAAGTTGGTGTTTAGACGGAGCACGTACAAAGGCAAGTTACTTGCTTGTTGTGGTGGGGAAAGGCAAGCTGCCCCGAAAATAGAACACCGGCCAATTCACTTGCCTTGCCTGACTAAT
This sequence comes from Catonia carolina, assembly GCA_035578175.1. Taxonomy (NCBI): domain Eukaryota; kingdom Metazoa; phylum Arthropoda; class Insecta; order Hemiptera; family Achilidae; genus Catonia; species Catonia carolina. Next base: position 2,560,624 of record JAQMRL010000024.1, on the reverse strand, counting down.
TGCACGGCAACTTGACGGGCCAACGAAAATCATACAAGTAAATGTTCGCACTGAGCAAGTAACTTGGAGCAAGTGATTTGCTCACTTGACTTGCCTCCCAACTGGCGTCGTCTAAACTAAGCTAGATAGGACGGAAAGTATTGTTTTCATGTCGATTTTAAGAAACCGAGTTTTCACCGGATCTACACGTTTTCAGACCCCCTAAACCCAAAAAACATGTTTTTAGCGATTGGCCTCTAAGTGTGTGTGGAAAATATATCTCAAGAACGGAACATCGTACGAACTTGAAACTTAAGTTACATACCACTACCGGACCCGACACGAAGAGTTTCATCAAAATCGGTCAACCGGAAGTAGTAGTTTATTCGTGTAATTTTTTACTTTTTTGCGATTTTCTCAAAAACTGGTCCTACGATTTTTTTAAAAATTGCCTGGTTTACTAAAAATTTTTATGCTCTTTAAGATAGGGTGGGTGCCAAGTTTGTTGAAATTCTTGGTAAGGCTGTTTTCATGTAAAAAAATTATTTTTTTAAGATTACGGCTTTAATATACATTTTGGCGCAAAAATTTATATAATAAAAAATGTAGAGAATTTAAAATCCTACAACTTCTATTTCGAACATTTTTATGTGTAACGCTTAGTTTAGCAGTAATTAGCGATTTTCTGCTTTTTTCTCACGAAAACGTGTAAAAATTGATTTTTTTAAGATTTCGGCCTTAGTATGCATTTTGCGACAAAAAAGTATATAATTAAATTTATAGTAAATTAAAAGATCAACTACTTTTATTTTATGCATTTTTCTGTACAGAGCCTAGTTTAGCGTGAAAGAGTGATTTTCCGTATTTTTAAGCCAAACTGAGGTAGAGTTTTATTTTGCATCTTTCACTCATGATTAAAATAAGGTTATATTTATTGAGGTTAGTTTTTTGTTTATTTCTAATGTTTTATTACTAATGTTAGGTTATATTGTTAATTATTTGCATTGACAAGAGAAAGTTGTGTGAGTGTTTCACACCAGATTTTTTTATGTTATTTTCGTTGCCTAGTAACACATTGTTGGATTTTTAATTTAGATCAGCTGTTTGATTTTAGAATTTAGATCAGCTGGACCGTACATATTTATAAAATAAAATTGTAAACATTAAAGGTATGGCTGGACGTAACACGAGGAGTAAGGTGATTTATCACTCCCAGTACTGACTAGGCGCCTGAAACGTTACCATCTTGTCTGAAAGAGTTTAAAATATACAATAATTATAGTGAAAAGTATTCTGTATTGTAAAATGTAAATATCTTTGTATACTGTTCGCCAATTACGGCGGCATGTAGGGAGAGTAGCGAGACAGAGAGAGAATGTGTTGCGACCGCCGTTCCCCTCAACTCATTTCAATCAGTGCACGGTCTTCAAGCACAATAGTGACAATACGCGGTACGGTAGGGCACTCTGCCGGCCGGTTTCGTTCACTACACTCTAACAAGCTCATTTTTCATCAAAAAATACTGAAAAAATTACTTTCGCTTCCTAAGAATCTTATTCTATCACATTATAAATGTTATTATTATATTCTCATATTTATGTAAGATACGCTCGTACAAAGTTAGACGTTTAAATCTCATCGCATTTTTGCGTATCACGTAGGCTAATATAACTTCTTTTCCAGGATGACATAATATGCGTTTTATTATTTTCTTATAAAATACAAAATTTTATCTGTAATTTGATATATGCAGGTTGGGCAGAAGGAGAAATAATAAACGAGCTTGAAAAAAATCACTTTTTGAAGGGAAGTCAAAGATATATCATCGTGTCTGGTGTCTCCTTCCTGTTGGTATCCCAAGAAGCTGAATCATTTTTTATGGTTGTGAACTTTATACCTAACATACGTCAATTTTTAGAAATAAACTACACACGCACAATATCAATTGTATGAAATTTTAACAAGAAGAACCGTATAGTAAATAAATAACAGAATGAGGGTATGTCGTACCTCTCTTTCGGGCCTGTCAAAACTTATGGTAGGTACATCATTTAGAAAAAACTTATTGCCTATTACCCCAAAATGAATCGCAGACATTTTTCCTCATATTTTGTGCGCGCGCAACTAATTTCAACGGCGTGCGGCTTTCGACAACGGCACGAATGTCAAAACGATTACCGCACAAACACAACACGAGTAGTGAGTACTACTTTAGAGACAGCCGGTATCAGGCTACGACACTGTGGTGGGGGAGCTACTTACTGCGCATGTGCGGCCCGCATGCCACCGTAGTTGGTTATATTTATACATAGTAATTTTCTCTTTTAACACATGAATAATTGATATGAGAGGTACTCAGGGTAATGAGGTCTCAACTTGTGATTTGTAAATTCAAAAGATTTGTTTATAGTTTATTTTTTAAAAAACTGATTGCAAATAATGTTAATTAAAAAAAAACTCACTGAAAAGCATTTACTTTCCACCCTGCAAATGACACCTCCTTCATTCACCACATGGCTGCTTATGTAAAAATCTGGTGTGAAACACACGACTTTCTCTTGCCAATGCAAATAATGAACAATATAACCTAACGTTAGTAACAAAACATTAGAAATAAATAAAAACACTAACCTCAAAAAACATAGCCTTATTTTAATCAAGAGTGAATGATGCAAAATGAAAACCAACCTTAGTTTGGCTTAATAATACGGAAAATCACTCTTTCACGCTAAACTAAGATCTGTAGAGGAAAATGCTTGTATAAAAAGTCGTAGATCTTGCAATTCCCTATAACTTTAATTCTATACAATTTTGTCGTAAAATGCATTCTAAGGCTGAAATGTAAGAAACCATATTTTTACAGATTTTCATGAAAAACACAGAAAATCACGAATTACCGCTAAACTAAGCGTTATACAAAACAAAATTCGAAATAAAAATTGTAGATTTTTAAATTGTCTACAATTTTTACTATATACACTTTTGTCCTAAAATGCATATTAAGGCTGCAACCTTAACAAAACACTTTTCTACGAGAGAACAGACTCCCCTAGAATTTCAGCAGACATGGCGCCTACCCTTTTTTGTCAAGCATAAAAACTTTAGTAAATAAAGCGATTTTTAAAAAAATCGTAGGAGTCGTTTTTGAAAAAATTGCAACAAAGTGAAAAATGACACGAATAAATTACTACTTCCGGTTGACCGATTTTGATGAAAATGTTCGTGTCGGGTTCTCTAGTGGTATCTAACTTACGTGTCATGTTTCAACTTGGTACGATGTTCCGTTCTTGAGATATTTTTTTCGCGCGCGTGCACACACACACCAATTGCTAAAAACATGTTTTGTTTGGTTCAGGGGGTCTGAAAACCTGTAGGCTATATTCGGTGAAAAATGGATTTCTTAAAATCGACATGAAAACAATACTTAGGCCTACCTTCCTATATATTCATATAGGCAAGAGAAAGTAAAAATACCCTAAAAGCAATCATTACGTTATTACGTGTAAACATAATTATTTCAATAATAGATTGTGGTCGTGGGTGTACTTTGATGGTTAGAGTTCAATTAACTATACTCCCTCAGGAACGGTTGGCCTGAGTCTTTTCCAGAATATACTTCATATGAAGGTCATCATATGAGGTCCATCTGGACTGGGTGATCGGGTTGCTTATTGATGTTAAATTGAACACATTACAACGTATTGCTTGAGTTGCAGCTCCTTGTTGTTGTTGTGGAATGCAGTGCGTTGTTATAGTAATTGGAGAATGAATGAGTTAGTAGTGTTTCACAGCTATTCCATTTGTAATGGTAGCGTGTGGACTAGACTAAAAAATATTCTTATCATCCGGCGCATTAATTTAACAAATACCTACCGGGTTATTAACTTGGTCGGATTCATAATATTTAACTTGCTAATTTATATCAAAATATGTGAATAAATAAATGTAATAAATTCAAACAAATATGTTAATTACGGAAAGTTTGAAAACTAATGTTTTGTATCAGAGTAATAGAACAATCGTTCTCCCAGCATGCGTCACTCATTCATTATACCTCACCCGTACCCTCACCCCGCAACTACACCCAGCTTGGAACCGCACAATACACACATTAAGGATTAAAACAAAAACTGACGTTTGATGCACTAATTATTGTAGTAAACCCACCGGGTTGGTCTAGAGGTAAAGTCGTCGCCTCGAGTCAGCTGCTCAACAGCTGATTTTCGGAGACGAAGGTTCCTGGTTCAAATCCTAGTAAAGGTACTTACTTTTATACGGATTTGAATACTAGACAGTTGTTACCGGTGCACTTTGATGGTTGGGGTTCAATTAACCATACTCTCTCAGGAATGGTCAGCCTGGGTCTGTACAAGACTACACCTCATTTACACGTCATACACATCATCCTCATCTCATTGGGTCATGGGGTTGCTTATTGTTCTCAATCGAACAGATTGCAACGTACACATTTATTAGGAATTAAAAAAAATCTAATTACTGTCTGACGAGTTTCGAAATAGGATTTCCTCCCTTCCGCACTTCATCAGTACCACCTCTCATTACGCACTGTCCCAAAAACATTAGCTCGGATAGTCAGTCTACTAGTACAGCTCATTACTATAACAGTATTTATATTCATACTTACTATTACTTTATTATTTATTATTATTTGCACTTATTTAACCTGTACCTGTTTAAATCACAATTATACAATTACACTGTATTTGTTTAATCGAAACGAATTTATCTGAATATTGAACAACCGATCAAACCCAAAACATAATAAAACTGCACTGGCTACAAAACCAATATTAAACGTGTGGGTTTAAAACCAAAATGGTCAGCCTGGGTCTGTACAAGACTACACCTCATTTACACATCATACACATCATCCACATCTCATTGAATCATGGGGTTGCTTATTGTTCTGACTTGAACAGATTGCAACGTACACAAATTAGGAGTAAAAAAAAGTTATTGTAGTATGAACATTTCTTCGATTTATTATTTCTGTTGTAGAAACGGTTTCTTTAAATCGACGATTCCGCCATTAACCTAACTGGCTATAATTATTGCTGTATAAATAGGCACTTATACCGTAGCACGCATTACAATTCAGTAGGCTATTTCTATGAGATAACTTTAATTTAATCTAAAATTGAATTAATAACAAACTGTTGACATGCAACTATCCACTTTATACTCGTACCTGCTCATGTTAAATATTCAAAATCTATCTTTCAACGAAAATACACGTTTTCAGATCCTTTGAGCAAAAAATAAACATATTTTTACCGATCGGTCTGCAGGCCTACGTGTATGGAAAATTTACTCAAAAAAAAAAAAAATTGTCTCACGTTGAAACTTAATGGCGGCTCGTGGCTTCAAAAATAGTTGGAGTTGCAAAAATCTGGGGTGAAACACACACGAATTTCTCTTGCCAATGCAAATGATGAACAATAAATTATACCCTAAAATTAGAAATAAACGAAAAACTAACCTCAAAAAACATAACTTAATTTTCATCATGAGTTAATGGTGCAAAATGAAAACCAATCTTAGTTTAGGATTATATGGATATTATACAGGATATTACGGAAAATCAATCACTCTTTCACGCTAACCTAGACAATGTATAGAAAAATGCTTGCTTTGAAAGTTGTACCGTAGATCTTTTAATTTTCTATGAATTTTATTAAATAGTTCTTTTTCGTAAAATGCTCACTACGGCCGAAATCTTAAAAAATCCATTTTTACAGATTTTCATGAAAAAAAACAAGGAAATCACTAATTACCGCTAAACAAAGCTTTATAAAAAAATTTTTTGAACTAAAAGTTGTAGATTTTTAAATTGTTTACAACTTTTATTACATACACTTTTGCCCTAAAATGCAAATTAAGGCCGCAATCTTAAAAAAATAATTTTTTCTACGAGAGAACAGCCTCCCCAAGAATTTCAGCAGACATGGCGCATACCCTTTCTTGTCAAGAATAAAAACTTAAGTAAATAAAGCGATTTTTAAAAAAATCGTAGGAGTCGTTTGAGAAAATCGTAAAAAAGTGAAAAATGACACGAATAAACTACTACTTTCGGTTGACCAATTTTTATGACAATGTTCGTGTCGGGTCCTTTAGTACTTAACTTAAGTTTCATGTTACAAATTCGTACGATGCTCCGTTCTTGAGATATTTTGTGCACACACACAAACCAATCGCGAAAAACATGTTTTTTTTTCGGGTTCACGGTGTCTGAAAACGTGTATATACGGTTAAAACTCGATTAACAGTAATGAATTAACATTAAAACATATTAACAATTAACTCGATTTACATGAAAACAGTACCTACGTAGTTTCCTTCCCATAATTATATCCATATAGGTGAGAAAAAGTAAAAAATCTGGCGTGAAACACTCAGACAACTTTCTCTTGCCAATGCAAATAATTAACAATAAAACCTAAAATTAGTAATAAAACATTAGAAATAAACAAAAAAACCTAACCTCAATAAACATAACCTTATTTTAATCATGAGTGAAAGACGCAAAATGAAAATCGACCTCAGTTTGGCTTAAAAATACGGTATATCTCTCTTTCACGCTAAACTAGGCTCTAGAGAAAAATGCTCGAAATAAAAATTGGAGACCTTTAAATTTCCTATAAATTTAATTACATAGGCCTACACTTTTGTCGTAAAATGCATTCTAAGGCCGCAATCTTAAAAATTAGATTTTTCACACGTTTCCATGATGAGAAAAAAGAATCGCTAATTATACCGCTAAACTAAGCGTTGTAAAAAAATGTTTGAAATAAAAGTTGTAGGATTTTAAATTCTCTACATTTTTTATTATATAAATTTTTGTGTTAAAATGCATATTAAAGCTGCAATCTTAAAAAAATAATTTGTTTACGTGAAAACAGCCTCACCAAGAATTTCAGCGAACATGGCGCCTACCCTATCTTGATCTAAACAATTTAGTAAATGAGACGATTTTAAAAAAATCATAGGACCAGTTTTTGAGAAAATCGCAAAAAAGTGAAAAATCACACGAATAAACTACTACTTCCGGTTGGCCGATTTTGATGAAAATGTTCGTGTCGGGTCCAGTAGTAATATGTAACTTAAGTTTAAAGTTTAAAGATCGTACGATGTTCCGTTCTTGAGATATTCTGTCCACACACACACACGTGCGCGCGCACACACACGCACGCACGCGCGCGCGCGCGCACACACACACACACACCAATCGTTAAAAACATGTTTTTTTGGGTTCAGGGGGTCTGAAAACGTGTAGATCTGGTGAAAACTCGATTTCGAAAAATCGACATGAAAACAATACTTTACTTCCTAATTCATATAGGCAAGAGAAAGTAAAAATAAAATACACAGATACAAAACTGTGTGATACCGCAATAACGATAAGTAGACGCTTTTAAGTGGGCCTGGCATACTGATAAGCATACTTTTCCACTTGGTGAGTTTTGGCGACGGTAAACTACTTGACTTGAAAGCCTTTAGAGGTTCAAACCAACTTCTCCGCTGATCACCTAAACAACTTATTGGATATAATTTCTTTTTCTTTTTTTTATTTAACATTATTTTCCTTTGTTTGCACCACTACATATTATATGATATACAAAATCTATCTATATGATATACAAAATATCAAAGTCTGTCCGGCTGTTCATTAAATTTATCTTTTTATTTTTAAATTTATAAATATAATATTTTTCCAGCTGCCATAATTTGTTACTATCGAAACATATTTCTTAAATTTCTAAATTATTTTCGTGACTGCTTATTTTATGTCCTTTCGTTAGCAGATGTTCTGCCACATTTGAATTTTTACATTCCTTTTTTAAATAAGCAGCATAATGCTCAGAAAATCGTTTTTTTAAATACTTTTTTTTAAATATTTTTTTTTTTTATTATACAATAACAAATCATAAGACAAATATAATTGTCAGGGCATATAATCAATTGTAGTGACTGCAATTTTTGTTACATCGGAAAAACTAATAGATCGTTTAAAAAAACGATTTTCTGAGTATTATGTTGCTTATTTAAAAAAAGGAATGTAAAAATTCTAATGTGGCAGAACATCTGTTAACGAAAGGACATAAAATAAGCAGTCACGAAAATAATTTAGAAATTTTAGAATTATGTAACAAATTATGGCAGCTGGAAAAATATTATATTTATAAATTTAAAAATAAAAAGATAAATTTAATGAACAACCAGACAGACTTTGATAACGACAAATTTTTTCAAATTGTTACAAAGTCGCGATAAGAAATAAAACTAGGAACAGAAATGATTATACCGTCATTCGGCCGAATAACCGCGCGCGGCATGGTTAATGAAATAGGAAATAATTGACGTGGTCTTTGACCATAATTGTTTTAATGTTTTAATGTTATATGTGTTACGTGTGTAGTATATAATTCCTGAGGATGTCTCCGAGAGAGACCAAAGATCTTGAATAAATGTAATACTCTGAGGTGAGTGTTATATTTAACTTATTTTGTTTTTGGCTGTTCATTATAATATCATATATATGTTGTTGTTGTTTAGGTCATCAGCCGAAAGGCTGGTTTGAACCTGTAGAGGTTTTACTAAGTAAAATGAGGAGTGAGGTGGTTACCATTGCCTTCCTCACTGAGTAGAAAAGTTCGCTTATCAGCATGCCGGGCCCTCTGAAAAGCACATATTTTCCACTCTGCAAATGACACCTTCACTTTATTCACCACAGGGTCTGGCTGTATAATGAAATTCATTACTTTCAGAGAAGATAACTCTGATTAGTGTCTTTTACACCTCTACCTCTTCTGTTCTTAAATGATTCAGTCATTTAATTGGCTGACCATGTAATAAGAAACAGAACAATTTATTTTAGCCCTGCAACGAACAGATTGAGTGTAAATAATTTGACACTCCACCTGTCTGATATGGGCAGATCATATATATAGGATATAATATGTTTTAAAGTTTCTCAGATATTACAAAACATAATTACTTACTTTTGAAATTGTTTAACAACAGAAAAGTGAATTTTCAGGACGGCCATTATTAAAATAATTTATTTTACAGTAAAATAAAATATTAGTAAAGTTGAGATATCATCAGATCTTATGTTGTGAATTATGATGTTAAAAGACCAAGTATTCTGGCAGACTGTTATTTCTTAACAATGAAAATATTTTTACTCCAAAACATTTCATGTTATGCTTAAAAGGATATAATAACATCAAAATTGTTGATTATAACAAGAATATTATAGTTTATAAAAAAAAAAAAACACTATTCAACCATTATACATTTACCATAATGTACTTAATACTTGACATTTGAAGTTATTTTGGAAGTTTTATCGATTCAAAAATAAAATACACTAAAAAAAAGACATTTTTATTTTAGTAGTCACGCATCATCTTTGTATGTAATGTTACAAACACGCTGAGAAAACTTTTGAATTATTTATGCAGTTTGGTAATTTTGGAGCTTCTAAAACATTCAAACTTTTTTTACGCACGTGATCAAATTCGTGTGTGATGTATCTGACAAATCCAAAATGGTCTTTATTCCGGTGTACATTTTATTATAGGTAATACAGTAGAATTTGGATGGTTCGGCATTTTGTGGACTTAGAGGTTGTCAAAGTATCGAAATGTCGAACTAACCAGAGCATTGCATATTATACAGGGTGCCTCACGAGTAACCCGACAAACTTCTAAGGTGGTTTCCTCACATCAAAATAATGAAAAAAGTTTATATAAACATGGGTCTGGAAACGCTTCGTTAGCAAGTTACGGCTAGCGGAAGATTTCGCCCTGGGTTCAGAACATACGCCTAAATAAAGTCATCCTAGAGGTCTAGGAACACAATTTTATGAGTAGATTTGATGGTTTGTTATATATTTCGACCGGAAAACCTGAATAAAATAAGTTCCAGAACCACATCTCCAGTAGTTTTTGTAATATCCAATGAAAAACGGGCGAATCTGTGCATAAAAATACGGTTTTTTAGGTTTGAAGAACAATAACTGTGTTAAATGGCTAATAAATGTGTAAATTTATTTAGCAAAACTTGCAGAGATTTTAATTCTGAAGAGAATGATGTAAAATAGGCCAATAATAAACAAACACAAAGTTTAAAATATTTCTGTTTGATTAAATCAGCACATACGAAAAATAAGACAGAAAATGCAATATCTTTTTAATTAACGTTCTTCGTAAACACGAAACATTTTAGCCTAATTGCTGAATCTTTTATTTCAATATCCATACCTTACAAATGGTGTTCATAATGATTCCTTGATCATTTGTGCACAACCTAGCGCGTTTAATGAAACCACGTGTAGCCTTTCTGATACCATCTCGGTTGTTCTCGTATGTGTTGATTTAATTAAACATAAATTTTTTAAACTTTGTGTTTGTTTATTATTGGCCTATTTTACATCATTCTCTTCAGAATTAAAATCTCTACAAGTTTTGCTAAATAAATTTACACATTTATTAGCCATTTTACACAGTTATTGTTCTTCAAACCTAAAAAAAACGTATTTTTATGCACTGATTCGTCCGTTTTTCATTGGATATTACAAAAACTTATTTTATTCAGTTTTTCGAGTCGAAATACATAAGAAACCATCAAATCTACTCACAAAATTGGGTTCCTAGACCTCTAGGATGACTTTATTTAGGCGTATGTTCTGAACCCAGGGCGAAATCTTTTGCTAGCCGTAACTCGCTAACAAAGTGTTTCCGGACCCATGTTTATAATAAACATTTTTCATTATTTTGATGAGAGGAAACCACCTTAGAAGTTTGTCGGGTTACTCGTGAGACACTCTGTATAAAATAGGAAGCATTAAAAATATGATTTTAGTGTGAAAATTGCACGATTTTAATGAATGACGTATCCTTCAGTACAATACTGTACTCAAGGAAACGTAAGGGAAGGGTGGAAGAGGGATAAGGAAAAAGTGGGAGGCCCGACGTGCCTGCCACATTTCTATTAACACCACGCCAAAGTTTTTACTGTACAATGGTGTCCGGTTATGCCACGCTTTCGGATATAACGCGGGGTCAATTATTGTGCGGGTCCAAGCTCCGTGTAGTTGCGGGGTGAAGTTTACGGGTGAGGTATAAATAATGAGTGACGCATGCTGGCAGAACGATTGTTCTATTACTCTGATACAAAACATTAGTTTTCAAACTTTCCGTATTTAACATATTTGTTTGAATTTATTACATTTATTTATTCACATATTTTGATATAAATTAGCAAGTTAAATATTATGAATCCGACCAAGTTAATAACCCGGTAGGCATTTGTTAAATTAATGCGCCGGATGATAAGCATATGTTTTTAGTCTAGTTAGTACACGCTACCACTGCAAATGCATCAGCTGTGAAATACTACTAACTCATTTATTATCTCACTACTATAAAAACGCACTGCATTCCTTCCAACTACACGGAGCTGGGACTCAAGCAGTATGTCCCCGTATAATTTTCCAAATTTAAAACAGAATTTAAAAATACAGTAATTTCAATTTCAATTACTTATTTATTAAATACAAAATATATGAACATAATTATTTACCTACTAATTTCCGCACAGGGCAAGCCTGAGCATAGGAATGAGTTGTGGGTACATTATTATGTATAAATTGATCTTTAATTACCAAATATTTTTACTTTATCTTGCCTATATGAATATATAGAAAGGAAAGTATTGTTTTCATGTTGATTTTCACCGGATATACACATTTTCACATCCCCAGTACTTAACAAAACATGTTTTTAGCGGTGTGTGTGTGTGTGTGTGTGTGTGTGTGTGTGTGTGTCTGTCTGTCTGAAAAATATTTCAAGAATGGAACATTGTACGAAGTTGAAACTTGAAACTTAAGTTAGGTATTACTAGAGGACCCGACACGAACATTTTCATCAAAATCAGTCAACCGGAAGTAGTAGTTTATTCGTGTCATTTTTCAGTTTTTGCAATTTTCTTTAAAAGGCTCCTACGATTTAAAAAAAAAATGGTCTCTTTATGGTCTAGAAGACAGGGTAGGCTGCATGTGTAGTGAAACTCTTGGGAAAGGTCTTAATATGGATTCTAGGGCAAAAGTGTATATATAATAAATGTAGACAATTTTAAAACGTACAACTTTCATTTCAACTATTCATTGTATAGGCTAACTCTTAGTTTAGCTGTCATTAGTGATTTTCTGGTTTTTTTCATGAAAATTGTAAAAAAACTGGATTTTTTAAAGATTTCTGCCGTAGTATGCATTTTACGAAAAAAATGTAGTATATAACAAATTTATAGGAAATTAAAAGATCTACAATTTTATTTTAAGCATTTTTCTGTACAGAGCCTATTTTGGCGTGAAAGAGTGATTTTCCGTTTTGCTAGGTCAAACTAAGGTTGGTTTTCATTTTGCATCATTCACTCATGATTAAAGTAAGGTTATGTTTTTTTGTTTATTTCTAATGTATTATTACTAATAGTAGGTTATATTGTTCATTATTTACATTAGCAAGAGAAAGTCGTATGAGTGTTTCACACCAGATATTTTTTTTTAATCCGTAATGTGTGTAAAGTCCAGCCTCTCTTAGTTTGCTCCTAATGTAAACAAATAATGACGTCACTGAGCATGAGCATTATATCAAAATTTGTACACGCTGATTAAAAAGTAACAACAAAATACTTTCAAAAGTATTTAAATGCAAAATACTTTTAAAAGAAGTTTTATAAATGAAATTGTTAGGTCTACATCATATCATGACTGATGTTTTTAGTACTTTAAGTACTTATAATTTAAAAAATAGTAAAGTTAATAGGAATACGACATCCGTAAAGTCGCGGACTCTAACGTGCACACTGTAGTAGCTGGCTTTTGTTTGTTGACAATAGGAGCAAACTAACAACGGCTGAACTTTACATTACAATGAGTAGCTTTTTTTTTTTTTTTTTTTGGTTTAACGTCCGACTGTTCTGCAATTACTGCTAATGCAGACGGTGAATGATGAAATGATTTTTTGTAACGTATGAAAAAATGCCGTGCCTGAATGGGATTCGAACCCAAGACCGCATGATGAGAGGCGAGCACGTTACCAACTTCGCCAATGCGGCCGGCTACAATGAGTAGCGGCTCGTGCTTTATAACACAGGTGAAGATTGTCTGGAGTTGAAGGGAATAACGTTCTCACTAAGATTTTAGCCAGATACTTTTTATTAGTTCTTAAAATAAACTAATACAATACTAGTGAAATGCATTGTTGTGTAATTGTTAACTAAGACGTCATTGAAGTTTTCAATTACCGGTGTCTTAAATAATCTAATAAACCCTACCATAAAGAAATCTGCCGTTCTTATAAAAATATATCATTATTTACAAAAATATTCGTATCATATGTTCCATTGGTCATTGTCAGGCCTTCTTCAAGTGTTAATTTGTGCCCAGAAGATAAAGTATGTCACTATTACGCTGATGAACTGAAAATAAAAACAAAATAAATTAAACTTTATAAATAATCATTTCAGGTGCCATGCAATTTTAAAAAAAAACTGGATCGTTTCAGTTATTATATGTAGTCTATCTGCCCTTAACAGACAGGTGGAGTGTCAAATTTATACTCAATCTGTTCGTTGCAGGGCTAAAATAAATAGTTCTGTTTCTTATCATATGGTCAGCCAATTAAATGACTGAATCATTTAAGAACAGAAGAGGTAGAGGTGTAAAAGACACTAGTCAGAGTTATCTCCTCTGAAAGTAATGAATTTCATTGTACAGCCAGACCCTGTGGTGAATGAAGTGAAGGTGTCATTTACAGAGTGGAAAATATGTGCTTTTCAGAGGGCCCGGCATGCTGATAAGCGTACTTTTCCACTCAGTGAGGAAGGCAATGGTAAACCACCTCACTCCTCGTTTTACTTAGTAAAACCTCTAGAGGTTCAAACCAGCCTTTCGGCTGTTGACCTAAACAACATCATGTAGTCTATCTACTGTGTTGGTTTTCTATTTTTTCTTAATTTCTTTTTACTGTTCAAATTTTGAATTATCCACGGGGATGTATTCTTTAAAAAAAATCTTTTCTGTTTATTTTTCACGTCATTTATTTATTCAAAATTTTGTTAAGCTTTTGGACGGTTGCACTGTATTGTATAGTTTCTAAATAAAGAATCAAAGTTAAAAAAAAACATTTGAATTAGTAAAGCCTAGTTTACACAGGTCGAGTATTTTAGTAGAGTAGCAACGGTCGAGTAGTTTAGTAATTTAGTAACAGTCCGCACGTGTAACGTAGAGAGCGAATTTAGTGCATTGTTGTGGCTCCACGGAGGTGGTGTCTCGCTCGTATATTACGTTGTGCGTAGTGGTGGGGGTAGCTACTAAACTGTGCACTCGACCGTTCTACTCGACTACAACTAAACTAAAGCAGCCGCGTCAGCTCGTGATCCGTGTGAGGAATTTCTGTTACGGCATGCAATGAAAGATTATACTATTCATAAAAAAAACATTTATCATAATGTTCTTGTCATTATAAAGTAACCTTTTGTTTTATTATTTCAATTTATTCTATAATATAGTAACTCTTTTACTTTTCTTTCATTGTATTTATTAATATTTAGTAATTATTTACAGTTTGAGTCAGGCAGTCCTCAGGAATTAAAATATGTACGTAGCATAGAAAATAAGGAAATTAAAAAATATATAGGGCCTATTTCATAACATTAATTTATAGGCCTAAATAATTAGTAGCAAATTATGATTATGATTTTTTTTACCTCAGTCCTAATCAGTACCTAATCATAATCCATTTGGATTATGATTTTTTTACTGAGGTAAAAAAAAATCGAATGGTTAAGCCAATTCCGAGTCCTTTACGCGATTCTTCATCACAGTTTTTTATAACTGATGCAATAATTTGTCGCACTTCCGAATGAATTACCGCTTTATTTTTCCGGGAAGACATATTAAAATAAAACAAAAGATATGAAAAATACACGTTGAAATTTACCTAACACAAAACACACAAAACTAATAACTTTTGGCACGTTAACACGCTTTAAATTTCAAAATAAAAATCACTTTAGTGATCAAAAATCATGAATAATGATTAACACATCCGAGACGCATTAGCACAAATGTACAACTGTATATTGTGACACATGTATCCGTTGTGAAAAGCAATAACATGTAGGCCTATAATAAATAAATTCATAGACATAATAATAATATTTACATGATGACTAAATGTTTTTGTACTGCACGATAAGACAAATATATTACTCACATTCTATTACGCCACCCGTCCCACTTCCCCAGGCGACAGAGATTATGAGCTGGCACGCGTATAGTACTCGACTAAAACGTTCTGTCCAACCAAGTCGAGTACTAAATTACTAATCTACTCGACCCGTGTAAACTAGGCTTAATAATAAGCAGTCAAATTTCACCTACTCATTGTTGACTCGATCGGATCAATTAACCCTTTCAATCCCAAATTTTTTAACCTTACACAAACAAATATGTGTACATTGTTTCATACACTTTACTGACATTTAAGTGAAATAAAATCACTTTTAGACCTTCCGCCTTTTTTTGATGGCGTGACAAAAAAGTGTGACACATATGTCACATTGGGCTTGGTGGTATCAAAGTTCCCAACAATATAAATAAGTAAAAATCATGTGCAGGCTTCCTAAACAAAATTCTCTTGCTTAGATTTGTAGCAAAGCATTATTTAAGACTTAAAAAAGGTTACAATTCAAAAATATTGGTAAAATGGACAAAATCAGTATTTACAGCCTAAAAAATATACTTGTATGTACATTCAACATATTCGAAGAAACGCTACTTTATTTTAGTAAATGAACACGAATATTTAAGACTAAAACTAATATTAAAAAGAAACTAATGGTCGCGTCCGTGGCGTAGTGATCAGTATCTTACACTGCAAAGCGGAGGTCTCAGGTTCGATTCGTGGCTAGGGTACAGAAAATTATTACACTTCACATCCAGCGCTCTTTAATCAAAAGTAGTCGCTAACAATTAAAGTTTTTATGTCTGTTATTTCACTCCAATGTGACTTCTATGCCACACTGGGTTAGAAAGGGTTAAATAACGAATTATGACAGGGGAAATGTTTTTTGAACTCATTTCTAACAGCTCAGTATATGATTCAATGTAAATGAGCATCCAATCCATCTCACGATTCTATTAAAAACACTATTACGTGAGAGACGTTTCAGTCTCTCAAAATTAAATTTTACACATCTGGTGAGAGACGTTTAAGTGTCTCATGAGAGTCACATGTAAACAAACGGTGCAATTGCACAGTAGTAAAATATAGTGTCTGACTGAGATTTCTCTTCTCTTCCTCACAGCCCACAAAGCTTAAGCAAAAGGCATTCTCTAGACTCACTATCTATAGCTGCTACTACTGGCGGCGGGTCGTACCAGCGCATAGATGAAGGTGACGGTTCTCTCGGAGCTATAAGGTGATTCAAAAAGAGCGCCGGTTTTGATATATCAAATTAAGAGATTTATTTTATTGAAAAACTGAAAATAAATACATCAACAAGTTTATCTTACCTTCCGATTTTATGTATGAAAAATGATGTCATGCATGTGTCCTCCTCTACTGCGCTGGCACGCATCAACTCTGTCCATGAAATTGGATATTACTGCACGACAAGTTTCGACTATGTGGGACAAGTTTCCGTATGTGGGGTTTTCTAAACCCCACATACGGCAGTTCTGTTTATTAACAAAACCGTTTAAGTGGAAGTGCGCCTCATCACTGAAAATGATTTTGTTTGCGAAGGTGTCATCATCCTGCCGTTTTCTCAATACCCAGTCATTAAACTGTCGTCTCTTCTGGTGGTCTGCCACTTTCAAATGTTGCGTCAACTGAATTTTATACGGGTGATATTGGAGATCGTACCGAAGAATTCTCCGTACAGAAGAACATCTTAAACCCAATTGTTGAGAACGGCGACGTATTGATTTTGCTGGGCTAACAGCCACACTGTCACGAACCAACGCAACGTTCTGCTCAGTT
Organism: Catonia carolina; assembly: GCA_035578175.1. Lineage (NCBI taxonomy): Eukaryota > Metazoa > Arthropoda > Insecta > Hemiptera > Achilidae > Catonia > Catonia carolina. Next base: position 2,543,573 of record JAQMRL010000024.1, on the reverse strand, counting down.
CGGCCAGAACGACGACGTCCAGAACTTTTAAGGTCGACTGTTGAACCCGTCTCAAAAAACTTTTTCATGAGCCTGCGAACTGTTGATTCATTCGGTGCTTCATTACGTCCTAGAGTACCGCGAAGTCGCCTGACAGTAGCCGCATAACTCTCTCCACTCTGGTAAAATGTTTTGACGATTAACACTCGTTGAGCAATAGTAAACTTCTCCATGGTTAGACAGAGACTGCGAGAGTATTACACTGCGAACAAGAGAAACTACAACTGAATCGTAAATCGGAATGTTCTCCGAAATAGAAATGAGGTCAAACAATGTTGTCAACCGATAAACAAAAATTTACCAGCCGTTTAAAAACCGGCGCTCTTTTTGAATCACCCTATAGTTACTTAATGACAGTAGGTACAGTATTCAGATGAACTAATGTCCTCTAGCCGTGGGAGTGAGAGAATGCATAACGCTCTCACTCGCACAAGCCATACGCGCCGTTCCAATAAAATTGTCTTTAATTTTACTCATTGTTGTGAGGAAGCGTTTATGCATGCAGTAAACTAACAAGCAAGATAACGACTGTAGTATATTTTCAGATTTGGATAATAACGGTAAAGACCTTTGAGCGCATGCGTAGTTATGCCACATATCTCCCTCTCACTCGCTCGGCTATGGGACATTAGTTCGTCTGATACCTATAGAACATGTAATCGAGTTCCAATATAATCGATTTACGTAATACAGTTTTAGAGTCGTACAATTATTTATCGATACTTACCCCAAATAAACTCTTTTTGTTTACAACAAAGAATCCAGCCGCTGTTATTTCCTGTCTCGTATCATGCGCTTGTTCTATGAACAGCATAATCTAAAAATATAGCAATATGAATCAATTGGATATAAAATATTGACAAAAAAAAACGCTTACCTATTTTACATTACTGGTGCCAACTTTAAAAATTCTGTCATCTATCATTTTCCTTAGTCCGTCCGTCACACCTATTGCTTGAGTCACAGCTGCGTGTAGTTGTAAGGAATGCAGTGCGTTGTTATAGTGTTGTTTAGGTCATCAGCCGAAAGGCTGGTTTGAACCCGTAGAGGTTTTACTAAGTAAAAACGAGAAGTGAGGTGGTTTACCAATGCCTTCCTCACTGAGTGGAAAAGTATGCTTATCAGCATGCCGAGCCCTCTGAAAAGCACAAATATTTCACTCTGCAAATGACACCTTCACTTCATTCACCACAGGGTCTGGCTGTATAATGAAATTCATTACTTTCAAAGGAGATATCTCTGATTAGTGTCTTTTACACCGCTACCTCTTCTGTTCTTAAATGATTAAGGTATTTAATGGGCTGACCATGTGATAAGAAACAGAACTATTTATTTTAGCCCTGCAACGAACAAATTGGGTGTAAATAATTTGAAACTCCACCTGTCTGTTACGGGCACGTTGTTATAGTAGTGGTAGAATGAATGAGTTAGTAGTGTTTCACAGCTGATGCATTTGTAGTGGTAGCATGTACTAAGTAGACTAAAAAAATATGCTTATCATCCGGCGCATTAATTTAACAAATACCTACCGGGTTATTAACTTGGTCGGATTCATAATATTTAACTTATCAATTTATATCAAAATATGTAAATAAATATATGTAATAAATACAAATATTTTAAATAGGGAAAATTTGAAAACTAATGTTTTGTATCAGAGTAATACAACAATCGTTCTCCTAGCATGTATCACGCATTCATTATACCTCACCCGTACCCTTCACTCCGCAACTACACGGAGCTTGGAACCATAAAATACATGTCAGAAACTGCACGAGATAACAACAAACGGTTTTCGGATTCGTAATCTAAGAAAAATTGGACCGAGATTGAGTTAGAAGTTCCGGTTTCGACCGAATGAGGCCTAAAACCGGAAGTCAAGAAATCAAAATCGGTATTTGGAAACAAATATAGTGTCATTCGATTTCTGTTAAAAAGTAGATACGGAAATCACTGATGGTTTTCGCCATAGCTCAAAGGTAAAGCCTTTTTAAAAATTCCCATCAGCCATGAGACGCGTCGTCTCATCAAACGAATTGTTACTTTCTCTTGCCTATATGAATGTATAGGAAGGAAAGTATTGTTTTCATGTCGATTTTAACAAACACACTTTTCACCGGATCAACACGTAAACAGACCCCCTGAACCCAACAAAACATGTTTTTAGCGATTGGTGTGTGTGTGTGTGTGTGTGTGTGTGTGTGTGTGTGTGTGTGTGTGTGTACAAATTATCTCAACTTAAGTTACATACCACTACCGGACCCGACAAGAAAATTTTCATTAAAATCGGTCAACCGGAAGTAGTAGTTTATTCGTGTAGTTTTTCACTTTTTTGCGATTTTCTCAAAAACTGGTCCTACGATTTTTTTTAAAAATCGCCTGGTTTACTTAATTTTTTATGCTCTACAAGATAGGGTAGGCGCCATGTTTGCTGAAATTCTTGGTGAGGCTGTTTTCACGTAAAAAAATAGTTTTTTTTTAAGATTGCGGCTTTAATATGTATTATAGCGCAAAAATTTATACAATAAAAAATGTAGAGACTTTAAAATCCTACAACTTTTATTTCAAACATTTTTTTGTATAACGCTTAGTTTAGCGGTAATAAGCGGTAATTAGCGATTTTCTTTTTTTTCTCACGAAAACGTGTGAAAATCGATTTTTTTAGATTTCGGCCTTAGAATGCATTTTACGACAAAAGTGTATATAATTAAATTTATACGAAATTTAAAGATCTAAAACTTTTAATTCGAGCATTTTTCTCTACAGAGCCTAGTTTAGCGTGAAAGAGTGATATTCCGTATTTTTAACCCAAAGTGAGGTCGATTTTCATTTTGCGTCTTTCACTCATGATTAAAATAAGGTTATATTTATTGAGGTTAGTTTTTTTGTTTATTTCTAATGTTTTATTACTAATGTTAGGTTTTATTGTTAATTATTTGCATTGGCAAGAGAAAGTTGTGTGAGTGTTTCACACCAGATTTTTTTTATTTATAATTTCAGCACAAAAATTATTCATTTTGCGTCTTTCACTCATGATTAAAATTTGGTTATGTTTATTGAGGTTAGTTTTTTGTTTATTTCTAATGTTTTATTATATACTAATGTTAGGTTTATTGTTAATTATTTGCATTGGCAAGAAAAAGTTGTGTGAGTGTTTCACACCAGATTTTTTCGTTTAAATCTACTTCACTAATTGATTTTAAGAAAATAATGAATTATTAACTGAGCAATAAATTTAGTGTTTTTCGTAACTCTTGTGAATGGTGAAAACATTTGTGGTCCGACCCGGACCACAATCTCCATCACAATACAATCTCCATCAATTATAAGAACTGGCCACTCCAGCGGCGCTTCCGTGTCTCCCCTCAGAAGGGTAGATGGATCAGAATTCATAAGTAAATATAATTCACTGTAAATATAATGTGAATAAATAATAAATAAATAAATAAATAAATTTATACTTTTGTTGTTTAGGTCAACAGCCGAAAGGCTGGTTTGAACCTCTAGAGGTTTTACTAAGTAAAAACGAGGAGTGAGGTGGTTTACTATTGCCTTCCTCACTGAGTTGAAAGAGTGTGTTTATCAGCATGCCAGGCCCTCCGAAAAGCATCCACTTTCCACCCTGGAAATGACACCTTCACTTCATTCACCACAGGGTCTGGCTGTATAGTGAAATTCATTACTCTCCGAGGAGATAACTCTGACTAGTGTCTTTTACACCTCCACTTCTTCTGTTCTTAAATAGTTCAGTCAATTGGCTGACTATGTGATTAGAAACAGAACTATTTTTTGTAGCCTTGGAACCAACAGATTGAGTGCAAAATTTAACACTCCACCTGCCCGTTATGGGCATAAAAAATTTATACTATAAATAGAATTTACTGTACTCGGTTGACCGCTCGCGTTCTTAAATAATTATTTAATTTATGCCGATGATCTTCAGTAAAAGAATCCATTTTCGGTAATCCGGAAAAATCTGTAATCCGGCATCACCCGAGCCCCAAAGTGCCGGACTAAAGAGAGGTTACTGTCTTAAAAAATCTCACCTGTTGCTGAAGATGTTCGTCCAAATGAGTTATTGGTTTTGATAATAAAATATTTATAAATTCTCCGTTCTGAAACAATAATTTCAATACGTAATTATTAAATTACAAAAACAGTGTGTAATTATTATTGCAAGTAGACTATAAGCGACCGCAATCGCTTATCAGCCACCCAGGAGAACACATAGGGGAGATCATAAAGTATAAAAGAAACTACACAGGCGTGTCAATTATCCGAACGTCAGTCATCCGAACTACCATCGATTGAAAAAATATATATTTACTCAGGCAGGGGCCTATTCTGCCCTAGTAACTGGAATGGTAGGCCTATGGTGCCAACAACAGCTTCAGTTTAGTGCTTACTGCTCAACCATTCTTACATTTTTAGTAAGAAGAACATAATTTTTATATGAGTGTCACCGCCACCCCTTCTAATTAATCATTTACTGTTTTGCCGGCCTTCAATACTTCTCCCGGCCTTTGTCGGCGCGGTAGGCCCTTTGGCGGCGTACCGACAATCCTTTCGGCTGCGCACCGACAGAGGCCTTTGTCATCAAGGTCGCCCTCTACCACAGCGCTCTCGGCAACTATATAAAGAGCGCTGCACTGAGCCGAGAGATTCAATTCCGATCCAGACACAGAGAGATTCACTTCCACCAGTCTACAGCATTGACAAGACGTCCACCACGGCACACGGCTGCCGGACTCCAGCGAAGACTAATCGACGACCCCGCAAGAGAGAAGATGATGCTTCCGCTCGCCGACCCGTCACCGTAAGCCGTCGACCGGACCGTCATCGCCCGCTGACGCGAGCGATGCCCACAGCGGTCCCTCGACCGAGCCTTACGCCCACAGGATCCGACGAAGTAGCCATCGACGCACTACTGCGAGGGAAGATGATTATGTCTCCGCTGGACGACGACACGCCGTGTCGCCCAGCTCTTCGACCGCCACAACTACGACCGACGCTGCACATCAAGACGACCACCGCTTAAACGGCCCTTTTCAGGGCCACCAAAATTAAAGGTTGTAAAGCGCCACTTAATGTCGCCATCCGGTGACATGAGACAGAAAAAGAACTTCAGTCTTAGTTCAAAAGAATATTGAACATTAATTTTAAACACATTCAGTGGTAGAGACTCGCTTAGCGGGTCATGGGTAGGTGTTACCGCCAGGTTGCCGCCTCACCTAGCAGGTTCTGTTTTGTTATCATTTTATGTAATTCCGGAGGAACACCGCCAGTCGGATATCAGTTTATTGCTATTATATAGCCCTCAGAAAGGGTTTTCCTTTGAAACCGTGCAGTTCGTTTTTGAATTTTCGTCATACGATCTTCTACCCTCGTACAGTAGGCCTATATTCGTTCAGGATTTTAACAGGTTTTAAGGATACAGTTGAAGCCGTGGATTTAGTATCTTTGCTAGTATCGATTTAAAATAGCTTACACTTTTAGATTTACTTTAAAAATATATTATTTGCAGTTTAAAATTATATAAGAAATTACGCGTAAATCTTAACGGTATGTGGAAAAATTCAAACAAGAAATATATTTATTTATATAACATTTATTATCTAATTATATAACATTTATTATTTATATAACAGGTAAAAATAAACCTAGAAAACATTGAATTGTTTACTTTAATGTTATTAGCAAAAATAAATCCATGTATAGGTCGCAAATAAAATAAATCTATAAAAACGTTAGTGTAGTCACTGGAGTCTCAAGTTTGCCCTTGTTTGTAACAAGGGGTAAAGGGCGGAAAGCATCAGTGTGCATGCGCGACTGCTTTTATTTCAGTACGACAAACATAAGAACTTATACTATACCCAGAGCATACAGTATATCGCGGAACCTTTTGTAGGTTAACTGTACGAATATAACTGTTTGTTACTGTAAACACAAATGTCGGTTTCTCGAAAACGTGGTCGAACTATTCACAGTGCTAAAATGTTGTGAAGTTGAAGCTAAACAAAAATGCTTATCCGTGCCTCTTAACAAAAGCGTGAGGGAGCGGCTAACTACTGTGATGATTTTCTTTCCACAATTCGACGAAATTCGTCGAAATTAAGGACGTGAAGAAGCTATTCTTTACAAGTTTTCTTGACACCTGGTAAAAGAAGAAACGGTTAGGTAGATACTAGAGAAACTGATAATGAAAACGCTGATGACAGCAGTAGTAAAGATGGCGATTCATTCGTAATTACAGTAAATCAAACATTTCTAGTCATGTAATTAAGCTATAGGCAATATTACAGGTCATATTTATTTCTTATAAGGTTTATCTGCCCATAAGACAGGTGGATGTCAAATTATTTACACTCAATCTGTTTGTTGCAGGGCTAAAATAAATAGTTGTGTTTCTTATCACATAGTCAGCCAATTAAATGACTGAATCATTTAAGAACAGAAGAGGTACAGGAGTAAAAGACACTAATCAGAGTTATCTCCTCTGAAAGTAATGAGTTTCATTATACAGTCAGGCCCTGTGATTTGGAAGTGAAGGTGTCATTTGCAGAGTGGAAAATATGTGCTTTTCAGAGGGCCCGGCATGCTGATAAGCGTACTTTTCCACTCGGTGAGGAAGGTATTTGTAAACCACATCACTCCTCGTTTTACTTAGTAAAACCTCTACAGGTTCGAACCAGCCTTTCGGCTGATCACGGAAGCAACAACATAAGGTTTATGAAGAAAACATTTTCTTGGAATAAACCACAGCTAACAAAAATGTATCTATAAACTGCACGGTAGTGAAATGTACGAGTAGTGTCTCACTGTTGAGGTTGGCAGCACTGCAGATATAGCACTTCCCTTCCTTAAAGCCCATACGTACGCAAAAGGCAATCTCGTGACTTCAGATCTATAACATAAGTTGTAGGGGGTTGATAAAGCAAGCGGAGAACACGCTGCACGAGTAATCAGCCCAAACGGACAGATACCTCAGAATGGCTCACCATTGAATGTATTAAATTACTGTATGGTATGTATAGGTTTCAGAAGAACTAATGTCCCATAGCCGAGCGAGTAAGAGGGAGATATGTGGCATAACTACACATGCGCTCAAAGGTCTTTACCGTTATAATCCAAATCTGAAAACATACTAGTCTATTTTGCTCGTTACTTTACTGCATGCATAAACGCTTGCTCACAACAATGAGTAAAATTAAAGACAATGTTATTGGATCAGCGCGTATGGCTTGAGCGAGTGAGAGCGTTATGCATTCTCTCACTCCCAAGGCTACGGGATATTAGTTCATCTGAATGCTGTACAATTGCGTTAAAAATAATATTTCCTAAAGGATTTCACCGTAATTCATTTACTCAGGTGTAAAATTCCGTATTTTTCCGTTTGTTTTTGTAATCTTTTGTACGTTGCTCCACATTTGCAATGAATTAAAGTTGTTTTTTTTTGTAATTAAAGTTTACGTTAGCCTTTATTAACCTATTAAACATATTAGCTATAGGTTATATTACATTGTTATGGTGTAGTATTTAGCATTTTTGGTTATCCGAACCGCTCTGGTTCTAATTAGTTCGGATGACTGACGCTGCACTGCTTATTCATAAAGAGCAAGGGAAAGTAAAAAACGAACAGAAAAAAAATCTGGTGTGAAACACTCACACAACTTTCTCTTGCCAATGCAAATAATTAACAATAAACCTAACATTAGTAATAAAACATTAGAAATAAACAAAAAACTAACCTCAATAAACATAACCTAATTTTAATCATATAATGAAAGACGCAAAATGAAAATCAACCTCAGTTTGGCTTAAAAATACGGACAATCGCTCTTTCACGCTAAACTAGGCACTGTACAAAAAATACAATAAATAAAAGTTGTAGATCTCTTATTTTCTATACATTTTATCATATACACTTTTGTCGTAAAATACTTTCTAAGGCCGAAATCTTAAAAAAATAGATTTTTCACACGTTTTCGTGAGAAAAAACAGAAAATTGCTAATTACCTCTAAACTAAGCGTTATACAAAAAAATGTTTGAAATAAAAGTTGTAGAATTTTAAATTCTCTACAACTTTTATTTTATAAATTTCTGCGCTAAAATGCATTTTAAAGCCGCGATCTTGAAAAAACAATGTTTTTACGTGAAAACAGGTTCACCAAGAATTTCAGCAAACATGGCGCCTACCCTAACTTGTAGAGCATAAAAAATTAAGTAAATGAGGCAATTTTTAAAAAAAATCGTAGAACCAATTTTTGAGAAAATTGCAAAAACGTGAAAAATGACACGAATAAACTACTGCTTCCGGTTGACCGATTTTGATAAAAATGTTCGTGTCGGGTCCGGTAGTGGTATGTAACTTAAGTTTCAAGTTTAATGTTCGTACAATGTTCCGTTCTTGAGATATTTTGTACACACACACACACACACACACACACACACACACACACACACACACACACACACACACACACACACACACACACACACACAGACAAATTGCTAAAAACATGTTTTTTGGATTCAGGGGGTCTGAAAACGTGTAGATCTGGTTAAAACTCGATTGTTGAAAAATCGACATGAAAACAATACTTTCCTTCTTATATATTCATATATAGGCAAGAGAAAGTAAAAAGAACAATATTTTATGAAATATCCGAACAAATTGAACTGTTGATCCACATTTGAGAAATGTTTGTGTACAATATCACTTACCAGTTTTGAAATTTTAGAAGCCTCAAAACTCATATGTACTAAAAAAGTAACTTGTGTAACTATATTAAAATAATCATTAAATATGTACCAAACATCAGAATCGACTCCTTTTTGTATCCAAAATATGTAAGAAATAATTCCATACACGAGTGATATGATTGAAATGAAACAGTTATATTTGAGAGACGAATCACATATCTCAATCAGAGAGATCAGTTTGTGAAACAAACACCTATATTTATCTAAATGTAATTCAATCAATATTCTATCCGATTTAGATATAATTAATTCATCAAATATTATATTAAATGATTTTTTAAACGCATCGTTTCTTTCACTGATTTCATGATAAATGAATGCAACGAATAAACAATGCAAACGAAAACCGGCTGTTGTAAAATTATAAGCTAAATCTAAAACAGCACATTTCACCAGACGCGATTCATCCGCGTATAAATGACAACCCCACACGTCTACCAGTGACGATAAAAAGTACTGAACAAAACCAGATAACGGCCAAATGTACCTGATATATTTAATTTTCATTAAAACAACTTTCGTTTGTAACGTTTTAAGGTTTAAATCGAAATCATTAATTAATTTAATAAAATCGATTAATTTTTGGCAACCGTTTTGATACAATATAATTCCTAAGAGCCAAAAACCGATTAAAATGAAAAAATCTATTGAATAATATGTATCTGTAAAAGGGTAAAAAACAATGTACGGATGTACGCGTATGAAAGCATTAATACATATTATAATTATTACTTGTATCACATCAAAATATGCGAATGAAATATTTTTTGTTTCGTTTAAATTGAAATTAATCAGTAATGGGAACGTGCCAAAAATTTTACAAAATAATATAATCGGTTGAATATCTATTGAAATTAATCCTAAACGATTTTCATACATATCTGAATTTTTAAAACTAATCATAATTAATTAATTACTCTAAAAATGATAAAAAAAATTAGTTTTCAGAACGACATTTAGTGGTGTAGGCCCTATTAATATTTTAGTTGTTCTTTAGACTACATATTTCAAACTGCGACGAAAATCAATATGTATAAGTTATCGGTAACATTTTTCAATTAACCGAAACAAAATTTATTCATGAGCCAATAATCATTAGTGTTTTATGTAAATTAATGTAATAATTTATTTGTATTTTATTGTCTCTGACTTGACAGCAATATCGAACAATGCTAGTTATTTTCCTTTCCATTATTTATTCTCGTTACTTAATTAATGAAACCGATCGGGTTGGTCTGCAAGAGTACAGTAATCCCTCGTTATCCGCGGGGGTTACGTTCCGGAGGGTTACCGCGGTTCGTAAAACCGCGGATAATGATACCTCATATGAACGAAGAGATGGGGGTTAGGTTCTGAAGGAAAAGTCCTGTAGTCGTTTTTAATAGTTTTAGGAACATTTTACCATTATTATAATCTATGAATATTTTAATAAATACAGTACTATACGCATAAAAATTTAAGTTGCTTTAAAATAGTTAATTATGGCTGCTTGCTTCTTCTTCTTTTCAAACTCCTTGCGGACTTCTTTGTACGGTATCATCAGCTCCTGAGTCCTCTTTTGAATTGAAGGGTCCTTTCCATGACAGGATTCGTCTCCAACATGTGGTCAGCGAACTGCGTTGCCATTCTTAGGATCTCGTTGATGGTTTGTGAAGAAATGCTTGGCTTCGTTTCAGGATTGTCAAATAAACAAAGAACTGTACGTACGTACGAATAAGTTCGGCTGACACATGGAGGAAAACGTACGGAGAAATTACAGTACCCACCGGGTTGATCTAGAGGTAAAGTCGTTGCCAAAGTCAGCAGTTTACCGGCTGATTTTCGGAGACGAAGGTTCCTGGTTCAAATCCTAGTAAAGGTAGTTACTTTTATACGGATTTGAATTCTAGACAGTGATTACCGGTGTACTTTGATGGTTGGGGTTCAATTAACTGTACTCTCTCAGGAATGGTCTACCTGAGTCTGTACAAGACTACATCTCATTTACACGTCATACACATCATTCTCATCTCATTCGGTCATGGGGTTGCTTATTGTTCTGAATTGAGCAGATTGCAGCGTACACTCAATAGGGATTACAGAAAAGAAAGAAATTACGGAGTATGGTTCCTGGGCGTGCGTATGGCGGTGGGGGTTGGGGTTGTACTGGCGGGGTCCGGTACCCGGTGACGCGCATACTAAGTAGGGCGGAAATCTAGCTTGGTTCATGGCGGCCGTCGCCATGTGTGACTCAACATGTTACGGATACAGACGCCGAAAAATTTATTCAAACATATGTTTTCAGAATTGTACGACTTCCCCACCAGGTACGGTGAACACAAGGTGAGAAAACGTACGTATTTTAAGGTTTTAGGCCCACGGACAAAGTCCGCGGATACCAAGGAATTACTGTACTCGGCGCGAGGCAGCACCTTTACGGTGTAAACGAAAGTTTTACACTAGATGGCGCGTACAGTATATCAAAGTTATGTACGCGTAGCTTTCGCGCAGGCTAGAATGATTTTTGAGGTAACGTCGTCGCCATAAGTCAGCTGTTTTCAGAGACGAATGTTCTTGGTTGAAAATCCTATTAAAGGTAGTTATAGTTCATTCCAGTTAAGATGTCAGTAGATTCATTGGTGTGGAATGTGGCACGGCAACTGCTCATTGGTTGTTTGTGTTTAACACAACAACCGTTTCACTTGTAGGCTGCTGAATCACGTACGCCTATACATGCAATTATATCAGTTTTGCTTCTGCATTCGAATAGTGTAGTACCTACTACATAGTCGTGTTAATATTAGTGTTAATTCTTATTATAATAGTATTTGTGATATTTTTAAACGTATGATACTAATATTTGTTGTTATTGTGTTGTTTTAATTTCAATAAGTAGTACTATAGTTCGTAGTTACATTCTCTTAAATCAACAATAATGGATTCTCCGGTTAAACGAAACAAGCGCGGAGAAGGCATTAATTCTAAACAAAAACTATTAATTATAAATGCTTTGAAATCTTTTAAAACTGAACATGCTAATATAACAATTAGTGAAATTGTAGCAAAAACTTCAGCAATGGTATGCGTCTCTGAACGATCAGTTTACAGAATAATTAAGGAAAAGAAAATTACTGGCCAACTAAAAAGCGAAACAGAGTTAACACGAATAGCAATTTGCTGGACGAAGCAACAAAAATTTCATTTAATTATTTTCATTTTTAAAGTTTCTTAAAAAGTTACTTCAAGTTTTACCTCTATGTATGGGTAGATCTTTATCAAAATGCGGTTTGACTGTTCCTTCGTGCACCGCCTGTGAATCGGAATTTATTTTGTAGGCACTGCCAACTTAACTGGAATAGACTATACTTTTATATAGATTAGAATAGTGTAGAGTGGTTGTGGGTGTAGTTAGATGGTAACCGTAGACAACTCAGTGAGTGTGTCTGCAGAAGACTACACCTCATTTACACCTCATACACATCATCCTCATGTCATTGGGTCATGAGGTTGCTTATTGTTCTTAAATTGAATGTATTGAAACTTACATTACGGATAATAAAAAAAAAAAAATCTGGTGTGAAACACTCACACAACTTTTTCTTGCCAATGCAAATTATTAACAATATAACCTAACAGTAGTAATAAAACATTAGAAATAAACAAAAAACTAACCTCAATAAACATAACCTAATTTTAATCATGAGTGAAAGACGCAAAATGAAAATCGACCTCAGTTTAGCTTAAATATACGGAAAATCACTCTTTCACGCTAAACTAGGCTCTGTAGAGAAAAATTCTCTAAATAAAAGTTGTAGATCGTTAAATGTTCTATAAAATTTGATTATACATTTTTGTCGTAAAATGCATACTAAGGCCGAAATCTTAAAAAAATAGATTTTTCACACGTTTTCGTGAGAAAAACACAGAAAATCGCTAATTACCGCTAAACTAAGCGTTATACAAAAAAAATGTTGTAGAATTTTTAATTTTCTACAACGTTTATTATAAAAAATTTTGCGCTAAAATGCATATTAAAGCCGTAAGCTTAAAAAAACATTTTTTTTTTACGTGAAAACAGCCTCACCAAGAATTTCACCAAACATGGCGCCTACCTCTATCTTGTAGAGCATAAAAAATTTAGTAAACCAGGCGATTTTTAAAAAAAAATCGTAGGGTCTTTTGGGTCTTTTACTCATGATTAAAATTAGGTTATGTTTATTGAGGTTAGTTTTTTGTTCATTTCTAATGTTTTATTACTAATACAACCGAGAAAAAAAAAATCAACATTATATTATACAATCAACATTATAGGAACATTATAGAATTTCACCAAACATGGCGCCTACCTCTATCTTGTAGAGCATAAAAAATTTAGTAAACCAGTAAATTTAGTAAAAATTTAGTAAATGCATTATTGTTAATTATTTGTATTGGCAAGAGAAAGTTGTATGAGTGTTTCACACCAGATTTTTATGCTGCGTTTACCTATAATAGTCCTATATTTTTGCGTTGTTAAAAAATTGCCATATAAATCAAGATTGGAAGACAAAAAGACTCGGGTTTTTTGATACCGCAACAAATTTCATGCGTTTAGAGGCGTGTAACTCGATAAATTACACCGAAAAGTTTGAAATTTTGTCCGAAAAGTTTGAAATTTTAACACAACATAGACAGTTATTATATTCTTACGTGTACGAAATTTCAAAATCGTAAGTAATTTAAATTTTGATTTATTAACAATGCCTATTCTGAATTCTTGCTACCTCGGTAACCGCTGGATCGTTCAGCACGGGCAAACTATCGTTTTATTCAGCATAGAAAAATTAGTACAGATATGTTAATAATATGAAATATCGATTTTAGAATATGAATTTAGATAAATATGAACTTTTAGAATTTTGAAAAATAGATGGGTAATGTTTGGTTTTTTAAAATAGCGTTTGAATTTGAAATTTCGTACACGCTGTAAGAATTGTTGTCTATGTTGTGTTAAAATTTCAAACTTTTCGGTCAAATACTTATCGAGTTACACGCCTCTAAACGCATGAAATTTGTTGCGGTATCAAAAAACCCGGGTCTTTTTGTCTTCCAATCTTGATATATGGCAATTTTTAAACAACATAAAAAAAATCTGGTGTGAAACACTCACACAACTTTCTCTTGCCAGTGCAAATAATTAACAATAAACCTAACATTAGTAATAAAACATTAGAAATAAACAAAAAACTAACCTCAAAAACATAACCTTATTTTTATCATGAGTGAAACACGCTAAATGAAAATCGAACTCAGTTTGGCTTAAAAATACAGAAAATCACTCTTTCACGCTAAAATAGGCTCTGCAGTGAAAAATGCTATAAAAGTTGTAGATCTTTTTATTTTCTATAAAATTTTTATATACTATTTCGTCGTAAAATGCATTCTAAGGCCGAAATCTTGAAAAAATCGATTTTTCACACGTTTTCGTGAGAAAAAATCAGAAAATTGCTAATTACTGCTAAACTAAGCGTTATACAAAAAATTGTTTGAAATAAAAGTTGTAGGATTTTAAATTCTCTACAATTTTTATATATAAATTGTTGCGCTAAAATGCATATTAAAGCCGTAGTCTTAAAAAACAACGTTTTTACGAGAAAACACCCTCACCAAGAATTTCAGCAAACATGGCGCCTACCCTATCCCGTAGAGAATAAAAAATTGAGTAAACCAGCCGATTTTTAAAAAAATCGTAGGACCAGTTTTTGAGAAAATCGCAAAAAAGTGAAAAATTATACGAATAAACTACTGCTTCCGGTTGACCGATTTTGATGAAAATGTTCGTGTCGGGTTCGGTAGTGGTATGTAACTTAAGTTTCAAGTTTCAAATCCGTACAATGTTCCGTTCTTGAGATATTTTGTACACACACACACGCACACACGCACGCACGCACGCACGCGCGCACGCACACACACACGCGCGCACACACACACACACACATACACACGCGCGCGCGCGCGCACACACACACACACACACACACACACACACACACACACACACACACACACACACACACACACACACACACACACACACAGACCAATCGCTAAAAACATGTTTTTTGGGGTTCAGAGGGTCTGAAAACGTATAGATCCGGTGAAAACTCGATTTCGAAAAATCGACATGAAAACAATACTTTCCTTCCTATATATTCATATAGGCAAGAGAAAGTAATAAGATAGAAAATTTATTTGCGGTTTATTTGCAAATACAATATTCAGTCAATTAAATTTGTATATGAAGAACCAGTTAATTCCAAACAAGAATTATTGAATCGAATTTTAAACGCGTGTGAAGTACTTAAGAACAACCAAGATGGTATCAGAAAATCTACACGTGGTGTCATTAAACGCGCTAGATTGTGCACAAATGACCAAGGAAATCATTTTGAACACCATTTGTAAGGTATAGATATTGAAATAAAAGATTCAGCAATTAGGCTAAAATGTTTCGTGTTTACGAAGAACGTTAATTAAAAAGATATTGCATTTTCTGTCGTATTTTTCGTATGTGTTGATTTAATTAAACAAATTTTTTTAAACTTTGTGTTTGTTTATTATTGGCCTATTTTACATCATTATCTTTAGAATTAAAAACTCTACAAGTTTTGCTAAATAAATTTACACATTTATTAACCATTTAATACAGTTATTGTTCTTCAAACCTAAAAAAACGTATTTTTATGCACATATTCGTCCGTTTTTCATTGGATATTACAAAAACTACTGGAGATATGGTTCTTGAACTTATTTTATTCAGTTTTTCGGGGCGAATAAATAAGAAACGATCAAAAATGTACTCATAAAATTGGGTTCCTTGACCTCTAGTATGACTTTGTTTAGGCGTATGTTCTGAACCCAGGGCGAAATCTTTCGCTACCCGTAACTCGCTAACGAAGCGTTTCCAGACCCATGTTTATATAAACTTTTTTCATTATTTTGATGAGAGGAAACCACCTTAGAAGTTTGTGGGGTTACTCGTGAGACACCCTGTATAATTATGAAACCGATAGTAGATCGAGTGTATAAATACGAGGGTTATCCAGAAAATAACCTCCGTTTTGAAGTAAAAAGTAAACGAGTGAAGATACAAAAACTTTATTATATACATATTAAAACTACAGTTTTTCTCTATTTTCCGATATAATCGCCAAACAGATTCAAGCACTTGTCGTACCTTGGAACAGTCTTTGAAATACCCTCTGCATAAAAATCTGCCGCCTGTGAATGTAGCCAACCATTCACGGCGTTTTGAAGCTCTTCGTCTTTGGCGAACCGCTGAGATGCGAGCCACCGCTTCGTGTTCGGGAACAAGTGAAAGTCACTAGGAGCTAAGTCCGGGCTGTATGGGGGATGATCGAAAACAAGCGTCGTGGCCTTCTGACACGTAGTGTTGTGTTTGTGCATGACAACACTCGCCCTCATACAGCTCAAAGAACAAATGAACTTTTGGCCAAGTTAAAATGGGATGTTTTCGATCATCCCCCATACATCCCGGACTTAGCTCCTAGTGACTTTCACCTGTTCCCGAACATGAAGCGGTGGCTTGCATCTCAGCGGTTCGCCAATGACGAAGAGCTTCGAAACGCCGTGAATGGTTGGCTACATTCACAGGCGGCAGATTTTTATGCAGAGGGTATTTCAAAGACTGTTCCAAGGTACGATAAGTGCTTGAATCTGTTTGGCGACTATGTCGAAAAATAGAGAAAAACTGTAGTTTTAATATGTACATAAGTTATAATAAAGTTTTTGTATCTTCACTAGTTTACTTTTTATTGCAAACTGAGGTTATTTTCTGGATAACCCTCGTAATTTAACACTCCACCTGCATTTTGTGGGCAAAATTATGTTCTATAATGAAATAATATAATAATTGGTACTTACTAATCTAGTAACATGCAATGCTACCTTGTTTAATCGATGAATATTAATCATATTAACAAATATATATTGAGCAACTGCAAAAGTTATTTTATTGTTAAATGTAGTGTATGATAAACCAGAAACAACACCGAATGTTTTCATAAAAGATAATACAATTACAATCCGATATAATGAATAATTTAACTTATCTACCAAACATGTTAATCTTAAAAATATATTTCTATATTTATCTAAATGTAATTTTAATAATATCGGATCAGATTTTGAAATTATTAATTCGGAAAATACAATTGAAAATGATTTTGTAAATGCATTGTTTCTTATGATAAGTTCATTGATTAAAAACGAAACAAGTGTTTCTAAACTGTAAATTATTGCGACGGGTAATTCATAAAATCCAAGATCAGCTATTATACATTTGATTAATTTCCAGGTCGATTGTTTTGACGACGAACATAATAAAATTGTATCAACAATTGTATAATCTGTCATAAGTAATATTATTAAAAAAATTGCAATTTTTGTATGATATTTTTTCTTTTTTAAAATAATTTTCGTCTGTAAAGTTTTCAAATGAAGATCGATGTTATGAATCGATTTAATTAAATCTAAAAATGTTTGTTCACTAAATTGAACGATGGTGACTGATATTGTAGTGGCAGTGAACCATATGATCGAATCGGAACTCATGTACTTGTCATCAATGCACGATAAAAATAGTAAATAACTGCCAAAAACAATCACCAAATATAATAAATATTTTATTATTTTTTTTACACAAAATTTCTGGTGATATATATTATTAATCGTTATATTATTATTTTTAAAATAAATTTCTGGAAAAAATCCCAAAATTTTACAAGTATTTATTATCGGATAAATATCGTATAAAAATTTTCCTAATCTGTCTTCATACCCGAATTCGAATTTCATAGTATTTATTATTTTTTAAGTAATTTCAAAAACGTACGTATCGTTAATTCAATGTGAAATTTATGGATCTAGAAAATTATTTTTTCTCTAGTAACGTTATTACGAAAATTGAATGGTCACACCTTATGAATAAATCGATAATAATTCAGTTAATTGTGTCATTATTTATTTATTTATTTATTTATACAAAAGACAGGGTGACCCACAAGTAACCCGACATACTTCTAAGGTATAAATTCCTGTCATCAAAATAATGAAAAAAAGTTCATTCTGGCTGGTTTCACACCGAACCACCAGTCAAGTCCAATCCAGTCACGTCCAGTCTAGTCACGTCAGACGCTAGTAGACTCAACAGATATTTTTAACGGTTATTTCAATGGAAGACGCCTAGTTGGCTTTCACACAAACAGCGTCAAATCCAATCCAGTCAAATCCATTTTGAACTCGACTTATGAAGACTCAGCAAGTTGAATTTCTAACAGTCCGACTTAAACATTTTGCGACGTAACATCGTTCATTCCTACTTACCAATATAATTTGTTCCTACTTAATATCTGCCAATCTTTCCTGTGGCAGGATAGCAAGACGGTAATTTGTATTTTATTTCATTATTTCCTCCTTTACCACACTATTAAGTTGAAAGAAATTGTTTGCACTCGTGTGAAAAAACTTATAACATTTCTCCGGATTCTTAAGTAAATCAGGAAACGAATGACTAAAGTTCTCGAAAGTTGGTCTTCTTACGTTAAACGTAAGAAGACCAACCGTTTAGGGTGTTTAGGGGACCAGTTTAGGTGAACCCCGTTTAGGGGACCAGTTTAGGGTGAACCCAAACTGTCCTATTTTTCCTTCTATTTTTTTGTCTACGAATAAGTCTACGAAGAATAATAAATTTAGCGATCTCGACTTCCATATCGAACCAAATTTAATTAGTAACTGACGACTTGATAGTTGACTGCCTCTGTGTGAAACCCCCTTGACTTGACTGGACTGATGTGACTGACGCGACTGGACTGGGCGCGACTTGACTGGTTCGGTGTGAAACCAGCCTAAACATAGGTCCGAAAATGATTCGTTAGCGAGTTACACCTGGCGAAAATTTTCGTCCGGGTTTCAGTTCCCCTGCAGAAATGTTTAGAGCGTTAATTAAGTTGTGAAACTAAACAGATTTTATCTAAAATGAGCTGAAAAATTGAATAAAATAAATCCCAGTTCTGTAACTAAAGTATTTTTTGGAATATTTAACAAAATCAACCGAATTTAATTTCAAAAACTAATTTATTTATGGTTTGAAGCACATTAACTTTGTTATATTGGTAACGAACATGTAAACTTTTAAAACAAAATTTATAGAGAATTTAATTCTAAAGAGAATGATATAAAAAAGGCCAATAAGAAACAAACACAAACTGTAGAAAATTTGGTTTTTATTAAATCAAACCACACGGAAAATAAGTGTTTTGCAAAGTTAATGTACTTCAAACCATAAAGATAACAGTTTTTGAGCCCAAATTTGGTGTATTTTGTTAGATATCTGAAAAACGACTCTACTTACAGATCTCGGACCTGTTTTATTTAATTTTTCAGCAAATTTTACATAAAATCACACAAAATATCTCAAGAACGGAACATCGTACGAAGTTGAAACTTGAAACTTAAGTTAAGTACTTCGAGAGGACCCGACACGAGCATTTTTATCAAAATCGGTCAACTGGAAGTAGTAGCTGAATCGTGTCATTTTTCACTCTTGCAATTTTTTCAAAAACTGTTTCTACGATTTTTTTAAAAATCGCCTCATTTTCTACATTTAGGATATGCTTTACATGATACATGCTCTACAGGATAGGGTAAGCGTCATGTCCGCTGAAATTCATGGGAAGGTTGTGTTCTCGTAGAAAACTTTTTTTTTATTAAAATAGCGGCCTTAATATGGATTTTAAGGCAAAAATGAAGCCTGTATAATCAAAAATTATAGAACATTTAAAAACCTCTAACTTTTTTTTGAAACATTGTTTTGTACAACGCTTAATTTAGCAACAATTAGTGATTTTCTGTTATTTTTTCATAAAACCGGTAAAAATGGGATTTTTTTAAAGATTGCGTCCTTAGCATTTTACGATAAAACTGTGTATTAAAGTTACAGGTAATAAAAAAACCTACAACTTTTATTTCATACACTTTTCTCAACAGAGCCTAGTTAAGAGGCAATTACAGATTTTCCGTATTTTCAAGTCAAACAGAGGTTGATTTCCATTTCGCGTCATTCAATCATGATTAAAATTAGGTTTTATTTTTCATTTTATATTGTCTACTCATGATTTAACGTAGGGTATAACGGGTGTTTTATTCAAGACGCAACCCAGATTATAAGAAGATAGAAGTTATACATCGGTAAATTTTCTGTCCCCCTATCGGTATGTTGGCAACAGTATACTCAAGGCCAACTACCTAAGACAGTTAAAATGTTCCAGTCAACCATTAGTGTGGTGACAGCAGTCGTTTCGTTATATTGTGTCAGCAATGGTTTTTTCCAAGGAAGAACGCGTGTTTATTGTAGAGACTTACATAGCGAGTAAATCTTACAAATGTGTGCAAGATAAGTTTCAAATGAAATTTACCCGTTCTACCGTTCCGAATAAATCGTCAATATTGCGTTTGATAAATAAATTCCGCGCCCATAACAGACAGGTGGAGTGTCAAATTATTTACATTCAATCTGTTCGTTGCAGGGCTAAAATAAATAGTTCTGTTTCTTATCACATGGTCAGCCAATTAATGACTGAATCATTTAAGAACAGAAGAGGTAGAGGTGTAAAAGATACTAATCAGAGATCTCCTCTGAAAGTAATGAATTTCATTATACAGCCAGACCCTGTGGTGAATGAAGTGAAGGTGTCATTTACAGAGTGGAAAATTTGCTTTTCAGAGGGCCCGGCATGCTGATAAGCATACTTTTCCACTCAGTGAGAAAGGCAATGGTAAACCACCTCACTCCTCGTTTTACTTAGTAAAACTTCTACAGGTTCAAACCAGCCTTTCGGCTGATGACCTAAACAACAACAAATAAATTTCGTAGAACTAGGAGTGTACTCGATGATAAACCACCTCGGCTGCCAAAAAAGTTAACCGCGGAAGTTCTCAAAGATTTGAAAAATCGTTTGACTCAGTCACCTGAAAAATCGCATTAACTGAGGTGCAAATGTAACTTTTCCGTAGCTCTGAAAACAGTAGTTAATGGTTAGCCCAGCTTGCGATGATAATCTTCTAAGCGATTTTTTAGGTGATTGAGTCAAACGATTTTTCAAATCTTCGAGAACTTCCGCGGTTAACTTTGTTGGCTGGCGAGGTGGTTTCTCATCGAGTACACTCCTAGTTCTATGAAATTTATTTATCAAACGCAATATTGACGATTTATTCGGAACGGTAGAACGGGGAAATTCAACTGAAAGTTATCTTGCACACATTTGTAAGATTTACTCGCTATGTAAGTCTCTGCAATAAACACGCGCTCTTCCTTGGAAAAAACCATTGCTGACACAATGTAACGAAACGCCTGCTGTCACCACACTAATGCTTGACTGGAACATTTTAACTGTCTTTGGTAGTTGGCCTTGAGTACACTGTTGCTAACATACCGATTGGGGGACAGAAAATTTACCGATTTATTACTTCTATCTTCTTATAATCAGGATTGCGTTCTTAATAAAACAACCGTTATTATCAGGTTCATTATCTACATTGGGAAGAGAAAGTTGTGTAAGTGTTTTACACCAGATTTTTTTAGGTTTGTATTGTTGTTGTTTAGGTCATCAGCCGAAAGGCTGCTTTGAACCTGTTGAGGTTTTAACTAAGTAAAATGAGGAGTGAGGTGGTTTACCATTACCTTCCTCACTGAGTGGAAAAGTATGTTTATCAGCATGCCGGGCGCTCTGAAAAGCACATATTTTCCACTGTGCAAATGACACCTTCACTTCATTCACTACAGGGTCTGCCTGTACAATGAAATTGATTACTTTCAGAAGAGATATCTCTGATTAGTGTCTTTTACACCTTTACCTCTTCTTTTCTAAAATGATTCAGTCATTTAATTGGCTGACCATGTGATAAGAAACAAAACTATTTATTTTAGCCCAGTAATTAACAGATTGAGTGTAAATAATTTGACACTCCACCTGTCTGTTATGGGCGAAGTTTTGTATTATAAATGCTTTTAGCCATAACAGGCAGGTGGGGTTTTTAATTATTTACATTCTATTTGTTAGTTTCAGGGTCACAAAAATAGTTTTTTCTTATCACATGAGTGAAGCATTCAACAACAGAACATGAAGGCATATACGTGCTAAAGTCATCTCCTATATCATACAGTTGGACCCTGCGGTGAATGAAGTGAAGGTGTAATTTGTAAACCACCTAAATTCTTTGTTTTACTTAGTAAAGCCTCTCTCTGGTTATTGACCTAAACAACAAATAAGTATTTTAATGATATAAGTAGAACGTATACTTACAATTGTTGTTACTTGTAATGAAACCACATTTAAACGTTGAACACAAAACATATTAAACAAAGTGTAGTGAACAACCATGAAACCAATTTGTTTATGATACGTTGCATAAGACAAACCAGAAATAACACCGTACGTTTTCATAACATATAATACAATCAAAATCCTGTATAAACAATAATTTAACTTTTCAACTAAATATGTTAATCTGAGAAATATATCTCTGTATTTATCCAAATGCAATTTTATCAAAATCGGATCGCTTTCTGAAACGATAATTTCAGAAAAAATGGTCGAAAATGATTTCGTAAATGCTTTATTACGTATCGTGACTTCATCCATTAAAACTGAAACCAGGGTTTCTAAACTGTAAATGATTATCAAAGGTAACTCGAAGCATCCAAAAACGGAGAAAATACATTTGATGTAGGTTTCAGTGGAATCGGTCGATGAACATAGCGAAACACTGTCTGTAATTATAAAATTTGTTACGAGTAAAAATATTAAAAAAATTGCAAATTTTGTATGATATTTTTTCTTTTTTAAAACAATTCTAGTCTGTAAAGTTTTCAAATGCAGATCGATGTTATGAATCGATTTAATTAAATCTAAAAATATTCGTTCACGAAATTGAACTATAGTGACGGATATGGTGGTCGTAATTAACCAAGTAATCGAATCAGAACTCATATACTTATCGTGCGTGTAAGCCACGTAACATTTATAACTCCAAAAAACTGTTAATATGTACAAAAAATATTTCAATACTTTTTTAACTCCAAAATTTTGGTAATATAAATTATTTATCTGTACGTCATTATTTTTAAAATTAATTTCCGGGAAAAATCCGAATATTTTACAAGTATTTATAATCGGATAAATATCGTGTAAAAACATTCCTAATCTGTCTTCGTACATAAATTCAAATTTCATAATCAGTTGTTTTTTGTTTGTGTTCAGAAAAGGTTTCTTTTTGCGATGTGAAAATAATATAAACAAATAAAAGTACTACTCGGTTAAATGAATAAAATTTCAATTTCAGTAGGCCTAATGTTGTTATATAAATTAAATTGACACAGCTCAGCGTATAACTAATTCAGTAACAACCATTTAATTTAATTTCATTTTCAGTGAGTCTTCAATCAAAAATCAATCTCAATAAAACTATATTTATCTATATTGGGCAAGAGAAAGTTGTGTGAGTGTTTCACACCTGTTTTTTTTTAAATTTTTGTATTGTAAATGTCTTTCCTCATAACAGGTAGGTGGAGTGTTAAATTATCTACACTCGATCTGTTAGTTGCAGGGCTAGAAAAAATAGTTGTGTTTCTTATCACATGGTCACCCAATTATATTACTGAAGGATTTAACAACAAAACAGTACAGGTGTACTGTGACACTACTATCGGTTTCATAATCATAGACACCCGAGTTTGAATCCTTGCATCTCCAAAACTATGTGTCGAATTTTAACATACTTTACATCAAAATTTAGCTCATTTTATTTTGCGTTGACCCATAATAATTTTATATTTTTAATCTCGTTTAAAAATTGCCATATCGAGGTTGGAATAAAATAAGACACGGTTTTTTGCTACCGAAACAAATTTCATACGTTTAGAGGCGTGTAACTCGATAATTATTAGACCGAAAAGTTTGAATGTCATGTCCGCTGAAATTCATGGGAAGGTTGTGTTCTCGTAGAAAAATTTTTTTTTTTATTAAAATAGCGGCCTTAATATGGATTTTAAGGCAAAAATGAAGCCTGTATAATCAAAAATTATAGAACATTTAAAAACCTCTAACTTTTTTTTGAAACATTGTTTTGTACAACGCTTAATTTAGCAACAATTAGTGATTTTCTGTTATTTTTTAATAAAACCGGTAAAAATGGGATTTTTTTAAAGATTGCGTCCTTAGCATTTTACGATAAAACTGTGTATTAAAGTTACAGGTAATAAAAACACCTACAACTTTTATTTCATACACTTTTCTCAACAGAGCCTAGTTAAGAGGCAATTACAGATTTTCCGTATTTTCAAGTCAAACAGAGGTTGATTTCCATTTCGCGTCATTCAATCATGATTAAAATTAGGTTATAATTTTCATTTTATATTGTCTACTCATGATTTAAAGTAGGGTATAACGGGTGTTTTATTAAAGACGCAACCCTGATTATAAGAAGATAGAAGTTATACATCGGTAAATTTTCTGTCCCCCTATCGGTATGTTGGCAACAGTATACTCAAGGCCAACTATCTAAGACAGTTAAAATGTTCCAGTCAACCATTAGTGTGGTGACAGCAGTCGTTTCGTGATATTGTCTCAGCAATGGTTTTTTCCAAGGAAGAACGCGTGTTTATTGTAGAGACTTACATAGCGAGTAAATCTTACAAATGTGTGCAAGATAAGTTTCAAATGAAATTTACCCGTTCTACCGTTCCGAATAAATCGTCAATATTGCGTTTGATAAATAAATTCCGCGCCCATAACAGACAGGTGGAGTGTCAAATTATTTACATTCAATCTGTTCGTTGCAGGGCTAAAATAAATAGTTCTGTTTCTTATCACATGGTCAGCCAATTAATGACTGAATCATTTAAGAACAGAAGAGGTAGAGGTGTAAAAGATACTAATCAGAGATCTCCTCTGAAAGTAATGAATTTCATTATACAGCCAGACCCTGTGGTGAATGAAGTGAAGGTGTCATTTACAGAGTGGAAAATTTGCTTTTCAGAGGGCCCGGCATGCTGATAAGCATACTTTTCCACTCAGTGAGAAAGGCAATGGTAAACCACCTCACTCCTCGTTTTACTTAGTAAAACTTCTACAGGTTCAAACCAGCCTTTCGGCTGATGACCTAAACAACAACAAATAAATTCCGTAGAACTAGGAGTGTACTCGATGATAAACCACCTCGGCAGCCAAAAAAGTTAACCGCGGAAGTTCTCAAAGATTTGAAAAATCGTTTGACTCAGTCACCTGAAAAATCGCATTAACTAAGGTGCAAATGTAACTTTTCCGTAGCTCTGAAAACAGTAGTTAATGGTTAGCCCAGCTTGCGATGATAATCTTCTAAGCGATTTTTTAGGTGATTGAGTCAAACGATTTTTCAAATCTTCGAGAACTTCCGCGGTTAACTTTGTTGGCTGGCGAGGTGGTTTCTCATCGAGTACACTCCTAGTTCTATGAAATTTATTTATCAAACGCAATATTGACGATTTATTCGGAACGGTAGAACGGGGAAATTCAACTGAAAGTTATCTTGCACACATTTGTAAGATTTACTCGCTATGTAAGTCTCTGCAATAAACACGCGCTCTTCCTTGGAAAAAACCATTGCTGACACAATGTAACGAAACGCCTGCTGTCACCACACTAATGCTAGACTGGAACATTTTAACTGTCTTTGGTAGTTGGCCTTGAGTACACTGTTGCTAACACACCGATTGGGGGAAAGAAAATTTACCGATTTATTACTTCTATCTTCTTATAATCAGGATTGCGTTCTTAATAAAACAACCGTTATTATCAGGTTCATTGTCTACATTGGGAAGAGAAAGTTGTGTGAGTGTTTTACACTAACCTGCTGACACCTGCTGTCACCACACTAATGCTAGACTGGAACATTTTAACTGTCTTTGGTAGTTGGCCTTGAGTACACTGTTGCTAACATACCGATTGGGGGAAAGAAAATTTACCGATTTATTACTTCTATCTTCTTATAATCAGGATTGCGTTCTTAATAAAACAACCGTTATTATCAGGTTCATTGTCTACATTGGGAAGAGAAAGTTGTGTGAGTGTTTTACACTAACCTGCTGACACCTGCTGTCACCACACTAATGCTAGACTGGAACATTTTAACTGTCTTTGGTAGTTGGCCTTGAGTACACTGTTGCTAACATACCGATTGGGGGAAAGAAAATTTACCGATTTATTACTTCTATCTTCTTATAATCAGGATTGCGTTCTTAATAAAACAACCGTTATTATCAGGTTCATTGTCTACATTGGGAAGAGAAAGTTGTGTGAGTGTTTTACACCAGATTTTTTTAGTTTTGTATTGTTGTTGTTTAGGTCATCAGCCGAAAGGCTGCTTTGAACCTGTTGAGGTTTTACTAAGTAAAATGAGGAGTGAGGTGGTTTACCTTTACCTTCCTCACTGAGTGGAAAAGTATGTTTATCAGCATGCCGGGCCCTCTGAAAAGCACATATTTTCCACTGTGCAAATGACACCTTCACTTCATTCACTACAGGGTCTGCCTGTAGAATGAAATTGATTACTTTCAGAAGAGATATCTCTGATTAGTGTCTTTTACACCTTTACTTCTTCTTTTCTAAAATGATTCAGTCATTTAATTGGCTGACCATGTGATAAGAAACAAAACTATTTATTTTAACCCAGTAACTAACAGATTGAGTGTAAATAATTTGACACTCCACCTGTCTGTTGTGGGCGAAGTTTTGTATTATAAATGCTTTAAGCCATAACAGGCAGGTGGGGTTTTTAATTATTTACACTCTATCTGTTAGTTTCAGGGTCACAAAAATAGTTTTTTCTTATCACATGAGTGAAGCATTCAACAACAGAACATGTAGGCATATACGTGCTAAAGTCATCTCCTATATCATACAGTTGGACTCTGCGGTGAATGAAGTGAAGGTGTCATTTGTAAACCACCTAAATACTTTGTTTTACTTAGTAAAGCCTCTCTCTGGTTGTTGACCTAAACAACAAATAAGTATTTTAATGATATAAGTAGAACGTATACTTACAATTGTTGTTACTTGTAATGAAACCACATTTAAACGTTGAACACAAAACATATTAAACAAAGTGTACTGAACAACCATGAAACCAATTTGTTTATGATACGTTGCATAAGACAAACCAGAAATAACACCGTACGTTTTCATAACATATAAAACAATCAAAATCCTGTATAAACAATAATTTAACTTTTCAACTAAATATGTTAATCTGAGAAATATATCTCTGTATTTATCCAAATGCAATTTTATCAAAATAGGATCGCTTTCTGAAACGATAATTTCAGAAAAAATGGTCGAAAATGATTTCGTAAATGCTTTATTACGTATCGTGACTTCATCCATTAAAACTGAAACCAGGGTTTCTAAACTGTAAATGATTATCAAAGGTAACTCGAAGCATCCAAAAACGGAGAAAATACATTTGATGTAGGTTTCAGTGGAATCGGTCGATGAACATAGCGAAACACTGTCTGTAATTATAAAATTTGTTACGAGTAAAAATATTAAAAAAATTGCAAATTTTGTATGATATTTTTTCTTTTTTATAACAATTCTAGTCTGTAGAGTTTTCAAATGCAGATCGATGTTATGAATCGATTTAATTAAATCTAAAAATATTCGTTCACGAAATTGAACTATAGTGACGGATATGGTGGTCGTAGTTAACCAAGTAATCGAATCAGAACTCATATACTTATCGTGCGTGTAAGCCACGTAACATTTATAACTCCAAAAAACTGTTAATATGTACAAAAAATATTTCAATACTTTTTTAACTCCAAAATTTTGGTAATATAAATTATTTATCTGTACGTCATTATTTTTAAAATTAATTTCCGGGAAAAATCCAAATATTTTACAAGTATTTATAATCGGATAAATATCGTGTAAAAACATTCCTAATCTGTCTTCGTACATAAATTCAAATTTCATAATCAGTTTTTTTTGTTTGTGTTCAGAAACGGTTTCTTTTTGCGATGTGAAATTAATATAAACAAATAAAAGTACTACTCGGTTAAATGAATAAATTTTCAATTTCAGTAGGCCTAATGTTGTTATATAAATTAAATTGACACAGCTCAGCGTATAACTAATTCAGTAACAACCATTTAATTTAATTTCATTTTCAGTGAGTCTTCAATCAAAAATCAATCTCAATAAAACTATATTTATCTATATTGGGCAAGAGAAAGTTGTGTGAGTGTTTCACACCTGTTTTTTTTTAAATTTTTGTATTGTAAATGTCTTTCCTCATAACAGGTAGGCGGAGTGTTAAATTATCTACACTCGATCTGTTAGTTGCACGGCTAGAAAAAATAGTTGTGTTTCTTATCACATGGTCACCCAATTATATTACTGAAGGATTTAACAACAAAACAGTACAGGTGTACTGTGACACTACTATCGGTTTCATAATCATAGACACCCGAGTTTGAATCCTTGCATCTTCAAAACTATGTGTCGAATTTTAACATACTTTACATCAAAATTTAGCTCATTTTATTTTGCGTTGACCCATAATAATTTTATATTTTTAATCTCGTTTAAAAATTGCCATATCGAGGTTGGAATAAAATAAGACACGGTTTTTTGCTGTTGTTGTTTAGGTCAACAGCCGAAAGGCTGGTTTGAACCTCTGGAGGTTTTACTAAGTAAAACGAGGAGTAAGGTGGTTTACCATTGCCTTCCTCACTGAGTGGAAAAGTACGCTTATCAGCATGCCGGGCCCTCTGAAAAGCACATATTTTCCACTCTGTAAATGACACCTTCACTTCATTCACCACAGGGTCTGGCTGTACAATGAAATTCATTACTTTCAGAGAAGATAACTCTGATTAGTGTCTTTTACACCTCTACCTCTTCTGTTCTTAAATGATTCAGTCATTTAATTGACTGACCATGTGATAAGAAACAGAACTATTTATTTTAGCCCTGCAACTAACAGATTGAGTGTAAAATTTGAGCGCAACAAATTTCATACGTTTAGAGGCGTGTAACTCGATAATTATTAGACCGAAAAGTTTGAAATTTTAACACAACATAGACAATATTGTATTCTTGCACCGTGTACGAAATTTCAATTTGTACGTTACTTAAATTTTGATTTATTAACAATATTCTGAACCCTTTCTATCTCGGTAACCGCTCGATCGTTCGGCACGGGCAAAGTATCGTTTTATTCAGCGTAAAAAACTTACTACAAATATGTTAATAACATGAAATATTGATTGGCCAATTTTGTGGTAAAATTTTTAAAATGTTGAAAAATAGACTTGGTCATGAGGGGGTGGGCACTACTATCCATGTTCCCAGTTTGAGTACGTGACACCTGTAGGGCTGTCTACCTGAATTGACAGACTGCATTGTCAATTCAGATAGACAGTCAGATTCCGGCAACATGGGTAGTAGCGCCCTCCCCCCGCATTACCAAGTCTATTTTTCAACACTTTATTAAAAATTCTATCAAAACATTGGCCAATAAATATTTCATGTCATTAACATATTTGTAGTAAGTTTTTTACGCTGAATAAAACGATAGTTTGCACGTGCTGAACGATCGAGCGGTTACCGATATAGAAAGGGTTCAGAAAATTGTTAATAAATCAAAATTTAAGTAACGTACAAATTTTTAATTTCGTACACGGTGCAAGAATATAATTGTCTATGTTGTTTTAAAATTTCAAACTTTTCGGTCTAATAATTATTGAGTTACACGCCTCTAAACGCATGAAATTTGTTGCGGTAGCAAAAAAACCGGGTCTTTTTTCTTCCAACCCCGATATGGCAATTTGTAAACAAGATTAAAAATATAAAATTATTATGGTCAACGCAAAATAAAATGAGCTAAATTTTGATGTAAAGTGTATTGAAATTCGACTCATAGTTTTGTAGATGCTTTGGGTTGAAACTCGGGTGTCTATGATTTTTGTTTAGGTCATCAGCCAAAAGGCTGGTTTGAACCTGTAGAGGTTTTACTAAGTAAATCGAGGAGTGAGGTGGTTTACCATTGCCTTCCTCACTGAGTGGAAAAGTATGCTTATCAGCATGCCGGGCCCTCTGAAAAGCACATATTTTCCACTCTGCAAATGACACCTTCACTTCATTCACCACAGGGTCTGGCTGTACAATGAAATTCATTACTTTCAGAGGAGATAACTCTGATTAGTGTCTTTTACACCTCTACCTCTTCTGTTCTTAAATGATTCAGTCATTTAATTGGCTGACCATGTGATAAGAAACAGAACTATTTATTTTAGCCCTGCAATTAACAGATCGAGTGTAAATAATTTGACACTCCACCTGCCTGTTATGGGCAATGTCTATGATTATGAAACTGTTAGTAGTCACCGTTATCTCATATATCATAATACAGTTGGACCCTGTGGTGAATGAAGTGAACGTGTCATTTGCAGGGTGGAAATTATATAAAACGGCTCCTACGATGTTTTTTTATTAATAGCCTAATTTTTGCCCATAACAGACAGGTGGTGTGTCAAATTATTTACACTCAATCTGTTAGTTGCAGGGCTAAAATAAATAACGGGTGATTCAAAAAGAGCGCCGGTTTTTAAACGGCTGGTAAATTTTTGTTTATCGGTTGGCAACATTGTTAGACCTCATTTCTATTTCGGAGAACATTCCGATTGACGATTCAGTTGTAGTTTCTCTTGTTCGCAGTGTAGTACTCTCGCAGTCTGTGTCTAACCATGGAGAAGTTTACTATTGCACAACGAGTGTTAATCGTCAAAACATTTTAACAGAGTGGAGAGAGTTATGCGGCTACTGTCAGGCGACTTCGCGGTACTCTAGGACGTAATGAAGCACCGAATGAATCAACAGTTCGCAGGCTCATGAAAAAGTTTTTTGAGACGGGTTCAACAGTCGACCTTAAAAGTTCTGGACGTCGTCGTTCTGGCCGAACTGAGCAGAACGTTGCGTTGGTTCGTGACAGTGTGGCTGTTACCGATACCGTACGATGATTAGGGAGTTTTTGTGGCGTCATTTGGATGGAATGGACATTGACGAGTTGTGGTTTCAGCAGGATGGTGCCACCTGTCACGCTGCACGAGAAACAATGTTGTTGCTCCGAGAACGGTTCCAGGATCGCATCATTTCTCGTAATTCCGACCATCAATGGCCACCAAGGTCGTGTGACTTGACGCCTTGTGACTTTCATCTTTGGGGTCATCTGAAGTCATTGGTGTATGCCAATAAACCCCGAAACATCAATGACTTGAAGGAGGAAATTCGACGGGTTATCGGGCAAATGGAAGTCGAAACTTGTCGTGCAGTGATATCCAATTTCATGGACAGAGTTGATGCGTTCCAGCGCAGTAGAGGAGGACACATGCATGACATCATTTTCATACATAAAATCGGAAGGAAAGATGAACTTGCTGATGTATTTATTTTCAGTTTTTCAATAAAATAAATCTCTTAATTTGATATATCAAAACCGGCGCTCTTTTTGAATCACCCTATAGTTCTGTTTCTTATCACATGGTCAGCCAATTAAATGACTGAATCATTTAAGAACAGAAGAGGTAGAGGTGTAAAAGACACTAATCAGAGTTATCTCGTCTGAAAGTAATGGATTTCATTATACAGCCAGACCCTGTGGTGAATGAAGTAAAAGTGTCATTTGCAGAGTGGAAAATATATGCTTTTCAGAGGGCCGGGCATGCTGATAAGTGTACTTTTCCACTCAGTGAGGCAATGTTAAACCACCTCACTCCTCATTTTACTTAGTAAAACCTCAACAGGTTCAAACCAGCCTTTTGGCTGATGACCTAAACGACAACACAGCCTCATTTACTACATTTACGAGTATAATGTAGAAAACGTTTAGAAGTTAACCGCTGCCAAAAGTTACTCTTCTGCTTAATTAACCCTCGATCAAAATTGAACTACCGTTCCAAAATTTTAATGAACAAAACCCTTTTGAGACCGATCTGTACTTATGGTGTCCAGCTCTTTGGAGTAGCGGCAGGCAGTAATTTAAAGTCGATCCAGGCATTTCAATCAAAATTCTTAAGACTTGCTTCTGATGCTCCTTTTTATGTAAGCAATAAAAACCTCCACGACGATTTCAAAATTCCGACAGTTAAGGAGCTAACCGCGTCCTTGTATAGTAAATCTCACGAACGACTAAGTGACCATCCAAACTAACTAGCCCGTCATCTAGCTACAAGGAACTTCTCACCTTTTCGACGTCTCAAGCGAAAATGGAGTAGAGACCTCTTTGTCTGAATAACGGATAATACCCGTAGTTATAAACGGAGAATGTATTACTGGGTCCCTCTTCTCCCCACCATCATTTAAATATCTCATACAGAAATTGTGCAGCTCAATGTATAGTACCGTAATAAAATAAAAGACAAAAAAAGTTCTACAAGATAGGGTGAGCGCCATGTCTGCTCAAATTCTTGGAAAGGCTGTTTTTTCGTAACATTTTTTGTTACGATTGCGGCTTCAATATGCATTTTAGCGTAATAATGTATAATAAAAGTCGTAAAAAATTTAAAAAACTACGACTTTTATTTAAAACATTTTTTTATATAACACTTAGGTTAGCGATAATATTAGTGAGTTTCTAAATTTTTCCCTGAAAATTTGTAATAAGTGGATTTTTTAAGATTTCGGCCGTAGTATGCATTTTTCGACAAAAGTGTATAAATAAAATTTTTGGAAATTGAACGATCTAAAACTTTTATTTAGAGAATTTTTCTCTACAGAGCCTAATTTAGCGTGAATGAGTGATTATCCGTATTATTTAGCCAAACTAAGGTTATTTTTCATTTTGCATCATTCTCGTGATTAAAATTAGATTATGTTTTTGAGGTTAGTTTTTTGTGTGTTTATAATGTTTTATTTTTAATATATTAGGTTATACTATTATTCATTATTTGGATTGACAAGAAAAAGTTGTGTGAGTTTTTCACACCAGAGTTTTGTTAGATGTGAACCCGAGGCGTGCCGGACTAACGAGAAGTTTCTGTAGTTCGAATTAGTGAGGTTGCAGTGAAGTTTGAATTTTATCTTTAGTCTTTCAGTTTTACCCAAAGGTTCGAAATTAAATGACTAAATTCACTGTAATATTAGATAATTTTATTTTAATTTTTTAAATGAATTTTACAAAAATGTTTGTTGTAAATTAAACAAAGTATATATAAATTGGTGTCGATGACGAAGAGGTAAAGTAGTAGACAGCAAAGTTGGTGGTCGCATGTTAAATTCCAAGCAAGGCACACGATGATTGAAATCACCTTTGATGATACTTTCTTTATTAGGTTAGACGCCACAAGATCGCACCGCAGGTCGGTGAAGGGCGACCGACCCCAGTTGTCCGCACTTGATGACACACTTTACTCTATCCCATGGAACAGTGCAGCACGTCAAAACATAAATCTCTAATGTGTGTACGTTGCAATCTGTTCAATTGAGAACAATAAGCAACCCCATGACCCAATGAGATGAGGATGATGAGTATGAAGTGTAAATGAGCTGTAGTCTTGTACAGACTCAGGTCGACCATTCCTGAGAGAGTATGGTTAATTGAACCCCAACCATCAAAGTACACCGGTAACCACTGTCTAGCATTCAAATCCGTATAAAAGTAACTACCTTTAGTAGGATTTGAACCAGGAACCTTCGTCTCCGAAAATCAGCTGTTAAACAGCTGATTTTGGCGACGACTTTACCTCTAGACCAACCCGGTGGGTTAAAAACATATATGTATTAAAATATTATGATTGAACTTAGCGCGATCCATTCGAGTTACAAAAAATGTTCTTCGATTATATCAGATGAAACTTGCTGTATACTAAGTGAAACATATGCTAAATACAAAATACGACACTACCAGTAGAAAGAATTCATTGAGTAGGCCTATTATAAAACATCCGGTCTGTCGCCGGTTGTTTTCACTGAAGGCGTTGGTAGAGTGAAACATGATTATGCATCCTTTTTACTGACTTTCAACCTGTAGTCTGTTCATATTTGGTGCACAGTTCAGTGGGATATGCTATAGTAGTTCAGTATTATTTATGAAGCTCCATGTAGTTGTTTGGTTGCGAAAAATGTTAGAATTAAAAAAAAGTGAATTAGGGATGATAGCACTTGCATTATTGCATTAGAAGAAGATGTTAGTGGCGAACAAATCATCTCAGAAATTCTCTATTCTCTATTCCTGTATTTTTAATTAGATTGGTCATACAATACAGAAAACAATCTCAACTCCTCAATTCATTTCGTTACGTTCGTTAATAGTATATAATATATGAAAATAATAATATATAGAAAGGAAATTATTGTTTTCATGTCGATTTTTCGAAATCGAGTTTTCAACGGATCTCCACGTTTTCAGACCCCGAACCCAAAAAACATGTTTTTAGCGATTGGTGTGTGTGTGTGTGTGTGTGTGTGTGTGTGTGTGTGTGTGTGTGTGTGAACAGAATATCTCAAGAACAGAAAATAGTACGAACTTGAAACTTAAGTTAGATACCACTAGAGGACCCGACACGAACATTTTCATTAAAATCGGTCAATCGGAAGTAGTTTATTCGTGTAATTTTTCACTTTTTACGATTTTCTCAAAAACGGTTCCTACGATCTTTTTTAAAATCGCCTTATTTATTCAATTTTTTATGCTGTACAAGATAGGTAGGCGCCATGTCTGCTGAAATTCTTGGAGAGATTGATTTCTCGTAAAAACTGTTTTCTAAAGATTTCGACTTTCATATGCATTTTAGCCCAAAAAAATGTGTAGGCTATATTAAATGTTGTAGAGAATTTAAAATCCTACTACTTTTATTTCAAACATTTTTTTGTACAATAGTTAGTTTAGCAGTAATTAGCGATTTTCTGTTTCCTCACGAAAACGTGTAAAAAAAATTGATTTTTTTTAAAGATTTCAGCATTAGTATGCATTTTACGAAAAAAATACACATTCAGATTTATATTAAATTACACTAAATTTATAGTAAACAGACCTTTAACTTTTATTTAAGCATTTTTCTCTACAGAGCCTAGTTTATCGTGAAAGAGTGATTTCCCTTATTTTTAAGCCAAACTGATGTCGATTTTCATTTTGCGTCTTTCTGTCATAATTAAAACTAGGTTACGTTCATTGAGGTTAGGTTTTTTGTTTATTACTTTCTCTTGCCTATATTCATGAATACATAGGAAGGAAAGTATTGTTTTCATGTCGATTTTTCAAAATCGAGTTTTCACCGGATCTATACGTTTTCAGACCCCCTGAACCCAAAAAGCATGTTTTTAGCGATTGGTCTGTGTGTGTGTGTGTGTGTGTGTGTGTGTGTGTGTGTGTGTGTGTGTGTGTGTGTGTGTGTGTGTGTGTGTGTGTGTACAAAATATCTTAAGAACGGAACATCGTACGAACTTGAAACTTGAAACTTAAGTTACATACCCTTACCGAACCCGACACGAACATTTTTATTAAAATCGGTCAACCGGAAGTAGTAGTTCATTCGTATAATTTTTAACTTATTTGCGATTTTCTCAAAAACTGGTCTTACGGTTTTTTTAAAAATTGCCTCATTTACTCAATTTTTTATTCTCTACAAGATAGGGTAGTTGTCTTGTTTGCTGAAATTCTTGGTAAGGGTGTTTTTACTTAAAAAAAGTGTTTTTTTAAGATTACGGCTTTAATATGTATTATAGCGCACAAATTTATATAATAAAAGTTGTAGAAAATTTAAAATTCTACAACTTTTATTTCAAACATTTTTTTTGTATAACGCTTAGTTTAGCGGTAATTAGGGATTTTCTGTTTTTTCTCACGAAAACGTGTTAAAAATCTTTTTTTTTAAGATTTCGGTCTTAGTATTCATTTTATGACAAAAGTGTTTAAAATCAAATTTATAGGAAATTAAACGATCTGCAACTTTTATTTAGAGCATTTTTCTCTACAGAGAGTAGTTTAGTGTGAAAGAGTGATTTTCCGTATTTTTAAGCCAAACTGAGGTTGATTTTCATTTTGCGTCTTTCATATATGATCAAAATTAGGTTATGTTTATTGAGTTTAGTTTTTTGTTTATTTATAATGTTTTATTACTATTGTTAGGTTTATTGTTAATTATTTGCATTGGCAAGAGAAAGTCGTGTGAGTGTTTCACACCAGATTTTTTCTAATGTTTTATTGCTAATGTTAGGTTATATTGTTTATTATTTGCATTGGCAAGAGAAAGTTGTGTGAGTAATTCACACCAGATTTTTGATGCTAATTTTGATACTTTTTTTAAAAAAATATTGTACGAATAAAAAAATAAACTCGAACACTGTGTACCGCACACTGCCCGTGTCCGTTGGTTAGGGTGCGGTGAGGTGGTGCTAATCTCTCTCCTCGTGACGCCAGACGCATGTCTGGCAGTCACGCGGTGCGGTCTTGTGGGGTCCAACCTATAAACGAAAAGTTTAAAAATTGAATTATAAGTTATGTGGAAATCCGTTGGTCATTTTCTAAACGTTCGTAATAAATTGAAGTAAGAGTACGCTGCCTTTATTATCTGAAAAAAAAAATAAATAGAATCCTCAATTTATTGGAAAGCGGTTATCATGCGTGGAAATATTAGAAGACTACTGTATTACCGATACAATACTTATCTATGAAGACAATACGTGATGACAATAAAAATAATAAATTGTTGTTTGAAACTCTACAGGAGTATTCTTATCAGCATGCCAGGGTCTCTGAAAAGCAACTAGAGCAGCGGTTCCTAAACTTCTATCTTTTACGCCCCCTTTTGCCAAAAAGAAAACTTCTCACGCCCCCTTACACAATTTTATTAGGCAATGAAAAATTACGTATTACATTGAATAACCATACATTTATTTTTTTATTTTTTGTAGCATTAGAAGTTGCAATTTAATTTTAACAAGAGACAAAATATATCAGTGGATGGATGACCTTGCATTTTATTTTTTTTTAAAGGTTGATTATTAGAAAGTGCACAACGTAAATCATTGATAAACCCAACATTACACCGATGCTTTGTTTTTATTGTAACAAGTGCTGAAAACACTTTTTCGCACAGATAGGTGCTTGATAAAGATAATTACAATTACTGCCGCTTGCTGTTATATACTGGGGTAAACTTGGTAATACTTAACCCAAAATGATGTTTTGTCAATTTTATCGAAATCGTTTTTCGCAGCAGAAACATTTTTTATTTCTAAAACTTGTTTTTTAAGTAATTCAGGCAGGAAGTCTATGTTGACACTGAAGGATCCGTTGTTGTTGTTGTTTAGGTCAACAGCCGAAAGGCTGGTTTGAACCTCTAGAGGTTTTACTAAGTAAAACGAGGAGTAAGGTGGTTTACCATTGCCTTCCTCACTGAGTAGAAAATTACGCTTATCAGCATGCCGGGCCCTCTGAAAAGCACATATTTTCCACTCTGTAAATGACACCTTCACTTCATTCACCACAGGGTCTGGTTGTACAATGAAATTCATTACTTTCAGAGAAGATAACTCTGATTAGTGTCTTTTACACCTCTACCTCTTCTGTTCTTAAATGATTCAGTCATTTAATTGACTGACCATGTGATAAGAAACAGAACTATTTATTTTAGCCCTGCAACGAAGGATCCGTTATGGAGGGTAAAGCTATCTAGAAGTCCCGCGCCCTCCTTGACGTGTCTTCACGCCTCCCTTGGTGGGCGCGCCCCCCACTTTGGAAACCGTTGATCTAGAGTCTGTCTACGCTAGTACTCCGACGTAGGCAACCAGCAATACAAGTGAGCATGCGCATTAATTAAAAATACGCACAGCATGATAAAAAAAAATTCCATACAATACTTATTCACTCTAAGCTTAAAATCAGTTCAGTAGTTTCTGAGATTACCTCACACACACAAACAAACAGACGTTTCTTCTTTATTATATTAGTATAGATTGCATGTTAACGCGCTCTATAATCGATGTGTTCAGTACGAGATGCAACACACGAGTGAACTACGGCGGTTTTTATACGCATGCGTGCGTAATGATTGTCAAGCTGATACATTCGTACAATCTGACAACGCTGGCAAATGTTCTGATTGGAACAGCAGAGCTCATCAACCGTGAAAGGCATTATAGTTCTTTTTTACTTTCTCATGCCTATATGAATATATAGGAAAGAAAATTATTGTTTTCATGTCGATTTTTAGAAATCGAGTTTTCACCGGATCTACACGTTTTCAGATCCCCTGAACCACAAAACCATGTTTTTAGCGATTGGTCTGTGTGTGTGTGAACAGAATATCTCAAGAACGGAACATCGTACGAACTTGAAACTTAAGTTACATAGACCCTACCACTACCGGACCCGACACTTTTCATCAAAATCGGTCAACCGGACATACTAGTTTATTCGTGTAATTTTTCACTTTTTTGCGATTTTCTCAAAAACTGGTCCTACGGTGTTTTTAAAAATCGCCTGGTTTACTCAATTTTTTCTGCTCTACAAGATAGGGTAGGCGCCATGTTTGTTGACATTCTTGGTGAGGCTGTTTTTACGTAAAAAAATTGTTTTTTTAAGATTACGGCTTTAATATGTATTATATAGCCCAAAAATTTATATAATAAAAAATGTAGAAAATTTAAAATTCTACAACTTTTATTTCTAACATTTTTTTGTATAACGCTCACTTTAGCGGTAATTAGGGCTTTTCTGTTTTTTCTCACGAAAACGTGTGAAAAATCGATTTTTTTAAGATTTCGGCCTTAGTATTCATTTTATGACAAAAAAGTATATAATCGAATTTATAGAAAATTAAAAGATCTACAACTTTTATTTAGCGCATTTTTCTCTACAGAACCTAGTTTAGCGTGAAAGAGTGATTTTCCGTATTTTAAGGCAAACTGAGATCGATTTTCATTTTGCGTCTTTCATGTATGATTAAAATTAGGTTATGTTTATTGAGGTTAATATTTTGTTTATTTCTAATGTTTTGTTACTAATGTTAGGTTTATTGTTAATTATTTGCACTGGCAAGAGAAAGTTGTGTGATTGTTTCACACCAGATTTTTCTAATTAAGTTAAACATAGTATTTTAAAATGAATACGTACAGATGTGAAATTGTTGAAATTTACTACATAAAGCCCATAAGGAGTGATTTCAAAGTTGTTCTTAGCTCTTGTCATCATTATTAACAAAGATTTCTTAAACCATAAGGGCTTGTCAATCCAGCGGAATTCATACAACGCATTTCTTAAATGTTCACTCTAAACAAACAATAAAAAAATTTATTAACACATGTTTTGAATCGATAATAATTTTCATCTGTCAAACTATTCAGAAGTTCGGTAAATATTGGAAGTAAAAATCTGGTGTGAAACTATCACACGAGTTTCTCTTGTTAATGTATATCGTGACAATATCTAAAGGGAATGTGTGTTCGAAAATTTTCGAGGAGGACGGAGATATTAAAAATGTTAACGTAGATAATAAGAGTGATAAATAGGTTTTCCAAGAAATAGAAGTCGGGTACCCATTTAGAAAATTGGCCTTTTTGTAACAACTTTTATTCAATCTTAATTTGTTTACAGTTTGTTAAGATTATCTAGAAGCCGTCAGAAGGATTTTTCATTTTACTTTCTTTTGCCTATATGAATATATAGGGAGAAAATTTTCTGAGAATATTCTGAGAATATTCGGGAGAATATAGGGAGAGTTTTCATGTCGATTTTTCGAAATCGAGTTTTCACCGGATCTACACGTTTTCAGACCCCTGGACCCAAAAACCATGTTTTTAGCGATTGGTGTGTGTGTGTGTGTGTGTGTGTGTGTGTGTGTGTGTGTGTGTGTGTGTGTGTGTGTGTGTGTGTGTGTGTGTGTGCGTGTGTGTGTGTGTGTGTGTGTGTGAAAAATATCTCAAGAACGAAACATTGTACGAACTTAAAACTTGAAACTTAGGTTCGATAGAGGACTCGACACAAACATTTTCATCAAAATCGGTCAACCGGAAGTAGTAGTTTATTCGTGTCATTTTTCACTTTTTTGCGATTTTCTCAAAACTCCTACGATTTTTTAAAAGTCGCTTCATTTACTACATTTTTTATGCTCTACAAGATAGGGTAGACGCCATGTTTGCTAAAATTCTTGGGGAGGCTGTTTTCTCGTAAAAAATTGTTTGTTTTTAAGATTACGGCATTAATATGCATTTTAGCGCAAAAATGTATATAGTAATAGTTGTAGAGAATTTAAAATCCTACTACTTTTATTTTTAATATTTTTTTTATAACGTTTAGTTTAGCGGTAATTAACGATTTTATGTTTTTTTCTCACGAAAATGTATAAAAAAATTCGATTTTTTAGTATGCATTTTACGACAAAAATACACATTCAGATTTATAGTAAATTAACAGATCTACAACTTTTATTTAAGAATTTTTCTCTCCAGAGCCTAGTTCAGCATGAAAAAGTGATTTTCATTATTTTAAAGGCAAACTGAGGTTGATTTTAATTTTTCGTCTTTCACACATGATTAAAATTAGGTTATTGTGTGGTTAGGTTTTTTGAGGTTAGTATTTTTGTTTATTTCTAATGTTTTAGCAGCCTACTAATATTCGGTTATATTGTTCATTATTTGCATTGGCAAGAGAAAGTTCTGTGAGTGTTTCACACCAGATTTTTTGTCCTCGTTTCTTTCGTTATTTCATTATTGCATTGCGTTATTCGTTATTGCAAATACAGTCAACTCCCGATTATCCGCGGAATTGGCACGAGTCAATTATCCGATTATCCGTGGCACGAGTGCCACGGATAATCCGCAAAATGACAAAAAAAGCGTAGGCATATACAGTAGTACACGTATAAAATCTTTATTAACTGTTTGTTATTTAAAGTACATAAATATGTACAATAATGAAAACACTAACATAAATTACAAAATATAACATTAAAATTTTAAATGTTAATTATTTTTTGTCCCTAAAAATGTTGGTTTACTGCAATTTTTTTAAATTAGTACATACAATGTATTTAGAAAAAAAAAACAAAAATATTGTTTACTTACAAATGATGTGCAAAAGCTATATTGTAATAGAAGTCACAACGTTTTAAAAAAAATCAGTCATCTGCTTTTGTTTTTTTGAGTTAAAACACTTTTTCTTGATTTGGGACAGAAGTTTTCTCAACATAAGTTTGTCACAAAGCAAAGCGTGTGCTTTACAAATTTAAGCATGTGCTTTACTTAGCAAAGCGCGTATTTACAAATTTAAGCGTGTGCTTTACTTTACAAAGCGCGTACTTCCTGTGCTGTACAAATTTTATCTTTAATATTATCACATTACGAGAAATTTACTTAACGTTAAGAATGAACAAAGAATGAAAAAAAATTCATCCGACGTGCGCGGATAATCGGGAGTTGACTGTATAATCATCAAACAAGCGCTGTACGGTCAAAATGGACACCGAACGATATGATACAGAACGTTTTATAGACAAAATAGCGGAAAGGCCAGCTCTCTGGAATGTACAAAATTCAGAATATAAAAACAGAGAGAAAGTAATAAAATTTTGGGAAGAAATGGTGGAACTGTTGAGTGAATATGGCGATTCTGAGGAAAAAAAGAAAGTTCTAGGTAAGTGAATATTTTCACTGTTCATACTGGGCGAAATATCGTCTTCTATCAACTGTAATAAAGCATCAAAGGTTTCTGTGAACATTCGGAAGTTCATACTGGGCGAAATATCGTCTTCTATCAACTGTAATAAAGCATTAAAGGTTTTTGTGGACATTCGGAAGTTCATGCTGGGCGAAATATCGTCTTCTATCAACTGTAATAAAGCATCAAAGGTTTTTGTGGACATTCGGAAGTTCATACTGGGCGAAATATCGTCTTCTATCAACTGTAATAAAGCATCAAAGGTTTGTGCGGAAATTCGGAAGTTATCGAATAATTTCGGTTCGTATTCCCGTAATTTTGGATACAGTGTTACAAATAAACTACGCGTAAGGTCATCTCGTAAAACTGGATGCACCCAAAATATTGAGGCAATTTTAATTTAAATTTAAATTTTTAGTTTTAATTTTTGTTTTAAGACAGAGGCTGTCTTTGCCTGTGACGTCGACATGTATTGTAACAGAGCCACAAACACGCTACCTCTTCAACTTCCATTTTTGCAATGACACTTAGGCTACTTTGCAACAATAAACAGCTGCACTGTGTATCGTTTTCTTTTGCAATCGCGCGATTAACGCGGCGTTCGGCGTTAGTCGCCTCATGTGTACGAGTCCTTAGAGTCAGTCTTGATTTGTCACTACTACCACTAATTTTAACTACCAAATATGAACTAATGAATTAAAAATTAAAGAACGTTACCTCGTCAACAATCTCTTGACCGATCGAAGAATAGAAAAATGCATAAAATGCAACCGCTAGGATTTGTACACAATCCTTTATTTGTAGAAATAACGTATCATCTACCTGAAATTATATTTAAAAAAATTTGGTGTCAAACGCTCATATGACTTTCTTTTGCTAATTTAGAAAATGTACAAATAACGAATGTTTAATCACGAGTGAATGATGTTAAAGAAAGTCAACCGCTGTTCGATTTAAAAATATGGAAAATCACAAATTGTCTCTAAACTAGGCTTTGGAGAGAAAAAAGCTAGAAATTAAAATTGTACGTTTTCAACAGTTTTCTTTAACTTTAATTATAATAAAATACACTTTTGTCGTAAAAAGCATACTAAAGCCGTAATTTAAAAATTCATTTTTTACCGATTTTGATGAAAAATAAATCAGAAAATCACTAATTGGAATTAAACTAAGAGTTTAGACAAGCGAATGTTTGAAATATAAGTTGTATGATTTTACACGTTCTACAACTTTATTAATACACTTTAGCTCTAAACGCATTTTAAGTTCGCAATCTTTAAAAATCCTTTTTTTCTACGAGAGCATAGACCCCAAGAAATTTTAGCAGACATGACGGTTACCTAATCTTGAAGAGCATAAAAAATGTAGTAAATGAGGCGATTTTTAAAAACAAATCGTAAGAGTCGTTTTTGCGAAAATCGCAATAGAGTCATACGATAAAGTACGACTTCCGGTAGACCAATTTTAATGAAAATGTTCGTGTCGGGTCCTCTAGTAGTACGTTACTTAAATTTCAAGTTTCAACTTCGTAGAATGTTCCGCTCTTGAGATATTTTGTTCACTTACGAACAGACACACACAACAATTGCTAAAAACATGTTTTTTTTGGTTCAAGTGGTCTGCAAACGTGTTTAATTCAACGTTAATTTAACGTGTTTAATTTATATTGTTGTAAATAAATAAATAACAAGTGAAAACTTGATTTCGAAAATCTTTCGAATTTTCCTTCCTATATATTCATATAGGCAAGAGAAAGAAAAAAATGTAGCGCCATTTACTTATGAATCAACCAATGGTTTTCAATATTTACATTGGCAAAAAAAGTAGTGTGAATGTTTCACACCACGTTTGTCACCATAATTTAGATTTTATATTAATTCACAATTTCTTTACATGCTTTACCAGTAGACGGTTAATTGTAGGTGTTAATTCAGCACACTTACCTCTGCAATCCAGTAAAATTGCAAACAAATTTGCGAGCAACAAGATTGAAGTCCAAAATATGCGAATAAAGGTATTGCTTTGTTGGTCAAATATATTTGTCTGAAAATAAAAATAAATAAACGTTTTTAAACCCAAACAAAAATGAAATGAATGTAATTTAATTAAAATGTCAACCTACAAAAAGTTCGTTACAGTTAAATGACTCGACGGATTAATCTAGTTGGAAAGCAGTCACTGCGAGTCAGCCGATTTTCGGAGACGAACATTCGCGGTTAAAACACTAGCACAGGTATGGTCACTTGCGTCACGAGTTTGTCCTTGTTTGCAACCAGGGGTAAAGGGAGAAAAGCATCAGTGCGCATGCGCCACTGCTTTAATTTCAGTACGACAAACATAACAACATATACAATACCCAGAGCATATACAGTATATCGCGGAACCTTTTCTAGGTTAACTGTACGAATATTAACTGTTTGTTACCGTAAACAGAAATGTTAGTTTATCGAAAACGTTGGCAGACTAATCACAGTGCTGAACGAAATCTAATATGCAGTGTAATAAAATGCTGTGAAGTTGAAGCTAAAAAAAAATACCTTTTTCTGCCATGAGCGAGTAGCTAACTACTGTGATGTTTCTCTTTCCACAATTCGAAAAATAAAGAAGGAAATTAAAGAAGTGAAGAAGCTATTTTTTAACAGTTTTGTTGACACACCTGGTAAAAAAAGGAAACGGTTAGGTAGGCCTATTAGTGAGACTGATAGTGAAAACGCCGGTGATAGCGATAGTAAAGAAGGCGATTCATTCGTAGAAAATTTTGGACGAATGGAATAAGGTACAGTAGACTCTCAAAAATCCGGATCGCGCTAGTCCGGACGATGATTTTTTTTTTACTTCATTTTCTGAAAATTTACAACTTTTAAATTAACAATCAGTAAAAAGTTTTCATGGGATTGGCCCGATGAACGATCATGCGATTAGCACTATAATTTGTGTGCAGGTACTTATTAATAATAATTGCGTATATAAAATGTATGTAAATGACATTTTTTGTCATTTAGGGCCCACAGTAGTTTGCGTGTATATGTATGTACTGTACTGTATGACTTAAACTAACTTTTTTACTTCTGCCTTTTACAAATTATTCACTCGTGTATTTTATTTAATCCCAGAACCGTACTTTACTAAGCACAGTACCGTACTACAGTACATTTAGATTTTATTTAGTTGATCGTGTAATTACTCCATAATTGAGACATATATGACATTCATTGTTACATGTTTGAAATCCGTAACTTGCAAATCTTACAAAGAGTGCAATCGAATCTTATTACGGTACAGTAGCGTTAAGTTTAGTCAATGTTTGTGCTTCGTATATTGAATG
Source organism: Catonia carolina (assembly GCA_035578175.1). Taxonomy (NCBI): domain Eukaryota; kingdom Metazoa; phylum Arthropoda; class Insecta; order Hemiptera; family Achilidae; genus Catonia; species Catonia carolina. The sequence continues at coordinate 2,498,718 of JAQMRL010000024.1, read as the reverse complement.
ATTACAGTACCAGTAGCCTACTGTAATTTATTACGCCTACAGTGTTTTAAAGTTTTTACAGAAGCTCACTCTTATATTAGCAGATAAACGTTAATGCTTATTGTCATAATTATTCGCCATAAAGATGAAATTGCCAATTTCCGGGAAATCCAGATTTTTCAAAATCCGGATTTCCTGTCCGGAAATCCGGATTTCATGTAATTAAGCTATAGGCAATATTACAGGTGACATTTATTTGTTATAAGGTTTATGAAGAAAACATTTTCTCGGAATAAACCACAGCTCACAAAATGTATGTAGAAACTGCACGGTAGTGTCTCACTGTTGAGGTTGGCAGCACTGTCAAATTTTCACTTGTCTTACTCACAGCCCATCCATACGCAAAAGGCAATCTCGTGAGAGATCTATACAGTTGCAGTAGGGCAGGTGGTCGGGTGGGGGGGGGGAGAGCTAGGCGTGCCGATTTGCCACTGATGTTACCGTAGTCATGGCAACTTGCTCACACTGGAAAAGAAGCGCCGCCTTCCTGTCTTAACTCTTCACTTGGGCATTTATAAAGGTTATTGAAAACATTAGAAAGCGCTTTAAGGAGATAAAATAATTTTATCTACTTTTTTACGCGACACTTGTTCATTTATTGTAAAACAAAAATCTGGTGTGAAACACTCACACAACTTCCTCTTGCCAATGCAAATAATTAACAATATAACCTAACATTAGTAACAAAACATTAGAAATAAACAAAAAACTAACCTCAGTAAACATAACCTTATTTTAATCATGAGTGAAAGACGCAAAATGAAAATCAACCCCAGTTGGGCTTAAAAATACGGAAAATCACTCTTTCACGCTAAACTAGGCTCTGTAGAGAAAATGCTTTAAATAAAAGTTGTAGATCTTTTAATTTCCTATAAATTTTATTATATACACTTTTGTCGTAAAATGCCATACTAAGGCTGAAATCTTTAAAAAAAATCGATTTTTACACGTTTTCGTGAGAAAAAAACAGAAAATCGCTAATTACCGCTAAACTAAGCGATAGGCTATACAAAAAAATGTTTGAAATCAAAGTTGTACAATTTAAATTCTCAACATTTTTTAGTATACTATATATATTTTTGCGCTAAAATGAATACCAAAGCCGCAATCTTAAAAACACTATTTTTTACGTGAAAACAGCCTCAGCAAGAATTTCAGCAAACATGGCGCCTACCCTATCTTGTAGAGCATAGAAAATTTAGTAAACCAGGCGATTTAAAAAAAAATCGTAGGACCAGTTTTTGAGAAAATCGCAAATAAGTTAAAAATTACACGAATAAACTAGTACTTCCGGTTGACCGATTTTGATGAAAATGTTCGTGTCGGGTCCAGTAGTGGTATGTAACTCAAGTTTCAAGTTCGTACATTGTTTCGTTCTTGAGATATTCTGTTCACACACACACACGCACACACACGCACGCACGCGCACACACACACGCACGCACACACACACACACACACACAGAGACCAATCGCTAAAAACATGTTTTTTGGGTTCAGGGGGTCTGAAAACGTGTAGATCCTGAAAACTCGATTTCGAAAATCGACATGAAAACAACACGTAGGCTTACTTTTCTTCCTATACATTCATGTTGGCAAGTGAAAGTAAAAATTTCAAAAACATACCTGCAAATTTTTCCATGATGCTCCGTTAAATTTGACAAATATTTATACAATTTTTCTTCATATTCAATTTTTATTGTAGAATTCTTATTATTATTATTATCTACATTTTCATATTGTTTCATGTACTTATCAATTTCTTTTATAGAAACCCGAAGTAATTTAATATCCAATAAAACTCTCTGTATCGGCCCAATGAATGATAAAAAAACTGTTTTCGCCCCATTCGCAAATATGGTTGAAAATTTCATTTGCAATCCATTTATTATGAAAAAAATATATAAATTTTCAAATAAATAAATATGATAAAACTCAAACGGTAAATATAAATCATTTATGATAATATTATCATGATTTTTATAATTCATGTATAATGTATAAATCGTTTGAAAAAATGGAATCGCAAAAAAATTGAATCTAATTATGTTTACTAAAATGTTCATATATTTGATTTGTTTTTCAGTAATATCGGTTCGATTGTTTATTAAATTTAATTTCTCTTGTGAATTTATAAATCCGTATTTCATGTACGGTTCGTTTAGTAACGATATAATTGTGTTCATATTTTTTGAAAAATAAGTGACTCCAAAAATGATGGTGGTTATTGTAAACCAAATATTGATGTCCTCCAGTGCTAAAAATCTACGGTTTAAATTTCTCCATCTAAATACCATCGATAAAATACATTCGATCAATATGAGAAGTGGTATTTTTGATATAATTATGCTTTTTATTGTTATTTTTCCGTCCAAAGAACTTCCTGTTTGTTTTATTATTGATTTCAGTTGATTTGCTGCTGTTTCCATACCTGCTTTTTCCACAAAAATTAATAAATAAGTATAGGCCTATTCTGCCCATAACAGACAGGTGGAGTGTCAAATTATTTACACTTAATGTGTTCGTTGCAGGGCTAAAATAAATAGTTCTGTTTCTTATCGCATGGTCAGCCAATTAAATGACTGAATCATTTAAGAACAGAAGAGGTAGAGGTGTAAAAGACACTAATCAGAGTTATCTCCTCTGAAAGTAATGAATTTCATTGTACAGCCAGACCCTGTGGTGAATGAAGTGAAGGTGTCTTTTACAGAGTGGAAAATATGTGCTTTTCAGAGGGCCCGGCATGCTGATAAGCGTAATTTTCCACTCAGTGAGGAAGGCAATGGTAAACCACCTCGCTCCTCGTTTTACTTAGTAAAACCTCTGGAGGTTCAAACCAGCCTTTCGGCTGTTGACCTAAACAACAACAGGCCTATTATTATCATGTACGAGTATTTCTCATAACAGGCAGGTGATCATGTATTTCCCATAACAGGCAGGTGGAGTGTGTAAATTATTTGCACTCGATCTGCTAGTTCCTGGGCTACAAAAAATAGTTGTGTTTCTTATCACATGATCAACCAATTTTATAAGTGAAGCATTTAACAACAGAAAAGGTACAGGTGTAAAAGACACTAGTGACAGTTATCTCCTATTTCATTATACAGTAATCCCTCGTTATCCGCGGGTGTTACGTTCTGGAGGGTTACTGCGGTTAGTAAAACCGCGGATAATAATACCTTATTATGAACGAAAAGATGGGGGTTAGGTCCTAAAGGTAAAGTCCTGTAGTCGTTTTAGTGTTTAATAGTTTTAGGAACATTTTACCATTATTATAATCTATGAATATTTAATAAATACAGTAATGTACGCATAAAAAATTTAAGTTGCTTTAAAATAGTTAGTTATGGCTGTTTGCTTCTTCTTCTTTTCAAACTGCTTGTGGACTTCTTCGTATGGTATCATCAGCTCCTGAGTCCTCTTTTGAATTAAAGGGCCCTTTCCATGACTGGATCCGTCTCCAATACGTGGTCAGCCAATGCGTTGCCATGCTGAGGATCTCATTGATGGTTTGTGAAGAAATACTTGGCTACGTTTCAGGATCGTCAAACAAACAAAGAACTGTACGTACGAAAAAGTTAGACTGACAGTTGGAGGAAAACGTACGGAGAAATTACAGTATGGTGCCTGGGCGTACGTATGACGATGAGGGTGGGGTTATATTGATAGGGCCCGGTACCCGGTGACTGGCTCACTACGTACATTACGCGGAAATCTAGCTTGGCTCATGGCTGCCATTCTAGTGTCTGACTCAACATGATACGGATGCCAAAACATTTATTCAAACACATGTTTTCAGAATTGTATGACTTCCCAACCAAGTACGGTGTACACAAGGTGAGAAAACGTACGTATTTTAAGGTTTTAGGCCCACGGACAAAGTCCGCGGATAACCGAAACCCGCGGATACCAAGGGATTACTGTACAGTACAGGTATTGTGCGGTTCCAAGTTCCGTGTAGTTGCGGGGTGAAGGGTACGGGTGAGGTATAATGAATGAGTGACGCATGCTGGGAGAACGATTGTTCTATTACTCTAATACAAAACATTTGTTTTCAAACTTTCCCTATTTAACATATTTGTTTGTATTTATTACATTTATTTATTTACGTATTTTGATATAGGTAAATTGATAAGTTAATTTTTATGAATCCGACAAAGTTAATAACCCGGTAGGTATTTGTTAAATTAATGCGCCGGATGATAAGAATATTTTTTAGTCTAGTTAGTACACGCTACCACTTCAAATGCATCAGCTGTGAAATACTACTAACTCATTCATTATCTCACTACTATAAAAACGCACTGCATTCCTTCCAACTACACGGAGCTGGGACTCAAGCAATAGACCTGTGGTGAATGAAGTGAAGGTGTCATTTGCAGGATGAGGGCTTGGCACGCTGATAAGCATATTTTTCCACTCGGTGATTGTTGGCAATAGTAAACCACCTAACTCCTTGTTAGGTTCAAACCAGCCTACAGGCTGATCACCTTATCAATAACATGTAGGTAAATTAAAACACAGTTTTTACTTTCTCTTTCCCAATATGGATTTATAGGAAAAGAAATTACTATCATTTTCATGGCGATTTTTACAAATCTAGTTTTCACCCGATGTAGGCTACTCGTTTTCAGACCCCCCCCCCAAGCGAAAAAAACATGTATTTAGCGATCGCTCTCTCTCTCTCTCTGCGCGCGCACGCGTGTGTGTACAAGATATCTCAAGAACGGGATATCGTTGAAAGTTGAAACTTGTAACTTAAGGGAAGCTGGCAGGATGGTTTTAATCAAAATTTTTATTATGGTTTTAGTTTAGACCTAGATCTACCAGAAAAAACATGAAATTCCGTCAAAAAATATTTTTTTCTTGAAAAAATTAAATTTTTATCAAGTTTACACAGAAAAATTATCATGTTCCCAAGAACGAATATTTTTCACAATTTTATACTGCTCGTTTTAGTGCAAAGAGAATTTTAGTTTTCAAAAATCTGCAGCACTGTTTTTTGTATTCTCAGGTGTTGGTTCAGCTTTCTAAACAACTGTTAATGGAAAATATAATTGTTTTGTACATTTTGTTTTTGATTTGTGCCTTCTTGTTTCTTGCGTTTTCCCGTAAATTTAAATTTTTAACACTAAGGTACATTTTTCTCAAAAATCAATAAACCTAGAAGGCTGAAATTTTACCAGTTAATTATCTTGTATATCCACATATACCGACATTTTTATGACTTCCTCATATGCTCCAAAATTATTAATAGGCTACGCAAAAAACTTGGAAAACTATTTGTAAAAATTTTATGTTACTCGTAATATTTTAAAAAAATGGTATGATCCGAAGATTGAATTGAAACAAAATCAGTAGCTGGAGAAGAAACCCGACATCTATGGTGTGTAAAGTTTAATTTCCTTATCTTTTACCAATCCTATGAAAAATGTGGCCCCAATTTTAAAAAATCTCATTTTTTACCAATTCTGAGAAAAAAAAAACCCCAGAAAATCACTAATTGTCGCTAAACTTAGCATTGAACAAAAATGTTTGAAATTAAATTTGTAGGTTTTAAAATTTTCTACAACTTTAATCATGTACAGTATACTTTGCCGTATAATGCATAAGAGATCTAAAAAAAAAACACTTTTTTTCTACGAGACCACAGACAGGAGTCTGTGCTCTCAAATTCTTGAGGACAATAATCTCAGCAGATATGGCATTTTATCCTAGTATGGAGATCATAAAAAATTAGTAAATGAGGCTTTTTTTAAAAAAATCGTAAAATAGTGAAAAATTAAACGAAAAACTTCTTCCGGTTGACCGATTTTGATGAAAATGTTCATGTCGGGTCCTCTAGTGGTACCTAACTTAAGTTTAAAGTTTAACTTCGTACAATATTCCGTTCTTTAGATATTTTCCTTACAAACAGACCAATCGCCAAAAACGTGATTTTTGTGTTCGGGAGATCTGAAAACGTGTATATCCGGTGAAATTCGATTTGGAAAAATCTGCATGAAAACAATACTTTCCTTCTCTATATATTCATATAAGGCAAGAGAAAGTAAAAAAATATATAAGCCAACATGTTTCAGTATTGTAACATAATTACCTATTTTTATAAACAAATTTGATTAAATCACAATTATCTTGAAATATTTCAAAGTTCAAAGTACAGTAGGATTTAAGGCCTACTGTTAAATTATGACAAGAATAATAAGAATATTATTCTTAGAAAACGATACACAGACTACTGTTCTTAAAAACATGGCTGACGATCATCAATAAATATCGGTCTAATACAAATAAACTACCTGCAAGGCACAAAAGGGGAAAAAAATGTAAATACAAACACAATTTTTTTTTGTTTATTTGTAAACATTGTAATAATATTGTATAATCTATAACTGGCTGTGGACATACAAATAATAATTTGTATCATCGATTTTTCAAATCTGTATTGCGTGATGTATAAAGTAGTTGGATTTATTTTTAACAGACAACAAGAAAATCAAATATATTATTTTCGTTTGAAATGTTATTAATAATATTTTTATGTTTTTATAAACAATATTATTAACTGAGGAATAACAAGAGTTGTATTTTAACATTTTCTGTTGTAACTTTGTTTTGTTTTAAGTAGTTATTTTTCTATTTTTGTTTTAAATTACCTACTAAAAAAAAGTAATATCGTGTTTACTTTCAAGTGTACTTATTTGTACTTAAAAACAAATGGTTATTTGTAGTAGGTATTCGGTTCCAATTGAACAGAATATCTTACTTAGGCCTACATAACGGAACTAACAGTACAACCAGTGGTGTTGATAAAAATATTGATCGGGGTAGTGGCTTAGATAAGGGTGGTCCAGGGTGTCCAGATACCCCTCGAAATTTAAAACAATATAAAAAATAATAATAAAGATTAGAAAATTTTACCTACAGCAAGAAAACCTACCAAGTTAAATTAAAGAATTAACTAAAATAATACACCGGGTGTCCCACGAAGAGGTTGCTCTTTTTGAATTAATAAGCCGGACGTATCGCACACTCTACAGACTGGAAACTTTACACTTATAATAAATAGATATGTAAAAAAGTACCCCCGAGTTTCATTTGCTTATCATTAATCAAAACAAAATAGTGGAATAAGAAAATAATATCAAAAATTAACAATAATCTTGTGGATAAAACCACATACAACGGGTGTTTTATTAAGGACGCAACCCTGAACATAAAAAGATAAAAGTAATACATCGGTAAATTTTCTGTCCCCCAAATGATATGTTGGCAACAGTGTACTCAAGGCCAACTACTAAGACAGTTAAAATGTTCCAGTCAAGCATTAGTGTGGTGACAGCAGTCGTTTCGTTATATTGTCAGCAATGGTTTTTTTCCAAGGAAGAACCGGGTGTTTTATTAAGGAAGCAACCCTGATTATAAGAAGATAGAAGTAATACATCGGTAAATTTTCTGTCCCCAAAATGGTATGTTGGCAACAGTTTACTCAAGGCCAACTACCTGAGACAGTTAAAATATTCCAGTCAAGCATTAGTGTGGTGACAGCAGTGGTTTCGTTATATTGTCTCAGCAATGGTTTTTTCCAAGGAAGAACGCGTGTTTATTGTAGAGACTTACATAGCGAGTAAATCTTACAAATGTGTGCAAGATAAGTTTCAATTGAAATTTCCCCGTTTCCCCGAAACTAATGGCAGAACTGGGAAATTTCAACTGAAACTTATCTTGCACACATTTGTAAAATTTACTCGCTATGTAAGTCTCTACAATAAACACGCGTTCTTCCTTGGAAAAAACGATTGCTGACACAATATAACGAAACGACTGCTATCACCACACTAATGCTTGAATGCAATATTTTAACTGTCTTAGGATTTGGCCTTGAGTACACTGTTGCCAACATACTGATTGGGGGACAGAAAATTTACCGATGTGTAACTTCAATCTTCTTATAATCAGGGTTGCGTCCTTAATAAAACACCCGTTATAATAGTGGTGTTATCCACAAGATTATTGTTAATTTTTTATATTAATTTTTTATTCCACCATTTTGTTTTGATTAATCATAAGCAAATGAAACTCGAGGGTACTTTTTTACTTTCTCTTGCCTGTATGAATGTATAAGAAGGAAAGTATTGTTTTCATGTCGATTTTTCGGAATCGAGTTTTCACCGAATCTACACGTTTTCAGGCTTCTGAACCCAAAAAAAACATACATGGTTTAGCGATCGGCCTGTGTGTGTGTGTGTGTGTGTGTGTGTGTGTGCGCGCGCGCGCGCGTGTATTAACAAAATATTTCAAGAACGGAACATCGTACGAAGTTGAAACTTGCAACCTAAGTTAATACAACAAAAGGACCCGACACGAACATTTTCAACACAAATCGGTTAACAGGAAGTAGTAATATTTTATAGTAGCTATAATTTGTGTAATTTTTCACTGTGTTGCGATTTTCTCAAAAACGGCTCCTACGATGTTTTATTTTTACTACATTTATAATGCTCTACAAGATAGGGTGAGCGCCATGTCTGCTGAAATTCTTGGGGAGGGTACGCTCGCGTAGAGAAAATGGTGTTTTTAAGATTGCGGGCTTAATATGCATTTTAGGGCAAAAGTGTGTATATAATTAAAGTTGTTGACATTTTAAAAATTTACAACTTTTATTTCAACATTTCTTTGTATAACGCTTAGTTTAGCGGTAATTAGTGATTTTCTGTTTTTTTTCATGATAATCTGTAAAAAATCGATTTTTTAAGATTTCAGCCTTAGTATGCATTTAACGACCAAAGTGTAGTACATAATCAAATTTATAGGAAATTAAAAAATCTACAACTTTTATTTAGAGCATTTTTCTCTACAGAGCCTAGTTTAGCGTGAAAGAGTGGTTTTGATTTGACTCCTATACGGTTCGTCCAATTTAAATATTTCTTTCACTAAAAATTAATTCAAAATTTTCTCTTTATTTTATTTGCTTACAGTGTACAGTTATCTTTCAAGACAGAAAAGTTTCTCGCATGCTGACTTTTTTATGTCGTGTTTCGCGATTTTACAAAATTTATTTATGAAAATACCTTGTAACTTAAAAAGTATTGATTTTCTGTTAAATTTTAATGTATCATCATTTTTCATAATTGTTACAAAACAAACCTGCCAAATTTTACGTTAATCCGTGGAATAGTTGTTGAACAATGACGACGTATTTGAAAAAATACGGGTTTTTCTTCAAAAACAAAACTTTTACTAAATTATACATTATCTCATTAGGCGTGTGTTTTTCGAAATAATTTTATAGAACAAAAAACATGCGAAATACTTTGTTTTATAAAAATACGTCATTTCCGAAAAGTTTCAGTGACATCAAAAATATTAGATATGTTTTCTGAAATGGTTTTACAATCCGCATATTGCTCCCCTCTGCGAGGGGCCATCAAGTTATAGACAGACAGTATGCATTTTAGCGCAAAAATGTATATAATAAAAGTTTTAGACAATTTAAAATCCTACAACCTTTATTTCAAACATTTTTTTGTATAACCCTTATTTTAGCGGTAATTAGCAATTTTCTGTTTTTTTCTCACGAAAACGTGTGAAAAATCGATTCTTTTAAGATTTCTGGCTTAGTACGCATTTAACGACAAAAGTGTATATAATCAAATTTATATGAAATTAAAAGATCTATGAACTTTTATTGAGAGTATTTTTCTCTACAGAGCCTACTATAGCGTGAAAGAGTGATTTTCTGTATTTTTAAGACTAACTGAGTTTGATTTTCATTTTGCGTCTTTCACTCATGATTAAAACTAGGCTATGTTTATTGAGGTTAGTTTGTTTATTTCTAATGTTATGTTTACTGTTAATTATTTGCACTGGCAAGAGAAAGTTGTGAGAGTGTTTCACACCAGATTTTTCTCCTTTTTTCTGTCCATATGGTTTCTGTTTGTGCTTTTCATGGAAGCCCTTATAGTCCGTAATTAATTGTCTGAATTTGGTTCGGATCATTAAGTTTTCTCGCATTATTCCGGTTGTTTCAATATCCTTCGTTACTTCATTAAACAATTTATTCGACACTTTTAGGTCTATTTGTTTAGTAACTTAAGAATTTGTTTTGCCAACCGGTTGTCATCCGTTCTACACAGGTGTCCGTAAAATTTTAGTCTTCTTTTTCTAATCGTTTCTGTTAATTATGTAACAGAAAAATATATGATAAAAAGTTATTTAAAAGTACTTTTGTATCATTATAATGATGAATTTTATATTTTCAACGCCAAGTAAGCAGATTTAATTGAACTAACTTTACAACAGGAACGCTCTCTAGCCAATTTCATTAAAACTAACATTATAAAAAGAATATGCTACCGTTATCTAGCGGATTTCATTGAAACTAACCGTTACAATAGGTTATCTAACTTGCTCACGCTATCTAACTGATTTAATTGAAACTAACTTTACGATAGGTATTCACGCAAATGGTCTTTGGTAAATTAAGTAATCTTTCAGTATTTGACATTGTGCGGGCGAAATTTGTTACTATACAATATGTAATTTCACTAGACGCTTGTACTTTACCCATCCCTCTAGTTGCCTCCTTTTTATTCCGAGTAGTCAACATAGGTACTGGTTGTTAGAAAAGAATGCCTCTAAACTGGTACCACTGTTTAATACTTCTTTGGTACGAATTTAATTCTTGTATAGTTATTGTGGTTAACCATTATTGTAGGTCTGTGGTAGGTATACTTTACCACTGGCAATAAGGTCGATTTTTTAAAAGAATAACCCATGCAGTTGAACCCTATTGGCATTTTATGGTTTTATAGATGTTCTTTATGCCCAGAACGGGCAGGTGGAGTGTTATTTTAATTGCACTCTATCTGTTTGGTCCAGGGCTAAAAAAAATAGTTCTGTTTCTTATCACATAGTCAGCCACTTATATGACTGAACTATTTAAGAACAGAAGAGGTAGAGGTGTAAAAGACACTAGTCAGAGTTATCTCCTCTGAGAGTAATGAATTTCACTATGCAGCCAGACCCTGTGGTGAATGAAGTGAAGGTGTCATTTGCAGGGTGGAAAGTGAGTGCTTTTGGAGGGCCTGTCATGCTTATCAGCATGGGCAATGGTAAACCACCTTACTCCTCGTTTTTACTTAGTAAAACCTCTAAAGGTTCAAACCAGCTTTTCGGCTGTTGACCTAAACAACAACAGATGTTCTCTGGTAAGTAATCTATCCTCATACTGAAATCAGCGCGCAGCGACCATTTGCTTTGTGAGTTACACGAATGTGGTACGGATTCATACCAGCGTACGCTACCATGTTGTTTTGTGGTTGCTTTTGTACAGTGCTTAGAAAATTCCAGTTTTTTACGGAAAAGCAAGCATTCATACTAATATGAAGTTAAGATTAAGTTATTTGACTTAATTTTTCTGTTATATAGGGCTACAAGTTGTTTTAATAAGCATTCGTACCACTAAATATACAATGTATGTGTATACATGTATATGATTCCCATTTCAGTAAACATTCCTTGGTTAGTATACTTACCAGAGCTTGACATAAAAAAAAGAAATGCCTTATTGTTCTGGCACTAGAAATACATTATTATTCTTTTTTTTTGTAATCCCTAATGCGTGTACGTTGCAATCTGTTCAATTCAGAACAATAAGCAACCCCATGACCGAATGAGATGAGGATGATGTGTATGAAGTGTAAATGAGGTGTAGTCTTGTACAGACTCAGGTCGACCATTCCTGAGAGAGTATGGTTAATTGAACCCCAACCATCAAAGCACACCGGTAGCCACTGTCTAGCATTCAAATCCGTATAAAAGTAACTACCTTTACTAGGATTTGAACCAGGAACCTTCGTCTCTGAAAATCAGCAGTTAAACAGCTGATTTTGGCGACGACTTTACCTCTAGACTAAACCGGTGAGTTTAATTAGGTATTCTATAAATCAAAATTTAACATTTTACAACATGTAGCTATATTTTCCCCTGTAGTACTGGCCATAAGGGGTTAAATTTATAATCCAATTTTAGTTCATATACACCAAGGTACCGATCAGTACATTTAAGTAGCTTTTTGTTTGTTTGTTTTACCTCTGACTGTTCTGCAATTTCTGCTAATGAAAACGGTGGATAATGATTATAATGAAAATAAGTGATGAAATAATGTCAGACCTGACCGGGAATCGAACCCGGGACCCCGGCGTACAAGCTAGTTGCGCTAACATTAAAGTAATATGTCAATAAAAGTCAAAATGGTAATTGTTTACTTATAGGACACCAACCCAATTTGGACCATTTTGTGTAAAATCGATACTTTTTTGTATGCTGAATCCGAATATGAACTTATTTTTTCGCGCAAACCGCTGTGGAATTAATTATAAGCTCTTTTATATGATTATAATGAAAATAAGTGATGAAATAATGTCAGACCTGACCGGGAATCGAACCCGGGACCCCGGCGTACAAGCTAGTTGCGCTAACATTAAAGTAATATGTCAATAAAAGTCAAAATGGTAATTGTTTACTTATAGGACACCAACCCAATTTGGACGATTTTGTGTAAAATCGATACTCTTTTGTATGCTGAATCCGAATATGAACTTATTTTTTCGCGCAAACCGCTGTGGAATTAATTATAAGCTCTTTTATATCATCTACCAACATAACCTCACTTTCCCGCAACTTTGTCAATTTATGCCGAGATATTTCAATGTATGTATACATTTTTAAATACAGAATACATATATTGATAGTGATGCTAATATATATTGATCAATAAACATGAATAAAAATAACGTAAATATATAAACAACGTAAATACTATGAATAACGTAAAATGTCGACTAGTGTATTGACGTCATGGAGTATAATAGTTTGATTTTTATGACGTCATTACAAGCGACCTCAAAAATTAACATTAACCGTATTAACCAAGTAGGTTATCAGTTGTTATGGACGTTTAGTTGCACACAACAACCGATAACCTATTCAGCATTAGCTCATTTAAAGTAGGTACGAAACAGCAACTGTACACACGTTGTTATATGAAACGATAAATGCCCGTAACAACCGATAACCTAAGAGTAGGTTATCAGTTGTTACAGGCGTTTATATTTGCACACAAGAACCGATAACCTACTCTTAATGTTGAGTAGATTATTGGTTGTTACGGGCGTTTATAGTTGTGCAAAACAACCGATAACCTATTCCATATTAGGGGCCCCAAATTAGCTCATTAAGAGTAGGTTGTGGGTTGTTTATATTTACACAAACACCGATAACCCACTCTAAATGAGCTTATGTTGATTAGGTTATCGGTTATGTGCAACTATAAACGCCCGTAACAACCGATAACCTACTCAAATGAGCTAATGTTGAATAGGTTATCGGTTGTTACGGGCGTTCATATTTGCACATAACAACCGATAACCTATTCAACATTAGCTCATTTAGAGTAGGTTATCGGTTGTTATGTGCAAATATAAACAACCGACACCCTACTCTTAATGAGCTAACATTGAATAGATTATCGGTTGTTATGTGCAACTATAAACGCCCGTAACAACCGATAACCTACTCTAAATGAGCTAATGTTGAATAGGTTATCAGTTGTTACGGGCGTTCATATTTGCACATAACCGATAACCTATTCAACATTAGCTCATTTAGAGTAGGTTATCGGTTGTTATGTGCAAATATAAACAACTAGCACCCTACTCTTAATGAGCTAACGTTGAATAGGTTATCGGTTGTTATGTGCAAATATAAACGCCAGTAACAACCGATAACCTACTCTAAATGAGCTTATGTTGATTAGGTTATCGGTTGTTATGTGCAACTATAAACGCCGTAACAACCGATAAGCTACTCTAAATGAACTAATGTTGAATAGGTTATCGGTTGTTATGAGAAAATATAAACGCCCACAACAACCGATACATACTCTAAAAGAGCTACTGTTGAATAGGTTATCGGTTGTTACGGGCGTTTATAATTGCAAAAACAACCGATAACCTATTCAATATTAGCTCAAAGAGCTAATGTTGAATACTGATCCTATACAGTATTCAACATTAGCTTAATGAGCTAACGTTGAATAGGTTATCGGTTGTTCTGTGCAACTATAAACGCCCGTAACAACCGATTACCTATTCAACATTAGCTCTTTTAGAGTAGGTTATCGGTTGTTACGGGCGTTTATAGTTGCACATAACAACCGATAACCTATTCAACTTTAGCTCATTAAGAGTAGGTTATTGGTTGTTATGTGCAATTATAAACGTCCATAACAACCGATAACCTATTCGTTTAATAATGTTAATATTAATTTTTGGGGCCGCTTGTAATGACGTCATAAATATCTAACCAATATACGCCATGACGTCATTACAATAGTATGTCATTTTACGTTATTCATAGAATTTACGTTATATATATATTTACCTTATTTTTATTCATGTTTATTGACCAGTTTGTATTAACATTACTATAAATATATTTATTCTGTATTAAAATGTATACATACATTGAAATATCACGGCATAAATTGACAATCTATTAGGAAAGTGAAGTTATGTCGTTATATTACATAAAAGGGCCTATAACTAATTTCACAGCGGTTTGCGCGCAAAAATAAGTTCATATTCGGATTCAGCATACAAAAAAGTATCGATTTTAAACAAAATGGGTTCATATGTTGAATTATATAATGCCGATTATAACCATGAGTATGGGGTGAAGTAGGACATTATACAAACTGCTGCAACCATTTTACCAGTGTGGCATTGCAAAGGCGTACTACGGCAGCTTCTTTATACATTACATGGTATAGCATGTTATTTATTCATAATACAGAGTGATTTTTTAGTCCTGTTACCCAATTGTTAATGTCTGGTAATATTTTTCTAAAAAAAAAAAAAAATTTTGTTTTGTGACACTAAGTTGGTAGCCCTACTCAACCAGTATGGATATGGCAGTGTGAGTTGATTCTCCTTGTTAGCGCCAGTCTATCCCGGGTTAGTTCAAACTGTTTTCCCCGCTAATCACAATTGTTCCTGCCTTTGTTTCCGCGTGACATCACTAATCACGTCATCCGTTATCCCTACTCCTTTCTGCATATCCGGCATCCTTATACACACTCTTGTATCAGCTTTCGTGATGAATGGGAGCGTTCCTGCCTCCTGCGCTTAGCGCGTGGCTTGGGTGTCGATTCCCTGCCATTCTTCGTTTACAATCAGTTTGTTTCGTTACTCGTCGGTTTACTATGAACCTAAACTGTTCGTTATTCTTTGCCTTGTGTGAATTATATTCAATTGCTCATGTGTTTTGTATTGTGAACTGTCGTAGTTTGTTTATTGCAATGTTACCAGTGTTTCTCCACGTGCGTACCTACAAGTTTCAAGTCGTTTTCTGGATTCCAGGTAAGAACGTTTTTCATTTATTGCGAATAGTTGTTCAAGTGTGTGTCTCCCTATGTCTTTGTTCTATCAATTATGTCCGCTACCTTTCGTTATTTTGTTCCTCCTTTTATTAATTCATTTCGTTTATTTTCTAAGTCGTTTTAGCTGTGGTTAGCAGCCGCTTAAAACTAACCTGGTCCTCCGAATTCAGTTAATTAATCGTCTACTAATTACTGTAGAATTATTCAGTTTAAATTCGTTTTATTGTCTTTTATTCAGCGCCTTACAAGCGCTAACACTCCTTGAGCTGTGTAAAATTTTGTGCCATTTCCGGTCGTGCTACGAACAGAATGTCTTTTATCCTAAAACAATCTCTTGTTTAAATCTGGAGGCTGAAGCTCTAGAACTAATCGTATGTGATACGGATACAATTTCAATTTTTTAGCAGCTTTCTGAGCACTCGAACATGACAAATCAACATGCAAGGAAAGTTTTTGTAAATTTTTCCATGGAGAATTGAGCAATCTTGTTTTCACATTCTCTTAACGTCATCTGTCAAGAGTTGGTCGACCACTACGTTTTCTGCTGCAAACAATACCTGCCTCTAAAAATCAGTTAGTTAGCCTAGAAATTGACTAGAATAGAGTGGAGGAACACCAAAAAATTTAATTTGATATGATTCTTTAACACTCGCATACGATTTTGTAGCAAAATATTGTTCAAGAATGAAAACCCGTTGTTCTAGGGTAAAAGACATTCTGTTCGTAACACAACTGGAAACAGCACAAAATTTTACGCAACTCCAGGAGAATCAACTCAAACTGTCGTATCTATACCGGTTGAGTAGGGCTACCAACTTTGTGTCACAAAACAAAATATCCCTTTCTTAGAAAAAAATTACCAGACATTAACAATTGGGTACAGGACTAAAAAATCACTCTGTATAAGTACAATCCAGGAATTCACAAACGATTGAGTTTAAATTGTGTTTTATATTGTACACTGACTACAAACATTGATTTAAAGATTAGGAAAAATTTCTTAAAAAATTATGTTTGGAGTGCAGCATTATACGGAAGTGAAACGTGGGTGATAGGGGCTGTAGAACGGAAGAGGATAGAAGCTTTTGAAATGTGGTGTTATAGGAAAATGTTAAAGATTAGGTGGGTGGACAAAATAAGTAATTTAGAGGTTCTTAGGCGAGTGGATGAAAAAAGAAGTATATGGAAGCATCTTACCAAAAGAAGGGATAGGCTAGTGGGGCATATCCTAAGACATCCAGGTATTGGGCTATCAATAATGGAGGGTAACATTGAGGGAGTAAATTGTAGAGGGAGGCAAAGATTAGAATATATAAAGCAAATTACAAAAGATGTAGGGTGTTACAGGTATGTAGATATGAAACGACTTGCGCAAGATAGAACAGGTTGGAGAACTGCATCAAACCAGTCGAGAGACTGATGACAAAAAAAAATTGTACGTGACTGATACCTATTGACAATTTTTATTTTATAGAATGTTTCTTTTTAATGCTTTTTTTACAGATGAAATGTTTCAAACTGACTTATCCTATACTCTATTGGTTTTGTATGGATTAAGATTGTGGAGTAGTTTAATTATCATCCACATAAGAGATGCCAATTTTGTAACATTATAAATAAAAAACTTTTCTTTAATAATTTTTTACTTGATATTTTTTATTATTTACTGTATAAAAGTAGTAAAAAAACGAACAGGATAATAACAATCTGTTCACATAAACAGCAATCAACTAATCTCGTTTAAATTTTGAATCCATTTAGCGTAACATCAATTAATAAATTTGAAAGAACTTTCTTTAAAATACACACATAAGAATAAAACAATCTAATTGATTATATCGTTGTAGAAGACTATTTTAATGCATGAATGAGGGACCTCCTATTCGGTTCGCCATATTGTCCCTCACTAAAATAATTTGTACAAAATCTTTTCTTCTTCTTTAGTCGCCTAGCAACTAGAATAAATAACTTTTTTTAAATAATTTTGTCAATGTGAATTAAATAATTCTAAAGTATTAATTTTTCAATCAGCTGGAGATGTTTACTATTTTAATAGACTCAAAAAATAAACAACTCCAGGTGTCCAGTAAATTTGTTATATTACAAATATCCCCCCATTTAAATTTTGAAAACAAAAAGAAATTTTTATGAAAATCTAAATTTTGAATTTGTTTGATAAATTTAAAGCCAAAAATGTTTTTAAAATTATGTCACTAAGCAACCTTACAATTCTACTAACCAAATAAACTATAAACGAACTATAACCCATAAACTATAACCTATTAACATAACACAACAAAACACAAATATCAACATAATGTACATAGTTAAACTTGTGTACAAACAAAAAATTAATAACATATATAGGATAAATTAAACAGTAAAACATAGCAAATATCTGAAACATATTTTTTTTTAAATGATTCAGTAATCACACTACAATTGTTCACCTTTGTTTAATAATCGCTAGCAACACTGTTTATGTAATACTTTACGTAAGCAAATAACTTAGTTAACAAAATTAAATGTAGAACAAAATAATATTATCTATATCACACACATAAATAACAATATAAAAATGATATATAAATGATATATAATCACCATATAGTTTTTTTTTTTTTTATATAAATTAATTTGACTAACTCTTTTTCTGATAATTGTGGCTCTAAATATTTCGCCTTATTTATCTTGTTCATAAAGTAGACAGACATCTTTACCTGTCTAGTATTATCAAACTTTCCAAATTGTAGGTTATATCTAACTTCTGCCTGTGTCCCGTCATTCCAAAATTTTTCTTTAAACCTACTAATGAAATCTTCTAAACTATCTATATCCTCTCTCACATACATCCACCACGAGTATCCTATTGTACTATCTATCATGTTTTCATTGATAATTGGCTTTATAAATTTCCAGTTCTTTATGTTGTTTATTTTAATCTCATATTTAAGAGAGCTAACAAATTTCATGGGATTATTGTTTAAAAATTTAATTTTTATATTATTATTTCTACTATTACTGTGAACAATCTTCATTTCCCTAGATTCCACATATCTTTCAAATTCTCCCTTCAAATTTTCTAAATTCTCATTCGTTTTATTTACTATTTCCCTATGTTCTATCAGATTATTCTCCATTTCATTTTTAAAATCTTTTTTAATTTCAAACTTAACCTTATCAATTTTTTTTAGATTGTATTCTTTTATTTCCTTTTTAAGATCTTTCACACCCTTGTCATGCTTCTCATTTAACATGCTTATATTATTCTTACACTTATTAACTTCTAAAACCAAATTATTTTCTACTCCCTTTATCTCAGACTCTAAATTACCTAATTTTCTATCCTGTTCTACAATTTTTATATGGAAAATATTCAATTTATTATCCATCTTTTTCTCAATACCTTGCTCCAAGTCATCTATTCTATTACTTAAATCCCTACCGAGTTTACTCATATTATCTTCAAATCTCCTAGCTTGCTCTTCAAATCTCCTAGTTTGCTCCTCAGATCTCCTAGCTTGCTCTTCAGATCTCCTAGCTTGCTCTTGCAACAGGTTCAAAATAAGCTGCATGTTATCATCTGACTTTAGCCTAACACTTCCTGTATCAATATCTTGACTAAAACTAATATCACCTGGTTTCTGCACCAAACCTTTCTTCTGTATTGGCCATTCTACCTCGTCCTCGCCCTCGTCAGCTCCATCTTCACCTTCGTCCTCCGAGTAGTCACTTCCTTTAACCCCATCAGCTCCTCTTCCTCCTGTATTCGCAGTCATCTCCTCTTCTGTTGTGGGCGCAGCCATCTCAAATGTGTATGAATCAGGATCGTGGCCTTCCTCCTGTAGAGCCTTTTGCAGTCGTTCCATTAGTACAGCTTTCACACCTTTACTTTGTCTGTTACGTTTTTCGAGTTCCAATCTCAAATCCACTACGCGAAGATCTATCAATTTCCTGAGATTACCTTCAGACATATTTGTGAATAAATCTATTTGTTAATTCGTGAATTCATCCCCACGATTAGGGTTGCCAATTTGTGGAGTAGTTGAATTATCATCCACACAAGAGATGCCAATTTTGTAACATTATAAATAAAAAACTTTTCTTTAATTATTTTTTACTTGATATTTTTTATTATTTACTGCATAAAAGTAGTAAAAAAACGAACAGGATAATAACAATCTGTTCACATAAACAGCAATCAACTAATCTCGTTTAAATTTTGAATCCATTTAGCGTAACATCAATTAATAAATTTGAAAGAACTTTCTTTAAAATACACACATAAGAATAAAACAATCTAATTGATTATATCGTTGTAGAAGACTATTTTAATGCATGAATGAGGGACCTCCTATTCGGTTCGCCATATTGTCCCTCACTAAAATAATTTGTACAAAATCTTTTCTTCTTCTTTAGTCGCCTAGCAACTAGAATAAATAACTTTTTTTAAATAATTTTGTCAATGTGAATTAAATAATTCTAAAGTATTAATTTTTCAATCAGCTGGAGATGTTTACTATTTTAATATTATATTAAATATAATATTTACTATTATTATTTACTATTAATATTTACTATTAATATTTACTATTATTATTTACTATTAATATTTACTATTAATATTTACTATTTATTTCAAACTAAATAAATATTTTTCTCCATTGTTATTTGTTGAATAAGTCGCACTGCTTGACAACAATCGCAATGGGATTCCCTCCCTTCCCCACTTCTTCCATTCCCGTTCGCACTACGTGCCGGATCGAATACATTGTTACGCACAACACAAATGAGCAATTAATATGAATATCACTTGTACTAGATTCTTGTTATCCATTACATTTTGTACAGATTATGTGACCACCAGCAGAAAAAAGTTATTAGTGTTTCCACTATTACTTTCTCTTGCCTATATGAATATATAGGAAGGAAAGTATTGTTTTCATGTCGATTTTTCGAAATCGAGTTTTCACCGGATCAATACGTTTTCAGACCCCCTGAACCCAAAAAACATGTTTTTAGCGATTGGTCTGTGTGTGAACAGAATATCTCAAGAACGGAACATCGTACGAACTTGAAACTTAAGTTACATACCACTACCGGACCCGACACGAACGTTTTCATCAAAATCGGTCAACCGGAAGTAATTTAGTAGTTTATTCGTATAATTTTTCCCTTTTTTGCGATTTTCTCAAAAACTGGTCCTACGATTTTTTTAAAAATCGCCTGGTTTACTCAATTTTTTATTCTCTACAAGATAGGGTAGACGTCATGTTTGCTGAAATACTGCGTGATGCTGTTTTTACGTAAAAACATTTTCTTTTTAAGATTGCGGCTTTAATATGCATTTTAGCGCAAAATGTTATATAATAAAAGTTGTAGAGAATGTAAAATTCTACAACTTTTATTCCAAACATTTTTTTGTATAACGCTTAGTTTAGCGGTAATTAGCAATTTTCTGTTTTTTTCTCACGAAAACGTGTGAAAATTCGATTTTTTAAAGATTTCGGCCTTAGAATGCATTTTACGACAAAAGTGTATTAAATAAAATTTATAGAAAATTAAGAGATCTACAACTTTTATTTTAAGCATTTTTTTGTACAGTGCCTAGTTAAGCGTGAATGAGCGATTTTCCGTATTTTTAAGCTAAATTGAGGTTGATTGTCATTTTGCGTCTTTCACTCATGATTAAAATAAGGTTATGTTTTTGAGGTTAGTTTTTTGTTTATTTCTAATGTTTTATTACTAATATTAGGTTTATTGTTAATTATTTGCACTGGCAAGAGAAAGTCGTGTGAGTGTTTCACACCAGATTTTTTTTGTTTACTATTAGGTAGCGTAGCCATAATATAACTCAGCAAGTTCTTAATTTATAATGTTGACTGTTAATGTAATTAATTGATACCTACGATTTAATTATTAAATGGAATAAGAATTATTCTTTATTTACTTGAGAGCAGCTAATATAAACTATGCTTTTACTTTAGTTCTACAGTGTTAGCGACCGCAATATTGGATTTGTAGTCAGTGTAGTTTTATTATGTTTTGGGTTTGATTGGTTGTTCAATATTCAGATAAATTCGTTTCGATTAAACAAATACAGTGTAAGTGTATATTTGTAATTTAAACAATTAATTACAGGTTAAATAAGTGGAAATAACAATAAATAATAAAGTAAGAGTAAGTATGAATATTAATACTGTTGTAGTAATGAGTTATACAAGTAGGCTGACTATCCGAGCTAATGTTTTTGGGACGGTGCGTAATGCGAGGTGGCTAGAATGAACTGCGGAAGGGAGGGAATCCTATTTCGAAACTTGTCGGACAGTATATTTAACTGTTTAATAAAAAGGGATTCGATGCTATTGGTGTCGAATGAGCAGAGCTCAAACTAATGACATAAATTCAAACGCAATATTTTGTGTTACCTACCAGCCATTTAACGTATCTTTCTCAACTTACTGCAATTATTATAAAAACGTTTTACTATTATAAGAAAACTAATTCACGCTTCTAAGTAACTATAATAATATAAAATAGTTAAGTATAGTAATATTAAATACATAGGTAACTTTGTAAGATTAACTGGGACATTTTGTTATTAAATTTGGCTACACTGCGTAGTATTCGGACCCTAATAAAGTTGACATCGGTAGTTGATTGATGTGGTGTGTTTACTATGAAGTTGTTTTCGATATTCACCTAGGGTTTGACAGTAAGCTATGCCTGATACATCTTTCTGTCGTCTGTGTGCTTTGAAGAACGATAATTATGTAAAAGTTTACGAAGCCGAAGGTGAAAAACTGAATTTAGCATCTAAGATTAAACAATGCCTGCAAATATGGGTAAGCCATGTTTATAATACCCCGGCATTACTGTTGTGTTTATGTTAAAAAAGTGGGGGGATCCATTCGTTTGAGTGCATAATTTATTTTTTAAAATACTGTGCGTAAAATTTTGTTGATTGTACGAGGTTGTCCACCTCAGATTTATTTCATTTTTTAATGAAATTCCGTTTAATACAACCTTAACCCTCAAATGTTATTACTTTTATTTACAGAACATAAGATGTTTCTGAATGCAGAATGTTTATTAATAAATGTAAGCGAAAATAAAAAGGATCTGTTACGCATATAATTTCAATTTATATTATTACAACTTGTTTTGAGTCTTTCATGGAAAATTAAAGTAACAGGTACACTTTTAGCTGCTCATGAAATCTTTTATAAATCATTGGGTCTAGTTTATTTTGGCACAGACTAGCGTTCTGGGTGAAATGTTATGATAGTGGTAAAAATCCACCTGGTTCTATCAATGTTGTTTACTGTGTTTAAGTGATCAGGTGAAAGGCTGGTTTGAACCTCCAGGGGCTTTACTAAGTAAAACAAGGAGTGATTTGATTTACTACTGATGTCTTCACTGAGTAGAAAAGTATCCATATCAGCATGCTAGGTCCTCTGAAAAGCATCAACTTTTCACTCTGCAAATGGCACTTTCATTCACCTCAGGGTTTGGTAGTTTACTGGTAGATGCAGTTGAAGTAAATACATATGTTATAGTCACTTGAGTCAAGAGTTTGCCCTTGTTTGTAACGAAGGGTATAGGGGGAAAAGCATCTGTGCGCATGCGCGACTGCTTTAATTTCAGTACAACAAACATAACTCGTGTACAATAACCAGAGCATATACAGTATATCACGGAACCTTTTGTAGGTTAACTGTACGAATGTAACTGTTTGTTACTGTAAACACAAATGTCGGTGTCTTTAAAACCATGTCGAACTATTCACAGTGCTGAACGCAATGTAACAAAATGTAAAGTTGAAGCTAAACAAAAATGCGTATCCGTGCCTCTTAACAAAAGCCGTGAGCGAGCGGCTAACTACTGTGATGTTTCTCTTTACAGAATTTGAAACATAAAGTAGGAAACTAAGAACGTGAAGAAGCTATTCTTCAACAGTTTTATTGACACCTGGTATAAAAAGGAAACAGTTAGGTAGATACTTAGACTGATAATGAGAACGCCAATGACAGCAATAGTAAAGAAGGCGATTCATTCGTAATTACAGTAAATCAAACATTTCTAGCCATGTAATTAAGTTATATGCAATATTATAGGTCACATTTATTTCTTATAAGGTCTATGAAGAAAACATTTTCTTGAAATAAACCGCAGCTTACAAAATGTATCTAGAAACTGCACTGTAGTCTGAAAATGTACGAGTAGTGTCTCACTGTTGAAGTTGGCAGCACTGCAAATATTCCACTTCCCTTCCTCACAGCCCATACATATGCAAAAGACAATCTCGTGACTTCAGTATTTATAACATAGAGTCAGTTGTACAATTCTTGAATCAAATACTCGTATTATTAACAGTTAATCAAAAAAGTGTCAGTATTTGCAGTTCAAAACAAACATAACGTTAAAGAAAGTAGAGAAGTGGATTTATTTATTCATAATAATAGTTTAGAGCATGTAGAAACATTGAAGTTCCTAGGAGTATCTCTAGATAAATGTTTGTCTTGGCACTTCTATACCAATCAAGTTTGTAGTAAAATATCATCTGGGGTATTTGCTTTAAAAGAATTGCCAGATTAAATGATAAAAAATTACTAATGGCAGCTTATCATGGCGTCATTCTGTCTCATATCCGTTATGGTATCTTAGTATGTGGTAATTCTAGCATGGGTATTATGAGTTGGGTTTTTAAAATTCAAAAGAAAGCTATTAGTAGGTGTATGGTGGTAGCTAACGAGCTAACCTCATCCACACCACTATTTAAGGCGCTTAAATTGCTTACAGTTCCCTGTCTCTACATTTTTGAGGTGATTATGTATGTTAGGCAAAATAATTTTATGCAAAATTTCAATGTTCACAATCATAACACAAGAAACAGAATGATTATTATGTGGCTAATCACTCCACAAAATTGTTCAAACAAAAACCTACTTATGCAGGGAGAAAATTCATGAATAAATTACCCCAATTTTTAAAATGTTGTGATAATTTGCATTCCTTTTAAAAGGAATCTGAAAAATTACTTGATCGGTGAAACTTTTTATAGTGTACAAGAATTTCTTTCTTGATAGTAGTGATACATTGTGTGATTCTTGTATGTATTTCAGGTGTTATAACTGGCATGTCCTTTACTCCTCCTGGAGTCTCCTGGACAAAATAAAAACAATAAATGATAGGAGATTACTGTGACTAGTGTCTTCTGTTGTTAAATGCTTCACTCATACAGTTGGGTGACCATGATATGATAGAGAGAACCACTAAATGGAGTGCCAATAATAATTTAACCCTTCACCTGCCTCCTATGGGCATAGTTGTTTCTAGTGACTGAAAATAAAGCTATTTTTTGATAACATGTTACTGAAAATAACAGCCTGTTTGATAACAGGATTCTATAACCTGTTATTAAAATAACACTGTTATCGTCCACCCTACAATACATAGTACAGTTCAACCGTTCTTAGTTTGCTCCTGTCAACAAACTAAAGCCAGCTTCTACAGGGTGCACGCTAGAGTCAGCGACTTTATGGATGTCGTATTCCTATAAAGTTAACTGTGTTTTAAATTATAAGTACTTAAAACATCAGTCATGATATGATGTAGGCCTAAAAATTTCATTTATAAAAATACTTTTAAAAATATTTTGTATTTAAATACTTTTGAAAGTATTTTGTTGTTACTTTTTAATCAGCGTGTACACATTTTATATAATGTGCATGCTCAGTGACGTCATTGTTTGGTTACAGTAGGAGCAAACTAAGAAAGGCTGGACTTTAGAATAATAGGTAATAGCTTGATACATGCGGAAAAGAAGTGAACTAAATTGTTCACAAACAGGTAGATTTTTATGTACACTTGTTTATTGGTACATAAAATGGTAGTGAAAACAAACTGTCCAGTGGCAGTAATATTATGAATTGGTGGCCGGTTTGTTTTGAGTATTGACTTGGTTTAATGGATGGATGGATGGTGACTTATTGGCTCAATGTACGAGGGGGTACCCAAAAGAAACCGGAATTATTTTTTAAAACTATTTATTTTTAATTTTTTTACAAAAGAACCTTATCCCCTTCAAAATACTCTCCATTACAACTAATACATTTGTCCCACCGGTGCTTCTACTGTTCAAAACATTTTTTGTACTCCTCTTCAGTGATGGCTGCCAGCTCATCCGTCGTTTTTTTCTTGACATCATCAACTTTCACAACATTTTCGTCTGTTCGGGAAGTCGACGGTCGTCCAGAACGAGGTTTGTTCTCAATCGACATGTCGCCATTTTTAAAGCGCAAAAACCACTCGTACACTTGGGTTTTTCCAATAGCGTCGTCTTTGTAAGCTGTGTTCAACATTACAACTGTTTCCGCGGCGTTTTTACCGAGCAAGAAGCAAAATTTCACAGCTGCACGTTGTTCATTAAAATTTGCCATCATGAAAAACGACACGAGCACAAAACAGCACTAGCGAGAACAATCACTGCACGAGAACAGAACAAGCTAGATCAACGAACAAAATGGCATTGAACTGGCAATGAGTAGCGCTACAAGCAGCCTAGTGGTGGGAATTTGTACTGCACAAGCTCCGCCCACAGCAGAGCTATTCCTGATACTTTTGGGTACCCCCTCGTACAATATATATTAACTATAGTGCTACGCTGAGTGTCTCTGAAAGATTCACCGCGACTGGCCACCCTTGTGTTTGCAAAAAATTGCGTTTGGTTTGCTGTGATTGTATTTGGTTATAGGAAATAGTGCTGTTTGTTTTAACTTTGAGTCCGTTAGAGATTCGGTGAGATTTGCCACCCTTGTGGTTGTATAAATAATAGTATTATAACATAGTTAAACTTAAAAGTGATGTTATTAGACGCAAAGGTTATTGATAACTTCATTTAGTTTAAACATTCAGACAAGCGTCATTCGTACATTGGCTTTGAATTGCAATGTTATAAAGTATCAAGTCTAGTTACTCGAGTCATGAGTTTGCCCTCGTTTGCAACGAGGGGTAAAGGGGAAAAGCATCAGTGCGCATGCGTGACTGCTTTAATTTCAGTACGACAAACACAGCAACTTGTACTATACCCAGAGCATTTATACAATATATCGCGGAATCTTTTGTAGGTTAAATGTACGAATATAACTGTTTGTTACCATAAATAGAAATGTTAGTTTCTCGAAAACGAAGACAGAATATTCATACTGCTGAACGAAATCTAATTTACAGTGTAATAAAATGCTGTGAAGTTATAGCTTAACAAAAATGCATTTCCCTGCCTCTTAACAAAAGCCATGAGTGAGTGGTTAATTTCTGTGAAGTTTCTCTTTCCACAATTCAAAAAATTAATTAATTAAAGACATGAAAAAGCAGTTGTCAACCAGATGTTAACAGTTTTGTTGATAACTGCAGACAACTGCAGATGTCAACAGTTTTGTTGACATCTGGTAATAAAAGGAAATGGTTACGAATATACTAGAGGGACAGATAGTAAAGACGTCAGTGACAGCGATACTAAAGAAGACGATTCATTCATAGAAAATTTTGTTTCAATGGAGTAAGGTAGCTGGTAATTACAGTAAATCAAATATTTCTAGTCATGTAATTAAGCAATAGGCAATATTACAGATCATATTTATTTCTTATAAAAGGTTTATGAAGAAAATATTTTCTCGGAATAAATCACAGCTTACAAAATGTATGCAGAAACTGCATGTTAGTGAAATGTACGAGTAGTGTCTGACTGTTGAGGTTGGCAGCACTGTCATATTTTCACTTCCCTTCCTCACAGCCCATCCATATGCAAAAGTCAATCTCGTGACTTCAGTATCTATAAGAGGGTGTTTTTAGTAATCTGTTATCAGGATAACTGTCTCATTCCAGTAACCGTGTTATTTTACCTGTTATATTAAATAACGCCAATCACTTTTGTTTATTATGAGCAAGTTGTGGTTTCAATTTTAATTTGTTTTTTATTTTCTCTTGCGTATATGGATGTGTAGTAAGGAAAGTATTGTTTTTATGTTGATTTTTTTTCACTTTATCTACTCATTTTTAGCGATTGGTCTGTCCGTGCGTGCGTGTGCGTGCGTGTGTGTGTGTGTGTGTGTGTGTGTGAAAATATCTCAAGAATGAAAAATTGTACAAAGTTGAAACTTACGTTAGATACCACTAGAGGACCCGACACGAACATTTTCATCAAAATCGGTCAACCGGAAGTAGTTTATTCATTTCGTTTTTCACTTTTTTGCAGTTTTTTCAAAAATGGCTTGTACAATTTTTTAAAAATCGCCTCATTTACTACAGTTTTTATGCTCTACAAGACAGGGTAGGCGCCATGTCTGCTTCAATCCTTGGGGAGGCTGTGCTCTCTTATAGAAAAAATGGTTTTTTAAAGATTGCGGCCTTAATATGCATTTTAGAGCAAAAATGTCTATGATAAAAGTTGTAGACAATTTAAAAACCTCTCTCTCTCTAGTTAACAGCCATAAGGCTGGTTGGCAGCTGCTCTCCATGCTCCTCGGTCATCTGCTTTCCGCTTCAACTCGCAATATGAAGCACATCCCATGTCCTCTAGTAACTGCTTCATGTACTCCAATCTGGGTCTTCCCCGCAAATTTCTCCCCTCCACAACTCCTTCGATTATTCTTTTCAACGTACTGTCATGTCGGAGTATGTGGCCTATCAGCTGGGCTCTTCTCTGTCTCATCCATTTTAGGAAGCTCCTTCCCCCGTTCTACTGAAAACTTGTTCGTTCGTCATCATTTCTCTCCAGCTGACCCTCAACATCCTTCTATAGCACCAGGCTTCAAATGCAGCTAATCTTCTCTCTTCCCTCACACCAAGTGTCCAAGCTTCACTCCCGTAAGCTGCAATACTCCACACATTAGTAGGTTTTAAAAACCTACAACTCTTATTTCTAACATTTTTTTGTACAACGCTTAGTTTAGCGGTAATTAGTGATTTTCTGTTTTTTTTCTTACGAAAGTGTAAAGATATTCGATATTTTTAAAGATTTCAGCCTTAGTATGCATTTTACGACAAAAGTGTATATAATCAAATTTATAGGAAATTAAAAGATATACAACTTTTATTTAGAGCATTTTTCTCTACTGAGCCTAGTTTAGAGTAAAAAGAGTGATTTTCCGTATTTTTAAGCCCAACAGGTTGATTTTCATTTTCCGTCTTTCACTCATGATTAACATTAGGTTATGTTTTTTGAAGTTAGTTTTTTTGTTTATATCTAATGTAAGGTTAAATTATTCATTATTTGCATTGGAAAGAGAAAGTCGTGTGAGTTGTTTCACACCAAATATTTTTTGTTTTGTTTCAGTTATATCCTGAAGATGTGTTACCAACTGCAGTTTGTGTTGATTGCTGTGTAAAAGTAGACGAATACTTTGATTTTTTCGAACTATGTTCAGAATCGCAAATCTCATTGATGTCAATATTTGGTGTCGATAGAAAAGAAGAAGTAGATAGCAAATCAGAAATTGTCATCATTAGTAATGATTTTGCCGAAGAAAATTGTAACATAGCAAATGAAAGTGATTGTGTAGATGAGGAGGTTACAGATAATCTTACAATTTGCTTAACAAATGATCACAATTTGAATAGTGTAAGTAATAAATGATCATTTTATATTTTATTATATTTAATGTTTGTTGTAATTGAGAAAAACCAGTGTGAAGTGTTGTTTATACTGTGACAGTTATCGCTAGGTAATTAAATAATTAATACATTAAAGTTTACAATTACAAGTATTTATTAGAGTCTGTCTACGCTAAGATTACTCCGACATAGGCAACCAGCTATACAAGTGAGCATGCGCATTAATTTAAAATACCCACAGCATGATCAAAAACAAAATTCCATACAACACTAATTATTCACTCTAAGCTTAATATAATGAAAACACGTTCAATTCATTGTTAGAAAATGTTTTATTAATCGAACATTAGTTCACCGTTAACAACTAAAATTTTACTATTGTTATTCTTACTTTGTTATTTTTCGTTACATTATTTACTATTATTTCATTATTATTACTTTCTCTTGCCTATATGAATATATAGGAAGGAAAGTATTGTTTTCATGTCGATTTTTCGAAATCGAGTTTTCACCGGATCTATACGTTTTCAGACCCCCTGAACCCAAAAAACTTGTTTTTAGCGATTGGTCTGTGTGTGTGTTTGTATCTGTGTGTGTGTGTGTGTGCGCGCGCGCGCGTGTGTGTGGTGTGCGTGTGTGTGTGTGCGTGTGTGTGTGTGTGTATGTGAACAGAATATCTCAAGAACGGAACATCGTACGAACTTGAAACTTGAAACTTAAGTTACATATCACTACCGGACCCGACACGAACATTTTCATCAAAATCGGTCAACCGGAAGTAGTAGTTTATTCGTGTAATTTTTCACTTTTTTGCGATTTTCTCAAAAACTAGTCCTACGATTTTTTTTAAAATCGCCTGGTTTACTACATTTTTTATGCTCTACAATATAGGGTAGGCGCCATGTTTGCTGAAATTCTGCGTGAGGCTGTTTTTACGCAAAAACTTTTTCTTTTTAAGATTGCGGCTTTAATATGCATTTTAGCGCAAAACGTTATATAATAAAAGTTGTAGAGAATGTAAAATTCTACAACTTTTATTTCAAACATTTTTTTGTATAACGCTTAGTTTAGCGGTAATTTGCGATTTTCTGTTTTTTTTTCTCACGAAAACGTGAGAAAAATCGATTTTTTTAACATTTCGGTCTTAGTATGCATTTTATGACAAAAGTGTATATAATTAAATTTATAGAAAATTAAAAGATCTACAACTTTTGTTTAGAGCATTTTTCTCTACAGAGCCTAGTTTAGCGTGAAAGCGTGATTTTCCGTATTTTTAAGCCAAACTGAGTTCGATTGTCATTTTGCGTCATTCACTCATGATTAAAATAAGGTTATGTTTTTGAGGTTAGTTTTTGTTTATTTCTAATATTTTATTAATAATGTTAGGTTTATTATTAATCATTTGCATTGGCAAGAGAAAGTTGTGTGAGTGTTTCACACCAGATTTTAATGATGAGTGAAAGACGCAAAATGAAAATCAACCTCAGTTTGGCTTAGAAATACGGAAAATCACTCTTTCTCTCTAAACTAGGCTCTGTAGAGAAAAATGCTCTAAATAAAAGTTGTAGATCTTTTAATTTTCTATAAATTTTATTATATACACTTTTGTCGTAAAATGCATACTAAGGCCAAAATGTTAAAAAAATTTATTTTTCTCACGTTTTCGTGAGAAAAAAACAGAAAATCGCAAATTACCGCTAAACTAAGCGTTATACAAAAAAATTTTTGAAATAAAAGCTGTAGAATTTTAAATTCTCTACAACTTTTATTATATAAATATTTGCTCTAAATTGCATATTAAAGCCGTAATCTTAAAAAAACTATGTTTTTACGTGAAAACAGCCTCACCCAGAATTTCAACAAACCTGACGCCTACCCTGTCTTGTAGAGAATAAAAAATTGAGTAAACCAGGCGATTTTAAAAAAAAATCGTAGGACTAGTTTTTGAGAAAATCGCAAAAAAGTGAAAAATGACACGAATAAACTACTACTTCCGTTTGACCGATTTTGATGAAAATGTTCGTGTCGGGTCCGGTAGTGGTATGTAACTTAAGTTTCAAGTTTCAAGTTCGTACGATGTTCCGTTCTTGAGATATTCTGTTCACACACACACACACACACACACACAGACCAATCGCTAAAAACATGTTTTTTGGGTTCAGGGGGTCTGAAAACGTATAGATCCGGTGAAAACTAGATTTCGAAAAATCGACATGAAAACAATACTTTCCTTCCTATATATTCATATAGGCAAGTAAAAAGTAAAAATAAGAGCTTTAGACAGCTATTAGTTACAGAGACCTCTAAAAATTCTTGCCGACATAAATGAATGTGCGGGCAGTGATCTGGCAACTGCTTCACCTTCCATCGGACCATTTTTGTGCGGGTTATTATAGTCAGAGATATCTCCTCTGAGAGTGATGAATTTCAGTACACAGCCAGTTCCTGTGGTGTATGAAGTGAAGGTGTCATTTGCGGGGCGGAAAGTAGATGCTTTAGAGAGGGCCTGGCCTGCTGATATGTATACTTTTGCGGTGGGGAAGGCATGGTAAACCATCTCACTCCTCATTTTTCTTATTAAAGCCTCTAGAAGTTCAAACTAGCCTTTTGGCTGATGACCTAAGCAACAACAATGTGGGTTTATTTGTAGAGGAAACCTAAAAGTCAAATTTTTAATAGGCCTACATTGTGTTGTATGCTTATGTCATCTGAGATAATTTTCTTAAAAGTTTTTGATTGTTCTAATTTGAACATTTAATTTACTTTAACTTTAAGTTCTAAAGGGGTTTTTGTAATATCAACGTTTTAAAAGAGCTAAGTAATCTTTTAATTTCTCAAGTTAAAAATTTGAAAAGTTGCTTATTTTAAATTCCCTGAATAGTTAAATTGAATTCAAAAGAAGTTATTTATTATATGTTTTAAACATAGCAATTCATTGTATTTATCATCTATCAAATAAAAAAAAAAAACAATGTTTCGTACCAAATTACGATCAGTACATTACATCAGTAATGTCATTCACTAAATAACAAACTTAATCATATCCAGTAAACACTTACAATCTATATAAGGCCTCTAACAAACCTTCCATCGTGAATGGCAACTTGGGGAACCAACATCAAAACCTCCAGCTGATTTTTTTTCACGAGCTTGTATTATAAATGTACAATTCTTTTATACTTTCTCTTGCCTATATGAATATATAGCAAGGAAAGTACAGTAAAACCTCACTAATTCGGAATTCGCGATATTTCGGACTACTCCAAGAAGAGCAGTTTTTTTAATTTTTTTTAGAAGTTTTTTAGTTAATTAATAAAGTGCTACTTCAAAAAATAATAGCTTTTAACTATCTAATAAAAACTGTTTCATCCTGTAATACATTATTGGTTACTCAGTGAAGAAAACGTTCCACAATTTAAGCTAGTGAAATAAGAAACCAAATAGACGAACTTATTGAATTAGCAGACTTCAATCCGGAATTGAATGACTATTATCTTGTCCTAAGAGAGATGCGCCAACAAGTTATAAGAAAACAAGTGTAGCAAAGAATCACAGAAAAAAATAACAAGTTTTTTTTCTAAGCAACCTCAAATGATCCCTGAGGATATTTGTCAACCCTCTACTTCAACAAGTGCCAAATAATCGGTACGTGTAAGTACAGTGTTTTAATTAAATATCATTTTACACTGGACATTTATTATTTAACAATATTTTTACTGCCGTAAATATTTTTATTTCTATACTTTAACTTTGTTGTTTTTCAATATACTGTACTGCATTAAACATCGATATTTCAGACAAGTAACGTTTATTTTTTAATTTTAATTGCCTAAATTATTCAATTTTTAGATGTAAACAAATATTCACGATAATTCAGACTTTCAATAATTCGGACCTCACTTCCCCCCAATTAGTCCGAATTAGTGAGGTTTTACTGTGTATTGTTTTCATGGCGATGAAAATCAAGTTTTCATCGGACATACAGGTTTACAGATCTACTGAACCAAAAAAAAATATGTTTTTAGAGATTGGTCTGTTTGTGTGCGTGCATGCGTTGGGCATGTGTGTGTGTGAACAAAATATCTTAAAAACGGAACATCGTTCAAAGGTAGGTACAAAGGTTAGGTACTACTAGAGGACCAGACACAAACATTTTCATTAAAATTGTTCAACTGGAAGTATTATTTATTCATGTAATTTTTCACTTTTTTGTGAAAAAACTACATAAACCTAACGGGGGTTGGTTTTCATTTTGCATCATTCACTCATGATTAAAATTATGTTTTGTTTTTTGAGGTTAGTTTTTTTATTTTTACTGTTTTATTACTAATGTTAGGTTATATTATTCATTATTTGTATTGGCAACTGAAAGCTGTGAGTTTCACACCAGATTTTTTTAAATAAATAAAATATTACATTAGTTTTACAAAGTAATTTTAATAGTGAGAACAATACAAAGTTTAAAAAGTGTTGTTTATTTACTTTGAGTAAAATAAACAAGTAATTTCTTCTTGTAGTAAAATAATTGGCAGATTAAGCTATAATCTTTGGTTTCTTCAAATTAGTTATTTTTTTAAAGTAACACACTGCTTCACTCATCAACTGCTTCAAAACTCATCTTTGCATTCTAAGATGTAGATAGGAATCCTTTATTTCTGTTTATTTGCTTATGGTAATGCGTTTTTGTAATGTGAATTGATTTAATACAAGCCTTGTATTATTGTATATTTCATTGAGTATTTCTTTATATTTTCTTTTCTGAATCGTTTATCTTCCTTCATAGTAGAAAATTGAGACTGATTCGAAGCTCTCTCATGTGAGAGTTTTTATCAAGGATAGGGTCCCACCACCCCTATCCTCACTTTATCCACCCCACCCCAAATGTTATTTCATTGGAATGACTACAATTAATTATATATTATTTATTTTTATTAAGTATTTCTTTGTATTTTCTTTTCTGAATCATTTATCTTCCTTCATAGTAGAAAATTGAAATGAATTCAAAGCTCTCTCAATGTGAGAGTTTTTTTCAAGGATAGGGTCCCACCACCCCTATCCTCACTTGACCCACCTCACCCCAAATGTTATTTCATTGAGATGACTAACATTATATTATTTATTTTTTATTAATTAATTTCTTGTGTTTACTTTTTTAGAAAAAGATTTTTGGAGTTTTTCTTCTGTTTTCTTTTTTACTTAAAAACACTTCACATTTAATAAGATTTACTTTAATGTATTAAGTCTTATTTTTTATTAATTAAATTTCTTGTGTTTACTCTTTTAGAAAAAGAATTTTTGGAGTTTTTCTTCTGTTTTTTTTTTTAAATCGCTTCCCTTTAAATGATTCTTCCTTTTCCTTAAATAAGAACTTCTTGTTGTAGAACTTCTTCTAAAGTAATAAAGTCCATTTCAGGACAAACTGGTTGTTCTTTGAAAACTTCTTCCGTTAAAAAAATAGAAAATTGAAATGAATAAGAATCTCTCTCAGAGTTTTTATCAAGCTTTAAATAAAGCTTTTTGTTGATAGGGTCCCACCACCCCTACCACACTTAACCCACCCCACCCCAAATATTATCTCATTGGGATGAGCACCATTATATATTATTTATTTGATGTTAATTAATTAAATTTCTTGTGTTTACTGTTTAAGAAAAAGTTTTTGGAGTTTTTCTTCTGTTTTCTTTTTACTTAAAAATTCTTCCCTTTAAAGAAGATTTACTTTAATTCTGTTAAATCTTATTTATTTTTTATTAATTAAATTTCTTGTGTTTAATCTTTTAGAAAAAGAGTTTTTGGAGTTTTTCTTGTTCTTTTTACTTTAACTCTTCCCTTTGAGCTTCTTGTTGTAAAACTTCTAAAGTAATGAAGTTTATAAAATCTTTTTTTTTTTTTTAAACTGGTTGCACTTCTTTAAAACTTCTTTTTAATTGATATTAAAAAGCTTTGTTAAATGAAAGTTGCCTTAACGGATTCTAACCTTTCTTTAAATAAGAGTTTTTTGCTGCAGAACTTCTAATGTAATAAAATGTGTGAAGTACTTTTTCTTTAGTGTTTACTTTTTGAAAAAAAGAGTTTTTGGAGTTTTCTTTTGTTTTCTTTGTACTTTAACTCTTCTCTTTAAATAAGATTTACTTAACTTTTTGTATAAAAAAATTAAGAATTCTTTGATTGCTCTTACCGCTTTCTGCCTGGTATACAGATTGGTATTATTAGGTGAAAGTTTTTAAAAATAAATTAAGTTTAGGTGTGCTGTTTTAAATAAACTGTACCTGTCTTTAAGAAACTCTTTAAGAAATCTTGATTGTTCCCTTCCCTTAAATGAGAACTTCTTGTTGTAGAACTGAGCTTCTTTTTGTAGAACTTCTAAAAGTAATAAAGCTTGTAAAGTTCTTTTTTTTTAGAAAAAACTGGTTCTTCTTGAAAACTTCTTTCTTTTAATATATAATGAAAGCTTTGTTAAATGAAAGTTTCCTTAACTGATTCTTTTGTTTCTTTAAATGAGAGCTTCTTGTTGTAGAACTTGTTGTAAAGTTATATATTAAGTCCTTTTTCAGAACAAACTTGTTGCACTGTTTAAAACTTCTGCTTTTTAATTTATATTAAAGCTTTGTTAAATGAAAGTTTCCTTAACTGATCTTTTGTTTCTTTAAATGAGAGCTTCTTGTTGTAGAGCTTGTTGTAAAGTTAATATATTAAGTCCTTTTTCAGAACAAACTTGTTGCACTGTTTAAAACTTCTACTTTTTAATTTATACTAAAGCTTTGTTAAATGAAAGTTTCCTTAACTGATTCTTTTGTTTCTTTAAGTGAGAGCTTCTTGTTGTAGAACTTGCTGTAAAGTTATATATTAAGTCCTTTTTCAGAACAAACTTGTTACACTGTTTAAAACTTCTGCTTTTTAATTTAAATTAAAGCTTTGTTAAATGAAAGTTTCCTTAACTGATTCTTTTGTTTCTTTAAATGAGAGCTTCTTGTTGGAGAACTTGTTGTAAAGTTATATATTAAGTCCTTTTTCAGAACTAACTTGTTGCACTGTTTAAAACTTCTGCTTTTTAATTTATATAAAAGCTTTGTTAAATGAAAGTATCCTTAACTGATTCTTTTGTTTCTTTAAGTGAGAGCTTCTTGTTGTAGAACTTGTTGTAAAGTTATATATTAAGTCCTTTTTCAGAACAAACTTGTTACACTGTTTAAAACTTCTGCTTTTTAATTTATATAAAAGCTTTGTTAAATGAAAGTTTCCTTAACTGATTCTTTTGTTTCTTTAAATGAGAGCTTCTTGTTGTAGAACTTGTTGTAAAGTTATATATTAAGTCCTTTTTCAGAACAAACTTGTTGCACTTGTTTAGAACTTCTGCTTTTTAATTTATATAAAAGCTTTGTTAAATGAAAGTTTCCTTAACTGATTCTTTTGTTTCTTTAAGTGAGAGCTTCTTGTTGTAGAACTTGTTGTAAAGTTATATATTAAGTCCTTTTTCAGAACAAACTTGTTACACTGTTTAAAACTTCTGCTTTTTAATTTAAATTAAAGCTTTGTTAAATGAAAGTTTCCTTAACTGATTTTTTTGTTTCTTTAAATGAGAGCTTCTTGTTGTAGAACTTGTTGTAAAGTTATATATTAAGTCCTTTTTCAGAACAAACTTGTTGCACTTGTTTAGAACTTCTGCTTTTTAATTGATTTTAAAGCTTTTTTAAATGAAAGTTTTCTTAACTGATTCTTTTGTTTCTTTAAATGAGAGCTTCTTATTGGAGAACTTGTTGTAAAGTTATATATTAAGTCCTTTTTCAGAACAAACTTGTTGCACTTGTTTAGAACTTCTGCTTTTTAATTTATATAAAAGCTTTGTTAAATGAAAGTTTCCTTAACTGATTCTTTTGTTTCTTTAAGTGAGAGCTTCTTGTTGTAGAACTTGTTGTAAAGTTATATATTAAGTCCTTTTTCAGAACAAACTTGTTACACTGTTTAAAACTTCTGCTTTTTAATTTAAATTAAAGCTTTGTTAAATGAAAGTTTCCTTAACTGATTCTTTTGTTTCTTTAAGTGAGAGCTTCTTGTTGTAGAACTTGTTGTAAAGTTATATATTAAGTCCTTTTTCAGAACAAACTTGTTGCACTTGTTTAGAACTTCTGCTTTTTAATTTATATAAAAGCTTTGTTAAATGAAAGTTTCCTTAACTGATTCTTTTGTTTCTTTAAGTGAGAGCTTCTTGTTGTAGAACTTGTTGTAAAGTTATATATTAAGTCCTTTTTCAGAACAAACTTGTTACACTGTTTAAAACTTCTGCTTTTTAATTTAAATTAAAGCTTTGTTAAATGAAAGTTTCCTTAACTGATTCTTTTGTTTCTTTAAATGAGAGCTTCTTGTTGTAGAACTTGTTGTAAAGTTATATATTAAGTCCTTTTTCAGAACAAACTTGTTGCACTTGTTTAGAACTTCTGCTTTTTAATTGATTTTAAAGCTTTGTTAAATGAAAGTTTCCTTAACTGATTCTTTTGTTTCTTTAAATGAGAGCTTCTTGTTGTAGAACTTCTTTTGAAGTTATAAAGTTTTTTAAGTCCTTTTTCAGAACAAAGTAGTTATCCTTCTTGAAAATTTCTTCCTTTTAATTGATATTGAAGCCTTGTTAAATGAAAGTTTACTTAACGGATTCTTTCCTTTCTTTAAATAAGAACTTTTTGTTGTAGAACTGTTGTGAAGTTACAAGGTTTTTAAAGTCCTTTTTTAAAACAAACTGGTTGTACTTTTTCAAACTTCTGCCTTTTAACTGACTCTGAAAGCTTTGTAAAATGCAAGTTTCCTTACTAGACTCGATATAAAAACTAAAACAATATTATCAGCAGTTGCTTAGTAATCAAAAATGAAAATAATGTTGCTAAGTAACAAAAATAATTTTTAAGCTGTATCAGATAGGGTAGATGCCATTTCTGCTGAAATTCTTGGGGAGGCTGTGCTCTCGTAGAAAAAAATATGTTTTTTTAAGATTGTGGCTTTAATATGCATTTTAGTACAAAAATGTAATAAATAAAAGTTGCAGAGAATTTTAAAACCTACAACTTTTATTTCAAACATTATTTTTGCAATGCTTAGTTAAGCAGTATTTCTGTATTTTTAAGCCAAACTTAGTTAGATTTTCATTTTGCATCATTCACTCATGATTAAAATAAGGTTGTTGTTTGAGGTTAGTTTTTTGTTTATTTCTAATGTTTTGTTACTTATATTAGGTTATATAGTTCATTATTTGCATTGGCAAGAGAAAGTTGTGTGAGTGCTTCATACCAGATTTTTTATGATTTTTTGTAGGTTTTTTTTATAGACTCAGTTTTATTTTTGGTCACAAGTAATATAAGACTAATGCGCTTGAATTAGTATAACAGGAGAGTAAACAATTCCAGTGATTCGTTGTTTATCGTTTCAGATTGTTTATTTTGTATCACTAAAATTAATGTCTGTGACTAGTTTAACACAAAACTGTTTGCACTTGCACATGTTTAACTCATTTTTAGTTTCATCTGTTATATTTTGGCATTGTATCCGGTTCGTTTCAATTTTCTTCGTAGACGGAAGTGAAAAGTTTTGTAAGCTGTGTTTTGTTAACATGCGTGATAGTGAACGTGTTGAGTTTTTGAAACATAAAAGCGGTAAACATTAAAAAGTAGACAAAAATTGTTTTGTTAAATGTAATGGTTAAAATAATTAATTAAGGAGGCTCTTTATGAAACTACAATAATTACAAGTAATCTGAACAGTATAATTGTAAACGCTTAAAGGATTATGTTTATTTTAGCTGGATGTAGATATTTTAATGATGGAACGTAGTGCAGAATAATTTTATCAGGCGGAGAGGTAGATACGTGCTAACTAGTGTAAAACTTTCGTTTACAACCTGTACGCCCTTGCTTCACATGGAGTACTCTTACAGTAGACCGACTCTACAACTAACCAAAAGATTTACAAAGTAAATAATAAACTAATTATTCTGCCCATAACAGACAGGTGGAGTGTCAAATTATTTACACTCGATCTGTTAGTTGCAGGGCTAAAATAAATAGTTCTGTTTCTTATCACATGGTCAGCCAATTAAATGACTGAATCATTTAAGAACAGAAGAGGTAGAGGTGTAAAAGACACTAATCAGAGTTATCTTATCTGAAAGTAATGAATTTCATTATACAGCCAGACCCTGTGGTGAATGAAGTGAAGGTGTCATTTGCAGAGTGGAAAATATGTGCTTTTCAGAGGGCTCGGCATGCTGATAAGCGTACTTTTCCACTCAGTGAGGAAGGCAATGGTAAACCACCTCACTCCTCGTTTTACTTAGTAAAACCTCTAGAGGTTCAAACCAGCCTTTTGGCTGATGACCTAAACAACACAAACTAATTATAATGGAGTAATACAATAAATAACTTAAATAATTTACTTAATACTACTTACAACAATTATACACAATGCACATACAAAAAAACTGAATATAATGCACATACACTATAAGATAGTATAACAATAGCTGACCACTACAATGCCCAGGTACTACATTGACCTCCTCTAACGATTTGATAGCACTCGCAGTAAACACTTGTCAAAGATCTAACGAATAATAACTCACTAGCTGCACTCGGGGGTCTCTTTATATAGGTAGATCAAAGAGATAATTCCAGAAAAGTAGATCTATTGCATACAAAAATCATTTTTATTGGCTCTTGAAAGATGATAACTAATGTAAACAAGTCACAATAGAATAAAAGGTGTTACAGGTAACCAACCGACTCTTTCACAAAATAGTTGTACAACAAAGACCCTACCTTAAAATATCCTTTTATAACTAACCCTATTGTTACTTTGTCCTTAACTTGGGAAGTTCCCAGACCCTTGCTGAGAATCGATCCAGTATCTCTGTAGTGGCCTACCACTATGCTACACCTGGGCGGCCTAATTGTACCGGGTGTTTATAAATGAATAGCGGGGTTTTAACGCTCTGTAATATTTAATACATTATACTTACAGTTATAAATGATAACATCAAACGAAAGAGCAACTCAAACAGTTTTACATAAATGCCTACAAGTGTTCATGTATGCACCATTCGTAACACGTTACACGTTGAGACGATATACGAGTTCTTCCCAAACATTGTTTAGTGTCTCTCGAGTAATTGTTGCAACAGCTGCTTCAATCCTGATTCTTAATTTCAGAAGGTCAGCTGGTAGTGGAGGCACATACACACGATCCTTTATGAACCCTCAAAGATAGAAATCACATGCGTGATTTCACCAGTTACAGTTGACTCAGTTGACTCACCAGTTACAGTTGCTTCAACAAAAAAGAAAGGCCCATAAACTTTCCGCCGTGACATGGGACAAAAAACATTCAATTTAGGGGGTCTCTTGTACCATCCTGTGAGGATTTTCTGTGCCCCAAATTAGCACATTATGAGTGTTCACTTGTCCACTAAGGTGAAAGGTCGACTCATCACTGAAGACGACATGATGTAGAAAATCTTCATGCAACAACATTTCTTTAGCGAAATTCACATGTAAACCATAGTCTGCAGGATTTAGAGCCTGTACCAACTGCAAACAATAAGGACGTACTTGTAAGCGTCTCTGTAAAACTTTCCAAACAGTCGTTACAGGAACTGCTAATTCACGACTAGCCTTCCGAACAGTATTCTGTGGGCTACGCGTGAACGACTTGCACTCGCTCAACGCTCTCCGCACTAACTCTTGGTCGTCCCGTACTCTTCCCTTTGCATAGGCAGCCGGTATCTTCAAACTGATGATAACATCTATGGATGTTCTTATCACCTGGAGGTTCACAACTGAACTTTATACAGAACACACGTTGCACAGTAACTACTGATTCCATCTTTGCAAACTGTAAAACTCAAAACGCTTTCTGTTCTTTAGTTGCCATCTTTGTTGCTACTAGCGGTTTCTAATGGCTGGTGGTGGAAACATTGCGCACTGCTGCCAATGAACAAAACTGCTTGATTTGCACTTTCGTTTGATGTATCATTTAAATAAATGTATAATATATTATTATAATAATATATTATATATATTATAATTTATATTACATTAATATAGATATATTATATAATAAATATATCATAATTTAAATGTATTAAATATTATAGAGCGTTAAAACCCCGCTATTCATTTATAAACACCTGTTATTGCATTACACTATAAATATATGATTATAAAACCTATTTACAAGTCGAATAATATCATCATTTAATGACATGTTGCAAAACGACGAACAATGCACTTGCTGCTATAACACAAATTGTAGGTTATAAACACGCGTAGTTAACGTACGTTAAAATAACATGGACAGGAAATAAAATTTTCAGTAAGCGCTTTAGTGGTGTATTTTGTAACTAAAAATTTAAAATAATCTTTGTATAGATACTGAAGTTACGAGTTTGCCTTTTGCGTATGTGTGGGCTGTGATGAAGGGAAATGATATATTTGCAGTGCTGCCAACCTTAACAGTAAGACACTACTCGTATATTTCACTACCGTTAAGTTTCTACAAACATTTTGTAAGCTGTGGTTTATTTCGAGAAAATGTTTTTTTCATAAACCTTATAAGAAATAAATATGACCTGTAATATTGCCTATAAGTAGCTTAATTAAATGACTAGAAATGTTTGATTTACTGTAATTATGAATGAATCGCCTTCTTTAGGCCTACTATTGCTGTCACTGGCGTTTTCAAAATCAGTCTCTTTAGTTTCTACCTAACCATTTTATTTTTTTTTACCAGCTGTTAACAAAAATTGAAGAATAGTTTCTTTACGTCCTTAATTTCCTTCTTTATTTTTCGAATTGTGCAAAGAGAAACATCACAGTAGTTAGCCGCTCGCTCTCAGCTTTTGTTAAGAGTCACGGATTGGCATTTTTGTCTAGCTTCAACTTCATAGCATATTATTACATTGCAAATTAGATTTCGTTCAACACTGTGAATAGTTCGACCACGTTTTCGAGAAACCGACATATCTGTAACTAACAGTTAACCTACAAAAGGTTCCACGATATACTATATATGCTCTGGGTATGGTATAAGTTGTTAAGTTTGTCGTACTGAAATCAAAGCAGTCGGGCATGCGCACTGATGATTTTCCCCCTTTACCCCTCGCTGCAAACAAGGGCAAACTCGTGACTCGAGTAACTATAACACAAGAAATGCTATCCACAGACATTCGGTCGCATAAAACAACACGGGGAATTTGGAGACGTCAAACAATGGGCGCCGCAAAACAGAAAAATTTTGTGACGATGTCATGTTGATGGTCTCAGCAGTGTAAATGTTAAAAGGAACATTATATTCCCTGAAATAAAATAAAATTGTTGTATGTGTTGCTTGTAGTCTGTCAGTTGTTGCTTGGTGCAGCATGTTAACTGTTTGTGGTGATACTTGTTTTCTAAAAAAATGTTAAAGCTGTTGGTAGAAATGCCATTGAAAACATAATTTTTAAGGTACTGTAACCCGTCTTCATGTAGGCACTTTCAGGACTCGGGTGATGCCAAATTACAGATTTTTCCAGTTTACTGAATGTGGGTAATTTTACTGAAGATAAATCTGACAATTTAAGAATGCAAGTGGTGCCCGCACGCGTGTGGTGTGTGAACAAAATGTCTCAAGAACGGAAAATTGTACAAAGTTGAATCTTGAAACTTAAGTTAGGTACCATTAGAGGACCCGATGCGAACATTTTCATCAAAATCGGTCAGCCAAATTTTTCACTTAGCAATTTTCTCAAAAACAGCTCCTACGATTTTTTTTAAATCACTTCATTTATTAGATTTTTATGCTGTATGTTATAGGGTAGGGGCGCCATGTCTGCTGAAATTCTTGGGTGGCTGTTCATAGAAAAAAGTTTTTTTTTTAAATTGCGGCCTTAATATGCATTTTAGGGCAAAAGTGTTAATAAAATTTAACATTTTGAAGACTAACATCTTTTTTTGCCTGTGGACTGCCATTTTTCGGGGATTTTTTAAAAAAATTGTAACAAATCAACCATTGGTCATAAATTTAAAAA
Source organism: Catonia carolina (assembly GCA_035578175.1). NCBI lineage: Eukaryota > Metazoa > Arthropoda > Insecta > Hemiptera > Achilidae > Catonia > Catonia carolina. Next base: position 2,455,579 of record JAQMRL010000024.1, on the reverse strand, counting down.
GTAAAGATTAAATTATAGATCATAATAGTAGATTACTTCATTTATTAAGATTAGGATTACTTACATTATATTGATAAAGATGTTTGACTGAAGAGAGGTATGTTTTCTTGAATTTAAACAATTTTTCACTGTATAATGATAATAATATTTAAACGAGTTAAATTCTTGCAAACTAATTACCTATTTCTAACAACCAATTTACTTTTTTATTTCTCAAGTAAAATTTAAAAAAACTAAGTATTATAATAATGAACTAATAACTAACAACAGTGTGCAGAAGTACCGGCAGATCACTTGCTCACGCTCGATAACATCGATGCTGTAAAAGTCGATATATTCGATATTCTGACAACATTAGGACTATGAGTGTATTCTATTAGATTCAGAATAAACTAAATTAAGTGACAGCATAGATGGCAATTGTATACAATACAAGCTAATGAATATAAAACCAAGTGAAATAGGCGTCCGTATCGTACACGGGTGCCGTCCAGCCGATCAAAATGGCGTGCCCGTATCGTATACGGGTGCCATCCTGAAGTGTTTAAAACCTAAAACTTTTATTCCAAACATTTCTTTGTGCCACGCTTAGTTTAGTGACAATAATTATTAGTGATTTTCTATTTTTTCATGAAAATCTATATAAAAAAAAAATAGGATTTTTAAGATTGCAACCTTAGTATGGATTTTACAACAAAAATGTACATAAAGTGGTAGAAAATATAGAGCCTACAACGTTTATTTTAAGCATATTTCTGTACAGAGCCTAGTTTAGAAGCAATAACTGAGTTACTGTAATTTTAAGTTGTAAAGAGGTTGATTTTCATTTGGCGTCATTCACTCATGATTAAATTATAGTTCAGCCGTTCTTAGTTTGCTCCTACTGTCAACAAACCAAAGCCAGCTACTACAGGGTGCACGCTAGAGTCTGCGACTTTATGGATATCGTATTCCTATTAAGTTAGCTATTTTTTTAAATTATAAGTACTTAAAGTACTAAAAACATCAATCATGATACGATGTAGGCCTAACAATTTCATTTACAAAAATACTTTTAAATGTATTTTGTATTTAAATACTTTTGAAAGTATTTTGTTGTTACTTTTTAATCAGCGTGTACTCATTTTGATATAATGCGCATGCTCAGTGACATCTTTGTTTACATTAAGAGCAAACTTAGAGAGGCTGGACTTTAGATTATGTGTTTCATTTTACACTGTTTACCCATGACTAAATGTAAGTTATATTGTTCATTATCTACATTGACAAGAGAAAGTTACATGAGTGTTTTACCCTAGATTTTTTAAAAGTGTAAAATTTTAGTTGTTCTTTTTCATTCTATTGAAATAAGGTTGTTTTTTTATTGCAGGACAGTGAAGGCAATGATCACGAAGACAATTTGGGTGATGGTGCTCGATTACATGACAATGACGAACGTAAGTACTATAGTACATTTGTTTTAGGAAGAAGCTTGTAAGGGAGGGCGAGTAGGTAGAGTAGGGATAGTTTCAAGGGGCAAGTGTTGTCTCCTTCTCACTTAATGATCATTCCCTCTCTTTCTAACTGTATACTACTGTTACAACTACAAGGTGCTTCCCCCACCACTAAACGGAACAGCTCAGCGGCACTGAGCGTTGGAAGGAGAGCTTCAAGCTACGTAGAATAAATGACCTATATGTGTTTGATTGTTTACTTCGATGCTCTCGCGAAATGGCTGTAATATTGTCAATTATTTCTGTGACAAACTTTGTTTTTATTTGTACATACAGTAGTCTCTCTTTATAACGATGAAATAAACGACAATTGTTTGGTTTGCCATAACATTAATGTATTAATTCTTTCTCTATACTGATATTGCTCATTCTTTATAACGATGGTATGTAGCCCGTAAATTACAGTCCTTTCAGAGCTACTCATTGCACTACTGCGAACATTCAAATATCAAAACACGCTCCCAAATTAATTCTTTTATCTAATATCATTATTTATGAAAAATTACAGCTTTTTTTATAATAAGTACGGACATTTTGAAAATACAAATATAAAAATCGATTTCGCTTTCTATTTGCTAGATGGCATTAAATATTCTTCGCGGGCACAAGAAAGTTCATATTTTTTGCTGTAATGTGCTAAAATTGTAATTTATCATAAAATTGTACATACCACATTTTGTAGAAGACAATTTCATGAATAAAATGAAGGGGTCGGGATAAGACAGTGCTAACCCACATCAACATAATTTTATGCAATGTCATTTTAAAAGTTTTCTGAAATCTACTAATTACGAGGGGGTACCCAAAAGAAACCGGAATTATTTTTTAAAACTACTTATTTTTAATTTTTTTACAAAAGAACCTTATCCCCTTCAAAATACTCTCCATTACAACTAATACATTTGTCCCACCGGTGCTTCCACTGTTCAAAACATTTTTTGTACTCCTCTTCAGTGATGGCTGCCAGCTCATCCGTCGTTTTTTCTTGACATCATCAACGTTGTTAAATCGGAGACCTTTCATGCCCCTTTTCATGCGTGGGAACAAGAAAAAATCACACGGAGTCAGATCGGGTGAGTATGGTGCGTGTGGTAGCAAAACCATGCCGTTTTTCGCCAAAAACTGGGTAACCGAGATTCCCGTGTGTGCAGGCGCGTTGTCGTGGTGGAAAAACCAGTCCCCTGTCTGCCACAAATTAGGTCTTTTACGACGAATGCTGTTTCGTAGTCTTCTTAACACTTCAAGATAAAAAGCTTGATTTACCGTCTGGCCTGGTGGAACGAACTCTGAATGGACAATTCCCCTCACATCAAAAAAACAAATCAGCATTGTTTTGATGTTCGATCTGACTTGACGACTTTTTTTTGGTCGGGGTGATAATGAAGTCTTCCATTGACTGGATTGTTGTTTGGTTTCTGGGTCGTACCCATAGCACCAAGACTCGTCACCCGTAATGATCTTTGACATGAAATCTGGATCAGTTTCAAGCTGTTGTTTCAAATCACTACACGTTTCAATTCGACGTTCCTTTTGAGTGTCTGTCAGAACCCGAGGCACAAACTTGGCAGCGACTCTTTTCATTGTCAAGTCTTCTGTTAAAATGCGTTGGACTGAGCTCCAAGATAACCCACTAACCTGTGATATTTGGTCAATGGTCTGTCGTCAGTCTGTTCGTACAATTTCTTTCACTTTCACAACATTTTCGTCTGTTCGGGAAGTCGACGGTCGTCCAGAACGAGGTTTGTTCTCAATCGACATGTCGCCATTTTTAAAGCGCAAAAACCACTCGTACACTTGGGTTTTTCCAATAGCGTCGTCTTTGTAAGCTGTGTTCAACATTACAACTGTTTCCGCGGCGTTTTTACCGAGCAAGAAGCAAAATTTCACAGCCGCACGTTGTTCATTAAAACTTGCCATCATGAAAAACGACACGAGCACAAAACAGCACTAGCGAGAACAATCACTGCACGAGAACAGAACAAGCTAGATCAACGAACAAAATGGCATTGAACTGGCAATGAGTAGCGCTACAAGCAGCCTAGTGGCGGGAATTTGTACTGCACAAGCTCCGCCCACAGCAGAGCTATTCCAGATACTTTTGGGTACCCCCTCGTATGTTTTTGAATTTTTTGTTAAACATTTATTTTTTCTGTTAATCTGGGTTCGTAAGATCGTAAATATAGCATCGTGTTTAAAACATGCTGAACATTTTATTTTTACAGAATATTTTTGAAAAATCTCGCGAGAAATTTTGTGGGTTAGCACTTTCTTCTCCCGACCCCTTCAAATGATGTATCACATTACTAATTTGGGTCAAATTTAGCTGAGATATAGTAGTTTGAAATGTATAACATTTTTTCCGTGTGGCTAGGTGATTGGGCCGCTTGCCTTGTTTTGTGCGTTCTCCCTCCAGATCCCAATGTCAATGTAAGTTATTAAACCGGCGAAAGATAATAGTAGTAAAAGGTCGTAAGGGGTAAGAGGAGAAGAAATATTCAAACGAATAGGGCAGACAAAGATGAACAGATTTCCTGTCTCAAAAGACGTGTGTGTTTATTACTATAAGCTATGTCCTTGGTGAAATAGACACTGTAGTGAGGGGGAAAACAGTTTTATCAACTCAAAATTGAAATATTTCCAAGTTTGATTACGACGAAACTCAGATGTTACGTTGGCCCAAATTTTCCCATCCCATTATCCTATATACTAGTAGAATCCTGTACTATTTTTTTTTTTTTTTTTTAACTTTGGAGACCGCAATGGATCACTTAAGTCAGCTTATTGGAAGTTCTGTTCTGGTTCTTTTCTTTGATCCTTTCCCAGTATTTTTTCATTCTGACAGATCTTGCCTGTCTTTCTGCATCTGAAACAATCGCTCTTCTTACTCCTCTGTTGTCTGTCTTTTGTTTGAATCTGATGTTTTTATCCTTCAATTTCTCTGTCTCACTTTCCAAATCCCTCACTGTCATTTCCAATTCCTCCATATCTTCCTTAATTTCTTTAATCCAAATTGGTGCTGTTTTTTTCAAATAAAGATTCCTTATTATTCTGTTAATTATTCTATCATCCGGTGTTCTAAGTAAGTGGCCAAAGAACAATATTCTCTTTTTCCTCATGGAGTCTATTATTGGTTCGTTTTCTCGATAAACTTGTTCGTTGGGTAATAATCTCCATTCACCCTCTACTTTGTGTTTTTTTCCTATACATTTTCTGAGGATTCTTCTTTCCAGTTTTTCGATTCTATCGGTTCTATTTTTCTGGTTTAGCTTAAATAGCGTTTCGCACCCATACGTAATTTCTGGTTGTACTACTGTTTTATAATGTCTGATTTTAGTGTGAATTGACTGGCATTTCTTGTTATATGTATCTTTTGTCAGATGTTGGGATCTAGCAAGTTTTTTGGCTCTTTCCTCCCAGGCTTCTCTTTCATTATTATTGTATGTTATTATTTCTCCCAAGTATTTAAAAGATTCCACTAGTTCTATGTAATGGTTGTTAACTTTCACTTTACTTATGCACAGTGGGTCCATTGTCATCATTTTAGTTTTCTCATAAGATATTTTCAGTACTATTTCCTATTACTTTCCTATTACTATTTTATATTTCCTGTACTATTTTATAACAAATAAAACTACATTTCAAGGCACATAATTTAAGATATCATGTGCACTGATAGCTTTACAAATACACATAATACGGATGTTCGAAGTCTGGAAAGTCCGAGTGAAGCGCATATGCTTCTCCTGTATTCGAAGGGTTAAGTAGTTCACCACATGTCTGTTCACTTTGTATTGTTTCTAAAGCATCAGTGTTCAAAGGGGGGCACAGTCTCTGAAAGGTTCAGAACCACTGGTTTAGTATATGTGATGCTTATCTCTTACGTCCATTTCGGGATCTGGATAAATTAAATAATTAACACACTATATAGTTTAAAATTACAAGTATTTATTACAAACAACTAAGCACAACAATTAATAATGTTACAGATTAAATCTATAAATGAATTACAATAATTACTACAATTAAATTACTTAAAAGAAATAACCAACCAATTACAATAAATAGCTCACCGGGTTGGTCTAGAGGTAGTCGTCGCCAAAATCAGCTGTTTAACAGCTGATTTTCGGAGACGAAGGTTCCTGGTTCAAATCCTAGTAAAGGTAGTTACTTTTATACGGATTTGAATACTAGACAGTGGTTACCGGTGTACTTTGATGGTTGGGGTTCAATTAACCACACTCTCTCAGGAATGGTCGGCCTGAGTCTGTACAAGACTACACCTCATTTACACGTCATACACATCATCCTCATCTCATTGGGTCATGGGGTTGCTTATTGTTCTGAATTGAACAGATTGCAACGTACACATATTAGCAATTAAAAAAAAATTAATAAATTATTAAAATTATTAAAATAAATTATTAATTATTAAAAATAAATAATTATTAATAAATTATTATTATTTTATAAATTATTAAATTAATAAATAATAAAACAAAATATCCCTAGAACGGAACATTGTACCAAGTTGAAACTTGAAACTTAAGTTTGGTACCACTAGAGGACCCGACACGTACATTTTTTTCAAAATAGGTCAAACGGAAGTAGTAGTTTATTCGTGTCATTTTTCTCTTTTTGCGATTTGCTCAAAAACGGCTCCTACAATTTTTTAAAATCACTTCATTTACTACTATTTTTATGCGCTACCAGATAGTATAAGTGCCATGTCTGCTTAAATTCTTGGGGAGGCTGTGCTCTCGTAGAAAAAAATGTTTTCTAAAGAGAGCGGCCTTAATATGCATTTCAGAGCAAAAATGTCTATAATAAAAGTTGTAGAGAATTTTAAAACCTACAATTTTTATTTCAAACATTTTTTTTGTATAACACTTAGTTTAGCGGAAATAAGTGATTTTCTGTTTGTTTTTAATGAAAATCAGTAAAATGATGGATTTTTTTTTAAAGATTTCAGCCTTAGTGTGCATTTTACGACAACAGTGTATGTAATCAAATAAATGGAATATTACACAATCTACAACTTTTATTAATAGCATTTTCCACTAGAGAGCCTAGTTTAGCGTGAAAGAGTGATTTTCTTTATTATTAAGCCTAACTAAGGTTGGTTTTCATTTTGCAACATTCACTAATGATTAAAATAAGGTTATGTTTTTTGAGTTTAGTTTTTACTTTCTCTTGCCTATATCTATACATAGGAAGGAAAGTATTGTTTTCATGTTGATTTTTCTAAATCGAGTTTTCACCGGATCTACACGTTTTCAGACCCCCTGAACCCAAAAAACATGTTTTTAGTGATTGGTCTGTGTGTGCGTGCGTGGGTGTGCGTGCGTGAGTGTGTGTGTGTGTGTGTGTGAACAAAATATCTCAAGAACAGAACATCGTACAAACTTGAAACTTAAGTTACATACCACTACCGGACCCGGCACGAACATTTTCATCAAAATCGGTCAACCGGAAGTAGTAGTTTATCGTGTAATTTTTCACTTTTTTGCGATTTTTCTCAAAAACTGGTCATACGATTTTTTTAAAAATCGCCTGGTTTACTAAATTTTTTATGCTCTACAAAATAGGGTAGGCACCATGTTTGCTGAAATTCTTAGTGAGACTGTTTTCACGTAAAAAATTGTTTTTTTTTTTACAAAAAAGTATATTTTTATTTTTTTAACAAAAGTATAATATTTAAAATTAAATTTATAGGAAATTAAAAGATGTACAACTTTTATTTTGAGCATTTTTCTCTACAGAGTTTAGCGTGAAAGAGTGGTTTTCCGTATTTTAAAGCCAAACTGAGGTCGATTTTCATTTTGCGTCTCTCAATCATGATTAAAATAAGGTTATATGTTTTTTGTTTATTTCTAATGTTTTATTACTAATATTAGGTTATATTGGTCATTATTTGCATTGGCAAGAGAAAGTTGTGCGAGTGTTTCACACGAGATTTTTTTGTTTATTTCTAATGTACTATGACTAATTTTAGATTATATTGTTTATAATTTGCATTGGGAAGAGAAAGTCATGTGAGTGTTTCGCACCAGATTTTTGTTATTGTTATTGTCTATCACCTTTGATTGTTATTTTTAATAACATGACTAATATTTTCACCTTGTTTTACTTGCAGGTGGTACTTCAAGAAGAAAATTAAGAGTTCCGATTAAACGAACTGGGCCTGAAGAAAGCAATAAAAGTAGTTGTAGTAAAATTAACAATAATATCACAAAAACAATCGCCAATAAAAACAAAACAAATCGAGCAAATAGTATTAATAAGAAAGTTCGCCCTATAAAAAATAATACCTGTAAAAAAACTAAATCGACTTCTAATATTAGTAATCGTAAAAAAATAATTAAAAGTCGTAACAATTACAACGGTAAAAAACTGTGTAATATAAGAAGTGAATTTGTCGGTAAAAATATGAAAATGTGCGATAGTGAAAAAGGAGATAGAGAAGCAGAAGAAAAACTGGTGAAAGATGAAGAGGAAATGAGTGAAACTGGCGATGAAAGTGAAGATGATGGAGAAAATAATGTTGAAAAATTGAATCCAAACAAAAGTAATAGTTTTTTTTCTTGCTTTAATTTTAGATAGTGAGTCACGAGAATGCATTTTGCATATGGATGGGCTGTTAGGAACGGAAGAGAAATATGACAGTGCTGCCAACCTTAACTGTTAGACACTATATTTTACTACCGTGCAATTGTACAGTTTGTTAACCACATGTTGCCTTTCAATTAATATACTCTGTTGTGACTGATATTTTTTCCGCTTAAATCCCATTTCTTTTAACATTTTTCTTTACGTTCAAAGTTTACAACTAAAATTTAGTCATTTTTCAAAACTGGTAATAACGTTTCACATGTCGGCATCGTGGTATAATTGTTTCCTTATTTTACCATGTGCGTGTCATAAAAACTGTTAATGAAGAATTATCTTCTTCACTGTCTTTGACTTCCTTCTTTGTATTTCAATCTGTGGAAAATGAAACAACACAGTAGTTAGCCACTCGCTCATGGCTTTTGGTAAGAGGTACGGAAAGGTATTTTTGTTTAGTTTAAACTTCATTCAGCACTGTGAACAGCTGGACCGCATTTTCAAGAAACCGACATTTCCGTTTATGGTAACGAACGGTTATATTCGTTCAGTTAACCTACAAAAGGTTCCACTACTGTTTGTTTTCTAAGTATACGAGGTCTGTCCAATAAATACGCGAACTGAGCCCATAAAAACTTTATTTTGCAAAATTTAGTCTACGTCAATTTTGTCCCCTTCAAAGTACTCTCCATTTGTTGCTATGCACTTATTCCATTTTCTTTTTCACTGTTTAAAGCACCCTTGGAAGTCCTCAGCAGTTAGTCTTTATTGTGTCCAAATCTTCCCAGTGATGTCCCCTCATCACATTTTTGCATTATGGGAATAGGAAAAAGTTGCATGGGGTGATATCTGGTGAGTAAGAAGGATGATCAAGGATGGTGATTGAATTTTTTGTCAGAAACTGGTGAACAATCAATGCTGAATGTGCAGGTGCATTGTCATGGTGAAGGATCCATCTATCACCTTGACAAATGTTCGGTTAAAATAGCGTGCACTGTTGATTTTCCAAGATTCAGTCATCAGCTATCATTCGGACAGTTTTTCGATGATCAGTAAGGACAAGGGACCGCACATGATCAATGTTGTCGTCCAACACAGGTGGTTGAAGGTCGTCCCGGCCTTGCATCATCCATGGCGTCTTGTTGGCCATCTTTAAAACGCTTAATCCACGTGAAAACTGATGTTTTCTTCAGAGCATTATCACCGTAAACAGCTGTCAACATTTCAGTAATTTCTTTAAACTTTTACTGCACTTCACCAAAAACTTGATGTTCGATGCGGTAATCAAATGGTATTATGATTCCTACATCTGCTAGATTCGTTAAGGTGGTTGAATCTTGTACAACCGGGAAACAAAAGGCGCGATGTGGCTTCGACGCGCACATTAGGCGTAACGCTTTGCTCGTTAAGGAGTAGGGAAGTTTGGAGGATAGACAGGAACATATACAGGGGATAACACTGCAATTAATGATGAGTTTAGCAGTACTTACTCGATTTTGAGTGCGTAGATTTCCCAGGATGCTTCAATTCATTGACGCCGTTGTAGGAAAACACTAAATGTTCGATTAGATCTGTACAGATTTCACACAATAAACAAAAGCACGTTAAGAGTAAACATAAAGCACTGCTAACACTTGGATAATTGCAGTTAGGATAACGGTTTACTAGTTCGAGACACGAGGTAACACAAATTGCACAAAGTCCGGTAATTAATTGAATAAAGACCATGAATAGTTCGTTTACATAATTGTAAGCGCGTTCACAATGAATAGCTTCGTTGCTTGGGGCCGTAACTAACGTGTTAACGGCAACATTAAGTTGGAATATCCAACGCGTTAAATGCAGGTGACGCCAGCACTCGAGGCTGCGAGCGTCCGTTGAATCGCTGTGCGATACGCGACCGAACAGTTAGCTGGTTTGACTTGAAGTGAAGGAGATCGGGAAGAAAGGGAACAATGGCGGAGTGAACACGGGAAATTGGTCTAATTTTGCTATTGGCGGAGGACGAGCCACGTGATCAAGGATCACACATGCGTAGAACTAATTAGTGATGTAATCGATGCAGAATCAATATTACTGATTTAATCGAGCGGGAAAGAATTTATTCTGGAAGATTCGACGGCGCGCGGTATTTGAATCTATTGTAATACTGAACACTTGATATTGATTCGTTGCTCCGTGATTTCGTCAGTTTCCATTTTCGACAAACAGTAAAAACAAGCACAACAGAAACTAACATAACTAGCACTATAGGCACAGTTTGATGATCCGCCAAGCACTGACGGCTCATTGGGAATCAGGCAACTAGCGCCGCCAGTGGGTGGGACTATAGTCCGCGTCATGGGCACTAGCTTGCACAAGTTCGCGTATTTATTGGACAGACCTCGTAGTTTACATTTTTGTGGTGCCAAACTGGTATTAGAGCAGTCGTGCTTATGCGCTGATGCTTTCCCGTCCCCCTTTTCTTCTCGTTAAAACCAAAGGCAAACTCGTGACTCGAAGTACTGTATTTATATTTGTATTCACTAGCGTGCTAGTGATTTTGAACATGTTTGATTATACTAGTGCTAGCAGGTGAGAAACATTAACATGATTGACTAGCGCTAGTCAACTAGCTTGATGTGAATGTAAACTGTACTTTTTGCAGCAATACACACCGCAAGCAACGTATGTCTTCAGAGCTCTGGCAACAATTAACTAACTGAGAACTGTCACGTACACACTAGTATGGCCTGCTAGTAAACTGGTATCATAGGAATAGACCTTTAGTGTCTGTAACTTGCATGAAAAGAATCTAGATTCATTCTGGTAAATTTGTTGGCACTGGCAGCCCACGCGAATAGATGCGTCATTGCTTTTGTTATGCACATACTCATTCAATCGCTTGGAGACATTCTTGGCACCGAAAGATGCTGGCAATAGGAATTTTTTTTTTTGGTTTAACGTCCGACTGTTGTGCAATTACTGGTAATGCAGACGGTGAAGGATGAAATGCTTTTTGTAACGTATGAAAATATGCTGTGCCTGAATGGGATTCAAACCCAAGACCGCATGATGAGAGGTGAGCATGTTACCAACTACGCCAATGCGGCCAGCAATAGGGAAACAGGCAACCAGCTTTCGTTGTGTCTCCACCCAAAAAAAAAAAAAAAAAACAATTTTGTTTGTGTAGGGCTACTTTAAACGATCGTTTAATTGTTTTTATTATAATGTTTGTTGTTTAATTCAGGTGTAATGGAAAACTATAATTGGAAATGCACCGATTGTACTGTCCAGTTGAAAACTTTGTCGGCATTGAAAGATCATCACCTTACTGTACATAATCAACCACCTAATTTTGAATGCTCTGATTGTAGCAAAGTGTACACTCGTTATCGTAGTTTCCATCGCCATGTCAAAGTTCATCATGTTCCTAAGCAATACAGGTATCTTCTGTTTTTAATCATTTATTTATGTCACTCTTGTAACGGGTGAGGCAGTGAATTGGGTGCTTGGGCAACACTGCATACAGTCTCCTGTAGTGTGGCTAGGAGAATGAGACTACCGCTTTCTTAAAGCGTCTGTTTTACCATTTAGTTCCAATGGAGTCGTGAAGTGGTGCACAACGAGCATACACTGTTAAAGCGTATTATAAAAATAATGATAGTTACGTGTTCGCGCAGCACGCATTTCGTAATAATTTCAATATTCCGCTTAACGATCTAATACCTTCAGCCCATGCCATAAAAATATGGGTTAAAAACTTTGAAGAAACAGGCTCAACACTGAAGACACGAACTGGAAGCGTAAAAAGTGTCTGTACACCAGAAAACGTTGACAAGGTGCAGGCGGCTGTGTTAAGAAGTCCTACGCGTTCTGCTCGACAGCATGCAATATCACTTGGCATTTCTAATCGCAGTGTCAGGAGGATTTTACACAAAGATCTACAGTTCTATTCGTTTAAAATTCAGTTAGTGCATGCCTTGAATAATGTTCATCACGCTTCCCGACTTGCTTTTTGTAATCGATTATTGGACTTGATGAATGACAACGCAGATTCAACAATCTTTGGATGAGTGATGTAGCTTACTTCCAACTTTCGGGCTTCGTAAATAAGCAGAATTTTAGATATTGGTCACGCAAAAATCCACATAAAATACACGAAAACGAATTCACAGTATTAAAGTGACAGTTTGGTGTGCAATGTCAACACAGGCTATCGTAGGACCATATTTTTTTGAGGATTACAATGAACGTGCAGTTACAGTGAATACACAGCACTATGTTAACATGTTGGAGAACTGTCTTCAACCAGAATTAGTTCATAATCTGGCTTACCAAAATATGTTTTTTCAACAAGACTGTGCTACCTGCCACTCATCCAGGGCTTCAATTAATGTTTTGCAACGCTTGTTTCCCAATCGCATCATTTCTAAAAACGGATACATTTCATGGCCAGCCAGATCACCTGATCTCTGCATGTGATTACTTTTTATGGGGACACTTAAAATCACGTGTTTTCCAATCTCCACCGCCTCGAAATGTACAGGAACTTAAAGAACGGATACGTGAAGAAGTGGCACGAATCCCTGCAGCCACATTACGAAATGTGATGAATAACCTTTGTGCACGACTTCAGGAATGTGTGTGACAAAGAGGAGGATATCTTTATGATATGATTTTCAAGTAATTTAAAAAAAATTGTAACTATGTAAGTATTACTTGGTATATTCTAAATTAATTAAACTATATTTTTTAACTTCCTCACGGTGTTTTCATAATCGCCCGATTCACTGCCTCACCCGTTATAATGCCCATAACTGGCACGTGGAGTGTTAGATTATTATTGCCACTCGATCTGCTAGTTCCAGGGCTGCAATAAGTAGTTGTCTCTCTTATCACATGATCACCCAATTATATGACTGAAGCATTTAACAACGCAACAGGTACATGTGTAAAACATGTACTGTTTTAAAGTACAATTGTAGAAACAATGAAAGTTATGGTCATTCCTATTATCGATTTCATAATCATAAACACCCAAGCATTTATCTCTACAGAGCCTAGTTTAGCGTGAAAGAGTGATTTTCTGTATTTTTAAGCAAAACTAAAGATTATATTTATTATGTGATTATGTAAGATTATATTGGTTATGTTTATTGAGGTTAGTTTTTTGTTTATTTCTAATGTTAGGTTATATTGTTAATTATTTTCATTGGCAAGAGAAAGTTGTGTGAGTGTTTCACACCTGATTTTTTTATTTTACAGTTGCGATGTATGCGGTAAATGTTTTTCACAAAAGACTGTTTTAAGAAGTCACAGTACTGTCCATAGTGATGAACGGCCGCATGTTTGTCCACAATGCGGCAAAGGATTTAAACAGTTCAGCTCTCTTTATTTACACAGCAAATGCCATTTACCTGATGAGTGCAAACCTAAATTTCCATGCACCGTCTGTCCTAAACAGTAAGTATTTAATTAAGGATTTGAAAGAAATAATTAATAAACAATTTATTATAACTTATAATGAATAAATAAATAATAAGATAATAAAACCATTAAAGAAACACTGTCGAGTTGCTTGTAAGGTTAATAATAAAAAATTAAATAGTAAAATGGAATATGAAAATGACAAATTTGAAAATAAAGGGAAATAGAAAATTAAATGTGGAAATAAGGATTGCAATATGTTCTATATTGGAATGACAACTCGCAATTTTTATACCAGATTTAAAGAACATGGAGAGCATTCAAATACAATAAAATAGAGTCTAATTATGCAAAACATGTGAAAGAATCGGGACATAATTTTGGAAAAATAGAAGAGTATTTTTACATATTAGAAACATGTACATATGATATAGTCACTTGAGTCACGAGTTTGCCCTTATTTGCAACGAGGGGTAAAGGGGGAAAATCATCAGTGCGCATGCCCAACTGCTTTGATTTCAGTATGACAAACTTAACAACTTATACCATACCCAGAGCATATGTAGTAGGCCTATATCGTGGAACCTTTTGTAGGTTAACTGTTAGTTACAGATATGTCGGTTTCTCGAAAACGTGGTCGAACTATTCACAGTGTTGAACGAAATCTAATATGCTATGAAGTTGAAGCTAAACAAAAATGCCAATCCGTGCCTCTTAACAAAAGCCGAGAGTGAGCGGCTAATTGCTGTGATGTTTCTCTTTTCACAATTTGAAAAATAAAGAAGGTAATTAAGGGCGTGAAGAAACTATTCTTCAATTTTTGTTGACAGCTGGTAAAAAAAAATAAAACGGTTTGGTAGAAACTACAGAGACTGATTATGAAAACGCCGGTGACAGCAATAGTAGGCCTAAAGAAGGCGATTCATTCGTAATTACAGTAAATCAAACATTTCTAGTCATTTAATTAAGCTACTTATAGGCAATATTACAGGTCATATTTATTTCTTATAAGGTTAATGAAGAAAACATTTTCTCGGAATAAACCACAGCTTACAAAATGTTTGTAGAAACTTAACTGTAGTGAAATGTACGAGTAGTGTCTTACTGTTGAGGTTGGCAGCACTGCAAATATATCATTTCCCTTCATCACAGCCCACACATACACAAAAGGCAAACTCGTGACTTCAGTATCTATAATAATTATAAAATACAAAAAAAAAAATGAAATATTTCAAATATACATCCACGTACGAGGGTAAGTCAATTATTATCTGCAATGTAGTTATAAAATTTTATTGTAATCAAGTAGGAAACTTACAAGTACATCATTTTTCGACATAGTTCCCTTGCTTTTCAACGCACTTGGTCCATCGTTTTCAAGTTTCCTGATGCCCTCATAAAAGAAGGTTTTTGATTGAGATGCGAGCCAGGAATGCACCACTTCTTTCAATGCTTTGTCCGAGGTAAATCGACGGCCCCTTAATGCCTCTTTGAGTGGACCAAACAAGTGATAATCAGAAGGAGCAAGATCAGGACTATCTGGAGGATGAGTTAGTACTTCAAAATTGAGTTTCTGGAGCATTTCAGCAGTGTGGGCAGCAGTATGTGGACGGGCGTTGTCTTGCAACAACACAACACCTTTTGACAGCAGTCCTCGGCGTTTGCTTTGAATTGCAGGCTTTAGCTTGGCAGTAAGCATCTCACTGTAACGTACATTGTTTATTGTTGTGCTCCTTTCCTGGTAATGTTCCAGTACTGGACCTTGTGAATCCCAAAAAATCGTAAGCATCAGTTTTCCTGCGGACGGTTGGGTCTTGAATTCTTTCTCGCATGGCGAATTTGGATGTTTCCATTCCATACTCTGCTGTTTACTCTCTGGCTCGTAATGATGGATCCATGTTTCGTCACCAGTAATGATCCTGTCTACGAAGTTGTCCCGTTCGTTACCATAGCGATCCAAATGTTTTTTGCAGATGTCCAAACGCGTTTGTTTATGCAACAGTATCAGTTATTTTGGGACCCATCTTGCACAAACTTTATGAAACCCAAGTGTGTTGTGAATGATTTCGTAGGTAGAACCGTGGCTAATTTGGAGATGATGTGCTACTTTGTCAATAGTTACTCGTCTGTCTAAGAAAATAATTTCACATGAACGCTCAATGTTTTCTTCATTTACGGCGGTAAACAGTCGTTCAACTCCTTCATCGTGTGTAACATTTGTGCAACCATTTTTGAATTTTTCAATCCATTCGTAGACACTCCGTTGTGGCAAAACACTGTTCCCATACTGTACCGAAAGTCTTCTATGAATTTTGGTCCCTGATACACCTTGCGACCACAAAAAACAGATCTCTGAACGTTGCTCTTCTTTGGTGCAAATAGAAAGCGGAGCAGCCATGATTAACAGCACGACAGTGATAATGAAACTAACCTAGCAGCTTGAAACTTGCATACATATAACCACAAATAAATAAAGCATGCGTCATCAACGCAAAACGACAGTACTGCCAACATAAACAAAATATAACTAAATTGCGGATTATAATTGACTTACCCTCGTATGTTTAAAACAAGATAAAATAATTAATGAACAATTTAGTTGAAGAAACTGCTGCCATCTATTGTAATTAATTTAAATGAATACAGGAATGAAATTTAAGACAGTATTAATCTAAATAACTGAATGGAAACACTCCGTTCTAAATTTTAATTTTTAATTTTAGTAATATTGCTCTGAAGAAGGTGGTACCACCGAAATGCGCATTAAGTTTTTTAAATTAAAAAAGCAACCTGTAGTAAAAAATGAGGACACAACACGGCGCCTCTACCATTTTGTGGTATAAAAATGATGTTACATAAAGCACGGCGAACTGCACCATTTTGTGGGGTGAAAAGGATGTAAAAAAAAAGCACGGCGAATTACACTAATTGTGTAAGGTGTTTTGCAGAGATAATGCGGGGGCTTTTCCACCATCCAATTTTTTAGAATCCAACCAGACGCTGAAATTGGACTCAGGGGATTATTGGCAACCCAGATTATTTGAATAACGTAGCTCAATTGATGGTAAAAACTCGCTTTTAGTACTGCGAAGGTTTGGTTAAAGAACCACACAGGTCTAGACGCAATGACATTTGACACAGAAAGAAAATAATAAAAAAATTAATGAGCAGCTAAAATAATTTATTAATGAATAACTAAAAACTAAATAAAATAAATAAAATTATGATTTTTAAGTAAAACTGTTAATTCATTTAAAATTTGAAAAAAAATAATTAGTTAAATAACAATACAGTTTAAAAAAAATTGGAATAAATTAATTTTAATAAAACTTGATTTAACAATAGAAAATACTTAATATGAATATAATAAATTAATAGGAATATTTAAGAAAAACTCTTTTTAAAGTCCTTGGACTGAAACGGGGAAAAATCTCTTGGGAAGAGTTTAATAAATGAATTAAGGTGAAGAAAAATAAATATAGTAATGAATTTATTTTTCGGGGAAAAAACTAAATAAAATTAAGACATTAAAAAAATGAATTTTAAGATGAAATTTAGTAAAAGAATTACTTAGAAAAATTTAAGTAACTCAGTGGTCGTTAAACAAGAGTTTAAAAGAAAATTTGTCATATTTAAGATTTAAAAATTTAAAAGAAGAAAAATATACTGAACTTATTAAGTTTTTTTTTTTTTTTTTTTTTACTTAAAATTAATAAAACATTTTAAAGAGATTTATTTAGTCTATAAATAGGATATTTAAAACACCATAATAATATTAGGAAACATTATGAATTTAAATTAAAAAAAATAGATTTAAAAAAATTGTTTAAGTTAAAACCTGAAAAATTATTAAACATGGTACTTAAATTTAAATTTAGGTAATTTTCCCATTTTGGGAAAGAAAAATTATTTACCTGTAAAATTTGATCCTATCGGTACGACCTCCTGTCCAAGACAAGGCGTAAAAACTCAACGCACACAAAGGCAAAAAAAGGTCATTCCCCTAACGATCACAAATGGAAGCGTTCGAGGCGGCGAAAAATGCCGATACATCGGAAATACTAAGAATTTAAAGGAGGAAAATTATATGGAAAATAAAACGACGGTAACAGTGGGAGTGAGAGAGAGAATCAACCGTGTAAGATAGAAAGAGAGAGAGATACAAATTACACGTGTGAGTAACTGAACAATAAAGAAGTAGCGACAAAAATGGAATCGGACACCGGACGTAAGCCTAAGAATTAAAAACGTAAATTTAAATACGGAATAAAAATCTAGTGAACTAAAACCAACTAGAAATAAATGAATAAAATAATTAAATTCAATGAAGAAAAATACATAACCCTTAAAATAAAATAAATCCGGCACAAAATCAGAAAAACGGGATTGTAAATGAATTGAGAAGATTTTGGAGACAAAATCTTAGAAATTCATTACACTCCCCCCCCTTAGGAAGAGAAAAAAAAGAAGAAAACTAGATCTGAAGTCTTAAGAAATCAAAGGTAGTGGCGTTGATGACAAGAAGAAAAATATCTCGTTTTCTGTAGAAAATGGTCAAGCAATCTTTACATGCAATGAATGTTGATAATATAACATATAATTAAATTGATATAATTAATTGTTAGTTTAAAATTTGATTTAAATTACTCTATCATATAGTATTAATTAATTTCAATCATAATCATATATCATTAGTTTTATTTTGTAAGTATACTTGGTGTGTTGTATATATTTTTAAAGAATTGAATCAAATCTTAATGTATTAGAATAGATTGTAATTATATGATAATTTGTTAGTTTGATTACAAAAATTACTAAAAATGTTTCCTGAACAATGTGAATTTGAAAGTAGTGTATGAATTTTAAAATGTATGTGTTATTATACCTAAACATATATAGATAAACATAATAGTAAAATAAATTTGATTAACAATAGCACCCCAAGGATTTGGTGTTAGGGTAGGTGTAAGAGAATTTTAAGGGCAGGAATTAATAAAATGTTTGGATTAGTTGGGATGGAAAAATGTATGTTAGAGGAATTATCGGTAATTGGTAAAAAGGAAAAGTAGGAATGATATCAATTGGACGATGACTAATTTGTATTAGGAAAGCTATGGGAGAGAAAGGTATCGTACTCAACATGTGACCTCTTGTAGATGGACGTCAAAATGGCTGAATTGTAGTTGAAGATGGAAAATTGTTCAAGTTCTTGGATTGAAGTTTCTTCTAGCTGGAAGGTTGTATTATCGAACCAAATTGTAATGTTGGAAGTTTATATTGTCGAACTGGATATGTGATGAGCCCGTACGCAGAAAGTGTCGGTATGTTCTCATAACAGCTGTATGTTATTTATTTTAAATGTTGATACATTTGGCTTTGATGTACAGGAACAACCAATGTATTGTAAATTTGAAGTCGAAGTGGTAATTCTTGAAGATCTGGTAATAGAAGTTCTTTAGGTAAAATCTTTGTTGAAATGTGTTGTGAAAAATAGCGTTCTTGAGTTTGTTGTAACGACGTTTTTAAATTGATACGAGAATACGATAAATAAAATACAAGAAATTCTTCATAATGGAAAAGATTGTGAGTTCTTCTGCGTTTCATTAGCCTGAAGTCAAAAGATGATATCTTTAAAATCATGATATTTTTGTTAGTTGACAAAATCCTGAGAATTGTAAACTGTTGAATTCAGATACTGCATTGTAGACTGGTACGATACGCTGGAAGTCCATTGGTCCTCTCGTTGAAAAGACAGCTGATGGTTGAGTAAAGTGGGTGAAAAATTCTTAGGAAAAATATACAGGAATACTTGGGTATGACCTAGGAATTGATTAAATTAGGGATATGGATGCTTTAGAAATAATTGTGTCAAGAATAGGTATGGTATGTATGTTATGAAGTACATTATTGGAAGTTGGATAAACAGCATGAGGAAGCATAAGGGAAATTTTGATGAGTATGATAATTTTTGGAAGAAAACTCTTGTGAATAGGTCGTATGAGAATACTAATGGATGGAGTGTACTATTTTACAAAAAGAAAATTTGTCTTTTGAAATGGAAATTAAAATAACCTAATTAATGTTTTTAGAAACACATTGTAACCAGATAAAAGTATTTTGTATAGTACTATATTTATCTGTAAAGATTTATTAACTTTAATAATAGTTTGTTTTAAATTGTGCAAATTATTTTATGGATCAAATGAAAGTTTTATAAGTTAATTAATTTTGTAATTTCATCAACATAGTTGAAGTTAAATGAGTATGGCAGTTATTATAAAAATGTTATAAGTTGGTATTTACTATTAGTACAAAAGAATAGGTCACTTGAGCATCTACCATATGAGCAGAGAATGAGATATAATTGTAAAATAGCATTTATGAGTTAAAAACATGGACGGAAGAGTAAAATATAAGATTTAGCTTGATATGAATAAAATATCAATATGTTAATTGGTGTTTTAAATATATATGTAACTTAATTCTAACTTAAATACTAGCTTATGAAAATATAATATAATAAATTCGCCGTGTCGCAGTGATCGTTGTTGTATACTTGAAAGTTTACGAAAAAGATTTTTTTAATTGTAATATTTTTAAGTTAAAAGTCCAAAGGAAAAATATTTTTCTAATATATTTATTGAACGTTAAAAGTTCCACTTGTAATAATTGTTTGTCCATGACAACGCGTAAAACAAAATTTGTTGTGTGACAAAAGTATCTGTTGTAATAAATGTTTATTTACGAGAAATCTTTTTATTAACACTAATTTTTTTTTTTTTTTTGCGATTGTATAAGTTCTTTTGCGATCAATGTTTATCAGAGAAATTGATTGTTTAATTTAAAAAAAATATTGTGTAATAGAGTCTTTAAAATAGTTGTTTTTGTGTGAAAGGTCTTTGTTACACTGATTATTTTCACTGTAATAAATGTTGTTTCAATAAATTTTCGCGAACATTTAACTGTATTATGTAAAAAGAAGTTCGGTCATTGATTATGTAAAAATGTATTCTTGTACGTAGGTAAACCTGGTAACTGTAGGTTGATGATCTCTGACGGATGATCATAGCTGACAGGAACTTAGTAGGATGCTGGTAGTTGAAAAACAAGATTGGTCACTGCGTTTGTCGGCTCTCTTAATGACTAATGGTGTATGACTCACTTGATCTGCGGTGATTCTGGGAGTACTCAGGAAAAGTCTCCATCTGTTGACAAGTTAAAAGCAAATTAAGCTTACAAAAATAATATATTTGTTAATATGTGTTCCTAACAAGCTTTGTTGTAGTAAAAAATCATCGTAGAGGGAAATAATTATTAAATACATGAATAAATAATTAATGATTATAAATAAATATATGTATAATGACAAGTGATTATAAGTTTGTAAGATTATAAGTATATAAGATGATAAGTCGTGAGGAGTACATTTACATGCTAGTTTAGAAAAATTATCCCATTGTAATGTGCGAAACAAAAAAATTATCTGTAGACTGTGAACTATTTTGTAATAAAAATCTACTATGTTCTTCTTAAACAGGAAGCATCAATCGATAGTCTAACTAATCTATTAATATTTATTTCATCGCTTAAAAACTAAAACTCTTCTTGAGTAAATACTGTCTTACAAACTAAAGTTCTTGCTGAATAAATATATCGTTTTAAAGTCTAAAGTAGAAAATGAAATCAACTGAAAACGTAGTACTGACTGAATAGCACATACATTACTACACCTAGCCAGAACCTAGGCATAGAAGGCACAAGGCTCCTTTCTAGCGATGCCAGAAACCATGACTTCCTTGTACTTGAAGTTTGAGATGAGACAATATAAAAACAGTAATATACTTATAACTAAAATGCTTGTATTATAACTCGTAATTCATAAAATCATAATTCCTTAACCTAATATTCGATAATAATCATTTATATAATATAACATCAATTATTTAACGGGTGACTGCTGAAGATTAAAACATTGCGCTGAAGGTGATGCACTAATGTAACTATGTCTAGCCAGATCCTAGACACAGAGGGCACAAAGTTCCTTTCTGGCGGATGCCAGAAACCATGACTTCCTTGTACTTGAGATTCATAAATAATAAAATAATAAAATCATCCATCGTTGGAGTGGCTTAAAAACTAAAATGAAGGCTGAAAATAATCTTATCACTAACTTAAATCTAATCATGTTGTATTAAAATCTGAGAACAGCAATGTAAAATGAATGTATTTAGAAGTAGAAGGAATGGAATGGGATAAACTCACGACAAATTCTAAAAAAAAATTAATAGGAAAAGTAAGGGCATGGATACAAGGAAAAAAAATAAATAAAATGAACAAAGTTAGTATACAAAGGTAAGAAACCTAATAAAAAGCTAACATGTCTTCTAACAAGTCGTACCTCATTCTAATTATTGAAAAAAAGATCTAGGGATAGCAAAGAAAATCCTAACAGGACATTGTATGTGGTGTGAAAATTTGGGAAATACCTGAAAATTTAGAAACAAGTTTCATGAATCAACGGAAAGTTAACTCCGGACAAAACTGGGCAGGAAACAGAGTAAAGAAATCCAAAAACAAGAAGAACGGACACACGTCGGGTAAAAATTTGGAGAAACAACAAAAAAGATAGAAGGAAAAATGCACTACGATTGCCCCCTGATTCAACCTCACAAACACACACGCAAGCACACAATCAGAGACAGCCAACATTCATTTGCATTCATCCATCACATACAATCTTGATTGGATAGAAAATCTTACTCTGTGGGTTAAGTACCCCCCTTCTCGGAACCCAAACCGAGAAGATAGGTAAAGAATAAGACTTTGTACTCAATCGAGTCAGGGCAAATGGTAGACATTGGAAAAACACAAGGACAAGGTAAGGGATCGAAGGAAGCTACCCCTCAATACAAACTGAACACAATTAGGCGTCCCTAGGAGCTTTCCGAAGTGTGATAACTCATGGAAGAAAGGTAACTTAAATAAAAATATGTGAAATGAAATGAAAGTAAACTGGTAAAAATGAATGAAAAACAGCTGACACTAATGAAACATACTGAAGGCTACCTAACAATAAATAAGAATAAAATGGAAAGTACTTCAGAAAACTAACTGTTTGTGAAGAAAATTGGGAAATATAGGTAAAAACTTGTTGAAGTACGATGACGGATTGAGAACAACATGAAGTAAATAATAAAAGAAACATCTTATAAAAGGTAAACCTATAAATAAAATTCAAAGCATCAAAATAAAAGATAAAAATGTAACTACAGTATAATCGAATGCCTAGTGAAAACTGGTCACAAAATCGAGACATAAAGAATAGAAGTCGGTAATGAATAAATAAATAAAATAAGATAAAATCACATGGTCCAAAAATGAAAATCGTTGTAAAATCTAATGTTAATTGAATCAGAATGTTAAAATGATGAGAATATAACTGAAGCATTGGTAATTATAGAAATAAAATATGCATCAAAAATTAATTGTAAAATCTAATGTAAAATATGAATGGAAACCACAGATCAAGAAACCCAGAGTCGAGTAATCATGAATATTAAAAAAAACTAGAAATAATTCTATGAACTTAGGATAATTATAACCCAACTGAAATATAGGTAAATATATCATCTAATACCCTAAAATCTAAATTAAGTTTAAAAACCCAAATAAAATTCAAAATGACAGGAAAATAATCATGAAATCGTCACTCATTAAGAACTGTTCAACATAACAAATCCATACGTAAGTTTTAAATGATAATGAATAAAATGTAATATTAAATTTGTAGCAACAGTAGTTATATTTATAACGTGTGAAGGTGATTGAACTTTCATTTTAAATAAAATTTAGATTAATAAAATTCAGTGCGATCAGCACTATGCAAATGTATCATCAAATCATGTAAAATTCAATTTAAATCCAAAATTAATTTGAAAAATTAATTCATATTACAGTTCTTAAGAAGCTACCTATTTCATGTTTATTAAACACTGGATAAACAAAGTAATCAAGTATATAGACAATTTCTGTAAGATAACAGATAGACAGACATGATAAATCCTACAAAATAAAAATAGGCATGAAGAAAAAGAATTATAAACTTATTACAGGAGGAAAATAGTGACTGAATAAAATGAACAGAGAAGAGCCAAAATTAAAGGGTCAGAAAAAACTAAATTGAAATATGGATTGGAAAGATAATAACAGCTGTAATACTTGAAAACAAAGAAGTCAACATTTGTGGGAAGAAATTGTGAAAAAAACGCGAAAATTAAAACCCGTAAAAGTACATTATAGAAAAACTAATAAAATGACCATATGAAGTGAAATAACATGTAACCAGAAGCGAGATAACGCGTAAATAAATCTAAGTACATAAGAATTTATGTATTAAAGTATATAAAAATGAAAACAGATTATTTAAAATCGGTAACGTTAGGCTTAAATTACATAGAAAAAATAAACACATAGTAATCATTAAAACTGAATATAAAAATTATGAGTGTAAAATGAATTGTTTATACTTGCGATTGTTTTACTAATGATACTTAGTACAAAGATTCCTGTAGAATATAGGTAGTAGAGTTGATTGAACTGTCTTGTCCGAATGAAACAGCTGTTCTGGTAATGCAATGAAAACTGTGTTGACTTAGTATTCTTAAGAATGATCTCTGCTTTCTCTCAGGCAATTACCCTGGTATATTATGCAAAAACAAGAAAAACATATATTAGTTTGAGTTTTATGACATAAAATTATTAATACTAATTAAAAGTATTTTGAAAAATTTACTGCCTAAATATGAGTTAGACAAATTCGCCACTGACGGCAACTAAACATTTTGCATAAAGTGAAATTGTTTAAAAAAAGCACCCAAATTTAACGTAGGTACATAATCTTGTGATTTATAAAATGCACCTAAAATTGAGCAATAATTCGGTAACAAACCGCTGTAAAAATAATCATAATTTTATAAATTAGTTATTTTATTGAATTAAGAAACATCCAGTCGTGACGAAAAACTTTATAATTAATTTTCCACACAAATTGTTCTGTAAATATTGGATTGCATAGACAAATCATTGAATAATGGTACAGAACTTGTTTTGCTGTTAACAGCTATTTACGCATAGGAATAGCTTAACTGTAATTATAACGACAGCAAAAAAATTATATTACCACCTGAAAATATGTAAAATTTTATTAACAAATAAGTAAATATATGCAACACAATACAAATAAATAATTTTAAAACACAGTTATAGTATTTATTAGGAGATTACAGAAAAAGATAGGAAAACCTAGTGTAACTTAGAAGACATTCAATGAAAAAAAGTGCATTGGAAAGGCCTGAAAATCAGATACAATAAAACCTAAATTGAACAAACAATAAAACAAGTACCTATGGTTAAAAACTGATCGTAGCTGCAAGTCAATAGGTGAAATAACGAAAGATGAACAAACAAAAGAAAAAAAAAACAGAAAACGAATTGAACCAACCTGCGTCAGACGTAAGACGTATCAATACTGAATAGAAACGCAATATTGCACCAGGCTGACTAATGTGAAACCAAAATTTTCAAATAGAAGGGGATAGAACAATGAACATAGAACAGGTTTAGGAAGAAAAAACTGCCCGATGTAAACAAACGAAGGGTCGAGTGCAGGCAATCCTTATAAAAATACAACAAAATTTATCTTTGGACTAGGCATAAAATTGTAAACGAAATCTCTGAATAGAAGCCAAGTAAAGGAAACAAAATACAGTATTTGTTACTTACAGAAACATCCCTTAATTATTTTTAACCTGAAAAACGCTTAAGATACAATAATTAAAAAAAAAATTCAATATAATAAAATTAACATGTAACTTTAACTTAGCAATATAGGCATTAAAAAAATGTAACTAACAAAAATTTTAAAATCATGTGTCTTGTCATTGAATCAAAATCACGGCGCTACTCCACCATTTTGTAGTAAAAAGCACCAATTTTGTAGTGGAAAAACGAAGCCTCCACCATTTTGTAGTAAAAAAATGAGGACACAACACGGCGCCTCTACCATTTTGTGGTATAAAAATGATGTTACATAAAGCACGGCGAACTGCACCATTTTGTGGGGTGAAAAGGATGTAAAAAAAAAGCACGGCGAATTACACTAATTGTGTAAGGTGTTTTGCAGAGATAATGCGGGGGCTTTTCCACCATCCAATTTTTTAGAATCCAACCAGACGCTGAAATTGGACTCAGGGGATTATTGGCAACCCAGATTATTTGAATAACGTAGCTCAATTGATGGTAAAAACTCGCTTTTAGTACTGCGAAGGTTTGGTTAAAGAACCACACAGGTCTAGACGCAATGACATT
This sequence comes from Catonia carolina, assembly GCA_035578175.1. Classification (NCBI taxonomy): domain Eukaryota; kingdom Metazoa; phylum Arthropoda; class Insecta; order Hemiptera; family Achilidae; genus Catonia; species Catonia carolina. The sequence continues at coordinate 2,429,708 of JAQMRL010000024.1, read as the reverse complement.
TGACACAGAAAGAAAATAATAAAAAAATTAATGAGCAGCTAAAATAATTTATTAATGAATAACTAAAAACTAAATAAAATAAATAAAATTATGATTTTTAAGTAAAACTGTTAATTCATTTAAAATTTGAAAAAAAATAATTAGTTAAATAACAATACAGTTTAAAAAAAATTGGAATAAATTAATTTTAATAAAACTTGATTTAACAATAGAAAATACTTAATATGTATATAATAAATTAATAGGAATATTTAAGAAAAACTCTTTTTAAAGTCCTTGGACTGAAACGGGGAAAAATCTCTTGGGAAGAGTTTAATAAATGAATTAAGGTGAAGAAAAATAAATATAGTAATGAATTTATTTTTCGGGGAAAAAACTAAATAAAATTAAGACATTAAAAAAATGAATTTTAAGATGAAATTTAGTAAAAGAATTACTTAGAAAAATTTAAGTAACTCAGTGGTCGTTAAACAAGAGTTTAAAAGAAAATTTGTCATATTTAAGATTTAAAAATTTAAAAGAAGAAAAATATACTGAACTTATTAAGTTTTTTTTTTTTTTTTTTTTTTACTTAAAATTAATAAAACATTTTAAAGAGATTTATTTAGTCTATAAATAGGATATTTAAAACACCATAATAATATTAGGAAACATTATGAATTTAAATTAAAAAAAATAGATTTAAAAAAATTGTTTAAGTTAAAACCTGAAAAATTATTAAACATGGTACTTAAATTTAAATTTAGGTAATTTTCCCATTTTGGGAAAGAAAAATTATTTACCTGTAAAATTTGATCCTATCGGTACGACCTCCTGTCCAAGACAAGGCGTAAAAACTCAACGCACACAAAGGCAAAAAAAGGTCATTCCCCTAACGATCACAAATGGAAGCGTTCGAGGCGGCGAAAAATGCCGATACATCGGAAATACTAAGAATTTAAAGGAGGAAAATTATATGGAAAATAAAACGACGGTAACAGTGGGAGTGAGAGAGAGAATCAACCGTGTAAGATAGAAAGAGAGAGAGATACAAATTACACGTGTGAGTAACTGAACAATAAAGAAGTAGCGACAAAAATGAAATCGGACACCGGACGTAAGCCTAAGAATTAAAAACGTAAATTTAAATACGGAATAAAAATCTAGTGAACTAAAACCAACTAGAAATAAATGAATAAAATAATTAAATTCAATGAAGAAAAATACATAACCCTTAAAATAAAATAAATCCGGCACAAAATCAGAAAAACGGGATTGTAAATGAATTGAGAAGATTTTGGAGACAAAATCTTAGAAATTCATTACAAACCAAAGGTTAAAATTTAAAAAGAAATTTTTTGAGAGATTCAAGTTGGTATAGAATTGATGTTGTTTTGATCAATGTTTTTGGTGGCAATTTTTTAAATTGTCTTATATCATTTTGGTTTGTCTGACTGTCCATCACATGCAGATGTCAGAAACTGCAAGAGATAGCAGAAAACGGTTTTTGGATTCGTAATGTATACAAAATGGTAAGTGGGCCTGGATTAAATTTAAAGTTGCGGTTTCAACCAAAAGTGGGCCAAAACTGGAAGTGAAGAAATCATAGTTGGAATTTGGAAATAAAAATAGTGTCATTGGATTCCTCTAAAAGAGTTGATACGGAAATCACTAATAGTTTTTGTGGAAAAATCGCCACCAGCCTTGAGATGCTCGTCTCATGAAAGGATTTTTCTGTTTGATTTTGTTCCCTTTGTTCCAAAATGTACAAATTTTGTAGATAATTGACTGAATGAAAAATAAAATCTTTATAATGCATCCTGCAGTTTGAAATTAATTCTATTTTTTTTTTTTTACTTCTTTTGAGACCCCATAGGATCACTTTAGCTCAAATTCAGGTTTGTTCCAGGGTTGGGTTTCTTTAAGAAGCCGCCCTCTTGAGACCGCCTTCCTTTCGTTTGGCCCACACTTTCTTAAGACGCTCCGATCTTTGTCTTCGGTCTTCATCGGTAAACACCCTGTTGTATACTCTCCTGGGTTTTGGTGCAAATGTTATCATGTTAGCCTTGACCAGTTGGTCGTACTCTGTTGATTTCGTAAGTTTTAATTTGTTTAGTTTTAATTATATGTTATTTACTCTGATGATGGTGGATCCACCGAAACACGTGTAAGTGAAAATAAAAGTCGACGCAGTTAAAAAGGAAGGTTAGTGAAATTTATTATATAAAATAGAATGAAAAATAGTTTAATATTATTGTTTTAATCTTCTAGGTTTACTACAAAACATTCGCTAGAAACTCACATGAAAATACATACCGGCGAGAGAAATTATATTTGCGATGTTTGTGGGAAGAGTTTTATCGCTAAAGGAAGTTTAGATTATCATATATTAGCACATAACGATGCGAAGCCGCATAATTGTCCAGTTTGTGGCAAAGGGTAAAGTAGAATTCAGTATGTTTTAGTTAATAAGATTTTACCAAATATTTTGTCTTATGCAATCTTCTGTAGCGCGGATGTCATTTTCTCGAACAGCACTGATGCGTCAACATGTATAGCGCAGAGTGAATGCTCATAAGTTCTTTTACTTTCTCTTGCCTATATGAATATATAGGAAAGAAAGTATTGTTTTCATATCAATTTTTCAAAATCGAGTTTTCACCTGATCTACACGTTTTCAGACCCCCTGAACCCTAAAAAACATGTTTTTAGCAAATGGTCAGTCTGTGTGTGTATGAACAGAATATCTCAAGAACGGAACATCGTACGAACTTGAAACTTGAAACTTAAGTTACATACCACTACTGGACCCGACACGAACATTTTCGTCAAAATCAGTCAACCGGAAGTAGTAGTTTATTCGTGTAAATTTTCACTTTTTTGCAATTTTCCAAAAAACAGGTCCTATGATTTAAAAAAAATTATTTTATGTTCTACAAGATAGGGTAGTCGCCATGCTTGCTGGGATTCTTGGTGAGGCTGTTTTCATGTACAAAAATTGTTTTTTTGAGATTACGGCTTTAATATGCATTTTAGTGCAGAAATTTATATAATAAAAAATGTAGAGAATTTAAATCCTACAACTTTTATTTCAAACATTTTTTTGTATAACGCTTAATTTAGCGGTAATTAGCAATTTATCTGTTTTTATCTCGCGAAAACATGTGAAAAATCAATTTTTTTAAGATTTCGGCCTTAGTATGCATTTTACGACAAAAGTGTATAAAATTAATTTTATAGGAAATTAAAAGATCTACAACTTTCATTTAAAGAATTTTTATCTACAGAGCCTAGTTTAGCGTGAAAGAGTGATTTTCTGTAGTTTTAAGCCAAACTGAGGTTGATTTTCAGTTTGCGTCTATCACTCATGATTAAAGTAGGGTTATATTTTTTGAGGTTAGTTTTTTGTTTATTTCTAATGTTTTATTACTAATGTTAGGTTATATTGGTCATTATTTGCATTGGCAAGAGAAAGTTGTGTGATTGTTTCACACCAGATTTTTCGGTAATTGTAGTTATATCGACATGCAAATCAATTTGGTCACGTGGTTTGGTAACAGTGGAAAGAGAGAGAAGAAAAAACAAGGATAGAAACATTAATGTTCTCAGTATTTTGTATATAGTCTTTTTTTTTAACAAACGAACACTTGATATTGCATGTAAAAGATTTATATTTAAAATAAAGTGATTTATTACAGTTTTATTGACAGCTGTGAGAAAAGAATGACATTATAAATGAACTGACCGGGTAGATTATTTCTGAACTAAAAACAGTTTTGTCCTTTTTCTGTTACTATTAATTTTACTTTTTACGCAAAATGAACCGATGAATATTACATACGAGTATATACGAATGTAGTTTAGCATTGAACTGGAGAGCACATCACTGCTTCGTTCGAGTATTGCCATTCATGCGTCGCATCATCTTTATCCCTTATTTTATACATTTCTTCACTTTTTACTTTCTCTTGCCTATATAAATATATAGGAATTAAAGTATTGTTTTCATGTTGGTTTTAACAAATCCACTCTTCACCGGATATACATGTTTTCAGACCCCCTGAACCCAAAAAACATGTTTTTAGTGATTGGTATGTGTGTGTGTGTGTGTGTGTGTGTATGTATACGAAATATCTCAAGAACGTAACATCGTACAAACTTGAAACTTAAGTTACATACAATACCGGGCCCGACACGAACATTTTCATCAAAATCGGTCAACCGGAAGTAGTAGTTTATTCGTGTAATTTTTCACTTTTTTGCAATTTTCTCAAAAACTGGTCCTACGATTTTTTTTAAAATCGCCTCATTTACTTAATTTTTTATGCTCTATAAGATAGGGTAGGCGCCATGCTTGCTGAAATTCTTGGTGAGGCTGTTTTCATGTAAAAAGATTGCGGCTTTAATATGTATTATAGCACAAAAACTTATATAATAAAAAATGTAGAGAATTTAAAATTCTACAACTTTTATTTGAACATTTTTTTGTATAACGCTTAGTTTAGCGGTAATTAGCGATTTTCTTTTTTTCTCATTAAATCACGTGAAAAATCGATTTTTTTAGATTTCGGCGTTAGTATGGATTTTATGACACAAGTGTATATAATTGAATTTATAGAAAATTAAAAGACCTACCCACTTTTATTTAGAGCATTTTTTTGTATAGTGCCCAGTTTAGCGTGAAAGAGTGATTTTCCGTATTTTTAAGGCAAACTGAGATCGATTTTCATTTTGCGTCTTTCATATATGACGAAAATTAGGTTATGTTTATTGAGGTTAGTTTTTTGTTTATTTCTAATGTTTTATTACTAACGTTAGGTTTATTGTTAATTTTTTGCATTGGCAAGAGAAAGTTGTGTGAGTGTTTCACACCAGATTATTTTAGTTCTAAATTATTCACTGAAATGTGCTGTTCAATAATATTATGTAAGCACATTGCTGTAAAAACTTATAAATAAGTCTGTAAAATCGTGTAATTGTACAAGTGTTCCACATTTTTGGACTGTTTTCGAACATCTAATTTTGAATCGCTATAACTAAAGTAAAAATTAAACAATTTATGCAATTTTATTTTTAAAATGAAGCTTGTATGTTTGTAAACCTTGATACATTTTTAGGATATTTTTTGTAAAAAAAAGTGGCTGAAGAATGAGAGTAGGAGTCCTACTTTCCAAAATGTGCTAGTTTAATGAAATTTTATTTGTTATTATTTTATATAAATGGTAAATATTTATTGTCTTTGAAAGGCTGTAATGTGAAATGATTACCATTTTTTATTTTAAAATGTACTTCATTGATTAGTTTATTTATAGTTTCTATTCTGTAACCATTATTTAATACAATGAATTCAATAATATTAAATTCCAAATTTTATTTCTACATTTTCCTTATTATCTAAATACAAGGTATGTTCAGAAAGTAAGGTCACAACAAATATCAAAAGAAGAGAAATGTGATTTTATTTATGAAACTTACATGGAATGTTACATAGTGTCGCCAACTGCCCTGCTAATATCATCGTCTACAGACTGTCCCAGAGCCTGCCACAGAGAGCGCTTCCAACACGCAGCAAGCAGTGCCACCCCTGCCAACTCGAAGTGGACTCGCCGGCGAGGTATATAAACAGGTGTTTTGAACCACGAGGGTCACTCACTCGCCAGCTCCCGACCAGGAAGGAACAACAAAATAAGAGGAAGCCCAACCCAGCCGAGGGGAATAGCCCAGTAGAGATGTGACAAGATGCAGCTATCCCTGGTCGATGCTACCAGTGGCGGACGTCACATTCCCGCACCGGTCAGTCGAAGAAAGCCCATGCGTTTCGACCGACACCACAGTGAAGAGTGAGTCCAGTGCAGGATCGGAGGGAACCGCCTCGGCCGTGCTATCAGTGGACGGCCTATGCCGACCCGACACTGCGGGGTCTCTGGGGGCCACCACTGCCCTGCTGCAGAGGGGACCCAACTGCCGCTGAGGGAAGGCTAGGCCTGAACCTAGTAGCCAAGCCGTCACCCTTCGAACACCGCGCCGCACACACTGGCTTGGCATGTCTGCCCACCACCAACAGCAACACCGTTTACGGAAGAAATGGCCCTTTTCAGGGCCAACCTCCATGCAAGGCGAGGCTTGGCCACATGCCATCAGCGACAGTAGTTACACATCAACTATTTTTAACATAGTCAACATTCAGTTCCTTACATTTAGTGAGCGGTGGGATCAGTTTTTCTATACTCTTGTTGAACACATCAAAAGAAAATTGTTTTTCACTGAGATGCTCCTTTAGATGAGTGGAAAGGAAGAAATCAGAAGGTGCTAGGTCTGGACTATAGAGTGGATGGTTTAAAACATCCCAACCAAAAGGGGTCTAAAGGTCGTCTGTTTTTCTCGCTGTGTGAGGTCCATGCATTATCGTGCGTAAGACAAACACCTTCTGTTACCTGTCCCCTCTTTTTGTCATGAATGGGTCGATGAAGTCTCCAAAGTGTCTCACAGTATCGATCGACATTCATTGATTCTCCTCTTATTGAAGAAGAGTTAACGTGAACGTTAAGCAATATTCTTTTGTGGTCCCAAAACACTAAACTCTTCCGTCACTATTGAAGGTCTCCTGCTCCTTTCTTCTTTGTGAACATTCGTTCGGCTTTCTGTAAAATTTCTACACCACTTCACCACGTTTTCATGCAACAGGACGTTGCCATAAGCAACAACAACTTCACGATGAACATCCGCAGGTTACTGTTTTTTAACAATAAAGATATAGCAAATGAGGCCTCTCAGTTTGCTTTTGGCAGGATTTGGAATGAGCGAGTCCATTTCGAAACATGACTGTGACGCTACCAGACAAGCTACTAACCTTTTTTTTACCACTCATTCTTTTCCTCGCGATCCTGCCTAGAATGCAGGAATGCCACTTCGTAAAAACTAATTTCCCTAGCGCTCCAAGTGTCTTGTGACCTTACTTTTGGAACATACCTCATATTAAAGAGCTCTATAAATTACCACACACCAACCAACACCTTCGGTCTATTACTCAGTATCTTAAAAATTTTGTTTGTCAACCATCCGTCATTTATTCTGTACAAGCGATTGAAATATTTTGAATTAATTTTCAGGTTTAAGACTGTTCGTTTATTAACGAAACATTCAACATTGCATACAGGAATCAAACCGCATCAGTGTGATGTTTGCGGTAAACAATTTAGGGAGCGAAGTGCACTAAAAGAACATAATCGTATACACACTGGCGCCATGCCTTATTCATGTGAATTCTGTGGAAAATTGTTCCGGTTTAAAGGAATCCTCACGGTACGTATTGTAATTGTATCATAACTCATGTCAGTTGACACCCATTTTACTTGTGTTGTTGTTTAGTTGATCAGTCGAAAGGCAAAGGCTGGTTTCAACTTCTACTGGCAAATCTCTAAATGAAACAAAAAGTGAGGTGGTTTACATTTGCCTTCCTCACTGAGTGGAAAAGTATGCTTATCAGCATGCCAGGCCCTCACCCTGCAAATGACACCTTCACTTCATTCACCACAGGGTCCAACTGTATAATGAAATAAGAATGAATCCTGAATCCTGGTTGAGAGGGCTAAGAAGCCGTATGATGGCGACATCGTGTTAAGGAACACCTGGTCGCTCGGGGAACAATGTAACAGAATAATTGCAACCTCAAGAAATTTAGGGGGAATTTTATAGTTTAAATAGGAAATAGGATTCTGGTTCGTGGGACATTGGAACTGGGACTTGAAAGGAGGTAATTTATTTTTAGAAGTTATTTGTGGAAAATTTAAATTAAGGGACAAGTAGGTTTAAGAGCGGCTCTTTTATTTTATTTTATATTTCAGTTGCCTTTTTTCAGTTTTGTGGGAGTCCTATTATCTTGGGGAGGGGAAGGCATGCATTTTACTGAGCGTGGACTAAAGGTATAATTTAAGGTAGGGGTTAGTTTATGATTTCAGGGGAGACGGAAAGGGTAGAGTTTGGAATAATCACCGGCCTTTTTATGTTCTGAGTGTTTATCAATTTAAAATGGCGGCTCTTTTCACCGTAGTGGAGTGATTATGCATAGGAACATGGGGACAACTACCAACTGGGGGAAGTGAGTCATACAAGTAGAAGGGGCTTGGGCAAATAAGAGGAATACAGGGCAGAATAAAAATGTGGCAACTCTAAATTTTGTTAAGTGGGTCATACTGGAATTTAGATAAAGTCGTAGAATGGTAATGGCATAGAGAATTCAGGTGGGTGTGGACGTCAGTACAAGTCCTGAATGATCTGGGGTCCGTCAGTTTTCCCAGCGTCGTGTAGCCGTTTCGAGGTATTGTAAATAAAGTCCTCCATAGAAGGGAAGAGAAGGTGTTCGTGTATGATGCGATTGGATATAAGATAGTGGAACTGTGTGATGCACCGGAGGACTTTGTTCTGGTATGCTGAAGTACGTCTTTTGTTGGACTTGGAGAGAAAGGGCCACCATACCGGTGACCCGTACAAAAGGAAAGGACGTAGGATAGAGGAGTACATCAGAAGTTTCAGTTTTGAGGAGTATGCAGGGGAGAGGAACAAAGGGATGAGTAAAGGAACAAGGCCCTACCCTTGCTAAGCTTGCTGTCGAAGTGTCAATCGTTTATCTAGGTCAACCCCTAGATATTTCACGCTGTTCTGCCATGGGAGGAGTTCCCCTTCCAATCGTAGAGGCGGAGGAACATTGCGTTTTAGTGTAAAGTGGATTGCTTCGCATTTTGTGGGGTTAAGTGATAGTCTCCAGACACGACACCAGCTAGTGATGTCTAGAAGCTGAGTTTGAAGCGCGCGGCAATTGAGGCGGAGGCATCTGCCGTGACGGTACAGAATAGCATCATCGGCAAACAGTCCGAATTGGATTGAATCACGGACAGGAAAATCGAAGGTGTTCATAAGATAGAGGATGGGCCCAAGGACCGAGCCCTGAGGTACACCCGCGGACGAAGGGGTGAGTGGGGACATGGCCATGTGGAACTGAGGAATAGTGACAGAGACTTGGAATTGTCTTCCAGTAAGATAGGAATGGAGTAATCGGACAGTTGAGGGGGGAAAGAATTGTGCCAGTTTGTAAAGGAGGCCCATATGCCAGACGCGGTCAAATGCAGCCCGAAAATCAAGCAGCACAGCCGTCGTGTCACAGTAAGAATTTCTGGCATCCACAAGTGCCGTGACGATGCAGAGGAGTTGGGTAGTTGTGGAGTGTCCTTGACGAAAACCAAATTGCTCGGGGGGAAGAACAGATTCAACAACAGGACGCAGGCGCGGGAGAAGAGGCCTTTCGAATAATTTTGACAGGATCGGCAAAAGGGAAATTGGTCTATAACTTTCGGGATCAGTCGGACGTTTGTGGGGTTTCAGAATAGTAATGACTTTGGAAATAAGAGATAACTGTAACTGTACTGTTTTTCACAGTTGATGAGCTCTGCTGTTCCACGAAAAGACCAATCAGAACGTTTATCAGCGTTGTCAGATTGTTTGAATGTTTCAGCCTGACAAATATTACACACGCATGCATAAAAATCTGGTGTGAAACACTCACGCAACTTTCTCTTGCCAATGCAAATAATTAACAATAAACCTAACATTAGAAACGAACAAAAAACTAACCTCAATAAACATAACCTAATTTTAATCATATATGAAAGACGCAAAATGAAAATCAACCTCAGTTTGGCTCAAAAAATACGGAAAATCGCTCTTTCACACTAAACTAGGCACTGTGCAAAAAAATGCTTTAAATAAAAGTTGCAGATTTTTTAATTTCCTATAAATTTTATTATATACACGTTTGTTGTAAAATAAAACAATACATTCCTTCCTATATATTCATATAGGCAAGAGAAAGTAAAAAAATCCTGTTTTATAATGTTGTCCCCTTACGCTTTTATTGTGTGGTTAAAGTGTGGATCTTCTACCCACACTTTAACCACACCCCATGAAAAATCATACATCAATGTCTATCATTTATGTTTTTACTTTCTCTTGCCTATATGAATATATAGGAAGGAAAGTATTGTTTTCATGTCAATTTTAAGAAATCGAGTTTTCACCGGATCTACACGTTTTCAGACCCCCTCAACCCAAAAAACATGTTTTTTTTTAGCAATTTGTGTCTGTGAGTGTGTGTGTGAACAGAATATCTCAAGAACGGAACATCATACGAACTTGAAACTTAAGTTACATACCACTACCAAACCAGACACGAACATTTTCATCAAAATCGGTCAACCGGAAGTAGTAATTTATTTGTGTCATTTTTCACTTTTTTGCGATTGTCTCAAAAACTGGTTCTACGATTTTTTTTAAAATCGTCTGGTTTACTAAATTTTTTATGCTCTACAACATAGGGTATGCGCCATGTTTGCTAAAATTCTTGGTGAGGCTGTTTTTCGCGTAAAAAAGTCTTTTTTTTAAGATTACGGCTTTAGTATGCATTTTAGCGCAAAACTTAATATAATGAAAGTTATAATGAAGTAGAGAATTTAAAGTCTTACAAACTTTTATTGCAAAAATTTTTTTGTATAATGCTTAGTTTAGTGGAAATTAGCAATTTTCTGTTTTTTTCTCACAAAAACGTGTGAAAAATCGATTTTTTTAATATTTTGGCCTTAGTATGCATTTTACGACAAAAGTGTATGTAATAGAATTTATAGAAAATTAAAAGATCTACAACTTTTATTTATAGCATTTTTCTCTACAGAGCCTAGTTTAGCGTGGAAGAGTGATTTTCCGTATTTTAAGGCCAAACTGAGGTTGATCTTCATTTTGTGTCTTTCATTGATGATTAAAATTAGGTTATGTTTATGGGGGTTAGTTTGTTTGTTTATTTCTAATGTTTTATTACTAATGTTAGGTTATATTGTTACTTATTTGCATTGGCAAGAGAAAGTTGTGTGTGTTTCACTCCAGTTTCTTTTTATAACTTTGATTTATAAAACTGCTGTATATAATTGGTTACTAATTCAATAACAAAATTTTTAAATCGTTCATATAACTTGGTACAACTTTTTTTTGATTTTAGGTTCATAGGCGCCAGCATACTGGAGAAAGGCCGTACGGATGTACCGACTGTAAACGCCAGTTCACAAATTGGGCTAATTACAACAAGCACATGAAAAGACGACATCGTAACGTCGAGAATAATCATCAAGTTCGCACCGAAAATGCGGCGGTTCAAGTAGATGAAGCGTCAACGCAATTAATGATGCATGAAAACGTACAAACTGAAAATACATCGCAGCTAACCAACGTAAATCATACGTTACATCAACATTTAATATCGTTAACGCAAGACGATTCAGAATTCATACCTCCTCAAATTACGGTTCAACAATTACCGCCCGTTAATGCTTTACAATTACATATTCAATCGCCGTCAATATGTAGTGATAATACCGATAGTAATAGTATGAGTAATTCTAACAGTAAATTAATCGCAGACGACCATTCCGGTAACGTTAATATAAACAGCGATATTTTTAGAGTATCGCATTATGTACCCACTCATACGTTGCCCGGTATGAGTTATTATATCCCGCCTTTACATCCGTCGATTTTACATACCAGAAATCAATAAAACTTTTATAAATTGTGCGATTCGATCAGGAATGTGGCTGATCCGGGATAACCAGAGAATGTGGGAAATCGATGAAAAAATTGCCTTAATATTGAAGATAATTTTTTTTAACATGTCATTTACAGATTATAAACACGGTACTACGGTAAACTGCAGTTAAAGTAAGTAACAATGATATTGGTTCAAAAATAAATTTAGGATAAAATCTTGAAAACAGTCATAAATGACCAGCATGGTACATTAGTGTTGAATTTAACTCCCAGGATTGAAAGTGTTAAAACTAAAACGACATCATTGTAATTTTAAGAAGCAAATTTGATTTTGTAACACTAATGGGTCAAGAAGTGGTAATATCATCTCAAAATAGACAATTGCTGGTTTCCCCAACCTCAGTTAAAGCATTTAACTACGGTTAAAAATTTAACAATGGTTAAATTAGTAGTAATTTGTTTCACCAACGCTAGTTATTTTTAACCACGGTCAAATCAACAGTTAAATTTGACGGGCATCAAATGGGCAGTCAAATTATCTTGATTGTGTTCAAACTAACTGTGTTCATTTTGTTTTGTTAAAACTGTTGTTATTGAAGTGTTTAAAAATGTGATTATGTGGTTTGACATTGTAATTTAATGTGAGCATTAAATAGCATTTAGGCTTATTGTTGACCTCACAATATTTTCATAAAATACTAATTACATTTTCATTTAAAATGGATGATAATTTTGATGTTGAAATTATGCACATGGAAATGCTCGCAAACATAGGGCCAGAATGTGTGTTACCATAAAGACAAGATGATTTCCATTCAGTGGAAGACAGAAAATTTGTTGCAAGGTATAGGCTCTCAAAACAGGTAGTCTTGAAGATTCTTGAATAACTTGAAGGAAGGTTAGAATATCCTTCTAACAGAAACAGCCACTGCAACAGCTGCTTTTGGCCCTTACATTTTATGCTACAGGTTCTTTTCAAATAGTAAGTGGTGACTTAATTGGCGTTTCGAAAACAACAGTGTGACAATATAAATATAAGAAAAGTTTCAGAGGCAATTGCTTCATTAGCTCCCAGGTACATTCAGTTTCTAGATGAGGGTGAAAAGGACAAAGTTATGCAGGACTTTTACAGAAATGTAAATTTTTTTTCATCCGATTTAAAAGTAACACTCCAAACTTTGTGTTTGATTTTCCATTTAAAAAACCCCCAAATGATATAATATAAAACACTACTGTAGGTTACGAGTATCCCAGAATGAAAACAATAACATTATGACAAAATCAGATGTAGCCAATAGAAACTCAGTTACCACGGTAGCCAACTTCGAAAATAAGTGACTGTGGAAATTAACCGTGGTTAAATTTGACCGACGTAGTTTTGATCGAGATCAGAGTTGGTGAAACAGTTTCGAGTTTAAACGAACGGTCATATTTTGACCACTGTTAAATTTGATCGTGGTCATGGTATATTTGACAAATGTTGGTGAAACCGGCCATAATGGGTCAAGAAGTGGTAATATCATCTCAAAATGGACGATTGCCGGCTCTAGTGCTAATCCAAAGTATCCAAGACTGTTTTCTTTATGTTTGTAGGGGTGTCAACCTATCCGAAACCCTCAAGATTATTATCGGGTAGTAATTATTTTGCAGTTAATTATTTAAAGAAGCTTTACTTTAGTTTTAATACTATTTGATGAAATTGCGAGCGTGAATCTAGTTAGACAGTATGCAGTGTTACCGTATTTGGCAGAGTGGAAACAAACTTTTTATCTTTTATTAACTTAACCCTTTCAGTGCGACCCTCTTTCATCATGGTTGTGCATAAAATGCCAAGCCACTTTTGATGTATAAAGCAAGCATATTTGTTTAATTAGATTACAGATAAAGTAATAATTCTAGAGACTTGAAATTTTGGTCTTACCTTAAAAATAGATGAATTGCATATACATGGTCAAAACTAATGCTTGTCTTTTTTTAAAAAAATTTAAATTCAGTACAAGCAACCGAAGAAAATTGTTTATTTTTCTTTCACACAAAATAACTATTTTATAATTATATTATTTACACAAGTTGGCACATGTATCACGTAGCCCATTTAATTTTGAACAAAACCATATTAAATTTGTTTATAAATTGTCACTACAAACATACTTATTGAGGATATTAGTTGAGCATGACGCGACAGAAAATTTGAGTATTTATAAAAAATGATAATTGTATAGTTTCTAACATAGGTTCACTTTCAGAGTCCGTACACAAAGCTAATTCGCAAATTTCATCATCGTCAAGACCAAAATATAATTTATCTTCCGACATTATAAATAAATAAACCAATCACTAACAAAAACAGTTGCAAAACTAAACACAAAATACAACAGTAGAGGTTATACACGCTGTTATAAAATGTCAACAATAGACTCGACGCAACACAAGAACCCGGCCTGTTAGATCGCTTGTAAAATTGTCACAGTATATTCAAAGAGGCTAAAAATATACGGTCATGTACAGCAATAACTGCTCTTTAAAGAGTAAAAACAGCACAATCTGTTGAGAACTAAAAGTACTACAGTGGTTTGAAACTGGCGGCCGATTCGATCGGCCATGCCAATTTACACACAAGCAATCGTGGCCGAATGAATCGGCCGTGGCACTGAAAGGGTTAAACTTTATAAGATTATAAATTTATTTAACACTCATCTAATAGCCAATTTCATGTCAAAATAAATACGAGACGTGAAATGTAGTGTTAAAACCAGAAAGCTTTTCATTTAAATTATTTGTGAACAATTAAAACAATCTGTATAAGTTTAGACATGAAGAAAATATACAGAGTGATTCAAAACTGTATGGCAGTCTCTTGGGATCTCATTCTATAGCTAAAAATAAGAAAAAAGTTCATATAAACATGTGCCTGAAAATAATAATAGATATTGAAATTTCGCTTTATTTAAAATCAAAACAGACTCACATAAAACGCACAATCTTACTGCATATCTACTTACTGCAATCTAACTGCATAAAATATTAACTAATATTTAACAGCTGATTTCATCAGCTGTTACTCCCAACCTAAGTACCTAAATAACGCACATTCTTAACTGCATAAAATATTAACTAATAGTTAGGTTGGGAGTAACAGCTGATAATATCAGCTGTTAAGAATGTGTGTTTTATGTGTGTCTGTTTTGACTTTAAATAAAGCGAAATTTCAATATCTATAATTCATTTTTTCCTGAGTAATTCACATGAATCTTTTCAGAATTAAATTTTCTACTAATTTATTTAAGAAAAAATACACCTTTATTTACCATTTATGGAAGTAATCTTACGTTAAACACAAAAATGTGTTATTTCTTTGCACCAATTCTTGTGTTTTAGGTAAGATATCTCTGAAAGTGTTGCATTTACAGCTCTGGAACCAATTTTATTCAATTTTTCAGATTAAAAAACATAAGAAACAATCGTATTTGTCTCTTTGTAACTACCTTTAACATTTTTATACGGCCTTACTTCACCGAGGGTACAGAGTTCTAGGTGAAATTTTTCGCTAGCCGTAACTCGCTAACTAAGCGTTTTCAGGCATATGTTTATATGAACTTTTTTTCTTATTTTTAGCTATAGAATGAGATCCCAAGAGATTGCAGTATAGTTTTGAATCACCCTGTATTTACACAGAGAAAATCATTAAGTGTTGTAGAACCATTAATCTCTTTTTAATTTCAACTTGGTACTTAATTTATTTAGACATTCTCATAAATAAGCAAGGTTACCCTGTGCTTCAGACAATAACAAAAACAATAAGTGCGTTTGGACTATTACAAAAATACAAAAGACCACCATTTTTAATACAACAGTATAGTCTATCTACTGTAAGAGTACTCTGCGCGAGGCAAGTGCCTATAGGTTGTAAACAAAAGTTTTATGTTAGTTGGCGCGTATCTACCTCTCCGCCTGACAATTATTTTGCACTACGTTCCATCATAAAAATATCTACATCCAGCTAAAATAAACATTATCCTTTTAAGCGTTTTCAATTATACCGTTCTGATTACTTGTAATTATTGTAGTTTCATAAAGATTCCTTTATTAATTATTTTAACAATTACAATTAACAAAACAATTTTTTTCTACTTTTTAATATTTACCAATTTTACGTTTCAAAAACTCAACACATTCACTATCACGCATGTTAACAAAACACAGCTTACAAAACTTTTCAACTTCAGTCTACGAAGAAAATCGAAACGAACCGATACAATTCCAAAAAATAACTGATGAAACTAAAAATGAGTTAAACACGGAAAAGTGCAAACAGTTGTATTAATAAACTAGTCACAGACATTAATTATTTTAATGATATGAAATAACTAATCTGAAATGATAAACAACAAATCACTGGAATTGTTTATTCTCCTGTTATAATTTAAGCGCATTAATCTTATATTACTACTTGTGACCAAAAATAAAATAAAACTGAGTCTATAATAAAAACCAACTAATCATAAATAATAATGTAATGATAGTAAATAATTTAACAAAAAATAACAATGAAAGAGTAACAATAGTAAAATTTCAGTTATTAATGGTAAACTAATGTTCGATTTATAAAACATTTTCTAACAAATGAATTAAACGTGTTTTTAATATATTAAGCTTAGAGTGAATTAGTGTTGTATGGAATTTTGTTTTTAATCATGCTGTGCGTATTTTTAATTAATGCGCATGCTCACTTGTATTGCTGGTTGCCTATGTTGGAGTACTCTTAGCGTAGACAGACTCTAGTCTCTCTAGTGGATCTATTTTAAAACGGGTTTTACAAAACTTGACTAAAAATTGTTTAGACAGAGTACGGGATCTTGTTGGTGATGAAATGGGTGGTGGTACTCGACTGCTTGGATTACTAGGAAGCTCGCAATTTCATGAAAATTGGAATGTACCTGTATATTATTTTAATTTGTATGCTGTTGTATTAGATTTAGTATAATTATAGTGTGGAAATAAGAATATACTATGTTAGGAAAATAGTTTTAGTTTAGTAGAGTTGTGGACCATATATATGTAAAAAATAGATCAGATATCAGATCAACATAAGTTATAAAATTTTCTCTTTAACACGTTCACTGTGGCCCGGGTGAAGCGATGTTATTCGCTGTGGCTGAACCGTCGCCTGCCGCATTTATATGTTCCCCGCACACAGAAAGCGCACAAGTCCGCGGCGCTTCATATCCTCATATTCTCTCTACAATTACAATTTCTCGTGTGTATTTTCATTCCATACTTTTATTTTAAATTTATATGTGTATGTTTATGTATTTTACTATACATAAATGTATTTGTTTTTCGTTTTAAAAGTACACACGTAAAAGTATAAGTACAAAACAAATGTAAAAGTCTGAATTTACTTTGCTTTTATCATGTAAACCTATGAGAAAAAATTAAAAATATATAGGAATAAAAGGATAATATAGTTCATTATGGCACTCTTAGCTGAATAACTGTGGTGTGGCCAAAGGTTTTTGTAAAGTGGTAAGTAAGTAATATTACGGTACAGACGGCAGACAGATATCGGTACCTGTGACGGCTTTACGATTTTTTTCTTGTTTTCAACAATATTTTATAACCCTTTCTGTTCCCACGGCAGTAAGTCTTTCCCGTGGACAGGTAAAAAATGCAATTCCAAAATGGGGTCACCTAAGAAAAGAATTGAATAAGCCTACTAGTATACTATTATAAGTAAATGACCCTGCCGCTTTGTGTGACTGTGCATGCCTCGTTGGCTCCTAAAATTATAAGTACTAATAAAATATTTCTGTAACCAATTTTTAAATGAGGCAAACATTTAAAAAAAAATTAATACGTACTAGTTTCTTTAAAAAAAGTTAACTTTAGGTCTGTATGTACGAAAAAATAGGCCTACTTAAATTTAAAGCATTTAGGTATTACATTCGTATACACATATTTATTCATTTAGTTGCATTTTTGCTACACTTAATATTTACTAAGTATAGTAAATGTTGTGTAATTGTAAGAAAAGTAATATAATGAAATAACATTTTATTAATAACAAATAAAACAGCCCTAAAACTCGAAACAGAAGAAAATATATCAGTTTTTAAAACTTCGACAAAAAAAACCGGTGACGTTTCTTCAAAAGCTGAAGGTATACTGGCATAGAATGAACCTTTTTCTACGGCTGAACAATAAAAGAAATACAATTTACCCTAGCTGAACGCAGAAAGAAGAGATTATAAAACTGTATAAACGGACCACATTTTAGTGGCGGCCCGTACCCTGGGACTGTTCAATACACCAGATAAATGTGGCGGCCGCACTGAACGTGTTAAATTGGTGGTAAAATTTTGAAAATCCAACAATCATAAAGTATAAAAATCACTTTCATGAGACAACGTGTCTCGTGGCAATTTTTAAAAACGCTTACCTTTGACTTATGGCAAAAACCATTAGTGATTTCTGTAGCTACCCTTTTAGAGGAATCAAAATATGACACTATTTTTGTTTCCACATTCCGATTTGATTTCTTGACTTTCAGTTTTGGGCCACTTCCGATCAAAACCGGCAATTCAAACACAATGATTTATTTATCTACTTTTTGACAGGAATCGAATGACACTATTTTTGTTTCCAAAGTCGGACTTTGATTAATTGACTTCCGATCGAAACTGGAACTTCAAACCCAATCCACGCCAACTAAATTATTTTTTACTTTCTCTTGCCTATATGAATATATAGGAAGGAAAGTATTGTTTTCATGTCGATTTTAAAAAATCAAGTTTTCACTGGATCTACACGTTTTTAAACCCCCTTAACCCAAAAAACATGTTTTTAGCAATTGGTGTGTGTGTGCGCGTGTGCGTGTGTGTGTGTGTGTGTGTGAACAGAATATCTCGAGAACGGAACATCGTACGAACTTGAAACTTAAGTTACATACTACTACCGGACCCGACACGAACATTTTCATCAAAATCGGTCAACCGGAAGTAGTAGTTTATTTGTGTAATTTTTCACTTTTTTGCGATTTTCTCAAAAACTGGTCCTACGATTTTTTTAAAAATTGTCTGGTTTGTTAAATTTTTTATGCTCTACAAGATAGGGTAGGCGCCATGTTTGCTGAAATTCTTGGTGAGGCTGTTTTCACATAAAAACATTGTTGTTTTAAGATTGCGGCTTTAATATGCATTTTAGCACAAAACGTTATATAATAAAAGTTGTAGAGAATGTAAAATCCTACAACTTTTATTTCAAACATTTTCTTGTATAACACTTAGTTTAGCGGTAATTGGCGATTTTCTGATTTTTTCTCACGAAAACGTGTGAAAAATTGATTTTTTAAAGATTTCGGCCTTAGTATGCATTTTACGACAAAAGTGTATAAAATTAATTTTATAGGAAATTAAAAGATCTACAACTTTTATTTAAAGCATTTTTCTTTACAGAGAATAGTTTAGCGTGAAAGAGTGATTTTCCGTATTTTTAAAGTTGATGAGCTCTGAATGTACGCATTGCCCCCTATCCACTTCTTAGCTAGCCAATGATTTGCCAGCAATGTTGCCAATACTTGCTCTTGTAGCTCTGTTATATATTTTGTCAGCCATTTTTTTGGTCTTCCAATAACAGTTATAACCTATAAACATACAATCGGCTGATTATATTATAATGTATTGTATGTTAACACGCTCTATAATCGATGTGTTCAGTACAAGATGCAAGTGAACTACTAGGCTCTTATACGCATGCTCGCATAATGTTTGTCAAGCTGATACATTCGTACAATCTGACAACACTGTCAAATGTTCTGATTGGAACAGCAGAGCTCATCAACCATGAAAAGCACTATAACTTTTTGTGTAGATTACGAATTCAAAAACCGTTTGCTGCTCTCTTGTAGTTTCTGATATCTGGGTGTGACAGATGGACAGACAAAGGAAAATTATCGATACCAATTTTAAAATCTAAACATTCAATATGAAATTCTCTATTTAAATTGGTGGTAAAATTGTGAAAATCCAACAATCATAAGTATAAAAAAAATTAATTTTTCGTGAGCTGTTTTAATGGTACTTGTTGAGTTTGTTATTTTATTTGTACATTTTTCCTGTATACTCATTCAAAAATTAATTTTTATATTTTTTTTATCTATGTTACTCAACCTGATTCCATGCTTTGTTCTGACAAAACTGCAGCTGATATTTGAAATTTTCAGTTGTTTTTTAAAATTTCTAACGTGTATACATTGCAAACTGTTCAATTAAAGATCAATAAGAAACTCTATGACCCAACGATGTCAGGGTAATATGTAAATGAGTTGTAGTTATACCGGGTGATTCAAAACTATATGGCAATCACTTGGGATCTCATTCAATAGATAAAAATAAGAAAAAAGTTCATATAAACATATGCCTTAAAACGCTTAGTTAGCGAGATACGGTTAGCGAAAAATTTCACCTAGAACTCTGTACCCTCGGTGAAGTAAGGCTGATAAATGATCAGCTGTTACTCCCAACCTACATATTATTAAATATTTTATGCAGTTAAGAATGTGTGTCTATTTGATTTTAAATAAAGCGAAATTTCAATATATCTATTATTCATATTTTTCCTGAGTAATTCACATGAATCTTTTCAGAATTAAATTTTCTACTAATTTATTTAAGAAAAGTTACACCTTTATTTACCATTTATGGAAGTAATCTTACGTTAAACACAAAAATGTGTTATTTCTTTGCACCAATTCTTGTGTTTTAGGTAAGATATCTCTGAAAGTGTTGCATTTACAGCTCTGGAACCAATTTTATTCAATTTTTCAGATTAAAAAACATAAGAAACAATCGTATTTGTATCTTTGTAACTACCTTTAACATTTTTATACGGCCTTACTTCACCGAGGGTACAGAGTTCTAGGTGAAATTTTTCGCTAGCCGTAACTCGCTAACTAAGCGTTTTCAGGCATATGTTTATATGAACTTTTTTTCTTATTTTTAGCTATAGAATGAGATCCCAAGAGATTGCCTGTATGGTTTTGAATCACCCTGTCTATAACCTGAGGCCGACCATTTCAGAGAACATATGGTTAATTAAACCCCTATCGTTAAATTACACCAATAACCACTGTCTAGTGTGCAAATTCATATAAAAGTAATTATTTACTAGAATTCGAAATTTTCTCTTAAAAAAATCAGCTTTTAAACAGCTAATGACTTCACCACTAGACCAACCCTTGGTGGGTTTCATATAAACTTGAACACCCATTTTTGAAAAAAATAATTCAACTTTAGTTACAAATATCTCGGTAACTATTTTTGATTTTTGCTTTGAACTTTCAGAGCATCCATGAGTTAAAACTCTTAAGATATAATTTTTACTTTCTCTTGCCTACATGAATATATAAGAAGGAAAGTATTGTTTTCATGTCGATTTTTCAAAATCCAGTTTTCACCGGATCTACACGTTTTCAGACCCCCTGAACCCAAAAAACATGTTTTTAGCGATTTGTCTGTGTGTGTGTGTGAACAGAATATCTCAAGAACGAAACATCGTATGAACTTGAAACTTAAGTTACATATTACTATCGGACCCGACACGAACATTTTCATCAAAATCGGCCAACCAGACGTCGTAGTTTATTCGTGTAATTTTTCACTTTTTTGCGATTTTCTCAAAAACTGGTCCTATGATTTTTTTAAAATCGTCTCCTTTACTAAATTTTTTATGCTCTACAAGATAGGGTGGCACCATGTTTGCTGAAATTCTTGTAGAGGCTGTTTTCACGTAAAAAAACTGTTATTTTTTAAAATTGCTGTTTTAACATGCATTTTAAGGCAAAAATTTATATAATTAAAAATGTAGAGAATTTAAAATTCTACAACTTTTATTTCAAACATTTTTTTGTATAACGCTTAGTTTAGCGGTAATTAGCGATTTTCTGTTTTTTTCACAAAAATGTGTGAAAAGTGATTTTTTTAAGATTTCGGCCTTAGTATGCATTTTACGACAAAAGTGTATTTAATCAAATTTATAAGAAATTAAAAGACCTACAACTTTTATTTAAGCATTTTTCTCTACAGAGCCTAGTTTAGCATGAAAGAGTGATTTACTGTATTTTTAAGCCAAACTGAGGTCGATTTTCATTTTGCGTCTTTCACTCATGATTAAAATAAGGTTAAGTTTTATGAGGTTAGTTTTTTATTTATTTGTAATGTTTTATTACTAATGTTAGGTTATATTGGTCATTATTTACATTGGCAAGAGAAAGTTGTGTGAGTGTTTTACACCAGATTTTTACATTTATATTGCAGTACGGGTGGAGAAAATAGAATTTTTCTTTTCTCACCTCGGCAGACAGGCTTCATTTTAAAATTCTTGAAAATTTATTCTGTGAATAAATCATAAAGGAATGTTAAATATAGGAACAAATAGCTACAAACTTTTGATGGAATTGTTCATAAAAAACTTCCAGTTTTTAAAAAGTTTTTATAAGATATTATTTTGAGAGTTAAAATATGATACAGTCCAGCCTTTTTTAGTTTGCTCCTAGTGTAAACAAATAATGATGCCACCGAGCATGCGCATTATATCAAAATGTGTACACGCTGATTAAAAAGTAACAACAAAATACTTTCAAAAGTATTGAAATACAAAATACTTTTAAAAGTATTTTTATAAATGAAATTGTTAGGCCCACATCATATCATGACTGATGTTTTTAGTACTTTAAGTACTTTTAATTTAAAAAATAGTTAACTTAATAGGAGGGCAATTCTACCGAAAGCGGGATTTTTTGATGATGAAATAAAATTTTATAAACTTTTATTTATAAAGTTAAAATCTATTTTGTCTGAATTATACATATATTTACTACTTGTCTATAAAAGGGGGCCCACCTTTTTGCATTTTTAGCTGAATTATTCATACTTTTTCTGACACACATTACTCAAAATCTCACGACCGTCACATAACTTTTTTATAGTTTTCTTATGATTTTATTTTAAATTATTATAATTTCAGGAAGCTAGTTTCTATTAATAAGCTTAGATTAATGTAATATATGCAATTCCACGTTATTTAAGTTATATTTAACACTTTTATGTTCAAAGAAAACTTCACTTTAGTTATCAGTCTTAATTTTGTACCTCTTTTTTTAAAAAAAAAACACTTAAATTGATGTTAACATTAAAAATTTTAGAAAATTCTAAGATTATACCTTTCATAGATGTGTAGGGAAACCATATTCATAAAAATAGTTTTCCATTTAATTGCACCAATAATATTTTTTTAATGTGACGGACGTGAGTTGCATGTGACGGTTGTGAGTAGACTGTGATGGTTGTGAGTTTTGTGTGACAATTGTGCGTTTCAAACTGTGTAACTTTGTTTAAGTGGAATATATTAAAAAAAGAAATTAGGTTCAAGAACTAAAGCCATTTTTAAGAAATTCAAATCACATATTTAAACTATTCTTAACTATATCTTTTTAATGAAACCAACATTACTTAAAATGTTAATTCAAGTTATTGTAAAAACTTGTCATCATAAAACATAAATATTTCCTTATGTTCTGATGTGTAGTATAAACCTTGAACAATTTCGTTCTGGTGAACAAAAGAAATGTCTTCTGCAGCGGAAAAGAAAACTTCCCCGCCTCAGGTTTTCTCAAAACTTTTATCTTCCAGTCTCTTCTCAAATTACTTTTTGTATATTTGTATTCGGAGATGGGTCTTCCGATTTCCTTCATTCATTTGCTAATCGATGATGTTTATGTTTCAACTGGTTTGCCTTCTTTGTGGCGTTTTCAAGTTTGTCTTCAAGTTCTTTTTTTTCTCTTTGCACTGCTCCCTATCTTTTCGCAGTTACTTTTTTTCTTTTTCTTTCCCTATTATATTCTCGTGCGACTCGTTCCACTTGATTGATTAAATTATAATTTTGTTGTAAATTTACGTCAACAGGCGTATCTGGTGAAAATGGAGGTGAATCTAAGAATGTCTCCAAATTTTTTGTTTTCGTAATTTTTGTGCATGCTTATGGTATTGTTTTCTCCACTAGCCCTCTACTTTCTTTTTCCTCTTTCACTTAAATCTTTAATACGTTTTGTTTTTTCATCCTTTGTTTTCCTATTCCGTTCTCTCTCTTCTGCTTTCGTCTATTCATACTTAACCGGATCACATCTTATTCTTTCGTGTTCCTCTCTTTTTCTTTCCGCTGCTGCCTTTTGTTGCGTTTCTCTGGAGATGTGTTCATAATAATTTTATCCGCAACGTTGTTTTTAAAACTTTTTATTACTACTTTCATTCATAGTTTCTAATTTAGAAACGAAAGCTGTAGAGTTAAAACCAAATAACATAAATGGTTAAAGTAAAAAATATTTTTTTTTATGAAATCGATAATTTAATTTAAAATTAATTAATAAATCAGCAATTTTAAAAATGAAAAACTATCGGTTCAGCTCAGTGCCAAACGTGCTGGTCTACTTAGCTAAGGACCTCAAATTGGATTCGCATTCAACATCTGGAATTTTTCAATATAGTTTAAAAAATAACAATAATCCAGTGTTAAAAATTAAATTAAAACCCACTGTCACAGTATTAAAACCTCATTTTCACTAATGACCTCGATGTTGGTGTGATATTGAAAACCATTAGCCTAAGCCTTTTCATTCAACCCGGAAAAACCTAGGTTTATTTTACTAGGAATGTTAAATGGTAGTATATAAATAGTATAATTGTATAGGTCATAGAGACAATTTATAGTTTAAAAGTACAGTAGCAGTATTGTTTTCATATTTATAGTATTTTTTGTTCAGGTTTAGGTTTAAACATGCATTAAATTTAAAATTTTTATTTGAAACACTTAAAATTGTTTATACTACCAAAAATTACAAATATGTATCTGAAGAAATTATATTATAAACATACTGTATAAGTAAGTAACCAAAATGTAAAGTAATTCTCAAGACCGTCACAGTCTTCTCACGACCGTCACATTTTGTATTTGGGGTAGAAGTGACGGTCGTGAGAATTTACTACTGAATCGTTTCTGTTTAATTCACAGGACCTTAACCAAAAACCGGTCACTTATATTTTGATATTATTCTAATAGTAAATATAACAACTGACTTAAATGTTTGAATTTTAAATTACTTATAACTTTTTTAAGCGTGACGGTCGAGAGAAAATTATGTAAAAAAAATGTTTATGCGTACCTTTGAAAGGAAATTGTGATGAAAATAAAAGTATATTTTTCTATAACGTACGATCGCACTGACAAACAAGCACAACACAACTGTATAAACAAGGTGGGCGTCATGCAAGTGTTCCTTCGGCATTCTAGTGGCTAAAATTTAACGAAAAACCAGCTGGTGACGGTCGTGAGGTGGGAGTCAGTTACAGCCGTGGCACACGAAATTTTGGAAAAGTTACTTTATTTAAAACTTACTCCCAATTGCATATTTTAAGCAGTATTGTTGCGCATAACATAAAATGCGTCACTTATTTATATTTTTAAATTTTACTGTAAAAAAACTACAACTGTTGTAGTAGATGGACGGCTGGTTACGCGTGACGGTCGTGAGTATCAGTGTGTAAAATAGTCCATAACTTTTAAAAAATATTATATATATATTTTATTCTGCATGAATCGAAATAGTAACTACTGCAACATAATATAATAGAGATGAGTTGAGTATTTACATCTTCATACTTCACAAAATTGTTTAGTTACAGGAAAATCCCGCTTTCGGTAGAATCACCCAGGAATACGACATTCGTAAAGTCGCAGACTCTAGCGTGCACCCTGTAGTAGGTGGCTTTTGTTTGTTGACAGTAGGAGCAAACTAAGAACAGCTGAACTATAACTTTGTTTTTGGTCTTGTCTTCCAGTTCATAGATGAACTTTAGCATCCATCAAACCTTTCTGCGTGTATCTCGCTATGGAGGTAGGTGACTTCTGTACATCTCACTGTAACTCGGAAATTCTTTAAAAGACGTCATAAAAGTAATGAACTTAAAATCATAATCTATTTTCAACCTCTGATTGGTTATAAAAATAAAACTAATAAGAATTATGAAATAAATTTATTATCAAAAGTCACTTACATCGTTGGTTACTTTTCAACTTTTCTTCTTCTTCTGCCTGTTGCGAACCTCTCAAATCTGCCCACCTCTTTCTTGAGCGTCTTATTCTCTCTTTCCTTCTGGTTTATTGGTTCGTGTTTACTTAAGTATCCTATCCTCCCTCATTCTGTTTACATGCTCTAACCACTGCATTCTTTTCTGAGATACCCTGTCGTTTATAGAGAAGATGTTGAGTTCTTTCCTGTAACAATCTTCTCTAATACACCCATACGTATGTCGAAGAAATTTTATTTGAGATGCTTGCAATCCACTCTCCTCTCGCTTTGATAGCACGCAATTTTCACTACCATAGAGTAGGGTCGGCACCGCTAATCTCTTATAAAATCTCACCCTCGTATTGTTGCTGGTGCTATTTTTTAAGTGCAATGGATAGTTCCACATTTTTGCTGAAATCTGTGTATCTTATTGTAAGCATCTTAATTCTGTTGTTATGTAATTTTGCGCAACCTAGATACTGAAAGTGGGATATCTGTTCCAAAATATTATTCTTTATAACAATTTTGCTTCTGACTGGCTCCTTCCCCGTGAATGCCATTACCTTTGTCTTGTTTGTCGAAACTGTCTACTTTTCAATGTAAAAGTTTTAATTGAGGCATTTATCATACCGGTGTACCAGCTTTCCAATACACTTTTCAAAAAACATTCCCACCAATCACTTGAAATGGGTCTTTATGGTTTCTTAGAGCTCATCGTCTCTTCGGACGCTCTGAAACCGTCGCAAAGTTTTACAGAAATCTGCATTTGTTGTGGTTGCAGACACCCATTCAAAGTAAAAGAAGAGTGTTTTTCTAACATTTGAAGTTAGTAAAACCACTCATCCAGTGTGTTTGATATTTATATGTTTATTCTCATGATTGCAGCTACAAATGTGCTTGGAAGTTGAGAAACATTTTAAAGATCTAACCCACATAGTACACTTTTACTGGATTTTTTAATTTAATTTTCTTGTTAAAATTTTATAAGATATTTTATTGAAACATTTCTTAAATAATTATTGTCTTGATTTCAGTTAGATTGCTAAGGATTTGTAGTTTATTCAAGTTGTTAGTGCCTGGTCAAACAGAATGCATTCTCAGCACGCGTCAAGACGTCAATAATGTGGTGTACTTAGGATGACTAACAGGTCTGATATTCCATGCTGGAGCGTCCATGCAAGTGCTACTTGTAGCAGTTCTGTCATAGAAGATCTGTTACGTCTGAACGCGTTAACATGTTCATGCAGAAAACGAGTATGGTTGCATAACATTAACAAAAAGAGAAAGGAATATGGCGAATATCATTGTTTGTGTCGGGAACTTTCATCATATGAGGATCATTTTTACTTTCCTTGCCTATATGAATATGTAGGAAGGAAAGTATTGTTTTCATGTCGATTTTTCACCGGATTTACACGTTTTCAGATCCCCTGAATCCAAAAATACATGTTTTTAGTGATTGGTCTGTGTGTTTGTGAACAGAATATTTCAAGAACAGAACATGGTACGAATTTGAAACTTGAAACTTAAGTTACATCTTACTACCAGACCCGACACGAACATTTTCATCAAAATCGGTCAACCGGAAGTAGTAGTTTATTCGTGTAATTTTTCAAGATTTTTCATATTAGATTTTCTTGAAAACGGGTCTTACAATTTTTTTTAAAATCGCCTCATTTGCTAAAATTTTTATGCTCTACAAGATAGGGTAGGCGCCATGTTTGCTGAAATTTTTGGTAAGGCTGTTTTCACGTAAAGAAATAGTTTTTTTAAGATTACGGTTTCAATATGCATTTTAGCGCAAAAATTTATATAATAAAAAATGTAGTGAATTTAAAATCCTACAACTTTTCTTTCAAACATTTTTTTGTATAACGCTTAGTTTAGTGGTAATTAGCGATTTTTTTAAGATTTCGGCCTTAGTATGCATTTTACGACAAAAGTGTGTATAATAAAATTTATAGGAAATTAAAAGATCTACAACTTTTATTTAGAGCATTTTTCTCTACAGAGCCTAGTTTAGCGTGAGAGAGTGATTTTCCGTAGTTAGAAGCCAAACTGAGGATGATTTTTATTTTGCGTCTTTCACTCATGATTAAAATTAGGTTATGTTTATTGAGGTTAGTTTTTTGTTTATTTCAAATGTTTTGTTACTAATGTTAGGTTATTTTGTTCATTATTTACATTGGCAAGAGAAAGTCGTGTGAGTGTTTCACACCAGATTTTTCTAAAATACTTTTGTATGTCTCAAGATTGTTTCGAAGCATTGCATGAACTGCTCGTTCTGAAAATAAGTAAATGTACCACCAACTTTTCTTGTACTATTAGTTTTTCAGTTATTTTGAAATAACACACACCGGATATGCACTGAAACTTATGATAACATGTTAACACTACGTACTAAATGCCGTGACAGAGCGTAGCGTACTAAAAGCGCACTTTCCCTGTGTGACAGGTACAGATGTCAGATGAATTGATGTCCCATAGCCGAGCGAGTGAGAGGGAAATATGTGGCATAACTACAGATGCGTCCAAAGGACTTTACCGTTATAATCCAAATCTGAAAACGCAGTCATTATTTTGCTTGTTAGTTTATTGCATGGGTAAATTCTTGCTCACAACAATGAGTAAAATTATTTGAC
Organism: Catonia carolina; assembly: GCA_035578175.1. Taxonomy (NCBI): domain Eukaryota; kingdom Metazoa; phylum Arthropoda; class Insecta; order Hemiptera; family Achilidae; genus Catonia; species Catonia carolina. The sequence continues at coordinate 2,401,382 of JAQMRL010000024.1, read as the reverse complement.
AATGTTATTGAAATGGCGCGCATGTTTTGTGCGAGTGAGAGCGTTATGCATTCTCTCACTCCCACGGCTAGGGGACTTCAGTTCATCTGAATACTGTACTAACTTCAACAATACAACACAAGTGAGTGCTGTACTGCGGTGCTAATCAACAACGCTATTACGTTTAGTTGCGTGCTAGGAATGCGTTCTGTTTGACCAGGCCTTTAGATTTGTTCTAACTTAAATCATTTTGTTATCACTAGGTTGCCTATAGCTTAATAGCTTTAAATATCTAATAGAATTTAGACTAAGTGTACAGGCTTCCACAGATTTGAAAATTGCTTTACTATTATTACTAAGTTTATAAAATGAATTTTAAGTACAAATAAAATCCAAGAAATATGAGTTTTAAGAGACATCTCCATATTAGCTGGAATACAAGTAGAAAAATACCTTTCATGAGGTGACACGACTTATGGCTGGTAGTCATTTTTTACTTTCTCTTGCCTATATGAATATATAGGAAGGAAAGTATTGTTTTCATGTCGATTTTAAAGAAATCGAGTTTTCACCGGATCTACACGTTTTCAGACCCCCTGAACCCAAAAAACATGTTTCTAGTGATTGGTCTGTGTGTGTGTGTGTGTGTGTGTTAAACTTGAAACTTAAGTTACATACCACTACCGGACCCGACACGAACATTTTCATCAAAATCGATCAACCGGCAGTAGTAGTTTATTCGTGTAATTTTTCACTTTTTTGCAATTTTCTCAAAAACTGGTCCTTTGATTATTTTTCTTAAAATCGCCTGGTTTACTTAATTTTTTATGCTCTACAAGATAGGATAGGTGCCATGTTTTCAGAAATTCTTGGTGAGGCTGTTTTCAAGTAAAAATATTGTTTTTTTTCAAGATTACGGCTTTAATATGCATTTTAGCGCAAAAATTTATACAATAAAAAATGTAAAGAATTTAAAATCCTACAACTTTTATTCAATACATTTTTTTGTATAATGCTTAGTGTAGCGGTAATTAGGGATTTTTTTTCTTATGAAAACGTGTGAAAAATCGATTTTTTTAAGATTTCTGCTTAAGTATGCATTTTACGACAAAAGTGTATACAATCAAATTTATAGGAAATTATACGATCTACAACTTTTATTTAGAGCATTTTTTTCTACAGAGCCTAGTTTAGCGTGAAAGCGTGATTTTCTGTATTTTTAAGCTAAACTGAGGTTGATTTTCATTTTGCGTCTGTCACTCATGAATAAAATAAGGTTATGTTTTTTGAGGTTAGTGTTTTGGTTTTATTTCTAATGGTTTATTACTAATGTTAGGTTATATTGTTAATTATTTGCATTGGTAAGGGAAAGTTGTGTGTACTTTACTTTATAAAGTATTTTTTTAAACTTTAAACACTTTTGGTTCACTTAAACATAAAAACTTCCATCAGTATATTAACACCTGATTTTTTATTATTAGCTGAGATTATTAATTTATTTAATCTGATGTTTTAGAAATAAGATTTTAATTACAATTAGCCAGTTTAACAAATTACAAAATGCACGAATTTAATTATAAATGTTTACATAATTAATTATCAATAGCAGTTAGATTATAAAAACATGGTTGGCTAACCTGTATTAGGTTATCACTTTGTACATTTGTAATGCTACAAGCTCATGGAGAAAATCAACTTACACTGCCATATCTATACCGGATGAGTAGGGCTACCAACTTTGTGTCACAAAACAAAATTTCCCTTTCTTAGAAAAAATTACCAGACATTAACAATTGGGTAACAGGACTAAAAAAATCACTTTGTATTATGTCTATAATGTCATTTATTTACAATTTTGTGGAAACCTTCTATCAAATACTCTTGTTAAGAACTTTTTACTTTTAATTAGTTGAAAAGATTGTATAGATATTTTACATTAGTATTTTTTAGATGAACATATCCTTTAAAATTAAATAATTTTTATGAATTTTAATTGTAAAAGTTAAGAAATAAAGTATAGTATTTATAAAACAATTTGTTTTCATTGTTGTTGTTTAGCTCCATCAGCCTTTTCAATCTCTAGAGACTTTACTAAGTAAAAAGAGGAGTGAGGTGGTTTACTATGCCTTTCTTACTGAGTGGAAAAGTATGCTTATCAGCATGCCAGGTCCTCTGATAAGCATCTTCTTTTTACCTTCACCACAGGGTCTGGCTGTATAATTAAATGGAGATAACTGTGACTACTATCGGTTTCATAATCATAGACACCTGAGTTTCAACCCAAAGCATCTACAAAACTATGAGTCGAATTTCAATACACTTTACATCAAAATTTAGCTCATTTTATTCTGCGTTGACCTATAATAGTCCTATATTTTTACTGTTGCTTAAAAATTGCCATATCGAGGTTGGAAAACAAAAAGACCCGGTTTTTTTGCTACCGCAACAAATTTCATGCGTTTAGAGGCCTTTAACTCGATAACTATTAAACTGAAAAATTTGAAATTTTAACCCAACATTGACAAGTATATTCTTACAGCGTGTACAAAATTTCAAATTTGTACGTAATTTAAATTTTGATTTATTAACAATATTCTGAACCCTTGCTATCTCGGTAACCGCTCGATCGTTCGGCGCGGGCAAACTATCGTTTTATTTGGCATAAAAACTTAGTGCAGTGCAAATATGTTAATAATATGAAATATTGATTGACCAATGTTGTGGTAGAATTTTTAAAATTTTGAAAAATAGACTGGGTAATGCAGGGGGTGGGCGATACTATCCATGTTGCCAGGTTGTGTACATGAAATCCTGTCGGACTGTCTATCTGAATTGATAGACTGCATTAACAATTCAGGTAGACAGCCAGATTTAGACATGGGTAGTAGCGCCCACCCCCGCATTACCAAGTCTATTTTCCAAATTTTAAAAATTCTTCCACAACATTAGCCAATCAATATTTCATGTTATTAAAATATTTGTACAAGTTTTTTACATCGAATAAAACAATAGTTTGCCCGCGCCAAACGATCAAGTGGTTACCGAGATAGCAAGGGTTCAGAATATTGTTAATAAATCAAAATTTAAATAGTGTACGAATTTAAAATTTTGTACATGCTGTAAGAATATAATTTGCCTATGTTGTGATAAAATTTCAAACTTTTCGTTTAAATAGTTATAGAGTTACACGCCTCTAAACACATGCAATTTGTTGGGGTAGCAAAACACCGGGTCTTTTTGTCTTACAACCTCAATATGGCAATTTTAAACAACATTAAAAATACAGGATTATATTGGGTCATCACAGAATAAAATGAGCTACATTTTGATTTAAAGTGTGTTAAAATCCGACTCATAGTTTTCGAGATGCAAGGGTTCAAACTCGGGTGTCTATGATTACGAAACTGATAGTAGTGTTACAGTATACCTGCACCTGTTCTGTTGTTAAATTCCACTGTCATATAATTGGGTGAACATGTGATAAGAGAGAGAATTATTTTTGTAGCCGTGGAACTAACAGATTCTGATTATGGTAGCACCACTATTTAAATTATGGTTGAAAGGTTGAAGCCGCCGCTATCACTTCATATTGTGCCTGCTGATGATACACTTGCTCGCCAGTACGCGACATACACAGTTGGTCCGTCTGCTGATAAATTGAAATTGCATTGCTTTTACGCACCCGGAATACGACATACAACCATGAGTCCGGTGAAGAAATTGCTTGGAAGAAAAAAGCAGTGTAGTTGGTATACCTATCCCTTTATTCATGTCTTTCCCCTTTTACCCCCCACTCATCGTAAACTCTTCACGCTACAAAAGGAGGTTAGAGGCTGTTTCATTTTATATTTCTTTTTATCACATTTTGGATACGCGTACCAAATAAAAATTCCACAGGACGCACATCCAGCCACGTAAAGCAAACAGTCTACTACTCTGGAGGAGGACCCTGTGGGATCTTTCCTAGTTTCGTTTTTGTGTCCGCGAGGGGGGCAAATGCACCGCACTACCATTATTTTGCCATTGTCGTGGTAATTAGCAAGTAATAACAGGTATTTTATTAAGGACGCAACCCTGATTATAAGAAGATAGAAGTAATACATCGGGAAATTTTATGTCCCCAATCGGTATGTTGGCAACAGTGTACAAGGCCAACTACCTACTTAAGACAGTTAAAATGTTCCAGTCCAGCTTTAGTGTGGTGACAGAAGTCGTTTCGTTATATTGTGTCACCTATGGTTTTTTCCAACGAAGAACGCGTGTTTATTGTAGAGACTTACGTAGCGAGTAAATCTTACAAATGCAATGCCAACATGATAAGGATGCAAATGTAACTTTTTCATAGCTCTGAAAACAGTAGTTAATATTAGCCCAGCTTGCGATGATAATCTTCTAAGCCATTTTTTAGGTGATTGAGTCAAACGATTTTTCAAGAGAACTTCTGTGGTTAACTTTGTTGGCTGGCGAGGTGGTTTCTCATCAAGTACACTCCCAGTTCTATGGAATTTATTTATCAAACACAATATTGACGATTTATTCGGAACTGCAGAATGGGGAAATTTCAACTGAAACTTATCTTGCACGCATTTGTAAGATTTACTCGCTATGTAAGTCTCTACAATAAACACGCGTTCTTCCTTGGAAAAAACCATTGGTGACACAATATAACGAAACGACTGCTGTCACCACACTAATGATTGACTGGAACATTTTAACGGTCTCAGGTAGTTGGCCTTGAGTACACTGTTGCCAACATACCGATTGGGAGACAGAAAATTTACCGATGTATTACTTCTATCTTCTTATAATCAGGGTTGTGTTTTTAATAAAACACCTGTTAGTGTAATAATTTTTTTTGAAATTTTAAACCTCATTCCGTGTTACTCTGAAATGAATTACACCAAACTAATATTGCATTCCCTATATGAAATAAAATTAAACCATAGTAAGCTGCTATTAACATTTTATTATTTAATCTAGCAATTTCTAATAAGGCAAGTTCAATTTTTAATCTGATGTGTAAATTGAAGAAGGAATGTGTTGAAATTGGTTTTGGCAAAATTTTAAATAAGACATTTTTTTATTTAAAAATCTTTTAAAAGGTAATACACAACTTGCTCCAGTAGTACTGTAACAAAATGAAGTAAACAACTGTTTGTATCACCACCTTTACGTATGTCTCTTCAACAACTATTTTGTTACGAGAGACAATTATACCATCTTTTTCTAAGTTCCAACCCTCCTTCAAATTTGCCACGATATTGAGCGGATAGCGAGCGTAAACTGTGTACCAACCGCAAAACTTATTTCACAGCACATTAGAGCACTGTTTATAATACTAATACCGTAGTTATACAACAACGAATTTGAATTATAAAATTTTAAATTATAAATATCACATTTTCGGTTTCGTTAACAACAGTATTTTCTTTAATGCAAATACTTAGTTATTATTTTATCAGTGCCAACAATATTTCTTGACCTTTGTTCTAGAATAAACTGGAAGGCACTTACTGGGAAACATATGATAATCGAAATTCCTCTTCGATATATCGTTTGTCAAATACACCATCATTGCATTGATGCTCTTTGTCTGAATTCTTTCATAAAACGACGCTTTGAAGGGGAGTTTTTTAAATAAAAGTCTTGATTTGTAGTAATATGAGTAATGTACCCAACCAAAATGGATCAGGTCTAGAGCAGCAGGTATTTATTTACTTTAAAATTGCTTTATTATCGCGTATTTCGTAATTAAAAGTTGAAGCCAACAGCTTACGTTCGGTCATACATGGCCTATTGCTAAGACGAAATTTATTTTTGATTTTCACTCTTAATATAATTCTTTTATTATTATACATTTAATTTGTATATTTAACACATTTATTTTTTTTGCTGAACGTATTTTTATTATCAAGTCCACGTGAATATTTGTAACTTTACATCAAGTAATCGGGTATAATAGGCTTCAAAGCATTTTTGTTTTGTCCGACCTAATTCTTATGTACTTCAAAATTTTGTATTATACCCCATTTTAAACGATAAGTTTTAAAAATATGTGAGGCATTATTGTTCTTGGTTACTATTATAGTTTTATTTGTGTTAATTCTACTTTATTTAGCGCTTAGTACTGTACTTTGTTGAGAACGTTGTGTTTGTGTATGTTACGAATTTTAACATTTTGTTGATTTTCGATTAACTAATAGTTTGTTGATTGAATTTATTTAAATCGATGTGATTCACGATCATTTTTTAAACATTCTTACCCACTAGTAATGTATTTTAAGAGTAGACTTATTGTGGGTAAAGAAAGGTTAGGTTACATAAAATTAATTTTTTCTTATAACATTATATATTGCGGTACTCGCTAGATTTTTAATTAAATTTGAAGCATTATTATGTTTCATCCAATTTACTTTGTCCAAAAGTCGTTTGATAAGGTTTTTTGTAAAATTTGGTGAATTTTCAGTTAGTAATAAAAATTTGTTCAATGAAGCATATTCTTATTTGTTTATTAAACAACTTTATGAAATTTAAAATTGTTTTTAAAAGTGGTTTTAGAATATTATTTTAGTAAATGTGTAATTCGTTTAAAAAACAATGTTAGCTATTAGTTTTCCTGGCAGATACTATAAATTAAAAGATAAAAATTGTTTTAAAAAAATGTTTGTATGTAATAGTTGTATAAACTGAGAAACTTGTAAAATAATGTTAATTAAATTTATGTGGTGGCACACTAGCCTATAACATGGAGGTCCTGGATTCAATTCCTGACCAGAGTGTAAATTTTAACAAATCAAAATACACTTTCTATTTACACAACCCACCATATTTGCTAATAATCAAGCTGTTGGTGCGACTTTAAACAAACTAAAAAAATTAAAAGAAATTATAGTAGGTTGGGTATTCTATAACAAATGGTTAGGTATTTGGCTCCAAAGTCTGTTACAAAGTAATTATGTAATGAAGTTTTTGTTAGGTTTGAGTGTTTTTTGGTTTAATTACTTTTTATTGAATTATTGTTTACGTAAAAGTATTAAATTTTGAATTAAAATTAAAATGTGTTGGTGTATTGTGATATACATACATGTCAACAATATTTCTTATGCTTATTTTTAACATTTTTACCTTCTCTTGCCTATATTAATATTTAGGGAGGAAAGTATTGTTTTCATGTTGATTTTCCGAAATCAAGTTTTCACCGTATATACGCATTTTCAGACCCCTGGACCCAAAAAACATCTTTCAGCTATTGGTCTTGTGTGTGTGTGTGTGTGTGTGTGTGTGTGAACAAAATAAATATCTCAAGAACGGAAACTTGAAACTTAAGTTAGGTATTACTAGAGGACCCGACACAAACATTTTCATCAAAATTGGTCAGCTGTAAGTAGTAGTATGTTCATAAAATTTTTCACTTTTTTGCAATTTTCTCAATGATGGCTCCTATAATTTTTTTTAAAAATCGCCTTAAAATTACATTTTTTATGTTCTACAAGATGTTGGCGCCATGTCTGCTGAAATTCTTTTGGAGGCTGTTCTCTCGTAGTAAAATGTTTTTTTTTAAATTTGCGGCCTTAATATGCATTCTAGGGCAAAAGTGTTTGTATTAGAAGAAGTTGTAGACAATTTAAAAATCTGCTACTTTTATTCAGAACTTTTTTTGTATAACACTTAAGTTTGCGGTACTTAGTGTTTTCTGGGTTTTTTTCATGAAAATCTGTAAAAAATAGATTTTTTAAAGATTTTGGCCTTAGTATGCATTAAAAGACAAAAGTGTATATAATGAAATTTATACGAATTATAGGAACCTAAAACTTTTATTTTAAGCATTTTTTTCTACAGTGCCAAGTTAAGCGTGAAAGAGTGATTTTTTGTATTATTAAGCCAGACTAATGTTAGTTTTCATTTTGCACCATTCACTAATGATTAAAATTAAGTAATTGCCGCCTCCGTAGTGTAGTGATTAACTCGCTAGCGTACAACGCAGAGGTCCTGGGTTGGATTCCCGGCTAGGGTTTGGAAATTTTAACGCGTTTAAACCCATCGTAGTCACTAATGACCAAGCTGTTGATGTAACTTTAAATAAACTAAAAAATAAATAAATAAAATAAGGTTGTTTTTTGAGGTTAGTTTTTTGTTTATTTCAATGTTAGGTTATATTGTTGATTATTGCATTGGCAAGAGAAAGTTGTGTGAGTGTTTCATACCAAATTTTTATGTTTGTAAATTAGTTTTCGCTTTTGAATAATAGCTTGTCAGTTTATTACTATATTTTGCCTGGTGATGCGACTGTAAACAAATATGTACAATTAACATAAGTACAGTAACTGAAGTTATTAATAAAAATCTGGTATGAACACTTCGACTTTCTATTGTTAATGAAAATAATGAACGATATAACCTACAATTAGAAATAAATAAAAAACTAACCTCAAAAAACATTACCTGATTTTAATCGTGAGCGAGTGGTGCAAAATGAAAACTAACCTTAGTTGGCCTTAATAATACCGAAAATCACTCTTTCACGCCGGACTAGGCTCTGTAGAGAAAAATGCTCTTAATAAAAGTTGCAGATCTTTAAATTTTTTATAAATTTGATTATATACACTTTATTCATAAAACGCATACTAAGGCCGCAATCGCAAAAAAAAACTATTTATTTACAGATTTTCAAGAGAAAAAAAACTGAAAATCACTAATTACCACTAAACAAAGCGATATACGAGGGTAGGCTGATAAGTAATGCACACATGCTTGTAGAAGACGAACAAAAAGAAATAGCAAGATGGGGTAAATAACAAATTAAAGTACAAATCTTAACCTACCAAATTATCTATTTATTTTTCAATATAGTCACCGTTAAGCATTACACATTTCTCCCAACGTTTAACAAGTTTTTTCATTCCGTCACTGAAAAATTCTTCCGACTTTCCTCGAACCCAGGACGCAATAGCTGCCTTCACCTCATTGTCCGAGCTGTAATGATTACCCTTAAGGTCTCTCTTCAGTAGAGGAAAAAAATAAAAATCGCAAGGCGCAAGGTCGGGAGAATACGGAGGGTGTAAAATTGGTTGAAACTTCAGGTTTCTCAGAGCCTCTCCAGTTGCACGCGAAGTGTGTGGACGAGCATTGTCGTGTTGCAAAATTATTGGCGCCAGGTTGCCTCTAACACGACAAACTCGACGTCGGAGGTGTTTCAGAGTCTGTATATACTGAGCAGAATTTACCGTTGCCCCTCGTTCCAGATAATCAGTCACATAAACTCGGCGAGCATCCCAAAACACAGTCAAAAGAATTTTTTTTGCGGACGGTTGTGTTTTGAACTTTTTCACAACAGGAGAATGTGGATGACGATATTCAGCGCTCTGCCTTTTTTCTTCGGGATCGTAATGATGAACCCATGACTCGTCCCCCGTCACAATATTCAAAAGAAAGTCGTCTCCTTCGTCACGGTAGCGCTTCAAAAGTTGTTCACAGCATTCCAATCGACGCTGTTTATTCTCGTCTGTCAGACGGCGTGGTACCCATCGTGCACAGATTTTACGGTATCCCAATTGTTCAATAATGAAGCCAACACGTTCCTTAGATATTCCAATTTGGTTTGCGATACGCTGTTGAGTGATTCGCCGGTCATTTTGAATCAAATCATCGATGAGTTTGCGACGATTATCGTCTGAGGCAGTGATTGGTCGTCCACTGCGTGTTTTGTCAACAATTAAGGCTTTTCCAGGTTGGCAATCACGAAATTTTATTACCCAACGATTCACAGTAGACCTATCAACAGTATCGTCACAATAAACAGCCTTTAAACGACGATAAATCTCACTAGGATTCACTTTCTCAGCAGTTAAAAATTCGATAACAGCGCGTTGTTTAATTCTCGTTGACATAGCACCAGAACACGACGCCATACTTCCACTACTCAAAACAAACTGAATGAAAGCAACGCCTTCAAACTGCGCAGGCTTGTAGAGGAGAAATAGTACTTCCACATGCCACCAGGCGCGCTACTGAAGTTTATTTAGTTGTCTTCTACAAGCATGTGTGCATTACTTATCAGCCTACCCTCGTACAAAGAATTTTTTTGTTTTGTTTTATTGGGAAGTGTCATTGTTGGCAACTACCCAATTTGATCGCTGCTTTTTGCTGTATTTTTTTGACGTAGATTAGACATGAGTTTGAACAGGGACCCCCAGTAGAGTTTGTTCATGGATGGCTGTCAACTGGTCACCATACAAAGTCGCTTGCCCAACTGGTGTTAGTTAACAAATAATAGCGACTTTCTACCAGCTGACTGACTGGGCTGGCCCGAAGGCCTAAAGAAATATTTAGAAGAAAAGTTGTAGGTTTTTCAATTTTTCTACAACTGATTATTATACACTTTTGCCCTAAAATGCATATAAGGCCGCAATATTTAAAACAAAAAACAATTTTTTCTACGAGAGTACAGCTCTCCAGAACTTAAGCCGATATGGTGCCAACCCTATCTTGAAGAGCATGAAAAATGTAGTAAATAAGGCAATTTTAAAAAACATCATATAAGGCGTTTTTGAGAAAATCGCAAAGAAGTGTATAATTACACGAATAAACTAATAATACATTCAGTGGACCGATTTTGATGAAAGTGTTCGTGTCGGGTCCTGTAGTATAACGTAACTTAAGTTTCTAGTTCTTCCTTGGAAAAAACCATTGCTGACACAATATAACGAAACGACTGGTGTCACCACACTAATGCTTGACTGGAACATTTTAACCGTCTTAGGTAGTTGGCCTTGAGTACACTGTTGCCAACTTACCGAGATTGGGGGACAGAAAATTGACCGATGTATTACTTCTATCTTCTTATAATCAGGGTTGTGTCCTTAATAAAACACCCGTTAGTTGTACTCGGTCGTAGATATTCTCGATTATGTTAATATTTTTAGTTGACGTGCGTGGTGATGGTGAGGATGAATTTTTGTATGAAAAAAGCCGTGCCTATGTAGGACTCGAACCCATGACTGCGAGGTGAAAGGTGAAAATGTTACCACTGTGGCATTGCGGCCGGCATGACAAATTAGTACATTACGATATTAGAAACTACCGTGTCGTATTTATAAACAAACTGATAGTTAAAAACTAATAATATTCTTACTTTATTATTATTATTAACTATGAATAATAATTTCTACTAATATATTAATAAAATATTTTAGAATATTTTTGGTTTAAAAACTGGTAAAATATTTTGGTAATACAGTAGTTATGCGAAATTGTTTGTGACTAATATTTTAGAACAGCGCGTACTAATGGTATTTTTACTACTACTAGGTTGTTGCTGGAGGGGAATCGTAAAAACAATCCTCTCCAACCGAATTTCTTACGCTAGCAATCAAGTAAGCTCCCATCAGTACGTCTGAAACCGGTCATTATTGTATTTATTTTGTAGAGAATTCTTCAACGCAACTAATAGAAATAGAATATGTTGACAAGGAATTATTTTATTATCATTTTAGTGGGGTGGCTTGGCTAGATTGTTGAACAAATTTTATGTTATCAGATAACAGCAGGCATGCAGGCCATTCGTAAACCAACATACAGCCACATTTCTTAGTTTGTGTGAAAGCTGTGATGTTTTTCTGTAGGAATTTGCTTTTGTTACAAACGGTTGGGTCTAATGTATGTTGTAGTAAAGGGGGTATGGAGTGACACACGACAAAATAACGGGTGAGGCATTGAATCGGGCGATTATGAAAACACCGTGAGGAAGTTAAAAAATGTAGTTTAATTAATTTAGAATATACCAAGTAATACTTACATATTAACAATTTTTTATAAATTACTTGAAACATGTCATAAAGATGTCCTCCATTTTGTCCCACACATTCCTGAACTCGTGCACGAAGGTTATTCATCACATTTCGTAATGTGGCTGTAGGAATTCGTGCTACTTCTTTATGTACCTGTTCTTTAAGTTCCCGTACATTTTGAGGCGGTGTAGATTGGAAAACACGTGATTTTAAGTGTCCCCATTGAAAGTAATCACATGCAGAGAGATCTGGTGATCTGGCTGGCCATGAAATGTCTCAGTTTGTTAGAAATGATGTGTTTGGGAAACAAGAGGCGCAAAACATTAATTGAAGTCCTGGATGTGTGGCAGGTAGCACCGTCTTGTTGAAAAAACATGTTTTGGTAAGCCGGACCACGAACTAATTCCAGTTGAAGACAGTTCTCTAACATGTTAACATAGCGCTGTGTATTCACTATAACTGCAAGTTCATTGTCATCCTCCAAAAAATATGGTCCTACGATAGCCTGTGTTGATATTGCGCGCCAAACTGTGACTTTAATACTGTAAAGCGGCTTTTCGTTTATTTTTTTGTGGATGTTCATGTGACTAATATCTAAAATTCTGCTATTTACGAAGCCCGAAATATGGAAGTGAGCTTCGTCACTCATCGAAAGATTGTTGAGAAGATCTGCATTGTCATTCATCATGTCCAATAATCGATTACAAAAAGCAAGTCGGGATGCGTGATCAACATTATTCAAAGCGTCCACTAACTGACTTTTAAACGGATGGAACTTTAGATCTTTGTGTAAAATCCTCCTCCCACTGCGATTAGAAATGCCGAGTGATATTGCATGCCGTCGAGCTGAACGCATAAGACTTCTTAACATAGCCGCCTGCACCTTGTCAACGTTTTCTGGTGTACAGACACTTTTTACGCTTTCAGTTCGTGTGTTCAGTGTTGAGCCTGTTTCTTCGAGGTTTTTAACCCATGTTTTTATTGCATAGGCTGAAGGTATCGGATCATTACACAAAATATTGAAATAAATACGAAATGCGTGCTGCGCGAACACATAACTATCATTATTTTTATAATATACTTTAACAGCATAGGCTTGTTGTGCACCGCTCCACGACTCCATTGGAACTAAATGGTAAAACAGACGCTTCAAGTTTGTGGTAGTCTCATTCTCCTAGCCGCACTACAGGAGACTGTACGCAGTGTTGCCAAATAACCCAATTCACTGCCTCACCCGTTACTATGTGCAGTGTTCCCTAACAAGTCACCCTCATGTCATTCTCCTGCAAGGTACACAATTGTGAAATATACATGTACAGGTCATTTGTTCTAGCTAGAAGCTTTCCTTCCAACGCTGTGAGCCGCTGAGCTGTTCTGTTTAGTGGTGGGGGAAGCACCTCGTAGTTGTAACAGAGTATAAGGTTAGAAAGAGAGGAAATGATCATTAAGTGAGAAGGAGACAACACTTGCCCCTTTGAAACTATCCCTACTCTACCTACTCAACCACCCCTTACAAGCTTCTTCAAAAAACAAACGTACTATATATGTGTTGATAAAATTATGCTTTACAAGTGGAGTTTCACAAGTAAATTCTAACTATATATATGGGTGTGTGACATCTTGGGAAAGGAATTTAATATGGTCGCTGTGTATTAGAAACGGAACAGCCAGAGCCTTGAGGGTTAAGCTTTCAAACAGTGAAATATTTTTAATATCAGTTGAGTAGTTTCTAAGATTTTCTAATAGAATAATTATTTAACTTCTTTATTATTTCAATACAGGCAACATCATAAATGATAAACGTAATCAATTTTGATTATTAAACCTGTAGGTATTTTCAGTATATTTAGAAATTACGTGATTATTGCTTGATTACAAATCAAGTTAATTGGCTGTTATATTTTATGAGCGGTTAGTTTTTATGTATTTATTAGATAACCTGTTTTATTAGTAATATGTGGCAATTTTATCTCATCCATCATTTTCAATGTCTCTCTGTCTCATCAAGATGTCATAAATCACAAGAAATGGTTTTTGGATTCGTAATTTACCAAATTGCCCATAACAGGCAGGCGGTGTGTTAAATTATTTGCACTCGATCTGCTAGTTTCAGGGCTACAAAAAATATTTGTGTTTCTTATCACGTGGTCAACCAATTTTATGAGTGAAGTATTTAACAACAGAAAAGGTACAGGTAACAAAAGACACTAGTCACAATTATCTCCTATTTCATTATACAGCTAGACGCTGTGGTGAATGAAGTGAAGGTATCATTTGCAGGGTGGAAAGTAAAGCTTTTCAGAGGACCTGGCATGCTGATAAGCATACTTTTCCACTCAGTGAGTTGTGGCAATTGTAAACCACCTCACTCCTTGTTTTACTGAGTAAAGCCTCTTGAGTTTCAAACCATCCTTTTGGCCGATCACCTGAACAACAATCTACCAAAAAAATTAGTGGGTCTGGAGTGGGTTTGAAGTTTTGGTTTCAACCGGAAGTGCCCCAAAACCAAAAGTCAAGGAATCAGTCGGAATTTAGAAATAAAAATAGTGTCATTCGATTCCTCTTAACCCAACGACCGGTGGCCTATTTTATCATAACCGGCAGCAGAAAATGTGCCAAATGTAAGGTGTTATTAAATTATTTATTTTACAATCATTTTATAATCTTGGTAACACATATCATCCATCAAAAAAATGCCCAGAAAATCTCAAATATTTATGTACTATTGCTAAAAATTAAATATTTAGGGGTCATCCCTTTTACTCCCTCCCCCTTATTCACTAAATGTATGAATATGGTTATAATTAACCACTCTTACCCCGTAAAATTGAAACAAATAATAATTTTTTACAAGAATTCCATTATAGCCACTTTGTAGAGTTTTTGTTCTGCAGAATATGATATAAATATTATGTTAATGCACTGAAAACTTTTTTTTTTAGTCAATAATACAAGAATACTACATAACTAAATATTTTCATGTCTACGCATAAATGATATACAGTTCAAGAGCAAATAAAAGAAACACTGATATTAGGGCTTTCATTGGTAACCCTTTCATTAAGCATACTACTAAATCGCCTATTTCTTTATTTACAATTGAAATTCATGATAAAATAATAATAAATAAAACTTAACCTATAAAACACAAACACTCGCAAGTTACTACAAAATCAGTTTAGTTCATAAACACCACCAAAACAACGAATTACGCAATAACTAATAATAATAGTCATAATTGATGATTATCGTACACAAATCTAAATGAATATATTTATAATAACTAATTAACAAGTGAACACGAGTAAATGCGAACGACCTTTGCAAAGCAGATGACATACAGTAACACCAACGCGTTTTAATAACACCAAGTGACTTGGATGAGAATTATACATAAATTTCATTGAATAATACATCAACAACAATCACTTTTAAAAAACAAAAATATTTTTTTTTATAGAGCTGAATTTTCTGATTGAAAATATTTATTACTTGCCGTGGTTATGCAATTCCGTTTTTACGTCATAATTTCAAAACTAATGCATTGTTAATGGCTACGATTTATTGATGCTGCCAGTACAGTAAACGATCCACGTGTCGAAACATCGATGCCGGCCGGTTGTAGGGTTAATGTGTAAATACAGAAATCATCGGGTTTGAAGTTGCGGTTTTGACCGGAAGTCAAGAAATCCAAGTCGGTATTTGGAAACGAAAATAGTGTAATCGATTTGTCTTAAAGGGTAGCTTTGTTATTTGAGGTAAGTGGGCTTGATCCCATAATGAGGAAGGGTTACCCCAAGTTAAGTGAACACAATGTGACTTCTCAGACCGACTCCTTTTGTTTAGAAAAAATCTGGTGTGAAACACTCACACAATGCAAATAATTTACAATATAACCTCACATTAAAAACAAACAAAAAAACTTACTTTAAAAAACATAACCTTATTTTAATCATGAGTGAAAGACGCAAAATGAAAATCGATCTCAGTTTGGCTTAAAAATACGGAAAATCACTCTTTCACGCTAAACTAGATTCTGTACAGAAAAATGCTCTAAATAAAAGTTGTAGATCTTTTAATCTTCTATAAATTTGGTTGTATACACTTTTGTCGTACAATGCATATTAAATCCGAAATCTTAAAAAAAACCAATTTTTTACACTTTCGTGAGAAAAAAACAGAAAATCACTAATTGCCGCTAAACTAAGCGTTATACAAAAAAATGTTTGAAATAAAAGTTGTAGGATTTTAAATTCTCTACATATTTTATTATATACATTTTTGCGCTAAAATGCAAATTAAAGCCGTAATTTAAAAAAAATAATTTTTTTACGTGAAAACAGCCTCACCAAGAATTTCAGCAAACATAGCGCTTACCATAGTGTTGTAGAGCATAAAAAATTTAATAAACCAGGCGATTTAAAAAAAAATCGTAGGACCAGTTTGAGAAAATCGCAAAATAGTCAAAAGTTACACGAATAAACTACTACTTCCGGTTGACCGATTTTAATGAAAATGTTTGTGTCGGGTCTGGTAGTGGTATGTAACTTAAGTTTCAAGTTTTAAGTTTGTATGATGTTCTGTTCTCGAGATATTCTGTTCACACACGCACGCACGTACGCACGCGCGCACACACTCACACACACACACACAGACCAATTGCTAAAACCATGTTTTTTGGGTTCAGGGGGTCTGAAAATGTGTAGATTTGGTAAAAACTTGATTTTGAAAAATCGACAAGAAAACAATACTTTTCTTCCTATATATTCATATAGGAAGAGAAAGTGTAAATTGCCACCAGCCATGAGATGCATTGTCTAAAGAAAGGGAATGTTGTTTGTTTTGATATTTTTATTTTCTCTTGCCTATATGAATACAGGGTGGCGCAAAAGTCACTGCACACTACAGTAAACAGACTGAATTTATTTTTGATTACAAAAAACTTACAATTTACAACTTATAATTATTTTTTATGTTCAAATTGTTTTCTGTCTTCAGTAATACATCTTTTAAGTCTCTCTCGAACACTGTTACACACTCTATGGCATAATCTGGTATTACTGTCCAAATCTTCAAATGCCTCGTCTATGTAGTCTTTCATTTCGTCGATGGTCTGAGGCTTTCTAGAATAAACAGAGTCCTTGACGACACCCCATACAAAAAAATCCATGGACGTGATATCTGGTGAACATGGAGGCTTGTCAATATCTGCCCTTCGTCCAATGATTTGTCTTCGAAAAGTTTCGTTTAAATAATCGCGGACTTCAGTGGCATAATGTGGTGGAGCACCATCGTGTTGGAAGTACGCTTTCAAGAACTCACTGGATCTATTGTTGTGTTTGTCCTTGACGAGGCATAATTATCAGCATTTTGTAATACCAACATCACGGGCTAGACTATTGTACTACATCTTCTTGTAATTTTAATTTTTTCTTTTAACCAACTGTGCAGTGACTTTTGCGCCACCCTGTATATAGGAAGGAAAGTATTGTTTTCATGTCGATTTTAACAAATCCACTCTTCACCGGATCTACACGTTTTCAGACCCCCTCAACCCACACAAACATGTTTTTAGCGATTGGTCTCTGTGTGTGTGTGTGTGCACACGCGCGCGTGTGTGTGTGCTTGTGCGTGTGTGTGAACAGAATATCTCAAGAACGGAACATCGTACGAACTTGAAACTTAAGTTAAGCACAGCTAGAGAACCCGACACCAACATTTTCATCAAAATCGGTCAACTGGAAGTAGTAGTTTATTCGTGTAATTTTGCTTTTTTTGCAATTTTCTCAAAAACTGGTTCTACAATTTTTTTTAAAATCGCCTGGTTTACTAAATTTTTTATGCTCTACAAGATAGGGTAGGCACCACGTTTGTTGAAATTCTTGGTGAGGCTGTTTTTACGTAAAAAAATTGTTTTTTTAAGATTGCATCTTGCATTTTAGCGCAAAAATTTATATAATAATATATGTAGAGAATTTAAAATTTTACCTTTTATTTCAAACATTTATTTTTACAACGCTTAGTTTAGCGGTAATTAGCAATTTTCTGTTTTTTTCTCATGAAAACGTGTGAAAAATCGATTTTTTTTAAGATTTGGGCCTTTTTTTTTTGTTTAACGTCCAGCTGTTCTGCAATTACTGCTAATGCAGACGGTGAAGGATGAAATTATTTTTTGTAACTTTAGAAAAAATGCCGTGCCTGAATAGGATTCGAACCCAAGACCACATGATGAGAGGCGAGCACGTTACCAACATTTGGGCCTTAGTATGCATTTTACGACAAAACTGTATATAATCAAATTTATAGGAAATTAAAAGATCTACAACTTTTATTTAAAGCATTTTTCTGTACAGAGCCTAGTTAAGCGTGAAAGAGTGATTTTCCATGTATATTTTTAAGGAAAACTGAGATCGATTTTCATTTTGCGTCTTTCACTCATGATTAAAATAAGGTTATGTTTTTTGAGGTTAGTATTTTATTTATTTGTAATGTTTTATTAATAATGTTAGGTTATATTGGTCATTATTTGCATTGGCAAGAGAAAGTTGTGTGAGTGTTTCACACAAGATTTTTAAAATACTTTTTATAATTGTTTTTTTTTTCAGTTTGCTGGTCTGGACTTGCAGAGCGGTCGTAAAGAGTCCAGTGAGCGTTACGTTCCGCCTCCTCTGCGTAATAAGATTGCAGGTAAGAAAATTTTATCATTTTGTTAATTTTATATACGTGGAATAATAAATTTTACTCTATTCTTTTGTTTTACTTTCTCTATAGATGAATATATAGTGAAGGAAAGTGTTGTTTTCATGTCAGTTTTAAAATTTAATTTCCACTGGATATATACGAGGTATGTCCAGAAAGTATGTTCCGTTTGGTAATAAAAAAAATTGTGTACAGATACAGAAAAAACATTTATTGCACAAAAATGTACTTAAACTACTTTTCCACATAACTGCTGAATTTTTGCAGCATTTGTCATAGCGTGGTACAAGTTTTTCTATGCCTTCTTCATAGAAGGTTGCCGCCTGTGTCTTCAACCAGTTCGAAACAGTTTCTTTCAGCTCTTCGTCATTATTGAAGTGTCGAACTCCAAGGAAAGACTTGAGATGTAAGAACAGATGAAAATCGCTAGGAGCGAGGTCAGGGCTGTACAGAGGATGATCAAACACGTCCCAGCCAAATCCCTGTAGGAGGTTTTTAGTTGCATTTGCAGTGTGTGGTCAAGCATTGTCGTGAAGAAAAACAACACCTTTTGACAGAAATCCTCGGCGCTTATTCTGTATTGCGCGGCGCAATTTCCCAAGTGTCTCGCAGTAAACATCTGCATTGATTGTTTGACCTCGCTGTAAGAAATCAATCAGTAAGATGCCTTTGCTGTCCCAAAAGACTGTGCACATGATTTTTCGAGGTGTCAACATTTGTTTTGGCTTAACCTTGGCTGGGGATGAAGTGTGCCTCCATTCCATTGATTGCCGCTTACTTTCAGGGGTGTCATAAGAAACCCAAGTTTCATCTCCCGTGACTATCTGTGACAGAAAATCTTCGCCACCTTCATCATAATGGGTCAAAAAATGAAGTGCACTGCCCATCCGTTTGGTTTTGTGTTGCTCAGTAAGAATTTTTGGTACCCAACGTGAGCAAAGTTTACGAAATTTCAGTTTTTCAGTAACAATTTCATGAGTTAGTGATTTTGAGATTTGTGGAAATTCAATAACGAGAGCTCTAATTGTAAACTTACGGTTTTCCCCGATCTTCTCATCAACCGCGTGAACCAGTTCTTCTGTATTTGAATAATTTTTAGTACTTAATGCTACATTTTGTTGGCAGTTTCCTCTTGATGAAAGCATGTAATTTTGATACACAATGAGATATTTAGTTGGCAGTTTCCTCTTGATAGCATATAATTGTGGTATGCAATGTGATATTTTGTCTGCAGTTTTTCTTGAAAGCGTATAATTGTGGTAAGCAGTGCAATAATTTGTTGGCATTTTCCTCTTTAAAGCATATAATTGTGGTGCGTAACACAATATTTTGTCGTCGTTTCCTCTTGAAAGCGTATAATTGTGGTAAGCAGTGCGATAATTTGTCGGCAGTTTCCTCTTGAAAGCATATAATTGTGGTGCGTAACACAATATTTTGTCGGCGTTTCCTCTTGAAAGCGTATAATTGTCGTATGCAGTGCACATTAACTTGTTGGCAGTTTCCTTTTAAAAGGATGTAATTGTGGTATATACACAATATTTTATTGGCAGTTTCCTGTTAAAACCGTATAATTGTGGTACGCAACGCGATAGTTTGTCGGTAGTTTCCTCTTGAAAGCGTATAATTGTGGTATGCAGTGCAATATTTTGTCGGCAGTTTCCTGTTGATAGCGTATAATTGTAGCGCGCAATGCAATAATTTATCAGCAGTTTCTTTTTGAAAGCATATAATTTGTAGCATGCAATGCGATATTTTGTTAGCAGTTTCCTCTTGAAAGCGTATAAATGTAATACGCAACGTGATGTTTTGTCGGCATTTTCTTCTTGAAAGCATGTAAATGTGGCATGCTACGCGATATTTTGCCGGCAGTTTTCTTTTGAAAGTATGTATTTTGTGAGCGATTTCCTGTTATAAGCATATTACAGTTATGTATATATTTGATGACGTGTTGTGTTGTTTTGTGTTGGTTGCAGCTGAATCACGTGGAGGTGATAGTTCTCATTCTTCTAGTAGTTATAGTGATACCCGAGATTCGTACCGTGGCGGTAATAATCAACGCAGCAATCAGAGCTATAATAATCGAAGTATGTAGTTTTCATTTGTTTTATTATTAAATCTGTAACAAAGAGGTAAACAGTGTTAACTCCAATTTTGGCAAAATTTAGTTAAAACTGCCTTTAAAATCAGAAAGAAAGGCTCTAATGCTTCAATTTTGTGGTTGATGTAGAAAATATTTTGTAAAATCGTTATTGAATTTATTTTAACGATAGTCAAGTAAATTTTGCTTGAATTTGGTGTTTTATTCATCTGTTACTAAAGCGTAGGCCACTGGTAAATTTTAAAATTTTTTCAAACATTGTGTATAAAATGCTGCTTCTTTATAAAAGTAGTGTTAGCACTAGGCATTTCATTAACCCATAACCCTCGCATTGAAGTGAGCGACAGACACTAGCAACATCCGTAGCATTGAAGCCGCCGTTTGAATTTTTTTTTTTATCCATCTTTTATCCAAAAAATTTGAAATTTTTATGACACGTTCACAAATTGTTGGCCGTTGTTTTAAAAAAAAAACATGCAAATCCGTTATTTTTTTACGCCTTATAAAGCTAACTTATGAAAAACATGTTGCAATTCGTGTATATTTTCAGCTTTGAAGCTAAAATTTCAGGCCTACATATATTTTTTCCTGTTTTTTTTAGTTGGTATTATAGAAAAATGTCTAACAAAAAATTTGATGTAACATACGTGTATTAAACGTAACGTATTAAACAAACTCACCACTATATGCCACGGCTAATAAAAACGAAGTGGGATATGCAGTCAGACTGAAGGAAAGTACAAAATCCCGCGTCTTTCAACTCAGTTCATTGAACCATTCGTACAGATATTACATATATAAAAGCAACATATAAAAGAGTGTGATTTTGTGAACAAATACATATATAACAATCGTAGTATATTTTTGAAGGGTGGTCATAAATCTTATGGAAAGGGGAACGTAAACATATTACACAATACAGACATACAGATGTTTCAATCTCTCTCTTGTACCCAATAAGCTATGCTTGACCTTGCAAAGACCACTATTCTACGTGAAACATTCCCCTCTACAATTCTAGCTTTTAAACGCACTTGTAACTAAATTTTTCCATGACCTATAGCCTCGCACAGGTCTTTTAGGAAATACGTACACAATCAGTTTTACCACAACATTTAGACATCAATAGAAAATTTCCCACGTATCGTATTTTGTTTCTGAAAAGCATAGCTTGTACCTAGTTTCATTGGCTACATTTAAACTACACATGTTACTAGGGTACGCCTTGAATGACCTCCACAAACTAACAGACTGTTGAATGCTTACACACTTATCAGAGACACATAATTTTACGCGTACCGCTGCAGATGGGTTAAGCTTTTTTTTTCAACTTATTGTACATTGCAGTTAACACTAATGAAGTACGTAAAAAGTGACTAAACACACAGAAAGCCGTTGAAGTTTTAAGTCGTTGTCGGGTGGAAAGGAAGGAGTATGGAAGTTGACAAAGTTATGAAATAATAAATCTGTAGATAAGGAGCATTTTTCTGTAGAAACTGGGTGTAAATTTCAAGTTTCTAACACCGACAGAAATTTTGTTACAATAATGAAAAGATAATACTGCTACTTATTGGCTCTTCTAAAAAATCACCAAAATGGAGTTAACACCTTTTACTTCTCAGGTGCAGAAATAAGTTAACCATCTTTCTTTCTTTCTTTGTATGTTCGACCACAATTTTTGTTAAAAGTTTATGGAGAACAATCGGTAAATTACATGCATCATCCTTATTCCAAGTTCCAACTCCTCTTCATCTCTCTCTTGTCATGAAATCGTCATTTCTCATTTGCTTTTTTAGCATCGCATTTTTTTCCAATCCATCCATAACCCTGCACCCATCCACCTAACTCTTGGTCTACCCATTGGTCTTTTCCCCTGTATCTCTCTAGTACAACAGTTTTTTAGGCTGTCTACCCTCCATCCTTATGACACGATCAAACCATCACAGTTTTGTCTGTTCAACTCTCCTTGTCAGTCTGTCCATCCCCCCTGGTTGTTTGTTATTTACATATCTGCATTTTTTGGAAGACATATCAATTTGTTTTGTCAGCTGTAGTAAAGGTTGTTTTTGTTTTGGTATGATACAATGATTGTGTATTAATAAATGGCTCAGGGAATTTGCATGAAATTTTGCTCCAAGAATGGAATAAAGTGCTATGAAAGAATAAAGTGTTAGAATTGTTAAATATCACTTTTGAGGGAGTTTTGTATGAGTAAACCGTGAGTTTTACTAGTTAGTTATATAACCCTTTTCAATTCTGAGGTTCTCAGGTTTGAATTCCTAGTTGTCCAGGATTGCAATCCCCGTGATTACAATTCTGGATTGCCCAGGATTATTGCAATCCCTAGTTTACTAGTTGTATAAGTCTCTTCAATCTTGAGGTCTGCAGGATCGATGAGCCCTCAAGGTCCTCAGGATTGAAGAGCCATTCGTTTTTGTCAATTTATTATATTTTTAGCACACAAAACACAATTTTAAAATATGGTTTTCTTAAACCTGAACTAGGGATATGTGTTTGAGGTAGTAAGGTTTTGAAATCAGTTGTGTGTGATAAAAGTTAAATTAAATTAACATAGCGAGGAGCTCTAAATTGAAGAAGAGGATAAGTATTTCCAAGATTGCTGTGACAATGTGGAAGATGACAAGTGCCCTGGATGGTCCAGCACATCAACAGTTCACTGCAAACATGGTAAACTTAAAAGAAGTGATTATGAACAATCACCGTCAGAGAAGTCACTGGTGATGTTGGCATGTCGTTGGCTGGTTAAGCTGTGAAATTTTTTAAGGTTTTTGGGTATGCAACGTTTGACAGTGAAATATGTTAAGAGAGTCGTTGGATTTTGTACAAAAACAGCAACAAATGGAGGTTGCTGAGGAGTCGCTCAATGAAGTCAACAATTTGCTGAGATACTATTATATGTTGCTATATTTGTTTGCGCTGTGTTTTTACTTTTTTCCTAACATTTTAAACTTAAAACCAGTTTCTGCAATTTGTCAGAATTATTGTATTATTTGAGAAAGTTTTTGAGAAAAATGTAAAAGCAGCTTTTTGGAAGTACTCTGTTGGTAAACAATTATTTTACTTTATTTCGTAAAAAGCATCTGACAAAAAATTTTTTAAATTTTTATTTAAAAAAAAACAGAATGAAGATATTTTTATTAGTTGCTTAGAAAAAGGTACAAACGGGAAGGTTTGTAGGTTGAAGGTTTTAAGGTAACAGGAAGGAGGATTGGGCGCACTGCTTCCCCTAAGTTTCCATTTTATGTGTTCATTTTTTGTTTTTTTTTTTTCAGGTAATCAAGGTTCTGGCCGAGGTGGTAGTGATTACGGTAGAGGCGGCAGCCGTCGAAACGGTTCTGACTATGACAATTATAATGGGGATCGGGATCGTGAACAAGACCGTCAACGCGGAGAAAGAGACAATTGGGGAGGCGATAGAGACCGTGGAGGATATCGTAGCGGCAGGTAAATGGATCTCACATATTTTGGTTTCTACTGGGGATCTGGAAATTAACTATTGGTTTAGGAATTAAAAATAACTACAGTTGGCCCTCACATTATGATCGTAAAGCGAAAATATTGTATTGTGAGACTGCATTCTTGCCCAATCATTAGACCATATATACAATTCCATAAGAAATTTACATTAGCCTGTACATATAGATAACCCTATACATTCTTCAAATAGCGCTGATTTCAGTACAAATGATTTGATAATAGGTATAATAATAAAAAAATACCTTTTTGAAGTGTGTTTGATCTATCAAACATGTCTTTTAAAACTGACTTTTGCTTTACAATCGTGGAAATTGTAGACTGGGAGTAACCATACTGGTGAACAAATTCATTTATCCTAGCCCCTTCATCATGTTTTTTTATAATTTCTTGCTTTTCTTTAATAGAAATTTTACTTTTAATGCGCGATTTAGGACCCATTTTCACTATAACTACAGTAACGTACACAGGAAACACTATACCAAAAGTACAAAGAATCTCTCTCTTCTTCTTCAGCTTTTCCCTTCCTCAGGGGTCGCTGTTCCTTATTCTTCTCCTCCACGCTCTCCGATCCACCACATCCTCCTCGCTCAGGCCTTTCTCTCTCAGGTCGTCCGCCACGGCGTCTCTCCATCTTTTCCGGGGTCTCCCTCTCCCTCTCACCCCATCCACAACCCTCCCCACATACTCCTCCTCCCTACGCATCAAATGTCCATATCACTGCAGTCTTCGTTCCTGAACCTTCTTGGACACTTCTATCACTCCCACAGACTCCCTTATTACCTCATTCCGTATCCTATCTTTCCTAGTCTTTCCCTGCATCCACCTCAACATCCTCATTTCCGCAACCTCCAACTTGTTTCCCTGTCTCCTCGTCATAGGCCAAGTCTCACTACCATATAACAATGCCGGTCTAATCACTGTCTTATATATCTTTCCCTTCATTTTTGTCCCAATCCTTCTGTCACACAATACACCTGTCGTTCGCCTCCAGTTATTCCATCCAGCTTGTATTCTATGGTTAATTTCCTCCTCCAGTCCTCCACTCTCGGTGAGGCATGAACCAAGGTACTTGAAACACTTTACCCTTCTCACCACTTCATTCAGCAAACACACCCCTCCACTCTTATCCTCACCTCCAAACCATAGGTATTCAGTCTTTTCCCTGCCGATCCTCAGGCCTCCCTCCTCTAATACCTCTCTCCAACTTTCCAGTTTCCTGTCCACTATATCCCTGGTTTCTCCCACCAGCACAATGTCATCCGCAAAAAGCATTGTCCAGGGTGCCTGCTCTTTCACCCCTTCAGTAAGTGTATCCATAACCAAGTTTAATAGATATGGGCTTAAAGCAGAGCCTTGATGCAGACCCACAGTCACTGGAAAACTCTCTGTTACTCCCACACAGGTTCTTACTCTGTTGCCCACTCCATCATACATGTCCTTCACCAATCTTACATACCTTTCAGACACCCCCTTCATCCTCATGCATCTCCATAGTTCCTCTCTTGGGACGGTATCATAGGCCTTCTCAAGGTCTATAAATACCAGGTGCAGGTCCCTTTTCTTCTCGCCATATTTCTCCAGCAATTGCCTTAAGGCAAAAAGTGCATCAGTCGTGCTTCTTTGCCGGCATAAAACCATACTGTTCCTCACCCATCACCGTCTCCTCCCTCACTCTTTTGTCTACTATTCTCTCCCATAACTTTAGTGTGTGGGACATTAACTTAATCCCTCTGTAATTTTTGCATTCTTGGATATCACCTTTCTCTTTATATATTGGTACCACAACACTCTCTCTCCATACAAAGAATATGTATTTATAATAACTTGACAGACACTACGGCACAGATGCTAAACCGATAACCAAGGCGATATGCGTAACACTACTAAATAGTATGGGTGCTGTGACGAAACTGAAAAACAGAAACAACCTTGAGCTGATGATGGGAGGGTGTGGGTAGCATGTTCGAGGGTATCTTGACAAGAGGGAGGGAGTTCATTCGATCAGAACTTTTTACTGTAGGGGTTGATGATTGGCGGGTCAGGTGCATGTGCGACTTTGGGAATCCGATGATTAATTTGATGACACATCGTAAAGTAAAATATCGTAATGTGAGTGCATCGTAAAGTGAGGGTCCACTGTACCCTCAACCCTTTAACTGCCAGACTGCCTGACTAGTCCAAAGAATGCCAACCTAATATCTCGTTACTTTACTAGGTAATTTTGAAAAATTGTTAAAAATTCCAGAACGGACACAGGAGAAAGCTTTTAGTTTCATTTTTTACCGTAAATTCTGCTCATATAAGTAGTGATGGAAAAAAGTTTAAATAGTTTCCATAAATTTGAAGTTAAAAAAAATTTGAACTGTAAATAAAAAAATATTTAATTTTCAAAGGTGTTGAGAAGTCTTAATATTTTTTTATTTATTGTTTTATTTATGTCGAAAGAAAGGGCTTTCGTTTCTTAATTATCCGTACTGATAATTATATGTATCTAATAATTATCCGTACCGTACATATACACAGTTTGTAGCATGTTGTAGAAGCCAATTGCGTAGACTGGCTTCTACGCTGTGGTACCGGGTTTGATTCCCATTCAGGTTTGGCATCACTCCAAAGGTGTGCACTTCAGGTTTTTTCATCATTCATTTTCATATATAACCATTCTTCACTGTCTGCATTAGCAGAAATTGCAAAACAGTCAGACATAAAACCAAAAAAAAGACCCATAACAAAATCATACGGAAGTCATACTCGTAGAACAGCTGTAACCAAAACAAACATTGCTGTTGGTGTTCTTGAAACTGTAGATGTTTGTAAGAATGGAGCAATCAGTATGTTTGGTTAGTACACCGTACATCGTTAGAGGCATTTACTACTATACAGGATTACCATAAAAGAATGTGCGGTTTTTAACATGGTTTAAAGAAAAACCGAATTACTTACATTTACTGTTGTTTATTCATCTAATTTGTCGTCTCAAACAGTGTTTTTTACATAATTAATAAATTTCAATATGTGCGCCCTTAGTCGCTCGACAAATGTCCAAACGATACTCAACTTCTCTCCAAACATTCGTTAACATTTCTTCGGTTATGGTTGTCATTGCTTCATTAATCCTGTTTTTTAAGTGGTTCAGGTCGCGAATTTTTTGTGAATAAACAACGCTTTTGATGTACCCCCTCAAGAAAAAATCACAAGGTGTCAGGTCTGGCCTCCAAGGAGTCCAGACCTGACCTTTTGTTTTAGCTTTTTTTTAAAATGACTTTAATTGTCTCAACTTTTTAAACTTTGTGGCAATTCATTGATGTATTATTTTCTACCTGCATAAGTTGGTTTTTGTTCAAAACCTAGGTTATACGGTTCATTATTTACCTTGGGAAGAGAAAGTCATGCGAGTGTTTCACACCAGATTTTTGTTCCCAACCTAGTACCGGTGGTGTTGGTTTTGTTTTCATTCGATTGTGTTACTTTGTTGCAGGGACAGGGACCGTGATCGTGGTGAAAGGGACAGAGACGGTGACTGGGGACGCAAAGAACCGCCTCGCAACAACGACCGCTGGCAGGAGAGGGACACCCGACCACGAGAGAACGATTGGCTCTCGATGCTCCCACGTGATGAGCGAGTCGAGGTGGA
The DNA here is from genome assembly GCA_035578175.1 of Catonia carolina. Lineage (NCBI taxonomy): Eukaryota > Metazoa > Arthropoda > Insecta > Hemiptera > Achilidae > Catonia > Catonia carolina. The sequence continues at coordinate 2,373,688 of JAQMRL010000024.1, read as the reverse complement.
GTTGTTCGGCACTGGCAACACCGGAATCAATTTTAACAAATACGAGGATATACCTGTCGAGGCCACCGGTGATAATGTACCGCCCCACATCAACTCAGTAAGTTACCATTTAAAACACTTTCAGTGTTTTTGTTGTTTACGTGGTAGGTAAGCCAAACGACTGGTTCAAACCTGTAGAGTCTTTACTGAGAAAAACTAGGAGTGAGGCGGTTTACAATTGCCCCTTACTCACCGAGTGAAAAGTATGCTCATTAGGATGCCAGGCCCTCTGAAAAATGCATCTAAAGTCCAGTCGTTCTTAGTTTGCTTCTAATGTAAACAAATAACGATGTCACTGAGCATGCGCATTATATAAAAATGAGTACACGCTAATTAAAAAGTAACAACAAAATGCTTTCATAAGTATTTTAAATACTTTTAAAAGTATTTTTTTAATTGTATTAGGCTGTTTAATTGGAGCTTAACGTGTGGGGAATTTCCTAACCTTTGGAAGAGAGCATTTGTAACACCAGTGCCGAAGAAAGGCGATCGTCACGACCTCAAGAATTATCGTCACATTTTGGTACTTTGCGTCTTTTCAAGGGTATTCAAGCGGATTATACATAGTCATCTTTATGGTACGCTAAAAGATAACATTGTGCCTAATCAGCATGGGTTCATCAGAGGAAGATCAACTACTACGAATCTAATGCAAATGATGGATTTTGTGGCTCCTCTCGTCGAGATGGCAAACCAGGTTGACTGCGTATACTTTGACTTTAAAAAAGCTTTTGGCACAGTGCCACACGATGTTTTATTGACAAAATTAAGGGATATGAGTGTTGGCAGCAGTCTTCTTAAATGGTTGCAGTCTTATCTTCATGAGCGAAGTTTTGTAGTGAAGGTTGGAGGTTGAGTGTCAGATGAACATCTGGCTACTTCAGGAGTTCTCAGGGTTCGATTCTTGGTCCTTTGCTTTTTGTATGTTTTGTCAACGACATTGTCTATGATATTAAATCTAATATTTATATGTACGCAGATGATTTGAAAGTTTGTGCCACATCTAATAATGCAGCTGAGTGCAGAGTACTTCAGAGAGATATTGATTTAATACAGCTATGGTCACTGCAAAACAGGATCTCTTTAAACTCGACTAAAACTTTTGTTATGACTTATTCAAGAAAAACGATGAGCTATGTACACAAGTACACCCTTGGCCATGAGGAAATCATAAGAAAGACCAGCACCACGGACGTTGGTGTGTTGTTTGACTCCAAGCTTTTATTCTGTGAGCAAGTAGCTTCAATTAGCTGCAAAAGCTCTAAGGAATTTAGGACTCATAGCTTGGATTAGTCGTGATTTCAAATTTGAGAAGTCAGTACTTAGACTTTATAGGAGCCTTGTGCGTCCCGTCCTCGAATATTGTTCGACGGTGTGGAATTATAGAAGAGACGTCACAGAAAAGGAACTAGAGAGGGTGCAGTAAAGACTAATTCATAAGTTGGAATGTAGATCTGGGAGAAAATTTGATGGCTGAGGATGCCCTCTCATTCTACAGGCTTTAGAGTCTGAGCATGCGGCGTAGAGTGATAGAAGAAGTTCTATACATTAACAACATTCTGCAATCAAGATTTGATGTTCTGGATATCTTGAAGATTTTTCTGAGGGTGCCTTGCACAGCTTTAAGAAGTTTAAGGCTGTTTGCTGGAGCCACATGACGTAAAATAGCTCCAATCAATAGATGTATAGCTACAGCCATTGAAATAAATGGAGAGGTAGATCTGTTTCAGTGATATGGTAAAATTAAAGAAAAAGTATACAGGATTACTGCCTTCCTTCAGGAAGGCTGTAAATACTGCGTGATCTTTATGTTATTTTATGTATTTTTATGTTGTTTGTGTCTATGTGGTGTATGTTGGGCTCGGCGGCTGACAGTTTTCTAGTGAAGAAAGAATGACTACGTTAAGTTATAATGGTGCAGTATACTGAGGCGATATTCTATTGCTGTTCTACTGTACCACCTCGCATCCTTGCGACCAGCCATAGTAGTGGGTGGGGACGGCGGGGTGTAGGGGAGTTTGGGAGCCCCCCCAAAAAAAAGAAGAAATTGTTAGGCCTACATCATATCTTGACTGATGTTTTAAGTAATTTAAGTACTTATAATTTAAAAGATAGTTAACTTCATCGGAATACAACATCCATAAAGTGGTGGACCCTGTAGTAGCTGGGTTTGGTTTGTTGACAGTAGGACCAAACTAACAACGGCTGAACTGTACTTTCTATCCTGCAAATGACACTGTTTCATTTACCTCAGGGTCTGGCTTTATATTGACGAATTTAATTACTCTGAGAGGAGATGACCCTATAATACTTTTCACGGTTGATAAGATCTGCCGTTCTATGCATTTAGACCAATCGGAACGTTTGCCAGTGTTGTCAGATTGTACGAATGTTTCGGCTTGATAAACCTTACACGCATATGCTTATAAGAGCCGCAGTAGTTCACTCGTGTCTTGGATCTCGTACTGAACACATGATTATAGTGCGTGTTAAAATGCAATACTTTATGATGTAATCAGCTGGTTGTATGTTTATAGGTTATAATTGTTATTGAAATACCAAATATGTAACAGAGCTACGAGAGCAAGTATTGGCAACGTTGCTGGCAAGTGATTGGCTAGCTGTGAAGTGGGAAGGGGCAATGCGTACGTTCAGAGCTCATCAGCCCTGAAAATTAGTATAGAGTCTTTTACATATGTACCTCTTCTGTTGTTAAATGCTTCACTTATATACAGTTGAGCCATCCTTAGTTTGCTCCTACTGTCAACAAACCAAAGCCAGCTACTACAGGGTGCACGCTAGGGTCCACCACTTTATGGATGTCGTATTCCTATTAAGTTAACTATATTTTAAATTATATATGTATTTAAAGTACTTAAAATATCAGCCATGATATGATGTAGGCCTAACAATTTCATTTATAAAAATACTTTTAAAAGTATTTGTTGTTACTTTTTAATCAGCGTGTACTCATTTTTATGTAATGCGCATGCTCAGTGACATCATTATTTGTTTACATTAGGAGCAAACTAAGAAAGGCTGAATTATAATTGGGTGACCATGTGATAAGAAACAATTATTTTTTATAGCCCTGGAACTAGCAGATGGTGTGCAAATAATTTTACATTCCACCTGCCTCTTATGTGTGTCTTAACGTACATGAGTTTCATTTTTTTTATAAGGTATCGAAAGTGTATATTTCATTTAAAATCACTGTACATGTTACGATGGTTTGCCTAGAAAAGATTTACTATTTTTTTATAAAAATAATCATGCTCATGTGAAACATACAGGAAGTCATGCTCATAACAGACTGATGGAGTTAAATTATTTTCACTCGATCTACTAGTTGCAGGGTTACAATAAATAGTTCTCTCTCTTATCACATGGTCACCTATTATATACTATAGTATATCTCATAGAACCGTACAGCAGTTATAAACAGACTTCCGGTTGAAAGTCAATAAAAAGGACGCATAATCATGTTCCACTCTACCAGCACCTTCAGTCGAAACAACCGGCGACAGACCGTATGTTTTATAATAAGCCTACTCAATGAATTCTTTCTACTGGTAGTGTCGTATTTTGTATTTAGTATGTTTCAATTAGTGTATAGCAAGTTTCATCTGATAATCAAAGAACATTTTTTATAACTCTAATGGGTCACGCTAAGTTCAATCAAAATTTTAATACTTTATGTTTTGAAAATAAATCTTTATAATGCATCCTGCAGCTTTAAATATTTCTATTTCATATAATGAATTAATACAATAATTTCACTAACCTTCTTTTTAAACTGCGTCACCTTTATTTTAATTTTCACTTACACGTGTTTCGGTGGATCCACCATCATCAGAGTAAATAACATATAATTGAAACTAAAAACATTATTTATTAAAAATCTATAGAAGATGATACATCTTCAGTCACTTGTATAAAACTGATTTAAAATTAATTTATTTTAATTTATCCCTTCTCATATTTACTATAGATAGCAGCAGCAGTCAATATCACTTCATCATTCCTAAATTTCACCTGTTCATTCAAAATGTCCTGCTTTTGCTCTTTTAAATATTTATAAATGTGGAACATCTCATATTTTTCAATTTTATTTTTATTTTCTATATTACATTGTTCTATTATATTGAAATGTTCATCTATTTTACCAAATTTATGTTTTTCTTCTTTTATATGATTGGTATAGTTAGATATAATGTAGTCACATTTCAGTGCTTTTTTATGTTCATTATACCTCACTTGAAAATTACAACTAGTCATACCAATGTAAAATTTTTTACAATCCTCATTACCACAATCTATTTTATACACACCCTTTTTATTGCTTAGTGTTTCATTTATATTATTTTTAATTATATTTGTGGACAGTAGTTTTTTATTATTACATGTGTATGCGATTTTATAAAATTTATTTAATGTTCTGTATAATTTATTGTTAATAGTTTTATTGTATTTTAATGCAATAAATGGTTTATGTTTTATTTTATTATCTAATATAAGGGTGGTTCTCAAGTTATTTTTAAAATGTAGTTGTATATGTTATTTACTCTGATGATGGTGGATCCACCGAAACACGTGTAAGTGAAAATTAAAATAAAGGTGACGCAGTTTAAAAAGAAGGTTAGTGAAATTATTGTATTTATGTTTTGATGTACTGCACGGTTTCATGGGATAGAGTATAGACAGTTATTTCTTCTAGCAGTAATGAATTTCATTATACAGGGTGGTGAATGAAGTGAAAGTTTCATTTGGAGGGTGGGAAGTAGATGCTTATCAGTGAGTGTTGGCAATGGTAAACCACCTCACTCCTCGTTTTTACTGTTTACTTTACGTTTGCCTCTACAGGTTCAAACCAGCCTTTTTGGTGATGACGTAAACAACACAGGAAGTGGTGCATTTATTTTCTGCCATACAAATTAAATACTTACTACAGTAACATGATACCATTTTATAACCACTCTAGCTCTTTTGAAAGGCTGAACATTTTTATTTTACAGTATTTAACCAAGTATAAAATTGTAGAGTTTAAAGTGGTTTTGTCATTGTAACTTAACCTGTTTAACTTTTTTCCAGTTTGATGATATCCAGATGACAGAGATTATTATGAATAATATTAATTTGGCTCATTATCATAAACCGACACCGGTTCAGAAGTATGCTATACCGATAATTATGGCACGTCGTGATGTGATGGCTTGTGCACAGACCGGATCCGGTAAAACTGCTGCATTTCTCGTACCGATATTAAATCAGATGTATGAACGAGGACCTCAGGGATTCAACACAAATCTTAGAGTAAGTTTCATTTTTTATCTTTTTGTTATTTATATTTTTATTAAGGTTATTAGTGACTGCTTATACGACATCTTCTGAAATTGTTTTTATGAATAATTATATTATATTTTTGTTATTTTATTAAACATCCTATGTAGGATTTTTAAACAGCCGTATTATTTAAAATTGAAATATATATTTTCTAACCACCAGAATACGGTAACATAAAACACTTACCAATATGTTTATAGCGCTTTCGTGTATCTTGTACACATCTTTTACTGAAGATGTGTACAAGATACACGAAAGCGCTATAAACATTGGTAAGTGTTTTATGTTACCGTATTCTGGTGGTTAGAAAATATATATTTTTGTTATCTATTTATATAATGCAGGATGATTTTTGAGTACGGAAACAGCTTTATATTGCGTAACTGAGAGGTAATTGGGGGAAGAAGCTTATGCGGATCTGTGTAGTTTTAAAAATCTCAACTTTTTTTGGTGGTTTTGAAATTTTTTTCTGCCACAATGAATTTAACTTTCTATTTTTAAATGGGATGGTGGTCATGTGACAAATCATTTCAAATTAAAATTTCAAGAAAAAACTTTAAACACATAAATATTCTGATTCGTGTAACCCCTCAGACATTAGTCGGCCATTTACACAGATACTTACTGGCGTGTTTGGAACGCCGTGTACTTACTGTGTGTTGCCCACTAACGAAAGTTGGATTTACACGTGCTAGACTTGCGCTCCAGGAACAGCAAATACTTGCACGTTCATTTTATGGGAGAGATAAATCGAATTTTGTACGTTCCAAGTATGCGAGTAAGTATTTCATCCGGTTAGAAATACTAAATGTTTGGAGTGTGATAAATCTGTTTCCTTTCATGTTATTTTAATATTTTATTATTATTGGTTATACTTTATATATACTTTTATACTATTTATATATTTTAGTAGACTTTGTTATTTTAATTTTTTTTTTTTTTTTGTTATACACGTGCTTAGTTTAAGTTATTTGTTTAACATTTATTAAAATTGTGAAATACGAGTTTACTAAGCCTTGAAAAGAAAAAAGCTTTGGCTTTAGCCGTTACATTTCTTTACGCTGATGACAAGCCTAAGAAACGGAAACGTACAACGAAAAAACGTTGTTTACAAAAACGGGAGAATACACACGTTAACCTTTTAAATGAATTACGGGAAGATAATCCTGAGGCTCCAATCCGTTTTGACTGCTCTACTTTTTTAAATTCCTTTCAGAAACTGCCACGTATCGCTTGAATTTTTTTCACAACAAACTTCTTATCAGCCTTATCGTAGATTATTTTACACAGCTCAATCATTTCTTCATAAGCTTTTAATTTTAAATTACAGTTCGTATGCTCACTACTTGTAACTTTCCATAAACTTGGATGATACCTATACAATTCTATAAATTCCATCATGAACTCCTTACTCCAATATCGTGTATCTATTTTCAATACGAAACAACAAAAAACTAAAGAATACTAAAAATTTAAAAAATACAAAAAATAACTAAAAATTTTGGAGAAAGAATATAACAAAAGTTAACGAACGGTTTGGATGCAATTTCACAACTGGATGAAATAAGAACGGCACGTTCTAGACCTCAAATTAGTGGGCTTGTCACACACTAAACCGGCGCGCCAAGTGTCTCGATCCAAGTATCTGACGCGTCTCTCCCCTTAATACACACTCTTGTACGCGTTCTTGGTACGTGGCGTTCCAAACCCGCCAGTAAGTATCTGTGTAAATGGCCGGCTATTGTTAATTTCACCTTATGGCAAGGTGCACGTTTATGGCAATTGTAGTCAAATTTACAGGAAATTAAAAAACCTACAACTTTTATTTTAAGCATTTTTTCCTACAGAGCCTAGTTTAGCGTGAAAGAGGGATTTTCTTTATTATTAAGCCAAACTAAGGTTGATTTCCATTTTGCATCATTCACTCATGATTAAACTCATGATATTATATTAGGTTATGTTTTTTAGGTTAGTTTTTTGTGTATTTTTAATGTTTGGTTATATTGTTCATTATTTGCATTGGCTAGATAGAGACGTGTGAGTGTTTCACACCAGATTCTTTTTTCATCAAAATCTGCAAAAAAATTAAATGAATTGCTTCATGCCAAAAGGGCCTCAGTCTGGCAACCGTAACTTTTAAATAAATACAAAAAACTGATTCCACGTCTAAAATAAACATATATATTATTGGGATAAAGTGCTAAAATTTTAGTTTTTGACTTAAGAAAATAATTTATGAAATAAAATGTGATTGACTGAGGGCCTTTTTGCATGAATCCGAAATCTTGAATTAATAGTTAAGTCACAGTGCTGCTATTTGGGGTTTCTGTATTAAAATACAAAAGTTGTTATGTGAAAATATCCTTTGTTAAATAATTTTTCGTTTATTTCATTAAAATAATAATAATTTGTTAATGCTATTTGAAGTTATACCCTTAAAAGCATTCTGTAGCTTTAAAATTACAATGTCATCAATATTTACTTGTTGTTGTTTAGGCCATCAGCCAAAAGGCTGGTTTGAACCTCTAGAGGCTTTACTAGGTAAAATGAGGAGTGAGGTGGTTGACCTTTGCCTTCCTCACTGAGTGGAAAGGTGCGCTAATCAGCATGCCAGACTCTTCGAAAAGCACGTACTTTCCACCCTGCAAATGACACCTTCACTTTATTTACAACAGTATCTGGCTGTATAATGAAATTCATTTCTTTCAGAGGTAACTCTAAGTAGAGTCTTTTACACCTCTACCTCTTCTGTTCTTAAATTGGGTGACCATATGATAAGAACAGAGCTATTTTTTGTAGCCCTGAAACTAGCAGATTGAGTGCAATCAATTGAACACTCCACCTGCCTGTTATGGGCAAGGTATTTACTTATGCAAGCTGAAATTTGGCAGGTTTTGCATCACAGACGTATTCAGTAATTTCATGCTGTGTGTAAATTCTATCCATTCTTTTGAGTTAGCGCTTAATCAGAGCGAAATCCTCGTCACAAGTAAAACTGAATGGCCACTGACTGGGAAATACTGAATAACTTTCTTTGAATCGGCCAGAATCAATTAATGCCTACAAAATTCTGCTAAGTATGTGCTTTTTGTGTTGTCCAAAAGCGTTATCTAAATACAAATGCAACTCATCGACAATACTGGAGATCTGCTATTTATCAATAATAATTCAACCAATAGCAGACTTTGTTTGGTTCTTTCTTTTGCTTGGGCTTCATTGTATATCAGTTTAATAGCCTTTCCAGTTTTAATATTGTTTATACAAGAACAAGACACAGTAAGTAGCCTCCTGTAAAACATTTCCTGAACTGGTATTTTTGGAATGCTCACATTCTGCATATAATCAGAACTTAAGGCTACGACATTAGTTTTACTCATTGTTTTCTGGTATCGCTTCTGATTGTAAAACATCATAAAACATTATTGTGAACCATCCATTTCCATGCTACATATCTTTCGAATGATACACTCAAATGAGGGCCCTTTTTAGTAAAGTAAAGAACGCAAGGTGTCTCCTCCCACCTTATGTCAACAGAATTCCCACATTAAAATAAAAAAGGCCACTGAAAGAAATGAAAATACAAAAGAGCCTCTCCTAATTTCACTTGTTCCTTATAATTTATTGCCACTCACCAATAAAATTCTTAAATTACCTTCACTAAAGTCCTACTCTCAATCCCCCAATAAACAGAATCCAATTTCCTAATTTAATTTATAAAATTCCCCCTGAATTCCTTGAGGTTGCAATTACTCCGTAAAATTGTTCCCCAAGCGACCAGGTGTTTCTTAACACGATGTCGCCATCAGAGGGCTTCTTAGCCCTCTCAACCTGGATTCTGGATTCTAGGGCCCTTTCATTTTATTTGCAAAACTTCACAAACACAACAAACATCTAACTACTTGTGGATGCCCAAATCTTAAACAAAACTTTTCTTTAAAAAACTTATAAAACGTAATAAACCCTATTTCGATGTTTGAGTTTTTTTTTCACTTTAAATAAATCAAAAATTGATTTTATATTTAATTTTTCATCTAAATACTTGACTTTTCTTCCTTTGTAATGAGATATTTTGACAGTATGATTTTTAGAAGTTATAAAATATAAAACAGCTGATCGGCTGTTCAAGCAACAAGAAGGGCTTCAGTCCGTGACTGAGGCCCTTTCAGCATGAATTGTAAAAATCTACACATGTTTACTATCACTTATACTGCTCGGGCTGAAGTCTATTTATAATGAAAATGTGCGTTTACATATAAATAATACAGAAATACTCAAAAGTCAATTTCGTAAAAAAATTGGACTGAGGCCCTTTTTGGATGAAGCGGTTCAAATATTTTAAGATTGGAGCATTAGTATGTATTTTATTTATGACTGAAGTGTATATAATAAAAGTTGTATGAAAAAACCTACAACTTTTATTTGGAGTGTTTTTCTCTACGGAGCCTTGTTAACCGGCAGTTACTGATTTTTTTTTTGTGTATTTAAGGGGGTGGTCAACCCAGAAAATTAAAATCAAAACTTTTGGCTATAATTTATCATTATTTATTTTAAATGAAAGAGTAATTTACTAGTAATGAATCTACCAGTTGAACCAAGCCAAAAAATTAATTACAGCCCCTAATATAAGGGTGAGGTTGGAAAAGCAGGCTTTTACGGGGAATCAAATATTTCAGGAACCAAGAAAGATATCAACATGATTCTTATGCTGCAAAATACAGAAAATTGCTGTCTATTATCTGTTGTATGCACTTGTACGGAATTTTTCTTACAAGAATTTTATTGAAGAAAAACCATATTTTCAAAAACATTTATTTCATGTATTCACAAATTATTTTCAACTTAATCCCTATTAAGGTTTTTGTAATAATCATTCCACAGATAATAGAGCAAGCAATTATGAACATTTGAAAAAAAGCATCATCCAAATATCTCCAATACAAACCAAAATATTTAATTCTCAAGAATGTACAGTCATGCAAAAACCACATTTCCGGAAAACTTAAAGTTGAAGGAATAATTTCACTTGTTTTGCTAGTGAGCTTTATTTTAAACAGATGTTTTTATAACTTTTTGTCAACTTACAAAGTAAACAAACTATGTTGTGATTCAGAAAATTTTAAACTTCAAATAAATGCAAAAAGCAATCAAAATTTAAAAAAATCATCTTCTTGAGTTGACTACCCCTTTAGTCCTACAGAGGTTGATATCATTTTACATTATTTTTCACGGTTAAATATTGGTTATTTGAATTACGTATAAATGAAATGTATCACCTTACCTTTGGTTGCTTTTTAAATTTAAAAAAAAACTTTGGCGCTTTTTGGTGGTACCACCTTCTTCAGAGCAATATTATTAAAATTTACAACGATGTTTCCATTCCATTAGGTTGAAACTTTAAATTTTAGTCGAAATGACTAATTGGAAACACAATTCTAAATTTTAATTTTAACACTTTGAAGACTGACATACTTTTTTTGTAGTTTTGCCCGTGGACTGCCATTTTTTGAGGATTTTTAAAAAATTGTATCAAATCAACCATTGGTCATAAATTTAAAAAGTAAAGATTAAATTAAAAATCATAATTAGTAGATTATTTTTCATTTAATAAGATTAGGATTTTAATGCATTTTAATGATAAAGATGTTTGACTGAAGAGAGGTATGTTTTCTTGAATTTTTAAAAATGTTTCACCATATAATGATAATAATATTTAAGAATAATAAAATTAATTATATGATTTAAATTCTGACAAATTAATTAACTATTTCTAATAACCAATTTACTTTTTTTTTCTTAAGTAAAATTTTAATAAAACCTCAAGTATTATAATAACAAACTAATAACTAACAACAATGGGCGGAAGTACCGGCAGATCGCTTGCTCACACTCTATGACATCAATGCTGTAAAAGTCGATATGTTGGATAATATTGGACAACATTAGGACTATGAGTGTACTCTATTAGATTCAGAATGAACTAAATTAAGTGACAGCATAGATGGCAATCGTATACGATACGAGCTAATGGATATAAAACCAAGTGAAATAGGTGCCCGTATCGTATTCAGGTACCGTCCTGAAAGTATTAATAATATTGCTCCAAAGAAGGTGGTACCTCCGAAACTGCTTAAGTTTTTTAATTTAAAAAGCAACGAAAGGTAAGGTGATAAATTTCATTTATACTGTAATTTATTATATTAATGGTTGGCAGGGCGCATTTCAAAAATTATTTATGAGTAGGTTACTTGGTTTTTATTTACATCGGCAAGAGAGAAATTTGTGTGAGTTTTTCACACCAGATTTTGTCTTATGGAGTTCCCAGTACAAAAATAAAGGAGAGAAAAATTTGTGTGCCAGATAAAATTATTGGATAAGCTTTTTGTAAAACTAGGGACGGTGTTTTAGATAAAGTATGATTGGATATATAATTTTGTTTTTATGTTTTATCGTGTTACAGAATTATGGAAGGCGTAAACAATTTCCATTAGGTCTTGTCTTGGCACCGACCCGTGAGTTGGCTACACAGATCTACTTTGAATCGAGGAAGTTTGCTTACCGTTCTCGTATTCGTCCTTGCGTTGTGTGAGTTAAAAATTTGTGCTTATACCGTGCGTTCGGAAAGTCGCTGTGCACTGGAATTGTGACTATGGATTTATGAAAATATGTATAAAGAAATGACTAAGCATTTTGGAAAAAAATTTATTCAATACCTTAATTACATTGTTAAACCGTGATTACATTGTTTATAGAAGGTGTTCGAAATGACCTCCATTGGCATCAATACAGCATTGCACTCGTTTCATTTTGTTTGCAAACACCTTTCGCAACTGAAGAACAGTGATTCCTTGAATGTATGCCGTTATTGCGGCTTTAAGTTCGTCAATCGGAGTGTGATGACGCCAATGGAGGTCATTTCGAACACCTTCTATAAACAATGTAATCATGGTTTAACAATGTAATTAAGGTATTGAATAAATTTTTTTCCAAAATGCTTAGTCATTTCTTTATACATATTTTCATAAATCCATAGTCACAATTCCAGTGCACAGCGACTTTCCGAACGCACGGTATTATAATGTATGCTGATTTCGGGTGTAGGATTTTAAAGAACTTTTTTCGCTGTTGCAGAAAAAGAGCAGCCGGAGTTGTAAAATTACTTGAGTCATGAGTTTGCCTCTGGTTATAACGGTTGAAAGGAGTAGACCGAGGGGTAAACGGGTGCAATGAAAAACAAATTAATTTTGTTAAAATTACTGAATTACTACTGATAAAGAAAATGAATAAATATTATTGTATACATGAAAACTAATTTAACCCTAGAAGCGGTAATAGGTTTAACTTAGTGTCAAGCATTTTTAACAAAAAAAAAACATGCTTACGAAAACAATTTTGTATTGTTTTTGTATTTCAGATATCAGGTACGTATTATATACCAAATTAAACAGAAAAGATAGCTCTAGCTGACTGTTATTTTTGTTTTCTGATAATATTATTTCCCAAATAACCAGGACTAATGAAATATTTTTATAATAACAAATTTGAGAAATATGTTTTGTGTTTTTAGCTACGTGACAGATTTACCTAAACAAATGTGTAAAAATGGTGTAAAAATGGAAATATACATTTTTTAGAGCAATTTTTCTAGAATAATTACTTTTTTGAATTATCAGTTTATCTGTTTTCATTATTATAATATGTGAAAAAATGGTAAGGTCTGTAGAGAAAAGATCTAGGTTATGTTTACGCAATGTCAACATTTACAGAGTACAAATTTATTTTCGTAGGTTTTATTTATAACCTGAACACACACTTTTTTTTTTTTTTTTTTTTTAGCTTTTATTTGTTATCGGGAACTGTACATTGTTAACAACTACCCAATTTGATCGCTGCTTTTTACTGTATTTTTGACGTTGATTAGACATGAGTTTGAACAGGGACCCCCAGTAGAGTTTGTTCATGGATGGCTGTCAACTGGTCACCATACAAAGTCGCTTGCCCAACCGGTGTTACTTAACACACACTAAAATAATATCACAGATAATTCACGATATTTAATAAACTTACAGTAAAACTAATTAAAACACACTAATAACATGAAACAACAACACATCTATCATAACAAACAGATTGCCATTACAGTGAAACACGACATTACGAAACAACAACTTTCAAAGACTCGCACGAATGAATGAGAGAACGAAACTACCGGCAAACTGTGAAACTAAATAGATCAAATGAAATACTTTCATATGATTAGTTGTATAACCTAGGTTGGACAACCTGCTGGTTAAAAATAAGAGTGGGTGCATCTGTCGACCAAATCGACATCGACATGTATTCAACAGCACAACTGTTGCTCAGATCGACAGTTACCGCTTCTAGGGTTTATGAATATTTATAAAATTTAAATTTTAAGAATTAAAATTTTGAAAAAGTTTTTAGTAGTTTTACAAGTACATCTTCGCTTCTTCGATACTTGATTCTTCTATGCTCTGTGTACATCAACATGGTTCATGGCAAAGCGACATAACTTGGTGTAAGTAGCGATCTGGCGGGCCCCTTTCTCCTCATCCTCGTACCCTTCCATTGTCCTTGAGTACAACATTGTACGGTGCAATTGCATGGTAGTAAAATATTGGGTGTTTATAAATGAATAGCGGGGTTTTAATGCTCTATAATATTTATCACATTATACTTAACAGTTATAAATGATACATCAAACGAAAGAGCAACTCAAACAGTTTTACATAAATGCCTACAAGTGTTCAATGTGCGCACCATTCATCACACGACACACGTCAAGATGATATGCGAGTTCTTCCCAAACGTTGTTTAGTGTCTCTCGAGTAATTGTTGTGACAGCTGCATCAATCCTGATTCTTAATTCAGGAAGGTCAGCTGGTAGTGGAGGCACATACACACGATCCTTTATGAACCTCCAAAGATAGAAATCACTCGGCGTCAGATTGCGTAACCGTGGAGGCCATGGAAAACGAGCCCTTTCATTGCACCCCTTGCGGCCAATCCAGCGGTCGGATAAAGTGACATTCAGCCAATCGCGTACTTTGTTGTGCCAGTGTTGCGCACCATCTTGCTGGAAAATGAAGTTCTCTGGCTCTTCTTCTTCCAAGTGAAGGAAGAGCCATAGCTGTAGAGTATCAAGATAAGAAGGACCAGTTACAGTTGTTTCAACAAAAAAGAAAGGCCCATAAACTTTCCGCCAGGACATGGCACGAAAAACATTCAATTTAGGGGAGTCTCGTTGCACTTGTACCATCCTGTGAGGATTTTCTGTGTCCCAGATTAACACATTATGAGTGTTCACTTGTCCACTGAGGTGAAAGGTCAACTCATCACTGAAGACGACATGATGTAGAAAATCTTCATGCAACAATATTTTGTTAGCGAAGTTGGTATGTAAACCATAGTCTGCAGGATTGCAGGTAAACATAGTTTGCCTGTACCAACTGCAAGCGATAAGGACGTAGTTGTAAGCGTCTCCGTAAAACTTTCCAAACAGTCGTTACAAGAATTGCTAATTCATGACTAGCCTTCTGAACAGATTTCGGTGGGCTACGCATGAACGACTCTCGCACTCGCTCAACGCTTTCCGCACTAACAATTGGTCGTCCCGTACTCTTCCCTTTGCATAGGCAGCCGGCATCTTCAAACTGATAATACTGTGTACGGATGTTATTATCACCTGGAGGTTCACAACCGAACTTAATACGGAACGCACGTTGCACAGTAACTACCGATTTCGTCTTTGCGAACTGTAAAACACAAAACGCTTTCTGTTCTTTCGTCGCCATCTTTGCTACTAGCGCTTTCTAACGGCTGGCGGTGGAAACATTGCGCACTGCTGCCAACAAATAAAACTGCTTGAGTTGGACTTTCGTTTGATGTTTGATTTATAACTAAGTATAATGTATTAAATATTATAGAGCGTTAAAACCCCGCTATTCATTTATAAACATCCGGTATAGTGTCTCACTGTTGAGGTTGGCCGCACTGTAAAGATTTTCTTTTCCCTTTCTTACAGCCCCTCCATAGGCAAGAGGCATTCTTGTGACTCAAGTATCTACATTTATGTACATTTTAAAAGTAATAATTGGTATACATTTTGTGTTTGTGTAGATATGGTGGACAATTTGTGGGCGAACAGATGAGAGATTTGGATCGTGGTTGTCACCTGTTGGTGGCCACGCCTGGCCGTTTGGCCGATATGTTAGACCGTGGTAAAATCGGTCTCGACAATTGCCGATTTCTCATATTGGATGAAGCCGATAGAATGCTTGATATGGGTTTCGAACCACAAATTCGTAGAATCGTTGAAAATGAATCTATGCCAAGAACTGGGGAACGTCAGACACTTATGTTTTCTGCCACTTTCCCGAAAGACATACAGGTAAGGTCCTATTTAAGTGTCATTAACAATGTATCGATTGGAGTGTTCCTATATTTGGAACTATGGATGACAGTTGCGTCGTAATGATGTTTATCCAAAATGTTTGTAAACAATTACGCAAAATGATGCACAACATACATGCCCAGTAGAAAACTTTGCACGTCTGTTTTTAATTTCCCTTGCCCTGTATGTACTAGGTTTGATAAAAAAATAACGGGAATTTTTAAATTTCGCAAGCTATGTAAATTTGATCTCCAAAATATTTTTTTACCTTGTTAGTATACCTGTTTATAACATATATTCGCATTTGCAGCCATTCTGAATGTACATTTTATTGTTAGTAGTTGAAAAGAGTACAGGTCTTTGCAACCGCTTTGCGATTTGTTACTTCTGAAAAAAATGGATCAAGCTTTTGCATTAAATTTTGTGTGAAAAAACTGTTTTTGTTTCCTACAATGCGTAGTGTTACATTAGTGATGATTATTTCTATGTTTTTAACTTCAACAGAGGTTGTTTTCATTCACTCGTGATTAAACATAGGTTTAATGATAATTTATAATGATGTTTCATATTTACACTGGCAAGAGAAAGTAATGTGAGTGTTTCACACCAGATTTTATTATTAGTTTCGATAATTTTGTTACAACTTTTCCAGATCCCATAACATATACATATACATGGTCCACCTTGTGGTCCATGAGTGGGTTGATTGTGGTAGTATTTGTTATATTTATTTTTATTTTCTCTTGCCTGTATGAATTTATAGGAAGGAAAGTATTGGTTTTCATGTCAAATTTTATAAATCTAGTGTTCACCGGATATACACGTTTTTCAGACCCTCTGAACCCACACAAAACATATTTCAGCGATTGGTCTGTGTGCATTTGAACAGAATATTGAACAATGTTGAAACTTGGAACTTAAGTTAGGGACCTCTAAAGGACCGGACACAAACATTTTTATCAAAATCGGTTGACCAGAAGTAGTGGTTTATTCGTGTAATTTATCACTTTTTAGCGATTTCCTCAAAAACAGCTCCTACGATTTCTTTATAAATCATCTCATTCATTAGTTTTTTTATGCGCTACAAGAAAGGGCAGGTGCCATATCTGCTGCAACTCTTGGAGAGGTGCTCTTGTAGAAAAAAATTGTTTTTTTAAAGATTGCGGCCGTAATATGCTTTTTATGACAAAAGTGTGTACAATAAAATTTATAGGAAAGTAAAAGCTGTACAACTCATATTTTAAGCATTTTACTCTACAGAGCGTAGTTCAGCGTGAAAGAGTGATTTTCCCTATAATTAAGCTAAACTAAGGTTGGTTTCCATTTTGCGTCATTCACTCATGATTAAAATAAGGTTATGTTTTTGAGATTAGTTTTTTTGTTTATTTTTTATATTTTATTACTAATGTTAGAATATATTTTGTTGATTATTTGCATTGGCAAGAGAAAGTTGTGTGAGTGTTTCATACAAGATTTTTAAATAAGCCTTCATGAGTCGCAGAATTCTGTCTATGATTCATTATTTATTCAGTTGAGTTTGTATCCGAAGATAAATATTCAGAAATCAAAATATCCATGTTTGACTAGAAAACCTGTCCAATAAAATTTATAATTTAATTTTGAATGGTAAATTTTTTATCAATGGTATTGTTTATAATAATGTTTTTATTTACAGATGCTTGCCCGGGATTTCTTGGACAATTATATATTTTTAGCAATCGGTCGTGTTGGATCTACGTCCGAAAATATTACACAGAAAATAATATGGGCAGATGAAAGTGATAAACGTTCATTTTTGTTAGATTTACTGAATGCCGCATTCCATAACAAAAGTAATGGACCAGGTAAATTGATTTTATATAGTGGTATCTCGATTTTCCACGGTAATGGTGTGGAGTAAGGCCACGTATAACTGAAAACCATAATTGTGCTGCCGACAGCAATTTTTTTTTTAATCCCGAATGTGTGTATGTTTCAATCTGTTCAATTTAGAACATTGAGCAACCCAATGACCCAATGAGATGAGGACGGTGTGTATGACAAGTAAATGAGATGTAGTATTTGTAACCACTCCCAGCACGTCAGGCCAAGTGATACAAAAGGAAACGTAAGGTTGTAGTTGTTGCATGACAGTAAAATTGCAAATAAAACATAATAAAATGACATTAACAGATTTAATAGGTATAGTTATTTAAAGAAAAGTTATTACAAAAATATCAGTAATTACATATGTAAAAAAAATTTGGTATTTTAAGAATGACACTATTTAAAAATATAAACCAGAATTAATATTACCAAAAGATTTACAGTTTCAAAGAATTTGTATTAAATTGGATCCAATTAAAAAAAAATATCGCTAACATTAGCTTACAACAAAATATTTATAGACCATATATATAGACATTTGTCTTTTCAAAAAAATGAAATTTGTAGGTAAGTTAAATCAGTTTTCGATTCAGCACAATACTAATAGGTTGAACCATTTAAAAAAAGAGAAATTTGGCGAACTATCAAGTTAAAGAAACTAGTATAAAGATTTAAGATTTTCTGCTACAAATAATAATAAAAATAACAAATATACTATTTTAAATGTAAATATTTTGAAAATTACAAGTACAAATTTGTCCATGTACATACACAAGAATAATTAATTTAATTTAATAGCAATGAAGCTAAGAAACAAAAAAAAAAATTCATATTAAAATATTCATATTCATATTCATTGGGTTCATATTAAATGCTTTAATTTTACAATTAATTTAATAGGTTGAACTTAAAAAAAACAGAAATTTGGCAAACTAACAAGTTAAATAAACTAGTATAAAGATTTAAGATTTTCTGCTACTAATAATAATAAAAAAAACAAAATACACTATTTTAAATGTAAATATTTTAAAAATTATAAGTACAAATTTGTCCATGTACATACACAAGAATAATTAATTTAATTTAATAAATTCATAAATTTTAAATAGATCAAATAAGAAAAGGTTTGGCCAAAGTTAAAAAAACAAAACTATATTAAAAAACTAAGATGAAAATAAATTGTTGGACGAAAACACGCAGGTCCGAATTCGTTGCAGAACTTGCAGCGAACTGTTTGTTGAAAGTTGTAGCAGAGATCTTTAATTATTAGATTGTTTAAAAAAAATTTATAAATTTTTACATACCAGGAATGTACTGCACAATTAAAGAAAATTTACTTAACGCTGGTTTATCTGATTTCCTTCTGGATTCGAGTAGATTTTGATACGTGGTAAAATGAAATCATCAATCGAGACTTTGCACAGACTTGCGTATAGATGGTGGAAAATTTAGCTACATGTCCTGGTACCGAAAGGAGCTGTTTAATTCAAGGTGAAGATTTGAATTTGCATTTTTATCGGAGCTTGCATTTATAATAATAGCCAACTGCAATCCGTAATTGCAATCCATATTTGAAATATGGCTGAAGAAAAGAAATCACGACATTTAAATCACGGTAAAAACTTGAAAAGAAATTACGAAAAACAAAAACATCCAATCATGGCCGCTGCTGGAGGTGGACAGAAAGATCGACGAACCGATCAGCTGATCGAAAAACGTAGCTAGTAGAGACACTAGTAATCAATAGCTAGAACTAATGTACTACACGCAGTTCCTTAAACCACCAATAGATAGAACCAGCGTACGGTCGAGCAACAGACACAGAAATACAGTACTAAACCCAAAAAAAACCAATGTAACATATTTACAGATGTTACATATTGTACAAACCCAGGCCAATTATTCCCGAGAGAGTATGGTCAATTGAACCCTAACCATCAAACGTACACGGGTAACCTCTGTCAAGTATTCAAACCCGTACTAAAGTAACTACCTTTACTAGGATTGAACCAGGAAACTTTTCGTCTGTGAAAATCAGCTGGTAAACATCTGACTTGCGGTGTTGACTTTATCTCGAAGCCAACCCTGGCGGTTGGCAGCAATAACTAAATCTATTCAATAATAGTTCTGCTTAATAAAGCGGACGCCAAATAAGCTTCCTGATGTAGCTGCGCGAACAGTTTGGATTCAGTCGGTAGATTTCGTGTCTTAGTACTGAACTGTCTATTAAATCACATGTTCTGAACAATGTAAATTATCATCTGTCAACATTGTTTTAAACATTCAATTGTAATACAATGTTTACAACAATAAACACCTACCACATTAGTAATGTGACGCTCATGAGCGAGTCGCACAAAAGAGTTCGCGGTCTTGGGTTCGAATCCCACTCGGGCATGGCATTTTTTCATACGTTACAAAAAATTCATTTCATCCCTCACCATCTGCATTAGCAGCAATTTGCAAAACAGTCGGACGTTAAACCAAAAAAAAAAAAAAAAAAAAAAAAAAAAAAAAAAAAACAACAAAAGAGTTAGCTCTTTTAACTGAGTGGTGAGCTACCATCTCTTTTATTTTGAACGACCAGCACACCGAGCGTTTCTCCCCACGCAGCACGGTCTCCGCACAGAGCTGACTTGTACATCCCCTCCACGACTAAACCACTTTTCTCTAGTCGCATCATAGCAAGGGCTACCTAAATGCTGCATGGAAAGTATACATATCGAATCAAACTCTGCCTCTGTTTGTGAGGGCGTGGAGATGGTCATACAACAACCCTGAGACAAGTGGTTGTAAAATACCATTGTACTGTACTGTAACAATTTTACCATGTATGTACGAAACAAGGATAGGCACATGACAAAAATTTGTTTGTGGTAAGGGATGCATGAACGTTCAGGTTGATGCATGCGCAAACACAACGTGCGAAGGAGTGTGCGAAAGTCACCCTTGGCTCGACTCACTGTCTGTTATTCACATATCTGAGCTCAGTGCTGCTGTACGTATTACAATCTTCTAGCTCACTCCCACAGTTCACCCTGTCTCATCGTTCAATTGTACGGCACACTCTGTGCGGTTCACTCAAGTGTGTGGAGTGGGGTGTGCTAGCTCACCTATTTTACTGTGCCGTCCCATGACTATACCACATACAACACATTTACAGACTAATGTTTTCAGGTTAGCTGATAAATAATGTTGTGAGAGCGCTGTGACGGATCACAGCTGGTACAGCACTGACCCCCACCACTTGCTCAGGCAACCGAGCGTGCCATTACCAAAATAAACCTTCTGCAGACTTCAGAAAAGTGGCGAGCTTATTTGGCGTCCACTTTACAATATGTATAACAATTTATTAGGCCTACGTGTAAAAAATGGACGTTGTGCGCATTACTCCGATTGGTAGTTCCGAGTCACATGACCTGAGCACGCTGCGTGCTTCTTGCTTCTCTCAAAAGTGTCTTGCACTGTACAGTCAGCAAGTCGGTGTGTTGTGGTTTGTCTTCATTTTATCACAGATTCTTTTAAACATTATAAGAAATTCCAAACAATGAAAATACACCTTTTTTGTTTTAACCATGGTTTTCGGTTATTCGTGGTCTTCTATGCCGTCATTACCCCGGATTATCGGGAGTTAACTGCATACATTAATATTAACTGGTGATAACTGGCTTAATCCAGTAACCATGTTATTAATACTGTTACGTTAAATAACAAATCGAATCTCAATAATAAAACTGCTGAGTTTTGCCGATGATATAGTAGTATTAGCCGAGACAAAGAAAGAACTAGAGGATATCTTAAATGGAATGGATGAGAACATGAGAAAGAATTACTTCATGAAAATTAACTTGAACCAAACGAAAGTGTTGTGCAGCAGCAACAGCAGAAGAGATGGGAAATTTAAAAGTAGGCAACGAAAATATACAGGAAGCTGAGGAATTCTACTATTTAGGGAGTAAAATAACAAAGGATGATAGAAGCACAAGTGATATCAAAAGTAGAATTGCTCAAGCTAGAAAAGCCTTTGATATGAAAAACACCTTACTGGCTACAAACATTGACTTACAGATTAGGAAAAATTTATTAAAATACTATGTTTGGAAAGTAGCATTTTACGGGAGTGAAACGTGGGTGATAGGGGCTGTAGGAAGGAAGAGGATAGAAGCTTTTGAAATGTGGTGTTATAGGAAAATGTTAAAGATTAGGTGGGTGGACAAAATAACTAATTTATAGAGGTTCTTAGGTGAGTGGATGAAAAAAGAAGTACAGTATATAGAATCATTTTACTAGAAGAAGGGATAGGCTAGTGGGGCATATCTTAAGATATCTATCAATAATGGAGGGTAATATTGAGGGAGTGAATTGTAGGGGAGGCAAATGTTAGAATATATAAAGCAATTTACAAAAGATGTAGGGTGTTACAGGTATGTCGGTGTGAAATGACTTGCGCAAAATAGAACTGCATCAAACCAGTCGAGAGACTGATTACAAAAAAAAGTTAAATAAGTCCCATCACTAACTGTTACCACATGACCAGTACATTTGTTTCAAAGTGCTTTGAGCACAAACAACTTAATTGGATTTGGTTCATCTTGAAACACCCATACAGTCAACTGCTGTTTAATTACCAACTCATACGCTTAGATCCATGATTCGTCTCTTGTTACAATGTTATTTTTGTTAGACATTCTCAAAATTCTAAATTGTAAAGTACAGTAGCAAACAAACAAACATGAAACATAAAAACCAAAGGCTTTGAAACTTCGATGACAACGTGGTTGTTCACAGGTGTAAAGCAGGATTGAAACTAAAAGCAAGACGGTTGAATGTGAATTGATTTCTAAGAAAGAGTGTGAACCAAGCGGAAATAAAAGAGATAACATTCAGTACATAATGTAATGACAGTGGCTGGATGTGCTAGAGATAAAGAAACAATTTTTGTAAAGAAGCATATTTAGTCTACTACATTATTAATGACATTCTAGTACAAAAAATTGTAAATTGGATCGCTTTTCTAGGAAAACAAAATACATATTTATATAATAATTTTATCAAACATCCTATGTAGGATTTTAAAGAGCCGTATTATTTAAAATTGAAATATATATTTCTAACCACCAGAATATGGTAACATAAAACACTTATCAATGTTTGTAGCACTTTCGTGTATCTTGTACACATCTTCAGTAAATTAAATTTTTTTTATGTCAAAATTTCAAACTTCCTACTCCTACCATGATAGATAAGGAATCAAGTTTCCTTATCTACCGTGGTAGGAGTAGGAAGTTTTAAATTTTTACGTAAAAAAAAAAAATTTACTGAAGATGTGTGCTTGATTCCCTTATCTACCATGGTAGGAGTAGGAAGTTCTAAATTTTGATGTAAAAAAAAAATTTAATTTACTGAAGATGTGTACAAGATACATGAAAGCGCTATAAACATTGGTAAGTGTTTTATGTTACCGTATTCTGGTGGTTAGAAATATATATTTCAATTCATATAACAATGTTCGTAATGGGATACAACTGTAATTCTTTTCTGTTTGTTTACAGCACACGAGTCGTTGACATTGGTATTTGTGGAGACGAAGAAAGGTGCTGATTCGTTGGAAGATTTCCTCTATCGTGAAGGTTATCCAGTTACTTCTATTCATGGTGATCGAAGCCAAAAGGAGCGTGAAGACGCTTTAAAACAGTTTCGCTCTGGCCAGTCACCGATTCTTGTTGCTACTGCGGTAAGATGTAGGCCTATAATGTTTAAAACATGTTCATCTCATTAATGTGTAATTAACTGTCAAATCACGGGAACCGCACTGATGCGTCAACGTGTATAGCGCAGAGCGAATGCTCATAAGTCCTTTTTCAATAATTGTAGTTGTATCAACATGCAAATCAATGTGTTAACAATAAAATTATCTATCATCTAGTGCCAAACTAAATCTTTTTGGTCTATTTTCATGTGGTTTGGTAACATTGGAAACCGAGAGAAGATAAAATAAGGAGAAACGTAAATGTTCTCCGTATTTTGTATACAGTCGTTTTTTTTAACAAACGAACACTTGATATTGCATGTAAAAGATTTATCTTAAAAATAAAGTGATTTATTACAGTTTTGTTGACAGCTGTGAGAAAAGAATGACATTATGAATGACCTGACTGGGTAGATTATTTCCGAACTAAAAACAGTTTTGTTCTTTTTCTGTTACTATTAATTTTACTTCTTATGCAAAATGAGCCAATAGAATATTACTTATAAGTATGTACGAATGTAGTTTAGCAATAAACTGGAGAGCACATCACTGCTTCGTTCAAGTATTGCCATTCATGCGTCACATCATCCTTCTTCCTTATTTTATACATTTTTTCACTTTTTTTAGTTCTAAATTATTCACTGAAATGTGCTGTGCAATAATATTATTTAAGCACATTGCCTTAAAAAATTATAAATTAGTCTGTAAAATCGCGTTATCGTACAAGCCAAATTTTCAGACTATTTTCGAACATCTTAATTTTGAATCACTATAACTAAAGTAAAAATTAAGCAATTTGTACAAATTTTTTAAAAATAAAGCTCATGTGTTTGTAAACCTTGATGAATATTTTGGAATTTTTTTGTAAAAAAATGGCTGGGGGATGAGAGAAGGAGTGAAGAGAGTCCTGCTTTCTGCAATGTGCTAGTTAAACTAGTTTGCTTGTGTTTTGTTTGCTAATGGTGAGATACGAGGGTTATTTGGAAAATAAGCTTTGATTTCTCATAAAACGTAAACTGTCACCGGATGGCGACATTAAGTGGCAAACCTTATTTGTTTGGTGGCCCTGAAAAAGGGCGTTTAAGCGGTGGTTGTTTTGATGTGCAGCGTCATTCGTAGTTGTCGTGGCGGTCGAAGAGCTGAGCGACACAGTGTGTCGTCGTCCAGCGGAGACATTATCTTCTTCCCTCGCAGTAGTGGGTCGGTGGCTGCTTCGTCGGATCTGGTGGGCGTAAGGCTCGGTCGAGGGACCGCTGTGGGCATCGCTTGCGTCAGCGGGCGATGAGTCGGCGAGCGGAAGAATCATCTTCTCTCTTGCGGGGTCGTCGATTAGTCTTCACTGGAGTCCTATAGCCGTGTGCCGTGGTGGACGTCTCGTCAGCTGTCTGGATCGGAATTGAATCTCGGCTCAGTGCAGTGCTCTTTTTATAGTCGCCAAGAGCGCTGTGGTAGGAGGTGGTTACTGGCTGGACCTTTATGACAACGACCTCTGTCGGTGTGCAGCCGAAAGGTTTTGTCAGAACGCCGCCAAAGGGTCTATCGCACCGACAAAGGCCGGAAGATGTATTGAAGACCGGCAACACAGTAAATGATTAATTAGAAGGGGTGGCGGTGACAATACTTTTTTTATTTAATTCCTTACATGTTTCTCTATTTTTACTTTCTCTTGCCTTTATGAATATATAGGAATAAAAATATTGTTTGCATGTCAATTTTACAAAATGGAGTTTTCACCGGATATGCACGTTTTCTGACCCCCTCAACTCACATAAACATGTTTTAATGATTGGTCTGTGTGTGTGTGTGTGTGCGCGCGCGCGCGCACACACACAAAAAACATTGTCTGAATAAATGTTTTGGTGTCCGTATCATGTTGAGTAACACTAGTTTAGCGATGGCTGCCGTGAGCCAAGCTAGATTTCCACGTACTGTATGTACGTGATGAGCGCGTCACCGGGTACCGGGCCCCGTCAGTACAACCCCACCCCTACTGCCATACGAACGCCCAGGTACCATACTCTAATTTCCTCCGTATGTTTTCCTCCATGTGTCAGTCTAACTTCATACGTACGTACTTTGTTTACCGATCCTGAAATGAAGGCAAGCATTTCTTCACAAACCATTAATGAGATCCTCAGCATGGCAACATATTGGCTGACCACGTGTTGAAGACGGATCCAGTCATAGAAAGGGCCCTTCAATTCGAAAAAGGACTTATGAGCTGATGATACCATATGAAGAAGTCCACAGGGAGTTTGAAAAGAAGAAGCAAACAGCCATAACTAACTATTTTAAAGCAACTTAAATTTTGTATGCATACAGTACTGTATTCATTGAATATTCATAGATTATAATAATGGTAAAATGTTCCTAAAACTATTAAACACGTAAAACGACTACAGGACTTTACCTTTAGAACCTATCCCCTATCTTTTCGTTCATATAAGGTATTATTATCCGCGGTTTTACGAACCACGGTAACCCTCCGGAACGTAACACCCGCGGATAACGAGGGATTACTGTATTCTCGCTGTTATTATTGTAGTACACAAAACATAATTATTGTAACCCAATATTAGTCTTAAATGTAGGAGGAAGAATTTAAAAAACTGGTTTTTAGCACCGGTGACGTCATTTGCTAGTGACGGAATGTACTCTAAACGGCCGGTCATGCACGTGACCCGTACCGTCACGTATATTTACCGTGGGTTATATTGTTCATTATTTGCATTGTCAAGAGAAAGTCATGTGCATGTTTCACACCAGAGTTTTTGCAATTTTGTTTTCTGTTTCACCGGTTGTAGTCCCAGTTGTGAAATAAAACTGTTTTAAAAAACAGAATAAAAACAAGTTATAAAGAAATAAAATCAAGCAATTATTGTTAAGCAGCTCACTTTTTTTGATACTAACTAATGTGTGTATATATTTTTGTACCGTAGGTGGCTGCAAGAGGCTTAGATATACCTCATGTGCGTCATGTAATAAATTTTGATCTGCCGAGTGATGTTGAAGAGTACGTTCATCGTATTGGTCGAACTGGTCGTATGGGTAATCTGGGTAAGTCATTGCTAACGATTAATCTTGCTCATAACGGGCAGGTGGAGTGTGTAAATTATTGGCACTCGATCTGCTTGATCCACGGCTACATAAATAGTTCTCTCTCTCTCTCATATCACATGGTCAGCCAAATTTACGACTGAAGCGGTAGTGGTGTAGAACACACTATACTCTGTTCATCATAAGAATGATATGCTGATGGGTGACACTTTTAATGAAAACATCACATGATAACTTATATGCGCTTTGTTTTAATAGGCGTTTGTAATTTTCCAGTTGTCATTTTATTTCTACTACTCACTGATACCCCAGTTAGTACAGAATTAAGTTTTATCACTTCTGCTACGACAACTTATTTTATTAAACACATTTAACATGATTGCGTTTTCACCACTTCTTAAATACTTTCCGTTTTGCTGTTTGGTAAGAGAAGATTCTGATACATGAGCCATTACAGTTCCACCAAAAATAAACTGTAGATTATTGCTTGAGTGTCAGCTCCGTGTAGTTGGAAGGAATGCAGTGCATTGTTATAGTAGTGGGAGAATGAATGAGTGTTAGTAGTGTTTTGCAGCTGATGCATTTGTATTTGTAGCGTGTACTAACTAGACTAAAAAAATATTCTTATCATCCGGCGCATTAATTTAACAAATACCTACCGGGTTATTAACTTGGTCGGATTCATAACATTTAACTTACCACTTCATATCAAAATATGTAAATAAATAAATGTAATAAATACAAACAAATATGTTAAATACGGAAAATTTGAAAACGAAGTTTTGTATCAGAGTTATAGAACAATCGTTCTCTCGGCATGCGTCACTCATTCATTATAATAAAGGGTGAAGGGTGAGGTATACCTCACCCTTCACCCCGCAACCACACGGAGCCTGGAACCGCACAATACCTGGTATGGAACAAACTGAGGTCAACATTCGGGCATCATTAACAAACAAGTGAAAATAAACGGGTGTGATGGTGTTGTTATTAGAGAAGAAAAACAAATTAGTCATTAGGCATCTGATTTACAACCTTCTGTTAGTTAAGGATGACCTAGCTTGGTGATTAGTGTGCTATATCTACACGGACTACTGCAGATGCTCTGTGTTTACTTGACATATCTTTCTTACCATGAATAGAGTATAGTAACAGTTCTCTTATATCATTATACAGGTAGACCCTGTGGTGAATGAAGTGAAGGTATCATTTGCAGGGTGGAAAGTTGGTACTTTTCAGATGGCCTGGTATGCTAATAAGCATCTGTAAACCACCTCACTCCTCGTTTTTATTTAATCAACCTCCAGAGGGTCAAACCAGCCTTTTGGCTGATCACCTAAACAACAATCGGTGATCCTTTTTACTTTCTCTTGCCCTATATGGATATATAATAAGGAAAGTATTTTTTTCATGTTGATTTTTCTAAATTGAGTTTTCACCGGTTGTACATGTTTTCAGGCCCCTTAAAACAAAAAAAAAAAACATGTTTTTAGAGATTGGTTTGTGTGTGAAGAAAATATCTCAAGAATAGAATATCGTACAATGTTCAAACTTGAGTTACTGCTTGAGTCCCAGCTCCGTATAGTTGAGAGGAATGCAGTGCGTTGTTATAGTAGTGGGAGAATGAATGAGTGATAGTAGTGTTCCACAGCTGATGCATTTGTAGTGGTAGCGTGTACTACTAACTAGACTAAAAAAATATTCTTATCATCCGGCGCATTAATTTAACAAATACCTACCGGGTTATTAACTTGGTTGGATTCATAATATTTATCTTACCAATTTATATCAAAACATGTACATAAGTAATTGTAATAAATACAAATAAATATGTTAAAATACGGAAAGTTTGAAAACGAATGTTTTGTATCAGAGCAATACAACAATCGTTCTCCCAGCATGCATCACTCATTCATTATACTTCACCCGTACCCTTCACCCCGCAACTACACGGAGCTGGGACTCGAGCAGTAGATACGATGACAGGACTTGACAGGATTGGTCAACGGGAAGTAGTACTAGTTTATTCATGTGATTTTTGACTGTTTTGCGATTTTCTCAATAACGGCTCTTATGATTTTGTTTTAAAATTGCCTCGTTTAGTAAATTTTTTATGCTCTACAAGATGAGGTAGGTGCCATGTCTGCTGAAATTCTTGGGGAGGCTGTGCTCTCTTAGAAAGAATGGTGTTTTTAAGATAGCAGCCTTTATGTGCATTCTAGGACAAAAGTGTATATATATAATCAAGGTTGTAGAACTTTTAAAAACGTACAATTTTTATTTAAACATATTTTGTACAACTCTTAGTTTAGCGGAAATTTGTGATTTTCTGTTTAGTTTTTTCCATCAGTATCAAGATTGCGGCCTTATTATCATTTTTATGGGAAAAGTGTGTATTATCAAAGTTATAGGAAATTAAAAAATCTAAAACTTTTATATGAAGCGTTCTCTACGGCAATTAGTGATTTTCCGTATTTTTAAGTTGTACAGAGGTTGATTTTCATTTTGCATCATTCACTCATTATTCATATAGGTTGTTTTTCATTTTATATTGTTTACTTGTGGTTTAAACGTAGTTATATAATTTATTTTATACATTGTCAAGTGGAAGTCGTGTGAGTGTTTTGCACCAGATTATTATTATTATTCTTCCATTCAAGGATTAGGCTGCAGCCTGTTCTGAACTCACATACTATATCGTGTATCTCCATCTTCTCGTAGGTCTACAGACATCCCTTTTACCTTCTGGAGTATACCAGTGTGCCTGCATAGGTGATTTGACATGTTTGCCATGTGCTGTCTCCAATATTCTTATCTTTTGGTTCAAGTTGTAAATATCCGATTCCTTATTCTGTATAAGCAATGTACACACCCCTGAATCCTTGGCAGAAATCTCATCTCTGCTGTCTGGATTCTCCGCTCTTGGGTTTTTTGGTGTTGTCCACGCCTCACTTGTGTACAGAATAACTGTAGCTGCCATAACTACACCAGATTATTAACGTTTGTTTGTTATTTTTTAGGTTTGGCTACATCATTCTTCAACGACAAAAATAGAAATCTTGTGCGTGATCTTGTCGATCTAATTGTGGAAACTAAACAGGATTTACCTAGCTGGTTGGAAAACATGGCTGCTGAAGTTAAACAACCATTAAACGCTCGTCGTGGTGGAAGCAAAAGGTAATGTACTGCTGCTTCGGTATTCTGTCAACATCTCTTTGATTACAAGGCAAATCCAAAAACCAAGAATACAGTGGTCCCCGGTTATAACACGGTCGGTTATTCAGTGCTTTCTCATATAATGTGGGTTGAATTATGTCCCCGCATAATTTTTTCCATTTTTTGACAGATCCTATTAAAGGTAGTAATTAGGGAGTAAAGGTAGTAAAGGTAGGAATGAGTCACACTCTCAAAGTATTTTTGAAAGTAATTCATAAAAGAATCAACAAAGTAAATGTATCTAACACGCAGTTTGGGTTTAGAAATGGTTTTGGAACAAGAGAGGCACTTTTTGTTACAATGTTACGATCCAGTGCTGTCTAGACGTAAATCAAAATGTGTATGCATGCTTCATCGATTACAACAAAGCGTTTGATAAAGTGCGTCACGGCCTGCTGATAAACATCCTGAAAGAAGAGAACATTGACACCAGAGACATACAAATAATTAAAAATTTGTATTTCCAACAAGAAGTGGAAGTGCGTGTCCCATCAAAAACCAGCAGAGAGCTTAAAATAAAATGTGGGATCCGCCAAGGTTGTGTTCTCTCACTGCTTCTGTTTAACTTGTACTCTGAAAGGATCATAGCAAAAGCTCTAGAAGGAGAAATAGCGTGCATTGTCATGAATTGTACTCCTATAAACAACCTGCGATACGCAGATGACACGGTATTGCTCGCCAAAAGCATAGAAGGCCTGCAAAGAATGCTGAACAACATAATTAAAGCCAGTGAAGAGTATGGGCTCATGTTAAACGCTAAGAAGACAAAATACATGGTCATTACTAAGCGAGACAATCCACAAGAACAACTTTTTGCTGGGCAAGACAGAATCGAACAAGTGGAAGCCTATAATTATCTGGGAACCCGAGTCAATTACAGTGCAAGCCACCTGCCAGAAATAAAGATAAGAATTGAAAAGGCCAGGGCAGCATTCATAAAAATGAGACCTCTTCTATCAGCCCGTGACCTGAGCCTCGAAACCAGGACCCGCCTCCTGAAGTGCTACGTCTTTCCCATTCTCTTGTATGGGGTAGAGGCGTGGACACTGACCAAAAAATGTGAGACCCGTCTAGAAGCGTTTGAAATGTGGACCTACCGGAGAATGCTTCGAATACCGTGGACAGACAGGGTCACAAATATGGAGGTTCTCAGAAGAATGGGGAAAGAGCTGGAAATCCTGCAGAGCATAAAGATAAGAAAACTGACATACCTTGGACACATCATGGGGGAGGCCTAAATACGAGATTCTGCATTTCATAATTCAAGGGAAACTTGTTGGTAAACGCTTGGTGGGACGCAGATGAATATCCTGGTTAAGAAACCTGAGAGAAGCGTTTAAATGCTCGTCGCATGACCTTTTCAGAGCAGCAGTGGACAAGGTATGACTGACCATGATGATAGCCAACCTTCGTAATGGAGAAGGCACCTGAAGAAGAAGTAAAGGTAGTTACTTTAATATGGATTTGAATACTAGATATTGGTTAGGGGTATAGTTTGATTTGATGGTCGGGGTTCAATTAACCATACTTACATACAAAATATCACGTAAACTAAAAAAATCATAACCAAAATCGCTTTTGGGTAGCGTGGTTTCAACAGAGAAGCGCAGGGAAAATATGCAGCTAAAACTATCGTATTATATGTAAAAATTTGCCTTATATATTACTAAACTATCGTACCGTACAACAGTGCTATGCTATCTGTAGATGGATTTAAAACTAAAACAAAAACATTGTAATGCTATGAAGGAAATTCGACGTTGCAACACTCCGCGTCAAGAAGCGATAACATTGTCACTGAATCAACAATTTGCTGGCATCAGTGGGAATTAATTTAATTGTGAAGTTAACGATTTAATCTGTAAAATCAACGATTCCCAGATTTAGTAGGTATTAATCTGATTGCAAAATCAACGATTTAATCTGAAAATCAACAATTCCTGGCTCTAGTAGGTATTATTCTGATAGCAAAAACTATGATTTAATCTCAAAATCAACGATTGCTGGCTCTAGTAGTAGGCTTAAGTGGGTACAGTGGGCCCTCACGTTACGATCGTAATTTGTTCCGGAAGAACGATCGTAAAGCGAATATCGTATTGTGAGACCGTATTCTTGCCCAATCATTAGACCGTATATAAAATTCCTCAAGAAATTTACATTAGCCTGTACATACAGATAACCCTATACATTCTTCAAATAGCGCTGATTTCAGTACAAATGATTTGATAATAGGTATAATTATAAAAAAATGCCTTTTTGAATTGTGTTTGATCTATCAGACACTTTAACGTCTTTTTAATCTAACTTTTGCTTTACAATCGTGGAAATTGTAGACTGGAAGTAATCATACTGGCGAACCAATTCATTTATCCTAGCCCCTTCATCATGTTTTTTTATAATTTCTTGCTTTTCTTTAGAAATTTTTACTTTAAATGCGTTAAGGACCCATTTTCTCTATAACTACAGTAACGTACTCAGAAAACACGGTACCAAAAGTACAAAGAATATGTATTACTAATAACACGACAGACACTACGGCACAGATGTTAAACTGATAACCAAGGCGATACGCGTAACACTACTAAATAGTATGGGTGCTGTGACAAAACTGAAAAACAGAAACAACCTTGAGCCGATGATGGGAGGGTGCAAGTAGCATGGTTGATGGTATCCTGACAAGAGGGAGGGAGTAGATTCGATCAGAACTTCTTACTGTACAGGTTGACGATTTGCGGGTCAGGTGCACGTACAACTTTGGGAATCCGATGACTAATTTGATGACACATCGTAAAGTGAAATATCGTAATGTGAGTGCATCGTAAAGTGAGGGTCCACTGTATTAACCTTCAGATTGTTTTGTAATACCGGGTGAGCATAAAGTCTTACCCTGATTATAAAATTTTATTACAGAATAATCATTTGACGTAATAATTTAAATCTGGCGCTGTTACATATGTTATTGTTAGTAGATTTTGTGACCAATAGATGGCGCTAGTGCTCCTTAACAATGACATGGTCTGTTAGTTCACGTTAGTTGCTGGCGAAATGGCATTGAAGCAGGAGAAAGCACAATGTGTGCTTTGGTTTCACGAAACGAAATCGCCCATCAGTGTTCAGCGTAATTTTCGGGCTTTTTATGGACGCAGCCCTCCTGATGTTAAACCAATAAAGCGATGGTATGAAAGGTTTAAAGAAACAGGCAGCATTGAAGATCTTCCTAGAAGTGGCAGGCCTAGTGTGAGTGAAGCAACTGTTGATCTTGTTCGGGAATCGTTTCAACGGAGTCCGTCTAAATCAACTCGTCAAGCATCACGTGAACTTCAAATACCGCAAGCAAGTGTGGTGAAAATTCTTCATAAAAGGCTTAGGTTGCATGCTTATAAAGTGCAAATCGTGCAGGCCTTGTAACCGAATGATTTGCTGAGACGTGCAGAATTCGCAACTGAGATTCTCAACAGGATTGACGGCGCTAATGATTACTTAAATCGCATATGCTTTACCGATGAATCCACCTTTCATGTCAGTGGAATGGTAAATAGGCATAATGTCCGTATATGGGGAGCAGAGAATCCACATGCTACTGTACAGTTACAGCGAGACAGCAAAAATGTGAATGTTTGGTGCGGCCTCATGCATAATAAGGTTTTCGGGCCGCTTTTCTTCACGCAAAACACCATTAACGCTACATTTACTTAGATGTTTTGCAACAGTTCATTGCACCACAGTTAGAAGAATATCAACCATGGATAATTTTCCAGCAAGATGGGGCACCGCCCCACTGGGCTTTGATAGTGCGTAATTTCCTGGATGAAACATTTCCGGATCGGTGGATTGGAAGGGATGGTCCAACACCCTGGCCACCCCGCTCTCCAGACATTACTCCCCTTGACTTTTTTTTCTGGGGCTATATCAAAGATAGAGTCTTCGCCACACCAGTTGCTGATGTTGACGAACTGAAGGCTAGGACACAAGCTGCTGTGGGTACTGTGACAGAACACATGTTACAAAACACCTGGCGGGAACTGGAATACCGCTTCGACATTCTCCGAGCTACCAAGGGGGCACACGTTGAAGTTTACTAATGTAAGTAATCTTAAAAAAAACTATTAACACTAACCTATGTAACAGCATCAAATTTAAATTATTATGTCAAACAGTTATTCTGCAATAAATTTTTATAATCAGGGCAAGACTTTATGCTCACCCGGTATTTTAAAAAAGAATTTTTGAATAATTATGAATTTTTTGATGTATTAAGCGTTGATTATTGTTTGCAGCGGAGGAAGATTTGGTGGTGGTTTTGGCTCTCGTGATTATCGTAGTCAAGGAGGCAGTGGTGGGGGTGGTGGCGGCGGCGGCGGAGGAGGAAGCAACAACACTGGAGGAGGCGGTGGTCGTAATAGTTCACGACAGTCTGGTGGCAACAGTTACAGTAATTACAGTGGCCAGAATTCTGGATTTGGTGGGGGACATGCAGGTAAGCGATTGTTTTCAAGGTACAAAAATCATGAGTTCTTTTTTGTTAATGCATTAAGTTCAGTATCTTTAACCCATTGACTGACCAATTTTTTTTATGATACGTTTTGTTCTACATGACTGTTTGTTACTTTTCTTGCCTATATGAGTACGGAGGATACTATATGAATTCGCAATTTAGTTATAAAATTTTATTGTAATCAAATAGGAAACTTACAAGTACATCATTTTTCGACATAGTCCCCTTGCTTTTGCCAATGTTCATTGAACTTGCCCCCTCCAGCCTGTGGGAGGGATAGATAGAGAAAGAGAGAGATATAGTACTGCATTCGGTACGCAGACGCAATACTTGCCGTATCTCGTTCTTATTAACTTCACGTATTTTAGACCTCCTATTTTATGGTCATAAATCAAAATATATGATTTTGAGAGTGCGTGCGTGTGTGAACAGAATATCTCAAGAACAGAACATTGTACGAACTTGAAACTTAAAACTTTAGTTACATACCACCGCCGGACCCGACACGAACATTTTCATCAAAATTGGTCAACCGGAATTAGTAGTTTATTCGTGTAATTTTTCACTTTGTTGTGATTTTCTCAAAAACTGGTCCTACAATTTTTTTAAAAATCGCCTGGTTTGTTACATTTTTTATGCTCTACAAGATAGAATAGGCGCCATGTTTGCTGAAATTCTTGTTAAGGCTGTTTTCACGTAAGAAAGTTGTTTTTCTAAGATTACGGCTTTAATATGCATTTTAGCACAAAAATTTATGTAATAAAAATGTAGAGAATTTAAAATCCTACAACTTTTATTTCAAACATTTTTTTGTATAACGCCTAGTTTAGCGGTAATTAACAATTTTCTGTTTTTTTTCTCATGAAAACGTGTGAAAAATCTATTTTTTTAAGATTTCGGCCTTAGTATGCGTTTTACGACAAAAGTGTATATAATCAAATTTATAGGAAATTAAAAGATCTACAGCTTTAATTTAGAGCATTTCTCTCTACAGATCCTAGTTAAGCGTGAAAGAGTGATTTTCCGTATTTTTAAGGCAAACAGATCGATTTTCATTTTGCGTCTTTTATAATTATACATATATATATGATTAAAATGAGGTTATGTTTATTGAGGAGTTTTTTGTTTATTTCTAATGTTTTATTAGTAATGTTAGGTTTATTGTTAATTATTTGCATTGGCAAGAGAAAGTTGTGTGAGTGTTTCACACCAGATTTTTTTCATTATTTTTACATGTACAATGAGCTCCCAAAGTTTCTGTATATCTTTGTGAATCACCCTGTCTAAATATAAAATGATGATGATGATTTAACACGTTGACTGCTATGTGACCCAAATATATATCACACTTGTCTTTAAAAATGGGCCATGTATATCAAAAATGAGTCACAGTACATAACTAATTTTTAAGTCGTGTGTTACTAATGTGGTTTCTAAAACTATGGCTTCAAAGAGTGACATTGTGCACTTAGCTTGTTCAAATAGTTAGCCTTTTTCAAATAATAGGATATTGCGTATACAGGTAGTTAACCTGTTTTCCTGTAATAGAATGCTGCTATTATTAATTTTTTTTTTTTTGCTTATTTTGGTTAATTGAAATAGTCTAGAGTACTGTGCAACTAAACCCAGTTGTCTATTACATTTTTTGTTGAACCACAAAAATGGGTCACATGGCTCTTAAATGTAAAATCATTCCAGTTGGCCATGTTGCCCAAAAGTGTGTCATAAATTTATTTAACAATAATTAGTATTTGTTTATTAAATAAAATACGTACGTAAAATAACAAGAAAAATGAATAAATTGTGAAAAAAATAAAAAAGTACGATGGCCCCGCTGTAAGTATCACAAAATTTAGTGTGGCAGTCAACATGTTAACCCTTTATAGGTCTTTGGTAAGTATACTTACCACTGGCAATAAGGTCAATTTAATTTTTTTAAAGAATAAGCTATGCAGTTGAACCCTATTGGCATTTTATGGCTTTATAGGTGTTCCCTTTTTAAGTAGGCTATCCACATTTTGAAATTAGTGCGCAGCAACCATTTCCTCCATCAGTTTCACGAATGTGGTATGGGTTCATACCAGTGTACACAACCTTGTTGTTTTGTTGTTACTTTTGTACAGTGCTAAGAAAATTCAAGTTTTTTTTATAGAAAAGCAAGCATTCGCATTAATATAAAATTAAGATAAAATATTCTACAAATTTTTCTTTTATATACAGGGTGATTCATGAAGTTCTCCCCCTACTTCTACAGCACATTGTACTAGTAAAAATAATGAAAAAATGTTATATAAACATAGGTCCGAAAACGCTTCGTTAGCGAGTTACAGCTAGCGAAAGTTTCGCCTGGATTTCAGTTCACCAGGTGAAATGAGGTCTTCCTGGAATTGTGGTAAGGTAGATTAAGGGGCGAATTCAATCATTTCTTATGGTTTTTGATCTGATAAATTGAATAAAACAGGTCCCAGAACTGTAAGTTAAATAGTTTTTGAGAAAACCAGTGTCAAATGCAAAAAATGGAGTGAAAATCACATTTTTTCATCTTTGGGCAAGAATAACTTTGTTATTTCACCAAGAAACAGTTAAAATTTTTCAATAAAAAATGTAGAAAATTTTATTCTGAACAAACCGGTGTAAATAAAGTACACAGAAAGCGAATAGTTTTTGAGAAAACCAGTGTCAAATGCAAAAAAATGGAGTGAAAAAAACACATTTTTTCATTTTAGTTTTTCCGGTTAATTTTACTTTGTACTCTTATGAATAAAAACTCATTTAATCAAACATCTATTCGCTTTCTGTGTACTTAATTTACACCGGTTTGTTCAGAATAAAATTTTCTACATGTTTTATTGAAAAATTTTAACTGTTTCTTGGTGAAATAACAAAGTTATTCTTGCGCAAAGATGAAAAAATGCGTTTTTCACTCCATTTTTTGCATTTGACACTGGTTTTCTTAAAAACTATTTAACTTACAGTTCTGGGACCTGTTTTATTCAATTTATCAGATCAAAAACCATAAGAAATGATTGAATTCGCCCCTTAATCTACCTTACCAGAATTCCAGGAAGACCTCATTTCACCTGGAGAGCTGAAATCCAGGCGAAACTTTCGCTAGCTGTAACTCGCTAACGAAGCGTTTTCGGACCTATGTTTATATAACATTTTTTCATTATTTTTACTAGTACAATGTGCTGTAGAAGTGGGGGGAGAACTTCATGAATCACCCTGTATAGGACTACAAGTTGTTTTAATAAGCATTCTTACCACTAAACATTATGTGATTCCCATTTCAATAAACGTTCCTTGGTAAGTATACTTACCGGGGCTTAACATCAACAAAAAAAAGAAATATCTTACTGTTCTGGCACTAGAAATTCATTACTGAAGTCCCTAGAAAACAAAATTTAACATTTTACAACATATTTAATTTTCCCCGTAGTAATGTCCTGTTGTTGTTTAGGTCATCAGCCGAAAGGCTGGTTTGAACCTCTAAGTAAAACGAGGAGTGAGGTGGTTTACAATTGCCTTCCTCACTGAATAGAAAAGTACGCTTATCAGCATGCCGGGCCCTCTGAAAAGAACGTTTTTTTTCTAGTCTGCAAATGACATCTTCACTTCATTCACCACAGGGTCTGGCTGTATAATGAAATCCATTACTTTCAGAGGAGATAACTCTTGATTAGTGTCTTTTGCATCTCTACCTCTTCTGTTGTTAAATGATCCAGTCATTTAATTGGCTGACCATGTGATAAGGAACAGAACTATTTATTTTAGCCCAGCAACGAACAGATTGAGAGTAAATAATTTGACACTCCACCTTTTTTTTTTTTACTTGCATCCAGGAGAGGAAGGGAGCACAGGACATGTCAGATAAAACTGATAAACTGAAAGTTTATCACTAATGATAAATTCATCACTTACCACCAGAAGTCGTTTTTGCTACTGCTTACTTCAGTAGGCTTGTCGTGAACCCCATTGAATCAAATATCACACAAAATTAAAATAAAAACAAATCAAACACAATGATAAATTCATCACTTGCCAATAATTTTTTCCTGCTACTGCTTAACTCAGTAGGCTTGTCATGAACCCCTTTGTATCAAATAGTACACAATATTTGTTTAATTACAAGTTAAATACTTTTCAACCAAAAACTATTTAGAAAGGAATTCGTGCACGCTATGAAAATATGTTTCATCAATCAAATACTGTTTTAGCTTTTTTTTAAAATGACTTAAATTGTCACAACTTTTTAAACCTTGTGGCAATTTATTGATGTATTTTCTACCTGCGTAAGTTGGTTTTTGTTCAAACAATTTAGTGTTGTGATTAGCAACATAATAATCGATTCTGTTTCTTGTGTAGTGGTTAACCTGTCTGTTATGGGCAGAGTAATGTTCTACCGGGTGATTTTTTAGTCCTGTTACCCAATTGTTAATGTCTGGTAATATTTTTCTAAGAAAGGGATATTTTGTTTTGTGACACAAAGTTGGTAGCCCTACTCAACCGGTATAGATACGACAGTTTGAGTTGATTCTCCTTGAGTTGCGTAAAATTTTGTGCTGTTTCCAGTTGTGTTACGAACAGAATGTCTTTTACCCTAGAACAACGGGTTTTCATTCTTGAACAATATTTTGCTACAAAATCGTATGCGAGTGTAAAAGAATCATTTCAAATTAAATTTTTTGGTGTTCCTCCACTCTATTCTAGTCAATTTTTAGGCTAACTAACTGATTTTTAGAGGCAGGTATTGTTTGCAGCAGAAAACACAGTGGTCGACCAACTCTCTTGACAGATGACGTTAAGAGAATGTGAAAACAAGATTGCTCAATTCTCCATGGAAAAGTTTACAAAAACTTTCCTCGCATGTTGATTTGTCATGTTCGAGTGCTCAGAAAGCTGCTAAAAAATTGAAATTGTATCCGTATCACATACGATTATTTCTAGAGCTTCAGCCTCCAGATTTAAACAAGAGATTGTTTTAGGATAAAAGACATTCTGTTCGTGGCACGACCGGAAATGGCACAAAATTTTACACAGCTCAAGGAGAATCAACTCACTTTGCCATATCCATACTGGTTGAGTAGGGCTACCAACTTAGTGTCACAAAACAAAATATATTTTTTTTTAGAAAAATATTACCAGACATTAACAAATGGGTAACAGGACTAAAAAATCACTCTGTATAAAGGGTTAAAATACCGTATTTTTCGGACGATAAGACGCATCGGACGATAATACGCACCCTTGTTTTTCAAGGCATAAATTATCTAAAAATTATTTTGACTGATTTAAATTAGTTTTTTAATACAGGTAAATGTGATTTATTTATTTGAAAAACAGCAAGTACAGAAGATACAATATAGGCTATATAATTATTTTATAGACATAAATTTACAAAAAAAAAACATGGATATAGAAACTGTAAGTACGTAAATTACTACTATCGGTTTCATAATCATAGACACCCGAGTTTGAACCCTTGCATCTCCATAACTTTGAGTCGGATTTCAACATACTTTACATCAAAATTTACTTCATTTTATTCTGCGCTGACCTATAATAGTCCAATAATTTTAATATTGTTTAAAAGTTGCAATATCGAGGTTGGAAGACAAAAAGACCCGGTTTTTTTGATACCGCAACAAAGTTCATGCGTTTAGAGGCGTGTAACTCGATAAATATTTGACCGAAAAAGTTTGAAATTTTAACACAACATAGGCAATTATATTCTTACAGTGTGTACGAAATTTCAAATTCATACGTTATTTAAATTTTGATTTATTAACAATATTCTGAACCGTTGCTATCTCGGTAACCGTACGATCGTTCAGCTCGGGCAAACTATCATTTTATTCAGCGTAAAAACCTTTGTATAGATATGTTTACATGAAATATCGATTGGCCAATGTTGTGGTAGAATTTTTAAAATTTTGAAAAATAGATTGGTAATGCGGGGGGTGGGTGTTACTATCCATGTTGCTAGTTTGTGTACGTGACATCCTGTCGGGCTGTCTACCTGAACTGACAGACTGCATTGTCAATTCAGGTAGATAATCAGATTCAGGCGTCTAATAGTAATAGTCTAATAGTAATTGATAATCCAATTTTTCAATTGTGCTTCAAGTTGAGGCCATTTGACAGCATGAGTTCGAAATTTACTGGTATGTTTCTTATTATCTGCCTTGAGTAATAAATCTTGTTTCCGCCATTCCCGAATAATTTTTTCTGTTGGGGGAGGTAAAAAATGGCTTTCTACTGCCCGAATGCCATTATCTTTTGCATATTGAACCACTTTTAATTTAAAAGCGAAAGAGTACGAAACATTCTTCACATTTTAAAATGCTATGATATTTTCCGTAATTAATATCGATACAGAAGCTACTGTGTATGCTTAGAATCTTCAAGATGATACAGTTTAAAAACTACGGTACATCCTATATCATTGTATGTTATGTTTTGAAACCCCTAGTTATTGAACGTGTTTAAGTAGAGTAGGGTAGTATTAAATATTATTATAGAAAGCATCTACCCTGAAATATAGCTAGCGTTCGGACCATAAGACGCATGGTAATTTTTAGGTCATTTTCCTGCGGAAAAAAGTGCGTCTTATCGTCCGGAAAATACGGTAAGTGAATTGTGTGTCGATGATTGATGACAGTTTGTAATTTTGAAATTGTTTCAGGATACCACGCCGGTGGTAATTATGGCGGTTCATACTCTAATAACAATTCAAATAGGACAGTGAATGATTGGTGGGAACGTTCATCATAAACAAATCGTGTACCTTAAGAAGACCAAGTCACGGGGGATCGGATCGTGTCGGCCAGTTAAATTCCTTCATCGAACAAAGTTGGCCGATCTCGATAAAACGTCACACATTGATTGAATAAGAAGATAAAAAAAGAAAAGAATCCAGCACACCAAACTACAAATAAATAATAATTATTGAAAAAAAAATATTTACTTTTTTTGTTCTCGTAGGCATGAGGCAAATAATTATTATAATAATTACGATATAATATTTAATATTAATTTCAGTGGAAATAATTAATAAAGTATAAGTGGAAATCTTAAAAAAGAAACATTTTTCTCTTGGTATATACAATACTATATAAATATATATATATTATACATACATTATAATTATACAATTCTTTGTATCATTCATTAATCAAATATTTATCCAACTTCTTTGTATTCTGATTTTAAAAAATTTTCTTCACCTCTTTGTTGTTTTTAATTTTAATTATATTGTGTTGTACAAATATTTAAGTATGGTGATTTAACAGTAAACAAGAAAATACGAAAATCATGTTACTTTGCATATTCTAATCTGTATGTCGAAATGAAATCGGTATTTCGATATGCAATAAGTGATTGTGGATTTAAGTTTATTTTCTCTTTGTCAAAATGTTCTTCTTTTTTTTTACTTTTTAAACGCGTCTTATTGTAGAAATAAAGATAAAAAAACAAACTATACTGAATAACTTTGTATTCTTTTATAGTTACAATTTATTCTTTTATTTATTTATTATTATTTATTTATTAGATCTCAGTTCTTTTTTTTATTTTATTTTTTATTTTTTTATTATTAAATAGTATATATATTTAAAAATTACATAAAAGTTCTAATTAATCTCTTGTATTATTCTTTATTTCGATTTATTTTTATTGTGGTTTTCTTTTACAAATTTATACAGAGCTTTTTAATTTTTTTTTTTGGAATTGTTTATAATAGTCCGTTTTTGAATATTATATTTTCAGGTGCATCGGTTTGTAAATATTTTTGAATTTTTAAAAAATTTGAGTTAACAGTCGTCAGTGTTATTGTTCGCTAATATTTTAGTATTGTTTTTTTGTCATCTGTCTTGACTGGTTCAATGCAGTTCTCCAAGCTACTGGAACACCCTACATCTTTTGTAATCTGCTTCATTTTGATGTTGAACATAAATGATGAGATTCGATGGTTTTGAATGCCTCAAAGTGACTCATTATAGGCTTATTTCATCCTGTTCAGTTTCAGAGATTTTCACATTGTTATTGCACTCCATTTCTATGATGTTTTTGGTTAAATCTTCGTTTACCCACTTGGTGACTTGATCATCATTAATTTCTTCATATCCAGGCAAATTTTTTTACAAGCCTTGCAGTCTGAGTCTTGTTCAAGGCCAGCACAAACAACTGTCGTTGCTTTTCTATCCCTAACTATTTCACTAACCAAAATTGAAAATTGGTGATGTATGTGGATAAGGTAGGATCCAGATGTGACAGGTGTGCTGGACTGCTTTTTAACTTTCATGATTGTATTCTGGGCGAAATTATAAAATAGCGTAATTTTACATGTGCAATTTCTTCTACACTTGCACCGTTTGCAGACATCTGTGTATCTAGGTGAGTAAATTCTTCCATTATTAATTGCCTAGCCACATTTCTTATAAACATATACTTTTTTTAAAACTTATTAAATTTTTTTCTGAAAATAAAAAATGTATTTGGAAAGTTCGAGCGTTATTTTTTCAACCCCTGATTGGTTATAAAAATAAAACTAATGATTATAATAAAATAAATTTATTATGAAAAGTTGGATACATTATTGGTTATCATATCGGTGTACAAGTTTTTTAATAACCTCTTGTAATGTTGACGCTAGTGACTTGAAATCTTCACAGTGTCTTGGAGCTCGTCGTCTGTTCGGAAGCTTTGAAACCATCACAAGTTTCGCAGTAACCTTCTGGATTGATTGTGGTTGTGTAGAGGAATGCTCATCCTCACAGTGCTGCAGTCACGAAACTCCTATTTGACAAGATTCAATGGGACATTTTTGATGATCCGGTGTTTAGCTCTGAGTGACTTTACCTGTTCCCTGAACTGAAGAAGTTGTAGGAGGACAAGAGCTCCAAGACACTGTGAAGACCCATTTCAAGTTACTGGTGGGAATGTTTTATGAAGAGAATATTGGAAAGCTTGTACACCGGTATGATAAATGCCTCAATTTAAATGGTGATTATGTTGAAAAGTAACCAACGATGTATGTATACTGTTCACCAATTACAATGGCATGTAGGAAGAGTAGCGAGACAGAAAGAGAATGTGTTGCGTCTGCCATTCCCCTCAACTCTTTTCAATCAGTGCACGGTGTTCAAGCGCAATAGTGACAATACGCGATACGGTAGGGCACTCAGCCGGCCAGTTTTGTTCACTACACTCTAACA
Source organism: Catonia carolina (assembly GCA_035578175.1). Classification (NCBI taxonomy): domain Eukaryota; kingdom Metazoa; phylum Arthropoda; class Insecta; order Hemiptera; family Achilidae; genus Catonia; species Catonia carolina. The sequence continues at coordinate 2,330,297 of JAQMRL010000024.1, read as the reverse complement.
AGCTCATTTTTCATCAAAAAATTCTAAAAAAATTACTTTTGCTTTCTATGAATCTTAATTTATTACGCTATAAATGTTATTATTATACTCTGATATTTAGATAAGATACGCTCGTACAAAGTTAGACGTTTAAATCTCATCGTATTTTTTCCGTATCATGTAGGCTAATATAACTTCTTTTCTGGGGCGACATAATATATGTGTTTTATTATTTTGTTATAAAATATAAAATTTTGTCTGTAATTTGATATATGTTAAATCTTATGTTGTGCGGAAACAGAAATAATAAATGAGCTTGAAAAAATCACTCTTTGAAAGGACGTCAAAGATAGATCGTCGTGTCTGCACATATCAGAGTGCGTGTATTCCAAGAAGCTGAATCATTTTTTATAGTTGTGAACTTTATACCAAACATATGTCAATTTTGAAAAATCAACTATGCACGCACAATATCAGTTGTATGAAATTTTAACAAAAAGAACGGCATATAACACAAAGAGGGTATGACGTCCCTCTCTTTTGGGCCTGTCAAAACGTATGGTAGGTACATCATTTAAAAAAAAAGTTATTGCCTATTACCCCAAATTGAATCGCAGATATTTTTCCCCGTATTTTGTGCGCGCGCAACTAATTTCGACGGTGTGTGGCTTTTGACAGTGACACCAATGTCAAAACAATAATCGCATGAACAGAACACAACGAGTAGCGAGTACTACTTTAGAGGCAGCTTGTATTAGGCTATGACGCTATGGTGGGGAAGCTACTTACTGCGCATGTGCGGCCCGCACGCCACCGTAGTTGGTTATAGTTATAACGTTACATTATTTGTATTAGTTTTATTTTTATAACCAATTAGAGTTTGAAAAAAAATAACCCACATCTGTACAATATCTTGTGTTGGGTTGGAACGTATTATTCGATTTTACATCTTCTGTTGATTTAAAATTGTCTGCATGGTTTCGTATGATATAAAGTAACGACTTACTTAGCAAAATGAAATTGTTGTATAAATTCAGTCGAAACCTGTTTTTAAATTGCTCTGTGTTAGAAATTGAATCCAATGATCTATGGTGTTTGTTAAAACAAACTATTTAATAATAATTATTTTATTCTCTGGGTTTTCCCTTTCTTTTTACAATGTTTTTCCTTGTTCGTTATTATTGAATAATAGTAATATGAAATAAATAATTTTGTTAATCTGACAAACTAGGTTTATCGTTTGTGTTATTTTTATTAACATTCTTTGAGTACAAAGATTAGAAACGGTATGTATTTTATATTGTTTATTTATTTCATTACATTTGTATCATTAATGTTATTAGGTTTTCTCTGTAATCGTGGAATTTTCTTTAATTTCCTTTTGTTTCTTGTTGTTTTTTTTTTGTTAGGTCAGGGTAGCTATGAATTATTTGTGAATGATTGATTAGCTTTGTTTATTCTTGTTTTCACTCTGAAATATTTTATAAATGAATTAACATTTTTAAATTTCTTTTCGTGGAAGTATGTCGTAATATATGCTATTGTAATTGTTTATGTATTACCTAAGTAAATTATTATGATAAATTTCCAAATTATTATAAAATAAGCTGTTGATTATATGTTTTGAAAAATCATTAGAGCCTTTTTCAAAAAGAGTATTGTGGTTGGTTTTTTATTACTACTGTTCCTCATCAGATATATATGAGGTGTGATCAAAAAGTAAGGTGACTTTTCATTTTTATAAAAAAATATTCATTTATTCATCCAAAATTATGTTATCCCCTTCAAAATAATCCCTCTATGATACTATGCACTTGTGCCAGCGCTTTTTCCAGTCAAAATATTTCTGAACTGCACTTTTGGGTATTGCCTTGAGCTCCTCAATTGTCGCAAATCTTTGTCCTTTCATAGGCCTTTTTAATTTTGGGAAGAGGAAAAAGTTGCAGGGGGCCAAGTCTGGTGAATACGGTGGCTGAGGCATGATGATAGTATTGTTTTTGGCCAAAAAACTACTCACTAGTAATGACGTGTGCGCAGGTGCATTATCATGGGGCAGAATCCATGAATTTTCTTTCCACACTTCTGGACGGTTTTTTCTTATTGATTCACGCAAACGCCACATAACCTCAAGGTAATACTCCTTTTTTACCGTATGACCTTGTTGTAGGAATTCTTGATGCACAACGCCATGGTAATCAAAGAAAACTGTGAGCAAAACCTTCACGTTCGAACGAACTTAGCGTGCTTTTTTCGGTCTTGGCTCTCCTGGGCTCTTCCACTGGGATGATTGGGCTTTGGTTTAGACGTCATAACCATAGACCCATGTTTCATTACCAGTTATAACCATTTTGAGCAGATCAGGATCATCATTGACGTCGTTCAACATATCTTGGGTGATGTTCATGCGACGCTGCTTCTGATTAATATTAAGCAGTTTTAGAACGAATTTCGCTGACACACGTGTCATACCCAAAACATCCGTTAACATATGTCAAACGATATGTTAAGATCTTCAGCTATTTCTCTAATTGTGATTCGACAATTTTTCAACACAATTTTTTTCACTTCCTGAATATTTTCGTCGGTTTTTGACGTGCTGGGGCGTCCAGAGCGAGGTTCATCGTTAACATTTTCTCGGCCCTCTTGGAATAACTTATACCATTTATAAACCTTTTTTTTGCTCAAAGTTGACTCACCGTACGCCACTGTCAACATTTCAAGAGTTTTTGAACACTTAATACCATTTTTTACACTCTGCTCCATTATTTTCAACAGCAAAAAATCGCCGAGCACGCAAACACGAGTCTAACCTTTATGCCTCTCACATAAAAACAACATGTGCTATATAGTCAAAACTTTGAACATATGATCGTGACGAGTATACCAACACAACAACAAAAAAATTTGAAATTAGAGTGTACAGAGCATGTAAAATTCAAAAAGTCACCTTACTTTTTGATCACACCTCGTGTATATATATATATATATATATATATATATATAGTTATACTCGCATGCCAATTCTGACTCATGTATATTTTTAATACAATTTTGACTCGGCTCGGGGAGTCAAGATTGGTGCGTGGATGCAGAAACGTCCGCCAAAGATGAAGGAGTCAGAATTGTAGCATGTACGTACAACCGTCCGCCAGTTTTGGCGCGTATTTCCAGTGATACTCGCTGTGGAAGGGGCTAGTGTGTCTCTCGTGTACTTTTCTGTTTTCACCACTTGTAGTAGTTACTCGATTTTGATATTGCATTGGTGCTAAGTGCAGTGTGCAATATAGGGTTTGTGTGCTTTGATCCTTATAGGCTTCAACTACGATTTTATTATTTATATGTGATATTAATTAATTATTAATTTTTTTAACATTACAAAAATGTTATTTTGTGATAATTGTGGAAGTAAAGAATTCAACAGTCGTACTTCATTTTTATTGCACATGTCCGAGTGTAAAGGTGCCATACTAAGTGAGACCACGAGGATACAGGAAGACAAGAGAATTTCGGTGAGTAAACTTTATAACATACTCATAATTAGACTTATGAAATTATATAGTGAAATTTAAGATAATACCAAACCGTATTTTTAATCTAGTAAATGCATTTGTTTCTGATTCCGTTTTTGGTCAAAGAGGAACATAGAGCCGGTGGAAATAAATTAAAATTTTATCACACTGAATAGAAATTTTTTTTTCGCTATTTACTTCATAAATTACTCGGTTGTTGTGAGTAGTGATATCAGTTTATATTTTTACAATAGGCTATATTATTTTAATAATAATCCGTAGGCTAAGTTACTAGAATCTTGATGAAATTACAGTCAAATTTCTAATAGATTTTAAATTCGCGTTAACCATTATTGATTCCCAGTTGACTTTGCTAATAATTTAGGATTTTAATTCCTGGTAGACATTCAATTCTATAAGTAGTTGTAACTTTTTTACATACCCTATTTTTATTGTTAAAATTAAAAAATTAAAATTTAATTAATAAATTAAAATAATAAAAAGTTTTGTTGTTAAAACTGTTCGCAAAATAATTATACCTTGTTAAACAATATATAGGTCTACTAATATTATTGAATAGAATTAAAAATAAAAATTTATTTTGATTTCAATAACTCCGTCGTGTTTTGCTGTTAACATTTTCCGCTTGAAACCCATATTGGAAGTCACATTCCAACTGAATTTTTAATTGCTGCCATCCTTTATCTTTCAATAAATTGTACCTACTGTGTGGGCATTTGTTAATATAGGTATCTATACCGTATTATATTAATAAAAATCCGGGTGTCCATGTGTTATTTAATTTTCGGTTGCCATTATTATTCCAGGTTAATAATATATTCCTTCGCTGTAAAGCTGTTTATTAATTGTTGTAAATAGTATTTATGAGTAACAAATGGCATTTTTAAAATTAAATTAAATATTAAACTGTGATTATATAATTTTTTAAATTACTGAGTGTTTTTATATTTGCTTATTGGGTTTGTTTCGTTTTTTTTTAAAGGATAATCAGTTGAGTGATGATACCGAAGATGGCACTGAACGGATACTGTCACAATATTCTCCTATTGATGTGAATAGAACAGGTGAGAACTGTCACTATATAATATATAAGCTTAAAACCTCTATTATGACCTCTAAAATGGCCAATATTAATTTCTTTGTTATTAAAATTTAATAAACAAACAAAAAATAGACATTATGGAACTGTAAAAATGTCTTTTGGTCATAAAAGCTCATATTCGTATTACTATTCTAAGCTTTTATAAAAAAACCTGTGCGATAAGATAAGGTAATTGTTACTATGTCCCAACATGAAATATTCTTTCATCCACCTCTCTCATGTAGGTCTACAAATCTAGTCAGTTGTTTTCATAGAATAGGGTTTTCAAAAAGCCTACTTTTTATTGTTTTAGCGCAAAACAATTTTCAAATATTTCTAACATTTATAAAAAAGTAGGTATGCTTTTTACGTGCATAACATATTTTTACTTTCTCTTGCCTATATGAATATATAGGAAGGAAAGTATTGTTTTCATGTCGATTTTTCGAAATCGAGTTTTCACCGGATCTACATCTTTTCAGACCCCCTGAACCCAAAAAACATGTTTTTAGCGATTGATCTGTGTGTGTACGTGTGTGTGTGTGTGTGAGAGAGAGAGAGAGATAGATAGAGAGGTGTGTGTGAACAAGATATCTCAAGAACGGAACATCGTACAAAGTTGAAACTTGAAACTTTAGTTAGGTAGTACTAGAGGACGCGACACGAACATTTTCATCAAAATCGGTCAACCGGAAGTAGTAGTTTATTCGAGTCATTTTTCACTTTTTTGCGATTTTCTCAAAAACGGCTCCTACGATTTTTTTCAAAATCGCCTTGTTTACTACATTTTTATGCTCTAGAAGATAGGCCAGGCGCCATGTCTGCTGAAATTCTTAAGGAGGCTGTTTCATAGAATTTTTGTTTCTTAAGATTGCGGCCTTAATACGCATTGTAGCGCAAAAGTGTATATAATAAAAGTTGTAGACAATTAAAAAAACCTACAACTTTTATTCCAAACATTTTTTTGTATAACGCTTCGTTTAGCAGTAATTAGTGATTTTCTGGTTTTTTTTTCATGAAATCTGTAAAAAATTGATTTTTTAAGATTTCGGCCGTATTATGAATTTTACGAAAAAAGTGAATAAACCAAATTTATAGAAAAATTAAAGATCTACAACTTTTATTTCAAGAAATTTTCTCTACAGAGCACAGTTTAGCGTGAAAAAGTGATTTTCCGTATTGTTAAGCCAAACTAAGGTTGATTTTCATTTTGCATCATTAACTCATGATTAAAATTAGGTTATGTTTTTGTGTTTATTTCTAATGTTTTATTACTAATGTCAGGTTATATTTTTCATTATTTGCATTGGCAAGAGAAAGTCGTTAGTTTTTCACACCAGATTTTTTTAACATTTAGTTATGTATAGGATTGTTGTAAGAGTTATCAAGCAGATAATGCTTGAAAACTGATTGAAATTAATTATTTGTAAACGCTGTTAACAGACAAGCACAGTTTTCTGTTTACCTGCCAAAATGATAATTTTTTGAACCATTTGTCTAGAATTCTAGGGTCTTTTTTGTTATCCCCAGAATATGTATGTAATCTCACAGTATTTTTAACGATAAAAACGGGAAAAATTATTATTATTATTATTATTAAAAAATCCTACACCAATACTGTTCAAGTGAAGGTTAGATATAGGTAGGGTAAATAGATTGCTTTTTCTCAATATTGTTACTGTATGTTGTAATAATGAAATATAAACTCATTGAGTACATGCCAACATTAAATAAATTTAACATCAAGTTAAATATTATTTACACCTTGACTGCCATATGACCCACTGACGAGTCACACGAACATTTCCACTCAGGCCACACGATATTCTGTTGCACTTGGCACCAGGCCACAGAAAATTTTTCCGATATAATTTATGATTTATATATTTTTGTACCAAGAATATTTAGTGATTGATACAAAAAAGAAAAATACAAATAAATTATAAATAAACCTTGTGACGATTTTGTGTCATGTGCCCTGATCGTACATTTAACAAAACACAGAGCCACATGACACAATTATGAGTCTCGGTGAATAGTCTTATGAAAGGTAATACAAAAATTGAAGCTACTGAATTTCTTTATTATATTAAATAACAAAAAAGTTACTTTCTTGAGGTTAAGATGATTGTTCAAACCTAATTAAATATACTTGCTATAAATAAACTTGATACTACTACTACTACTACTACTATTATTATTATTATTATTATTATTATTATTACTTGACTAATTAAAATATTAATTACTAGAAAAATTAACATAGTTCACATACTACAAAGTACATATAAACAAACGTAAATGTGCGTATGTCACCTCAATGAAATAAAACAGGCTATAATATGTTCTTAACCCAATTAGTTGAGTTGGGAAAACAAAATAGTGGTCTAGTTGGATCTAGCTGTTCGATGTAGGCCTATATTTGATAGTTTTAGCGCTACATGTAAATTTTGAAAACTGTAGTTACTGTTTACTTTTTTCATATTGGGGGTTTAGTAACGGTTTTTTCAGAGGAAGATTTTGAATTTTTTATTGTTTGATACTCTGATAACATGCCTCCAGTTTATAATTGGGGCTTAAAGAAATCCTATTGGTTTTAAGTGCAATAGCCTAAACATGTCAGTAAGTTAATTTACCTGACAGCTGGAAAATCAATTTATGCTATATCAAACATGTACTTTTCAAATTACCATTGTTCTACAATATTCAATTTTACAGATTTTTAGTTAGTCTGTGGTATTTTTACATAATCTGGTTTAAGGAAATTAAACTACGTCTGGGACCTGTTTTTGTGACAGCAAATGTTTTAGGCCTGTTAGGATAGACGCTGTTTCTATGTCCATAAAAACATAAGAATGAAAAATGAAGTAGTCCTATTAAATATTTAGGTACAGTTTTACTGCTGCTGTTTTGATGTACGAAAATGAGGGTAGTTCTAAGTTTGTGAACAGAGTAAAAAGTCATTCAAATTTAAGTCGGAAAATTAACTGAATTCAACTTACATACTTTAAATTCCAACCTCCTAATTGTGTAAAATTAACTATTTAATTTAACTGTTTCTATAAACACTTATGTTATCTCTCTCGTCATGGTTGCAATTAATGATATTGGGAAAATCCTTATTCAGTTTTAAATTTACAGTATCTATCTGTAAGTTTTCTGTGGTAGGCCTATTTGATAAAAAATTTGGAATTATTTTAACCGGGTAATTCTGTGAAATGTCTTTTTGGGCTCATGATTGTTGTTTTCTATAAAACTCATTAATAACCAAATTTATTTTCTTTGTTAAGTTAAAAAAATTAATTTTATTTATAGCCTAGTTTATAGATATATTATGTTTGAATATTTCATTTTGCTTGGTTTTTGTTTTTAATATTTTCTTTTTGAGTTTTTGACGATTTTGTTATGTCTAATGTTGACATCTGACAACAATGGGTAGTGCACGTTTTATAATCATACGTAGACTAATACCGACAGTGGTGGTGAAGGAGTACGTTTATAAACTATGAATGTTTACAGTTTCTTGGCTGTACAATAATGCCTATTACACCAGCCGCCAAAGTACTCCGTAAAGACTGTGTAATAAACCAATAGAGATAGATAGATAGATAGATAGAGAGAGAGAGAGAGAGAGAGAGCGAGAGAGAGAGAGAGAGAGAGAGAGAGAGCGAGCGAGGCCGAGGTTAACAAGTCTCTTACTAACGCTTCTCTCTCAACACGACCGTCTAAATCCATAAGTTAAAAATCTTAATAATAACAGGAAACATGTTCGGTTCAATTTTTCAAAACACTAATGTTTTGAAACCAACCCTAATTTCATTTATTTTAGTAGGTTGTCAGATAAAATTAAAAGTGTTTATTAACTTAATTTAACATTTTTTTATAAAGCATAAAAAACTTGAGAACAAAATACCATTTTCAATTTGAATACAAAAACACGCTTTGGCATGGCCTAAGTCGTCTGCCGAATTTCTTAACTTAAAAACTTAATTTTCAGTTTATTTATTTTCTACTAGTTCATTAATAAGATGTCCTTCTCTTGCTTCTTTTATAATCCTCAATAATTTCTTAATTTAAAAAATCTGGTGTGAAACCCTCACACGACTTTCTCCGGCCAATGTAGATAATGTACAATATAACCTATGTTTAATCATGAGTAACCAATATAAACTGAAAACCATAACTTAATTTTAATCTTGAGTGAATGACGTAAAATGAAAATAAACCTCTATTCGACTTAAAAATATGGAAAATCAGTATTGCCTCTAAACTAGGTTCTGTAGAGAAAAATGCTTTACATAAAAGTTATCGGTTTTTTTGGTTTCTATAACTTTTATTATTACACTTTTTGTCGTAAAATGCATACTAAGGCCGAAATCTTAAAAAATCCCATATTTACCGATTTTGATAGAAAAAACAAAATCACTATTTTTTTTAACAAAAACACTAAACTAGGTTTTTAAAAATGTTCTACAACTTTGATTATAAACACTTTTGCCCTGAAATGCATATTAAGGATTATCTTAAAAAACAATTTTTTCTACGAGAGCACAGGCCCCCCAAAAATTTCAGCAGACATGGCGCTACCCTATCATGTAGAGCATAAAAAAATATAGTAAATGAGGCAATTCTCCAAAAAATCGTAGGAGCCGTTTTTGAGAAAATCGCAAAATAGGGAAAAATCACATGAATAAACTAGTACTTTCGGTAGACCGATTTTGATGAAAATGTTCATATCGGGTCATCTAGTGGTACCTAACTTAAGTTACAAATTTCAACTTTGTACGGTATTCCGTTTTTGAGATAATGTTTCACACACACACACACACACACACACCAATCCCTAAAAAACATGTTTTTTGGGTTCAGGGCTTGAAAACTTGTATATCCGGTGAAAACTTGATTTCGAAAATCGATATGAAAACAGTACCTATTTTCCTCTCATGTATTCTTATAGGGCAAGAGAAAGTAAAGATTTATTATATAATGTAAATAATAGTACATTAACAAGATATAGGCCTACTTAATTTCTACTTGTCATATTGGGTCCAAATCGTAGTAAAAGTATTGACTTTTATACGTATTTGAATACTAGACAGCGGTTACCGGTGTACTTTGATGGTTGGGGTTCAATTAATCATACTCTATCAAGAATGGTTGACCTGAGTCTGTTCAAGATTACACTCCATTTACACATCATCCTCATGTCATTGAATCATGGGGTTACTTATTGTTCTTAAACTGAACAGATTGTACACACATTAGGGTAAATAAAATGAATGAAAATACAGTAAAATCCGGTTATAACGAGGTCTGTTGTAAAGAAAATCCAGTAATAACGTGTGTAAATAGAAAATTTGGTTGGTTTTATATGTTATTAACACATTGTAAAGTCTGATAAAACGAAAATGGAATCAGGTTGTAACGAACCAATCACCTTCCTTGAAATAATAATAATAATAGACAAATATATTCTCTGGGAAATGAGAAACAAACAGTTTTGCCGTTCGTAATTTTTGTTTAATTTCGGGAATCACCTCATCACGGATTTTTGGTATGTAGTAAAAATAATAAAGATTTTTTAAGTCGGATTAACATGTCCAGTCATTAGCGACTACTTTGTGTTTTTCTCTACATTGGCACGTTGGCGAGTTATAGGTAAATTGCAGTATTATCCTGATTGCCTCAGCCCAGACCTACCGGGAATCGAACCTGTTACCTTTTTTATAACTAGAACAGCAGACGACTAAACGGCGCTAACAGTTCGGCCGTGGAGGTGGTGTAAAAAATTTTTATTCATGATTTTTTACTTAAATTAAGTACATTTAGACTAATATTGGTTATTCCGGTAATTGGGTGGGCACGTAAGATAATACAGTAGAGTACTACATATGCGGCGTATAGACCCATTCTGTTATAACAAACAAATAATGCCGGTCCCTTGAAGTTCGTTATAACTGAATTTTACTGTATTATTGAATTTAATCCTAATGGATGTTCGAAAATGTTTCGTTATTAATTCATATTATGTAAAAATCGGCAATTCTTTATTCACATTTATTTATTTTTTGCATGCTTTAACATCAAGAGTGTATTTCAAATATACTGGTTAAATATTAAGTGATTACAATATGCTAATTACCTAATTAAATATGCAGCGTTGTGCCTCTACTTTCGTTTTCAGAATATAATTTTTACCACTACTAACCTAATGTCACTAAAATTATCACTATCACTATTATCTATGTCAATTATTATTGGTTCGAGTATCATCGCATCCCGAATTATTTCTTTTTTAAATCTTCTTCTTGGAGTTAATCTGCGTGTCACGCGTGATTTCCAGTCCTTACGGTTACAGTATTATTGCGGCGTTCAATACAACATGAACATCTTTTATCTTAAACGTGACATTTTTTCTGTTACTTTTTACTTTCTCTTGCCTATATGAATATATAGGAAGGAAAGTATTGTATTTATCATATGCTTTTCGAAATCGAGTTTTCACCGGATCTACACGTTTTCAGACCCCCTGAACCCAAAAAACATGTTTTCAGCGATTGGGGTGTGTGTGTGTATGTGTATGTGTGTGTGTGAACAAGATATATCAAGAACGGAACATCGTACGAAGTTGAAACTTGAAACTTAAGTTACGTACCTTTAGAGGACGCGACACGAACGTTTTCATCAAAATCGGTCAACCGGAAGTATTAGTTTATTCGTGTCATTTTACAATTTTTGCGATTTTCTTAAAAACGGCTCCTACGATTTTTTATACTCTACAAGATAGGCGCCATGTCTGCTGAAATTCTTGGGGAGGCTGTTCTCGTAGAATTTTTTTTTATCTTAAGAATGCGGCCTTAATAGGCATTTTAGGGCAAAAGTATATATAATAAAAGTTGTAGACAATTTAAAAATCTATAACTTTTATTTCAAACATTTTTTCTTAATTTAATAATAAAACATTTTTTTTTAATCATGGTTAATTCAAGAAATTTTATTTCCCTAATCGCATAATAATTTTACCTTACAATCTCCTATTTTTACGTCTATTTCTGCCAATTTAATTGTTTTTTTTATTTTCGCTACTTTTATAATTATTGCATTCCACTTCTTCAAGAAAGTTCCTACCAATATCGTTACTTAGAATAAGGTTCTCAGTTTTATTATTATTACTAGTTATATTATTTTTACAAAACCCTTTTTTACCGATGAACAGGAAAACTTATAACCCTGGCCCTATTTACCGCATTATTGAAATGTTTACTAATTAATTTTGCTAACTCCCTTTCTTGTAGCTTAGGTTCTAAATACTTTCCCTTATTTAATTTTGACATGAAATACACTGAAATTTTCGTATTTTTATAAAAGTTAAATCTCCCGAATTGTAATTCTTGTCTAAATTTACTTTGTACACTGTCCGACCAAAATTTCTTCCTGAACTTTTCAATGAATTCACTAAAACTAGTAATGTTAGGTCTCCAAAATAGCCACCACTCGAAAACTACCCAATCTTGTATTAGACTTTCATTTATTAAGTTTTTAATCGCTCTACAATTTTTTATATTATTACCTTCTACCACGTATTTCAATGTGTGTGCAAACTCCATTGGTTTTTTTGAAAAAAAAAACTAATCTTAATGCTCTGACCTACATTCTGGCTACCTACGTAACAAATTTATGGTACCATTTACAGTATACCTAACTTTATTATTAGTGTTAACAATTTTTGGTATATCTGTACAGCTTTTGTTGCTTACGTTATGTACCACTACACAGGACCCGACACAAACAATTTCATGAAATTCGGTCAATCGAAAGTAGTAGTTCATCCGTGCGATTTTTCATTTTTTGCGATTTTGTTAAAAACGTCTACGTTCTTTTTATAAATCGCCTCATTTACTAAATTTTTATGCTCTACAAGATAGGGTAAGCGCCAGTCTGCTGAAATTCTTGGGAACCTGTGCTTTCGTAGAAAAAAATGTTTTTTTTTTAAGGTTGCGACCATATGCATTTTAGGGCAAAAGCGTAAAATCAAAGTTTCAGATCATTTAAAGACCTACAACTTTCATTTCAAGCATTTTTTTAATTACGCTTAGTTTAGCGGCAAAATTAGTGATTTTGTTTTTTTTCTCATCGAAATCGATAAAACATGGGATTTTCTAAGATTGCAGCCTTAGTATGCATTTTACAACAAAAGTGTATACAATCAATGTTATAGGAAATTAAAAATTCTACAACTTTTATTTAAGCAATTTTTTACAGAGCCTAGTTTAGACGCAAATTACTGATTTTTTGTATTTTTAGGTTTTACAGAGGTTGATTTTTATTTTGCGTCATTCACTCATGTTTAAAATTAGGTTATATATTTTTTATTTTACATAGTTTACTCATGATTAAACAAAGGTTATATTGTTCATTATCTACATTGGCCGGAGAAAGTCGTGTGAGGGTTTCACACCAGGTTTTTGTATTCAGGGGGCCTGATTAAGTGTATATCCGATGGAAACTCAACGTAAAAAGTAATACTTTCTTTTCCTATGTGTAGGGCAAGAGAAAGTAAAAATTACCGTATTTAGACAAAAAAATTTTGTTTAATCTTTTCATGACTAAAAACGTTGATGATGGCCATTAATGGGTTAATTTTATTGTATGTAAGCTCACCTGCTTGTTACTTTTTGCGTTGTACATTTGTAAACATTAAAATAAATATATATCAATTACGATTTTTGATTAATCATTACAGGTACTTCGTCAACACCATCATCTCCGTTAACATCAGAACAAATGAAGTTGTCTAAAGAAGCTGAAACCGTATTATTTGATGACACGAATGAAGTAAATGAAGTAAGTAAACTGAATAAATGCTCTTAATTTGTTCAATACTAGTTGATTTTTAAAACTGAATTTTGTAAACTCTGTGTAAAAGTGTACTTTATACAGAGATTGCACAGATGTTAGGAAGTCATTATTGTAAAATACATGAACTGTTCAAATTCAAAATGCTCCTTTGATGAAATTTCTGCTGTATATTTTTCAATAAAGTGTTGATAAAATTACGTTATATTGCAGAGCAATATAATATAATTTAAGCTTGTAAAATTGTCATAATATTATGAAAATTGGACTTATTATGGCACTTACACATATTGAAATGTTTGCACAGATGATCCTGACTTGCTAATACTAACGGGCTAACGTACATTTCATTTTGTATAAATTTGTTAACCTGGGTTTTCCAAACATACGAGGGTTTCTAATAATTAAATGCTGGAAGCTCGGAGAAAAAGACCTTGCAACTTGATATTTTTAGATAAATGTATTATTATCTTTTCTTTGAAAGCTTTTCTTGTTCTGGGCATCAACAGCTAGAACGTTAGCACTTCTCCAAGTCTTAATAACAGCTTATGTAAAAAAGAACTGATTGTCCTAACTGAGGTAGGCACTGATTCAAATCTCGACTCACTGACACTGGCCCAAAATGCAAAGGGTAGATAACCCAGTCTGTTTAATGCCAATCAGCCAAAATGCAGAAAGGGAAGTGAACCACCCCCAACTAGGCAACTTCCGTTGCACTGTACAAAAAGGAAAATTCTCGAGGTGAATTGTTATTACATCACAGCCAGGAACAGTCAACGTTATTAATATCATTTTGATAAAAAATTATCAGAAATATTTTTTTTGCATAGCTAAGCATTAGGTTTTTTTTGGAATGAAGGGTCAAAGCTCTCCATACAAGTTTCTTTAATGCACGTAACATGATACTCTTGTCCTTCAAATTAGTGTGAAGTCTATAATCTCCATTTGGTTTCTAGGTCTGTGAAGAAAGTTACATTGACAAATATAAAACTTTTTTAAACAAAATGAAGTTAAAAATTGAAAAACTAAAAGTTGACAAGAAAACGGCGTTAAAACAAGGTAGGCATAACCAAGCCTACCGAATAAGAAGAAAACTAAATATGTGCGAGAACACTTTGAATGAAGTTGAGGGTGGAAACCCAGAGAATCTAGGACATGACCTTGAGGAGGTAATATATTTAATATATAACATAAAAACTAGGTAATAACTGTCCGATATGTTTTCTCTGTAGATTTGCTTGGGAGGTAATCACCTATAAGTAAATAACGTACGAGTAAATTGTTTGCAGAACAAAGGGGCTTCTGGTTGGTAGAACAAGGATCTCAAATTTTGTAGGCCAAGGAACTAGCAGCCGAGTAGAATCAAATGGACTGCTTACAGCTCATTACCAGTTAAAATAGCATTGCAAACCAAAGGGACTCCCAGTTGATGGAACAAGGGCCTGCATTTTTGTAGGCCAAGGGGCTAGCAGCTGGGTAGAACCACATGGATTGCTTGCAACTCATTGCCAGTTAAAATTGCATTGCAAACCAAAGGGACTCCCAGTTGATGGAACAAGGGCCTGCATTTTTGTAGGCCAAGGGACTAGCAGCTGGGTAGAACCACATGGATTGCTTGCAACTCATTGCCAGTTAAAATCGCATTGCAAACCAAAGGGACTCCCAGTTGATGGAACAAGGGCCTGCATTTTTGTAGGCCAAGGAACTAGCAGCTGGGTAGAACCACATGGATTGCTTGCAACTCATTGCCAGTTAAAATTGCATTGCAAACCAAAGGGACTCCCAGTTGATGGAACAAGGGCCTGCATTTTTGTAGGCCAAGGGGCTAGCAGCTGGGTAGAACCACATGGATTGCTTGCAACTCATTGCCAGTTAAAATTGCATTGCAAACCAAAGGGACTCCCAGTTGATGGAACAAGGGCCTGCATTTTTGTAGGCCAAGGGACTAGCAGCTGGGTAGAACCACATGGATTGCTTGCAACTCATTGCCAGTTAAAATCGCATTGCAAACCAAAGGGACTCCCAGTTGATGGAACAAGGGCCTGCATTTTTGTAGGCCAAGGGACTAGCAGCTGGGTAGAACCACATGGATTGCTTGCAACTCATTGCCAGTTAAAATAGCATTGCAAACCAAAGGGACTCTCAGTTGATAGAACAAGGGTTTGCAATATTGTAAGCCAAGGGGCTAGCACCTGGGTAGAACCACACAGATTGCTTGCAACTCATTGAAAGTACTCTGAGAGACTTCTAGCTAACCGAAACGGATCTGCAGTTCCTTACATCAAGGGAATAGTAGCTGCAAAGTTGGTCTACTTTTGTAATAATTACAATCTGTTTTATTAAACATTTTAAGCATTATGCCCAGCAGTACAGGGTATATAAATTGTAGAACTAAGAATACTAGTTTCTTCAAACAGTGTTACATAATATTTACTGTGTATAATTAATTTTAACATTTGTTTATTGAGGTTTTTGAGAAATTAATGTTTTGCCTCCAATCTACAGAAAAACATAACTATAGTACGTAAAATGAAAGATGAAACAAGTGTTTGGAACCGCGTGTCACCAAGTTAGGACCATAAAAATTTCTGGTATGGCTCGCTTTAAAGCTTGGTTTTTTAAATTTTATTTGTATAAATTACGAAACAGGTAATGTATTAGGAATTTTCTAGCGATTTGGAAACAAAATATGTTTTCGTTTTTTAGCGCATTTTCACCAAGTCCATGTTTCAGATCATTTAGAATGAATAATCTAAGGTGGAAAAATCCTGCGTTTTAGAGGAGTCTTTCTGCATGTTTCCTAATTAATATCAGCTAAAATTTAAATCGTTACGTCCATAGGCAACAAAAATAACATATTTTTAAAAACGCTCTAATTCTTTTACCCTTTGTACTGCAAAGCTGAATTTTAGCTGACAATAATAAGAAAACATGCAAGAACACTCCTCTAAAACGCAATATTTTTTCTCTTACCGCGTGTGTTCTGGTATGGCTCGCTTTAAAGCTTGGTTTTTTAAATTTTATTTGTATAAATTACGAAACAGGTAATGTATTAGGAATTTTCTAGCGATTTGGAAACAAAATATGTTTTCTGGTATGCTACGTTTAAAGCTTACTCTAAAAACCTAATAACGTAATCTAAAGCTTACGTTTAAGCTTACGTTTAAAGCTTAATTTGGTTTGCTGGTATGCTATTTTCTGGTTCATGCTACGTGTTCTGAAATATGAACTAAGTGAAAAATGCGCAAAAAAACAAGTACAGTATACATTTTGTTTCGAAACCACTGAAAACCAGAAGAAATAGGGATTTAATTTTTACAAGACAATTTTAATAACAAATCATGAAATTTAGATTTTATAACTACAAATTTATGGTAATAAATTCCATGATCACTAATACAAACAAATAGTATTTTATCAAAAAAACTATTGAACCTAAACTTTTTATGTTTACATAATATTATAAATCGGTCGAGAACAAAGTTATAAAATGTTTTAATAAAGAATAACAAAATCTGATTGTTATTAAAAATATATTATATATATTTTAATATCACTTCTTTTAAAGAAGTAACTTGATATATTTTCCTTATGGAAAGTTAAAAATATTTAACAAAAAATATAAATACCGGATGAGGCAGATAAAGTGTCTTAAATTGATTGCAGGAAAACAGGAGTGACATAGAATGATACGATATGCCACACGACCTACCTTTTCATTTAAAATTTTTGAGTTACGGCCATTTTGATTTTTTTTAAAAACCAGTTTCGGGACACTCAACCAAATTTTCCCGAATACAGTCACGTGGCACATCGTTTGAAAGCTTATTCAATTCTGAATAAAATGAACTTAAAAATTAACAATTAAGTTTACAATGTGCTATCGTAAAAGCCAAAATGTGAAAACGTAGTTTTTTGGAGTTTTGGCCGCCATTTTGAAATGGATGAAGATCCTTGGAATTTTCTTTTACCAGATTAATTGTTAACTCATAGATCTTTCAAACTGTGCCAAAAACATACATGTTTACATTTGAAAATTACGAGATTTGAACACGGCTTAAGTTTCGGCACACTCTGTACATTCGAAGTGGATGAAAATATTTTTATTAAATAGCCAAAGGTCACTTTATACGAAAATATTTTTTCCGTATCATTCTATGTCACTCCTGTTGTCCTCCAATCAATTTAGGACACTTTATCTGCCTCACCCGGTATACGTAATATTGATATAATACAAAAACAAATATTATCAAAACAAACCAAAATTAATAAATCATCACAAAATAAATCTTAAGTATTTTAATTATATTTATTATAGTCGAAATATATTTTTATTTCATTCGATTTGTGTTGTATTTTTATTTATATCACCTTTGACCGTATTTTTCATGTAGGCATATTAAAATACTGAAGTTTGTTGTAGTGCAGGCTGCTAGATTTTTTTTCTGGCTGCCACACTATGTTATTTTTACTTCTACTCATTTCTCATTTTTCTAAACAGAAACAATTTTTATTTGTCTGGTCAAATTACAAAAAGAAAAATCAAATAACAAATCTGCACTGAAATATTTTCCCTCATAATCACGCAACCATACCTGTGAAAAAATAGGTTCATATTTAAAATATGTAGAGTAGAAATCTTGTACTAAATTTTCCAGTATGGGCATTGTATTGAAAACCAAAATATTAGATGGTTAAATGTGGATTATGTATGACACAGTAAGCTATATCTATCTTGAATGTTCAAAGAACGTTATTAGTTTATTACACGTTCGAATGAAAGTGCAATAAATGATTTATTGGCAATACCCTTTGTTCTAGTGATGGAAAATATAACTAATTTTTGATAATGTGTTACTGAAAATAACAGCCTGCTCGATGACAGGATTCTATTATCTGTCATTAAATAACACTGTTATCGTCCAGTCTACAATACAATGTAGTAGAATAATAGGTAATAGTACGACACGTGTGGAAAAGAAGTGAACTAAATTATTCACGAACAGGTAGATTTTCTGTACAAAGGTTTATTGGTACAGAAAATGGTAGTCAGAACAAATTATCCGGAGGGGACATCATGACTCGCTGGTAGGTTTGTTTTGAGTATGGACTTGCTTCAATCTTGCCGACGCCTTTATGGATTACTTGTAACTTGCACATGTAACACTTGTTATGAATTACTTGTACTTCTAACACTTGGCTGCTGACTTCTTGGCTCGGTGTATTGTGCATAGTAACTATAGTGCCTTGCTGTGAGTCCATGAAAGATTCAGCGTGACTGCCCACCCTTGTGTTTGGTTTGCTGTGGTTGTATTTGGTTGCAGGAAATAGTGCTGTTTGCCTTAATTTTGTGTCCATGAGAGATTCAGTGAGATTTGCCACCTTGTGTTTGTATTAATAACAGTATTATAACGTAGTTAAACTTAAAAGTAGTGTTGTTAGATGAAAAGGTAAATTGATAACTTCAGTAGTTTTAACAGTCTGATGATGTTATAACAGTCAGACAAGCGTCATTCGTACATCAGTTTATTAAATGGCTTTGAAACACGGTATTATTATGTAACAGCTAACAGGGTGTCATTAAAATAACAGGGCGTTTTTAGTAACTTGTTATCACGATAACTGGCTCAATCCAGTAACCATGTTATTAATCCTGTTATATTAAATAAGTGCTATCACTATTTTGTACTTGTAACACAGGCGGAAATAAAAAATGTTAATAGCTTGTTTTATATAATATTTATAGACTATTTCGAACACTTTGCAGTAGGGCCTAGATACGTTATAGCCAAAAATAGAAAAAAATTAAATTGTAGTGGTTACTACTTGAAATTGCCTCAAAATGTTCACCCATTATTAAACCTTAGTGAAGTGACCAAAACATGATTAGTGATCTGATGTGACCAAAACATGATTGCCTTCCTACCGGGCCATGCAGATTGTAGGAGCAGAGCGAGAATACAACGATAAACGTAGGCTCAACGTTGAACGTTCACTTGATCAAAGAAAATATAACTTATCATGTGTGTGAATGGAGAAGAAGGGAACTGAATAAGCATAGTCAACCTCAGTGTGGTCGTCGTGGGGAGGGAAGCTGAATGGGATCTGACAAACCAAAAAGTGCATCCTAGTACTTTATGCGGGTCTTATGTGGTGGTTTTAAAGACTGCAAGTAATAGTATATACATGTAAAAATTGAAAAATTTAGTCTTGGATAGAATCCAGTTCCCGATTTGAAACTAATATGGCCAATGAATCTTTGGAATTAATAGTACATGATATCAATTGCTTAGGTAAATGTACCAGTAATTAACACTTCTGGTTTTGTTTTAAAAAAATAAGATTTCTAACCAATTCAGATGTTTAAACAAGGCATTACTTGAAAGTTTATGAACTAAAGTGCATGGAAGATCAACGTAATGGTTCTGTGAAGCATTAAGGGATTTTATGCTATTATTGTTTTGATACGCTTACATTGCTGGTTCCTTGTGGTTCTAGTTTTTTTTTATTGAAATTGTTAAGGGGTAAGTTAAAATTATTTTTTGTTTTAGTAATAAATATTAGGTATTGGTCGCTAATGAAAAACTGTTGAAGCGACTTTTAAAAAAATAAACTAAAAGAAAAGAAAGAAAATATTAGGTATTTCTGTTGAAATATTAATAAGTTATTATTATTTTTCACATTCCAAGGAGTATTTTCAGCTATACTAATGTACATTATGTGTCAAGGAAGTAGATATTACCGATACGTCAAGTACTAGCTCTCAAAATATTAACACGTGCTAGTATTAGCGTTGGCACAAGTGTCAACTACTAGAAAAACTATTTCAGAAAATGTTTTAATTGTAAACCAAGCTAATTAATTCCCCACATTACACAGACTTTAATCACAGTGGCGTAACAATAGTGTGGCAGAACGGGCAGAATACCAGGGCCCCTGGCCCGAGAGGGCCGCGAGCACAGGAGGATCCTAACATTTATAATTACAAAATGTAGTAAAAAATATTTTGTATTCAATCAATTTAAGTTACCTACTAAAGTACATACACATTTTAAATTTAAAAAAATGTATCAAGATTTAATTATATTTGTAAAAATCTGGTGTGAAACACTCACACGACCTTCTCTTGCCAATGCAAAAAAAGACCGATATAACCTAACAGTAGTAATAAAACATTAGAAATAAACAAAAAAACTAACCTTAAAAACGTAACCTTATTTAATCATGAGTGAATGATGCAAAATGAAAATCAACCTTATTTTTGGCCTAATAATACGGAAAATAACTTTTTCACGCTAAACGAGGCTCTGTAGAGAAAAATGCTTAAAATAAAAGTTGTAGATCTTTTAATTTCCTATACATTTGGTTATATACACTTTTGTCGTAAAATGTATAATACGGCCGAAATCTTAAAAAAATAATTTTTTTACGGATTTTGTTAAAAAAAATAATCAGAAAATCACCAATTACTGCTAAACGAAGCGTTATACAAAAAAATGTTTGAAATAAAAGTTGTAGATTTTTTAATTGTCTACAACTTTTATTATATATACTTTTGTCCTAAAATGCATATTAAGGACGCAATCTTAAGATAAAAAATATTTTTTACGAAAACAGCCTTCCCAAAAATTTCAGCAGACATGTCGCCTAGCCTATCTTGTAGAGCATAAAAAATGTAGTAAATAAGGCGATTTTTAAAAAAATAGTATGACCAGTTTTTGAGAAAATCGCAAAAAAGTGAAAAATGACACGAATAAACTACTACTTCCGGTTGACCGATTTTGATGAAAATGTTCGTGTCGGGTCCTCTACTGGTACCTAACTTAAGTTTCAAGTTTTAACTTCGTACGATGTTTTGTTCTTGAGATATTTTGTATACACACACACACACACAGACCAATCGCTAAAAACTTGTTTTTTGGGTTCAGGGGGTCTGAAAACGTATAGATCCAGTGAAAACTCGATTTCGAAAAATCGACATAAAAACAATACTTTCCTTCCTATATATTCATATAGGCAAGAGAAAGTAAAAATACGATTTCACCCAGTTTTGGAACGCGTCCGGATTCACAATCATTAAACATTACTACAAACCGCTAACATTAAAACCATTAAATCCAACTACGTAGATGGGCAGGACATTTTGATGCCATTTTTGCTTTTAAAGTTCAGTTTGTTGAACTTCAAAAAGCGATAACAAAATCAATTAAATTAAATTCCAAAGCAAATGAAAGAGATCAAACTATTTCACTGAAGAAGAAGGTCAAAAACTACAACTTTATTATGTTACTGGTTTACCATGGGAAAATTTTAAATACCATCTACGCGGCCTGTAAAGCCCTTCAGTCTAAAGCCATCGATCTTTCAAATGCCTCGAAGCACTTCCAAGTCTGTCTGGAAGAACTTGAAAAGTATCAACATGAATTCGGAGATTTAAAAAGTCAAGCAAATAGTGTAACAGAAAAAGGATCAATCAACTCTGAATTTCGTAAAACTCGTTAGAAGAAGGTGAAACATCATTTTGATGGAATTTGCAAAGATGGACGTCTACAGGATCCGAAAAGCTTGTTTAAAGTGAACATATTCTATCGTGTATTGGACATTATCATTAATCAACAAAAAACGCGTTTCCTTGGACTGTATGAAATTGTTTCCAATTATAGTGTCTTGCAACCTGCCACTTTTAAAAATTTAAATTATTTGTTGGAAAAGGCTTCATAATTTGTTGATTTATATAAATAAGACCTATCTGTCTCGTTTGCCAAAAAAATTCTCAGTTTTCGATCCACTTTTAGACACCAAATAGAAAAGTCATCTTCTATAACAGAACTTGCTGATTCATAAATCATAAACAATCATTTTATGTCTTCAAGCTTTCCTGAAGTCTGCACTGCATTTCTATTATTTGTAACCATTCCTGTGACTACGGCTAGTGGCAAGAGATCTTTTTGAAAATTAAAATTGATAAAAACTTATTAAAAAATTTAGTGTGAAACACTCACACGACTTTCTCTTGTCAATGCAAATAATGAACAATATAACCTAACATTAGTTATAATAAATTAGAAATAAACAGAAAAACTAACATAAAAAACATAACCTTATTTTAATCATGAGTTGCAAAATTGAAACCAGCCTAGCCTATCTTGTAGAGCATAAAAAATGTAGTAAATGAGGAATGTAGAAAAATGAAAAATGACACGAATAAACTACTACTTCCGGTTGACCGATTTTGATGAAAATATTCCTGTCGGGTCCTCTAGTAGTACCTAACGTAAGTTTCAAGTTTCAACTTCGTACAATATTCCGTTCTTGAGATATCTTGTTCACACACAGACCAATCGCTAAAAACATGTTTTTTTGGGTTCAGGGGGTCTGAAAACGTGTAGATCCGGTGAAAACTCGATTCCGAAAAATCGACATGAAAACAATATTTCCTTCCTATATATTCATATAGGCAAGAGAAAGTAAAAATTCTATGAGACAAGAAACGTTACTCAACTTAGCTATTTTATCCATCAAACTTTCCATGGCTCGTAATTTTAACTTTGATGATGTCATTGTTACTTTTGCTGAACAAAAGCTCGAAAAAAGGAATTTTAATAATTCAAATTTTGAGTAAAAATAAAATTGTTATTTCAATCCAATACTCTCTTTAAATCAAAAGTTACTAGAAAATCAATGAAAAATGCAGACAATAATTAATAGCATTTTGTATGCACTTTACGTAGTGGTTTATTGAAAAGAAACTACATCATTGGTTGAGCTTGTTTACATTGAAGGAGAGACCCATCCGATGAATCTGCTATGGGCCTCAGAAAATTTCCCTCTGTTAAATCATATTTGAATTATTCTAGTCTGAGCTCTGTAACCAGTATTTGGCGTAGGGTGTCAACTATTCATTACTACTGTCAACTGGCAGTTCAATTTGTGCACACTTTAATTGTTTGGGTTAATTTAAGTTCAGGATTGCTCTTGTGTCTAATTAAATACTTTACCTAAGCTTAACTAGCTCTAACTTCATGATTGCATTTTGCATAATGAATGTATTTAAAGCTAAAGAAGAGAATCTGAACACAAGCGTATAATACAAAAATTTACTTTATGTTATTATTGTAATGTGAATACAATTTATTTAAATCTATAGCACTGTTTTTTCCCCATAACAGGCAGGTGGAGTGTTAAATTATTTGCACTCTCCTATTTCCAAAGCTACAAAAAATATTTGTGTTTCTTATCACATGGTCAGCCAATTATATGACTGAAGCATTTAACAACAGAAGAGGTACAGATGTAAAAAACACTAGTCACAGTTACCTCCTCTAAGAGTAATGCATTTCATTATACAGACAGACCCTGTGGTGAATAAAGTGAAGGCGTCATTTACAGGGTAAAAAATGGATGCTTTTCAGTGGGCCAGGTATGCTGGTAAGCATGTTTTTCCACTCAGTGAGGAAGGCAATAGTAAAAAAACCCACTCCTTGTTTTTACTTAGTAAAACCTCTAGAGGTTCACACGAGCCTTTCATCTGTTTACCCAAACAACAACAACATAATATTTATTGACAAGATTTGTTTTTCTTAATGTAATACAGTAATTTTACGTCATCAAGTCTGGATAACTAGACCTGATTATCCAACATATTCTTGACTAATAACTGACAGAACGGTTGGGCTGTTTAGCTTCTTGCTGTTAGTGAATTAAGAATTAGTTTCATGCTTGCAATATCATATTATTTTTTGTTGAAATAACAAACAATGAACATTTTTAAAAAAACAGAAGTTCGTTTAATAATCAGCGCTTCGCTACAAATATTAGAGTAGTGTATTTATCAAAAGCTGTATTAAGGCTTTAAAAATCTTAATACAGCTTTTGCAATGGCTGATTGCAAAAACAACCTGTATCACCTAAGTACAATTTGTGGGAAATGGAAAAAACTAAATTGTTTTTTTCAAGAGTGGTTTTCAACATTTGTTACTGTGTGGTTTGAAACTTCACTATTTTGTTAATATATTGACTACAAAACTTTAGTCATTAATGTAACAGAAATTTTACAGTGAATTTTAAAATTGTTTGAATACAAGTTGTTTTACATGCAATCATGTAAAAAAACAACAACAAAAATGCTAAAATTTCAACCAAGTACGTATTTTTACTTTTATTATCTTCAATCAAACATTAAAATTACTTCTACATACTTAACATTTAAATAAAAATTGTTAAAGTTAATCTACTTTTTTATATTGTGCATCGTGATCTTTATCTTCACAAGTACGCCAGTTTAAGACATCAATCCAGAATTTTTCTTTAATATTATCAGAAACGTATTGAACACACTTTTCAATGTCTTTAATTGTTTTCTCATTTATTGGAATGCTGCCTGTAATATATGGTGGAGCACTTGGAAGAGTAAGATGTTCATTCGTAGGTAATCCCAAATTGAATTTTTGTTTACTCAAACCATTAATATACTCGTAACAATTGACTGAACCTGGACTGTTCTTTTTATAAACAAAGTGGTGATATTTTTAAATATTTAACTGAATTTTTTTAATTTCCAGGAAATCCCCTAGCAGAAGTTTCAACTGAAAAACAAGTTTTTCTGTAAAATTTAGGCCACCATGTTTTGAAGTCTATAATGTCACACCCATAAATAATAAGCACTGTAAAATCAAGTTTTTTACTGGAATGAATAATTCACTTAATCAGTTCACAAATTATATTCTGTTTTCTTCTTAAACCTCACTTTATCACTCCAAATACTCTGGCGCAAGGGATATAGGAGTGCCCTCGTAAAGATTAAAAGTGTTCAATTTTATCAAATCGTCCTACTTCAATTAATGATAAAACAGCTTTCACAATTGGATGATGTTTGTTCTGTTCTGAAGAATTGTCACTGAACAGAAGCATGTTCTTCACCTTTTAATCAACCTACTCCTTTATATAATGTAAAATGAAAGTACAAACTTCATTAGGACATTTCTTACAATTACCTTCATGGTAAATAAACAGAATTGACTTGACAGTTTTAAGATTATGAATGCAAAAGAGCGACACAGTTAATTTGCATAGATAAAAATAATTCTTGCACTGAAATAACAGGCATTTGTATATTATTTTGCATATAATCAGAACTAAGACGTAATGTGTCCTTCCTCTTTTGACTTTATCTTGGCTTCCCTGAATGCTCTGTAGAATTTTTTTAGCCCGTCTGTTGTAAACCATATATTTAGCTACTGCGACTCTTTTAGCAGAATCATTTATTATATCTTTTGATCTCATTTTTAAACTACGAGGGTAGGCTGATAAGTAATGCACACATGCTTGTAGAAGACGAACAAAAAGAAATAGCAAGATGGGGTAAATAACAAATTAAAGTACAAATCTTAACCTACCAAATTATCTATTTATTTTTCAATATAGTCACCGTTAAGCATTACACATTTCTCCCAACGTTTAACAAGTTTTTTCATTCCGTCACTGAAAAATTCTTCCGACTTTCCTCGAACCCAGGACGCAATAGCTGCCTTCACCTCATTGTCCGAGCTGTAATGATTACCCTTAAGGTCTCTCTTCAGTAGAGGAAAAAAATAAAAATCGCAAGGCGCAAGGTCGGGAGAATACGGAGGGTGTAAAATTGGTTGAAACTTCAGGTTTCTCAGAGCCTCTCCAGTTGCACGCGAAGTGTGTGGACGAGCATTGTCGTGTTGCAAAATTATTGGCGCCAGGTTGCCTCTAACACGACAAACTCGACGTCGGAGGTGTTTCAGAGTCTGTATATACTGAGCAGAATTTACCGTTGCCCCTCGTTCCAGATAATCAGTCACATAAACTCGGCGAGCATCCCAAAACACAGTCAAAAGAATTTTTTTTGCGGACGGTTGTGTTTTGAACTTTTTCACAACAGGAGAATGTGGATGACGATATTCAGCGCTCTGCCTTTTTTCTTCGGGATCGTAATGATGAACCCATGACTCGTCCCCCGTCACAATATTCAAAAGAAAGTCGCCTCCTTCGTCACGGTAGCGCTTCAAAAGTTGTTCAATTCGCGTTGTTTAATTCTCGTTGACATAGCACCAGAACACGACGCCATACTTCCACTACTCAAAACAAACTGAATGAAAGCAACGCCTTCAAACTGCGCAGACTTGTAGAGGAGAAATAGTACTTCCACATGCCACCAGGCGCGCTACTGAAGTTTATTTAGTTGTCTTCTACAAGCATGTGTGCATTACTTATCAGCCTACCCTCGTAAGTTGTTCGCAGACACATCAGGTATCTTGTGGCCTGCCAAATCTTAAAGACAAATTTTCATTAAAAATGTTATTGTAATATTCTTACTTTATTACTAAATGAGGATACTTTTCTTTAAATAGTTGATGTTTTTTTTGGACAGAAAGCTCGTGAGACAAATAAAATACGGGTTTACTGGAAGAGTGGCTCTCATGTTTGGAAATGGTATCAATATGTTGAATAACTTTTATGAGTTCTTCACTTTTTTACCATTTTATTACGTTTATAGTCTTGTGGGTTCTTCCTTCTTTTCTTGCAATTTTCTACACAGTCATTCATTGTTTTATTTTAGCTCTGTAGATTTTACTTTATTTAGTTATTAATTTTACTTGTAAAGTTAGGCCATTTATCACTAATAAGTACCAAGAACCACTTTAAATTGAAAACCACTCATTAAACATTTAACTAACAGACATCTGAGTAGCATTAAATAGAGTTTACTTTTCAATTTTACAACAGCTGATGTTAATAATGCCAACTCTTAAAGTTCCAATTCTTAAATGATCAGGTAAATTAGAAAAAAGAAAAAATATGTCATAATATAATATTTATTTCTATCTACTTCATATTTTTATGTTTCATATTATGAAAAGTTTGAGTTAAATTTAAACGGTGTTCCTAAAAAATATACAATTGACTGAGTGTAAAAAAACCTATGTCAAGGATATAGGTTCTTTTTACGTAGAAAAAACTTGGTATGCATATCAGCTGTAATCACATATGACATAGGTTGTTTTCATGCTTAAATCATGTGTATACCCTAGTAATATTAGAAATCACTTTAAAACCGAAATTGCTGAAAAGTCCCAAAATTCAGCCTCACAAATATTACAGCAATGTATTTAACAACAGTTGTATTAATATTTGTTTTTTACCGATATATTTTGTGGACATGGAATAATATAGCTTAAAATTAAAAGGAACCCAATTCTGAAATTTCAGCGCTACAAATATCACAGTATTGTTTTTAACAAAAATTTAAGTTTATTAAGTTCACTTAAGTTTAGGTTAACAAAAATATATTTTTTACTGTTTAATTTGATGGATATCGAAAAAATTACCTAAAAATTAAAAAGAATTTAAGTCCGAAATTTCAGCCTCACAAATTTTACAGCAATGTATTTAACAACAGTTGTATTAATATTTGTTTTTTACCGATTAATTTTGTGGACATGGAATAATATAACTTAAAATTAAAAGAAACCCAAGTCCGAAATTTCAGCGCTACAAATATCACAGTAATGTTTTTAACAAAAATTTAAGTTTATTAAGTTCACTTAAGTTTAGGTTAACAAAAATATATTTTTTTACTGTTTAATTTGATGGATATCGAATAAATTACCTAAAAATTAAAAAGAATTTAATTCCGAAATTTCAGCCTCACAAATTTTACAGCAATGTATTTTACAAAAGTTGCATTATTATTTGTTTTTTACCGATATATTTTGTGGACATGGAATAATATAACTTAAAATTAAAAGAAACCCAAGTCCGAAATTTCAGCGCTACAAATATCACAGTAATGTTTTTAACAAAAATTTAAGTTTATTAAGTTCACTTAAGTTTAGGTTAACAAAAATATATTTTTTACTGTTTAATTTGATGGATATCGAATAAATTACCTAAAAATTAAAAAGAATTTAAGTCCGAAATTTCAGCCTCACAAATTTTACAGCAATGTATTTAACAACAGTTGTATTAATATTTGTTTTTTACCGATTAATTTTGTGGACATGGAATAATATAACTTAAAATTAAAAGAAACCTAAGTCCGAAATTTCAGCGCTACAAATATCACAGTAATTTTTTTAACAAAAGTTTACGTTTAAGACGTTCAGTTAAGTTTAAGTTAACAAAAATTTATATTTTGTACAGTTTTTTTTTAATGGAAATCGAATCAAGATAAATCACCTAAAAATTAAAAAGAATTTAAGGCCGAAATTTTAGCGTCGTACGCTGATTTAAAAATTTGTGCAAAGGAAAGTCAAATATTTTAGTTGTGAATAAAATACTGACATAACGTATTTAGATATTATCGTGTTCTGAATCAGAGAGTTGTATATAAACGTTAGAAAGCGGAATGAGTCAGGATTGTAAGTAGTGAGTCAAGATTGTATGGCTGGAGTCAGAATTGTAGTAAAAAGTTACATTAAGAGTCAGTATTGTATTGCCAGTATACGTATATATATATATATATATATCAATTTTTTAAACATGTTGTACTGTGTGCTGAATTTACTTTAGATAATATTAAACCACCAGTAAACACACAAAATTAGCAAGAATGATCTTACCGTTAAGTTAATAAGGCCTTTTCAGATCCCTGGATCCATCATCAGTCAACTCACAAACACTATAAAATTCTTTCACTGGCAATGCATTGCCTTGTCAATTCAAGTCATGACTCGAATTGACAAGGCAATGCATTGCCAGTGAAAGAATTTTATAGTGTTTGTGAGTTGACTGATGATGGATCCAGGGATCTGAAAAGGCCTTATTAACAACGGTAAGATCATTCTTGCTAATTTTGTGTGTTTACTGGTGGTTTAATATTATCTAAAATATATATATATATATATATATATATATATATATATATATATATATGAGTTGTCCCAAAATTGTCCAGCGTACCTTTAAATCTCCGCACTGGTATTATTCTTTGTCATCCGTCTCGTGGCTTCCTTCAAAGTAACCCCCATTTGTGACTAATAGTGATGGAAAATAAAGCTATTTTTACTTTCTCTTGCATATATGAATATATAGGAAGGAAAGTATTGTTTTCATGTCGATTTTTAGAAATTGAGTTTTCACTCGATATCTACCTTTTCAGATCTCCTGAAACCTAAAAACATGTTTTTAGCGATTTGTCTGTGTTAACAGAATATCTCAAGAACGGAACATTGTATGAACTTTGAAACTTGAAACTTAAGTTACATACCACTACTGAACCCGACACGAACATTTTCATTAAAATCGGTCTACCGGAAGTAGTTTGTAGTTTATTCGTGTAATTTTTCACTTTTTTGCGATTTTCTCTAAAACTGGTCCTACAATTTTTTTTAAATCACCTGGTTTACTAAATTTCTTGTGCTCTACAAGATAGGGTAGGCGCCATGTTTGCTGAAATTCTTGGTGACGCTGTTTTCACGTGAAAAATTTATTTTTTGTGCATTAACATGCATTTTAGCACAAAAATTTACGTAATAAAAGTTGTAGAGAATTTAAAATCCTAAAATTTTGTTTCAAACATTTTTTGTATAATGCCATTTAGAGGTAATTAGTGATTTTCGGTTTTTTCCTCTTGAAAACGTGTGAAATATAGATTTTTTTAAAGATTTTGGCCTTAATATGCATTTTAGGACAAAAGTGTATATAATCAAATTTATAGAATATTAAAAGATCTACAACTTTTATTTAAAGTATTTTTCTGTACAGAGCCTAGTTTAGCGTGAAAAAGTGATTTTCCATATATTTTAAGCCAAACTGAGGTCGATTTTTGTTTTGCGTCTTTCACTCATGATTAAAATAAGGTTATATTTTTTGAGGTTAGTTTTTTGTTTATTTCTAATGTTATATTGTTCAAATTATTTGCATTAGCAAGAGAAAGTTGTGTGAGTGTTTCACACCAGATTTTTACTTTTTCTTGCCTGTATTAATATAATAGGAAGGAAAGTATTGTTTTCATGTTGATTTTTAGAAATTGAGTTTTCACTCGATATGTACCTTTTCAGATCTCCTGAAACCAAAAAACATGTTTTTAGTGATTGGTGTGCGTGTGTGTGTGCGTGCGTGCGTGTGTGAACAAAATATCTCAAGAACGTAACGCTGTATAAAGTTAAAACTTGAAACTTGAAGTTACATACTACTAGAGGACCCAACACAAACATTTTCATAAAAATCAATCAACTGGAAGTAGTAGTTTATTCATGTCATTTTTATCTATTTTGCAATTTTCTCAAAATCTGCTCCTGTGTTTTTTTGAAAAAATCATCTTATTTACTACATTTTTTATGCTCTACAAGATAGGGTAGGCGCCATGACTGCTGAAATTCTGGGGGAGGCTATTTTGTCATAGAAAAAAATAGTTTTTTAAGATTGCGGCCTTAATATACATTTTAGGGCAATAGTGTACAATCAAACTTATAGAAAATTAAAAGCTCTACAGTCCAACCTCTCTTAGTTTGCTCCTAATGTAAACAAATAATGACGTCACTGAGCATGCGCATTATATAAAAATGTGTACACGCTGATTAAAAAGTAACAACAAAATACTTTCAAACGTATTTAAATAGAAAATACTTTTAAAAGTATTTTTCTAATTGAAATTGTTAGGCCTACATCATATAATGACTGATGTTTTTGGTACTTTAAGTACTTATAATTTAAAAAATAGTTAACTTAATAGGAATACGACATCCGTAAAGTCGAAGACTCTAGCGTGCACCCTGTAGTAGGTAGCTTTTGTTTGTTGACAGTAGGAGCAAACTAAGAACGGCTGAACTGTACAACTTTTATTTTAAGCATTTTTCTCTACAGAGCCTAGTTTAGCTTTTGAAAGCGTGATTTTCCGTATAGCTAAATTAAGGTTGGTTTCATTTTGCATCATTCATTCAAGATTTAAATGAGGTTTGTTTTTTGTTTATTTCTAATGTAATATTACTACTGTTAGGTTATTTGTTGATTATTTGCATTGGCAGAGAAAGTCACGTGAGTGTTTCGTACCAGATTTTTAGATAATGTGTTACTGAAAATAACAGCCTGCTCGATATGTTATCAAAATAACACTGTTATTGTCCAGCCTACAATACATTGTAGTAGAATAATAGGTAATAGCATGATACATGCGGAAAAGAAGTGAACTAAATTGTTCACTAACAGGTAGATTTTTATGTACACACATGTTTATTGGTACAGAAAATGGTATAGATACTGAAGTCACGAGATTGCCTTTTGCTTATGGATGGACTGTGAGGAAGGGAAGAGAAAATATGACAGTGCTGCCAACCTCAACAGTCAGACACTACTCGTACATTTCACTACCGTGCAGTTTCTGCATACATTTTGTAAACTATGGTTTATTCCGAGAAAATGTTTTCTTCATAAATTTTTTATAAAAAAAAGTAAATGTGACCTGTAATATTGCCTATAGCTTAAATTAGATGACTAGAAACATTTGATTTACTGTAATTATGAATGAATCACCTTCTTTACTATTGTCATCAGTGTTTTCATTATCAGCCTCTACAGTATACTTAACAGTTTTCTTTTTTTTAACCAGGTATCAACAATACTGTTTACGATTAACTTCTTCACGTCCTTAATTTCCTTCTTTATTTTTCGAATTGTGGAAAGAGAAACATCACAGTAGTTAGCCACTTGCTCACGGCTTTTGTTAAGAAACACGGATTGGCATTTTTGTTTAGCTTCAACTTCATAAAATATTATTACATTGCATATTAGATTTCGTTCAACGTTGTGAATAGTTTGACCACGTCTTCGAGAAACCGACATTCCTGTAACTAACAGTTAACCTACAGAAGGTTCCGCGATATACTGTATATGCTCTGGGTATAGTATAAGTTGTTATGTTTGTTGTACTGAAATTAAAGTAGTTGCGCTTGCGCAATAATGCTTTTCCCTCTTTACCCGTCGTTTGCAAATGAGGGGAAACTCGTGACTCAAGTGACTATAGTCGAAACAAACCGTCTGGCGGCAGCAATATTATGACTCCGTGGACGGTTTGTTTTGAGTATTGATTTGGTTTAATGGATGGATGGGTGGTGACTTATTGGCTCAATGTACAATATATACCAACTGTAGTGCTACGCTGAGTGTCTCTGAAAGATTCACCGCGACTGGCCACCCTTGTGTTTGCAAAAAATTGCGTTTGGTTTGCTGTGATTGTATTTAGTTACAGAAATAGTGCTGTTTATCTTAACTTTGAGTCCGTTAAAGATTCTGTGAGATTTTCCACCCTTGTGTTTGTATTAATAACAGTATCATAACATAGTTAAACTTGTGGTGTTATTAGATGCAAAAGTTATTGATAACTTGATTTAGTTT
The DNA here is from genome assembly GCA_035578175.1 of Catonia carolina. NCBI lineage: Eukaryota > Metazoa > Arthropoda > Insecta > Hemiptera > Achilidae > Catonia > Catonia carolina. The sequence continues at coordinate 2,297,492 of JAQMRL010000024.1, read as the reverse complement.
TAACAGCGAGACAAGCGTCATTCATACATTGGATTTAAATTGCAGTGTTATAAAGTAAAACTGCTAACAGGGTGTTTTATTAAGGACGCAACCCTGATTATAAGAAGATAAAGTAATACATCGGTAAATTTTCTGTCCCCCAATTTGTATGTTGGCAATAGTGTACTCAAGGCCAACTCCCTAAGAAAGTTAAAATGTTCCAGTCAAGTATTAGTGTGGTGACAGCAGTCGTTTCGTTATATTGTGTCAGCAATGTTTTTTTCCAAGGAAGAACGCGTGTTTATTGTAGAGACTTACATAGCGAGTAAATCTTACAAATGTGTGCAAGATAAGTTTCAGTTGAAATTTCCCCGTTCTGCTGTTCCGAATAAATCATCAATATTGCGTTTGATAAATAAATTCCGTAGAACTGGGAGTGTACTCGATGAGAAACCACCTCACCACCCAACAAAGTTAACCGCGGAAATTCTTGAAGATTTGAAAAACCGTTTGACTCAATCACCTACAAAATCGCTTAGAAGATTATCATCGCAAGCTGGGCTAACATTAACTACTGTTTTCAGAGCTACCAAAAAGTTACATTTGCATTCTTATTGTGTTGGCATTGCATTTGTAAGATTTACTCCCTATGAAAGTCTCTACAATAAACTTGCGTTCTTCCTTGGAAAAAACCATTGGTGACACAATATAACGAAACGACTGCTGTCACCACACTAGTGCTTGACTGGAACATTTTAACTGTCTTAGGTAGTTGGCCTTGAGTAAACTGTTGCCAACATACCACTTGGGGGACAGAAAATTTACCGATGTATTACTTCTATCTTCTTATAATCAGGGTTGCGTCCTTAATAAAGCACCCGTTAGTAACCTGTTATCACAATAACTGGCTCATTCCAGTGACCATGTTATTAATTCCTTTATGTTAAATAAGCCCCATCACTAAGGACTTCATGTTCCCATTGGTCTTTCAAAACGCCTTCTTACCTGATACTTTATATAGATACTGAAGTCACGAGTTTACCTTTTGCATATGTATGGGCTGTGAGGAAGGGAGTTGATATATTTACAGTGCTGCCAACCTCAACAGTGAGACACTACTCGTACATTTCACAACCGTGAAGTTTTTAGATACATTTTGTAAGCTGTGGTTTATTCCGGGAAAATGTTTTCTTCATAAATCTTATAAGAAATAAATATGATCTGTAATATTGCTTATAGCTTACTTAAATGACTAGAAATGTTTGATTTACTGTAATTACGAATGAATCACCTTCTTTACTATTGCTGTCACTGGCATTTTCATTGTCAGTCTTTCCAGTGTCTACCTTACCATTTTCTTTTTTTTACTAGTTGTCAATAAAACTGTTAAAGAATAGCTTCTTCACGTCCTTAATTTCCTTCTTTATTTTTCGAATTGTGGAAAGAAAAACATCACAGTATAGCCCATGGCTCACGGTTTTTGTTAAGAGGCACGGATAGTCATTTTGATTTAGCTTCAACTTCACAACATTTTATTACATTGCGTTAAGCACTGTGAATAATTCGCCCACGTTTTCGATAAACATACTTTTGTTTTTACGGTAACGAACAGTTATATTCGTACAGTTAACCTGCAAAAGGTTCCTTCAAAAGGATATACTGTATATGCTCTGGGTATAGTACAAGTTTTTATGTTATGTTTGTCGTATTGAAATTAAAGCAGTCGCGCATGCGCACTGGTGCTTTTCCCCCTTTACCCCTCATTGCAAACAAGGGCAAACTCTTGACGCAAGTGACTATAACACCCTCAATCAAAGCCAATGAAGCTTGTCTTAACTGTTTAAACTAAATGAAGTAATCAATAACTTTTGCGTCTAATAACGCCACTTATAAGTTTTAACTACATTATACTGTTAATAGTACAAAAACAAGGTGGCAAATCTCGCTGATTCCCTCACAAACACAAAGTTTTTTTTTTCTACTTGCATCCAGGAGACTCCAAAGGGAGTATAGGACATGTCAAGATAAAACTGATAAACTGAAAGTTTATCACCAATGATAAATTCATCACTTACCACCAGAGAATTTTTTTTTGCTACTGCTTACTTCAGTAGGCTTGTCATGAATCCCATTGAATCAAATATCACACAAAATAAAAAATAAAAAAATCAAACACAATGATAAATTCATCACTTACCAATAATTTTTTCCTGCTACTGCTTAACTCGGTAGGCTTGTCATGAACCCCTTTGTATCAAATAGTACACAATATTTGTTCAATTAGAAGTTAAATATTTTTCAATCAAAACTATTTAAAAAGGAATTCGTGCACACTGTAAAATGTTTCATCAATCAAATACTGTTTTAGCTTTTTTTTTAAATGACTTAAATTGTCACAACTTTTTAAATTTTTTTGTGGCAATTTATTGATGTATTTTTACCTGCATAAGTTGGTTTTTGTTCAAACAATTTAGTGTTGTGATTAGCAACATAATAATCGATTCTGTTTCTTGTGTAGTGGTTGTGAACATCTAAATTCTGTAAAAAGGTATTTTTCTTTACGTTAGTTAAGACAAACAGTTGTATTTCCTGTAACCAAATAAAACTACGGCAAACCAAATGCTTTTTTTACGAACACAAGGAGGGTGGTCAATGGCTCTGAATCTTTAATGGAGCTGAGAAGTCAGCAGCCATGCATCCATATAAAGTCCAGCCTCTCCTAGTTTGCTCCTAATGTAAACAAATAATAATGTCACTGAGCATGTGCATTATATCAAAATGTGTACACGCAGATTAAAAAGTAACAACAAAATACTTTCAAAAGTATTTAAATACAAAATACTTTTAAAAATATTTTTATAAATGAAATTGTTAGGCCTACATCATATCATGACTGATGTTTTAAATACTTGAATCCTGAATCCTGAATCCTGGTTGAGAGGGCTAAGAAGCCCTATGATGGCGACATCGTGTTAAGGAACACCTGGTCGCTCGGGGAACAATATAACAGAATAATTGCAACCTCAAGAAATTTAGGGGGAATTTTATAGTTTAAATAGGAAATAGGATTCTGGTTCGTGGGACATTGGAACTGGGACTTGAAAGGAGGTAATTTATTTTTAGAAGTTATTTGTGGAAAATTTAAATTAAGGGACAAGTGGGTTTAAGAGCGGCTCTTTTATTTTATTTTATTTTTCAGTGGCCTTTTTTCAGTTTTGTGGGAGGCCTATTATTTTGGTGAGGGGAAGGCATGCATTTTACTGAACGTGGACTAAAGGTATAATTTAAGGTAGGGGTTAGTTTATGATTTCAGGGGAGACGGAAAGGGTAGAGTTTGGCATAATCACCGGCCTTTTTATCTTCTGAGTGTTTATTAATTTAAAATGGCGGCTCTTTTCACCGTAGTGGAGTGATTATGCATAGGAACATGGGGACAACTACCAACTGGGGGGAGTGAGTCATACAAGTAGGAGGGGCATGGGTAAATAAGAGGAATACAGGGCAGAATAAAAATGTGGCAACTCTAAATTTTGTTAAGCGGGTCATTCTAAAATTTAGATAAAGTCGTGGAATGGTAATGGGATAGAGACTTCAGGTGGGTGTAGGCGTCGGTACAAGTCCTGAATGATCTGGGGTCCGTCAGTTTTCCCAGCGTCGCGTAGCCGTTTCGAGGTATTGTAAATAAAGTCCTCCATAGAAGGGAAGAGAAGGTGTTCGTGTATGATGCGATTGGATATAAGATAGTGGAACTGTGTGATGCACCGGAGGACTTTGTTCTGGTATGCTGAAGTACGTCTTTTGTTGGACTTGGAGAGAAAGGGCCACCATACCGGTGACCCGTACAAAAGGAAAGGACGTAGGATAGAGGAGTACATCAGAAGTTTCAGTTTTGAGGAGTATGCAGGAGAGAGGAACAAAGGGATGAGTAAAGCGAACAAGGCCCTACCCTTGCTAAGCTTGCTGTCAATGTGCTGTCGAAGTGTCAATCGTTTATCTAGGTCAACCCCTAGATATTTCACGCTGTTCTGCCATGGGAGGAGTTCCCCTTCCAATCGTAGAGGCGGAGGAACATTGCGTTTTAGTGTAAAGTGGATTGCTTCGCATTTTGTGGGGTTAAGTGATAGTCTCCAGACACGACACCAGCTAGTGATGTCTAGAAGCTGAGTTTGAAGCGCGCGGCAATTGAGGCGGAGGCATCTGCCGTGACGGTACAGAATAGCATCATCGGCAAACAGTCCGAATTGGATTGAATCACGGACAGGAAAATCGAAGGTGTACATAAGATAGAGGATGGGCCCAAGGACCGAGCCCTGAGGTACACCCGCGGACGAAGGGGTGAGTGGGGACATGGCCATGTGGAACTGAGGAATAATAAATAATAAACCCAATATTAGTAATAAAACATTAGAAATAAACAAAAAACTAACCTCAATAAACATAACCTAATTTTAATCATGAGTGAAAGACGCAAAATGAAAATCAACCTCAGTTTGGCTTAAAAGTACAGAAAATCACTCTTTCACGCTAAACTATGCTCTGTAGAGAAAAATGTTCTAAATAAAAGTTGCAGATCTTTTAATTTTCTATAAATTCGATTTATACACTTTTATTATAAAATGCATACTAAGGCCGAAATCTTAAAAAAATCGATTTTTCTCACGTTTTCGTGAGAAAAAAACAAAATTGCTAATTACTGCTAAACTAAGCGTTATACAAAAAAAATGTTTGAAATAAAAGTTGTAGGTTTTTAAATTCTCTACAACTTTTATTATATAAATTTTTTCGCTAATTGCATATTAAAGCCGTAATCTTAAAAAACTTTGTTTTTACGTAAAAACAGCCTCACCCAGAATTTCAGCAAACATGACACCTACCCTATCTTGTAGAGAATAAAAAATTGAGTAAACCAGGTGATTTAAAAAAAAATCGTAGGACCAGTTTTTGAGCTACTTTTACTTTCTCTTGCCTATATGAATATATAGGAAGGAAAGTATTGTTTTTATGTCGATTTTAAGAAATTGAGTTTTCACCGGATCTATACGTTTTCAGACCCCCTGAACCCAAAAAACATGTTTTTAGCGATTGGTCTGTGTGTGTGTATAGAAAATATCTCGAGAACGGAACATCCTACAAACTTGAAACTTGAAACTAAAGTTACATACCACTACCGGACCCGACACGAACATTTTCATCAAAATCGGTCAACCGGAAGTAGTAGTTTATTCGTGTAATTTTTCACTTTTTTACAATTTTCTCAAAAACTAGTCCTACAATTTTTTTAAAAATCACCTGGATTACTAAAAATAAAAGTTGTATTTCTTTTAATTCCCTATAAATTTGATTATGTACACTTTTGTCGTAAAATGCATACTAAGGCTGAAATCTTAAAAAAAATCGATTTTTCATTTGTTTTTGTGAGAAAAAACCAGAAAATTGCTAATTACCGCTAAACTAAGCGTTATGCAAAAAAATGTTTAAATAAAAGTTGTAGGTTTTTAAATTCTACATTTTTTATTATATAAAATTTTGCGCTAAAATGCATATTAAAGCCGTAATCATAAAAAAACAATTTTTTACGTGAAAACAGCCTCATGTAGAATTTCAGCAAACATGACGCCTACCTTATCTTGTAGAGCATAACATTTTTTTAGTAAACCAGGCGATTTTAAAAAATCGTAGGACCAGTTTTTGAGAAAATCGTAAAAAAGTGAAAAATTACACGAATAAACTACTACTTCCGGTTGACCAATTTTGATGAAAATGATCGTGTCGCGTCCGGTAGTGGTATGTAACTTAAGTTTCAAGTTTGTACGATGTTCCGTTCTTGAGATATTCCATTCACACACACAGACCAATCTCTAAAAACATATTTGTGTGGGTTGAGGGGGTCTGTTTACGTGTATATCCGGTGAGGAGTGGATTTGTTAAAATCTACATGAAAACAATACTTTCCTTCTTATATATTATTCATATAGGCAAGAGAAAGTAAAAATAAATTAAAAAAAAGAGTGGCGAAAATGAATGTAGTAATGTGATGAAGTCCCTAGTTGGGAGGCTGAAATTGACATGTGATTCTGATGAATTCGCAATAACGTGTTATGTGAGAACCATGGAGTAAGTAAGAATTATTATTATTATTATTATTAGAATTATTATTTTATGCTGTGGATTATTTATTATATTATTTACTCCGTGGTGAGAACTAAGACTTTTACAAGAATTAAATTATATCAATTAGCAAAAATTTTTGGCAAGAAAATCTTACGGTGATGAGAAAAGTGAATCGATAAGGAAAAGCAAAAATGTTTAGTAAACTCGTCCAATAAAATTTTTTACAGTAAAATATGTTGTTTCATTTTTTCTAGAATACAACTATAAATATTTGTGATAACACTAAGCCTAACTATTAAATATTCACAACCATTTTATTTTACTACAAGTAGGCTGCCGAATGTCATGAAGCCAATTTATTTATTCAAAAATAAATCTTTATAATGCATCCTGCAGTTTGAAATTATTTCTATTTCATATAATGAATTAATATAATAATTTCACTAACCTTCTTTTTAAACTGCGTCACCTTTATTTTAATTTCTACTTACACGTGTTTCAGTGGATCCACCATCATCAGGGTAAATGAAAAATTGAAACTAAAATTTTTTTTTTTCTCATTTATTTAAAATTTACAGAAGATGGTACATCTTCAGTCACTTGTATAAAACTCTACTTTTATACAACTCTCTAACTTTTATACAAGTGACTGAAGATGTACCATCTTCTGTAAATTTTAAATAAATGAGAAAAAAACATTTTTAGTTTCAATTTTTCATTTACTCTGATGATGGTGGATCCACCGAAACACGTGTAAGTAGAAATGAAAATAAAGGTGACGCAGTTTAAAAAGAAGGTTAGTGAAATTATTATATTAATTCATTATATGAAATAGAAACAATTTATTTATGTTACAATTTCACACTTATTTAAAAACTTAAAAACTTTAAATTTAAAAACTTATTTAAAAACTTTTTGCGCCCTGGAGACTCCAGGAGGAGTATAGGACATGTCGTCAGATATATCACCTGAAATACATATAAGAATCACACAATGTATTACTACTATCAAGAAAGAAATTCCTGAACGCTATAAAAAGTTTCACCGATCAAGTAATTTTTCAAATTTTTTTTAAAAGGAATTCAAATCCTCACAACACTAAAGATTGGGGTAATTTATTCATGAATTTTCTCCCTGCATAAGTAGGTTTTTGTTCAAACAATTTTGTGGAGTTATTAGCCGCATAATAATCATTCCTGTTTCTCGTGTTATGATTGTGAACATTGAAATTCTGCATAAAATTATTTTGCCTAACATACATAATCACCTCAAAAATGTAGAGGGAGGGAACTGTAAGCAATTTAAGCTCCTTAAATAGTGGCCTGCATGAGGTTAGCTGGTTAGCTCCCACCATACACCTAATAGCTTTCTTTTGAATTTTAAAAACCCTATTTATATTACCCATGCTAGAATTACCCGATACTAAAATACCATAACGGATATGAGACAGAATGAGGCCATGATAAGCTGCCATTAGTAATTTTTTATCATTTAATCTGGCAATTTGTTTTAGTGCAAATACCCCAGATGATATTTTACTACAAACTTGATTGGTTTAGAAGTCCCAAGACAAAGATCTAACTAGAGATACGCCCAGGAACTTCACTGTTTCTACATGCTCTAAAATATTATTATGAATAAATACATCCACTTCTCTACTTTCTTTAACGTTATGTTTATTTTTAAACTGCTAGTACTGACATTTTTTCCCATTAACTGTTAACATTTGATTCAAGAACTGCACTATGGACAACAAATGTTTTCATGTTTATATTAACATGTGTATTTACTTCAAGAGCATCTACCAGTAAACTGTTACTGATTACATAGTGTGAATATCTGAAGACAACTGGTTTACTTACATTTCATTACAATTCTTTTATCATTATTATTATATTAAACGAAACATAATTATTGTATCCCAATGTTAGTCTTTAATGTAGAAGGAATAATGTTAAAGCATGATGCTTCAGCACCGGTGACGTCATTTGCTAGTGACGGAATGTACTCATAATGGGCGGTCATGCGCATCACCCCTACCTTCTTTTCTATTTACCGTGGTAATACCTACTCACACACACATTTATGAAAACCTTCATTAAGGCTCTTAGGGTTATCATTTTTGAAAATTTAAAAATAAAATGTTGCTGTGAATATAAATATGAATATGGTGTCAAAATTTCATGGAAATCCGTCAAGTAGTTTTGGAAATTAGCCCGCACAACAACACGTTTTGTCTTTATAATATTAGTATAGATTATTTTTTAAATTAAAATAATAAATAAATAAAAACATCCATTGATAATTATTATAAAAATGGGCATTTTTATTTGTGTTACATAAATACTAGTTAGTAGTTGAATTACGGTGACAGGATTGAAATGTGTAGATAAAAATAATCACAGCCTTGGTGATGAGGTGTCCTTTAACATGTGTGCATTATGAAGGGGAATTCACTGAACTGTTTTAAGAATATAGAGAGGGATATTAAAGAAACAAAGATAGAATGATGACTGGGAATTCACTTGCTATACAAGCTTTACTAAAACTATTTTCAGCAAATCGTATACCAGTTAGTTTTACTCATAGCACCGCAGTAAGAATTACACATGCTCTGTATTAACTTTTGTTTTGTTCTGTTTTAAGACGTTAACTAATTATCATTAAATCCTTTCGTATTGAAAATGAGTTAAATGTTTGTTATACCAATTTGTCACAAGGTATAATTAGATTTATTTAACGTGTTATTTAGTGTCAACATTATTAAAACACTATGTTTTCAAGGGATGTTTATTGTTAAATACTTTATCAAGCCAAGGTGAGTACAAGTAACTTAACTTTGAAATTAACTTAATTTTCATATGTATTTTGTATTACAAAGAAAAATGAAATGAAATTATTAAAAATAAAATACTAATATTATTTTTTTTAATTTGAGAGTTATTTATCATTATACCTATCATGTTTACTTTCTCTTCCCTTATGAGAAGGAAAGTATTGGTTTTCATGCCGATTTTTCGAAATCAAGTTTTTACTCGTTTTCAGACCCCCTGAACTCAAAAACATGTTTTTAGTGATTGGTCTGTGTATGTGTATGTCAGTGTGTGAACAGAATATATCAATAACGGAACATCGTACGAAGTTGAATCTTGAAACTTAGATATCACTAGAGGACCCGACACGAACATTTTCATCAAAATCGGTCAACCGGTTAGTAGTTTATTCATGTAATTTTTTACTTTCTGCGATTTTCTCAAAAACGGCTTCTACGATTTTTTTAAAATCGCCTAATTCAGTAAATTTCGTATGCTCTAGTACAAATAGGGTTGGCGCCATATCTGCCAAAATTTTTGGGGAGGTTTTGCAGCCTTAATATGCGTTTTAGGGAAAAATTGTAGAAAATTTTAAAACCTACAACTTTTATTTCCAACATTTTTTTGTATAACGCTTAGTTAAGCGGTAATTAGTAATTTTGTGTTTTTTTCATGAAAATCTGTAAAAACGTGGATATTTAAAAGATTTTCTTAGTGTGTATTTAAGACAAAAATGTATATAATCAAATTAATAGGAAATTAAAAGTTTACAACTTTTATTTAAGCATTTTTCTATACAGAGCCTTGTTTAGCGTGAATGAGTGATTTTCCGTATTATTAAGCCAAACTAAGGTTGGTTTTTCATTTTTGCATCATTACTTATGATTAAAATTAGGTTATGTTTTTTAGATTAGATTTTTTGCTTATTTATGTTTTTTAGTAATGTTAGGTTTTATTGGTAATTATTTGTATTGGCAAGAGAAAGTCGTGTGAGTGTTTCACACCAAATTTTTCTCTCATAGTTTTGTTCTTTAGACATATTTTATGAATATATGCCTATCCAATTAAAAATACTTGAAACTGTTCTTAGATTTTATGATATTGAAAACATGTCTTTCCTGACCTGTTAGTTTACGTAATCTGTGTTCCTGACTCATTAAAAAAATGTAGTCAGCTTCAAAATACAAAATAAATAAATTAACTATTTGTGATATTTAATAACATATTAAAAATTTACGCCCGGAATTCCCTAACTTATGGAAACTGCACGGCCAAACTTTTTCATTTTCACAATAATATTTATACGCAAGGCCAGAACACCGAAGACATTGCTCGGGAAATTACTGCTATTGTAAAACAATACTATCTCTGCTTTTCCAGTTTTTTAATCCACTCATTTTTATCGTGATGCTTTGAAGACACCAAAATAACCGTTTTTATGTTATTTCTGTAAATCCGTTGAGCGATTCTCCGGTGTTCTTCCATATAGTACGTTTGTTTTAGGAAGAAGCTTGTAAGGGGAGGGCGAGTAAGTAGAGTAGGGATAGTTTCAAAGGGGCAAGTGTCTCCTTCTCACTTAATGATCATTCCCTCTCTTTCTAACCGTATACTATGTTACAACTACGAGGTCCTTCCCCCACCACTAAACAGAACAGCTCAGCGGCACACAGCGTTGGAGGGAAAGCTTCTAGCTAGAACAAATGACCTGTACTTACTTCAGATAGTTTAGGTATATCGATTTCTAACAAATATCGATAAACCTCAAACTTTAATAATCAAAAAACGGAGAAACCTGGTGTAAACACTCACACAACTTGCTCTTGCCAATGCAAATAATTAATAATATAACCCAACATTAGTAATAAAATATTATAAATAAACAAAAAACTAACCTCAATAATCATAACCTAATTTTCATCATGAGTGAAAGACGCAAAATGAAAATCAACCTCAGTTAGGCTTAAAAAACGGAAAATCACTCTTTCACGCTAAACTAGGCTCTGTAGAGAAAAATGCTTTAAATAAAAGTTGTAGATCTTTTAATTTCCTATAAATTTGATGATATACAGTTTTATTGTAAAATGCATACTAAGGCCAAAATCTTAAAAAACAGGTTTTTAACGTGTAAAAAAAATCAGTATTTTTTTACACGTTTTCGTGAGAAAAAACAGAAAATTGCTAATTACCGCTAAACTAAGCGGTATACAAAAAAAAGTTTTAGGTTTTTAAATTATCTACATTTTTTATCATATACATTTTTGCGCTAAAATGCGTATAAAAGCCGTAATCTTAAAAAAACAATTTATTTACGTGAAAACTCTCACAAAGTATTTCAGCAAACATGGCGCCTACGCTATCTTGTAGAGCGTAAAAAATTTAGTAACAATTTTTTACAAATCGCCTCAATTACTACATTTTTTATGCTCTACAAGATAGGGTAGGCGCCATGTCTGCTGAAATTCTTGGTTAAGGCTGCTTTCACGTAAAAATTTTGTTTAAAGATTGCAACGTTAATATGCATTTTAGCGCAAAATAATATATAGCAAAAGTTGTGGAGAATTTAAAATTCTACAACTTTTATTTCAAGATTTTTTTTGTTTAACGCTTAGTTTAGCGGTAATTAGCGATTTTTGGTTTTTTCTCACGAAAACGTGTGAAAAATCGTTTTTTTTTAAAGATTTCGGCCTTAGTATGCATTTTACGACAAAAGTATGTATAATAATTTATAGGAAATTAAAAGATCTACAACTTTTATTTAGAGCATTTTTCTCTACAGAGCCTAGTTTAGCGTGAAAGAGTGATTTTCCGTATTTTTAAGCCAAACTGAGGTCGATTTACATTTTGCGTCTTTCACACATGATTAAAATAAGGTTATGTTTTTTTGAGGTTAGTTTTTTGTTTATATCTAATACGCACGCATGCGTATAAGAGCCGCGACAGTTCACTCTCGTCTTGCATCTCGTACTGAACACATCGTTAACATGCAATACGTTATAATATAATCAGCTGATTGTTTGTTTATAGGTTATAAATTGTTATTGAAAGACCGAAAAATGGCTGACGAAATATTTAACAGCTACAAGAGCAAGTATTGGCAACGTTGGTGGCAAGTCATTGGGTAGCTACAAAGCCTAGTTTACACGGGTCGAGTATTTTAGTAGAGTAGCAACGGTCAAGTGATTTAGTAATTGTCCGCGCATGTAACGTAGACAGCGAATTTAGTGCATTGTTATGGCTTCATGGAGGCGAGATCTCGCTCGTAAAGTACGTTGGGGGTAGGCTACTAAACTGTGCACTCAACCGTATAGGTATCAGACGAACTAATGTCCCATAACCGAGCGAGTGAGAGGGAGATATGTGGCATAACTACGCATGCGCTCAAAGGTCTTTACCATTGTAATCAAAATCTGAAAACATACTACAGTGGTTATCTTGCTTGTTAGTTTACTGCATGCATAAACGCTTACGTACAACAATGAGTAAAATTATACGACAATGTTATTGGAACGGTGCGTATGGCTTGTGCGAGTGAGAGCGTTATGCATTCTCTCACTCCCACGGCTAGGGGACATTAGTTTATCTGAATACTGTACACACTCGACCGTTCTACTCGACTGCAACTAAACCACTCGACTAACGACGTAGCCAAATAAATCGAGTACAATCTATCAATGTTTTGTAAGCGTAGTTCGCGCAGAAATGAGAAGTGAGTGGGGAGAATACTGCCGGCTGTAGAAGGGATGACATACGTTCAATGCATGCGTATGTACGTGCGTGAATTGTCTCATTCTCATTCTACTAAAGCTGTCGCAGAGAACAGATCGTAGGTCGAACGGTTGACTATTTTGTCTTATTGTCTGTGATCGGTGGACATTTGTGAAAAGCCCCCAAGGAAATGTCAACCCTTCCACCATGTTGGAGATCGCTCTTTTAGGAAAAAGAGGCTCCCGTAGGCCTAGACCATATAAACCTACGGTACGGTACGTTATGCATTCCAGCGAGTCGGCTGTGAATTCCCCCCTCTACTGCTGTACTACTCACACCATTATTTCTCCTTTCATCGTCCCTCAACCAAATCGTCTACTGCGCATACGCTTATGCTAGCAGTACACTATCGCCGAATGTAGGCGAAGTCAGGCGAATACGATAGTGTACTCGGTGTATTTGTGGTTATTCGTTCCACTTCGCCTCGCCATGGTTCGTATTGGCCTTAGTTCGGTCTGGAGTCGGTACTTTGGACGAATCAAAGGGGACGAATACAGACGAATAACGAGAGCGAAGTGGGCCAAACTGCTAGCAGTACACACTCGCCTTCATTCGGGCTACATTATTCCGTGCCTGTACATCATACTTTTTATTTACTTTTTATTCATTACCTACTTACTTATTTATTATTTTATTCATTACCTACTTATTTATTTACTGTATACTTTTTATTTATTTATTATTTTTTTTGTAACTGTTTAACTGTGTATTTTGCTATGGAATGGTCAAATGAAAATACTTTAGTTTTTTTGGAAGCTTACCATAGTGAGGGAGTGTTATGGGATCCTTGCCATAAAAAAACACAAGGATAAGAAGCAAATAAACGACGCGTGGGTTCGTTTAAGCGAACAATTAAACCGTTCCGCGGTAGAATTAAAAAAGAAGAAGGAATCTCTAATGGCATGCTTTAGAGCCCACCTGCGGAAGAAGAAGGCATCAATTAGATCGCAAGATGTTTACAAACCACTATGGTTTGCCTACCAATACATGGAGGACTTCCAAGGGTTTCCAAGGTTTCTGAATTTTCTTCTGGTGGTATGCATGAATGTATTTGTAGTACGCATAACTGTACATATAAAAACCGCTGCAACCCTTACATCAAAATCCATTTTCTGATCTACGTTGAATTATGTGATGACACGATCGAACTGAGGTTTCGCGAATAAAGACGAGTATGTACTGGGTTAGTTCGTGTAGAACATTCGCTGAGATTCGTTGTCGCGACTTGGCCCGAATATTCGTCGAATCATTCGGCAATAGTGTACTGCTAGCATTACATAACTTTGAAGGCCTGTACTAAATTACTAATCTACTCGACTAAAATACTCGACTCGTGTAAACTAGGATTTAAGTGGGTAGGGGGCTATGCATACGTTCAGAACTCATCAGCCTTGAAAAATAGTATAACTGTGAAATAACGCAGGGTATTGCTAGTCAGATTGGCGCGCTAGACGCACGAGTGGCAGAATTGTGTAAAACGGAAAATACCCTAATAAAAGTTTGTGACTTCCTGAAACTTTGTTTTATTTTTATTTTTGTGGTACGCTTTCCTCCAAAACTAGTTGACAGATTTTGATGGAATCTTTACCGCTTGTTCTTTTCATGTACAACTACAAAAGTATGAAGTATCTTCAGAATATTCTCGGTGAGAAACAAACTATAAAAAATATATCCAAAATTATGGGTAATAATTTAGATCTATTTGCAGTAACTACTTCATATCTTTACAAAATTTACTGTTGTAAATAAGTATACAAAATTAGAAGGTGATATGTTCAATATTTTTTTGAGTAAAGTGTACCTAAATATTTACAATTTAACATTGTCAAGATAGCCGCGTCCCTGTCCTCTTTAAGTTAACATTATAAGTTGTTACAAATATCTAACTGATAATAATAATAAAAAATGACTGATGATAATAATAAAAAATGACTTGTGTAAAAGTGTTCTCAATTTGAGATGGTATAGTAATGGTTTTACCATATTTTGTGCATAGATGTACAAACACACATGTGTGTTTTTAAATCTTTGATTTTGTGTTGACACGTAGGGCTCAATCTTCTGACGTCATGAAATAGGTTTTAAGGTCTTTCAAGAGATACTTAAACACCCCCGCAAATCGGAGGGAAAGGTTATGTTTATTTTTAAGTAGCATTCAGTTTCGTATTGTACGGTTTTGTATGACATTTGTGATGATTAATTCTTTTGTCTCCTTTTTTAATGAAATTTAAGAAATGCAGATAAATGGTTAGAGTTATGTTTCATTCTATGTGTTTATCTATTAAAAATGTTGAAGGTAAAATACTAATATCCGTACCTTAACTAGTATCGGCGTCATATAATTTCGTTATTTATTTTCTTGTAATTAGATACCCAAAATTACTTGTGTCAGTCTATAAAGGTAACCTCTATAAAACAGAAAAAATACCGCTTTATTATGTTACTACGTCTGTCTGCCGTATTTTCTAATTGTCAGGGTTTAGGTATTACTTGTACATAAGTAATGAAACACCCTAAGTACTTTTGGTTTTAAATTGGGTACGTAAATTGTGCCACTGTTGATTATGAAATTTTTATTCAGTTATTTTAACATAACGAATTTAGTGTGTACGAAAACTGGGTAACTTAAACAAGATGAGTGAATTGCCATGTACTTAATTTTTTTTAAACTTTTAAAAATCCATGGTTTATTTTTCTGTTTGTAGTCTAACCTTTATTACTGACTATAAGCTACTCAATCGTGATTTTGATGTTTGTCTGGGGACTTTATTTTTTGTTAGTAATAGTAAACTACTATCTCTGTGATGTGGAATGAAAAGGGTGTGCACTTCAGTGGTAGTATTGTCCAAGTGTTTTGTTTAGAAGGAAATGCTGTGTGAAACAATTTATTATCACATCACTGATATAAATATACGAAATGCAATGATTTTTGAAAGAGCACTGTGTCAGAGACTTCTGCAAAATTGATTGCTGGTTAGACTACAAAAATGTAGGAAACAATTGGACCTTTTCCGTTATTCACGTCATACCATCTGTAACCTTAAAGTCGCCTCATAAACGCATCTTTATTGTTATGACTAATGACTCCCACTCACTATAATTAATATTGTAAATATTGTTTGCATGTTTATTAATACACATCAGTTGGTTGTTTGCTTTGCACGTGTTCTGTTCAATACATAATGAATCTTTTGGAATTGGCTCCTATTACTTCTACTAAGGAAAGAACTATATGTTTCCTTCAAGAGAAAGCAATATTGCATAATCTGCGCATTTGTTTAAATGGTCTGGATGTGATACTCAACACCACTGGCCAGGATCGTTGGGTGTGTAATAAAGCAATCTGCAGAATAAGTTAAAAGAATAAACTTGTAAAAGAATTAAGGAAAAAACAACCAAAAATATAATGAAAATAAAAACAACTGAAAATAAAAGAATTAAGTGATTGCTAATCGAACAGTAGTGAGTACATGCTGGCAGTTGCTGGGTCGAACAATAAAGGTGCATTCACACGATATTTTCATGATGTGAAATAACAGAAAAGGTCCAAACAATTTACAAGCTTAACATAAGTTTTTGTGTAGGCCTACACATATTCTATTGTTAGAATTTTTTACCTGCATAATTATTGATTAATTATAGACCAGTATGTTTAGGTTTACTTGCATGTCTGTGTGTTATTTTGCATATTTTATTAACCTTTAAGGACTGGTGCGGTGGCATTTTAAATATAGGTAATTAGTTTGGATCCCCTTCTTGTATTTCTCAGCTCATTGGTTTACTTAATTGGGTTTACTGCGCATTATCATGTCAATAAAAATTGAAAAATATTGTTATTTTCTGAAATACGGGAGGTTTACTGGCGCCATGCTGAAATTTTGTTATTTCATAACGGTACCAGTCGTGATGTCATACTTTTGGCTCATTGGTGATGTATGTTTGCACTGCATAATTCGTGCTCTCTCTTTATAAAGTCCAGCCTTTCTTAGTTTGCTCCTACTGTAAACAAATAATGACGTCACTGAGCATGGACATTATATAAAAATGAGTACACGCTGATTAAAAAGTAACAACAAATACTTTTAAAAGTATTTTTATGAATGAAATAGTTAGGCCTACATCACATCATGACTGATGTTTTAAGTAATTTAAGTACTTATAATTCAAAACATAGTTAACTTAATCAGAATACGACATCCATAAAGTGGTGGACCCTAGCGTGCACCCTGTAGCTGGCTTTGGTTTGTTGACAGTAGGACCAAACTAAGGACGGCTCAGCTGTACATGGGACAGGCATGCAGTTTTTGAGAACTGCCATGAGCTATTACACATCTTATTTCTTCTGAATTGTGTGAGATTTGATGATCATTCCACTAGGGATGACAGATGAAAAAAAACTCCGCAATCAGGGAAATATTTACATGTTGTGTCAAATACTATATTTTTTTTTTTATTTTTTTATTTTACGGCCACAAAGGACCACTGAAGTTCAATCTTTCAACGTCTAGCTCTTTCAGATGTTCCACCAAAACGCCCCCGCAGTTGTCGCTCCCGTACTTCTCCTCTTCTTCGCCAATAATTCTTCAATGTTTCGGATCTTCTCAGTCTCTCAGCGTCCGAAATCACCATGGCTTTCCTGACCCTCATTTGTTCCCTAAATTTAACCGATCGCTGTTTGTATGTCCTGTAGCTCCCTGACTTAGTTTTGAGGTCAGCTATTGTGATGTTTAGTTCCTACATATCCTTTTTGACTTCCTTTATCCGGTTTGGTGTCATCTTCTTTTGCCAGAAAAACTCAGTCATCCTTCTTAGTAATCTTGTATCCTCCATTCTCAATATATGTCCCAGGAAGGATATCCTTTTTTTCCTGATGATACTGGTTAAAGGCTCAATTGTTTCATATACTTCCTTGTTTGGTACAATATAGAAACTACCATCTTGAAGGGACCATTTTCCAATACACCTTCTTGCTATTTGCCTCTCCACTTTCTCGATTTTGTCCTTTTCGCCTATTCTTGTTGGACCAAACAGGGTTTCACTTGCATACAGGACTTCAGGAAGTATCACGGTATTGTAGTGTCTTAATTTTGTGTTGATGGACATACATTTCTTATTGTAAATATTCCTAGTGGTTATGGCGGATTTGATTAATTTATTTGTTCTTTCCTTCCAGTTAATTTTTTCTTTAATGTTGTGCGTTATTGTTTCACCCAGGTATTTGAAACTTCTAACTAATTCCACGTTTTGATTGTTAATTCTGACGTTGTCTACACACAGGGGATCTCGAACCATTATTTTTGTTTTTTCATAAGATATTTTTAGTCCTATTTTCCCAGCGTATTTCTCTATAGTTTCAACCTGTGTCCTGGCTTCTTCTATGCTTTTGGATAATAGTGCTAAATCGTCGGCAAAACCGAGGCAGTTAACTTTTATCTCTCTTCCAACTTTGATATAAGCTTTATTTTCCTTGTTCCACTGGCGCATAATATACTCCAATGCGCAGTTGAAGAGAAGTGGGGATAGTCCATCCCCCTGCCTCAGTCCTGTTTTAACTTCGAATGGCCCCGATATTTCACTCCTGAATTTTACTTTCGATTTTGTTTCAGTCAGGGTTAATTCAATCATTTTAACCAATTTAGGGTGTAAGCCAAAGTTCCTCAATATTTTCAGTAGGGATTCCCTGTGTATACAATCATAAGCCTTTTTGAAGTCAATAAAGGTCATGACTAGCTGTTTATCTCTAATTTTAAAGTAATCTATTATCAATTTCAGGGTTAAAATTTGGTCAGGACAGCCTCTCCATGGTCTAAACCCTCCTTGATACTCCCCTAGCTCTTTATCCAGCTGATCTTTAATCCTATTGTAGATGATTCTGGATAGAATTTTATACGTGCAGTCGAGGAGAGAAATTCCCCTGTAATTATCCGGATTAGTTTTATCTCCTTTCTTGTGTATCGGATGAATGATTGCTACTTTCCATACTGAGGGGAGTTGCTCGTTTTCCCACATTTCTACAAGTTCTTTGTGTAGATTCTTTAGCGTTTTCCTCGAGGCGTTTTTCCATATTTCTGCTGTTATATAGTTCTCACCACTGGCCTTATTATTTTTCAGTTCCTTTATTGCGGTGAATACTTCATCGAGACTAGGAGGCTCAATGTTTTCAAGACTGGTTTTAATCCTTGTGTTAGTGTCTATGTTGAAGGGTTCTTCTGGGTCTTCGCAATTCAGTAGTTTCTGAAAACTTTCAGCCATGATTTTGGCATTTTCTCCAGCACTATGGGCTGGATTTCCCTCCTTATCCTGGAGCACAAGTGTTGGGGGTATATATTGTGATATTTTTTGTTTAAAGTTTTTATAGTATTGTCGGGAATTGTTTTTCTGGAAATTTTCTTCTGATTCAAAATGTTTTTCTCAAATTGTCTTTTAGCATTACGGATTATTTTCTGAGTGAGTTTTCTTTGTTTGATTAGATTAATGCTATTTACTTCAGTTTTGTTGGATTGGAAGATCAACCAACTTTTGTGTCTATCTTCAACCGCTAGATCGCACTCCTCACTCCACCATGGATGTTTCTTTCTTCTATTTGTTACTGCTATTTCAGCTGCTATATCATTGAGTTTTATTACCAGATCTTCCAATTTTGTATCGCTGGGGATGCTTTCTGTTTTTGCTTTATACTCTGCATTTCCAGTTAATTTTGATTGGTCATAACATTTCTTGGCTTTTTTAGAAGGTGATTTTTTCTTGTTTAGTGGAGTCATTTTAATTTTGATTTCAATTAAGAAATACTATATTATTATTATTATTATTATTGGTGAATTCTCCTTGGATAGAAGACGTTAAGCATCATGACTCAGTTTTGTCATTTGTTTTTCTTATTGGTCCAGTAGGCCTTCATTGTTTCCGAGAAAGCTTTTTTGCGGTTTTCAGACCACTTTGGTCTAAACTGCTTCTCTCTTGAGGGCTCTGAAACTTTCCACTTGTCTACCTTGTGACGGAATACGTTTTTATTAAAAATTTCAGTTTGATGTATATTTGCGCTTTTTAGGTCCTTACGAATTTCATCCAGCCAAGGTGTTGAAATTTTAAGTTTTGTAATATATTCAATTATTCTTTTTGTTAGCCTATCCTCCTGCAATCTGTTAAGATGTCCAAAGAACTTCAACCGCCTTTTATGCATGTCAATTTCAATGTTTGAATAGCTCTCTGTTGTTTTGTTGGATTGCAGCCTATACCCATCTTCTGTAAGTCGAGCCCCTAGAATTTTTCTAATAATTTTTCTTTCCTCCTTTTTGATTTCTTCGATTTCGTGTTTTCTGCTAAGTACTAGTGTTTCGCTTGCGTAGAGGACCATTGGTTTAATAACTGTGTTGTAGTGCCGAATTTTAGTTTGTCTTGACACGGATTTTTTGTTGTAGAGATTTTGAACTAATCCTAGAGCTTTTTTCATTTTTGGAGACGATTTTGTTGGGAAATTCTTTCAAGACCTGTTGGTTCAATGAATTCCCCCAAATATTTGAAGTATGGAACCTTGTTTATTCTACCATATTTTGTCCTCAAGCTTATGATATCTATTTTTGAGGATATGAATTCCGTTTTCTCAAATGAGATTTGTAGCCCTACTTTTTCAGCACATTCCTTTAATGTCTCAAGCTGCTTGATGGCGGTCTTCTCGTCATCCATTAATATAGCTAGATCGTCAGCAAAGGCGAGGTATGGTATGGAAAGGTTGTTTCTGGGAAAACCAAGTTGTACTGGCTTCCACTGTTCACATCTCTTCAGCTCCTTCTCCCATTCTTCCATGACTTTGTCCAGAACGACATTGTTATTATTATTAACGACATTATTATTTTGTTTTTTTTTTGCATCCAGGAGATGAAGGGAGTATAGGACATGTCAAGATAAAACTGATAAACAAACAGTTTATCACAATGATAAATTCATCACTTACCACCAAAAATCTGTTTCTGTTACTGCTTACTTCAGTAGGCTTGTCATGAACCCCATTGTATCAAATATCACACAAAATTAAAAATTAAAAAGCCAAACACAATGATAAATTCATCACTTAACAATAATTTTTCCCGCTACTGCTTAACTCAGTAGGCTTGTCATGAACCCCTTTGTATCAAATAGTACACAATATTTGTTTAATTAGAAGTTAAATACATTTCAACCAAATTCTATTTAGAAAGGAATTTGTACACACTGTAAAATGTTTCATCAATCAAATATTGTTTTAGCTTTTTTTTTAAATGCCTTAAATTGTCACAACTTTTTAAATTTTTTTGTGGCAATTTATTGATGTATTTTTACCTGCATAAGTTGGTTTTTGTTCAAACAATTTAGTGTTCTGATTAGCAACATAATAATCGATTCTGTTTCTTGTGAAGTGGTTGTGAACATCTAAATTCTGTAAAAAGGTATTTTGCTTTACGTACATTATCACTTCAAAAATGTACAAAGAAGGAACTGTGAGCAATTGCAGCTCTTTAAATAGTAATCTGCATGAGGTAAGGTGGTTGACTCCCATCATACACCTAACAGCTTTTTTCTGTATTTTAAAAACAGTAATATTCTGTTATAGCATGAGCAAATTCGTAACTATAGATGAAATAGTTCATGTTTTTTGTGGCCGTTGCTCCTGGATTCAGTATATCCAACAAATGCTGGCCAAATACTGTTGACTGAATGATATTTTTAAATAAAACACATTACAAATACTCATATACAGTAATATAGTAATATAGTAATATAGTACAGTAATATAGTAGTAGCATTTTTAAAATAATGTCTTGAAATCTGTAATATTTTGTTTTTTACTTTCTCTTGCCTATATGAATATGTTGTTGTTGTTTAGGTCATCAGCCAAAAAGCTGGTTTGAACCTGTAGAGGTTTTACTAAGTAAAACGAGGAGTGAGGTGGTTTACCATTGCCTTCCTCACTGAGTGGAAAAGTATGCTTATCAGCATGCCGGGCCCTCTGAAAAGCACATATCTTCCACTCTGCAAATAACACCTTCACTTCATTCACCACAGGGTCTGGCTGTATAATGAAATTCATTACTTTCAGAGGAAATAACTGATTAGTGTCTTTTACACCTCTACCTCTTCTGTTCTTAAATAATTCAGTCATTTAATTGGCTGACCATGTGACAAGAAACAGAACTATTTATTTTAGCCCTGCAACTAACAGATTGAGTGTAAAAAATTTGACACTCCACCTGTCTGTTATGGGCAATCTGTTATGGGCAAAATATGAATATATAGGAAGGAAAGTATTGTTTTCATGTCGATTTTTCGTAATCGAGTTTTCACCGGATCTATACGTTTTCAGACCCCCTGAACCCAAAAAACATGTTTTTAGCGATTGGTCTGTGTGTGTGTGTGTGTGTATACAAAATATCTCAAGAACGGAACATCCTACGAACTTGAAACTTGAAACTTAAGTTACATACCACTCCCGGACCCGACACGAACATTTTCATCAAAATCGGTCAACCGGAAGTAGTAGTTTATTCGTATAATTTTTCACTTTTTTGCGATTTTCTCAAAAACTGGTCCTACGATTTTTTTAAAAATCGCCTGGTTTATTCAATTTTTTATTCTCTACAAGATAGGTTAGGCGTCATGTTTGTTGAAATTCTGGGTGAGGCTGTTTTCACGTAAAAACAAAGTTTTTTTAAGATTACAGCTTTAATATCCAATTTAGCGAAAAAATTTCTGTAATAAAAGTTGTAGAGAATTTAAAAACCTACAACTTTTACTTAAAACATTTTTTTGTATAACGCTTAGTTTAGCGGTAATTAGCAATTTTCTGTTTTTTTCTCATGAAAACGTGTGAAAAATTGATTTTTTAAAGATTTCGGCCTTAGTATGCATTTTACGACAAAAGTGTATATAATCAAATTTATAGAAAATTAAAAGATCTACAACTTTTATTTCAAGCATTTTTCTCTACAGAGCCTAGTTTAGCGTGAAAGAGTGATTTTCCGTATTTTAAAGCCAAACAGAGTTCGATTTTCATTTTGCGTCTTTCACTCATGTTTAAAATTAAGTTATGTTATTAAAGTTATTTTTTTGTTTATTTCTAATGCTTTATTAATGATGTTAGGTTTATTGTTAATTATTTGCATTGGCAAGAGAAAGTTGTGTGAGTGTTTCACACCAGATTTTTATAATAGTTTATAATTTATGTTTTTATTAGTTTAAAATTTATTGTAATGTTTGTATTTTTACTTTCTCTTGCCTGTATGAATATATAGGAAGGAAAGTATTGTTTTCATGTCAATTTTTCAACAAACACACATTAGAGATAAAAAAAATCTGGTGTGAAACACTCACACAACTTTCTCTTGCCAGTGCAAATAATTAACAATAAACCTAACATGAGTATTAAAACATTAGAAATAAACAAAAAACTAACGTCAGTAAACATAACCTAATTTTAATCATGAGTGAATGACCCAAAATGAAAATCGACCTCAGTTTGACTTAAAAATACGGAAAATCACTCTTTCTCACTAAACTAGGCTCCGTGGAGAAAAATGCTCTCAATAAAAGTTGTAGATATTTTAATTTTCTATAAATTTAATTATATACACTTTTGTCGTAAAATGCATACTAAGGCCGAAATCTTAAAAAAATCAATTTTTCACACATTTTCGTGAGAAAAAAACAGAAAATCGCAAATTACCGCTAAACTAAGCGTTATACAAAAAAATGTTTGAAATAAAAGTTGTAGAATTTTAAATTCTCTACAACTTTTATTATATAACGTTTTGCGCTAAAATGCATATTAAAGCCGCAATCTTAAAAAGAAAATGATTTTACGTAAAAACAGCCTCACACAGAATTTCAGCAAACATGGCGCCTACCCTATCTTGTAGAGCATAAAAAATGTAGTAAACCAGGCGATTTTAAAAAAAATCGTAGGACACACACACACACACACACACAGACCAATCGCTAAAAACATGTTTTTTTGGGTTCAGGGGGTTTGAAAACGTATAGATCCGGTGAAAACTCGATTTGTTAAAATCGACATGAAAACAATACTTTCCTTCCTATATATTCATATAGGCAAGAGAAAGTAATAAAATAAAAAAAATCTGGTGTGAAACATGCACACGACTTTCTCTTGCCATTGCAAATAATTAACAATATAACCTAACATTAGTAATAAACAAAAAACCAACCTCTAAAAACATAACCTTATTTTAATCATGAGTGAAAGACGCAAAATGAAAATCAACCTCAGTTTGGCTTAAAAATACGGAAAATCACTCTTTCACGCTAAACTAGGCTCTGTAGAGAAAAATATTATGAATGAAAGTAGTAGATCTTTTAATTTCCTATAAATTTGATTATATACACTTTTGTCGTAAAATGCATACTAAGGCTGAAATTAAAAAAAAATCGATTTTTCACACATTTTCGTAAGAAAAAACAGAAAATTGCTAATTACTGCTAAACTAAGCATTATACACAAAAATATTTGAAATAAAAGTTGTAGGATTTTAAATTCTCTACATTTTTTATATATAAATTTTTGCGCTAAAATTTATAATTAAAGCCGTAATTTTAGAAAAACAATTTTTTATGTGAAAACAGCCTTACCAAGAATTTCAGCAAACATGGCGCATACTCTATCTTGTAGATCATAAAAAAATTAGTAACCCAGGCGATTTTTAAAAAAATCGTAGGACCAGTTTTTGAGAAAATTGCAAAAAAGTGAAAAATTACTCGAATAAACTACTACTTTCGGTTGACTGATTTTGATGAAAATGTTCGTGTCGGGTCCGGTAGTGGTGTATAACTTAAGTTTCAAGTTCCAAGTCCGTACGATGTTCTGTTCTTGAGATATTCTGTTCACACACACATAGACCAATCGCTAAAAACATGTTTTTTGGATTCAGGGGGTCTGAAAACGTGTAGATCCGGTGAAAACTCGATTTTGAAAAATCGACATGAAAACAATACTTTCCTTCCTATATTGATATAGGCCAGAGAAAGTAAAAATAATTAGTTGATAATATTTAAGTTGGTAATCAGTGTTGGTAGGAATATTTTCAATATTATGAGATGTTACAAATATACAATGGCACCAGTCCTCATGTTAATTTTTTAGTGCGAGTCCCCAAAGGTTAATTTGGTTATGTTTGTATGTGTTTCAGCATTTTAGTTGCAGATTTAAGAAATGGCGCTGGTTATGTTACCATGTGACATGCCATGGTGGCCCTCATTACAAAAACAGTTGAATCTAGTCGCATCTGTAAAGGATGAAAAACCATTGATTGAGCATATGCAGGCTATTTATAACTTATGCTAGTAAGTGTTTTATATAAAACTATGTGAGCTTGCTTTTTTTTCTCAATCTTTCATTTTAATATGATACTTCCTGGTTTTGATTTGTTGTTGAGGTCATCAGC
Organism: Catonia carolina; assembly: GCA_035578175.1. Taxonomy (NCBI): domain Eukaryota; kingdom Metazoa; phylum Arthropoda; class Insecta; order Hemiptera; family Achilidae; genus Catonia; species Catonia carolina. The sequence continues at coordinate 2,272,393 of JAQMRL010000024.1, read as the reverse complement.
CGAAAGGCTGTTTGAACCTCTGGAGTTCCCAAACTTTTTATACTATGCTCCCTTCTATCAGGTACAAAATTTTCCCCCACCCCTTACTCAATTTTATGTGTTAATGAAAAAACGGGTGAGGCAGTGAATCGGGCGATTATGAAAACATCATGAGGAAGTTAAAAAATTTAGTTTAATTAATTTAGAATATACCAAGTAATACTTACATAATTACTATTTTTTATAAAGTACTTGAAAATCATATCATAAAGATGTCCTCCATTTTGTCGCAAACATTCCTGAACTCGTGCATGAAGGTTATTCATCACATTTCGTAATTGGCTGTAGGAATTCGTGCCACTACTTCACGTATCTGTTCTGTAAGTTCCCGTACATTTCGAGGCGGTGAAATTGGAAAACACGGTTCCCATAGAAAGTAATCACGTGCAGAGAGATCTGGTGATCTGACTGGCCATGAAATATCTCCGTTCTTAGAAATGACGCGATTGGGAAACAAGCGTCTCAAAACATTAATTGAAGCCCTGGATGTGTAGTACCGTCTTGTTGAAAAAAACATGTTTTGGAAAGCTGGATTATGAACTAATTCCATTTAAAGACAGTTCTCCAACATGTTAACATAGCGCTGTGTATTCAATGTAACTGCACGTTCATTGTCATCCTCAAAAAAATATGGTCCTATGATAGCCTGTGTTGATATTGCACACCAAACTGTCACTTTAATACTGTGAAGTGGCTTTTTCTGTATTTTTTGTGGATTTTCGCATGACCAATATCTAAAATTCTGCTTATTTACGAAGCCCGAAAGATGGACGTGAGCTTCATCACTCATCCAAAGATTGTTGAGAAGATCTGCGTTGTCATTCATCATGTCCAATAATCGATAACAAAATGCAAGTCGGGATGCATGATCAACATTATTCAAAGCGTGCACTAACTGAATTTTAAACGGATGGAACTGTAGATCTTTGTGTAAAATCCTCCTCACACTGCGATTAGAAATGCCGAGTGATATTGCATGCCGTCTAGCTGAACGCATAGGACTTCTTAACACAGCCGTCTGCACCTTGTCAACGTTTTCTGGTGTACGGACACTTTTTACGCTCTCAGTTCGTGTCATCAGTGTTGAGCCTGTTTCTTCGAAGTTTTTAACCTATATTTTTTGCATGGGCTGAAGGAATCGGATCATTACTTTTTGAATTTTGAAATAATTACGAAATGCGCGCTGCGCGAACACATAACTATCATTATTTTTATAATACGCTTTAACAGTATATGCTCGTTGTGCACTGCTACACGACTCCATTGGAACTAAATTGTAAAACAGACGCTTTAAGATGGCGGTAGAGACTGTATGCAGTGTTGCTAAATCGCCCGATTCACTGCCTCACCCGTTATTACATTGAATAACCATACATTTATTTTTTTGTTTTGTTTTCTTTTATTACCACAATAGATCACTTTAGTAAAATTTAGAAAGTTTCTTCCTTTTCATATTCTTCAGCTTGATGTTCTGCCAGTATGCCCTCATTCGGGCTGATCTTGCTTGCCGAACTTCCTGTGAAACAACAGGATTCTTCCTGCTTGGGTTTGTTCTCCCATCTGATTTTGTTTCAAATCTACTTTCCTTATTTCTTAAGATTTTTAATTTTACCGTTTTGTTTTCTAAATCATCGAAAGTTAATTCGAGTTCGATCATGTCTTCTTTGACATCTCACATCCATGCTCCTGATGTTACCATTGGAAAGAGTTTTCTTATCATCTTTTCCATTTCATATAATGAATTAATATAATAATTTCACTAACCTTCTTTTAAACTGCGTTTAACTAGTTTCAATTTTCATTTACTCTGATGATGGTGAATCCACCGAAACACGTGTAAGTAAGAATTTAAATAAAGGTGACGCAGTTTAAAAGATGGTTAGTGAAATTATTATATTAATTCATTATATGAAATGGAAACGATTTCAAACTGCAGGATGCGTTATAAGGATTTATTTATCTTATCATCTTGTTTAAAATTCTGTGTAGGTGTTCTGATAAGATGTCCAAAAAAAGAAATCCTTTTCTTCCTTATTGTATCTGTTATGGGTTAGTTTTCTTTATAGACTTGTTTGTTTGTTAGAATTCTCCATTGCCCATCTACTTTGTTTTTCTTCCTACGCAGGTTCTTAGGATTCGTCTTTCGAGTTTTAGGACATTATCTATTGCTTTTGTCTTGGTCACTTTTGCTAATGTTTTGCTGCCATAAGTAACTTCTGGTCGTATGACTGTTTTGTAGTGTTTAATTTTTGTTTTTATAGATAAGCATTTTTTGTTGTATACGTTTTTGGTTATTTGTTATGATTTACATAATTTTTTCAGTCTCTTCCCATGCTATGTTTTCTTTATTGTTGTGTGTAATGTGTTCGCCTAGATTTTTAAGCAATTTATCTAGTTCCATGTGGTTTCCGTTCATGTTTACTGAATTTATGCGGAGTGTCTCTTTAGCCATCATTTTAATTTTTTCATAAGTGATTTTTAATCCAACTTTTCCTGCCAATTGTTCTAGGGTTTTTATCTGGTGTCTAGCTTCCTTAACACCCTCTGCCAGTAAGGCCAGAGAGTTTTTATGACATTACAAGTTGCAATTTAAATTGAACAATTAAGAAACAAAATAAGTTAGTGAAATAATGACCTTTCATTTTTACTTCCTCTTGCCTATATGAATATGTAGGAAGGAAAGTACTGTTTTCATGTCGATTTTTCAAAATCGAGTTTTCACCGGATCTACACATTTTCAGACCCCCTGAAAATGATTGGTCTGTGTGTGTGTGTGTGTGTGTGTGTGTATCTGTCTGTGTGTGTGTGTGTGTGCGCGTGCGTGCGTGCGTGCGTACGTGCGTGCGTGCGTGTGTGTGTGCATGAACAGAATATCTCAATGGAACATTGTATGAATTTGAAACTTAAAACTTTAGTTACATACCACTACCGGACCCGACACGAACATTTTCATCAAAATCTGTCAATCGGAAGTAGTAGATTATTTGTGTAATTTTTCACTTTTTTGCGATTTTCTCAAACACTGGTCCTACAATTTTTTTTAAAAATCACCTGGTTTACTAAATTTTTTATGCTCTACAATATAGCATAGGCGCCATCTTTGCTGAAATTCTGGGTGAGGCTGTTTTCATGTAAAATAATTGTTTTTTTAAGATTATGGCTTTAATATGCATTTTAGCGCAAGAATTTATATTATAAAAAATGTAGATAACTTAAAATCCTACAACTTTTATTTCAAACATTTTTTTGTATAACGCTTAGTTTAGCGTTAATTAGTGATTTCATATTTTTCCTCACGAAAACGTGTGAAAAATCGATTTTTTAATATCGGCCTTAGTATGCATTTAACGACAAAAGTGTATATAATTAAATTTATAGGAAATTAAAAGATCTACAACTTTTATTTATAATATTTTTCTCTACAGAGCCTAGTTTAGCGTGAAAGAGTGATTTTCCATATTTTTAAGCTAAACTGAGGTTACTTTTCATTTTGCGTTTGCTACTCATGATTAAAATTAGGTTATGTTTATTGAGGCTAGTTTTTTGTTTATTACTAATGTTTGGTTTATTGTTAATTATTTGTATTGGCAAGAGAAAGTTGTGTGAGTGTTTCACTCCAGATTTTTCTTATAAGATTTCCTTTATCTTCACTGATTATTAGAAAGTGTAAAACATCATTAGCAATGTCAAGTTTGTCCCGATACTTTGATTTTATTGCAACAAGTGCCGAAAACGCTTTTTTACAGAAACACTTTCTTAAAAAAAATCTGGTGTGAAACACTCACACAACTTTCTCGTGCCAATGCAAATAATTAACAATAAACTAACCTCGTAAACATAATCTAATTTTAATCATGAGTGAAAGACGCAAAATGAAAATCAACCTCAGTTAGGCTTAAAAATACGAAAAATAACTTTCACGCTACACTAGGCTCTGTAGAGAAAAATGCTCTAAATATGCTCTAAAGGTCGTAGATCTTTTAATTTCCTATAAATTCGATTATATACACTTGTCGTAAAATGCATACTAAGGCCGAAATCTTAAAAAAAATTGATTTGTAACATTTTTGTGAGAAAAAAACAGAAAATTGCTAATTACCGCTAAACTAAGCGTTATACAAAAAAATGTTTGAAATAAAAGTTGTAGGATTTTAAATTCTCTACATTTTTTATTATATGAATGTTTGCGCTAAAATGCATATTAAAGCCGTAATCTTATAAAAACAATTTTTACATGAAAACAGCCTAACCAAGAATTTCAGCAAACATGGCGCATACCCTATCTTGTAGAGCATAAAAAAGTTAACAAACCAGGCGATTTTTAAAAAAAAATCGTAGGACTAGTGTTTGAGAAAATCACAAAAAAGTGAAAAATTACTAGAATAAACTGCTACTTCTGGTTGACAGATTTTGATGAAAATGTTCGTGTCGGGTCCGGTAGTGGTATGTAACTAAAGTTTCAAGTTTCAAGTTCGTACGATGTTCTGTTCTTGAGATATTCTGTTCACACACACACAGACCAATCGCTAAAAACATGTTTTGTTGGGTTCAGGGGGTCTGAAAACGTGTAGATTCGCTGAAAACTCAATTTCGAAAAATTGACATAAAAACAATAATTTCCTTCCTATATATTCATATAGGCAAGAGAAAGTAAAAGTAAATAAAATTGCAGTGGTTGCTGTGATATACTGGAGTACACTTTGTAATACTTACCCAATGAGCCAGCTGATGTAGTGGTATGTGTTAGGAGAGATAGACCTCAGAAATGTTCACGTTCACGCAACTCTTAGCTCCTGGAAGGCTGACTTGACACCAGCGACTTGTGAATCTCATTAGCACTAGATGTGCTATCGCTATCACATTGCTATTGATTGATCGATTGCTATTGATAGCAAAGCTATATTAAGGTTTGCGCCTTCCTTCACTTGTCTTTTCCCTTGGGATGCGCGCCACCTTTTTGGAAATCTGTGCTTCCTTCTAAATATTGTCACAATATTGTGGCACTGATTTTAGTTTTTGGTTTAAAACGATTCTTACTTAAAAATTTTGTTTTTTTGAATAAATAAAATAATTTTTTTTGGCGAAACATACATTCTAACGGGTGTTTTATTAAGGACGCAACCCTGATTATAAGAAGATAGAAGTAATACATCGGTAAATTTTCTGTCCCTCAATCGGTATGTTGGCAACAGTGTACTCAAGGCCAACTACCTAAGACAGTTAAAATGTTCCAGTCAAGCATTAGTGTGGTGATAGCAGTTGTTTCGTTGTATTGTGTCAGCAATGGTTTTTCCAAGGAAGAACAATATTGTAATTGTTTCTGATGGTCTGTAGCTTTCAGTTCATGAGTCACGCCAACGCGATAAGGATGTAAATGTAACTTTTTCGTAGCTCTGAAAACAGTAGTTAATGTTAGCCCAGCTTGCGATGATAATGTTCTAAGCGATTTTTTAGGTGATTGAGTCAAACGATTTTTCAAATCTTTGAGAACTTCCGCGGTTAACTTTGTTGGCTGGCGAGGTGGTTTCTCATCGAGTACACTCCCAGTTCTATGGAATTTATTTATCAAACGCAATATTGACGATTTATTCGGAAAGGCAGAACGGGGAAATTTCAACTGAAACTTATCTTGCGCACATTTGTAAGATTTACTCGCTATGTAAGTCTACAATAAACACGCGTTATTCCTTGGAAAAAACCATTGCTGACACAATATAACGAAACAACTACTGTCACCACACTAATGCTTGACTGGAACATTTTAACTGTCTTAGGGTAGTTGGCCTTGAGTACACTGTTGCCAACATACCGATTAGGGGACAGAAAATTTGCCGATGCATTACTTCTATCTTCTTATAATCAGGGTTGCATCCTTAATAAAACACCCGTTACTATGTTTGATGAGCACAGTCAACCATGTGGAGGTGTTAACCGTTGGTTTTTCATGTTTTAGTGTTGGTCTTGATCCAGATGAACCAGAATCGCCTGATCCGACAATATTTAATGGTTTCGAATCATTTCTTATAAATGATCTAGATAATGATGAACGCAATAAGTTTTTTAAAGTTACGTTACCGGCTCTAGCTCAAAAAGCTTTACAATTGAAATCGTTACGTCCACCTAGTGGGTTACGGTTTAGTCTTCAACAGCAGAGTAAGTTTTCTATTTTTTAAAGTAAAGGGCATGTTTTTGATATTATTAGGATATTATTATTTGATATTATAAAACATTTGTCTTCAGTTTTTTAAGATAATGCTAAGGCTGGCCGCAGATCTGACGCAACATTTTGGTTAACAACGTTTCATCTTGTTGTAATGTCTTTCAAGCGGCGGTCATTTAAGAACGACTCAAGACAGAAAACTGAAAATAGATAAAACTGTGCCTTTAAGACATGTTTCTTTAGGTTTGCCTACAATAACTTTGCTGAATGACTAATAAATACGTAAAAGTTAAAACAGAACTTGTAAGAAATTTATTTCTGAACAAATCAGTATAAAATAAGGCAATAAACAACCAAAAGCAAACATTAAAATTTATATTTTTTTAAATTTTTAACATAATATACCAAAGCATACACTGAAAAATGACAAAATTTGCATTGAAATTAAATATCTACTAGCTGATATTTATAGCTGGTCAACTAACTCACCAAATATTACAATAAATATTCAATAATTTGTCCTTCTTGTTCGATACATTTACTGTGACCTTGTGGATTGGACATGTTTCTCTTCAAAGTTCTGCAGGGCTGCCCTTAAGTTGTGTAGAGACGTCCATAATGTGGGCTATTAATTCCTTACGGGTATGAACGGTAGTCTTATAAAGAATATTTTTTATTTTTCATCCATTCCCAAGTACAGAAATCAATTGGTGTCAGATCTGGCGACCTGGGTGTCCAGAATTGGGGATCTTCATAGCCAGTCCATTGCTCTGAGAAATGCAGATTCAAGCGAGCTCACACAACTAGCAAGAAGTGGAGCCATAACACGCTACCAAAGTGTTGTGACATGTGTAAGCTTCTTCCAGCCCCCCACATCATCAATCTATTATTTAAATATTTAAAAAATTCTGCCGAATAACTGGTCAATCGATGTTCCATAATATTAATGAATTTGTATTAAGGTTTTTATTCTGAATACAATGGTTTTTTCAAAATTACCTAATTAATGAGCGGGTACGGAGTTAACAGGGGTTCAGAATTTTAGTAATAATTTAAAATTTAAATATGTTAAAAGTCTGAAATTTCAGACGCACAATAGCAACATAAAACTTTATTTTCTGGCGAAATCTGAAATAAATAGGTCAAGTTGTGTTTGAGTTATAATCTTCTAAATGCATCCGATCTGTTGGAGCAATAAAAAAAACCAGCTCATTTTTTCTTCTCATCATGATGTCACAATATTAAAAAACACTAAAAATATGAAGCTAACATGTAACAATGCAGATTGAAATCAGCTAAATTAATTTGGTGTACAGAACATTAAAATTGAACAAGCGGTTGTGAAGAAACAAGGCTGCAAACTCGGGTATCTTTAATAAAGAAATCGACAGTAGTGTCTTTTACACTTGTGCCTGTTCTGTTGTTAAATGCTTTAGTCATTCAATTGGGTGACCATGTGATAAGAAACAACTATTTGTTGTACGAGGGCTGTCCAGAAAGTAACAGACGTTTTGAAGTAAAAAATAAACTAAGTAAAAAAAACATTTTTATTACGTACATTTTGAAGGTTAACTCTTAGGCTATTTTTCTACGTAATCGCCCAGTAAATTAAGGCATTTATCGTAACATGGTACAAGCTTTTCAATGCCCTCTTTGTAGTAATCTGCCGCCTGCGAGTTCAACCACTGGTTTACACCGGCATGGAGTTCAGCGTCAGTGTTGAAGCGTTGTGTAGCGAGCCATGTCTTTATCGCTGGGAACAGATGGAAATCGCTCGGCGCCAAAACCGGGCTGTATGGCGGATGATTAAAAACTTCCCACCCAAAACCTTCCAAGAGCTCTTGAGTACGTTTGGCCGTGTGTGAATGGGGGTTGTCGTGGAAAACAAAACTTCCCCACTAAGTTTTCCCGATGCTTGTTTTGTATCGCGCATCTAAATTTTCTGAGTGTTTCGCAATACCTCTCTGAATTGATTGTTTGGCCTCGTTCAAGAAAATCAAAGAAAATCACTGCATGAGCATTCCAAAACATAGTAGCCATGATTTTTCTTGCTGATAGTGTCTGCAGACACTTCCTCAGTTTCTTGGGCGAATGCGTGTGACCCCACTCCATCGACTGCCATTTTGTTTCACAGTTGACGTGCTTTACCCAAGTCTCGTCACCAGTTGCGATACGATCAATAACATGGTTTCCACTTCACAACTAACCACGCCCATCACAACTGGCGGGATTTTCAATCGCAGCGCTCATTTTAAAACTCCACTATATAAAAAGTACAATACGCATGATGCTTTAGCTACCACGTATGGTTGCGTACTGACTGTAGAAACACTCTGACGCCAAGATGGCGGCGCTAGCTCCGCCTACTGCTGCGCCAGGCCAAAACATCTGTTACTTTCTGGATTGCCCTCGTAGCTATGGAACTAGCAGATCGAGTGCCACCCGCCACCTGTTATTGACAATCTATTAATTCTGAATGAAAATTAACACAAAAATAATACAAACCATGTTTTAAATGTATTTTGGTTCACTTTGGTGTAATGATTTCATTGTAACTAAGATATTTTAATAATTTTTTTCAGTCGATAAGATGGAGTTAAGCCGAGATTTTGTCGCTTCGCTTTTAGCGCATTGTTTTTTTTCTACATTTCCAAAACGGACTGTTAAAACTCATCCGACTTTACAAGATTTTAATTTCACTAATTTTTTTAAACATTTAGAACAGTAAGTACCTACTATTTTATTCTGGGTTTTATTGTACTGGGTGATTATAAATGAAATAGACAGTTTCGATAGCTTATAGAAAATTTATTTTTGAAAAGTTGAATTAATTACTTACATGATTATATAGAAGAATTCATTAACTTTCTATTGAAAATATTTACAGATGTTCAATGTGTGCACCATTTGTAAATTGACGGATATCAACACGTTAGTCGAATTCTTCCCACACAAGATTAAGCATATGATGGTCAACTGTGGCAAGAGCATTTGCGATACGTTGTTTTAGATCATCGATATCTACAGGAAGCGTTGGTACAAAAACTTGTCTTTTACATAACCCCATAAGAAAAAGTTGCAGGGCATTAAGTCTGGACTACGAGGTGGCCACGGCCTAAACACAATGTTTTCCTCACTTGCACGGCCGATCCATCGTCTAGGAAGATGTTCATCAAGATAATTTCTGACCTGTAAGTGCCAGTGAGGTGGAGCTCCATCTTGTACAAAAATGAAGTTATCACTATTTTCCTGGAGTTGAGGCATTAACCATTCATTTAACATGTCCTGATAAATTACTCCGGTTACTGGCACTTGGTGAAAGAAGAACGGCCCGTAAACCTTTTCACGAGATAATGCGCAAAAAACATTTACTTTAGGGGAATCGCGAGTATGCTGTTAAGTTATTTTTGGGTTTTCTGTGCCCTATATTTTAACATTATGTCTATTAACTTTTCCACTAATGTGAAAATTACATTCATCACTGAAAATTAGGCGATTAAAGAATGCATCGTCATTTTCAACACAATGTTGCATCTCCAGACAAAAAATTTGATGTACAACTTTATCATTGGTATTTAAACTTTATACTAACTGTAATTTATAAAGTGTCATTTTCGAATGTTTCCGCAGAATTTTCCACACAGTCAGTTGAGGAATTTGTAATTCTAAACTTGCTGATCTAGTTCATTTTCCTGGACTTGGTACATAAACATCACGAACACTATCAATTTGTTCTTTCGTAACAGAAGGTCTTCCAGTACTCTTCCTTTCCTTTTACACAGACATCCACTGTTTTCAAAATGTTTATACCAGTCATAGATTGATTGCCTTGTTGGTGGTGGTTTACCGTATCTTGTTCTGAAATGACGTTGCACAACCATAACCGAGTTTGTTTTGGCTAATTCAAAAACACAATAAGCTTTCTCCACTTGAGTAGCGGCCATTTTGCTAGACTAGTCATAACAGCAGCCAACAACAAAATGCTAGCAACAGTTGTACTAACATAAACTTTAAAAAATTCGCTACAAACCTATATCATTTACTATATTCAAATACACCAGTTTGATGTTTAAGAAGCTGTCGAAAGTGTCTATTTCATTTATTATCACCCTGTATTACGAAAACAAATTTTGCTTTATTTCAAAGATAAATTATTGTGACACTTAATTGTTAAGGTCCGTTCTGGGATCTGTGTAAAATAAATAATTAACAAAATATTGTTTAGAATTACAAACTGTAAATTCAATATGCCAGCAGCATTGGCGTAGTTGGTAACATGCTTGCCTCTCATCATGCGGTCTTGTGTTCGAATCCCACTCAGGCACGGCATATTTTCATACGTTACAAAAATCATTTCATCCTTCACAGTTACAACCCAACGTCGTCGCTAACGATCACTGTAGTTGATGTGACGTTAAATAAAACGAAGAAAAATAAAATTCAATATAACAGTCTAACCTTAAATCTGCTGAGAAGTTACAATTATCATAATGAATGATAAAGAAATTTTTATAGAAAAATCTGGTGTCGACCACTCACATGACTCTTCTGCCAATGCTAATAATCAACACTATAACCTAACATCAGGAATAAACAAAAAACTAACCTCAAAAAATAAAACCTTATCTAATCATGAGTGAATGATGCAAAATGAAACCAACTTTAGTTTGGCTTAATAATACAGAAACTAACTGTTTCACGCTAAACTAGGCTCTGTAGAGAAAAATGCTTAAATTAAAATTGTAGATCTTTTAATAGCCTATAAATTTTATTATGTATTTTTTTTATCGTAAAATGCATACTACGGCTGAAATCTTAAAAAATCATTTGTTTTACAGATTGTTATGAAAAAAAAAAACAGGAAATCACTAATTTCCGCTAAAGTAAGCGTTATACAAAGAAATGTTGGAATAAAGGATGTAGGTTTTTAAATTTTCTATAACTTTGATTTTGTACATTTTTGCCCTAAAATGTACAAAATATATTAAGGCCTATATATATATATTAAGGCCTTACTTAAAAAAAACATTTTCTTCTACAAAAGTACAGCCTTCTCAAGAACTTCAGCAGACTTTGCGCCTACGCTATCTTGTACAGCATAAAAAGTGTAGTAAATGAGGTGATTTTTTAAAAAAATTGGAGCCGTTTCTGAGAAAATCGCAAAAAAGTGAAAAATTTCACGAATTAACTACTACTTCCGGTTGACTAATTTTGATGAAAATTTTCTTGTTGGGTCCTCTAGTAGAACCTGACTTAAGTTTTAAGTTTCAACCTTGTATGATTTCTGTTCTTGAGATATTTTGTTCGCACACACACACACACACACACACGCGCGCGCGCGCTCGCACGCACGCACGCACGCACGCACACAGACCAATAGCTGAAAACATGTGTTTTACAAAGGTTTTAACAAAGTTAACTTCTACAGAGCTTAGTTTTGAGGCAATTACTGATGTTCCGTATTTTTAAGTTGCAGATAGGTTGATTTTCATTTGGGGTCTTACACTCACGTTAGTTATGTTTAGTGTTACATACATTGGCAAGAGAAAGTCATGTGTGTGTTTCGCAGCAGATTTTTTTTGTTAGTGATTAATTTGATTATTTTTTTTAAGCAAAATATAGTGAGGCTAATATTTTTTTTTGTTTTTCAGTAACTTTCAAAAGTCAAAGTTGTCTAGTTTTCTACATTATTTTAGCTTACTTGATAAACATGGAGTGGCTCCTTCTAAAATTGTCATATCAAGGCAGGTACGATATTTAACCATCTTTTATTGTAGTACATAAGGTTTAAAGAAAATTTATTTATTGACTTATGTAAAAACATAACAGGAAGGTTATGTATTTGATACATGTTTATTTATGTGATCCTCTTTAACGGGCTGCTGGGCCCGTCAAATGGTAGCGAGGTTGTGCGTTGCGGTGTGTTTGCCCCTGAGCGGAGACAAAAACAAAACTTGGAAGAATCCCGCGGGACCCTCCTCCAGAGCAGTGGACTGTATGCGTTGTGTGGCCTGATGTACACCTTTTGGAATTTTTATTGGTTATTATATAGTCTTTTCTAAAAATTCTTTCTTAGTGGTCTCCAACATCATAAAAAATCTGGTGTGAAACACTCGCACAACTTTCACTTGCTAATGCAAATATTTAACAAAAAACCTAACATTAATAATAATAAATTTGAAATAAACAAGAAACTAACCTCAATAAACATAACCTAATTTGAAAGACACTAAATGAAAATCAACCTCAGTTAGCTTAAAAATACGGAAAATCACGTTCAGGCTAAACTATGCTCTGTTGAGAAAAATGCTTTAAATAAAAGTTGTAGATCGTTTAATTTCCTATAAATTTGATCATATACAGTTTTATCGTAAAATGCATACTAAAGCCGAAATCTTAAAAAATCGAATTTTCATGTTTTTGTGAGAAAAAAACAGAAAATCTCTAATTACCGCTAAACTAAGCGTTATACAAAAAAAATGTTTGAAATAAAAGTTGTAGGATTTTAAATTCTCTACAATTTTTATTATATAAATTTTTCCGCCAAAATGCATATTAAAGCCGCAATCTTAAAAAAACAATATTTTTACATGAAAACAGCCTCACCAAGAATTTCAGCAAATATGGCGCCTACCCTGTCTTGTAGAGCATAAAAAATTTAGTAAACCAGGCGATTTAAAAAAAAAATCGTAGAACCGGTTTTTGAGAAAATCACAAAAAAGTGAAAAATTACATGAATAAACTACTACTTCTGGTTGACCGATTTTGATGAAAATGTTCGTGTTGGGTCTGGTAGTGGTATGTAATTTAAGTTTCAAGTTCGTACGATGTTCCGTTCTTGAGATATTCTGTATACACGCGCACGCGCACACACAGACCAATCGCTAAAAACATGTTTTGCTGGGAATGTAAAATTCTACGACTTTTATTTCAAACATTTTGCTTAGTTTAGCGATAATTAACAATTTTTTGTTTTTTCTCATGAAAACGTGTGAAAAATCAGTTTTACGAGAAAAGTGTATATTATAATTAAATTTATAGGAAATTAAAAGATGTACAACTTTAAATGAAAGCATTTTTTGTACAGTGTCTAGTTTAGCGAGAAAGAGCGATTTTCTGTATTTTTAGGCCAAACTGAGGTCGATTTTTATTTTGTGTCTTTCACTCATGATTAAAATAAGGTTATGTTTATTGAGGTTAGTTTTTTGTTTATTTGTAATGTTTTATTATTAATGTTAGGTTATATTCCCCATTATTTGCATTGGCAAGAAAAAATTATGTGAGTGTTTCACACTAGATTTTTTTATTATACTCTGATATTTAGATAAGATACGCTCATACAAAGTTAGACGTTTAAATCTCATCACATTTTTGGCGTATCACGTAGGCTAATATAACTTCTTTTCCAGGACGACATAATATGCGTTTTATTATTTTTGTTATAAATTGTAAAATTTTATCTGTAATTTGATATTTGTTGGGAAGAAGCAGAAATAATAAACGAGCTTGAAAAAATCACTTTTTGAAGGGAAGTCAAAGATAGATCATCGTGTCTGGTGTCTCCTTCCTGTTAGTATTCCAAGAAGCTGAATAATTTTTTATAGCTGTGAACTTTATACCAAACATACGGCAATTTTTAGAAATCAACTACGCACGCACAATATCAGTTGTATGAAATTTTAACAAAAAGAACGGCATAGTAAATATAACAGAAAGAGGGTATGACATCCCTCTCTTCCGGGCCTGTCGAAACGTACGGTAGGTACATTATTTAGAAAAAAAACTTATTGTCTATTACCCCAAATTGAATCGCAGACATTTTTCTCCGTATTTTGTGTGCGCGCAACTAATTTCGACGGCGTGCGGCTTTCGAAAGTGACACAAATGTCAAAACGATAACCGCATGAATAGAAGAACGAGAAGTGAGTAGTACTTTAGAGGCAGCCTGTATCAGGCTATGACGCTGTGGTGGGGGAGCTACTTACTGCGCATGTGCGGCCCTCACGCCACAGTAGTTGGTTATACTTATACACATGTAAAACGCACTAGTCATAGTTATCTCCTCTCAGAGTAACTAATATCATCAAAACAAAGCGCGTTTTTTGTGCAAGCTACCGAACAGATTTTCATGAAATTTTTACAGCATATTTGTATTTATACTCACAACAACATTTTATTTTTGAAAAAGAAAACCCTAAGGGCCCTAATGAAGATTTTCATAAATAAATTATCAAAATGTGTGTGTGCATGCGTGGGTGCGCGTGTACGCGCATGTGTGTGCGTGCGCGCGCGTGTGTGTGTGTGTGTGTGTGTGTATGTTGGAGTTTTTAGTGATCTAGCAGCTACACAATTTCTGTTGCATATTAATTTTAAAATAATTGATTACCCATGTTTCGTGTGTGAAGCCACATGGGGCATGCTAGTATACATGTATAGTTAGACCCTGTGGTGAATGAAGTGAAGGTGTCATTTGCAATGAGGAAATTGGATGTTTTTTTGGAGGGCTTGGCATGCTGATAAACATACTGTGACACTTTTCGCTAAGGTCCGTTTTGGGATGTAGGTAATTAAATACACTAAAGTTTACAATTACAAATATTTATTACAACTAAAAGATTTACAAAATAAATAATAAACTAATTGTAATGAAGTAATACAATAAATAACTTAATAATAATTTACTTAAAATAAATAATAAATATATTATAATGGTCGTTTGTAGTACTACTTACAATAATTATACACAAAGCACATAAACAAAAAGATAGTATAACAATACCTCGGAACTGTTAACCTGATATAACGCCCCGATTGCACGCAATTAACACTCGTCAGAGATCAAACGGATACTAACTCTCGGCCGCACCCGGGGTTTATATAGTACAGATGAAAGAGGTTTCTCGAAAAACACAGAGATTTGATCAAAAAGATAATTCCAGAGTGACAGAGAGATTCGATGCAAATAATAAAGTACGAAAAACCCTTTTTACTGGAAAAGTCGTAACTATTGTAAACAAGTAAATAAATCTAAAGTGTTACAGGTAATCAACTGACCCTTTCATAAATAAAGGGTGATTCAAAAAGAGCGCCGGTTTTTGAACGGCTGGTAAATTTTTGTTTATCGGTTGGTAACATTGTTTGACCTCATTTCTATTTTGGAGAACATTCCGATTGACGATTCAGTTGTAGTTTCTCTTGTTCGCAGTGTAGTACTCTCGCAGTCTGTGTCTAACCATGGAGAAGTTTACTATTGCGCAACGAGTGTTAATCGTCAAAACATTTTACCAGAGTGGAGAGAGTTATGCAGCTACTGTCAGGCGACTTCGCGGTACTCTAGGACGTAATGAAGCACCGAATGAATCAACAGTTCGCAGGCTCATGAAAAAGTTTTTTGAGACGGGTTCAACAGTCGACCTTAAAAGTTCTAGACGTCGTCGTTCTGGCCGAACTGAGCAGAATGTTGCGTTGGTTCGTGATAGTATGGCTGTTAGCCCAGCAAAATCAATACGTCGCCGTTCTCAACAATTGGGTTTACGATGTTCTTCTGTACGGAGAATTCTTCGGTACGATCTCCAATATCACCCATATAAAATTCAGTTGACGCAACATTTGAAAGTGGCAGACCACCAGAAGAGACGACAGTTTGTTGACTGGGTATTGAGAAAACAGCAGGATGATGACACCTTCGCAAACAAAATCATTTTCAGTAATGAGGCGCACTTCCACTTAAATGGTTTTGTTAATAAACAGAACATCAATGACTTGAAGGAGGAAATTCGACGGGTTATCAGGCAAATGGAAGTCGAAACTTGTCGTGCAGTAATATCCAATTTCATGGACAGAGTTGATGCGTACCAGCGCAGTAGAGGAGGACACATGCATGACATCATTTTTCATACATAAAATTGGAAGGAAAGATGAACTTGTTGATGTATTTATTTTCAGTTTTTCAATACAATAAATCTCTTAATTTGATATATCAAAACCGGCGCTCTTTTTGAATCACCCTATAGTTGTACAACAATAACCTTTTATAAATAGGTAGACTTTTATTGTTACTTGTGCCCTATTGTTACTTTTTCACTCTATTATCTACTCTTTACCATTTTATGCTGCCCATAACAGACAGGTGGAGTGTCAAATTATTTACACTCAATCTGTTTGTTGCAGGGCTAAAATAAATAGTTCTGTTTCTTATCACATGGTCAGCGAATTAAATGACTGAATCGTTTAAGAACAGAAGAGGTAGAGGTGTATTGTGACACTAGTCAGAGTTATCTTCTCTGAAAGTAATGAATTTCACTATACAGCCAGACCCTGTGGTGAATGAAGTGAAGGTGTCGTTTGCAGAGTGGAAAATATGTGCTTTTCAGAGGGCCCGGCATGCTGTTAACCGTACTTTTCCACTCAGTGAGGAAGGCAATGGTAAACCACCTCACTCCTCGTTTTACTTAGTAAAACCTCTACAGGTTCAAACCAGCCTTTCGGCTGTTGACCTAAACAACAACACCATTTTATGAATGAAGTACTAGAAATTTCGCGAACCATGCCTTTCTTCGATATTGTCGAAATACTTTTCATTCAAAGACGAAGACAAATTGTAAATCACTTGACCTCGTTTTGCTTAGTAAAACCTCTAGAGGTTCAAACCAGCTTTTCAGCCGATTAATAATAAGTAAATTAATAATAATAATAAGAAAACAACATTGTACACATAAAATGATTAAAAGAGTTGTTATGTTTAAATATGACTTTATTTTATTTTTAGGTTATGAATGGCAAAGAATGGTTAACAATAGAAGACTGGTTAGAATGTAAATTGCCTTTGTGTCCGTTGACAATAAAACATGAAGGACGTCTCGAAAGAGTTAGTTCTGAACATCTGGTCGTTTGTTTTTCAAGTTCTCGTGTAGGTGGACATGTTTTGTTCGACGGAAGTTCGAGGGTAAGTTTTAAAATGTTAACAGTAATAAAATTTTATGAATTATATACGTGGGTCGTACAGAAAGTAAAGAATGTTTTTCTTTATTTTGAAGTGTTTTTATTAGAGGCAAACTAAACTTTTTTTACAATGTAATACTAAAACTTATTTTTTCTTTCTCTTGCCAATATGAATATAAAGAAACCAAAGTATTGTTTTTTTGTTGATTTTAAGAAATTGAGTTTTCACTGAATATTTACATTTTCAGACCCCCTCAACTCGATGAAACATGTTTTTAGCGATTGGTCTGTGAATGTGTAAACAAAATATCTCAAGAACGGAACTTTGTACAAAGTTGAAACTTGAAACTTAAGTTAGGTACTACTGAAGGACCCGACACTAAGATTTTCATCAAAATCGGTCTACCGGAAGTAGTAATTTATTCGCGTAATTTTTCACTTTATTGCGATTTTCTCAAATAAGGCTCCTACGATTTTTTTTAAAATCTCCTTATTGACTACATTTTTTATGCTTTACAAGACTGGGTAGGTGCCATGTCTGCTGAAATTCTTGGGGAGGCTGTGCTCTCGTAGAAAAAAATTCTAGAAAATATTACCCTATAAAATATAGAATTTTTCGGTCGGTTCTGGATGAATCTTAAAAAAAGGTAAAAAACATATTATTTGAATTAAAGACATATTATAATGCCATAACAAAAGAGCTAATTATCTAAACAGATACCCTGACTCTTTTCAGGTAGCTAGCTGTCACAACATGCGTATTTATCTATACATTTCTGTACACCCCTCGGCCAGCTATCTCCATTTTGAAGGAATTTAAGCAGCCTAGTGGCTCCGAAGTGCTACCTAGGAACCCACAACCCCTGAGAGGTCAACCCAAATGAGTGGATGCGGTCACGTCCGCAGGGCACCCCACTCCCCTCAGTACTCGTGTAAACGTTGGACGAGTCACCGTCGAGTTCGTTACGCAGCTAATACTTTGCTTGTGGCTCTACCACTCACGGATGTTCTGCGCATAACCGTGTACTACAAGTAGCACACGGAGGTGCTACAGCCAGCGCCCGTTACCTCAAAAGCAGGTGAGGATTGGGTAGCTAAACTGCAGTTCTATGGGCACGCTCTGTGTGGTCTAAGGCATGCCCCCCTAGCTGTCACAACAGTAGGCCAATACTATCCAGGATCGATTATGAAAGTAATGTGCTTGATTTTACTGTGATGCGACTATCCATCCCAGCCTGGTAAAACCGGTTAAAACCAGAAATGTGTTGGGGAGTCTCCCCTTCCAACGCAGCCAGTCGCCAATATGCTTTGAACTGTCTGAGCGGAAAGATGTGTCTCTGCATGAAGTGTATTTTTCGACTTTGTAACAGCACGCGATGGAGTGTTCGCGTGAACATTTATATGCCATCAAGTTTTGGATGCGGCTTGGAAAGAATGCAATTGTTATATTCCAGATGCTTCAAAAGGCCTTCAAGGATGACTACATTTCAAGGTCACAGTCTGGGAGGTGGGACAAGTTGTTCATGTCGGGCCGGGAGGAGGTCGCAGATCAACCATGTTCTGGACGCCCAACAATGGCCAGAACTGATGACAACTTGAATTGTGTGGATAAATTCTTGCGTTCTGACCGTTGATTGAGCATCCAGCACATCGGTGACACCCTAAATATGTCCACATTTGCGGTACATGCGATAGTGATAGAAGATTTGCAAATGTGCAAGGTCTGCGCGAAGCGTGTTCGGAAATCGTTGACAGAAGACCAGAAAGAACTTTGAAATTTGCGCTGTCAAGATCTTTTGGTGGTCCCCCAGCCCTCTTACAGTCCTGACTTGGCTCCGTATGACTTTTTTTTGTTTCCCCAACTGAAGAGAGAGCTGAAAGGAAAGCATTGGAAGTCCGTTGAAAACATCCAAAAGCATGTTACATGGTTCCTAACAGATTCTTGTTGAGGAGTTTCGGGGTCCCTTCCAGGCCTGGCAGCCATGTCTTTGCAAGTGTATTGATACAGGAAGAAAGTATTTCGAAGAATTTTAAGCGTTTGTATAAGTACGATCCATAAATCTATTTTTTATAGCAAATTTGCATAAGTTAATAATGGACCTTGTACGTAGGCCTAACTATTTATACACTTTATTTCTGACCATTTTTTAGAAATAACCCGACTATTATATTTACCTTAACCCTTTGGAAACGGACGGTTACTTGTTTCTTCATAAGAATTGCAAAATTCAAAACGCGCTCTCAAAACAACTGTTTTATCTAACATCCCTACCGATGAAAAATTCTGAAAATATTACAGTTGATTCATATAATATATATGCGTCTTTTGTATATAATTACAACAAAATCGCTTGATAATTCTTTGCGTTTAGGCGAGCGAAATTTTCAACCGTGAAAATTTTTGCGTTTACTTTATATTTTTTACTATAACGGGCTTAAATTTCCGTTTAGTAAAAAAATTTATAAAACATGTTTTGTAGACAAGAGTTTACTGGAATAAATGTTATATTTTATTTAAATTTCCGTAAATATTTGACAAAGTTACAAAATGTTCAACATGAGTCAATTTTCACATTACAGGGAAGCATGAAGGAATGGTATTTTACATTCTTTACGGTGATGTCACAGAGCCATTATTATATTTAGGTAACAGTTGTAAGCAAAGCAATGTAGAAAATTCTTTTCCCTACAACCATGTGTTTTGAAAAATTGTGTAGGTGCGGTTAGAAGGAAACCGTTAGACGTCCTTTGCAACCTGGCAAAGTGTCGAATTTTTTACCTCAGTGATGGTAAACCCCTCCTAAAAAGTAAAATGGACTCATCCTTCCTTTCCAAGGGCAAACACTAAAACAGAATCGTCATAGCTTCAACACAAACTAAAGAACATGCATGTACGTTGACTTTGTAACGTTTCTACTTAGTCCTTATTTTTTCGCGGCATGCATCTGGTCGTTTTTTTTTGCGCATGCGTGTTCGTATATTCTCGTTCTTTAGTTTTTGTGAGTTTTTTTGTCAGTCCCGCAATGTCTGTGAAGGTGAGCGGGTGTTAGTTGTATTACAGAAATGTCATATTGTAAAATGTTAATGTTAGTTTAAAAATCACCCGAGCCTATTTGGTAATATAATTTAAACATGTTTTCAATGTTATATAAGATTATCACGAAGTTCTTTTTTTAATATATATTGTTTTTGTGATTCATTATAATTTTTTTTGTGTTCTCTCTTATAATTGTTTATTTTTTTTATAATATAATATGTTATGTTTTATTTTTTTATTTTTTATTATAATCAATACATCTTTGCTTTCTTCTATAAAGTGTATGTCTTTCTATCTAATCACACCTATTTCCCTGATTTTTTCATTACTTACTGAGTCGCTTCCAAGCAGTAAATTCTATTTTGTTAAAATTTGTTTTAAATCTTTTGCGCATGTCACAACTTACACACGAGCTACATGGATTTCCATTCAAAACAAACAAATCTCTAACCATCAATGCTACCTGCACACTGTAGAAGGAATAAAAATTTTCCCTGTTATGATATTCTCTGTAAACACTGTTAGATGCGTTAAATTATTCCCTATTAGAAAAGTACAATATTTACTGGTTTTCGACTTATACTGACCTGCAGAAGCATGTTTTATTGCCCCAACCACAATCCATTCGGCATCATCTAAAATTAGTTTACCAGTGTGAACAGGGTTAATACTTCTTAAATCTGATTGAGAAGAGTCTGGATTCAACACTTTCCTTTTAGATATTGTCACGGTATCTATATAATGTGTTTTTGTTTCAGGAATGTGTTCAATTTTGTACGTGTCCTGAACTTCTTGTGATTTTATTGTGTTGTGAAGCATTGGAGGATAATGAAGTGATTGTTATTGAAAATGTTCTCCAAGTTACAAGAATCTCAGATCCTCGTAATAGATCTCGTGTAGAACCAATACTCGATGTGGAATGTGTAAGTATCAAGATAAATACAGTCAATTCCGGATAATTGGGACCGGAGCATTTTGGCCCAATTAAACAGCTGGCCATAATAAACGAATTCGTAAACTATAGCGTACGGTACTGTATTTTATTAAACAATCAAACACATACTTTTTACTTTCTCTTGCCTATATGAATATATAGGAAGGAAAGTATTGTTTTCATGTAGATTTTTCGAAATCGAGTTTTCACCTGATCTATACGTTTTCAGACCCCCTGAACCCAAAAAACATGTTTTAGCGATTGGTCTGTGTGTGCGTGTGTGTGTGTGTGTGTGTGTGTGTGTGTATACAAAATATCTCAAGAACGGAACATCGTACGAACTTCAAACTTGAAACTTAGGTTACATACCACTACCGGACCGGACCGGACACGAACATTTTCATCAAAATCGGTCAACCAGAAGTGGTAGTTTATTCGTGTAATTTTTCATTTTTTTGCGATTTTCTCAAAAACTGGTCCTACGATTTTTTTAAAAATCGCCTGGTTTACTCAATTTTTTATTCTCTACAAGATAAAGTAGGCGTCATGTTTGCTGAAATTCTGGGTGAGGCTGTTTTCACGTAAAAACAAAATTTTTTTAAGATTACGGCTTTAATATGCAATTTAGCGAAAAAATTTATATTATAAAAGTTGTAGAGAATTTAAAAACCTACAACTTTTATTTCAAACATTTTTTTGTATAACGCTTAGTTTAGCAGTAATTAGCAATTTTCTTTTTTTCTCACGAAAACGTGTGAAAAATCTATTTTTTTATGATTTCGGCCTTAGTATGCATTTTATAATAAAAACGTATATAATCAAATTTATAGAAAATTAAAAGATCTGCAACTTTTATTTAGAACATTTTTCTCTACAGAGCCTAGTTTAGCTTGAAATAGTTGTTTTCCGTATTTTTAAGCCAAACTGTTTTATTACTAATATTAGGTTTATTGTTAATTATTTATATTGGCAAGAGAAAGTTAAGTTAGTGTTTCACACCAGATTTTTTTATTTATTCTATTTAGTTAAATATAATTCAATTTTTTACTGTATTAAGCTATAAACAATATTTTTAACTAAATATACTTATACGCAAAAACTCTTCTTCACGAAGAGTTCTGTCCATGCATAGGGGTATACAAAAAAAAATATTTAAAAATTTTCTATAAATACTAATAACTACTATAAAAAATACTATTATGAAATCTAAAAAGGGTATAAGATTACGTTACACAGTTTTTTTGTTAAAAGCATTGAATATACGAGGGCCATCCGGAAAGTAATACCCGTTTGTGAAATAAAGACACAGAAGTAAATATTAACAAATGTAAACATTTTTATTGAAAAGAGCATACCTTAAACTACTTCTCCACATAATCTCCAAGCAAATTTAAGCATTTGTCATAACGTGTGACGAGTTTTTGTATTCCAGCATAATATTCCACCGCCGCCAGCCGATCGAAATACGTAGTCACACCTTCTTTAAGTTCTTCATCGCTGTCAAATCTTTTTCCCGCCAAAAACTCTTTAAGTTTTGTAAAGAGATGAAAATCTGAAGGGGCCAAGTCCGGGCTATACGGTGGATGGTCGAAAATTTCCCAATTGAATTGCTGCAGAAGTTGTTGTGTTATCCCCGCTGCATGAGGCCTGGCATTGTCATGGAGGAGAATGACGCCATCAGACAATAGACCTCTCCGTCGATTTTGTATTGCCCGCCGTAATTTCACAATACGCATTAGCGTTAATAGTGTCTCCACGGGCCATAAAATCAATAAGCAGTATACCACGTCGATCCCAGAAAATGGTTGCCATAAGTTTCCTGGTGGACAGAACAGTCTTGAATTTTTTTGGTTTCTTTGGTGAATGAGGATGATGCCACTCCATTGACTGTCGTTTACTCTCAGGTGAAGCATAACAAACCCACGTTTCATCACCAGTAACTATGCGATTCAAGAACGCGTCTGCTTCATCAGAATAACGTTCCAAAAATGTTAATGCAGCAGCCATACGCTTGGTTTTGTGCTCATCTGTAAGCATGCGAGGGACCCACCTTGCGCAAATTTTTGAATAATGCAGATGGTCTTTGACAATTTCATGAAGAATTGTGCGAGAAACATTAGGGAAATGTTCACAGATGTCATCAATTGTAACGCGCCGATCGTGCCTCACGAATTCGTCTACTGACCTCAGCAGTTGATCTGTAATGACAGATGGTCTCCCTGAACGCTCATCGTCGTGTGTGTTCCCCCTCCCCAAGTTAAAATTACGACACCAGCGCCGAACAGATGACTCATCCATCACATTGTCTCCATACACTTCCTTTAATTGGCGATGAATATCACAAGGTCGAACGTTTCTTGCATTGAGAAATTTTATTACAGCCCTCACTTCACAACTGGCGGCGTTCTCAATTTTTTTAAACATTATGAACGGTCACAGAAACAAGACAGGCAATGCTAGCGTCGGGGAACTTACAACAGAGAAGGCAGACAAGCCACTGAAGCGATCTGACCTTGACCGGCGGCTGCTCGCCTCGTCAGCGCCTCATGCGGCGGAAACGGGTACTACTTTCCGGATGGCCCTCGTAAATGATAAATACCATTAAATTATATAAATAATAATAATTTTAATAACAATAAAAATTTTAAAAATTAACTCAAGATTATGTACATTTGTAATAATAGAGAGAAAGAAACTAATAACTAAAACTACCAACAATATATTTTATTTAATATAGTTAATTTAAGCTGGGCTAACATTAACTACTGTTTTCAGAGCTACGAAAAAGTTACATTTGCATCCTTATGGCGTTAGCGTAACTCATGAACTGAAAGCTACAGACCATCAGAAATGATTATAATATTGTCGGTGGTTTCGATCTTTGGTTGAAGAAAATGTATTCAATTGTTGGATCATTTTTATTTTAGTGATGAGAAACAAAATTTTACACAGCTCAAGGAGAATAAACTCACGCTGCCATACCTATACCGGTTGCACACATTTGTAAGATTTACTCGCTATGTAAGTCTACAATAAATACGTGTTCTTCCTTGGAAAAAACCATTGCTGACACTTATAACGAAACGACTGCTGTCACCACACTAATGCTTGACTGGAACATTTTAACTGTCTGAGGTAGTTGGCCTTGAGTACACTGTTGCCAACATACCAATTGGGGGACAGAAAATTTTTCCGATGTATTACTTCTATCTTCTTATAATCAGGGTTGCGTCCTTAATAAAACACCCGTCAGATACTTTTCAAATGAAAACACTGGAAAATAGGCTTTAATTAGCTTCACTAATGTATTTAACCCTAGAACTGGTTAAGTAAAAGCTGTGAACTGGCAAGTGCTTTTTGCATGCTTTGCAGTAACGTTTTCAAAAAATCATAAATAATCTAAAATATGATACAAGTATATATTATTATATATCATTTTTATCAGCATAAAATAATCTATTGAATAATGTATACATAAAAGTTACTCACCTAGTTTTTAGTTTTGTTCCAGTGAAAGAAATGTTGTAATTTAGTTTTTCAATATTAATTTTTTAATTTCAACACAATTTAATATATACAAATTTTAATTCAATTCAAAAACTATTATATACAAAATGTTCCAAATTTAATATAGAATTGATTCCACTAAAGTTTTTACACAGTATTATATATAAAAAATAAAAAACTGTAAGTATGAACCTAAGCACAACTAGTCGGATTCACTTGTGGAAGCTTTTCTTTTCCTTCCAGCATTTGTAGGTCTCCAAAAATGTTGTAACTTGTGGTAGCAAAGTGGATGAACTCCACAATTACAACCTGGGCACCAGTAGTAGCTTCTTTTTCTTTTTACTAAAGGACTTTCGGCACAAATTACACACAAGCGTTCCTTGCGACCAGGTAAATGAACAAGTGCATGATCATTTCCTGCAATTTCAGCCACTGGTTCAGGTAGATTATCATCCACCAAGTCCTCAACAATGCTTGAGTGAAAGTCTTGTCTTGAAACTGGTTTGTCGGTATTCAAGGTATATAAAATATGTGCATCAAATAACGCAATGTCCAACAAGTTGGCAACTATTTTCTTCCAATACTTCTTCGTAGGCCTACTTACTGACAAATGATACAATGACTTGTCACTATTGTCAATGCCACCCATATTCAAATTATACTTGTTTATCATTACAGGTTTTATTGCTTGTAGGCCATGTCTGCTTGTTATAAGCCTATCATCTGCATGGCAACCCGTACTAATTAGATGAACTGGTTTGCGCGTTGCTTTTTGCTTGTATTTCACCAGCAGAATTTTTCCTCTTCTATAATACACACTTTCTTCAACACCCAACTTATATTGCATTAAATTTTCACATAAACCTTTTGAATTTTTGTTTACTGTTCCAGTTAAAAATGTTTTTCTTGTCAGTAGTTCCTCAGCCAATGGCAACTTGGTGTACCAATTGTCCGTAAAGAGATGGTACCCTTTACCTAACAGATTACATACATTTAGTTCATTCATTATAACTTTCTGTGTAAAAGGACCATCAACATCAGCTAAGAAATCTTTTCCACTGTACAAAGATACATTGAGTATGTAGCTGGTTTTACTATCGCACAACTCAAATTTTTTGATGCCGAATTTGCAGTGTTTCTTGTTAGGCATGTATTGGATAAATATGCATCTGTTTTTCATACCTATAAGACTTTCATCTATGGAAATATTCTGACTCGGTGTAAAATGTTTTTTCATAGTCTTGTTCATATGATCCAACAAAGGTCTAATTCTATGCCAATGATCATATCCCGGTTGACCTAAAGCAGCCCCTTGTTGTACAGAGTTGATTCTAAACATTGAGTTAATAAGTTGAAATTTTTTTAGAGGCATTACATTTGGGAAAAAAGGAATGTGAAGCGATCTTTTAGTTGTCCAATAATCAACAATATTGTTTCTATAATCTATTCCCATATTTATAACTAATGATATATATTTTTTCATGTCTTCAACAGAAATATCTACCCATTTTCTAAGCCTAGAAAATTTTTTCATTTCACCAGAATTTATTTTATTTTCAACTTCTTTGTTGGCATAAGCATTTGTCTCCTTCACTAATAATTTCCAAATATCAGCAGTATAAAACAAGTAAAAATATTGTATTGGAGAGGCATTTCTTGGTGGACAGTTTTTTATGCCAACGTTTCTTACTGTGAACTCATCTGCAATATTTAGTTCCGGTTCAGGGGCGAAAACTCTTGTCCACTTCGGTTGGGTATTTCGACATTTGAGTGGAATGTCAGAATCAGAAACACTAATTTCGGAATCATTACCTGGAATTTCAATAGGCACAGGCGAAGGTACAGTCTCTTCATTGTCACATTCACTAACAACATCGTCTAAAAAAATAGCATCAGGTACTTCTCCACCTTCAACAGAAATGTCACTTTCATTGTCACTATCAATGTTAATTTCATTATCACTTTCACCAAATAAAATTTCTCGAATATCACTTGAACCAAGTTCACGATCCATTTTCTAGGTTATAACAAAGAACGAAACAAACAACAACAAACTGAATCGCACAACGTCACACCAACCTACTAACATGTCGTGACCTTTGGTTTTTTTCGAATAGCCAACTACGTAAAAATAAAAACGAACATCCAAAGAGCATAAAATTGAATGTAAAAATGTCGATGAATCGAATGGCGCAAACCTCGTTGCTGTATATTCGATGGTTGGGGAGAAATCGAACAGCTATTTAATGCGTCGCATATTGCGACTCTGCCAGTTCACGGAACACTATATTAGTCGTAATTTGCGACGGTGACCAGTTCTAGGGTTAAAACAATTATTGTGTGCTGAAATAAGTGATCCTTATACACTTGAAAAAATCCCTTTTCGCGTCCCAAGTTTTTATAACCGTTCAAAAAATATGTTTTATCACAAATCTTCCCCTACTAATTATGCAGCTTATTCGCCAGTTAACTGCATGATAATAATTAACTTAATTGTAATATTGTGAACAGAATTGCGACAATAGGTCCATTTTGTCAAAGTCCAGCCATTCTTTCATCTTTCAAGACGAAGTTGTAAAGCAATTCCACATTATGTGTGTGTTCATTTTTACTTTCTCTTGCCTACATGTATTTATAGGAAGGAAAGTATTGTTTTCATGTCTATTTTTCGAAATCAAGTTTTCACCGGATCTACACATTGTAACCCCCCTTTTGCTCAGACGACAAGGCATCGCTGCCGAAGCAAAATTGGCATGAGGGGACAAAAAAAGAGAAAGGAAGCGAAAAACCCCAAAACAGACTGCGGTGAGGTGGTATATTAAAAAAATTTACAAAATAGAATTAAATTAGTAAAAGATTTAATTAGATTGAATAATAGATTAAGCAAAATTAATAAAGAGAAGACAAAATATTTTAAATTAGATAAATAAAAGTTACATAGTTAATCATACGTTAATTACAATTTCCATATTTTAAATAATTTAATAAAATTGTATTAGATGAGCTCAGAAAAATTTTATTATACTGGATCCAGAAAAATTAAGAAAAATATAGATAAATACCAAATCGGTATTATGAATAAATATTAAATAGATTGCAATCAATTTTTTTTATTTTAACAGATAAAATGAAGAATTGAAATAAAAAACATGCTTGGCATATTATTTTAAATTAGGATTGAATAATTAGAAATTTATTCTTTCTATCTTTTAATTTTAAAAAAAGAAAAGTTTTTTTTTCTTTTAAAAAAAATATAAAATTTTACAAATTTTAGTAAAACAAAGAATTTGTGTTACCGAAAAGAAATTTTTCATAAATAAAGTTTTATGAAATAAATTATGTGAAATAAGAATAGTATCATTTTACAATTAAAAAAGAAAGCCAAAATTTAGTTTAACAAATTTTTAAAGCAGCAGGCTTATAACACGCTTGTACAGAATTATGCAAAGTACATGCTCTTGCCAACATAAAACGTGGCATATTAAAGATTCAATTAATAATTAAGACCATAATTAATTTATTATTTATACAAAATATTTAAACAGAAATAATTTTAATTTAAGGAAGAAGAAATTAAAAAAGAGAAAGCAGGTCAATCCCAGCAGAGTTAAGCAGGAAAACCAGCTTTGGACAAGTTTAAGCCGATCATTGGGCGACGTGTCCCCTTTTGTAAAAAAAATATTCATATGATGATAAGTTGCAAAAGAAATTTATCTTCTCCCAGAAGAAAAGAAAATATAGATGTGTAGATTTAAAAATTAGGTGCCTGAGGTTTTCGGGCGAAGCTGGATAATTCCAATGTCGGCATATAAGTTTCTTGCCTCATGACGAGGGCAGATACATAAAAATTAGAAGAAAACACCCCAAAACAGGTTCAGAGTAGTATCCCCAAAGTTGGTCAAGATTGCTCCCCCAAAACTGGGTCCCTGCAAAGAGCAGAAAACCAGGACTTAGAAAAATGAGGGCCACCAAAAAAGACAAACAAAAGAAAAAGGTAGTAGGTAAACCCCAACAGCATAGAAAAGAAAAAAAAAATTTAAAGAGCGATTAAAATTATAGTATAAATTTAAAAAAAATTTTAAATTACCCAAAAGGGTTTACAAAATTTACAAAATTTACCAAGTTTACAAAATTTAAAAAAAACATTTTCGGCTTCAATGGGATTCAGCTACTAGAGAAAGAAAAAAAAGCGACTTACCGTTTAAAACGGGAAAACAATTGGTCTAACCAGCAACCGGCAGCATAACGCCCCGAAAAAGTACATAACCATAATTTTACGGCACTGTTAAAGAATCACGATCCTTTCATTGTCGAGACCAATTGTAAAAGAGAGCGAGACGAAACGAATTTTCCCAAAGGAAACCTCGCCTCTGACGTCACCGATCCCTACCACCGCGCTAGACAAATTAACCAAAAGAAGTAAGCAGGTTCAAACGGAACTCACGCCAGAATTGCCGATAACAGCAGTCGGTAGAACAAAGCAAGAATGAAAAACAATTCGGAAACGAGATAACGGAGAGCGGTGAAATAAAAGATAACAAAATTTTAAATGCAACAAGACTTAATGAGGAAAAGATGAAATTAATTAAAATTACGTAACATTGAAATAAAAATGTTACAACATTTTCAAACCCCCCTGAACCCACACAAACATGTTTTTAGTGATTGGTCTGTGTGTGTGTGTGCATGTGCACGCGGTGTGTGTGTGTGTGTGTGTGTGTGCATGTGCGCGCGGGTGCATGTGTGTGTGTGTGTGTGTGTGTGTGTGTGTGTGTGTGTGTGTGTGTGTGTGTGTGTGTGTGTGTGTGTGTGTACAGAATATCTCAAGAATGGAACATTGTAGGAACTTGAAACTTGAGACTTATGTTACATACCACTACCGGACCCAACACATCATTTTCATCAAAATCGGTCAACCAGAATAGTAGTTTATTGGTGTAATTTTTCACTTTTTTGCGATTTTCTCAAAAACTGGCCCTACAATTTTTTTTAAAATCGCCTGGTTTACTAAATTTTTTATGCTGTACTAGATAGGGTAGGCACCATGTTTGCTGAAATTCTTGGTAAGGCTATTTTCAGGTAAAAAACTTGTTTTTTTAAGATTACGGCTTGAATATGCATTTTAGCGCAAAAATGTATAAAAAAATGTAGAGAATTAAAAAACCTTCAACTTTTGTTTCAAGCATTTTTTTGTACAATGCTTAGTTTAGCGGTAATTAGCGATTTTCTGTTTCTTTCTCACGAAAACGCGTGAAAAATCAATTTTTTTTTAAGATTTCGGCCTTAGTATACATTTTACAACTAAAGTATATGTGATAAAATTTATAGGAAATTAAACGATCTACAACTTTTATTTAAAACATTTTTCTCTACAGAGCCTAATTTAGCGTGAAAGAGTGATTTTCCGTATTTTTAATCCAAATTGAGGTTGATTTTCATTTTGCGTTTTTCACTAATGATTAAAATTAGGTTATGTTTATTGAGGTTAGTTTTTTGTTTATTTCTAATGTTTTATTACTAATTTTAGATTTATTGTTAATTATTTGCATTGGAAAGAGAAAGTTGTGTGAGTGTTTCACACCAGATTTTTTTTTGTTTGTTTCAGATGAATGTGTGTTGTATGGATGCAGAGAACTATAGTCTTTTACCTCTTAGCCAATACGAAGAAGATAATTTGTTAAGGGAATTGAACAAAGCGTTACTCGGGTTTCGTCAAAGACCCATCGGTTTTCCTCCTCCGCCATCGACTCGTAGGTTAAGTCCCATCGGTGAATCATTTTCATCGACCCCACCGGAATTGCAAGAGGAATATTTGGTAATTTTTTCATACGCTTTTGTTACATTTGAATTTAGTTATAAAGTTATTAACTACTTGGTTATAATACTTGGTTATAAGTTATTAATTTTTTTTTAAGAAGGATGAAGGGCTGCTCGAGGCTGGATCTAATACATAACGAAGAAATTAGATCCAAGTTGGGTGTATTTAGCTTAAATGAAAAAGTGGAGGAGTACCGGAATCAATGGAGGCAACATTTGGAACGGAGGCCAGAGGAGAGAATACCTCTAAAAGTGACGGAATACGTTCCAGTCGGAAGAAGGGAGGTGGGAAGACCTCGAAGAAGATGGCAATAGTCGAGATGTACGGGTTGGAATGTCTCGTGTTTCTGTAGACGTGCAGGATGGTTTGTGAGTTCAGAACAGGCTTATGCCTAATCCTTGATAGTAAGAAGAAAAAGAAGAAGTTATTAACTAGGACAAAGATAATGGTGGATGGAGTGATTGTGGAACACGTCAGCCACTTTGCCAATTTGGGATGTGATGTGTCATATGAACACGACAATCATAATCTGTCAAGGAGTAGGCTCAATAGCCTGTTCCAGCATTGATATCTTTTCAGGTCTTCTCAAGCCTCACTTCTCTCTAGGTTTATATTTCCATGCTTGCAGAGGAAGTCTGTGTCGTGGCATGCAAAGTAAATGGTTGTACCAGTTTCTCATTTATAGGGTGATTCAAAACTATACGGCAATCTCTTGGGATCTCATTCTATAGCTAAAAATAAGAAAAAAAGTTCATTTAAACATATGCCTGAAAACGCTTAGTTAGTGAGTTACGACAAAATTTACGAAAAATTTCACCTAGAACTCTGTACCCTCAGTGAAGTAAGGCCGTATAAAATTGTAAAGGTAGTTACAAAGATACAAATACGATTGTTTCTTATGTTTTTTAATCTGAAAAATTGAATAAAATTGGTTCCAGAGCTGTGAATGCAATACTTTCAGAGATATCTTACATAAAACACAAGAATTGGTGCAAAGAAATAACACATTTTTGTGTTTAACATAAGATTACTTCCATAAATGGTAAATAAAGGTGTATTTTTTCTTAAATAAATTTGTAGAAAATTTAATTAAGAAAAGATTCATGTGAATTTCTCAGGAAAAAAATGAATAATAATAGATATTAAAATTTTGCTTTATTTAAAATCATAACAGACGCACATTCTTAACTGCATAAAATATTAACTAATATGTAGGTTGGGAGTAACAGCTGCTGTTACTCCCAACCTACATATTAGTTAATATTTTATGCAGTTAAGAATGTGCGTCTGTGTTGGAAGGAAAATATTATATTCATGTCCATTTTTCAAAATCTTGTTGTTCACCGGATCTACAAGTTTTCAGACCCCCTGAACCGACACAAACTTGTTTTTAGCAATTGGCATGTGTGTGTGTGTGTGTGTGTGTGTGTGTGTGTGTGTGTGTGTGTGTGTGTGTGTGTGTGTGTGTGTGAACAGAATATCTTAAGAACGGAACATCATACGAACTTGAAACTTAAGTTAGATACCACTGGAGGACCCGACACAAACATTTTCATCAAAATCGGTCAACCGGAAGTAGTAGTTTATTCATATCATTTTTCACTTTTTTTGCAATTTTCTCAAAAACGAGGTTCCTACGATTTTTTTAAAAATCACCTCATTTACTACATTTGTTATGCTCTACAAGATAGGGTAGGCGCCCATGTCTGCTGATATTCTTGGGGTGGCTGTTTTTTTAAGATTACAACTGTAATATGCATTTTAGCGCAAAAATGTGTGTAATAAAAGTTGTAGAGAATTTAAAATCTTACAACTATTATTCCAAACATTTTTTTGTGTAACACTTAGTTTGGCAGTAATTAGCGATTTTCTGTTTTTTTCTCACGAAAACTGTAAAAAAATTGATTGTTTTAAGATTTCAGCCTTAGTATGGATTTTATGACAAAAATGTA
Source organism: Catonia carolina (assembly GCA_035578175.1). Classification (NCBI taxonomy): domain Eukaryota; kingdom Metazoa; phylum Arthropoda; class Insecta; order Hemiptera; family Achilidae; genus Catonia; species Catonia carolina. The sequence continues at coordinate 2,240,005 of JAQMRL010000024.1, read as the reverse complement.
TGTAATCAGATTTATTGAAAATTAAAAGATCTACAACTTTTATTTAAAACATTTTTCTCTGCAGAGCCTAGTTTAGCGTGAAAGAGTGATTTTTCGTATTTTTAAGCCAAAGTGAGGTTGATTTTCATTTTGCATCATTCACTCATGATTAAGGTTATGTTGTTTGAGGTTAGTTTTTTGTTTATTTTAAATGTTTTATTACAAACGTTGCATCATATTGTTAATTATTTGCATTGGCAAGAGAAAGTTGTGTAAGTGTTTCGCACCAGATGTTTAAACTTAAAATGTAATCAATGATAAATTTCATTTAAGCTGTAATGTTTGTTTGTTGTTTTCAGCAGCAACAGCTAAAACCAGTTGCGGCACCCAGCAGAAAACAAGATACTCTTCAAGTTCGAGGTAAATTTATAATGTTAGGTTCTTCTGGTGAATGCCTTCCGATTTCCAGGCATCAAACATTTCAACCGCTTTCTTCGCGCATGACACATTCCTCTAGTCATTACTCCAGTTGCCATTCTGAATCTCAAACACCACCTGAAGAATATTATTCTGCAAGGACAAGCGTTTGTGATGGTAAGATGGTTTTGTTTATTATTTACAGAATAATGAGAGGGCTTATTTTTTACTTTCTCTTGCCTATATGAATATATAGGAAGGAAAGTATTGTTTTCATGTCGATTTTTCGAAATCTAGTTTTCACCGGATCTATACGTTTTCAGACCCCCTGAACCCAAAAAACATGTTTTTAGCGATTGGTCTGTGTGTGTGTCTGTGTGTGTGTGTGTGTGTGTGTGTCTGTGTGTGTGTGTGTGTCTGTGTGTGAACAGAATATCTCAAGAACGGAACATCGTACGAACTTGAAACTTGAAACTTAAGTTACATACCACTACCGGACGCGACACGAACATTTTCATCAAAATCGGTCAACCGGAAGTAGTAGTAACTTAGTTTATTCGTATAATTTTTCAGTTTTTTGCGATTTTCTCAAAAACTGGTCCTACGATTTTTTTTAAAATCGCCTATTTTACTCAATTTTTGATTCTCTACAAGATAGGGTAGGCGCCATGTTTGCTGAAATTCTCGGTGAGGCTGTTTTCACGTAAAAACGTTGTTTTTTTAAGAATACGGCTTTAATATAAATTTTAGCGCAAAAACTTATATAATAAAAGTTGTAGAGAATTTAAAAACCTACAACTTCTGTTTCAAACATTTTTTTGTATGACGCTTAGTTTAGCAGTAATTAGCAATTTTCTGATTTTTTCTCACGAAAACGTGTGAAAAATCGATTTTTTAAAGATTTTGGCCTTAGTATGCATTTTACGACAAAAGTGTATATAACCAAATTTATAAAAAATTAAAAGATCTACAACTTTTATTAAGAGCATTTTTCTCTAAAGAGCCTAGTTTAGAGAGAAAGAGTGATTTTCCGTATTTTTAAACCAAACTGAGTTCGAATTTCATTTTGCGTGTTTCACTCATGATTGAAATATGGTTATATTTTTGAGATTAGTTGTTTGTTTATTTCTAATGTTTTATTACTAATGTTAGGTTTATTGTTAATTATTTATATTGGCAAGAGAAAGTTGTGTGAGTGTTTCACACCAGATTTTTTTTTTTAGCTTTTATTTGTTATCGGGAACTGTACATTATTGACAACTAGCCAATTTGATCGCTGCTTTGCTGCGTTATTTGACCTGAATTAGGCATGAGTTTGAACAGGGACCCCCAGTAGAGTTTGTTCACGGATGGCTGTCAGCTGGTCACCATACAAAGTCGCTTGCCCAACCGGTGTTACTTAACAAATAATAGTGACTTACTACCAGCTGACTGACTGGGCTGGCCTGAAGGCCTTGTGGGCTTATTTGTTGTTGTTTAGGTGATCAGCCTGGTTTGAACCTCTAGAGGCTTTACTAAGTATAACAAGGAGTCAGGTGGTTTACCATTGCCAACACTCACTGAGTGGAAATGTATGCTTATCAGCATGCCACACCCTCTGAAGAGCATCTGCTTTCCACTATTACCTTGCCTTCCCTACTTTTGTATTTAATTAGTTATATGCAGTAGAAAATTTTCTTTAATTTGGTATAAAAATTAAGTTACTGCTCCAAAAATTGGAGTTCTTTTTCAGAAGGAAAATGTTCCGTTTGAAACGCAAACTTTTCTCAAATAAATTTCGTAGTCGGTCATCGTCGACTCCCGGTTTATGAAGATTGAATGGCATATTAGAAACAAACCATAGAAAACTAATAAAACAATATATTGTTATGAAAACAAATGTAAAGCTAATTAAAATATCATAGAGTAAACACAGTGATAACAGTTTCAAATTATCGCAAAAGTATACACAAACTAAGCTAATCTATTATACTAACGATTACCGAAAAATAAAACTACAAAAGTTGCCGCAAATAATAAAGTATACCGTATATTCTACCAAAAAACTTTTTAAAAACACAAAATATACTAATAATGACATGAAATTAGGCCGATTCGATTGGGCCCCGGCACTAAAAGGGTTAAACTTAAAAGTGCGGTTATTTGTTGAAAAGGTTATTGATAACTTTATTTAGTTTTAACAGTGAGACAAGCATCATTCGTAACGGGTGTTTTTTTTTAGAGGTATAGAACTTTAAAATGAAATAAAACACAGAATAATTGAACAATTGACGTGGAATTGGTTTTATTTTAAAGATAATTTTTTGCCATTTTTATTTAAAAATAATTTCCGGCATGTGGCTGCCGCGGCTGGCTCGGATGTGGTCCAATCAAGACGTCCGATTTGTGACCACTTTTTGCAGCATTTGGGGCCGTATATTGGTAACAATGCGGGGAATGTTGCCTTCCAAGTCGTCAATTGTCTGTGGCTTATTGGCATAGCCTAGCGACTTCACATACCCCCACAGAAAATAGTCCAGCGGTGTTAGATCGCATGACCTTGGAGGCCAATTTACAGGTCCAGAATGTGAAATTTGCGTTCACCAAACGTTTCCTTCAGTAAATCGATTGTGGCATGCGCTGTGTGACATGTTGCACCATCTTGTTGAAACCACAGCTCTCCAACATTAAGGCGATTCAATTCAGGAACAAAAAATGTCATTGATCATGGCTCTGTAGTGGTCACCATTGACTGTAACATTCTGCCTGGCATCATTTTTGAAGAAGTAAGGACCAATGACTCCACCAGCCCATAAAGCACACCAAAAAGTCACTTTTTCTGGATGTAAAGGCTTCTCAGCAATATTTCGAGGATTACCTTCACTCCAAATGCGGCAGTTTTGTTTATTCACGTAGCCATTCAACCAAAAATGGGGTTCATCACTGAACAAAATTTTCATGTGAAAATCGGGATCAACAGCGATAAGTTTCACGAACCGAACCATGATTTTCAAAATAAATTGCACAATTTGCAAGCGTTGTTCAGGCGTCAGTCTATTCATTATAAAATGGCAAACCAAACTGAACATAAATTACAAAACAGTTTTCAAAATGACCGCCATGGAAATCAGTACTGCCAACTTAAAGTTCTATACCTCTAAAAAAACACCCTATACATTGCTTTGATTGAGGGTGTTATAAAGTATCAGGTATAGATACTGAAGTCACGAGATTCCTTTTGCGTATGTATGGACTGTAAGGAAGGTAAGTGAAATATTTGCAGTGCTGCCAACCTCAACAGTGAGACACTATTCGTACATTTCACTACCGTGCAGTTTCTACATACATTTTGTGAGCTGTGGTTCATTCCGAGAAAATGTTTTCTTCATAAACCTTATAAGAAATAAATATTACCTGTCATATTGCCTATAGCTTAATTACACGTCTAGAAATGTTTTATTTACTGTAATTACGAATGAATCGCCTTCTTTACTATCGCTGTCACCGGCGTCTTCACTACCAGTCTCAATAGTATCTACTTACCCGTTTCCTTTTTTTACTAGGTGTCAACAAAAGTGTTAAAGAATAGATTCTTGACAGACTTAATTTCCTTCTTTATTTTTCGAATTGTGGAAAGAAAAACATCACAGTAGTTTTCCACTCGCTCATGGCTGTTGTTAAGAGGCAAGGAAAGACATTTTTGTTTAGCTTCAAGTTCACAGCATTTTATTACATTGCATATTAAATTTCGTTCAGCGCTGTGAATAGTTCGACCATGTTTTCGAGAAACCGACATTTCTGTTTATGGTAAGAAAGAGTTATATTCGTACAGTTAACCTACAAAAGGTTCCGCGATGTACTGTATATGCTCTGGGTATAGTACGAGGCGTGTTCAGAAAGTAAGTACCGTTTTTAAAAAAAACAAGTAAAACAATTTTTTTTTTCAACACAATTTTATTTCTACATGAAAGCCCAAACCTTAAACTATTTTTCGACATAGTTTCCACCGATGTTCAAACACTTGTCGTAGTGGGTGATCAATTTGTCTATACCCTCTATGAGAAGGTTCCCGCCACTGATGTGCACAAAACCAAGAGGCTCGGAAGTGCTTTGACTTTTCTCACACGGTACAGTGATGATGGTGAGGATTTTTTAAACAAAATTGTGACAGGTGATGAAACTTGGGTCCGTCATGTCACACTAGAATCTTAAACAGCAGTCAATGGAGTGGCGACACATGCAATCCCCGAAGAAACAAAAATTCAAGACGACAAAGTCTGCACAAAAAAATCATGTGCACTGTCTTTTGGGGTCAGAAAGGTGTTTTGCTGATTGATTTTCTCCCAAGAGGTGAAACCATTAATGCGGCAAGGTATTGCGAAACCTTAAGAAAACTAAGGCGGGCAATTCAAAACAAACGGAGAGGAATGCTTAGTAACGGAATTGTATTGCTCCATGACAGTGCTCGGCTCCATACCGCTGGTGACACTCAAACATTGGTTCAACAATTTTGTTGGGAGCAGTTCGATCACCCGCCCTACAGCCCGGACTTGGCACCGTCTCACTACCACTTGTACCTGCACATGAAGCGCGAGCTAGGCGGCCAACGCTTTGAAACCGACGATGAAGTGAAAACTGCCGTGGTGTCGTGGCTACATTCGTTGGCGGGAACCTTCTACAAAGAGAGTATAGACAAATTGATCACCCGCTACGACAAGTGTTTGAACATTGGTGGAAACTATGTCAAAAAATAGTTTTAAGGTTTGGGCTTTCATGTAGAAATAAAATTGTGTTAAAAAAAATTGTTTTATTTGTTTTTTTTAAAAATAGTACTTACTTTCTGAACACGCCTCGTATAAGTTGTTATGTTTGTCATACTGGAATTAAAGCAGTCACGCATGCGCACTGATGCTTTACCCCCTTTACCCTTCGTTGCAAACAAGGGCAAACCCGTGACTCGAGTGACTATAAGAGGGTTGTTTTTCTTTAGTAACCTGTTATCACGATAACTGGCTCATTCCAGTAACCATGTTATTAACACTGTTATGTTGAACGAGCCCCATCACTACTTTCCACTCTGTAAATGACACGTTCACTTCTTTCACCTCAGAGTCTGGCTGTATAATGATGAAATTAATTACTGTGAGTGGAGATAACTGTGACTACGGTCGGTTTCATAATCATAGACACCCGAGTTTGAACCCAAAGCATCTCCAAAACTATGAGTCGAATTTCAACATATTTTACACCAAAATTTAGCTCATTTTATTCTGTGTTGACCCATAATAGTTCTTTACTATTAATGTTGTTAAAAAATTGCCATATTGAGATTGGAAGACAAAAAGACCCGGTTTTTTGCTACTGCAACAAATTTCATGCGTTTAGATGCGTGTTAACTCAATAATTATTGGACCGAAAAGTTTGAAATTTTAACACAACATAGACAATTATATTCTTATAACGTGTACGAACTTTCAAATTTTGTACGTTTTTTTAAAATTTTGATTTATTAACAATCTTATGAACCCTTGCTATCTTGATAACTGCTCGATCGTTCGGCACAGGCTAACTATCGTTTTATTCAGCGTAAAAAAAACTTAGTACAAATATGTTAATAACATGGAATATTGATTGGCCAATGTTGTGGTAGAATTTTTAAAATGTTGGAAAATAGACTGGGTAATCTGGGGGGTGGGCATTACTATCCATGTTGCCAGTTTGTGTACATGACATCCTCTCGGACTGTACCTGAATTGACAGACTGGATTGTCAATTCAGGTACACAGTCAGATTCAGGAAACATGGGTAGAGTCTGTCTACGCTAAGAGTATTCCGATGTAGGCAACCAGCAATACAAGTGAGCATTCGCATTAATTAAAAATATGCACAGCATGGTCAAAAACAAAATTCCATACAACACTAATTATTCGCTTTAAGCTAATATAATAAAAAAACATTCAATTAATTTTTTAGAAAATGTTTTATAAATCCGAACATTAGTTTACCATTAATAACTAAAACTTTTACTATTGTTACGCTAACATTGTTTTTTTTCATTGGTACATTATTTACTATCATTTCATTATTATTTATGATTAGTAGTTTTTTATTATAGACTCAGTTTTATTTTTGGTCACAAGTAATATAAGACTAATGCGCTTGAATTATAACAGGAGAGTAAACAATTCCAGCGCTTCATTGTTTATCATTTCAGATTGTTTATGTCATATCATTAAAATTAATGTCTTTGACTAGTTTAATACAACTGTTTGCACTAGCCCGTGTTTTATTAGTTTCATCAGTTATCTTTTGGTAAAGTATTGGTTCGTTTCGATTTTCTTTGTCGACTGAAGTTGAATAGTTTTGTAAGCAGTGTTTTGTTAACATGCGTGATAGTGTATGTGTTGAGTTTTTTTAAACATAAAAGTGGTAAATATTAAAAAGTAGAAAAAAATTGTTTTGTTAAATGTAATGGTTACAATAATTAATTTAAGAGTTTTTATGAAACTACAATAATTACATGTAATCTGAACGGTATAATTAAAAATGCTTAAAGGATAATGTTTATTTTAGTTGGATGTAGATATTTTTATGATGGAACTTCGGGCAAGATAATTGTCAGGCAGAGAGGTAGACGCGCGCCAACTGTGTAAAACTTTCGTTTACAACCTACAGGCGCTTGCCTCGTGCGGAGTACTCTTAGTAGATAGACTATAATACTGCCCACCCCCGCATTACCCAGTCTATTTTTCAAAATTTTATAACTACTACCACAACATTGGCCAATCAATATTTCATGTTATTAACATATTTGTACTAAGTTTTTAACGCTGAATAAAACAATAGTTTGCCCGTGCCGAACAATTGAGCGGTTACGGAGATAGCAAGGGTTCAGAATATTGTTAATAAATCAAAATTTAAATACCGTACAAATTTGAAATTTCGTACACACTGTAAGAATATAATTGTCTATGTTGTGTTAAAATTTCAAATTTTGCGGTCAAATAATTATCGAATTACACGCCTCTAAATGCATGAAATTTGTTGTGGTAGCAAAAAACTGGGTCTTTTTGTCTTTCAATCTAGATATTGGAATTTTTTAAAAACATTAAAAATAAAGGACTATTATGGGTCAACGTAGAATAAAATTAGCTAAATATTGATGTAAAGTATGTTAAAATCCAACTCATAGTTTTGGAGATGCTTTGAGTTCAAACTCGGATGTCTAGTATTATAAAACCGATTGTAGTGCCTTTTACACCTGTACCTCTTCTGTTATTAAATGTTTCAGTGGTAAGAGGGAGAACTATTTCTTAGAGCCCTGCAACTTGCAGATTGAGCACAAAATAATTAAAATATTTATCAATTTATTTAATCAATCAAGTATTCCTTTCAGCTTTTTTTTAAACATATACAGTTGTCACAACTTTTTATATTCTCTTGCCCTATGTGAATATATGGAGAAGGGAAGTATTGCTTTCATTTTGAATTTTTGAAATCGAGTTTTCACCAGAGATACATGTTTTTGGGCCCCCTGAACCCAAAAAAATGTAATTGGCAATTGGCGTGAACAAAATATCTCAACAGTGGAATAACTTACGAAGTTGAAACTTGAAGTTAGGTACCACTAACTTAGGTTAGTTGAGTTAGTTAAGTTAGTTAAGTGAAGTTAGTTAAGTTAGGAACCTGGCACAAACATTTCATCAAAATCCTAGTTAGTTCCTTGTAGTTTATTTGTGCAAATTGTCACTTTTTTGCGATTTTCTCAAAAATGGCTCCTATAATTTAAAAAAAATTACATCATTTACTAAATTTTTTATGTAGTACAAGATAGAGTAAACCCCATGTTTGCTGAAATTCTTGATGAGGCTATGCTTTTATGGTAATTTTTTTTTTTTTAAGAATGCTGCCTTAATATGCATTATATGACAAAATTATATTTAATTGAAGTTGTAAGAAATAAAAACATTGACAACATTTATTTCAGGAAATTTTTCTACAGAGCCTAGTTTAGCATCAATTGGTTGTTTTCCATGTTTATAAACTGAACAGAGGTTGATTTTCATTTTGCATTATTCACTAATGATTAAAATTAAGTTATTTTTTTCATTTGACATTGTTTCATAATGATTTAATGTAGGTTAATATGTTTTATTATGCACATTGGCTAGAGAAAGTCATGTGAGTGTTTCACAACATATTATTTTTCTTTGGTTAACATTGAAATGTTTATTTTCGTTTCAGGTGATTTTGATACGGAAGGTGACGCCAGACGATACAGTGAACAACTGGACACACCTGAACGCCGAAATACTTTTGCTCAAAGACTCAGAGAAGCTCTCTGCAGAGCCAGCACTGAAACAAGTTCTGAGTCTAGTTATGCTGTTGGTATTAGTGTGACTGGTTCCAGCACAGCTGATAATGAAATAAGGTAAGTCTAGAAAAAGTAGTCTACACACCATCTCTCCTCTATTGCTCTGTTGGCATTACATTAACCCTTTGCAAATGGACTGTTACTTGTTAAACAGAAGAATTGCAAAAATCAAAACGCGCTCTCAAAACAACTGCTTTATCTAACGTCCTTACCGATGAAAAATTCTGAAAAAATTACAGTCGATTCATATAATATGTTACAAGAAAATCACTTCACAATTCTTTGCGTTTAGGTGAGCGAAATTTTCAACCGCAAAAATGTTTGTGTTTACTTTATATTTTTTACTATAACGAACTTAAATTTCAGTTAAGCAAAAAAATTCATAAAACATGTTTTGTAGACAAAAGAGTTTACTGGAATAAATGTTTTTTTTTTTTTATTAAAATTTCCATAAATATTTGACGAAGTTACAAAATGTTCAACATGAGTCCATTTTCACATCACAGGGAAGCATGAGGGAATGGTATTTTACATTCTTTATGGTCACGTCACAGAGCCACTATTATATTTAGGTTACAGCTGTAAGCAAAGCAATGTAGAAAATTCTTTTCCCTACAACCATGTGATGTGTTTTGAAAAATTCTGTAGGTGCAGTTAGAAGGAAGCCGTTACATGTCCATTGCAACTCGGCAAAGTGTCAAATTTTTTTCCTCTGTGATGGTAAACCCCCTCCTGAAAAGTAAAATGGACTCGTCTCTCCTTTTCAAGGTCAAACACTGTAACAGAATTGTGATAGCTTCAACACAAACTAAAGAACATGCATGTTTGTTGACTTACACACAAGCTACACGGATTTCCATTCAAAACAAACAATTCCCAAACAATCAATGCTACCTACACACTGTTGTTGTTTAGGTCGTCAGCCGAAGGGCTGGTTTGAACCTGTAGAGGTTTTACTAAGTAAAACGAGGAGTGAGGTGGTTTACCTTTGCCTTCCTCACTAAGTGGAAAAGTACACTTATCAGCATGCCAGGCCCTCTAAAAGCACATATTTTCCAACTCTGCAAATGGCACCTTCACTTTATTCACTACAGGATCTGGCTGTATAATGAAATTCATTACTTTCAGAGGAGATAACTCTAATTAGTGTCTTGTACACCTCTACCTCTTCTGTTCTTAAATGATTCAGCCATTTAATTGGGTGACCACGAGATAAGAAACAGAACTATTTATTTTAGCCCTGTAACGAACAGATTGAGTGTAAATATTTTGACACTCCACCTGTCTGTTATGGGCAGACCTACACACTATAGAGTATACCTACACACTATAGAGGGAATAAAACTATTCCCTGTTATGATATTCTATTTCTGAAAACACTATCAGATGCGTTAAAGAATTCCCTACAAGAAAAGTGCAATATTTACCGATCTCCGATTTATACTGACCTTGCAGAAGCATGTTTTATTGGCCCAACCACAATCAATTTGGCATCATCTAAAATTAGATTACCAGTGTAAACAGTGTTAATTATCATGTGCACATATATCAGTATAAAAACACAGCCAACACCAGCAGAGAATTGAAACATAATGGCGGCGTAGTGGGCAACTGGCCAAGAATGGCTAACTTTGAACGGAGGACACGTAACAGCCTGCACGGATGCAATGTGCAATCGGTTTATACTTTAAAAATCTGGTGTGAAACACACACAACTTTCTCTTACCAATGCAAATAATGACCAATATAACCTAACACTAGTAATAAAACATTAGAAATAAACAAAAAACTAACCTCAAAAAATATGACCTTATTTTAATCATGAGCGAGACGCAAAATGAAAATCGACCTCAGTTTGGCTTAAAAATACGGAAAATCACTCTTTCACGCTAAACTAGGCTCTGTAGAGAAAAATGCTCTAAATAAAAGTTGTAGATTTTTTAATTTCCTATAAATTTTATTATATACACTTTTGTTGTAAAATGCTTACTAAGGCCAAAATCTTAAAAAAATCAATTTTTTACACGTTTTTGTGAGAAAAAACAAAAAATCGCTAATTACCGCTAAACTAAGCATTATAAAAAAAAGTTTGAAATAGAAGTTGTAGGATTTTAAATTCTCTACATCTTTTATTATATAAATTTTTGTGCTAAAATGCATATTAAAGCCGTAATCTTAAAAAAAAAGAAATTTTACGTGAAAACAGCCTCACCAAGAATTTCAGCAAACATGGCGCCTACCCTATCTTGTAGAGCATAAAAAATTTAGTAAACCACGTAGGACCAGTTTTTGAAAAATTGCAAAAAGCGAAAAATTACACGAATAAACTACTACTTCCGGTTGACCGATTTTGATGAAAATGTTCGTGTCAGGTCTGGTAGTGTTATGTAACTTAAGTTTTAAGTTTAAAGTTTGTACGATGTTCCGTTCTTGAGATATTCTGTTCACACACACACACACACACACACACACACACACACACACACACACACACACACACACACACACACACACACACACACACACACACACACACACACACACACACAGACCAATCGCTAAAAACATGTTTTTTTGGATTCAGGGGGTCTGAAAACGTGTAGATCCTCTTATCTATGCCTTGTCTGACCAACCGTCCTAATCAACCTGTCCTTTCCCAGTCGAATTAAATCGTTCTTTATTTTTTATCTCTCTTGTTTTTCCTAGCAAATTTCTATTGAATATTATTTCTGTGCCTGCATTCTACTGTTTGCCTTCCTTGCACCGATCTATGTTTTACTTACACGGTGTCAATCTGTATTGGCACAAAATACATATTATATGTATTTTTCTTACATCACGTAGAAACTTCTTGATCCCAGACAAAGCTTCTCATACTTTGGAAGAAACCCCTTGCTCTCTGCACACAGGTGCTCAACTGCTTTTTACTTTCTCTTGCCTGTGTGAATATGTGGAAGGAAAGTATTGTTTTCATGTCGATTTTTCAAAATTGAGTTTTCACCAGATATACACCATTTCAGACTCCCTGAACTCAAAAACGTGTTTTTAGCAATTGGTCTGTGTGTGTGTGTGTGTGTGCGTGCGTGCACGCACGCACCCGTGCGTGTGTGAACAAAATATCTCAAGAATGGAACATTGTACAAAGTTGAAACTTAAAACTTAAGTTTGCTACTACTAGAGGAACCAACACGAACATTTTCATCAAAATCCGTCAACCAGAAGATGTAGTTTATTCGTGTCATGTTTCTGTTTTTTGTGATTTTCTCAAAAACTCCTTTAATTTTTTTCCCCCATCTACTCAATTTACTACATTTTTTACGCTATACATGATAAGGGGGGGGGGTGCCATGTCAGCTGAAATTCTTGTGGAGGCAGTTCGTAAGATTGCAGCCTTAATATGCATTTTATGGCAAACTTGTATATAATAAAAATTGTAGAAAATTTAAAAACCTACAACTTTTATTTCAAACATTTCTTTGTATAACGGTTAATTTAATGGAGTTTAGTGATTTTCTGGGTTTTTTTTCTTGAAAATCTGTAAAAAAACGAATTTTTTACGATTTCGGCTTTAGTGTGCATTTAATGACAAATGTGTACATAATCAAACTTATAGGTAATTAAAAGCTCTACAACTATTATTAAGAGAATTTTTCTATTCAGAGCCTAGTTTAGCGTGAAAGAGTGATTTTCACGCCAAACTTAGCCAAACTTACCTAAGCCACAAACTTAACTAAGCCAAACTTAGGTCAATTTTCATTTTATGTCTTTCACTCTTGATTAAAATTAGGTTATGTTTATTGAGATTAGTTTTTTGTTTATTTCTAATGTTTTATTACTAATGTTAACCCATCGGGTTGGTCTAGAGGTAAAGTCGTCGCCAAAGTCAGGTGTTTAACAGCTGATTTTTGGAGATGAAGGTTCCTGGTTCAAATCCTAGTAAAGTTTTATGCTTGAAGAAGACAGGCTGTTACTTTTATACAAATTTGAATTCTAGACAGTGGTTATCGGTATACTTTGATGGTTGGGGTTCAATTAACAATACTCTCTCAGGAATGGTCAATCTGAGTCTGCACAAGACTACAACTCATTTACACGTCATACACATCATCCTCATCTCATTGGGTGATGGGGTTGCTTATTGTTCTGAATTGAACAGATTGCAACGTACATACATTAGGAATTACAAAAAAAATTACTAATGTTAGGTTATATTGTTAATTATTTGCATTGGCAAGTTGTGTAAGTGTTTCATATCAGATTTTTTAATTTTCCATCCGATGAGAAAACAGTGTGGGGCAAGTCAATTGTATTCATTCACTTTACAAATGAATGTAATGATAGAATGTTTCTGTTTGTTATGAAATGTTTTTTGTTTTTAGAATGCGAAGAGGAGGTTCAAGAGGTTTTATGCTTGAAGAAGACAGGATGGAGCGAGGTTGGGGTGAAGGTAGACATGCTGAAGATATATCAGCTGAACGAGAACAAAAAAGAAATCTTGGAAATTCATCAAAATATAGCTTTAGTACCGATTACACATCAGGTAAAAATAATTCTACAGTTCAGCCATTCTTAAATTGCTCCTACTGTCAACAAACCAAAGCCAGCTACTACAGGGTGAACGCTAGAGTCCACCACTTTATGGATGTCATATTCCTATTAAGTTAACTACGCTTTAAATTATAAGTACTTAAAGTAGTTAAAACATCAGTCATGATATGATGTAGACCTAACAATTTCATTTATAAAAATACTTTTGAAAGTATTTTGTTGTTACTTTTTAATCAGTGTGTACTCATTTTTATACCGTGCGTTCGGAAAGTCGCTGTGCACTGGAATTGTGACTATGGATTTATGAAAATATGTATAAAGAAATGACTAAGCATTTTGGAAAAAAATTTATTCAATACCTGAATTACATTGTTAAACCGTGATTACATTGTTTATAGAAGGTGTTCGAAATGACCTCCATTGGCATCAATACAGCATTGCACTCGTTTCATTTTGTTTGCAAACACCTTTCGCAACTGAAGAACAGTGATTCCTTGAATGTATGCCGTTATTGCGGCTTTAAGTTCGTCAATCGTGTGTGGTCTGTTCCGATACACAGTTTGTTTCGCCGCACCCCATAAAAAGAAATCGGGGGGAGTCAGATCAGGAGATCTTGCAGGCCACAAATTCTTTGAAATTATTCGTTCACCAAACACGTTGCATAACGTTTTATACAGTTGCGAAAGGTGTTTGCAAACAAAACGAAACGAGTGCAATGCTGTATTGATGCCAATGGAGGTCATTTCGAACACCTTCTATAAACAATGTAATCACGGTTTAACAATGTAATTAAGGTATTGAATAAATTTTTTTCCAAAATGCTTAGTCATTTCTTTATACATATTTTCATAAATCCATAGTCACAATTCCAGTGCACAGCGACTTTCCGAACGCACGGTATAATTTGCATGCTCAGTGACGTCGTTATTTGTTTACATTAGGAGCAAACTAAGAGAGGTTGGATTTTATTTAAATTTATTTGGACACTTATTATTTTTTCCCGTGTTGTATTGTTTAGGTGATGGGCCAAAAGGCTGGTTTGAACCTCTACAGGCATTACTAAGCAAAATGAAGAGTCAGGTGGTTTACATAATCTTCCTCACTCACTGGAAAAGAATGTGATCAGCATGCCTGGTTTTTTGAAAAGCATCTACTTTCCACACTGTACACTTTGTGGCTGTATAATGATGAAATTCATTATTCTGAGAGGAGAAGTCGATGAGCTCTGAACGTGCGCATTGCCCCGTACCCACTTGCCAGCAATGTTGCCAATACTTGCTCACATAGCTCTGTTATTTATTTCATTTGGTCTTTTAGTAACAATTATAACCTATGAACATACAACCACCTGATTATATTATAACGTATTGCATGTTAATGCGCTCTTTAATATCGATGTGTTACACATCGATATTAGGGATGCCAGACACTAGTGAACTACTGTGGCTCCTATACGCATGCACACTTAATGTTTGTCACGCTGATTTATTCGTACGATCTGACTATGCTGGTAAACATTCTGATTGGTCTAAACGCGTGGAACAGCAGAGCTCATCAATAGTAAAAAGCATTATTTTTACTCCTGTACCTCTTCTGTTGTTAAATGCTTCACTTATATTATATAACTGGGTGACCATGTGATAAGAGAGAGAACTATTTGTTTGTAGCCATGGAACTAGCAGATCAAGTGCAAATAATTTAACACTCCTGTTTTGGGCAGAATTTTGTTTTATTTTTTCTTGGTAGGGCCGAATTATAAACAATTAATTGATTTATGAAATTATAAATACAGTAACCTGTCTTCAGTGCAGCACACCTCAGCTTCAGTTCTAACAAAAAATATTATGATATATTTTGCAGTCATATAAAACAAACAAAGACACAAATGAAGCGTACAATCCTGCACAACTTTTAAATTTATTTATAATTTATAACGCTTTTTTGAAGAAAAAAATTACAATCATGAAGGCAAAGAGACATCACACATTTTTTTTAGTAAGGATAAGCGCACAGAGAACGCTGGTCTCTGGTCACAGGTACTGATTCACGGTGGCAAACGCGCATAGTGGAAGCATGTAACTATGCGCTTAACCTTCATTCAGTTGTCGGTATTCAACATGAGTTCCAGTAGCAGCAGTGATGAATTATTTCTAATGGAAAATGTTTACATGAAGTTATTATCATTTAAAGACGATACAGTTAGTGACATTAATAAGAACAGAAAATTGTTCGGCATATTCATCTTTTTCCGAAATTAAAAAAAGGTAGAAATAGATTTTTTAAATGCATGATTATGACTGTGAAAACGTTTAATTTTATATTGTCTAAAGTAGAACTCGTTTTCAAAAACATTGGTGCAACTTGCACAAGCAACCAATGTTACCGGTAGAAAGATTTGTGATTACTTTGAACATTTTAAACGTATTTTGAACTTTTTGACTACCGATATTCAATATTATAAAGCACTGTTTGGCCAGTAATAATCTTTTAAAGTTAGTTTTATAAACCTATGTTAAAAATTAATTATGAAGTTGTTATTATTTATGAATACGTATATATGATGCCAAGTATATTTAGCAACCTGCCAGCAAGCAGCAGGCAGGTATATTCGAAACAAACCAGTGAGCTGATATGCGCAGATGACCAGTGCGCAGCTTTCTCCACCAGCGTTTACTGTGAGACATCCGATTAAAATATAATGGCCTATTCCTACTAGCAGGCTCCCGCTTGTAAACGACCAGTGTTCACTGTGCGCTTACCCTAAATTAGGATAGACCTAATTTATTATTAATAACTGTAATGTAAGGGAATTCAATCTATTTTAAAAATAGTTTTTAATTTTCTTATAATGATTTCTAACTTCCATGTTACTGTATGTTTAATCTTGCAATGTTTACTTTTTCAATGTTTTAATTAATTTTTGTTCTCAACTACTTTACTGTGTTTGAAAGCCAGTTGTGCAATAAATTCAGTGTGTTTCGTAACTGGTTGTGAATGGTAAAACCGTTTGTGGTCTGTAGTGATGTGACGCTCGTGAGCGAGTCGCACAAAAGAGCTAGCTCTTTTAACTGAGTGGTGAGCTACCCCCTCTTTTATTTTGAACGACCAGCACACCGAGCGTTTCTCCCCATGCAGCACGCTCTCCGCACAGAGCTGACTTGTTCATCCCCTCCATGACTAAACCACTTTTCTCTAGTCGCATCATAGCAAGGGCTACCTAAATGCTGCATGGAAAGTATACATATTGTATCAAACTCTGCCTCTGTTTGTGACGGTGCAGGAGAGGGGTCATTATTCTTTCATACTATACTACAACAACCCTGAGACAAGTGGTTGTAAAGTACCATTGTACAATTTTACCACGTGCGTACGAAACAAAGATAGACACATGACAAAAATTTGTTTGTGGAAAGAGATGCGTGAACGTTCAGGTTGACGCACGCGCAAACACAACGTGCTGTGTGCGAAGGAGTGAGCGAAAGTCACCCTTGGGTCGACTCACTCTCTGTTTATTCACATAGCTCAGCTCAGTGCTGTCGTATTAGAATCTAATAGCTCACTGCCACAGTTCACCCCGTCTCATCGTTCAATTGTATGGCACGCTCTGTGCCGTTCAATCAAGTGTGCAGAGCGGGGTGTGCTAGCTCACCTATTTTACTGTGCCACCCCATGACTAGTGGCCTGGCCAGGTATTTACAATCTCCGTATGTAATAAGAATTGCGTACAGGTTGACCTTCTTAAATTTGATCATTCGGTGATTTGGGAAAATCTGTAATCCGGCATCACTAGAGTCCTAAAATTGCTGGATTAAAGAGAGTTTGCTGTAGTATGATAAACAACACAATACAATAAATCATTTGGAATTGATGGTCAATGGACAATAAGATTTTCTTTCATATTAATGTGGTTTTTGAAAAGTAATTGAAAAAGTCAACTAACAATGTCTCTTTAACGACTCAATAATATAGTACTTGAGTCACGAGTGGTAAAGTGGGGAAAGCATCAGTGCACATACGCGACTGCTTTGGTATTAGTTTACCAACACAACAACGTAAACTATACTGAAAAGACGTACAGTATATCGCAGAACCTTTTCTAGGTTAACTGTATGAATAACTGCTACCGTAAATGGAAATGTCGGTTTTTTAAAAAACGTGGTCAAACTGTTCACAGTTCGTGCTGAACGAAATTTAATATGCGATATAATAAAAATGCTGTGAAGTTGAAGCTAAACAAAAATACCTTTCTCCTGTTTCTTAACAAAAGCCGTGAGCGAGCGGCTAACTACTGCCATGTTTCTCTTTCCACAATTAAAAATATAAAAAAGGAAGTTTAACCCTTTCCAGTCTGCCATTTTTTTTCACGACGATGCACTACAGACTTAAGTAAATTATACGTATCTTGCACTGTAGACTGATGTTTTTTCAACTTTATCAAAAAATAAAACTGCAGTCACTTCAGTTCTTATCAAAAAAGGTATTCTATGAAAATAAAGTTTGAAATTTGCTCTTTTTAACCATTGATTTAGTTTAAGTCAATTATTAAGTTATTTATAAAATAATACTATTTACAATTACTCTAATTTACACATTTCCAAAAGATTTTATGTGAAACTTATATCAATATCGCTTTCATTCTCCGCAGGGTCGTATGATTCATTAATGTCCGTGTCATCTAATTTCGACCCAGAATCTTCTGCAAAACAATCTAATGCATCTCTAGACATCGTTTCATGAAATGTATAATAGCACAATAACAGTAAAACACATACACTGCAAACAATGTGGCCTTGTAACCCGCTATGTCGGTACTCGGTAGTAGACGCTACGGTTCGATCTCGCGCATTAAGTTGCGGTTGATAGTTTCGTCGATATATCAGAAATTACTAATCGATTCGGTCAACTATCGCTGTAGGTAAACGGAGAACAAAGTGAACTAAATAACAGTGAAAACAGGAAACGGATAGCGTAAGGGTAGCCACATTTTTAACAATGTGAAAGTACTACGTTTGCTGTCTAGGGATGAATATTGCCGTGCCCGTATGACATACGTTTGCCGTCACTTGGTGTATATCATCACGGCCGTATCACGTATGGTTGTCGTCTCGAAGGTGTTAAAGACTGTGAAGAAGAGAATTCTTCATCAACAGGTTTTTTTATCACCTGGTAAAAAAAGTAAACGGCCAGAATATAAGAATGCCTCCTTGGTTGGCTTTAGAGACAAGTGGTTGTGAAAATTATGGCAGATATTTGTATAAATAAGAAAGTATTGCCAACATGTGAAAAGTTATTGTCAGTTTTAAAAGAAAGGCTTAATTTTAAGTTGAAACCTTGTACGTTAAGAACAATTTTAAAGGAAATGACAATTGGGTTTAAAAAGTGTCAGTCACAACAAAGTATAATAATTGAAAGGTAACATGTGGTTAACAAACTGTGCAATGGCACGGTAGTAAAATGTAGTGTCTCATTGTTACTTTCTCTTGCCTATATGAATATATAGGAAGGAAAGTATTGTTTTCATGTCGACTTTAACAAATACACTCTTCACCGGATCTACACATAAACAGACCCCCTGAACTCACACAAACATGTTTTTAGTGATTGGTCTGTGTGTGTGTGTGTGTGTGTGTGTGTGTGTGTGTGTGTGTGTGTGTGTGTGTGTGTGCGTGCGTGCGTGCGTGCGTGCGTGCGAGCGTGCGTGCGTGTGTGTGTGCGTGCGCGCGTGTGTGTGTGTGTGTGTGTGTGTTTGTAGGACGTAGCAAACGGGGACTTTCGTCAGCTAGCACAACACGAAACGGGGAACCGTCGCAAGACGGGGTAGCCCCGTTTTGTTTTTCATTAAATTTCGCTTCAGACACGATCTATAAAGGATTTTGTGAACTAAAAGTCAAAAATTTTACCATTCTCCGTTTTGAGGTATCTGCGACATACACACTACGCACTCGACGTTCAATTTTTTGACACCAGGGCCGCGCTGTAATCGCTCTTCGCACGCCTATGCACGCCTCCGCACACTTTTTCGATGGAACGAGGAACCAGTTTTTATTGGCTAATAGATTTTTGAATTAAATAATGTGATTGGCTCTCCCCTCCCATCGTTTTTTTTAAATTTTAGAAGTCACGTACGTGCTTTTTCAATGCTGTTACCGCTCCGCCAGCACAGCCGGTGTTATTATAAGTAAACAACTGAAAATAATTTATGTTTATATTTCATTAAATGTTCCTGGGTACGGAAAGGTTACTATTTTATGAACTATCTTTCGACCCTACGCCATAAGGTATATTTATGACGATACAAAATTTTATAGGTTGTCTATCGGCGTATATGTAAAGTAACATATCCTAGATCCACATTTTCCAACCTTTTTTCATGGCGTGCTTCTTCACAAGATAGGAATCTCTTGCGTACCACTTAGTGACGGGGAGGTAGGCTAATTATGGAATAAAAAAGCTGTTTAATGTTATTATAATATTTTATTAATTATTGATATCAATCAGGAGTGTGCACCTTATGTATACTTAAACTGTAAGAGGAATACAACAGAAATACATTTAAAAACTTAAAAATATCTGGTTTAAGATTTTGCTCAGTCTTAAACGAAGCTCATTTTCCACATTAATAAGTCTATTCCGGTACTTGCTCTACAAGTGATGAATATGCAGTCTCGCACAAGTAAGAAGTTGTGAAGGGCAGTAAAAATGTAACTGCGTTGTCAACTATTTTTGCGTAATCTGCATGCCTTTCAACCCAGAAGTTCATGAGCGATATTTTTGAAAATTTTTGTCGTAGTTCTGAGTCACAATTTAGTTCATGAAACAGCTCCTGTTTGGCAGTAAAGTCACCTGGCGCCAGTTCAATATCAGAAAACGGTTTTGGATCCAGGAATATTTGCTGAATTTTTCAGGAAAATATGCGTTGTAGGTTGCAATCAAACCAAGACAGTGGGTTGAGATGTCTGTCAGAAGTGCAGGACTCAGTATCAGGTCTCTTCAAAAAAATTCTCAAGCGTTGAAAACATTGTTACTTTTTCTGCTCTGCTTCTTTCGCCGCTTGATTCAACTTTTTTCAAAGCACATACTTTACCATGAACACGAGAAAGGGTGTTGCGGTTTCCTTGTAGGGTTTGGTTGAGGTCATTCAGCTTTGAAAGTATACCTGCCAAATACGCCAGGTTACAGAGCTACAGTTCATTTA
Source organism: Catonia carolina (assembly GCA_035578175.1). Lineage (NCBI taxonomy): Eukaryota > Metazoa > Arthropoda > Insecta > Hemiptera > Achilidae > Catonia > Catonia carolina. Next base: position 2,219,513 of record JAQMRL010000024.1, on the reverse strand, counting down.
CAAAGCAGTCCTTAAATTCAAAGTTAGTGTCTGTCAAAAAAATGAAACTTCATGACGCAGCTCAAAAAAAGAGCCATTACTTTAGCTCTCGAAAGCCACCTAACGTCAATGTGCAAACTACTCATTTCATCGCACAGTATTGAAAAGATACGTTGTAAAGCCTTAAAAAAATTGACAGTTTTCATGGCTTGGCTCAAAACCTCCTTCAGCTGTCAGGACATTTTTTTCTTACCGAAGCTTCCCTATGCAAACAGCAGTGAGAAAATGTTGCTTGGGCAGCTACTTGTTTTACTCTAGCTACAACCCTAGCTTGATGCCCGACCATAGCAGCAGCTCCTTTAGTACAAAGTCCTACACATTTATTCCAATCCAGTTCCTGCTCATGCATAAAGTTATTTAACTTTACAAAAATATCTTCACTAATGTCGATTTCTTTATTATAGATACCCGAGTTTGGAGCCTTGTTTCTTCAAAATCGCTGGCTCAATTTTAACGTACTATACACCAACATTTAGCCGATTTTGATCTGCGTTGTTTCATGTCAGTTTCATATTTTTAGCGTTTTGTAATATTGCGATATCAGGATGAGAAGAAAAAAGAGTCGGTTTTTTTGCTGCTGCAACAGATCGGATGCATTTAGAGGCTTATAACTCAAACACCGTTTGACTAATTTATTTGAGATTTCAGCTGAATATAAGCTTGTATGTTGTTATTATATGTACGAAATTTCAGACTTATAGCATTTTTAAATTTTCAGTTATTAGAAATTTCTAAACCCCTGTTAACTCCGTAACTGCTCATTAATTCGGCAATTTCAAAAACCATTGTATTGAGTATAAAAAAATTAATACAAATTCATTAATATTATGGAACAGCGATTTACCAGTTATTCGGCAGAATTTTTTAAATATTCAAATCATAGGTGGATGAGAGCGGGGTGAAAGAAGCTTAACCATGTTGCCGCGTTATAACTCTGTAGGCCTACTAGGCCTACCCATTTTTAGTAGCATACCTGGGACCTGTCTCTCCAGCATACGTATAACAAATATGACAATGCAATGTTAATACCCATTCACAATTTACTTATAATAGTATGACACATAATTGTACATTACTATGAAAAGTAATGTGAACGGGTTAACCCGACCCCATGTTAACCTTTGGAATAATAGAAAAGGTCTTCCTGTTCATTGTCAATAATAATAATAATAATAATTAGTTGAAAGTTACGTTGGAAGGCGACTTTAGCAGCTTAAGAAAAAAACAGAACCGACGAAAAGACCTGGCAGCGTGGTTAAGCTTTTCCACCTCTCTTTTCACCCATCGTACTTGAAATGTTACCACATACCAAAGGTTGGGAATCAATGTTTTAGATGACTGACTTAATCACATCGTCGATCCGAAACCACAGAAGCCTTAAATGTTAAATTTAGCCAGTAATTTTATTTTATAATGAAGACACTCAATAAGAAGATATTTTTCATAATTCTTTGATACCTTCGTGATCCATTTACCTTTTATTGAAACACATTTGTAACATAGAGACATTATACTGGAGGAGGTGAGGCAGCTTAATGTGTGTCTGAGTAGGAAGAGAGTAGGTACTGAGATAAGACAAAATCATCAACAGTTGTCTCTTTATGTATTTGTTGCCATCGTTTCCATTCTATAAAAACATTCCCCTAAAAAAATTATTATGACGGAAGTTGCGTCATATTCCCCAAGTAGAAACCACTGCATGGTAGTTAACAAATCTAGAACCGTACAAGTAATGAAAATACAACGATCGTACAATAAGAAAACCAATATAAATGTCTTTTACTTTCCGAGCATGATTGATATTGATCTATTAGAACATAAGTATGACAGACGTCTTTTAATCTAAATGTATGATAATCGGGAAAACACGTTAATATTTTATATGGGATGTAACTATTAATGGTGGGTTGGCCACTTACATTTAAATAATCTACTATGTGTTAAAATGAATCAAAAAATGTCTTAGGCTATATTATAAAAACAAATGGCGATTTCATCTGTTTTCTTTCTTTCCACCAGTTCATGTTAAAAAATATTATTTCAAAATCAGACTGAAAAAACAAAATGATATTTTGTGTACATATTTACATACACTACACGTAATAAGCTAAATTTAAAAAAACATAGGCTTACATATTTTATTTCTCAATTATATTATCCACATTTCGGCTGAAAGTTCTTAAAATTATTCTCAAATGCAAACGATGACCGGAATATGAAGGATTGAAATTCTTAGATCGGCACCATAGATTAAATTTGAACATGATTGCGAATTTGAAGTTCATTCCTTGGACCGGTCTTCGACTAGGAATTTTTAATTGATATTACCAAGTACCGGACAGACTGAAAAAATAAAATCGTTATTAGATTATTTTCATCGAAGCATATTTTCATTTGACAGTTCTCTTCATTTTGATAGGCAAAACGGATTAAGTATTGATAAACTTTTTCTGACTATACCTGAATTTTCGTTTTAACTTGTTTTATTACAAAATTATTACGATGGAGTATTTTATTTCGACTTTTTAAACGATTCAAAGAGTAAGAAACTAGTTAATCCGTTTTAACTATCGGGAGAAAGGATAAGTATAAAAATAATATAGGCCGGTATTATCAAATAGAAAAAAAACAATTTTATTGCAGACAAGTATGACAAAAATAAACATTAACTTAAGTCCATTCACCTGCGGTATAACTTAGGCTATTCAGTGGTATGATACAATACATAAAGTGACAAAACAAAATTATTGTTTTGTAAAACCATTTTTCTAAATGATTTACCAAAATGTTTCAATTACTTATTTGAGGTAGGTTATGTAAATTTAACAAACTTTATTACGTTAAAAATATCTGTAAAAATATACTATCCTACCATTATATTAAATAATCTAGGCCTACTAATGCAGAATCTAGATGCTGTATTAGAATGTAGAATTCTATTAGAATGCAGGTAGTCTACTAATGCACAATCTACAATCTGTATTAGTAGACTGGTTATAGTAACACTCAATGAAACACGAAGTGATATTTGGTCTACTAACGTAAAATGAAAATTATATATGTCGCTAAGTCTCTTAATAATTCTTATCGAGTTAATAAGTTAGTCTACGAATGTAAAACTAGAAAAGCTCGATATCGGCAATTTCGCTTAGGTTTCTCATACATAAAGCAAAAATGGTACAAATGTTCATTTGCTCAAATACTAATGAAAAATTAGAAAGTCTGCTAAAAAAAGGCAGAAAAATCTTGAAAATCAAATTTTGGCACTTTGTCTAAAAATGAACATCAGCATCAAATTGCAACTATACTGAGACACCGTACTTACATTAAATTAATTTAAAAAATTAAGTAACTTCAGAGAGTGCAGCTAACACTGTAAAACTGCAAAACCAGATAACTAAACATAATACAAAAAACATAAAATAGCACAGTAAATGAAAAAGCAACTTTAAACGATAAGATTGTTATGTAGCCACACTAGGCATTATTCCCTAATTTATAATAGAATAATTGTTTTTTAAATCTTTCTCTATTTTTGTTTTAAATTTTGATTTTAATACTGTCTCTTAGTTTCTGTTTTTATTTGATTCAACACAAATACACAAAAAGACTTACAGTATTTAAAATTACACAAGAAACAACATACACAAAATTACAAATTATAAACACAATAAATTGAAAAGCAAATTTAAACGAATCAGATTGCTATAAAGATAATACCACACTAGAAATTATTCCCTGATTTATCATGTAGGTAATAATTGTGTTTTATAACCTTACACAAACAAAATTACAGTATTAAAAATACACAAGCAACAACATATAAAAACACAATAAATAGTAAAAACAAATTTAAACAAATCAGATTGCTATTAAGATAATACATAACACATTAGACGTTATTCCCTAATTTGTGATGTAGGTAATAATTGTTTTTTAAAACTTTCTTGATTTTTGTTTAAAAATTTTTGAATTAATATTTTTGGCCTTTAGTTTCTGTAATTTTTTTTATTCCTCACAAATTACACAAACAGAATTACAGTTTTAAAAATTACACATGAAACGAAATATAACAACACAATAAATTGAAAAGCAAATTTAAACGAATCAGATTGTTATAAAGATAATACCACACTAGTACTTATTCCCTAATTTATCATGTATTATTATTTTTAATTTTTCCTTAATTTTTGTTTAGTGATGGTTTCTCTTTCAGCAGCAGCCGCTTTACGCTTTCTGTTAGTAAATATTATATTTTTAATTTTTGATTTTACTATTGTCCATGATCTCTTTTTTAAACAATTATTTTCCTTGATACATTTGTCACACTCTACTTTATTTGGAACGGTGTTTTCAATAATATGTTTTTGGAAAAACCTTTGCACAGCTTGATTTTCTTCTGTGGACCAGACGCTTCTGAAAGAGGACCGTGATTTATTTGTGCCCTTTGGGTTTTTTACAATGTAGGTACTTTTGTTTTTAATTTGTTTCGTTTTAGGTGTTTTGATTGGAAAAGAACTGGTAGATTGGTAAGGGGGAGTACTGCAGTCACTTGTATCTTCTAACTCGTCTTCATTTTCATTTCCTGAATCATCTTCTTGGTCAAAGTCTATGTCGGGTACGATATCGTCAAGCTTTTGTCCTGAGGTTATTTCACCCTTTTCAAACATAAGTAGTAGCTTACTTACTTTTGCTAACTCAAGGGTGTTGTCCGGTAGCCTATAATAATTTTTGTGGATGTTTAGGTCATGCCCTAAATGCTTTGATAACTGCTCAATTTCATTTTCTTTCAGGTTTAGAATTTGAGAAACAGTAGCGATGTGTTTTCTCAAACAAGTTGAAGTTAAATTTTGAGGCTTTTTTGCTCCACAACTCACTGATACGCTCCTAAGGACATCACAACCTCTGTAATATGTATTTGAACGAATTCGAGCGAACACATATATGTTCGTTGCTGGAACATGAAAAATGTCTCGTTTAAGTAATATTAAGTCTATATTTCTAGACATCTTTGGTGTTAGCAGTAGTGGCACTCGCCGACCACGTTTACCTCTGATGTCTACCAATGTCAGATTTTTAATTAATATTTTTTCACATGGACTTAAACTTTTTTCGATTTCTCCCTGCGGGATATCCTTATTTATGTGCAGGTACGTTGTTTTTTCCAAACGTTCAACTTCACCAACTCGTTTTCTGTTAAATACAATTACATGAGCCAGTGTCAAGTTGCATAATAAACTATAATCTGCCTCGGTTGCTTCAGAAGACTTCAACCTTTCGTAAACAGAATCTCCTTCATTCTGAATATATATATTCATATTCTTCACGTCCTCTGCTAGTGGAATAAGTGATGGTTTATTGTATTTAGCCTTGTCCATGAATTCTGTTGCAGTTCTAGCTATTAAATTTGACCAATGAATCTCATACAACGATGAAAAATTCTCAGCCGATTTCTTTTTATTTTCATGGCGTTCAATAATAGCATCACTTCTTAAAATGCCAACGCATTTTTGAAGTGAGTACCCAAGTTTTAGGGCAAGTGTTGGTTTTGTATTCACATTAAATGAATTTAAAAAGCATAAATCTTTTACTGCATCAACAAGATTCATAAAGTTTTCGGGTGTCAAAGCTTTTTCTAAGTTGTTGATCTTGTTGTTTTGTTTTTGCAGTTCAAGCAGTAAGCGTGCAAGTTCTCTCATTTTTTGGGATATGTCGTGTTTAAGATGAGTCAGATTATGTCTGTACTTATTGCAGAGTGTTTCACCGTACTTTTTTATTAAATTGTCATTTCTAACGACAAGAGATACCTTATCGTTTTTCATGAACGATAGAATTTCCTTTAGTTCATCGGAAAGTGTTTTTGAAGAGCTTAAAAGAATGGCTCCCCTTGCGACTGAATGCTGTCTCTTCTTCATACCTTCAGATCGAGGGTTCATTGCGCAAGTCACTGAATGACGCGATAAATGGGTTTTGTTGTAAAATCCTAGGCAGTACTCGCATGGTAAAAATTCATTAAAATCCACGTCATCTGAAATTGGGCGTTTGCGAGTAAGAATGATTCCTTTTTTTTCTTCAAGCACTTTCTTGTTATGAATATAATTTCCTTTATTGCGTAAATGTTGAATTGCAAGGCGCCTTTCTTTTGAATTTTTCTGATGAGAAAGGAACTCAACAACTTCCTTTTCTTCATCGTGTACCGCTTGTAAATGTTTTGATAATTTAGAGCAAATTTTTTCGCAATAGTAACAAGAATCTTTTTTGTCATAAACTCTACGATTTTTGCTATTGTTGTTTTTCATTACAACAATAGACAAATTGTTTTCTACATTGGTATTTGTCAATTTCAGAAAGTTTTCGTTAGATGGTGGGGATGAATAATCGGTAGCCGAGCTATTTGAACTACATGGCTTGTAATCAGGATCATCCAAAGTAGAGCTACTTGAATCATTGTCTGATGAACGATAAGGACCTAGTAACAGATTACCGGAATCGTTACTTTCAGGCAAAGATACTCTCAATTGCAGACTGTCAGGGCAATATTCAGGAGGGTTCAGAGATACACATTCTTGAACCTGATTGGAAACGGCTGTTATTGAAGATTGGGTAAACATATGAAAATCGTTATCTGAATTTTTGGAAGGCTTTTCCAACTGTGTAGTTCGAGCTGATACTCTTACGCTTAGATCTATTTTCGCATTATTTTCTAGTTCAGTGTCAGAAGATTCAGTGTCACTGTATGGTACTAGAGGATTTATGCCTGTTCTTCGTTCATTTTCTGTGACAGTTATCTCTTTCGTGGCTTCCTTATAACCTGTTCAATTTTAAATCAAACGAAAACCATTACAGAAACAAAAATATCGATTATAAAAAATGTTTTTCAAAAGTCTAAGAAAATTTAAAAATTCAGTTTCACCAATACAATTTTATATCAATTTCATTTTATTTGAAAAAATTCTACGTGTTTTAAAGAGTACCTCCGGTTAAGAATGGTAAATGCCTCCATCACAGATTTTCTTATTGACCCGATTATACAGAATGATTCACGAAAAAACGAAGATACTTCAGAAAGTGAATTTACATCCAAAAATAAGAAAAAAAATCATATAAACATAGGTCTGGAATCGCTTCTTTAGCGAGTTACAGCTGGCGAAACTTTTCGTCCTGGTTTCAGTTTCCCCGCAGAAATGAAGCCCTACAGAAATTCTCTGAGAGCAATAAATTTCGTTATACAGCCAGACCTTGTGGTAAATGAATTGAAGGTGTCATTTGCAGGGTGGAAGGTAGGTGCTTTTCGGAGGGCCTGGCATGCTGATAAGCATACTTTTCCACTCAGTGAGGAAGGCAAAGGTAAACAACCTCACTTCTCGTTTTACTTAGTAAAACCTCTAAAGGTTCAAACCAGCCTTTTGGCTGATGACCTAAGCAACAACAACATTAATTGTGAAACTAAATAGATTTTATGTGTAATGAGCTGAAAATTCGAATAATTTAGATCCCAGACATGTAACTAGAGTAGTATTTTAGATATCTGACGAAATCCACCAAATTTGGTCTCGAAAAACTGTTTTCTTTAAGGTTTGAAGTCCTACATTAACTTTGTTAAATGGGTAACCAACATGTAAAATTATTAAACAAAACTTCTAAAGAATTTAATTCTGAAGAGAATGGTGTAAAATAGGCCAATAAAAAACAAATACAAAACTTACGAACAAAAGGTTTTTATTACACCGAAACAAAACAGAACTGTCAACAAAAATTTCAAATCACACAGAAAGTCCTTATTATACTTGGTAACACAATTTTAGTGTAAAAATTAGTATTTCCATGAAAGAAAGAAATTTCTTGCAAAATAATTTGCAACTTCTCTTAGAATAAGTTCCTCTACTTACAAGTCGTGAATTTATTTTCCAACAAGGTGGATCGGCTCCACATTTCTCCTTAGCCACTAGGAATCATTTACATTAAACTTTCAACAACTGGATTGGGCGTGATGGACCGATCTATTGCCCTCCAAGGTCGCCTGACTTGACACCTCTTGATTATTATTAGGTACCTGTGGGTCGTAAGCTTTAGTATATGAAGAAAAAGTTAAAACAAGGGAAGAGTTTGTGATCAGAATTCATAACGCTGCTGAACTTATTCAAAACAAACGTGATTAAATACACAATGCCATTGAAGAAATTTTAATTAGAGTACAATGGTGAATAACTTACACTGTGGTGGAGACCATTTTGAACAATTTTCGTAGTACAGTAGTAAATTGTAATTTTTATACTGTATTAGGCCTACCTCTCTAATTGAAGTTTTGTATTTGCTTTGTTTTCTTTAAGTGTTACCAAGTATTACAAGGACTTTTAGTGCGATTTGAAATTTTTGTTTACAGTTTTGTTTTGTTTTGCTGTAATAAAAACCCTTTTTCGTGACTTTTATTTGTTCATTTTATTAGACTATTTTACATCATTCTCTTCAAAATAAAATTGTCTACAAGTTTTGTTTAAAAATTTTACGTGTTTGTTACCCATTTAATAAAGTTAATGTAGGTACTTCAAACCTTAAAGAAAACAGTTTTTTCGAGACCAAATTTGGTGTATTTCGTCATATCTCAAGAACAATTCTAGTTACAGATCTGGGGTTTGTTATTCAATTTTTCAGCTCATTTTACATAAAATCTATTCAGTTTCAAAACTGAATTAACGCTCTAGAAATTTCTGCAGAGCTTCATTTCTGCGGGGGAACTGAAACCCGGACGAACATTTTCGCCAGCTGTAACTCGCTAACGAAGCGATTCCGGATCTATGTTTACATTAACTTTTTATCTTATTTTTGGTTGTAGATTCACCTCCGAAGTATCTCCGCTTCTTCGTGAATCACTCTGTATGGTGCCTTAGGGTACAAAACAAAGTACCCATGGTCAATTTGCCGATACCCGTCCCGTACCTAGGCAGGATAACAAATGGAGTTCCTTTGGTTATGATTTTTTTTCTCGCGATGTGATCATCGAAAAGCTCAAATTGTACAGGATAATAGTTGAGCTGAGCGCCTATTTGCGGAAATGTTTTGAACTTGAAGACCGTGATTTAAACATTAAAATCTTTTTAAAATTAAAACTCTCAGAGTATACATAAAATTGTATTTAAAATTAAATTTTCATTTGAGAAAAATGCCCCCACGAATTTTTTTAGATTTTATCAAGGTATAATTGACTTTCCACTATTTTTGCAGTTTGTACGGTTTTTAGGATCCTGCAGTAGGCCTACACCCGACAAAAATTTTGGATTCTAATTTTTTACATTGTATAGGTACCCTGGAGTACATAATTTTGTCCATTTCTAACGGTTTTACAGCTAAAAGAACATTTTGAAGCTGTTTTCAGCCGGTAAAAATACGTAAATAAACAAATGTGAGGTCGAAAATTACAACTTATTAATTGTCCATTAAACAGGTCTTTCAATAATAAAACAAAACAAGCGAAAATGAATTTCATGACACAACACAAAGATCTTATACATAGTACTGTGCTTTTTCGTATCCGGTTGTTTTACGTTGCTTAATAATTCTTTTAAAGGTTTTGTAGTAGGTAGGCTATTCTTATTTTATATTTAAAAAATTAATATTCATGCTTCTGCAGAAATAATGCACTCTTATAAGTTTAAATGCATGGAAACTTTAGAATATTTAGTTTTTTAAAAAAGCGTTTACAAGAATCACCCTGTTTTGCTTTTAATGTGGCCTGAACATGCCAATTTTTGCATCCTGAGGACGGCATCTACTTTTCCCAGAGATCTCTAAGATGTAACAAATTTTAAATGTGAGAATATGAAGTAAGCATAATAAATACTGAGAAGTAATGATAAATGCTCAGAATTTGTTTAAGCGTTTTAAGGCGTAACAGTCTACTATTTAATGTTATTGCAAATAAATTTGTATGACTGTCTCAAGATAGTTCGCTGTCTAACGCGACTCCTAAAAATTTTTAAATTCCACAATAGACACTGAAAATATTTTCGTAATGATCACTATTTTTGCAGTTTACATACTACTTACTATATTGAAAGCAGTTCCACTACGATACACTAATCAATCAGTGAGAGTAATTGGCGGTTTTTATGTGAATAGGTAATGGAAGTATTTGTTAACACACATTACATGAGTCGTGTAGTTGCAAAACCAGATACATCCATTTTTTTTTAATAAGTTTTTATTGTTTTCTTTAGCACTATACCTTAACGCACGTTTTGCTCCAGTGAGTTTGTTTCAAAACCAGCTATATTCTATTTAAAATTGATGTCCCACACGAGGGTTAGTTGCAAAAGCAGATAGACGTCAATGTCACTTGCAAAACCAGATACATCCAACATAACCTAACTTGATCATGTAGGCATCCTTCGCATCCCAGAAAATATTACAGTATTTCGTTTAGTCTATGATGGATGCGGAGGGCAAAACAAAAATATAAAAATTATGGGAATAATATCTGTTTGGTTTTGTAATTATGCACCAGTGACATTAAAAAATGTAGAGTATATTTTACCAGTTGTGGACCATTCTTTTTTACTACCAGATCGTATATTTGTACGAATCGAGAAGGAAGTAAAAAAATAATTTGATTTTATTTCAAGTCCAGATGAATACAGAAAAATATTTTCAAACTACGGCACTGTGATTAATTTAGCCGACAAAGTGTATGACTGTAAGACGGTGCTTCAAAATATTTTTTTACCACCAGGAAAATGGAATTTTTGTTTCAATCCTACAAAGAGATTTTATTTTATAAGAAATGAAAACCAGAACAACATACTTGTTAGTAAGGAAGTTCACTACAAAAAAAACCTAGGAAAATATAAATCAGTTTTAAGAAAGGGGTGCGTAATAAATGACGTGAAATGTCCAAAAATCATACAAAAAGGCAAAAATATTTTTCCACTTAAGGTGCGCGACGTTACCAATTTACTTTTGAAACATTTTGGTCCTGACTGGAAATGTACAGATTCCTTAATATATTTTAAAACATACTAGAGAATAATCCATTATGAGTTGAACCGACTGAAGAGCATGACAGTGTTGAAGATTGTTGTGCAAATCGTGATGAAGTTGATGATTTTATGGTGTAGTTTAAATTTTTTAATAAGTAATCTATAAAGTTTCACGTCATTAAACCAAATTTATACAACAGCAAAAGTTATCATAAACAGCATAGAGTATCTACGCATAAATCAAATAAACAGTAACATCAACAGTAAAAAAAAGTAATAGTAATAGTAGTTTAGTAAATATTATGTATTAGTTGTAGGTGAGATGGTATAAATCAAAATAAAACAATGCTTGTATTTTGAAATAATAAAACGTAAGTACCAAAAAGTAAAAATAGATGGGTATGATTAATTCAAAACCAGATAAATCCATTTAATAATTTGCAAAACCAGATAGATTACGATTTCTGTTGCAAAACCAGATACATCCAACGCAGATTTTTGAATAACTTAAAAATATTGATTTTCTGAAACTGAAATCTTTTGGTGTGCATGTACAAATTAGCTTCGATATGAGGGTATAAAATGAAACATGCAACATTTTCATCCATCTGAGATACCAGTTTTTTTGTCATTCCTGAAAAAAATATTCTCTGGATATATCTGGTTTTGCAACTAGACGACTCACATAAAAATAAAAATTTTAATTAAAATATTGCTTATGAAGCTTACCGTCAATGGCAGCTTGGCGCTCATTAGGAGCCAAGCCTTTCGTCGAATCGTATCGGGGAATATTTAGATACTCGAGTCTTTCATTCTCTTTCAATTGCAGGGATTGCATTATTCGATGAGCGCGAGATTCCATTCTGCCTAATCACAACTAAAACAAACAAAAAACATGTCATAACGACCATTTTTTGTGAAACTTTAAGTTTATTGTAAAGCAGTTGTCAAATAATATTATTTATTTATAATTCAAAAAGTAATTTTCAATATTCTGATGGTAATCGTTAAAGTACTTTAACGAAAATAATCACTGGAAACAATTGAAGGGGTCAGTGGTCAATGGATAAAGGTGTTAACTGACATTTTCACAGAAATTGAGTTTTCATCAGAAATGAAGGTTTTATGAGCATATTTTTCTATAGCACTAACACAGAAATCTCTATCTGCTTCCATTAAGAAAATACTAGAGGATAAAGGTGTTATCTACAAGTCAAACTGACATTAATTTGTGGATAAAGGTACTATGTGTACTTGACACCTTTATCCACAATAAAGTAGGAAAAAATGTGCACATAACTCCTTTATTCACTCAAATCAGTCATGAAGTTAATACATTTGTTAGTGTAATATTTAAAATAAAATCCGATAATAACCATGAGAAACCACAAATTTTGTTAATTTTAAGTTAATATGATGGATTTTATATTATAATGATTAATGTTTAAAATATTTTTAATATTTCCCACGGAATATCTAATAGCTATACCGACAATAATAGTTAAAAAAACGTAAAATTTAATTTGTACTAATTTCCCACAAAACAAAATATGGTAATGTAAAAAAATTCTTTTAATAGATATTGCAAGCAAATGTAGATTATAATCGTTTTTAAATAAATTTGATAAATATAAAAATATTCTCATGATCATTAATCACAAACATTAGCCCTATCCATATTGTCTATCGGCCTAGTGATTACTAAGTTTTCCATTTAGTATTAAGAAATAATAATAATAATAATAAATATTTGTTTGTAATACATACTAATCATTAGTTACTTGATAATGTAAACACGCTATTTACTTAGGCCTACTATTAAAATAAATTTGTTATATTTCAAGATTTTTTTGTCATGCAGTTGTTACTTGACACCTTCATTCATTTTAAAATAGACATTTTATTAAAAAATATGTTAGTGAAAGAAGATGTTATCTACATAAAAATGAGTTAAATTTGATTTTAAAAACTAAATAGATAAGGTGTAGAATACTTAAATAAATTATATATGTCTATGTTACATACTGACACCAAAAATTTAACTTTCTGAAATCAGTAAAAAAAGTTACAGCTTTTCAACTTTAACACTCATTTGCTCAGAACTGTATTAATGTCACATAACACCTTCATCCACTGAACCCTTCAATTATATTATGTATTTTTATTAAAAATTTAACCATGTAATACAGAAGGTCATACCTTCAATTTATTAAATTGGACGTGTAGACATACATTAAAGTGTTTTTTTAATAACAGAAAAATTTACAATCTATTCTTATGTAGAATAATAAATACATGGGGTTTCATATTTTTATGACTGAAGGAACTCCCCCCCTACAATGGAAGAACTTCGAGGATTTATTTAATTTGAGTCGTCTTGTAAAAATTTAAAATTATAATTTGTGTTGATATTGATGTGTAACTAGTTGTAAATATTTCACTGAATGTCTATTCACATAGACACTGGCTGTGACCACCAGACTTTGACAGTGTGTCACCGTTGTGGTGGGCATACCACAACGGTGGTTGTAAAGTAAGTTGAACTCCCCTTTACCTATGTTACTAAAGCAGATAGCAAAACGCGGTTTGCGACAATCAGTGTTTTTTTTTTTTTTTTTTTTTTTTTTTTTTTACGTCCGACTGTTCTGCAAGTACTGCTAATGCAGACGGTGAAGGATGAAATGATTTTTTTGTAATGTATGAAAATATGCCGTGCCTGAGTGGGATTCGAACCCAGGACCGCATGATGAGAGGCGAGCACGTTACCAACTGCGCCAATGCGGCCGGCAATCATTGCTATGAGGGGCTACTTATGTACCAGACAGTTTTTTAGTTTTGGTCCTTAGGGTTGTAGGGGGGGGGGGTAAGTTAAAATTTTTATATAGGTCGTATAGGCTTGTGATACATTATAAAGCCCCTGGTGAGACAAGAAAAATTAAATTCCAATCATCCGGACCAAAAGGCGGCTATTTTTGTGGTCACTGCATTTACGAGTGATACACAGCTTAAAATTCATTTAAAAATTTAATAAAAAATTACCTAGTTAATTTTTTTAAATCGTTAAATTTATTAATTTTAAACAAATCATTAATACTAGGTTTTTTTAACGTACTTACCTCATAAAATGTAGTAATAGCTGTAAACAACGGGCTGCACAATTTATGTTGGAACTCGAAGGCTCGCGCCAGTACCGGTGTATGTTCCTAGACGAACAACGATGAACTGAAAGACTTGCTGCACGATTAAATCAGTCTATACTTTTTAAAATCAATTAAAAAAACGTATGTTTGTTTGGGTACGATGAAGCAGTGAAGGCGCCTTTACTGATATTGTAGACATATCAATACTTCACCGATAAAGTCGGTGAAGTGACTTTATCGGTCACCGATAAAGTCGGTCATTTATGTGTTATTCGCTCTTGACATTGACAAAAATGTATACCTTAATGTTTACATTTTATGAATATATTGGGACACTTATAGCTGAGGTCCGTTTCGGGATCTGGGTAGTACGATAAATAATTAAAAAACTATTCGTTTACAAAATTACACAAGTATTTATTACAAATTATAAACTACAAAATAAAATTCTACAAATAAACTACAATTACTACAATTAATGCACTTAATAAATAATGAACTAATTGCAATAAATTAATGCAATACTCGCAATAAAATTTTCAAGAATTTTTTAAAAATAAAATTTAATTTCATAGGAAATTAAAATTAAAAATTTTAATATTTCATAGGAAATATTTAAAACTTCATAGGAAGAAATTGGGCTATAAAGGGCTTCTGTCATCAACTGGAAGGAGACCCCTTAATTCCTTTTACAAAAGGCTTAAGGGAACCAGCCGGGATAGAAGGCTAGTGTCCTATCCATACATTCACGTTGTGTGGCCTGTTAGTAACCATGTGACCGCTCATCAGCACGATAACCGGCCCATGATGAACGGAACTGGAAGGGCTGCCCATTCCACCCTGGCAGACAGTGGCTTGGGGCACTCAGTCTGCCAACCAAAAAGCTGAAAGCAACAGTAAACTACAGCTTTTTCTGTTTTTCTGTCTGACTAGAGTTATTGTAAGGAAACTCCTTCATGTATGATTCTGGTTAGGCTTACTTAGTATATGCAGATCTTCAAGAGCTTCGAGAACTTCAAAATATGAAAAATTATGATGGCGTCCTCTCTGGTAAAACATTCCGGAGATAAACTAGTCCTCCATTCGGATCTCCGGGCGAGGACTATCAGAGGAGACTTCATCAAAAAAATAAAAGTTTCTGAAATTCTGCGAGTTGGAACATGGAATGTTAGGAGTTTAAAACAAACTGGTAGGTTAGAGAATTTAAAAAGGGAAATAGATAGGTTGAAGTTAGATATTGTAGGCATTGGTGAGGTACGCTGGGATGATGATCAAGACTTTTGGTCAGGGGATTATAGGGTTATTAACACTAAAGCCATCGGAGGGCAGGGCGGAGTGGGTCTAGTAATGAATAAAAAAATTGGACAAAGAGTGACTTACTATAAGCAGTGTAGTGATAGGATTATCATGGTTAGAGTAGATACGAAACCAAAGCCCACCACTATAGTGCAGGTCTACATGCCTACGTCTTCACACAGAGAGGAAGAAATAGAACAAGTATATGAGGAATTAGATGAAGTAATAAAATATGTCAAGGGTGATGAAAATTTGATAGTTATGGGAGACTGGAATGCAGTAGTTGGAGAAGGAAAAGAAGGAAAGATAGTCGGAGAATATGGTCTAGGGAAAAGAAATGACAGAGGGAGTCGGCTGGTAGATTTCTGCTCCAAATATAATTTAGTGATAGGCAATACTCTTTTTAAGAATCACAAAAGGAGGTTATACACTTGGATGATGCCAGGTGACAAGGGAAGATACAAAATAGATTACATAATGGTTAGACAAAGATTCAGAAACCAGATTATGAACTGTAAAGCCTATCCAGGTGCAGACATAGGAAGTGATCATAACTTAGTAGTAATGGATAGCAGGCTTAAACAAAACTGAAGAAGGGACAGGGAAATGCTAGGTGGGATGTAGACAAACTAAGAGAACAAGACAACCAGGTAGGTTTCCAGGAGAGTATTCAAAAAGGGATAGAAGAAAGAGGTAATGACACAAGAAGTGTAGAGGAGGAGTGGATAAACTTCAAGGAGGTGGTAGTGAAAGCAGCGGAAGAATGGTTAGGGCATACAAAAAGAAGAGGTAGGAAACCGTGGATTACTAATGATATTTTAGAACTGATGGATGGATGAGCGAAGAAAATATAAAAACGCAAAGGACGAGAGAGGTAAAAGGCAATATTGCTACTTGAGAAATACCATAAACAAAAGGTGTAAGAAAGCGAAGGAAGAGTGGATCAGAGCGAAATGTACGGACATTGAAAGTAAAATGGCAGTTGGTAAAGTGGACGCAGCTTACAGAAAAATAAAGGAAAACTTTGGAGAACGAAAGATGAAAGCTGTTAATTTACAAAGCGCAGGTGGCAAACCATTGTTGAATGGCCAAGAGAGAGCTGAAAGATGGAAGGAATACGTAAACCAACTCTACAGGGGAAAAGAATTAGAACATGATGCGATAGACAAGAAACTGATGTTGAAGAAGATCAAAGAGGGGACCCTATACTACGAGAAGAATTCGATCGGGCACTTAACGATATGAATATGAATAAGACACCAGGAATAGATAACATACCATCGGAATTATTATTACGATGTGGCGAAGTTGCTCAAAACAAATTATACAAACTGGTGTGCAGAATGTATGAGAGTGGAGAGGTACCATCGGACTAGTCAGGAGCGGAGAAGTGTGAACATTACAGAACCATCAGCCTAACATTCCATGCATCTAAGATACTGACAAGAATTATATACAGGAGAATAGAACACCGAGTAGAAGAAATATTGGACGATGACCAATTTGGATTTAGAAGGAGAATGGGAACTCGAGATGCAATATTGGCTCTGAGACTGATTATTGAGAAAAGGATAAAGAAAAATAAAACTACTTTTATGGCATTTGTAGATTTAGAGAAAGCATTTGACAATTTGGACTGGAGTAAAATGTTTAAAACTTTGAAAAGGCTAGGAATTAAATACAAAGAAAGGAAAGTTATCTACAGTCTGTATAAGAATCAAACGGCTGTTTTGAGAATCGAGGGGTACGAAAAAGAGGCTGCTGTAAGAAAAGGTGTACGACAAGGTTGTTCTTTGTCACCACTACTTTTTAACTTGTATATAGAAGAGGCTATAAATGAAGTGAAGGAGAAATTTGACACAGGAATACAAATTCAAGGAGAAACAATAAAAATGCTGAGATTCGCCGATGATATAGTAGTATTAGCCGAGGCAAAGAAAGAACTAGAGGATGCCTTAAATGGAATGGATGAGATCTTGAGAAAGGATTACTTCATGAAAATTAATAAGAACAAAACGAAAGTGTTGTGCAGCAGGAAGAGTGGTTTAGAAGAGATGGGAAATTTAAAAGTAGGCAACGAAAACATACAGGAAGTTAGGGAATTCTGCTATCTAGGGAGTAAAATAACAAAGGATGGTAGAAGCACAAGTGATATCAAGAGTAGAATTGCTCAAGCTAGAAAAGCCTTTGAAATGAAAAACAGCTTACTGACTACAAACATTGATTTACAGATTAGGAAAAATTTCTTAAAACATTATGTTTGGAGTGTAGCATTATACGGAAGTGAAACGTGGGTGTAGGGGCTGTAGAAAGGAAGAGGATAGAAGCTTTTGAAATGTGGTGTTATAGGAAAATGTTAAAGATTAGGTGGGTGGACAAAATAAGTAATTTAGAGGTTCTTAGGCGAGTGGACGAAGAAAGAAGTACTGTATATGGAAGCATCTTACCAGAAGAAGGGATAGGCTAATGGGGCATATCCTAAGACATCCAGGTATTGGGCTATCAATAATGGAGGGTAATATTGAGGGAGTAAATTGTAGGGGGAGGCAAAGATTAGTATATATAAAGCAAATTACAAAATATGTAGGGTGTTACAGGTATGTAGATATGAAACGACTTGCGCAAGATAGAACAGGTTGGAGAACTGCATCAAACCAGTCGAGAGACTGATGACAAAAAAAAGGAAGAAATTGACATAAAAACCATAACATACAAATTTATTCTTGAAATAAATTTTTCAAACAAATTTTTCAGTTATAGATTTATATTAATAATGATGATGATGAAACTTATCGCCTTGAAACGCGTGCTAGTACAAAAACTAGTAAGTAGCCTACTTGTTGTACGGCATTTTAATTAAAAATTTGTGACAATTTACATCCAAAAAAAAAATATAAAATTAAAATATAAAATTGTAAAAATTTACATCCAGCAATTCAGGTAAAGATGGAAGCAATTCCAACGTATGATTCTGTTTCAGGCGGATAAATATGACAAACTTATAAGGGATTCTTTCACAGCTAGGAAATCTTACAAAATGAATACGTTGCACTACAACTAAGTAAGGGAAGTTTCTTTATGCATTGCGATGATAAGCAACGTCGTGCGGCACGACGTTGCCGTTCAGGAAAACTGAAGGTCATACTTGGTTGGTTTCCCGCCTTCCCCGTTTTGGGAGTGCGAAATTCCCCGTTGAGAAAAACCGTTAGTACCCCTTTTCGTCGGTTAAATTCAGACAGGAAAAAAATGTTTTTATTAAAAACCAAACATGAATTGTAGGTAATGAGATTAACTTTTACTAAAATTTTACAATTTTAATTAAATGCACTTACGCTAAAGGGTAGCACCCGTTTTGACGGTTTTGTGCGTGGTACCCCGTGACCTACCTCCTACAAGTATAGGTGTGTGTGTGTGTGTGTGTGTGTGTGTGTGTGTGTGTGTGTGTGTGTGTGTGTGTGTGTGTGTGTGTGTGTGTGTGAACAGAATATCTCAAGAACAGAACATCGTATGAACTTGAAACTTAAGTTAGACACCACTACTGGACCCGACACGAACATTTTCATCAAAATCGGCCAACCGGAAGTAGTAGTTTATTTGTGTAATTTTTCACTTTTTTGCCATTTTCTCAAAAACTGGTCCTACGATTTTTTTTTAAAATCGCCTGGTTTACTTAATTTTTTATGCTCTACAAGGTAAAGTAGGCGCCATGTTGGTAGTAGCCTCACCATCTTGGTGAGGCTGTTTTCACGTAAAAACGTTTTTTTAAGATTACAGCTTTAATATGCAATTTAGTGCAAAAATTTATGTAATAAAAGTTGTAAAAAACTTAAAATCCTACAACTTTTATTTCAAACATTTTTTGGTATAACGCTTAGTTTAGCGGTAATTAGCGATTTTCTGTTTTTTTCTCACGAAAACGTGAAAAATCAATTTTCTTAAGAATTCAGCATTAGTTTGAATTTTACAACAAAAATGTATATAATAAAATTTACAGGAAATTAAAAGCTACGACTTTTATTTAGAGCATTTTTCTCTACAGAGCCTAGTTTAGCATGAAAGAGTGATTTTCCGTATTTTTAAGCCAAACTGAAGTTGATTTTCATTTAGTGTGTTTCACTCATGATTAAAATAAGGTTATGTTTTTTGAGGTTAGTTTTTTGTTTATTTCTGTGTTAGGTTTATTGTTAATTATTTGCGTTGGCAAGAGGAAGTTGTGCAAGTGTGTCACTCCAGATTTTTGAGGTTGGCACCATTATCAGATTTTCTCTTCCCTTCCTGACAGCCCATCCGTATGCAAAAGCCATTCTTGTGATTCACTGCCTGTACATGTATTTTGAAAGACCTAGTATGCTAAAATATTTGTCAATAGTAAGAGTTGTACTAGTGAAAGAATTTGCTTGAGATGTCAGATCAAATGGCATAAATATCTTGGCATTGGCACTGCTTTCATAACTTCCTTCTTTCTGTTTTGGCACAACCGACTAAATTATTTGGACGCCTCTATTAAAACTAAAACATGAAACAATATAAAAATTTTAAATCTAGATAATCTACTTTCTTATCTTCCTAAAAATAAATGTTATTAGTTTATTAATTTCCAAATGAAAAATACTTTTAGAGGTTAATAACTCGTGTTATTTTTACTTTCTCTTGCCCCATATGAATATATAGGGAAGGAAAGTATTGTTTCCAAATTTAGTTTTCACCAGAAATAAATTTTTTCAGTTCTCTGAACAAAAAAACCATGTTTTTAGCGATTGGTTTCTGCGTGTGTGCGTGCATGCACGCAGAAACCAATTTTTACTTTCTCTTGCCTATATGAATGTATAAGAAGGAAAGTTTTGTTTTCATATCGATTTTTAGAAATTGAGTTTTCACCGGATATACACGTTTTTAGACCCCTGAACTCAAAAAACATTTTTTTTAGCGATTGGTCCGTTTCTGTGTGTGAACAAAATATCTCAAGAATAGGATATTGTACGAATTTGAAACTTAAGTTAGGTACCACTAGAGGACCCATCATGAACATTTTCATCAAAATCGGTCAACCAGAAGTAGTAATTTATTCGTGTCATTTCCCAAGACCTCTGCTTAGTAGGCCAGTGGGCTATCCACTATATCATGGAGGCAGCCATTTTTCAGTTTTTTTTACTTTGTTTAATAATATTAGGTTATTTTGTTCATTATTTTAATTGGCAAGAGAAAGTCGTGTAAGTGTTTCACACCAGATTTTTATGTTTACAGAGGTTGATTTTCATTTTGCGTCATTCACTCATGATTTAAGTTAGGTTAAATTTTTCATTATGTATTCATGATTTAAACACAGTTTACATTGTTTATTATTTACATCGGCAAGAGAAAGTCGTGTGAACGTTTTACTCCAGATTTTTAATTGTTGTTTTCGTATAGACTGTTGTAATTTGGCATAGCTTCAATTGAATGATTGATTGACCTTTATTGGCTGCACACATGGGAGCTAAATTGGTGTATTTTGTAAAATGTTTTTAATGTGCGTCTGAAGATCTTTTTCTCGTCGTATCTGTTTGAAATTTAAAGTCTGTCCGTCCCCTTATGTCTGAATGGCGAATTAAATTTTAATGAGATCTGTTAAACAGTTTTTTGGCAGTGATTCAAATTTAGTCGTATTTCTATTTATCGTACTTATATTATTATGAATGGGACAAATTGATGTAAAGAAAAAGTGATTTATTCACTTTTTCATGGCTCACTCTGTAAAAGTAATTTTTACTTTCTCTTGCCTGTATGAATATATAGGAAGGAAAATATTGTTTTCATGTCGATTATTTTGAAATTGAGTTTTTAATGGATATACACGTTTTCAGACCCACACACCTAAAAAACATGTTTTTCATGATTGGTCTGTGTGTGTGTGTGTGTGTGTGTGTGTGTGTGTGTGTGTGTTGTGTGTGTGTGCGTGTGTGTGTTTGTGTGTTTGTTTGTGTGTGTGTATGTGTGTGTGTGTGTTTGTGTGTGCGTGTGTGCGCGTGCGTGCGTGCGTGTGTGTGTGTGTGTGTGTGTGTGTGTGTGTGTGTGTGTGTGTGTGTGAGTGTGTGTGTGTGTGTGTGTGTGTGTGTGTGTGTGTGTGTGTGTGTGTGTTGTGTGTGTGCGCGCGCGCGCGCGCGTGTGTGTGTGTGTGTGAGTGAGTGTGTGTGTGTGTGTGTGTGTGTGTGTGTGTGTGTGAGTGTGTGTGTGTGTGTGTGTGTGCGCGTGTGTGCGTGTGTGTGTGTGTGTGTGTGTGTGTGTGTTTTCACAAAATATCTCTAGAACAGAGCATCGTATGAAGTTGAAACGTGATGTGTAAGTTAGGTACCACTAGAGGACCCGACTTGAACATTTTCATCAAAATCGGTCAACTGGAAGTAGTAGTTTATTCGTGTCATTTTTCATTTTTTGAGCATTTTTTTTCAAAACCAGCTCTACAATTTTTTTTAAAAAACACTATTTACTAGATTTTTTATGCTCTACTTGAAAAGGTCATGTCATGAAATTCTTGGGAAGGCTGTGCTCTCTTAGAAAAAAATGGTTTTTTTAAGATTGCCGCCTTAATATGCATTTTAGGGCATAAGTCTATGTAGTCGTAGTTATAGAAAATTTAAAAACCTAGAACTTTAATTCCAAACATTTCTTTGTATAACGCTTAGTTTAGCGGTAATTAGTGATTTTCTGTTTTGTTTTCATGAAAATTTGTAAAAAAAATGGATTTTTTAAGATTTTAGCCGTGGTATGCATTTGACGACAAAAGTGTATGTAATTTAATTTAAAGGAAATTGAAAGATCTACAACTTTTATTTTAAGCATTTTTCTTTACAGAGCCTAGTTTAGCGTGAAAGAGTGATTTTCCATATTATTAAGCCAAACTAAGGTTGGTTTTCATTTTGCAGCATTCACTGGTGATTAAAATAGGATAAGGTTTTTGTTATTTATTTCTAATGTTAGGTTATATTGGTCATTATTTGCATTGGCAAGAGAAAGTTGTGTGAGTGTTTGACGCCAGATTTTTTGTTTTCAGAATTGGAAGACATTTACGAGCAACTAGGTAGCTGGTTAGAAGAAATGGATCGAAACCACAACTCGACTGATGAGCAAAGTGAATGGCAAAGAATACGAGATATGGCTGTAGTTCAGTTCGCTGGCAGTCTGCTAAAGAGAACTCTGAGTGAATCATTCGTCGGTGTCCCGATGACGGAAAGCGATGCGATTAATCACCACGACAACTTGACTCGTGTCAATGATCCCGAACAAAGAAGTAACATCAAGTTGTCAATGGCTGCTCGTAGTCTTAGTTTGGAATTGGCGAGACATAAACATAAGTTAGCCGCCCAGTTGGTAAGTCAACTAACAAATAACGGAAATCACAATGATGCGTCGATTATTTATTGATACGAATTTTGATTATTTATTCGAGTATTTCACCCAACTTGCTGAAATTATGTGACACTTTAATTTTTCTTATCAAAATGTTTTGAAATTTTAGTTGCCCTTATTTTTTCAAACTTTTATCATTATGTAAAATTTTTATAATACAGTAAAACCTCATTTTCCAGTACGAGGGTTGCCTTTTATATTTTGGGAATGGACAATACTGGTGCTGCAATCTGTTAGCAAATATCGTTATCTTAAAGTTCAACTTTTTACTTTCTCTTGCCTATATGAATATATAGGAAGGAAAGTATTGTTTTCATGTCGATTTTTCGGAGTTTTCACCGGTGTGTGTGTGTGTGTGTGCGTGCGTGGTGCGTGCGTGCGTGCGTGCGTGCGTGTGTGTGTGAACAGAATATCTCAAGAACGGAACATCGTACGAACTTGAAACTTGAAACTTAAGTTACATACAACTACCGAACCCGACACGAACATTTTCATCAAAATCGGTCAATTGGAAGTAGTAGTTTATTCGTGTAATTTTTCACTTTTTAGCGATTTTCTCAAAAACTGGTCCTACGATTTTTTTTAAAAATCGCTTGATTTACTCAACTTTTTATTCTCTACAAGATAGGGTAGGTGTCATGTTTGCTGAAATTCTGGGTGAGGCTGTTTGCACGTAAAAACAAAGTTTTTTTAAGATTACGGCTTTAATATGCAATTTAGCGAAAAAATTTATATAATAAAAGTTGTAGAGAATTTAAAAACCTACAACTTTTATTTCAAACATTTGTTTGTATAACGCTTAGTTTAGCAGTAATTAGCAATTTTCTGTTTTTTTCTCACGAAAACGTGAGAAAAATCGATTTTTTTTAAGATTTCGGCCTTAGTATGCGTTTTATAATAAAAGTGTATATAATAAAATTTATAGAAAATTAAAAGATCTACAACTTTTATTTAAAACATTTTTCTCTACAGAGCCTAGTTTAGCGTGAAAGAGTGATTTTCTGTATTTTTAAGCCAAACTGAGGTTGATTTTCATTTTGCGTCTTTCACTCATGATTAAAATTAGGTTATGTTTATTGAGGTTAGTTTTTTGTTTATTTCTAATGTTTCATTACAAATATTAGGTTTATTGTTAATTATTTATATTGGCAAGAGAAAGTTGTGTGAGTGTTTCACACCAGATTTTTTTTCTATAGATTGCACTCTGCTTCGCTCATACAGTCCATTGTTGTGTTGTTTTGTAGTGACTTGAAATTGTTATCTCTTTCAAAAAATGGAGTTAAGTCATGAACATTTTCGAGCAATTATTTTTAACAACTTTTGACGTAGATTATCTCAACAACAGTGCACCAATGAACTTAATTCAATATTTGGCGATGAAGCACCATCAAAAACCACTGTATGTCGGTGGTATACAGAATTCAATTGTGGCCGTGGTTCGCTCAGTGATGAATTTTGCGAAGGTCGTCCAAAATCGGTTGTTCAAGAAACTGTAGATGCTGTGTGTGAACTGATTATGAAAGATCGTCATATAACATATCGTGAGATTACGGCATCCTTGGGCATTAGTGGGACTAGCATATATTCAATATTGCATGAACATTTGGGCACCAGGAAGATTTGTTCGTGTTTGATTCCCCATAATTTTACAATTGCTCAGAAAAAGGCTCGTGTTGATTGGTCGAAGGAAATGCTCACGAAATACAATAGCGGTGCTTCAAAACACATTTATGACATCGTCACGGGTGACGAATCATGGATATATGTTTATGAACCTGAAACTAAACAGCAGTCGACCATATGGGTCTTTCAAAACGAGCCAAATCCCTCAAAAGTTGTTTGTGCACGAAGTACCTCCAAGCCAATGGTCGTTTGTTTTTTTGGAAAAACCGGGCATGTGGCAACTGTACTACTAGTGGAACGTCGGACGGTCAATTCTGAAAGGCACACAACCATTTGTTTGTCAGAAGTTTTTGGAAAAATAAGGGAAACCAACCCCCGAAGACGAATCATTCTCCACCAGGACAGTGCGAGCTCTCACACGTTGGCTGAAACAATGAACTTTTTGAGAAATAAAAAATCAAATTGATGGGCCATCCGCCATACAGCCCTGATTTGGCACCCAATGACTTCTTCTTATTCCTGCTCATCAAAAATAAATTAAGAGGTCAACGTTTTTCGACGCCTGAAGAAGCAGTTGATGCATTCAAAAAGCACATTTTGGAGGTACGTCAATCAGAGTGGAGCAAGTGCTTCAAAAATTGGTTGAAGCGCATGAAAAAATGTATTGATCATAATGGAGAATATTTTGAAAAACAATAAAGCCATTTACATTGATTAATTTGTTTTTTTGTTTTCTATTCCCGAAATATAAGAGGCAGCCCTCGTGGCCCATTTTTAAAGACAAGTGTGATGCATATTAGGGTCACATAGCAGTCACGTGTTAATGGCAAACATTTTAATTTTTTATTTCAGGTATCCGTTTTAGGACAGAAACGGGAAAATGGTGGTAGCGAGTTAAAATCGATCGCAACTGGGAATTGGGGATGTGGCACTCGTCAACTCGGTGACCCCCAGTTGAAATTGTTAATACAGTGGCTAGCTGCAAGTGTTGCTGGAGTTCCGATGTTACTATATTTTACATGCTCACATTACAAGTTGCTCAAGGTAGGTGCTAGTTTAACAGAAGAGTGTAGTGAACCAATTATTTTAACTTGCAAAAAATCGTTCATCTATGAGCCTGGCGTTTGTTTACATTTTGGTTTTTTTATTTGATAACATGTGTAAAGTTTTTAGTTATATGAAATAAGAAAATGTTTATGATATGGATTATTCAAGTGAGATTTAAATGATCAATTTTTTTAATTACTGATTATAAAGCTTCAATTTATAAAAATACAAAAACTTAACATTTAAACTTTCTTCTGCAGAACCAGACTGCAAGTTTTTAAAAGATCATTTACTACGTTGTAAGAAAATTTTATGATTTACCTACTAGGACTTGAACAATATTTAAAAAGACTCATAACGTATAATTTTATTAATTAAATACTATAATAATATAAGAAGTGTATATAAGGGAAGAATTAGGAATTTTTCCACTCAACGAATAAATAAAATTGTATCGTGCCCAATGGGTCGATCATATAAATAGAATGCCAGAAAGCTGCTTGCCTAGTATAGCGAGAAGATACAAACCAGTGGGAAGTAGAAATATCGGCAGGTTTGGTGGCTCTGAAAAGGACTGTTGTTGGTGGTTGGAAGCAGTACCTGAAGAGTGATGGCTCGGCTACCGGGTTCAGGCCTAGGTCTCCCTCAGCGGTAGTTGAGTCCTCACTGCAGCGTAATAGTGGTGGCCCCCAGAGCCCCTCAGTGTCAGGTCAGTGTAAGCTGTCGGCGGCTGTCTCTCTGGTCTCCAGTCCTGCGTTGAACCCCGTCTTCATCGTGGTGCCATCAGTTCTGAACATGGGCTTCCTTCAGCTGACTGGTGCAGGAATGTTTGTCTGCCACCGGTAGCATTGAACAGGGATGGTGTGTCTGGTCTCTTCTTCTTTCTTGCTAGCTCTCTTCTTCTTCAGTCACTGTCATTATTCATAATAATACGAGGCGTGTTCAGAAAGTAAGTACCGTTTTTAAAAAAAAACAAGTAAAACAATTTTTTTTCAACACAATTTTATTTTTACATGAAAGCCCAAACCTTAAACTATTTTTTGACATAGTTTTCACTGATGTTCAAACACTTGCCGTAGCGTGTGATCAATTTGTCTATACCCTCTTCGTAGAAGGTTCCCGCCAATGAATGTTGCCACGACTCTACGGCAGTTTTCACTTCATCGTCGGTTTCAAAGCGTTGGCTGCCTAGCTCACGCTTCATGTGCAGGAACAAGTGGTAGTCAGATGGTGCCAAGTCCGGGCTGTAGGGCGGGTGATCGAACTGCTCCCAACGAAATTGTTGAACCAATGTTTGAGTGTCACCAGCAGTATGGGGCCGAGCATTGTCATGGAGCAACACAATTCCGTTACTGAGTGTTCCTCTCAGTTTGTTTTGAATTGCCCACCTTAGTTTTCTTAAGGTTTCGCAATACCTTGCCGCATTAATGGTTTCACCTCTTGGGAGAAAATCAATGTGAATGTGAAAATCAATGTGTTGCTCCATGACAATGCTCGGCCCCGTACCGCTGGTGACACTCAAACATTGGTTCGACAATTTTGTTGGGAGCAGTTCGATCACCCGCCCTACAGCCTGAACTTGGCACCGTCTGACTACCTCTTGTTCCTGCACATGAAGCGCGAGCTAGGCGGCCAACGCTTTGAAACCGACGATGAAGTGATAACTGCCGTGGAGTCGTGGCTACATTCGTTGGCGGGAACCTTCTACGAAGAGGGTATAGACAAATTGATCACACGCTACGGCAAGTGTTTGAACATCGGTGGAAACTATGTCAAAAAATAGTTTAAGGTTTGGGCTTTCATGTAGAAATAAAATTGTGTTGAAAAAAAATTGTTTTACTTGTTTTTTTAAAAACGGTACTTACTTTCTGAACACGCCTCGTAGTTTAGAGCATGTAGAAACAGTGAAGTTCCTAGGAGTATCTCTAGATAGATCTTTGTCTTGGGACTTCTATACCAATCAAATCTGTAGTAAAATTTCATCTGGGGTATTTGCATTAAAACAAATTGCCAGATTAATTGATGAAAAATTACTAATGGCAGCTTATCATGGCCTCATTCTGTCTCATATCCGTTATGGTATTTTAGTGTGGGGTAATTCTAGCATGGGTAATATGGATAGGGTTTTTAAAATTCAAAAGAAAGCTATTAGGTGCATGGTGGGAGCTAACCAGCTAACCTCATCCACACCACTATTTAAGGAGCTTAAATTGCTTACAGTTCCCTCTCTCTACATTTTTGAGGTGATTATGTATGTTAGGCAAAATAATTTTATGCAGAATTTCAATGTTCACAATCATAACACGAGAAACAGAAATGATTATTATGTGGCTAATCACTCCGCAAAATTGTTTGAACAAAAACCTACTTATGCAGGGAAAAAATTCATGAATAAATTATCCTAATTTTTAAAATGTTGTGAGGATTTGAATTCCTTTAAAAAGAACCTGAAAAATTACTTGATCGGTGAAATTTTTTATAGCATACAAGAATTTCTTTCTTGATAGTAGCGATACTTTGTGTGATTCTTGTATGTATTTGAGGTGTTATAGCTGACATGTCCTACACTCCTAGTCTCCAGGGCGCAAAAAAAAAAAAAAAAACTATGGTGGAGGGGAAGCACTGCTGGCTGGATGATGTCATAGAGGTCCCTGCGGCAGGTTCTGGGACCATATATGCTGCAGTGATTATGGTGAGGGCGTCGGAGGCAAAACATAGAAATAGTTCTCATGTTGTACTATAGATTGCACCACTGTATGGAAATTGAGCAAAAATTGACTTCGGTTGTCGTTTTTTTTTTTGTGTGCTCTTCATTATTTTAACAACCATTCTAATCTGAGGTTTGATGTTCGACCACGACATTATCTAAGATTGTTTACATGTGTCGGCTAGTTGTATTAACGTTCGTTTCTTTGTTGGTTTTGTAGCTAGATACCGTGTGCAGAGTATTACTTGACAGACAGTGGAGCGTTGGAGAATTGGTTAGGGCCATATTAAAATTTATTCAGCAGACATTAAGTCATCCGTGTCCTCAAGATGTACCTTCGTTATTTGAACAAATTATCGGCATGGAAGAAAAAGAAAAAGATAAAAAATACAGTAATAGTGATTCGTCTGATCTATCGCCAACTTCTGGAGTCGATTCGTAGTTATACAAAAATTTGTTAAAGGTATTTTGTAGTTTTTTAATTTGTTATAATTATCTTTTTTACTTTCACTTGCCTATATAAATACTGTATATAGGAAGGAAAGTATTGTTTTCATGTTGATTTTTCACCAAATTACATGTTTTCAGACCCCCTGAACCCAAAAAACATGTTTTTAGCGATTGGTTTGTGTGTCTGGGTGAACAGAATATCTTAAGAATAGAACATCGTACGAACTTGAAACTTGAAACTTAAGTTACATACCACTACCGGACCTGACACGAACATTTTCATCAAAATCAGTCAACCGGAAGTAGTAGTTTATTCATGTAATGTTTCACTTTTTTGCGATTTTCACAAAAACTGGTCTTACGATTTTTTAAAAATCGCCTGGTTTACTAAATTTTTTATGCTCTACAAGATAGGGTAGGCGCCATGTTTGCTAAAATTCTTTGGTGAGGTTTTCAAGTAAAAAAATTGTTTTTTTAAGATTACGGCTTTAATATGCATTTTAGCATAAAAATTTATATAATAGAAAATGTAGAGAATTTAAAATCCTACAACTTTTATTTGTAACATTTTTTTGTATAATGCTTACTTTAGCGGTAATAAGCGATTTTCTGTTTTTTCTCACGGAAACATGTGAAAAATCGATTTTTTAAGATTTCAGCCTTAGTATGCATTCTACGACAAAAGTGTATATAATCAAATTTATAGGAAATTAAAAGATCTACAACTTTTATTCAGAGCATTTTTCTCTACAGAGCCTAGTTTAGCGCGAAAGAGTGATTTTCCGTATTTTTAAGCCATACTAAGGTTGATTTTCATTTTGTGTCTTTCACTTATGATTAAAATAATGTTATTTTTTTTGTTTATTTCTAATGTTTTATTACTAATGTTAGGTTATATTGGTCTTATATTGTTTATTTCTAATGTTATATTGGTTTTTTGTTTATTTCTAATGTTTTATTACTAATGTTAGGTTATATTGGATTATTTGAATTGGCAAGAGAAAGTTGTGTTAGTGTTTCATACCAGATTTTTTTGGTACTTTGTGTTAAATTATAACTTGGCTCGATTGGAATTGCATGCCAGTTGAAAGAGTAAAGGAATACAACTGATAGATGTTGAAATTACGACCACAACTTTTTGGTCACTGTATAGGTGATTCACAAAGTTTTATACCGGCTCTTTCTGAGCTCACTCTACAGGCCAAAAGAAAGAAAAAAACTTTATACAAATGTGTCCTAAAATGCTTTGGTAGCGAATTTTGACTAGCGAAAGCTTTCACCCACAATTCAGTACCTTCGGTGAAATGAAGACTTGCTGAAATTCTGAGAAGGTATAGGTATCAGACGAACTAATGTCCCATAGCCGAGCGAGTGAGAGGGAAATATGAGGCATAACTACGCATGCACTCAAAGGTCTTTACCATTATAATCCAAATCTGAAAACATACTACAGTCGTTTAGTTGCTTGTTAGTTTACTGCATGCATAAACGCTTGCTCACAACAATGAGTAAAATTAAAGACAATGTTATTGGAACGGCGTGTATGGCGTGTGCGAGTGAGAGCGTTATGCATTCTCTCACTCCCTTGGCTAGGGGACTTTAGTTCATCTGAACACTGTAAATTAAGGGGCGAATCCCATTGTTTCTTATAGTTAAAATAGGTCCCACAACTGTATATGTCTTGGTTTTTAAGATGTTCAACGTAAAACAGAAAAAGCTGTGCCTAAGAACGTGTTTTTTTTGAGTTTGAACTACAATAACTTTGTTAAATGACTAATAATACAAAAAAGTTTAAAACTAAACTTGTAAAAATTTAATTCTGACAAATTGGTGTAAAATAAGGCGAGAAACAACCGAGTTCAAACGGAATTTTTCTTTCCAAATTCCGACTTTTATTTCTTGACTTTCCGGTTTTGGGCCACTTCCGGCTGAAACTGGAATTTCAAACCCAATCCAGATCCACTAACTTTTTGTGTAGATTATGAATTTTAAAACCGTTTGTTGCTATCTCTTGTAGTTTCTGATATCTGGGTATGACGGATGGACAGACAAAAGAATGATAGATGACAATTTAAAAAGTTGCCACCAATGAATTGTGCCAAGTTGTAAATTAGAATCTTTATTATACGAGGGTAGGCTGATAAGTAATGCACACATGCTTGTAGAAGACAACTAAATAAACTTCAGTAGCGCGCCTGGTGGCATGTGGAAGTACTATTTCTCCTCTACAAGCCTGCGCAGTTTGAAGGCGTTGCTTTCATTCAGTTTGTTTTGAGTAGTGGAAGTATGGCGTCGTGTTCTGGTGCTATGTCAACGAGAATTAAACAACGCGCTGTTATCGAATTTTTAACTGCTGAGAAAGTGAATCCTAGTGAGATTTATCGTCGTTTAAAGGCTGTTTATTGTGACGATACTGTTGATAGGTCTACTGTGAATCGTTGGGTAATAAAATTTCGTGATTGCCAACCTGGAAAAGCCTTAATTGTTGACAAAACACGCAGTGGACGACCAATCACTGCCTCAGACGATAATCGTCGCAAACTCATCGATGATTTGATTCAAAATGACCGGCGAATCACTCAACAGCGTATCGCAAACCAAATTGGAATATCTAAGGAACGTGTTGGCTTCATTATTGAACAATTGGGATACCGTAAAATCTGTGCACGATGGGTACCACGCCGTCTGACAGACGAGAATAAACAGCGTCGATTGGAATGCTGTGAACAACTTTTGAAGCGCTACCGTGACGAAGGAGACGACTTTCTTTTGAATATTGTGACGGGGGACGAGTCATGGGTTCATCATTACGATCCCGAAGAAAAAAGGCAGAGCGCTGAATATCGTCATCCACATTCTCCTGTTGTGAAAAAGTTCAAAACACAACCGTCCGCAAAAAAAATTCTTTTGACTGTGTTTTGGGATGCTCGCCGAGTTTATGTGACTGATTATCTGGAACGAGGGGCAACGGTAAATTCTGCTCAGTATATACAGACTCTGAAACACCTCCGACGTCGAGTTTGTCGTGTTAGAGGCAACCTGGCGCCAATAATTTTGCAACACGACAATGCTCGTCCACACACTTCGCGTGCAACTGGAGAGGCTCTGAGAAACCTGAAGTTTCAACCAATTTTACACCCTCCGTATTCTCCCGACCTTGCGCCTTGCGATTTTTATTTTTTTCCTCTACTGAAGAGAGACCTTAAGGGTAATCATTACAGCTCGGACAATGAGGTGAAGGCAGCTATTGCGTCCTGGGTTCGAGGAAAGTCGGAAGAATTTTTCAGTGACGGAATGAAAAAACTTGTTAAACGTTGGGAGAAATGTGTAATGCTTAACGGTGACTATATTGAAAAATAAATAGATAATTTGGTAGGTTAAGATTTGTACTTTAATTTGTTATTTACCCCATCTTGCTATTTCTTTTTGTTCGTCTTCTACAAGCATGTGTGCATTACTTATCAGCCTACCCTCGTATTTGTCTGTTTATTAACTGTGTATCATTTAATTATTTATTTTAGTGTGTGTGTGTGTAAAAATAGTATTATTAAAAATATTTTTTATTTGTTATATGTATAAGAGGTGTGGTATGTAAAAATTATAAAATGTCAACGTCACGTGACATCGTTACCACCTACCTAAGTTCCACCCTCGATATAAATTGAAGGTTTTTTCGTACTCTTGCAGTCTCGTGACTCCTTTACTTCCTACATAATAAGGTCCACCTTTGTATCTTTACTAACCTGTCTAATATGTTCCACCCTCAATATAAATTGAAGGTTTTTTCGGACTCTTGCGGTCATGTGACTCCTTTACTACCTACCAAATAAGTTCCACCTTTGATATATATGAAAAATTTATTCGGACTCTTGCGGTCACGTGACTCCTTTACCTACCTTATAAGTTCCTCCTTCGATATAAATGGACGATTTATTCGGACCCTTGCAGGCACGTGACTCGTTTACCACCTACGGTACCTAATAAGTTTCACCCCCAATAAAAATGGAAGATTTTTTCAGATTCTTGCGGACTTCTCTACGTGACTTCTCTATGACCTACCTAATAAGTTCCACCCTCGATATAAATTGAAGGTTTTTTCGGACTCTTGCGGTCACATGACTCCTTTGCTAATCTACCTAATAAGTTCCACCCTTGATATAAATTGAAGGTTTTTTCGGACTGTTGCGGTCACGTGACTCCTTTACTAACCTACCTAATAAGTTCCACCCTCGATATAAATTGAAGGTTTTTTCGGACTCTTGCGGTCATGTGACTTTTTTACTAACCTGTCTAATAACTTCCACCCTCAATATAAATTGAAGGTTTTTTCGGACTCTTGTGGTCACGTGACTCCTTTACTACCTACCTAATAAGTTCCTCCTTCGATATAAGTGGACGATTTATTCGGACCCTTGCAGGCACGTGACTCGTTTACCACCTACCTAATAAGTTTCACCCTCAATACAAATGGAAGATTTTTTCAGACTCTTGCGGTCACGTGACTTCTCTATGACCTACCTAATAAGTTCCACCTTTGATATAAATGGAAGTTTTATTCGCACTCTCTCGGTCACGTGACTCCTTTACCATCTACCTAATAAGTTCCACCCTCGATATAAATGGACGATTTATTCGGACTCTTGCGGTCACGTGACTCCTTTACTACCTACCTAATAATTTTTTTCTCTTATTTATTATTTTTCGGTTTAACGTCTGACTGTTATGCAATTACTGCTAATGCAGATGGTGAAGGATGAAATGATTTTTTGTAATGTATGAAAATATGCCGTGCCTGAATGGGATTCGAACCCAAGACCGCATGATGAGAGGCGAGCACGTTACCAATTACGCCAATGCGGCCGGCACCTACCTAATGAGTTCCACCCTCGATATAAATGGACGATTTATTCGGACTCTTGCGGTCACGTGACCACAGCTGCGTACATCTGTCTTTTTGACGGTCTAGGCCCATGGACATTCCCCATCAGCCTACTCAGTGCCTTGCACAGTGTCTCCGACCTATCCACTATCTTCGTACATGAGGAACGAGGGTCCTGCCGTTGTCTTGGCATACCCCCAGGTGCTTTACCTTCGGGGAGGGGGCAATAATCCTGGGCAATGCGCTGGGTAGTCCAGTAGTGGGGCTGTCACCTTAGAGCTTATAGACGGGCCCTGGGTTCCATTTGGAGACCCACCTCCTAGGTTCGCATGCCCTTTCCGCTGTTGGAAAAATTTCTCCTTGGCCTTGGAAACCATTGACCATTTTTCAGGGCTCCACCTGCCCTGGATATTATTTGGGTTGACTCCCTAGCTTCATTTTCGATCTCCGCCGTGAAGACCGTTGGCCAGTTTTAACCTGAGGTGATCTGTGGGTACCTATTTGGCTTTGGCTTATTTGCACCTGCCTGCATATCTACAGGACATTCCCTATCAGCCATTGGGATGTGCCATGTCGGGGTTGAGGCCCCCCATTTCAGTTTTCCATACAAGGTCAAGTTTAGCCCCTATTTGATTCAAAGCCAAACCATCGCATTCGCTGAAATGTCCAACCGTTTACTTGGCATGCCAGCACACAGACTTCCTCTGTGAGCATGGAAATATATACCTAGAGGGAAGCAAGGGTTGGTAAGACCTAAAAAGAGATGATGCCGAAACAGGCCATTGAGCCTAATTACAGATGATAATGATGATGATGATGGTGATTATTCTGACTATTACTATGTAAAAAATTAATAAAAAGCTGTAGTTTTAAGATGTTTATAATAAAATACTATTTCTACGTTTTTTTTTTGTTTACAGACGAATGGAGATTACTTTCTGAACTGCCCTTGTAAATTAATATTTTTTTAAAGATTGTATAGATTTAGAATGAATAGTATAGAATTGAATGTGCTTTGTGGAATGTTTTCAACAAGATTTTTTGTTATAAGTCAACTTGTGTATAGTCTGATTCAGACGCATGCCAGAAGGTATGCGAGTTGGAGGGAAGAAACCTCACGTGTGACAAATGCATCAAATGAAATAAAACTGGAGGTACAATAAATTATGTGTGTAGTGACTCATTTCTTTTATAACTACCATTTCTAGGCTATTATAACTCATTCGGTGCAGAATATTGTCAATTCTATCAGGTGTTTGGAAAGTCACTGTGCGAATTAATTATGCAAGTGAAATGATTAAACTTTCTTTACAAATAATTACTTTTATTACTTCCTTATTGGATTGTTTGTATAGATACTGAAGTCACGAGATTGCCTTTTGTGTATGTATGGGCTGTTAGGAAGGAAAGTGAAATATTTGCAGTGCTGCCAACCTCAACAGTGAGACACTGCTCGTACATTTCACTGCCATGCAGTTTCTACATACTTTTTTAAGCTGTGGTTTATTCCGAGGAAATGTTTTCTTCATAAAACTAATAAGAAATAAATGTGACCTGTAATTTTGCGTACAGCTTGATTACATGACTAGAAATGTTTGATTTACTGTAATTATGAATGAATCACCTTTTTTACTACTGCTGTCACTGGCGTTTTCATTATCAGTCTCTTTAGTATCTACCTAACGTTTTCTTTTTTTCTACCAGGTGTCAACAAAACTGTTAAAGAATAGCTTCTTCACTTCCTTAATTTCCTTCTTTATTTTTCAAATTGTGGGAAGAGAAACATCACAGTAGTTAGCCGCTTGCTCATGGCTTTTTAAGAGGCATGGATAGGCATTTTTGTTTAGCTTCATAACTTTTACTACATTGCATATTAGATTTCATTCAACACTGAATAGTTCGATGATGTTTTCGAGAAACCGACATTTCTGTAACAAACAGTTAACCTGCAAAAGGTTCCGCGATATACTGTATTTGCTCTGGGTATAGTATAAGTTGTTATGTTTGTCGTACTGAAATTAAAGCAGTCGGGCGTGCACACTGATGCTTTTCCCCTTTACTCCTTGTTGCAAACAAGGGCAAACTCGTGACTCAATTGACTATAAAAAATGTTGGAAGTGGCCTCCTGCAGGCCACTAATACCTGGAAATGATTCGTTCACCAAAGCCATTCAATTGTTTAATTGTGCGTGTTGTGGCGCCATCTTGTTGGAACCAACCGTTATTGATTTCCGCTACTGTTAATTGACTAATGAATTTCGCTGATGGTTTTGTTAGAGATCGTGCTAAGTGAGATCACAGGGCAACCAAGCGAAGCTACTATTGCACAGTCACTTTCCTTCCCAACTCTGTATTATTATCATTTCATTTTAAATGAACAAATCAAATTTAAGAATGTTGAAGTGATATTGACTGCTGCTGCCATCTGTAATAAATATAAGAAGGGATAGATTAGAATAACTCATTTTTTACTTTCTTTTGCCTATATGAATGTATAGGAAGGAAAGTATTTTTTTCATTTCGATTTTTCAAAATCGAGTTTTCACCAGATCTACACGTTTTCAGACCTCCTGAACCCAAAAAACATGTTTTCAACGATTGGTCTGTGTGTGTGTGTGTGTGCGCGCGCGCGCGGGTGTGTGCGTGTGCGTGCGTGCACGCGTGTGTACAAAATATCTCAAGAACGGAACATCGTACGTACTTCAAATTTGAAACGTAAGTTACATACCACTACTGGACCCGACACGAACATTTTCATCAAAATCGGTCAACCGGAAGTAGTAGTTTATTCGTGTAATTTTTCACTTTTTTGTGATTTTCTCAAAAACTGGTCCTACGATTTTTTTAAAAATCGCCCCATTCACTTAATTTTTTATGCTCTACAAGATAGGGTAGGCGCCATGTTTGCTGAAATTCTTGGTGAGGCTGTTTTCACATAAAAAAATTGTTTTTTTTAAATTGCGGCTTTATTATGCATTTTAGCGCAAAAATGTATATAATTAAAGTTGTAGAGAATTAAAAATTCTACAACTTTTATTTCAAACATTTTTTTTGTATAACGATTAGTTTAGCAGTAATTTGCAATTTTCTGTTTTTTTCTCATGAAAACGTGTGAAAAATCTATTTTTTTAAGATTTCGGCCTTAGTATGCATTTACGAAAATTGTGTATGTAATAAAATTTATAGAAAATTAAAAGATCTACAACTTTTATTCAGAGCATTTTTTGTACAGTGCCTAGTTTAGCGTGAAAGAGCGATTTTCTGTATTTTTAAGCCAAACTGAAGGTGATTTTCATTTTGCATCTTTCATATATGATTAAAATTAGGTTATGTTTATTGAGCTTAGTAATTTCTAATGTTTTATTACTAATGTTAGGTTTATTGTTAATAATTGGCATTGGCAAGAGAAAGTTGTGTGTTTCACACCAGATTTGTTTAGATGACTGAAGATGTAATCCCTTCTACAGGTTTTGAATAAGAAATTTTAGTTTCAAAAGATATTGTTTACTCTGATGATAGCGGATCTACTGAAACACGTCTAAGTAACAGATAATAGAAATCAAGGCAGCTTAATAAGGTTAGTAAAATTTATTGTATGAAAAGGAAGAAATCACACCTTTTAAAACAAAATCATAGAAATGTCAAATTTTAATTAAATGAAAAGTTACAAATTGAAAATGTGTAAAAACGTGTGATCATTCATTGAAACTACTATCGGTTTCATAATCATAGACACCCGAGTTTGAACCTTTGTAGCTCAGAAACTATGAGTCGGATTTCAACATATTTTTACATCAAAATTTAGCTCATTTTATTCTGCATTGACCCATAATAATCCTATATTTTTAATGTTGTTTAAAAAGTGCCATATCGAGGTTGAAAGACAAAAAGACACAATTTTTTTGCTACCGCAACAAATTTCATGCATTTAGAGGCGTGTAACTTGATAATTATTTGAGTGAAAAGTTTAAAATTTTAACACAACATAGATAATTATATTCTTACAGCATGTATTAAATTTCAAAATTGTACGTTATTTAAATTTTAATTTATTAACAATATTCTGAACCCTTGCTATCTCGGTAACCGCTCGATCGTTCGGCACGGGCAAACTATCGTTTTATTCAGCGTAAAAAACTTAGTACAAATATGTTAATAACATGAAATATTGATTGGCCAATATTGTCGTAGAATTTTTGAAATTTTGAAAAATAGACTGGGTAATGCGGGGGAGGCGCGTTACTACCCATGTTACCTGAATCTGACTGTCTACCTAATTGACAATGCAGTCTGTCAATTCAGGTAGACAGTCGGACAGGATGTCTCACGTACACAAACTAGCAACATGGGTAGTAGCGCCAACCCCCCCTCGCATTAACCAGTCTATTTTTCAAAAATTCTACCACAACATTGGCCACTCAACATATTTCATGTTATTAACATATTTGTACTAAGTTTTTTATGCTGAATAAAACGATAGTTTGCCCGTGCTGAATGATTGAGCGGTTACAGAGATAGCAAAGGTTCAGAATATTGTTAATAAATCAAAATTTAAATAACGTACAAATTTGAAATTTTGTACACGCTGTAAGAATATAATTGTCTATGTTGTATTAAAATTTCAAACTTTTCGCTTTAATAATTATCGAGTTACACGCCTCTAAACGCATGAAATTTGTTGTGGTAGCAAAAAAACCGAGTCTTTTTGTCTTCCAACTGTATAGTACTTTTTGAACAACATTAAAAATATAGGATTATTATTAGTCAATGCAGAATAATAAAATGAGCTAAATTTTTATGAAAAATATGTTGAAATCCAACTCATAGTTTTGGAGATGCAAGGGTTCAAACTCGAGTGTCTATGATTATGAAACCGATAGTAAACTTGAAAGGGTTGAAAGGAATAGAAGCTTAAAAACATTACCATTGTACAAGATAGGAATGCAGACTCCCTTTATAACTTTTTTTGTATAAATATCCTATAGAAGTAGAAATGGTTTTGTATTATTTGTTATTTTAATAAATATGTGTTAATTTAAGATTGAGTAATAGTTTTATGTAATATGAAAATTACATTTTTTATTTTTTTACTTTCTTTTGCCTATATGAATGTATAGGAAGGAATGTATCGTTTTCATGTCGATTTTAAGAAATAGAGTTTTCACCGTGTATACACATTTCACACCCCGTCAACCCTAACATAACTTGTTTTTAGTGATTGTGTGTGAACAAAATATCTCAAGAATGGAATATTGTTCAAAGTTGAAACTTATAACTTAAGTTAGATACTACTAGAGGACCCGACGCAAAAATTTTCGTCAAAATCGGTCAGCTAGAAGTAGTAGTTTATTCATGTAATTTTTCACTTTTTTGCAATTTTCTCAAAAATGACTACAATTTCTTTTAAAAATCGCCTCACTATATTTTTGATACTCTACAAGATAGGGTAGGCGCCATGTCTGCTGAAATTCTTGGGAAGGCTGTGCTCTCGTAGAAAAAAAGGTTATTTTTAAAGATTGCGGCCTTAATATGCATTTTGGTGTAAGAATGTATATAATTAAAGTTGTAGAAAATTTAAAATCCTACAACTTTTATATCAACATTTCTTTGTATAACGCTTAGTTTAGCGGGTTTTAGTAATTTTTCTGTTTTTTTCTCATGAAAACCTATAAAAAAATTGAGTTTTTAAGATTTTGGGCTTCATATGCATTTTATGACAAAAAAGTATATACTATAATCAAATTTATAGAAAATTAATTACGACTTTTATTTTAAACATTTTTCTCTACAGAGTTTTGTTGAGTGTGAAAGAGTGATTGCCCGTACTATTAAGCCAAACTAAGGTTGGTTTTCATTTTGCATCAGATTTTTAGCCTTTTTTGCCTTTTGCATTAGATTTTTTTTATAAATTTCCAACAGAATTGGTTCTTATTATTATTTTTTATTGAATAAATGCGAGTTAATTTAAGCGTGATGAGTATTAATTGTACGTAGTTTGAGAATTAAGAGTTTTTTTATAAAAAAAAAAATGTTAATATACTGTTGAATATTTTAGAAAGAACGAGTCAAACAGACATGGTAGTTTTAAATTTCCCGAGAATTGTAAAATATTTTTTGCCAAAGTTTGATTTAAAGAAATGTTGATTTCTCAGATTGTATTTTCATGTGCCAATTAACGTTTTAATTTTTGTTGTTTATTTTATAAGTTGTCTCATGTAGGGGTAATTTTATGTCTTACTTCAAATTTTGCCCATAACAGGCAGGTGGAGTGTTAAATTATTTGCACTTGATCTGCTAGTTCCAGAGCTACAAAAAAAGAGTTCTCTCTCTTATCACATGGTCATCCAATTATATGACTGAAGCATTTAACAACAGAACAGGTACTGCTTGATTCGCAGCTCCGTATAGTTGGGTGGAATGCAGTGCGTTGTTATAGTAATGAGAGAATGAATGAGTGTATGAATGAATTAGTAGTACCAGGTGATTTTTTAGTCCTGTTACCCAATTGTTAATGTCTGGTAATTTTTTTCTAAGAAAGGGATATTTTGTTTTGTGACACAAAGTTGGTAGCCCTACTCAACCGGTATAGATATGACAGTTTGAGTTGATTCTCCTTGAGTTGCGTAAAATTTTGTGCTGTTTCCAGTTGTGTTACGAACAGAATGTCTTTTACCCTAGAATAACGGGTTTTCATTCTTGAACAATATTTTGCTACAAAATCGTATGCGAGTGTAAAAGAATCATTTCAAATTAAATTTTTTGGTGTTCCTCCACTCTATTCTAGTCAATTCTAGGCTAACTAACTGATTTTTAGAGGTAGGCATTGTTTGCAGCAGAAAACGTAGTGGTCGACCAACTCTCTTGACAGATGACGTTAAGAGAATGTGAAAACAAGATTGCTCAATTCTCCATGGAAAAGTTTACAAAAACTTTCCTCGCATGTTGATTTGTTATGTTCGAGTGCTCAGAAAGCTGCTAAAAAATTGAAATTGTATCCGTATTACATACGATTAGTTCTAGAGCTTCAGCCTCCAGATTTAAACAAGAGATTGTTTTAGGATAAAAGACATTCTGTTCGTAGCACGACCGGAAATGGCACAAAATTTTACACAGCTCAAGGAGAATCAACTCACACTGTCATATCCATACTGGTTGAGTAGGGCTACCAACTTAGTGTCACAAAACAAAAT
Source organism: Catonia carolina (assembly GCA_035578175.1). Taxonomy (NCBI): domain Eukaryota; kingdom Metazoa; phylum Arthropoda; class Insecta; order Hemiptera; family Achilidae; genus Catonia; species Catonia carolina. The sequence goes on along the minus strand of JAQMRL010000024.1, from coordinate 2,178,784 downwards.
TTATTTTTTTTAGAAAAATATTACCAGACATTAACAATTGGGTAACAGGACTAAAAAATCACTCTGTATTTCACAGCTGGTGCATTCGTAGTGGTAGCGTGTACTAACTATACTAAAAACATGTACTTATACTCCGGCGCATTAATTTAAAAAATACCTACAGAGTTATTAATTTGGTCGGATTCATAATATTTAACTTACCAATTTATATCAAAACATTTAATTAAATAATTGTAATAATTACAAACAAATATGTTAAATAGGGAAAGTTTGAAAACGAATGTTTTGTATCAGAGTAATAGAACAATCGTTCTCCCAGCATGCATCACTCATTCAATATACCTCACCCGTACCCTTCACCTTGCTACTACACGGAGCTGGGACTCAAGCAGTATACTTGTAAAACACACTACAATAACCCCCATGAAAGTGGTCTGATGGTAGTTGAAGCATTGTTGTCAGATCGCTGCCCGCACATTCATTCAAGTCGGCAAGAATATTTAGTTTAAGCTCTTTTACTTTGGGTTCGTAATGATGCGTATTTTATTACTATATTAATATTATAATTGTGTTAAGATATTTAGGTCAGTTGCACACGTATAAAGTTAGGTAACATAAATTTTGCAACATTATTTGCTTCTGACAACACATATCTTTTTTTTTTAATCGACGAGACTTATATTTTTTATTATTTTGTTAAAATCAGAATTTTAGCTTCAATTTCATATATTATTTGTCATAAATTACACACGAACAAAATAGGTATTTGACTTTAACGTGTGACTACAAATGTAAGGTTTACTCCATAACTTACGCAATACAGTGATGCATTCTTTCCCATTCTGTCCCCATTATTCGTTCCCATTCTGTCTGTCTAGAATTCATACTCTAAAAATCTATTTTTAGAAATGACATGAAACATTCACACTACTGTCACCGGATGGGGACATTAAGTGGCAAACCTTATTTGTTTGGTGGCCCTGAAAAGGGGCGTTTAAGCGTCGGTCGGAGGCTGGGCAACATGGCGTGTCATCGTCCAGCGAAGACATCATCTTCTTCCTTCGCAGTAGTGCGTCGATGGCTGCTTCGTTGGGTCCGGTGGGCGTAAGGCTCGGTCGAGGGACCTCTGTGGACATCGCTCGCGTTAGCGGGCGATGGCGGTTCGGTCGACGGCTTACGTTAACGGGTTGGCAAGCGGAAGCATCATCTTCTCTCTTGCGGGGTCGTCGATTAGTCTTTGCTGGAGTCCGGCAGCCGTGTGCCGTGGTGGACGTCTTGCCTGCTGTCTGGTTTAAAGTGAATCCCTCGGAATCTTGAGCGGAATTGAATTGCCCGGCTCAGTGTAGCGCTCTTTATATAGTCGCCGAGAGCGGCTACTGGCTTGGCCTTGATGACAAAGGCCTCTGTCGGTGCTGAGCCGAAAGGTTTGTTGGTGCGCCGCTAACGGGCCTACCGCGCCGACAAAGGCCGGAAGAAGTATTGAAGGCCGGCAACACAGTAAATGATTAATTACAAGGGGTGGCGGTGACACTACAATAAATTTTGTTTTTGTTTCGAAAATATCGCTGTAGCAGGGATTTATTTGTTGCCCAGAAACACGAATATGACATTAGATGTGGCAACCGTTGGTGGGCGCGAGGAAAGAAGATGCGCTTTTTTCTATGGAGTCGCCATCGGACCATTTTCATGCGAGCTACTCTAGTCACTGTTATCTCCTCTTAGAGTAATGAATTTCATCATTATACAGGTAGACCCTGTGGTGAATGAAGTGAAGGTGTCATTTGCAGGGTGGAAGTAGATGCTTTTCATTGAGTGTTGGCTATAAACCTTCTCACTCTTCGTTTTCTTAGTAAAGCCTGTATAGATTCAAACTAGGCTTTTGGCTGATCACCTAAACAACTTTAAATACAATTTTTTTTTTTTTTTGGTTTAACGTCAGACTGTTTTGCAATTACTGCTAATGCAGATGGAAATACAAAAATAAAATTTTAAGGAAATTAACAGAACAAAAATGATCCACTAAAAAAGTGTCACTCATGATTTATTTGCTAGCAATTTGTTTTGTGCTGTTAAATGCTATTTTTTACTTTATCTTGCCTATATGCATAAATAAAAAGTAAAATATTGTTCTCTTGTCGATTTTTCACTGGATATACACTTTTTCAGACCCCCTCAACCCAACAAAACATATTTTTAGCGATTGGTCTGTGTGTAAACAAAATATCTCAAGAGCGGAACATTGCACGAAGTTGAAACTTAACACTTAGGTTAGATACAGGACCCGACCCGAACATTTTTGTCAAAATCGGTCTACCGGAAGTAGTACTCTATTTGTGTAATTTTTCCCTTTTTTGTGATTTTTCCAAAAACTGCTCTTATAAGATTTATTTATTAATCTTATTAAGATTTTTTTAAAAATGCCTTATTTGCTACATTTTTCAAGCTTTACATGATAGGCTGCCCATTACAGACAGGTGGAGTGTCAATTTATTTACACTTAATGTGTTTGTTGCAGGGCTAAAATAAATAGTTCTGTTTCTTTTACATGGCCAGCCAATTTAAATGACTGAATCATTTAATAACAGAAGAGGTAGAGGTGTAAAAGACACTAATGAGAATTATCTCCTCTGAAAGTAATGAATTTCATTATATACCCAGACCCTGTGGTGAATGAAGTGAAGGTGTCATTTGCAGAGTGGAAAATATGTGCTTTTCAGAGGGCCCAGCATGCCAATAAGCATACTTTTCCACTCAGTGAGGATGGTATTGGTAAACCACCTCACTACTCATTTTTACTTAGTAAAACCTCTACAGGTTCAAACCAGCCTTTCGGCTGACGACATAAACAACAACAACATGATAGGGTAGAACCCATGTTTGCTGAAATTCTTGGGGAAGCTGTAATCTCATAGAAATTTTTTTTTTAAGATTGTGGCCTTAATGTGCATTTTAGTGCTAAAAGTGTTTAGAATGAAAGTTGTAGAAAATTTAAAAACCACATCTTTTATTCCTAACATTTCTTTGTATAATGCTCTTAGTTTAGTGGTAATCAGTGATTTCCTGTTTTCTTTTTCGTGAAAATTTGTAAAAAAATGATTTTTTAAGATTTTGGCCTTAGTGCAAAAAAGCATTTTTTGTCAAAAGTGTATATACTTTTAAATTTATGGGAAATAAAAACATCTACAACTTTTATTTTAAGCATTTTTCTCTACAGAGCCTAGTTTAGCAGAGTGATTTTTTCGTATTATTAAGCCAAACTATGGTTGGTTTTATTTTGCATCAGTACTCATGATTAAAATAAGGTTATGTTTTTTGAGGTTAGTTTTTTTTGTTTATTTCTTATTTTTATTACTAATGTTAGGTTATATTGTTCATTATTTGTATTGGCAAGAGAAAGTTGTGTGAGTGTTTCACACCAGATTTTGTAAACCTGAATACAATTTAAATTTCTAGTCACTAAGGTATTTATCAAAATTGATTGATGTCAAAGTTATTTTATATTAATTATTTAGTAAATAATAATTGTAAAAAATGAATGTTAATTTGTTTCCCTAAAGTTAAATGATGTTTTATAAATCTGTAAAAATTGTATTAGTAGTTTTGTTTCTTTTCTTTATAAAAAAATTTTTCTTGAATATCCGTTGCATTGTATTCTTTCTTTATTCCTATTGCCGACATGAATATTTCATTTTAATGTTATTCTCTTTGTATCATGTTTTGTTACTGCCAGTTTCACTCTTTATTGCTGGATTCGTCATTAACACTTCAAATGCTATCAGCAAACTGATAGTAAAAAAAAAAATTATGTTTACCAAAAACAATTCCTGATAACAAACTTCAGAAGTAAATAACAATTCCAGAAATAAAAACAGTAACTGAGGTCATCAAAATAAAAATAATACAAAGAAAATGTAATTTCAACGACTTTCAATAAAAAGTAAAGGCTCAGGAAAGGATCAGGAACTTCTTTTGTCACACAACCTATTTTAGTTTGGTAAAAAATATTTTTCTTGATTTTTTTCACTATTTTTGTAAAAATCAGCTGGTGTACAACATGTAGTGGTGAAAAACTTAATAGTACTTAACAGTACGGTCTCTTTCAACCTATTTCAGCCACAGCTGTTTTAAAATTTTTAATCTTAATATTATTTTTTTATTTTTTTATAACCACCGGGTTGGTCTAGCTAGAGGTAAAGTCATTGCCAAAATCAGCTGTTTAACAGCTGATTTTCGGAGACGAAGGTTCTTGGTTCAAATTCTAGTAAAGGTAGTTACTTTTATACGGATTTGAATACTACTAGACAGTGGTCACCGGTGTACTTTGATGGTTAGGGTTCAATGAACCATACTCTCTCAGGAATGGTCGACCTGAGTCTGTACAAGACTACATCTCATTTACACGTCATACACATCATCCTCATCTCATTGGGTCATGGGGTTGCTTATTGTTCTCAATTGAACAGATTGCAACGTACACAAATTAGGGATTACAAAAAAAATATTATTTTTACAACAATTCAAATTATTAATTTAAAATTATTTTATAAAATGTTTTATCCTAATTTAAATAAATTTACATAAATTGATTTTAATTTAAAAGTACAATATTAAAATTTTTAACTCTAAATTTTGAAAATTTTATATATTTTTAATAATTATTCATTATCAGATGTAGCAGAATACTGTCTACTACATACACCCTGACTTATAAAACATTTTTGAAAGTACAGTATGTACAAAATTTTCTAAAATTCTGTGTTTGCCTATATAAAATGGTGTAAATAACGGGTGATTCAAAAAGAGCGCCGGTTTTTAAACGGCTGGTAAATTTTTGTTTATCGGTTGGCAACATTGTTAGACCTCATTTCTATTTCGGAGAACATTCCGATTGACGATTCAGTTGTAGTTTCTCTTGTTCGCAGTGTAATACTCTCGCAGTCTGTGTCTAACCATGGAGAAGTTTACTATTGCACAACGAGTGTTAATCGTCAAAACATTTTACCAGGGTGGAGAGAGTTATGCGGCTACTGTCAGGCGACTTCACGGTACTCTAGGACGTAATGAAGCACCGAATGAATCAACAGTTCGCAGGCTCATAAAAAAGTTTTTTGAGACGGGTTCAACAGTCGACCTTAAAAGTTCTGGACGTCGTCGTTCTGGCCGAACTGAGCAGAACGTTGCGTTGGTTCGTGACAGTGTGGCTGTTAGCTCAGCAAAATCAATACGTCGCCGTTCTCAACAATTGGGTTTACGATGTTCTTCTGTACGGAGAATTCTTCGGTACGATCTCCAATATCACCCGTATAAAATTCAGTTGCTGCACGAGAGACAATGTTGTTGCTCCGTGAACGGTTCCAGGATCGCATCATTTCTCGTAATTCCGACCATCAATGGCCACCAAGGTCGTGTGACTTGACGCCTTGTGACTTTCATCTTTGGGGTCATCTGAAGTCATTGGTGTATGCCAATAAACCTCGAAACATCAATGACTTGAAGGAGGAAATTCGACGGGTTATCGGGCAAATGGAAGTCGAAACTTGTCGTGCAGTAATATCCAATTTCATGGACAGAGTTGATGCGTGCCAGCGCAGTAGAGGAGGACACATGCATGACATCATTTTTCATACATGAAATCGGAAGGTAAGATGAACTTGTTGATGTATTTATTTTCAGTTTTTCAATAAAATAAATCTCTTAATTTAATATATCAAAACCGGCGCTCTTTTTGTTTCCCATCAACCACAGAAGAAATTTAATATATAACATATAAGACCAATTAATTTAGTAATAGTCGATAACACATTACTGGTTTGATGGAAACAGAACTTCCAGCCTGGGAATAAAATTCTCAGGTGTGGGCACCGTTTTTGGGATACCAAAATAATAAAAAAAATTTATATGCTGTTAACCCGCAATAAAATATTTTAATTTTCAAAAATCATATTTCACATAATAACAATTAGAAAAAAATTTGTGGCCACTCATCTTTAAATAAAATTCTTTTTTATAAAGTCCAAAAGAAACTAATGAAATAATATTTATAATACTGAACCAATCACTCGTAATCAATACTCAGAAAATTTGGGTCATTCCAAGATTGGCAGACTTCCGGGAAAACCTGAATATCCGATGGACTGGATTTAGCGGATTCATACTTCGACTCCCATGATGTTCTTAGGATAAATGATAACTCCACTCAGCGCTCGAGGGTCCGCCCTTAGGTTGGTCGAGGGTCCGCCCTTAGGTTGGTATTTTCTGTAACATTCGTACGAACTAGTAGTAAAACGAATAAACACATATAAGAATCCCTTCTCCTGTTTCTTTACATCACGCGACTTTAGCTTCCTATCTTTACACTACAAATTACCCCATATTATACAAAATTAATTATTTCATATTACATCCTTAAATATCTTTACATTTCCTTTATTAATATTACACATCTTTCGTTTCCAATGCTGATCGCTTTTGATTTTAAGTTTTCACATAAAACAATTATACTTCAGAACACCCACTAAATAAACGAAACATCCATAAATAGAAAATTTTACCATAATACATTACACAGCAAGAGCTATAATTCAAATAATAATAATAAATTTATCAAGATTTACATTAGAATTTTTCTAATTAGCGATCAGCAGAATCTCCAAGCATGGACTTCCAGCACCTACAAATTACTTCTCACAAACAGACATTTTAACAAATTACAACTATAAAATGGCAGCGACCAGGCCCTGACGCCCAATACTTACCCAAATTATTCTGTAGCATCCGAATGAATTAACTTGCACAGAAGTAGCTCAAAAAAAAAATATAACACATAACGATAAAGACTTTTAACGATACATCGGGTTAACACACGCTACTTAAAAACAATCCTTGATACCACCGATATTTGCCATTACGGCCAACGACGATAAGCAGTCATCGTACTATAAGTCTCGCCACTTCGAAGTTCCGAACAAGACAGAACAAGAACGCGGCCAACGGTTACCACTTCGCCTCGCCCCACTCAAAGCATCAACCAATCAAAAACCTCCCCTAACATCGCCTGATTCTGGAAATACAAGGAAATCGTCACGTACGCACCAGAGTAAGAGTAACGACCTTTCCCTTACACAATAGAAATAAAACTCATACGCACTGACAAACAACCCAAACAAAAGATTCATCCGTAGAACTCTCCAGAAACCAAAAACTCAAACGCAATACAATAAAATGAAATAAGAAACGAAATAAAATACATTGATCAATTCTAATTCTAATTTCCAAGTTATAAAATATCAAATAACTGCCAACCACATCCAATAATTCATATCAAAAGAGAAATAAAATGAAGAATCTTTTAAAATATAAAAATTTAGGAAACGTTGTAAAATCTATAAAACCTATAAACGCTACATTTGAATCACCCTATATCTATCTATTCTAACTATTTTCTGGTATTTTAATTAGCTACGCTAATTAGCATATTATTTATAGGTTATATACTTATTTCTTTAAAAAAAATTTTATCAAAACTGAATTGTTTACATAAATCAGATGATTACATTGTAAACCTGCTTCTGTATCAAGAACTGTATTGAATTTCTGATTATTATTATTATTATCTCAATTTCAGGACTACTATTATTACTATCCATATAAATATTTTTAAATAAAAATGGTAAATGATAAATTTGGTTATGCCTACAGTAATATCTTCCCCGTATCTCACGTTGCACCTGTAAATATAAAGTTAACCGAAACTTGATAAGGTTTGATTTTATGTTCAGATTCCTCGTTTGTTCCATGGATGATGTGGAATTATGATTCCATTGATTCATGGTTGGATCACCTGAAACTAACTGTTTCAACTAATGTATCAATAGTTTGATTTTACCTTCTCTATATGGTTTAAATTTACTTTGTTTACTTTGTTGATTTCTATTTATAATTATATATATTTTATAATTCCACAAAAAGTACATGAACTCTAGTCTTGCTACTTTCAGTAAAACAGTGAAAAATTAAAAGTCTTATTTTTGTAACTTACAGGGCTCAGGGTACTTTTCCTTGGCTCTTTACTAATCTACGCCTCTTAAAGCATCAGAATCGATAAGTAACAGAAATAGTTTGAAAAATTCCACAAAAGTACGTACATGAACTACTACTAGCGTCTACTACGTCTTGCTACTCTCAGTAAAACAGTGAAAAATTAAAAGTCTTGTTTTCGTAACTTACAGGGCTCAGGGTACTTTTTCATGGCTGTTTTCGTAATCTACGCCTCTTAAAGCATCAGAATCGATGATTAAACGAAAAAGTTTAAAAAAATTCTACAAAAAGTACATGAACATATATTGAAGTACATGAAGTGTATGTAGTCTTGCTAATTTCAGTGAAACAGTGGAAAATTAGAAATCTTGTTTTTGAAACTGACAGGGCTCAGGCTACATTTTCATCGTGGAATTATTTTTATAGTATAGAACTATAGTAAGAAGAAGAAGTATAGTCTTGCAACTTTTAGTGAAACAGTGAAAAATTAAAAGTGTTGTTGTTGTAACTTACAGGGTTCAGAGTACTTTTCCTTGGCTGTTTTCGTAATGTACACCTCTTAAAGCATCAAAATCGATGATTACGAAAAAGTTTAAAAAAATTCCACAAAAAGTACATGAACTATAACTTAATGTAGTCTTGCTACTTTCAGTAAAACAGAGGAAAATTAAAAGTCTTGTTTTTGAAAGTTACAGAGTGCAGGCTACATTTTCATGGCTGTTTTCGTAATCTACGCCTCTTAAAGCAACAGAATCGATGGTTAAAAGAAATAGTATGAAAAATACCACAAAAAGTATACGAACTATCTTGCTAAGTACATGAACTATTAATAGTCTTGCTACTTTCAGTTAGTTTGTGAAAAATTAAAAGTCTTGTTTTTGTAACTTACAGGGCTCAGCGTACTTTTTCATGGCTGTTTTTGTAATCTACGTCTCTTAATGCATCAGAATCTATGATTAAACGAAAAAGTTTAAAAAATTCTTCAAAAAGTACATGAACTATTGGTAGTCTTGCTACTTTCAGTGAAACAGTGGAAAATTAAAAGTCTTGTTTTTGAAACTTACAGGGCTCAGGCTACATTTTCATTGCTGTTTTCGTAATATACGCCTCTGTGCACTGTGATACGTAAAATCTGTCTGTACGTGAGTGAGTGCCTTAGAATTACCGGGAAGGCTGGTCTAAAAGAAGCAGAGGAATTTCAGAAAAAGATGCTCCGCAAGTTAATGGGTGCGAAGATTGTTAACATTTTGATTTATAGTTTAAATAAATTAATTGATAGAAATTTTATTTAATAATTTTATACTTGAAAGGTTTTATACCGTGTGATTAGAACTATACCGTAATCTCTTGGTAGCTCATTCTATAGCTAAAAATAAGAAAAAGAGTACAGCCTCCCCAAGAATTTCAGCAAACATGCCGCTACTCTATCATGTACAGCATTTAAAATGTAGTAAATGAGGCGATTAAAAAAGAAACCAAAGGAGCAGTTTTTTAAAAAAATCGAAAAAAGTGGAAAATTACACGAATAAACTACACTTCCAGTTAACCGATTTTGATGAAAATGTTCGTATAAAGTCCTCTAGTGGTAACTAACTTAAGTTCAAAGTTTCAACGTTGTACAATAATTCCGTTCTTGAAATATTTTGTTCACACACACTTACATCAATAGCTAAAGACATTTTTTGCGTCCAGGAGACTCCAGGATTACAGGACATGTCGGTTATAACACTTGAAATACATATAGGCCTAAGAATCTCACAATGTATCACTACTATCAAGAAGACTTCCAGTTTGTTTCATCGAAGATTCAAGTGAAACTAATTTGTCTCCGCTAAAATTTACTTACTGTGGAGTTTTGTAAAGGTCTAGTAAAGCAAAAAGGTTGTACAATACGATGTCTCTTTTAAACTTAAATAAATGTAATAATGTATTTAATGCTTATGGTAAACAATTAGATCTAATATTGAGTAGTGTTAGTATGGTAACTAGACGTGAGATATATCCTGTGTTAGAGTAAGATTTACATCACCCTGCACTAGTGTCAGACATGGAATTACCTAAAGTTTCTAAATTTGCACCCAGCAATATTTCCTACCGTAACTACAAAAGGGCAAACTTTTTCCAATTATATCAAATGTTAAAACTTTCGGACTGGGATATACTTTATACTTTTAATGATATTAACCTTGCAGTTGATTGTTTTTATAATTTTTTATACAAAGCAATTTATGCAAGTGTTCCGGAATGTAAAAAAGTAATAAAGTCCAAGTACCCCACATGGTTTGATAGGAGATTAATTCAAAAAATCAAATTAAAAAACAAGTTATCTCGCAAAAGGAAGTTTTCACACTACTATGAAAATAGATTTAGGCAACTTAGGGCATGTCTCAAATGGGAAATAAGTCAAGCCTATAAGAATTATATAGAAATGTTGCAGGACGATGTTCATAGTAACATAAAACATTTTTGGAACTTTGTAAATAATAAAAGGGCAAACAGAAGCGAACAATCAGTTTTTGTAACTGGAAATCAGGGACTCAAGGAAGAGGAAGAGGAAGTTGCCCATTTTCTGATTATTTTTGTTTAAGTTAGACGAAATGTGATGTGTATGCAATTTTTATATAAAATATTAAATAATAAGGTTGACCTAGAGGATATTGTTAAAAACATTTTTTATTATGTACCTTTTGTTAGATCCAGGACTTTTAATCTGTTTTATTTGCCTAAAGTGAACACTGTGCAATACAGTAATACGTTCTTAATACGGACGCTATCCTTTTTCAATAAATTTAATCTGGAACTCGATCCTTTTTTTGATAATTACAAACAATTCTCATCAAAATGTTATCAGGCGCTCTCCAACCAATAAATGATATAAATTCACAGAGCAGACTCACATCTTTTTCTTTCTTTCTTCCTTTCCTTCTTTCTTTTTTCTTCTTTCTATTGTTTCTTTTTCCTTTTATTAATTTATTAATAAAGAATATTATTTTTGATCATGTTTTGCTAAACTATTTTCGTGGGAATTTTTCTTATTTTTTTTTCTTATTAATTTGTTATTATAGTAAGTAATTTTATTGAAGCATTATTCTATTTTTTTTGAGAAAAAGAGACAAAAAGTGTTATAGCATGTATATTATGTAAATAAAATAGTTATAAGCAAATTTGTTTTGTAAATATGTAAAAAAATTTTATGTCAATAAGGCTTATATGGATAAGTTCTGTTAGCCTTTGTATTGTTGTAAATAAATAAATAAATAAATAAAGGGTTTCCTTTGTAATTGTGCGAGATTAATAATTCGAAATGTAAGGTTTTTTATTCACTTATTGTTTTTGAAGGACTTTGGGTATTTATTTTTTTATTTCTACTGTTTACATTCAATTAATAATAATAATAATAATATTTTTTTTTTTTTTTGGGGGCTCCCAAACTCCCCTACACCCCGCCGTCCCCACCCACTACTATGGCTGGTCGCAAGGATGCGAGGTGGTACAGTAGAACAGCAAGATAATTTCGCCTTAGTATACCGCACCATTACAACTTAACGTAGTCATTCTTTCTTCTCTAAAAAACAGTCAGCCGCTGAGCTTAACATACACCACATAGACACAAATAACACATAAAAATACATAAAATAACCTAAAGATCACGCAGTATTTGCAGCCTTCCTTCACAGTAACCTGTACAGTTTTTCTTTAATTTTGCTATCTCTGTGAAACAGATCTACCTCTCCATTTATTTCATTGGCTGTAGCTATACATCTATTGATTGGAGCTATTTTACTTTTTGTAGCTCCAGCAAACAACCTAAAACTTCTTAAAGCTGTGCCAGGTACGCTCAGAAAAATCTTCGAGATATCCGGAACTTCAACTCGAGAGTGCAGAACGTTGTAGATGTAAAGTACTTCCATCACTCTACGTCGCGTGCTCAGACTCTGAAGCCCGTAGAATGAGAGGGCATCCGCATAGCCATCAAATTTTTTCCCAGATCTACATTCCAACTTATAAATTAGTCTTTTCTGCACCCTCTCTAGTTCCTTTTCTGTGACGTCCCTTCTATAGTTCCACACCGTCGAACAATACTCGAGGACGGGACGCACAAGGCTCTTATAAAGTCTAAGTACTGTCTTCTCAAATTTGAAATCACGACTAATCCTAGCTATGAGTCCTAAATTCCTTCGAGCTTTTGCAGCTATTGAAGCTACTTGCTCACGGAATAATAGCTTGGAGTCAAACAACACACCAAGGTCCGTGGTGCTGGTCTTTCTTATGGCCAAAAATGTACTTGTGTACATAGCTCATCGTTTTTCTTGAATAAGTTATAACGAAAGTTTTAGTTAAGTTTAAATAGAGCCTGTTTTGCAGTGACCATAGCTGTATTAAATCAATATCTCTCTGAAGTACACTGCACTCAGCTGCGTTATTGGATGTGGCACAAACTTTCAAATCATCTGCGTACATATAAATATTTGATTTAATATTACAAACAATATCGTTGACGAAACATACAAAAAGTAAAGGACCGAGAATCGAACCCTGAGGAACTCCTGAAGTAGCCAGATGTTCATCCGACACTCTACCTCCAACCTTCACTACAAAACTTCGCTCATGAAGATACGACTGCAACCATTTAAGAAGACTGCTGCCAACACTCATATCCCTTAATTTTTTCAATAAAACATCGTGTAACACTGTGTCAAAAGCTTTTTTAAAGTCAAAGTACACGCAGTCAACCTGGTTAGCCATCTCGACGAGAGGAGCCGCAAAATCCATCATTTGCATTAGATTCGTAGTAGTTGATCTTCCTCTGATGAACCCATGCTGATTAGGCACAATGTTATCTTTTAGCCTACCATAAAGATGACTATGTATAATCCGCTCGAAAACCCTTGAAAAGACGCAAAGTACCGAAATGGGACGATAATTTTTCAGGTCGTGACGATCGCCCTTCTTCGGCACTGGTGTTACAAGTGCTCTCTTCCAAAGGTTGGGAAATTCCCCACATGTTAAGCTCCAATTAAACAGCCTAACCAAAACTGGAGCAATTAAACACGCAATCCCCTTAATAATGAAAGCTGGTATACCATCTACTCCAGCAGCAGATCTATAATAATAATAATAATGATAATAATAGTAATAATAATAATTTTTTTTTTTTTTGGGGGGCTCCCAAACTCCCCTACACCCCGCCGTCCCCACCCACTACTATGGCTGGTCGCAAGGATGCGAGGTGGTACAGTAGAACAGCAAGATAATTTCGCCTTAGTATACCGCACCATTACAACTTAACGTAGTCATTCTTTCTTCTCTAAAAAACAGTCAGCCGCTGAGCTTAACATACACCACATAGACACAAATAACACATAACAATACATAAAATAACATAAAGATCACGCAGTATTTACAGCCTTCCTTCACAGTATCCTGTACAGTTTTTCTTTAATTTTGCTATCTCTGTGAAACAGATCTACCTCTCCATTTATTTCATTGGCTGTAGCTATACATCTATTGATTGGAGCTATTTTACTTTTTGTAGCTCCAGCAAACAACCTAAAACTTCTTAAAGCTGTGCCAGGTACTCTCAGAAAAATCTTCGAGATATCCGGAACTTCAACTCGTGAGTGCAGAACGTTGTAGATGTAAAGTACAGTAATAACATTTAATGTCGTTTCTCTTAATAGGAGAAACTCAATTGTGTTTTTAATAGATCTAATACTTCCAATTTAAATAAGGTAATATCATTTAATATCATTATAATTAAATTATTTTCAATTGTGTCTTTGATTGCCATTGTCATTGCAATTAATTTGTAAATATCATTATGTATATATATATATATATATATATATATAGAAACATCAAGTAAACGTGGTGAAAATATCAGTTAATATTTTTGAAAATAATAATAATTTAAACAGTTACCCAATTCAAAAAAAACAGATCGATCGTGTACAAATTATGTAATCTTGTAAAATATTTACCTTTTAACACAATTAAGGATGTAACGTTTATAATCATAACAACTAAATACGAGAAATTATTATTAATAATCAATTAGGTTAAATCAGTTAGTACATTAACATTTTATAAACAGGGTTACGGTTTAGCAATTTTGTTAAAATAAAAAATGGAAATTAAGTTTAGAACAAATTATATCAAAGTAAGTTCACAAGAAATAAGGTTTTGCATAGTTAAAGATATTTAAATCTTGAAAAAGAAGTTAGTAAAATTTGCTTATTCGTAGCCGGCAATAACCCTTTTTTTATATTTAAAAAAATATTTGATTAAGGTTTTGTTTACTAATACATATTTTGCTTATAGTTTCAAATTTTAATAATACATATTTATGCTGCATCAAATTAAGTCCTAGTAATTTGCATGTTAATTTATGTTTAACCAAATCTAACAGTTCTAAACCAAAAGAAACATGTATGTAGGTTTCTAGAAGAATCAGTCCGATGATAATTGATGTTCAAGAAAATTGTATATCCCAATAAATTAAAATAAAATGCAATCTCATACCGTAAATTTTGTTGGATACTTCCTCAATTATATAACGAAGATCAGTTTCTGGCTTTCGGCAATCGGGCTACGTTTTTGTGTAGAAATGGATCAACTCCATGTTGTTAATCGAAAAATCTCAGACTTATCTCCAGCGCAATATGGATCTTTACATCATTGACATCTTAAAAACTCCAACATCGAACTTCAACTCCCAACTTCAACATAAGACTTCGACTTGGGACTTCACATAATACTTCGACCCTAAGTGAACACAATTCGGAAGGAATTAAAATTTAATAAAACAAGAAATATCAACGAAACAGATGGTTTCGTTACTTCCGAAAGAATTCAGTTCACAATAGAAAATAGAACATGCGTAGAAATACATTACAAAGTATTATGAACATAAGAATAAAATATTCTACTGGCAATTTTCTAATTGAATTACAAATTTGTTTTAGTATTATGAACTAGTTAATTGTTACAGGTATATTTAGCAAACTACAACATAGTTTTTTTTTAAATAAAATTATTCACGATCTATAACAGATCTAAGCAGTATAACAATAAAATAAAAGTTACAAAACCAGTTACAAGGGCCACGCCTTAAGCATTAATACAAGTTTAAAAGAATTACAGCCGTGTTAGCCTTTCAAGGTTCTATTGCCAGTAAAACATTAAGAAACATGAGGAACACTTACCGAATAATTCGGGTAAACGCAGCTAACAACAAATAATCATAATATAAATTACGTATTTATGAACGTATATTCATACTGAAAAATAACACAACTTTCTTCAATCAAACATGGCTACGGACAGAAAGAAGAACCGGCTACGTACGTAATCAACCAAGTAGACTAGTTCAACAAAAATCCGAAAGAGTGCAGAAGCCAGCAGAGAAAACCAATAGAGACGATAAAGATAGATCACAGAGCATTACAGATTGTAACCCATATCAATATAGATGTTACAGCGGGGTGAAGGGTACGGGTGAGGTATAATGAATGAGTGACCCATGTTAGTAGAACGATTGTTGTACTACTCTGATACAAAACATTCGTTTTCAAACTTTCCATATTTAACATATTTGTTTGTTTTATTACATTAATTTATATATATATTTTGATATAAATTGGTAAGTTAAATATTATGAATCTGACCAAGTTAATAACCCGGTAGGTATTTGTTAATTAATGCGCCGGATGATAAGAATATTTTTTTAGTCTAGTTAGTACCTCTACCACTACAAATGCATCAGCTGTGAAACACTACTAACTCATTCATTCTCTCACTACTATAACAATGCACTGCATTTCTTCCAACTACACGAAGCTGAGACTCAAGCAATACGTCACAGTTTTCGAATTCGTTTATTAAGACCAGCCGAAATTGGGCCAAAATGCTTCGGTCCCGATGTGCCCCAATTTTCCGGAATTGACTGTGTATAAATTCCTTTCTAATTAATATTATGTTATAATCTATATTGCAATGTATATTGTTATTAATATAAATTTTATAAGTTTCGAATTGTAAAATAAAAGTTCTGAGAAATTTAGAAAGTACGACATTTTTTCCATATAAATATGTTTTTCGGTTACCTCCTGCATTTCCATCTTATGTTCTCCCACAACTTGTTGACAATAAAATTGGTATGTCTCCGATCCATACGCAAAAGGCATTCTCGTAACTAAATATCCATAAATGGAATTCGTCGGAAAGTACATGCCACCTCCCCTTACCTCTTAACCAAAGAGTGCCTCCCCGTATACAAAAGTAATGTGCTGTTCCGGTATTCAGGAATACTTAATGGTAACAGGAAAATGTAAAAGTTATTTACAAACTTTTTTTCTGTTTTCTATTCAAAAGTTACATCAGAATGTAAATATATGACGGCTACGTTCTTCCGTATATTAAAATAGAAATCTGCCCACATGCAAGTAAACAAAGAAAAATAAATCAATATTCCCTTTATTTCAAACTTAATGCCAGTTATTATTGTAAAAAAATTGTATTTTCAGTCCCATAATTTATTTACATTTTTTATACTTTTATTGCGTTTTATTTTTATTTTCTTTGCATTTATATATTATTTTTACTTCAGATTTATTTGAAGATAGATGAACAAATGCGTTGGTCAACCATTAGTGTCAGTTATTGTACAAATCTCAGGGTATCAATTTAAAAAAACTATACAATCTATCCGGTATTTGAACCTGGTTACTTAAGATTCGTACTCTAACACTATAACCAATATACAAAAATAAATAAATATATATTTTTTTTGCTTCTTTCATCCAGCTAAGGTACGTTACAAATTATTAGGGAATAATAATAAAAATAATACGTTTATATTTCCCAAAGAGGAAATCGGTGTGAAGCCTCCACATGTTGCCAATGTAAATAATGAAACATAGGTATAACTTATGTTATATGTTATATCTGGAGTAAACACTCGCACAACTTTATCTTGCCAATGCAAATAATTAACAATATAATCTAATATCAGTAATAACACATTAGAAATAAACAAAAACTAACCTCAATAAACATAATCTAATTTTAATCATGAGTGAAAAACGCAAAATGAAAATCAACCTCAGTTTGGCGTCAAAATACGGAAAATCGCTCTTTCATGCTAAACTAGGTTCCTATAGAGAAAAATTCTCTAAATAAAAGTTGTAGATCTTATAATTTCCTATAAATTTGATTACACACTTTTGTCGTAAAATGCATACTAAGGCTGAAATCTTTAAACAAATCAATTTTTTACAAGTTTTTGTGAGAAAAAAACAGAAAATCGCTAATTACCGCTAAACTAAGCGTTATACAAAAACTGTTTAAAATAAAAGTTGTAGGAATTTGAATTTTCTATAACTTTCATTACCTACATTTTTGCGCTTAAATCCATATTAAAGCCCCAATCTTAAAAAACAATTTTTTTGCGAGATAACACCCTCACCAAGAATTTCAGCAAATATGGCGCCTACCCTATCTTGTAGAGCATAAAAAATTTAGAGAACCAGGCAATTTTTAAAAACATCGTAGGACCAGTTTATTGAGAAAATCGCAAAAAAGTGAAAAATTACACGAAAATCTACTATTTCCGGTTGACCGATTTTGATGAAAAAGTTCGTGCCGGGTCCAGTAGTAGTATGTAACTTAAGTTTCAAGTTTCAAGTACGTATGATGTTCCGTTCTTGAGATATTCTGTAAACACACACATACACACACACACACCCACACAGACACAAATACAGACCAATCTCTAAAACCATGTTTTTTGGGTTCAGGGGATCTGAAAATGTGTAGATCCGGCGAAAACTCTATTTCGAAAAATCGATATGATACAATACTTTCCTTTCTATATATTTATATAAGCACGAGAAAGTAAAAATGACGAATAAATAAAAATACAAAATCAAACACACACACCCACACAGACCAATCTCTAAAAACATGTTTTTTGGGTTCAGGGAGGTCTGAAAATGTGTAGATCCGGCAAAAACTCTATTTCGAAAAATTGACATAATACAATACTTTCCTTTCTATATATTTATATAAGCAAGAGAAAGTAGAGCGCGCATTGGAAAGGCTAGATCCACCTTCAACCGGATGAGGGCCTTCTTCAAAAGCCACTACCTCTCTCTTGGTATAAAAGTGAGAATGGTGCGATGCTATGTATTCTCTGTTCTGTTTTATGGTGCTGAATCGTGGACCCTGAACGAGGATATGTGCAAGAAATTGGAAGCGTTTGAGATGTGGCTGTACCGGAGAATACTAAAGATCCCTTGGACTGATCGAGTAACAAATGAAGAGGTTCTCAGAAGAATTGGGAAGAACCGGGAGGTACTGACCACTATCAAGTCTCGAAAGCTTCAGTACTTCGGGCACATTATGAGAAATGCAACCAGATATGCCCTCCTGCAAGCCATTCTACAAGGGAAAATGTTTGGAAAGCGGGGACAGGTAGAAGAAGAACATCCTGGTTGAAGAACCTCAGAGTCTGGTACAATACAACTTCGGTACGGCTTTTCCGAGTTGCTGCAGACAAGATGAAGATTGCCATGATGATCGCCAACATTCGTAACGGATAGGCACATGAAGAAGAAGAATAGAAAGTAAAAATGACGAATAAATAAAAATATAAAATCATAAAAGGTAGTTTATGATCGATTTGTCGATATATGCGATTTCGCTTTGAGCGGTAATTTTTGCGACTACCTCGGTTAACCGGAGCTCGGATAACTGGTCCTCTTTTATCATTTTCTCCGTTAATAATCTCTTTGAAAAATAACCTAATTTGTTTTTTGTACTTTTCTGTTGCAGAAATTTTATTATAAAATACAACAACAATGCCGACTACCGCAGAAAAAATAAGAAATCTTTTATTTTACTTAGGACACGGTAGAAATTTACAAATACCTCTTCCAAAAAGACCAATTATTATGATTTTTTTATCACTTTTCGTTTTATTGAATGTAATCATATACATTGTTAAAAACTGGAATAATGAACATATTTTACGAACAGAAAGGATAATGAGTTTTAATAATATAAATATATTTATAACTCCTCCATTGTTATCGATCGAATATTTAACATCGAAAAACAAAAAACAATATGTTATTGAAATGTTAGAAAAAACATTCGATAGTTATCATAAAAAAGTAGAAAATTATCGAGATATCGATAGTACAACTGAAATCGATCAATCGAATAAGCGACAATTATTAATCGAAAAATATAAATTAAAACAGACTAAATTGTTCAGCAATATTGTCACAACTTTTAGTATTATCATAGGAATAATGGTGTTACTTCCAGGCCTTGTTACATTGTATCTAGTCGTTTATGAGAAAATGATGGTAGTAGAAAAATTTTTGTTACTTAGTCCGGTTTGGTACCCTGAAAATTTTAACACACCTGCTGTATACATTACATTGTATATAATTCAAGCATTTTGCTTACTTGATTTATTGGGTCATATCCTTTGTTCTTATGGATCTGCTATCGGTTCTGTACAATCGTTATATATCGATATGAAATTATTATGTTTCGATATTAAACAAGTCGATTATTTATATGATGAAGATATGTTAAAAGAATATTTAGTGTATCTCATTAAAACTCATCAAACAATATTGAGGTAAGAACCATCATTTAAATTAATACTACTATAATTAGGTACTAATTATATTATTTTAGCTGGTTTATACTTTCTCTTGCCTAAAGTAAAATATAGGCAGGAAAGTAGAACTAAACTAAAAGTAGTTTAGTGTGAAAGAGTGATTTTCCGTATTATTAAGCCAAACTAAGGTTTGGTTTTCATTTTGCATCATTCACTCATGATTAAAATTAGATTTTGTTTTTTTGAGGTTATTTTTTTGTTTAGTTGTAATATTTTATTACTAATGTTAGTTTATATTGTTCATTATTTGCATTGGCAAGAGAGAGTAGTGTGAATGTTTCACACCAGATATTTTGATTCAGTAATCCAGAAATATTATTCTGGTAACCTGGTCACTCACTTTTCTAAAACTCAGCCATTACAAGTCTTTATGGAAACTTGATACATTACTTTTTTGATTTGATTTATTTTTTTACAGAAATGTAAAGAAATTAAACGATTGTGTCTCATTTGTGTTTACACTTGGAAACGAATGTCAATGTTTTCAAATTTGTGTATATCTCATGTGCGTCGCTGAGGTAAGATTACTTTAAAATAACTTACATACAGTCTAAATGAAAATTACTGTTAGATGTATTGGAAGGAATCTTTTCAAGAAGTTTTAACAGTTATTACTTCTTCTTCTTTTTCATCTCCCCTCCTCCTCCTCCTTTTTGTCTTCTTCTTCGTTATGTCTTCTCCCCTCCCCCTCCTCCCCTCCTCCCTCATCCTCCTTTTCCTCCTCCTTAATCCTTGGTGTAGTTGGTAACGTGCTCGCCTCTCATCATGCGGTCTTGGGTTCGAATCCCATTCAGGCACGGCATATTTTCATACGTTACAAAAATAATTTCATCCTTCGCCTTCTGCATTAGCAGTAATTGTAGAATAGTCGGACGTTAAACAAAAAAAATCCTCCTCCTCCTTCTCCTCCTCCTTCTTCGCCTTCTCTTTCTCCTCTTTTTTTCTTCTTCTCTTCTTCTCCTCCTCCTCCTCCTTTTCTTCTTCTTCTTCTTTTCTTATTTTTCTTCTCCTCCATCTTCTTCTCCTCCTCCTTCTCCTCCTTCTCCACCTCCTCCTCCTCCTTCACCTTCTTATTCTTCTTCTCCTTCTCCTTCTCCTTCTTTTCCTTCCTCTCCTTCTCCTTCTCCTCTTCTCCTTCTCCTTCTTCATTTCTCCTTCTTCTCTTTCTCCTTCTCGTTCTCCTTCTCCTTCTTCTTCTCCTTCTGCTTCTCCTTCTCCTTATTCTTCTTCTTCTTCTTCCAATGCCTATCCACAAGTGGATGTTAACGAACATCTCATGTCCTGACACAAAAAATATACAGAAAGTTAGTGGGTCTAAATTAGGTTTGAAATTCCAGTTTTGACCGGTAGTGGTTCAAAACCGGAAGTCAAGAAATCAAAGTTGGAATTTGGAAACAAAAATAGTGTCATTAATTCCTCTTAAAGAGTGAATACAGAAATCACTAATGGTTTTTGCCACAAGTCAAAGGTAAACTTTTTTAAAAATTACAACCAGCCATGAGATTTGTCGTCTCATGAAAGAGATTTTTGTGTTTTAACTTCCATCATCTTGACCAACGGCAAGTGTTATTGTCTGCAACTTATAGTTTCAAGCGACGCTATATTAATAATATTTATATCAGATTCATTTGTAATATTTCAGATTGACAATATGTTTGCAAGATTTTCATATTTGTTATTAATATGTACGGAGAGCTCAGTTACATTTCTATATTGTTATCACGGACAAAATATTATAAATGGGGTAAGTCACCGAATTACGACATAAATTTAAGTATTATTGTTTTAATAAGAAAAAAAATGTTTACTTTAATAATATTTTTATTGAATTTTTTAATTACACATATCTTAAGGCGAGACTGTATGAGATTTTAACTGAAAATTTCGAATTTCGGTTCTTTATGTTTTTCAATATTTCAGACCGAGATCAACCACAAAAACATTAAATTACGTGAAAAAATTTTTTTTAATAAAAAATTAAAATTATACCGGCCGCATTGGCGTAGTTGGTAACGTGCTCGCCTCTCATCATGCGGTCCTAGATTCGAATCCCACTCAGGCACGGCATATTTTCATACGTTACAAAAAATCATTTCTTTCTCATTACGCATATACCCCAACGCCGTCGCTAATGACCTTACAGTTGATGCGACGTTAAAACAAAAAAAAAATTAAGTTTTTAGGAGATTTACCCAGGAAAATTATCGTGTCATCAATAACGAATATTTTTCATAATTTTATGCTGATCGTTTTAGAGCAAAGGGAATTTTAGTTTTTAAATTATCTGGATTACTGTTTTTAATACTCGCAGCTGTTGGTTCAGCTTTCTAACCAAATGTTGATAGGAAATTTACTTGTTAGTGTAAATTTTGTTTTTTATTTGTTCATTTTTGTGTTTTTGCCCGTTCCCGTAAATTTAGATTTTTTACATTTAGATACATTTTGCTCGGAAACCATTACACATACCAGAAATTTTTACCAGTTATTTATCTTGTACATTCACATATTTCGGCTTTTTTTATTACTTTCTCAAAAGCTACAAAAATTATTAATATGTAAAATACCGTAAACAAATTTGAAAATTTTTATGTTATTCCTTTTTCTGTTTTTAACTTTATGGTTTAACGGATTAATTTGCGAAAATGTCAGTAGCTCGAGCAACCCGACAACTACAAGTAAGTAAAGTTTCATTTCCCTATTGTTTACCAATCTTGTGAAATATGTACCTAAAAATAGCAAATTTAACATTGGCGGGGTACAAAGTACAGTCTTCCCTTAATATCAGGTCAGTTCGCAGAATAATGTCAGTGAGATGACGTCATTCTTGTTGGACGCAAATTCGGAGCCTCTCCTGAAAGCTCTGCATGACTTTCTCCTATATTTCATTCGACACAGCTTCAATTTCATCGATATTTTAAACAACTTTCTGTAACTAGAACTGGAAAGGAATTGAGTGAACATTATAAAAATGTTGTTGCAACAGTATTATATCATAGTTCATACAGCAAGAGTCCCGATGGAAGAGATTCGTCAAATGTTTCCTGAACATGTCATTTCACAATTCCGCTATGTTTCTTGCCCCATACACGCTTCTGATTTATAAATTTATAATTTATTTTTGCGAGGCCACGTTGTTAAGGATATATAAAAGGATGAATAAATAAAACGCATATTTTATTCCGATACTACTATTGGTTTCATAATGATAGACACCCGAGTTTGAACCCTTGCATCTCCAAAACTATGAGTCGGATTTTAACATACCTTACATCAAAATTTAGCTAATTTTATTCTGCGTTTACCTATAATAAACCTATATTTTTAATGTTGTTTAAAAAGTGCCATATCGAGGTTGGAAGACAAAAAGACCCGGGTTTTTTGATACCGCAACCTATTTCGTGCGTTTAGATGCGTGTAACTCGATAAGTGTTTGACCGAAAAGTTTGAAATTTTAACACAACATAGAAAATTACATTCTTACAGCGTGTACGAAATTTTAAAATGGTAAGTTATTTAAATTTTGATTTATTAACAATATTCTGAACCCCTGCTATCTCGGTAACCGCTCAATCGTTTGGCACGGGCAAACTATCGTTTTATTCAGCGTAAAAATATTGTACAGATATGTTAATAATATGAAATATCGATCGGCCCATGTTGTGGTAGAATTTTTAGAATTTTGAAAAATAGACTCTGTAATGCGGGGGGTGGGCGCTACTATCCATTTTGCTTGAATCGAACTGTCTACCTGAATTGACAATGCAGTCTGTCAATTCAGGTAGACAGTCCGACAGGATGTCACGTACACAAACTAGCAACATGGATAGTAACACCCACCCCCGTCATTACAAAGTCTATTTTTCAAAATTCTAAAAACTCTACCACAACATGGGCCGATCGATATTTCATATTATTAACATATCTATACTAAGTTTTTTACGCTGAATTAAACGATAGTTTGCCCGTGCTGAACGATCGAGTGGTTACCGAGATAGCAAGTGGTCAGAATATTGTTAATAAATATAAATTTAAGTAACTTACCATTTCGAAATTTCGTACACGCTGTAAGAATATAATTTTCTATGTTGTGTTAAAATTTTAAACTTTTTGGTCACATACTTATCGATTTACACGCCTCTAAACGCATGAAATTTGTTGCGGTATCAAGAAAACCGGGTCTTTTTGTCTTCCAACCTCGATATGGCAATTTTTAAACAACATTAAAAATATAGCACTATTAAGGGTCAACGGAGAATAAAATGAGCTAAATTTTGATGTAAAGTATATTTAAGTCCGACTCATAGTTTTGGAGATGCAAGGGTTCAAACTCGGGTGTCTATGATTATGAAACCGATAGTAGGTACTTCTATAACATAGTCTAATGGATTTTTCCAGTAATGCTCTTCCCACTCTTCTACGAGTAATATGCGCACTCCCTCTGTCTTACATATTAAAAATCTTTAAAAAAAATAATAGAAAATTTTCTCTTTGTTTTATTTTCTACATGTGTTTAGTTATCTTTAAAGACCAAAAATGTTCTTGCATACTGACTTTTTTATGTCGTGTTTTGCGATTTGACAAAATTTATTTATGAAAATACCTCGTAACTTATAAAAGAATGATTTTGTATTAAATTTAATTGCATCATCGTTTATCATAATTATTACAGAACAAACCTGCCAAATATTATGTTAATCCGTGAAAAAGTTGTTAAACAATAACGATCTACTGTATTTGAAAAATAGGCTTTTTTCTTCAAAAATAAAACTTTTTCTAAATTATTCATTATCTCATTAAGCATGTGTTTTTGGAAATAATTTTACAGTACAAAAACATGCTAAATACTATGTTTTATAAAAATACGTCATTTCCTACAAGTTTTTACTTAAAAAAAATTGAGAATGTTTTCTGAAAAGGTTTTACAATCTGCATATAGCCCCTCTCTGCTGGAGGTAATCAAGATATAGACGGATAGTACACACTTTGCCACCGCTTCTAATCTAATCATGACACGCCCACTTTATACACAAACACCCACACAAATATATAAACATATTGATATTTTACTAGAATTCTCAATGTCTGCAACTTACGTAGCGACAGAGGGAGCCGCCAATAGTTCCAAAAGGGGCTGTAGGCCTGGTGCGGCTTACCGACAGAGGCCTTTGTCGCCAAGGTCAACACGATACCCCAGCGCTCTCGGCGACTATAAAAAGCACGCTGCACTGAGCCAACTGATTCAATTCCAATCCACACAGCAGACAAGACGTCCACTAACGGTACACGGCTACCGGACTCCAACAAAGGCTCATCGATAACCCAGCAAGAGAGAACATGATGCTTTCGCTCGCGCACCCGACACCGTCATCGCCTGCTGCCGCGAGCGATGCCCACAGTGGTCCCCCGACCGAGCCTTACGCCTACCGGATCCGCGAAGCTGCCATCGACGCACAACTGCGAAGGAAGAAAATGACGTCTCCGCTGGATGACAACATGCCGTGTCGCCCAGCCTCCGACCACCACGATGACTACGACAAACGCTTCTCCAAGACGACCACCGCTTAAACGGCTCTTTTCAGGGCCACCAAAAATTAAAGGTTTTAACTCGCCACTTAATGTCGCCATCCGGTGGAAATAGATTACATAAATATTGTTTTATATGTAAGGTTTTTGTGGTACTTTTTATTTTCTACCAACCATATGTAAAGTAACTTAAGTATTACATTTTGTTGTAGAATGATGAAATAAGAAGATGCTTATCGCAGTGCAGGTGGATTGATAAACCACCTTGGTTTAAGAAAATGTTGCTGATCATGATTACAAAAGCTAATACTCCCACTCATATCAAACCATATGGTCTTTACGTACTGAACCTTGATAATTACACCAACGTAAGTATTAGTTTATAGAAAAATTTTCTTGAATCAACCAAAGCATTCGCTGTTTGCAAAAAAAATATCCTATTATTCCATTTTTCTGATGCAGACGTTTTTGTTTGGTCTGGAATGAGGTGTTTTGTTGACTACGAGGTGTGGCTATTAAATGACGAGACTGACGTTGTAAAAAAAATTTTATTATAATTTTATACACAATCACTTATTGTCACCTCCAATATACACTCCTTATCTATCCCTACAACGCTCCATGCGAATTTTCCATTGTTGGAAACAGTGCTGGAAGTCATCTTCTGTCAGCTCCTTCAGGACACGTGTCGCTTTCTCTTTTACAGCTTCCACAGACCTAAATCTTGTCCCTTTTAATGCAGATTTCACCTTAGGGAACAGGTAGAAGTCACATAATGCAAGATCTGGTGAATAAGGTGGATGTTCTAACACTGAGATGCTGTACTTGGCTAGGAACCTCTTGACCGATAACGCGGAATGAGCCGGCACATTGTCTTGGTGGAGAACCCATGATTTGTCCTACCACATTTCGAGGCTTTTTTTCCTTACTCATTGACGTAGTTTAGAAAGTACCTCAAGGTTGTAATACTGATTAATTGTTTGACCTTCAGGAACCCAGTGAAGGTACATAATCCCATGGATATAAAAAAAAAACAATCATTGCTTTAAATTTTGACTTGCTTATTCGAGCTTTTTTGGCTCTCGGTGAAGTTCGGCTCTTTCAGTGCATGGATTGGCGTTTCGTTTTCGGATCATAAGTATAAAACCACGTTTCATAACATGTTATTTTCGTTTCCAAAAAATTTGGGTCATTTTCAATCGCGTACAAAGTGTCAGTACAAACATTTTTGCGAGCTTCATTTCAAACACTTTTGAGCGGCACGTGTTCTGAAGGAGCTGACAGAAGATGACTTCCAGCACGGTTTCCAAGAATGGAAAATTCGCATGGAGCGTTGTAGGGATAGAGAAGGAGTGTATATTGAAGGTGAAAATAAGTGATTATGAATAAAATAAAAATAAAATTGTTTACAACGTCAGTCTCGTTATTTAATAGCCACACCTCGTATAATGTACAGAACGAGGTTAAACTACTAACCAATTACAGTTCTTTCGAAATAGCATGATAGTATTACTTAAATGAAATAAAGATCAGAGGAAATTTTGAATGTGCTCATGCGTCAGTCCTACCACTTAAGAGAACTGTCTTTGTTAACTTTCCCTGTTAGTGAATGAAATTATGTAATTATTCTTTTCAGGTAATGAACGCTGCATATTCTTATTACAATCTGCTAAGAACCGTCCATAAATCTTAAAGAAATGACATCACACAAATAAATTAGACTACATTATCTTTCCTAAAGTTATAGAAGTTTTATTAAACTGGATGCCTACTTCTCTTCAAATACAGAATGTTTTGCTATTAAATAAAAATGATTTGGGAGCTCATTATAGACGGAAAATAAAGAATAACCAAATTATAAAATACAGTTCCGAAAATGCTTGTTTGATGAGTTACAGCTGACAAAAGATTTGGGCTTGATCTTTTAGTTTTTATTATTTTTTGAATCATATTATTATATTAAAAAATATTATGGTTTCGTATAATATTTACTCACTATGGTTAAAAAGTATACTATGATGATTTCATAAAAATTTTAAGCGTAGTTTTTTATTTTCAAACCTTCAAATAAGAAAAAACAAATCGCTGGCCAGCTCCGTAGCGTTCTGGTTAGTGCGCTAGTCTACAACATGGATGTCCCGGGTTCAATTCCCGGCTAGGTTCTGGAAATTTTCACAAGTCAAACATTAAAAATTGTATCATTGTTCAAATTATTATTATTATTATTATTATTATTATTATTATTATTGAACAATAAGCACCCCATGACCAAATGAGATGAGGATGATATGTATGATGTAACATCTGATTTCAGCTTGTTACTTATTTTAGGGTTTTGTTGGCGTAGTTTATTGTTTTAGTTTCCTTTTGCTCGTTTCTGCGGGCGACGTTTATTAACTTGCCGTCCGGTGGCGCGCTCTATTTTTTTTCTATGAACTGCGTTCGCCCCTCGTCTCGAGCTGCCTCCATGAGCACGTCTGCACACACACTCTGTCGTATTTTCACCGTGTAAAGTGCAGTGGTTATGTAGTAATTTTATTACTTAAATTTTAATTTTTAATACTTTTGGGAAAAGTATTTCTTCTGCCCATTTATTAAAATGGTAAGTTTATTTATCTTTTCTAAGTATTCCGAAAGCTGGGAATTAAACACGAGTTGTTTAAAATCAAGTTTTGTAAAAGTACACTACGCTATGTTTGTGCTTGCTTTTCTGATTGCTGGATACGATTTCGATCCATCTAAAACTAATTTTGTTTTTGATTATTTAATTGTAAGCGATGTAATGTTTTCTAATTGGGAAATTGTTTTGAAATTGTAATTGCTTATTTATATTTTGTCTAGATCTTTTAAAGCTTTATTTGTATTTCACAACTCGTGTTAATTCTCTTTTCTTAAATTCTTAACCTTGTTAAATATTTTTTAATTACCTTGTATTGCTTATGAGTTTGTGCTGTTGTTCAAGATCGTTGCTTATTTTGTTTATTATTAACACAAGCTCGATCTTTTTTCTTCAGGGTTTGAGTCCGTGGATGGAAACATCCGTTTAATAACCAATCACCATTCATAATCAGCTTGTACAAAGACGTTCGACTCCCGAACATGACAATATTTAACACCTAAACTGTAACCTGTAATTCGATGAGCGGCATTTCCTGGTCATTTGATGCCTGATGTGCTTAAGAATCTAATTTGGATATTTGCTTCCATCAATTATCTTCTTAGATTGGCTCATGAGTTTGTATTACTACACTATGTGTTAACAACGTTGGGTATGTTACAACTTTTATTTCATTATGTGAGGTTTTCTTTCATCGGCCTAAAGTGTTTTGCGGCAACCAACGCATTTATTTTTCTTTAAAAAAGGATCATTCGTAACTGAATCCTTTTCAACAACTACATGTTTTAGGCAGGAAAATCTATGATTTGTAACTAACCAGTTTTAATGTATTTTCATGTCAATTCATTAACTGCAGCAGGCAACCAGGAACATTTTATAATTAATTTTAATTTCTTTATTTGCATAATATAATAAAACAGTTTATTAATTCACTCTTATTTAAGAATTTAATATGAATCTGTGTAATTATTTTTCTTAAAATATTTTTGATAAATTTAAAGTAACAGTTGAACCTTTCAATATTATTTTTGTTACATCTTACTAAAAAGGTTAAATAACTTTATTTTGTTGTAATTTTTGGGGTAATTCTAAGAATTATGATGATAAAAAAGGGGTTTTGCAAAAGCTGCTAGCACGCTAAACAAAATAAAATAAAAATAAAAGTTGGCCAACAATTTACTATGTTCAGGTTTTCTTACCATGAACATATATATATATATATATATTGTAGTTAATATTTATTTTTGCTAAAAATCAAAATTTAACACAGAAATTATCCAGTCTGAACCTAACTTGTAATAAAACATTTCAGTCACTTAAGGTTGAACTATATTGTACCTTTTTGGTATTTAATTCTATATTTATTTCTTGTTGTTAATTAAATTTTTTTTTATTACTTGCTATAACTGATCATTTTCATTTCATGCAATTATTTCCCGTGTGTTTGTTTTTGTGCTTCCTAAATTGTTTTGTCAACACCCTGTCCGACCAATCGCTTTTTTTTATTTTGCCGTATGTGTTACCGGCGGCGATAGAAGTGTTACAATGATGTGTAAATGAGGTGTAGTCTTGAATAGACTCAGGCCGACCATATCTGAGAGAGTATGGTTAATTGAACTCCAACCATCGAAGTACACCGGTAACCACTGTCTAGTATTTAAATCCGTATAAAAGTAACTACCTTTACTAGGATTTGAACCAGGAACCTTCGTCTCAAAAAATCATCCGTTAAAAAGCTGACTCGCAGCGACGACTTTACCTCTGCACTACACCAACCCGGTGGGTTTTAATTGCTATGTGAATGTTTTGGTGCTAAATTGATTTTACCTCATAAAAGTAAAACACTCCAAAAAATTATTTAAAATAAAATATTCATGAAATTTAACAAAAACTTTAAATACTCAGCATAAAAGAATACTCAAAAATATATTCTTCTACATACGACGTGTGGCTATTACATAACGAGACTGACGTAAAAAAACTTATTTTTATTTTATTCATAATCACTTATTGTCACCTTCAATATACACTCCTTCTCTATCCCTACAACGCCCTATTCGAATTTTCCATTGTTGGAAACAGTGCTGGAAGACATCCTCTATCAGCTCCTTCAGGAAACGTGCCGCTCAAAATTGTTTGAAATGAAGCACGCAAAAATGTTTGTACTGACACTTTGTACGCGATTGAAAATGACCCAAATTTTTTGGAAACGATAATAACATGTGATGAAACGTGGCTTTTTAGTTATGATCCGGAAACGAAGCGCCAATCCACGCACTGAAAGAGCCGAACTTCACCGAGAGCCAAAAAACTCGAATGAGCAAGTCAAAATTTAAAGCAATGAAGATTTTTTTTTATATTCATGGGATTATGTACCTTCACTGGGCTCCTGACGGTCAAACAATTAATCACTATTACTACCTTGAAGTTCTTTCTAAATTAAGTCAAAGAGTAGGCCCTAAGGAAAAACACCCCAAAATGTGGTAGGACAAATCACGGGTTCTCTGCCAAGACAATGCGCCAGCTCATTTCGCGTTATCTGTCAAAAGGTTCCTAGCCAAGTACACCATCTCAGTGTAAGAACATCCACCTTATTCACCAGATCTTGCACCATGTAACTTCTACTTGTTCCCTAAGATGAAATTTGCATTAAAAAGGACAAGATTTGAGTCTGTGTAAGCTGTAAAAGAGAAAGCGGCACGTGTCATGAAGGTGCTGACAGAAGATGACTTTCAGCACTGTTTCCAACAATGGAAAATTCGCATGGAGCGTTGTA
Source organism: Catonia carolina (assembly GCA_035578175.1). Lineage (NCBI taxonomy): Eukaryota > Metazoa > Arthropoda > Insecta > Hemiptera > Achilidae > Catonia > Catonia carolina. The sequence continues at coordinate 2,148,136 of JAQMRL010000024.1, read as the reverse complement.
GGGATAGAGAAGGAGTGTATATTGGAGGTGACAATAAATGATTATGTATAGAATAAAAATAAAATTTTTTACGTCAGTCTCGTTATTTAATAGCCACACGAGGTATAGTATATGAAGTTTACTTAACAAATTATTTTCTACTCTCAAGTCGTACCCAAATAACGCCGACTACATGTTGTAATATCATTGTTTCTTCAATTCTAATGAAATTTGAAATCTTTCACATAATAAAACATTGTAATTCGATGATACATCTATAAATGTAGATTGTTATTACATTGTTATAATGTAACAAAGTAACAATAAATAAATTTTAACAAAAATATTGTCATCAACAACATATCTAATCAAATTGCTGAGAAAAATAAAAAGTAAGACAATTAACTATGAAAAATGAAAAGTGTATAGCATTTGAAAGTTTATACACCTTGTATGTAAATAGTGATAAAAATCTGGTGTGAAACACTCACAAGACTTTCTCTTGCCAATGCAAATAATTAATAATAAACCTTACAATAGTAATAAAACATTAGAAATAAATACAAAACTAACCTCAAAATCATAACCTTATTTCAATCATGGGAGAAACACGCAAAATGAAAATCAACCTCAGTTTGGCCTAAAAATACGGAAAATCAATCTTTTACGCTCAACTAGGCTCTGTAGAGAAAAATGTTTTAAATAAAAGTTGTAGGTCTTTTAATTTCCTATAAATTTTATTATATACTTTTTTGTCGTAAAATGCATTCTAAGGCCGAAATCTTAAAAAAATCGATTTTTCACACGTTTTCGTGAGAAAAAAACAGAAAATCGCTAATTACCGCTAAACTAAGCGTTATACAAAAAAATGTTTGAAATAAAAGTTGTAGAATTTTACATTTTCTACAACTTTTATTATATAACATTTTGCACTAAAATGCATATTAAAGCCGCAATCTTAAAAATAAAATGTTTTTATGTAAAAACAGCCTCACGCAGAATTTCAGCAAACATGGCGCCTACCCTATCTTGTAGAGCATAAAAAATGTAGTAAACCAGGTGATTTTTAAAAAAATCGTAGGACCAGTTTTTGAGAAAATCGCAAAAAAGTGAAAAAAATTATACGAATAAACTATTACTTCCGGTTGACCGATTTTGATGAAAATGTTCGTGTCGGGTCCGGTAGTGGTATGTAACTTAAGTTTCAAGTTTCAAGTTCGTACAATGTTCATTTCTTGAGATATTCTGTTCACACACACACACACACACACACACACACACACACACACACACACACACACACACACACACACACACACACACACACACACACACACACACACACACACACACACACACACACACACACAAACACAGACCAATCGCTAAAAACATGTTTTTTGGGTTCAGGGGGTCTGAAAACGTATAGATCCGGTGAAAACTCGATTTCGAAAAATCGACATGAAAACAATACTTTCCTTCCTTTATATTCATATAGGCAAGAGAAAGTAAAAAATACGGGTGAGACGTTTTTGTTTTAAATTTTTTTTTTTATTTATTTAACGTCGCATCAACTGCAATGGTCATTAGCGACGACGTTTGGGTGGAACTTTATGCGATGTAGGATGAAAATGATTTTTTGTAACGTATGAAAATATGCCATGCCTGAGTGGGATTCGAACCCAGGACCGCATGATGAAAGGCGAGCACGTTACCAACTGCGCCAATGCGGCCGCACATTGTTTGTAAATAAAATCAGATGTTAAAAAAATACTCAATTAAAATAAAATAAATTATTTAATTTTTTTTAAATAATTTTTAATAATAATACTGTAAGATAAATTAATAAAATCAATAAAATAATTATTACTTTTTCAACAGTATTCTTGTTCAATTCTAATCCTTCTTTATTAGTAAGGAATATTACAAATAATACAAATTAATTATTAATCATTACTTTTTCAACAGTATTCTTGTTCAATTCTAATCCTTCTTTATTAGTAAGGAATATTACAAATAATACAAATTAATTATTAATCATTACTTTTTCAACAGTATTCTTGTTCAATTCTAATCCTTCTTTATTAGTAAGGAATATTACAAATAATACAAATTAATTATTAATCATTACTTTTTCAACAGTATTCTAATCCTTCATAATCTACATTATCATCACGTAAATCTTTTATATTTTCCTCTTTAATGAATTTCTTTTTGTCACAACTTTTGGAATTATCATTCTTATTACATCGATTAGCTGTGCAATTAGTCGTATAATCTCTTTCATGTATACGATTCGTCACGTTACAATTATTAGCTACATTTAATAATGTTGTTCTACAATTTTTTAATATCTTGTAAATCATCCATATAACATTTTCTTTTTGTAAATAATGAATATAATAAAACACATAAATCCTCATCTAATATTGCTTCATTAATATACTTCTAATATATTAAATATTATTCTGAATAATTAAGCTCCGTAACATGAGGACGTACTCCCCCTTTCATATTTCAAATCACACTCTATTTTTTTTAACAATATCTTCCCCTTTCTTCTTCTTAGTTGCCTAGCAACGAGATTTTGTTTGTATTAAATTTATTAATGTAAAATAATGTTGAATATTTTATTTCAACCAGCTGGCTCTATTTATATTTATACTTTAATAGACCAACATATAAACACAGCCAGCTGTCAGTCATTTTTGGATCGTTACAAACTACCCACCATTTAAATTTTGAAAACAAAAAAAAATTATTTCCGTATTTACTCGAATGTAGTGCGCATTTTTTTCGAAAATGTTACCGCAAAAAATAGGATGCGCATTAGAATCGATGGCGCATTACATTCGAGTGCAAAGTGTAGGAAACTGGGACCAGGCATTGTGTAAATACAGTGAAGCAACGTTTTCAAGGTCAGCCGGTTTTTAACATCCGCCGCAGCATATCCAAAACCCCCACCCCACCTGTTGTGTTGTTTCCGTACAGAAGTCAATTTGCTTTGTTTGAATACGGTAGTGTTTATTCAGTTGGTTAGAGTGATATTGTAAATAATTTTTGTTAGTGAAATGGATTCAAAACAATGTCAGGTATCGTACCAAGCTAAATTTAAACGGACAGTTATACTTTACGCTGAAAAGTATGGTAACCGACAAGCTGGAAGAGAATTTAGTGTAGCAGAGAGTAATATTCGTTTGTGGCGACAGCACAAGACATCGCTTTTTGCTTGTAAATCTACAAGAAAGAGGTTTAGCGGTCCGCAGCAAGGAAGAAATCCCGAAGTTGACTCTAAAGTTTTAGAATTTGTTTTAGAAAGGAGGAGAGATGCTTTACCTGTAACTAGTGATATTGTGAGACAAAAAGCACGTGAAATAGCGGCAAGCCTAAATATATCTCCAAACAATTTCAAGGCTAGTCGTGGGTGCGTTGACCGTTTTATGCGACGGACTTTGTCTGAGGCGTCGTACAACAATATGCCAGAAACGTCCCGCAGATTTTGAAAACCAGCTGCTAAACTTCCAGCGGTACGTGATCTTCCTTCGTAAGAAGGTTGCCAATGCAAATAATTAACAATAATAATAAAACCTAACATTAAAATAAAACATTAGATATAAACAATAAACTAACCTCAATAATTATAACCTAATTTTAATCATGAGTGAAAGACGCAAAATGAAAATCAACCTCAGTTTGGCTTAAAAATATGGAAAATCACTCTTTCACACTAAAATAGGCTCTGTACAGAAACATGCTTGAAATAAAAGTTGTAGATCTTTTAATTTCCTATAAATTTGATTATATACACTTATGTCATAAAATGCATACTAAGGCCGTAATCTTAAAAAAATCGATTTTTCACACGTTTTCGTGAGAAAAAAAGAAAGTCGCTAATTACCGCTAAACTAAGCGTTATACAAAAAAATGTTGGAAATAAAAGTTGTAGGGTTTTAAATTCTCTACAACTTTAATAACATAAATTTTTGCGTTAAAATGCATATTAAAGCCGTAATCTTAAAAAAAACTTTTTCACGCAAAAACACCCTCACCAAGAATTTCAGCAAACATGGCACCTACCCTTTCTTGTAGAGCATAAAACATTTTGTAAACCAAGCGATTTTTAAAAAAATCGTAGGACCAGTTTTTGAGAAAATTGCAAAAAAGTTAAAAATTACACGAATAAACTACTACTTCCGGTTGACCGATTTTTATGAAAATGTTCGTGTCGGGTCCGGTATTGGTATGTAACTTAAGTTTCAAGTTTCAAGTTCGTACAATGTTCCGTTCTTGAGATATTCTGTTCAAAAACACACTCACAGACACAAACAGACCAATCGCTAAAAACATGTTATTTGGGTTCAGGGGTTCTGAAAACGTGTAGATCCGGTGAAAACTCAATTTCGAAAAATCGACATGAAAACAATACTTTCCTTCCTATATATTCATATAGGCAAGAGAAAGTAAAAAATCTGGTGTGAAACACTTACACAACTTTCTCTTGCCAATGCAAATTCTGAACAATAAACCTAACATTAGTAATAACGCATTAGAAATAAACAAAAAATTAACCTCAATAAACATAACCTAATTTTAATCATGATTGAAAGAAACAAAATAAAAATCAATTTTAGCTTGGCTTAAAAATACGGAAAATCACTCTTTCACGCTAAACTAGGCCCTGTAGAGAAAAATTCTCAAGTTAAAAGTTGTAGATCAAGTTGACAGAAGAGACGAGAAAACCGTTCAGTGAAAGAATGGGTTGAAAAACAGTTTATTGAAAATATGTATAAAGTTGCGTTAGTTTGTCTAAAATTATCAAAACGAAAAATAAAACACAAGAAATAGAAGTTCTTCTAAATAGTAAATTAGAAAAAAATGGCATGTTATGTACACAGAAAGAAAAAAAAATTATCTATTTTAAAATACGAAGTATATTCCGCGAATATGATTATAAATTATTGATTAACGCCGATACAGAATTAGTACAATAATTTTCATATCTAAAGAATATAGAAGTTTATCTAAAATTCATAATGTTATCTTTTGAATACTCAACAAATTGATCTCGTAGTAATTTCTACGAAAATAAAATTATTAGAATACACGTCTTGAACTTTGTTTTTGGAATACAACTTTAGTTACATTTCAGTTCGCAATATAATGATTTACCCATAACAGACAGTTGGAGTGTACGACGTACGTCACAAAGAATATATCAAAATTTTTGGTATCAAAATATTAAATTTAATATTATTACTTTCTCTTGCCTATATGAATATATAGGAAGGAAAGTATTGTTTTCATGTCGATTTTTCGAAATCGAGTTTTCACCGGATCTATACGTTTTCAGACCCCCTGAACCCAAAAAACATGTTTTTAGCGATTGGTCTGTGTGTGTGTCTGTGTGTGTGTCTGTGTGAACAGAATATTTCAAGAACGGAACATTGTACGAACTTGAAACTTGAAACTTAAGTTACATATCACTACCGGACCCGACACGAACATTTTCATCAAAATCGGTCAACCGGAAGTAGTAGTTTATTCGTATAATTTTTCACTTTTTTGCGATTTTCTCAAAAACTAGTCCTACGATTTTTTTTAAAATCGCCTGGTTTACTACATTTTTTATGCTCTACAATATAGGGTAGGCGCCATCTTTGCTGAAATTCTGCGTGAGGCTGTTTTTACGTAAAAACATTTTCTTTTTAAGATTGCGGCTTTAATATGCATTTTAGCGCAAAACGTTATATAATAAAAGTTGTAGAAAATGTAAAATTATACAACTTTTATTTCGAACATTTTTTTGGATAACGCTTAGTTTAGCGGTAATTTGCAATTTTCTGTTTTTTTTTCTCACGAAAACGTGAGAAAAATCGATTTTTTTAACATTTCGGTCTTAGTATGCATTTTACGACAAAAGTGTATATAATTAAATTTATAGAAAATTAAAAGATCTACAACTTTTGTTTAAAGCATTTTTCTCTACAGAGCCTAGTTTAGCGTGAAAGCGTGATTTTCCGTATTTTTAAGCCAAACTGAGTTCGATTGTCATTTTGCGTCATTCACTTGTCACCGGATGGTGACATTACGTGGCTAACCTTATCATTTTGGTGGCCCTGAAAAGGGCTGGTGTAAACCTTATTAAATTGGTCCTGAAAAGAACCGTTGTGCCGGTCTCGAAGGAGACCGGTGTAGGCAGCGCGTGGCTGCGACGAGAGCCGTAGCTCAGGTTGATGGCCCTGAGAAGGGCCGGTTAAAACCTTATTAAATTGGTCCTGAGAAGGACCGTTGTGCTGGTCTCGAAGGAGACCGGCGTAAGCAGCGCGTGGCTGCGAAGAGAGCCGTGGCTCCGGTTGATGGCCCTGAGAAGGGCCGGTTAAAACCTTGTTAAATTGGTCCTGAGAAGGACCGTTGTGCTGGTCTCGAAGGAGACCAGTGTAGGCAGCGTGTGGCTGTGACTGCTGCGGCGGCGGCGGCTGCGAGAGCTGCGGCGACGGCTGCTGCGTTGCTGGCTGCTGCAAGTCCCAGAGCATCTTCCTTCTTTCTCTCGTGGATGTAGTCGGTCGATCCTCGTCGGAGATGTAGAGCGCAATGAAAAGCGGCTCAGTGCACTGCGCTTTTATAGCTACTGAGTGTGGTAGGGGGCGGTGAGTCGCTCGGCCTTGGCAACAAAGCCCTTTAGCGGAAGGGAGCCGAAAGGATTGTGGGGCACCGCTAAAGGCTTTGTCGCTTCGCCGCTAAAGAGCCCATCGCGCCGACAAAGGCCGGAAGAAGTACTCAAAGCCGGCAACACAGTAAATGATTAATTAGAAAGGGTGGCGGTGACACACTCATGATTAAAATAAGGTTATGTTTTTGAGGTTAGTTTTTTGTTTATTTCTAATATTTTATTAATAATGTTAGGTTTATTGTTAATTATTTGCATTGGCAAGAGAAAGTTGTGTGAGTGTTTCACACCAGATTTTTAAATATTTATTTATTTTTATAAATTTTTGTTTAAATTCACCGGGTTGGTCTATAGTCCATGTACTGTAAGAGTATTCCGCGCGAGGCAAGCGCCTATACATTGTAAACAAATGTTTTACACTAGTTAGCGCGTATCTACCTCTACGCCTGACAATTATCTTGCACTACGTTCAATCATAAAAATGTTTACATCCAGCTAAAATAAACATTATCCTTTTAGCGTTTCCAATTATACCGTTCAGATTACTTGTAATTATTGTAGTTTCATAGAGAGACTCCTTAATTAACTATTTTAGCAATTAAATTTAACAAAACAATTTTTTTCTACTTTTTAATGTTTACCGTTTTATGTTTCAAAAACTCAATACTTTCACTATCACGCATGTTAACGAAACACAGCTTACAAAACTTTTCAACTTCAGTCTACGAAGAAAATCGAAACGAACCGATAAATAGTTGTATTAAACTAGTCACAGAAATTAATTATTTTAATGATATGAAATTAACAATCTGAAATGATAAACAACGAATCACTGGAATTGTTTTTACTCTCCTGTTATAATTCAAGCGCATTAGTCTTATATTACTTGTGACCAAAAATTAAATAAAAGTGAGTCTAAAATAAAAACCTACTTATCATATAAAATAATGTAATAATAGTAATTAAATAATGTAACGAAAAATAACAATGTAAGAGTAACAATAGTAAAAGTTTTAGTTATTAATGGTAAACTAATTTTCGATTTATAAAACATTTTGTAACAAATGAATTGAACATGTTTTTATTATATTAAGCTTAGAGCGAATAATTAGTGTTGTATGGAATTTTGTTTTTTGATCATGCTGTGCGTATTTTTAATTAATACGCATGCTCACTTGTATTGCTGGTTGCCTAGAGTCTGTCTGTTGCAAGTAAGCATGCGGATTAATTAAAAATACCCACAGCATGATCAAAAACAAAATCCATACAACACTGATTCGCTCTAAGCTTAATATCATAAAATCACGTTCAATTTATTTGTTAGAAAATGTTTTATAAATCGAACATTAGTTTACCATTAATAACTGAAATTTTACTATTGTTACTCTTACATTGTTATTTTTCGTTACATTATTTACTATTATTTCATTATTATTTATGATTAGTAAGTTTTTATTATAGACTCAGTTTTATTTTATTTTTGGTCACAAGTAGTAATATAAGACTAATGCGCTTGAATTATAACAGGAGTAAACAATTCCAGTGATTCGTTGTTTATCATTTCAGATTGTTTATTTACATATCATTAAAATAATTAATGTATGTCACTAGTTTAATACAACTGTTTGCACTTGCCCGTGTGTTCGGTGCGGTAGTCAAATGGTTTAATGACTCCTACACCTGCTTCGGTTCGTTAAAATGGTGGGATCTGTTACCATCCGGATACAAAAAACGCGATGTGTCTTCGGCGCGCACATTAGGCGTATTGCTTAGCTCGTTAAGGATTAGGAAGGTTTGGCGGATAGAAAGGTACACATACGGGTAAATAATATTGCAGTTAGGTAACAGTGTAACAGTACTTACTCCGTTTTGAGTGCGCTGATTTCCCAAGATGCTTCGATTCGTGATTGCCGTTGTAGAAAACGCTGAATGTTCGACTAAATCTGTACAGATTTTACACAATAAACAAATGCACGTTAAGTATAGACATAAAGCACTGTTAACACTCGGATAACTGCAATTAATATGACGGTTTACAAGTTCGAAACGCAGGATAGCACAGATTACACAAAGTCCGGTAACCACACGAAAGAATAACATGAATTGTTAGTAAATAATTATAAGCGCGTTCACAATAAAAGCATCGTTGCTTGGGGCCGTTAATACTGTTTTAGCGGCGACATGAAGTTGGCATAACCAACGCGTTTAATGCGGGTGACGCTAGCACTAGGGGCTACGAGCGTCCGTTGAACACAACTGTGCCATTTGCCGGTTTGAAGGGAACTGAGAAGGGATTTCAGGAAGAAGGAGCAATGGCGAAATGAACTCGGGAAATTAAACTAATTTTGCTATTGGCTGAGCGCGAGCCACGTGACGAAGGATCGCACATGTGTGAAACTAATCGATGAAACAATCAATGTAAAATCAATAAAACGGATGTACTCGCGCGGGAAGGATTATTCTGGAATATTCGACGGCGCGCGGTATTTGAATTTACTGTAGTACTGAACAATTCTTATAATACTGATGGTACTAGTAACGTTAACACGCATAGAAACCCAATTAACAATACGACTCGATTTAGTAATAATAGGCCTTTCCACAACAACTCTGCTTCTAGAAATGCCTTCCATAGGAATCAAACCGGTAATTTTACGAACACTAATCGAAACTTTCAAAACCGAAATAGCTCCAACGGGAATGATAGAGCCCTCGCTTCTAAACCGTCGACTCCAACTTCTGGCTGTGACACTCGACAATCTGCTAACAGTTCGACCGAATCCCATCGGAGTTGTCCCGGTAACGCGTCTATTGCTGGGCCATCCTTAGTAACTTGTCTTATCTGCAAAAGCCAAGATTATCTTCTGACTGATTGTCCATACAATACATTTCCAAAAAACTGTTAAATTGTGGAGGACAGTCGCGAACTGATCCTTCGCTTGTTCAAAAAGAACCCTTACACAGCCGATTTGGACGTATAAATTACTTAAATACTGATTACGCAAATCGATTTGCGTCTTTTAGACATTTATCTAGGGCATCTCACGTTAAATCCCGATCAAAAAATGTTGGCACAACACGGGCTCTTAATCAAGTTCCTGCTACATCTCCTTGCCTTATGGTTAATTTTTCAGAAGTCAAAGTTCCAGATTCATTAAAGCTTCATTTTAAAACGGATTTAACTTGTTCTCAGATTGACACTGTATTAAGCAGTTTTACAGAACAGTTTAAAGCTGCAGTACATTTTTCCTTCTTTTTGTCTCCTGCACGTTGGTTTCGTAATGATGTTTCACAGGACTACACGTTCGCTTTTTTTCTTAAACCGCTTAATTTTAAGAACATGCGTTTTTGGTTCATTCCAATTAGTTTTTCATGCCCCACTAAAACCTCGAATTTTCGAATTTGGGTACTCTTCGTTATTGAGACTACTTCGTTTGAAATTTTTATGTCAGGTGCTCACGGTTTTCCGCCAGATAATTTTATGACAGCTTTTCGTAGGTTTTTGCACACTACTATTCGTGCTAAGTTCAAATTTTTTCTAATCAAAACGCCTCTTTGCTTGTATACTTATAATTCTGGGTTGGCACTCGTGGGTTCGTTTTTTCGAATATTTCCTTATTTGTTCCAATTTCATACTCTCCAAGGAATTAATTTCACTTTTTTTCGACAGCGGTTATCTTACCCGTAGTCAGTTATCTGAAATTTTTAAATTGTGTACACTTAAACTACCTTTCTCTATTCTGAACTCGAAACCTGCAGGAATAGCGAAGTTGGAATCTCTTATCAAATTTTTAGGGTTTCCGTTACTGGAATCTGTGGTAACAGATTCAAGTGATAATGCGGGTAACTCTGTGTACCACGTTTCTTCGTCAGCATTGAATATTTTGGGAACCATTTCGGGTGTTAATGTTCAAATAACCCTGGATACTGGTTCAAATTTAAGTCTTGTTCATAGTGAACTCGTTAACCCAAATAAAATTAAACCCATTAACAACATTTCTTTAACGGCAGCTAATAAGTCACTTTTACAAGTTTTGGGACATACACATCTAATGTTTAACTTGCAAAATGTTAATCTACAACATTCTTGTTTAGTCGTTAAGAACTTAAATTGTTCACTACTCTTGGGAAACGATTTCTTGATTAAATATGCGGTCGTCTTGGATTTTAGTAACAATACTTTATCATTTAATTTTCCTGGGAAAGGTTTAATGGAAATAAAAATAGATCCAGCTTGGAGACAGACTGTTAGTGATCTCTTTTTACCTCAGACAATAACTATTGTCAATGATGCCTCTCCAGTGGCCGTACAGACTGATAACCCCACCGCTACAATAACAAACACCCCCGTAAGTTCTTCCGCTTCGTCCATGTGTGTCAGTGCACCCACCATCCCATCAGCGAGTGTGCATAATCTCTCATCTACATATTGTTTCAGTCGGCCTTGCCTCATAAAACCGTTTACATCTGTTAAAATCCGGTTTCCTTTAGAAACAGATATTTCTGATTTGTTTGAGAATACGTCCTTTGCTTCACGTGTTGATGTACATACTATGACTGTTTCTTTTGACAAACAATTTCGTAAGATTATCATTTTCAATGTTTCCGGCAGAATCATACACCTTAACGATAGTATTTCTTTTACGTGTTTTGAAGAGACACAGCCATTATTACCCACTGTTTCTCACGATCCCATGAACGTACGTATTTCTGATAAAATTTTTTTGCTACCAAAATCTTCCGTAGTTATAAATACGTCTATTGATCACTTGTTTCCATCTGTAAGTTCATACCATTTCAGTCCGAACACCCATTATCTAAACAAAAACTTTCTTACTTACTACATTAATCGTTCAGGCTTCTCAAATGATAAGTTCTATTTACGAAACGTTTCAGGTATACCCCTGGTTCTGAACGCCGACTCTTTATTAGGTAAAATCTCGTTCTTCTCCCATGTAGACCAAAATACAATCCCTGTATCTTCGATTTCTCAAGAAAGCATTAGAGATGTAACTATTCACGGCAAAGAAATTCATATTTCTCCCGATTTGACGGACGATCAGTTTACACAAGTTACAAAATTATTGTTAGAGTTTTCAGATGTATTTTCGCGCGGCGAAACAGATCTTCCTCAAGCCAAATTGCCTCCCGTTCAAATTAAGTTGTCAGATACTGACGCTGTTTTCCAGGGCCCGTACAAGTTAGCTCCAGCCGAACAAAAAGAATTAGATGTCATTATCAATAACCTTCTGGAAGCAGATGTCATTACTCCAATTAAATCTCCGTATGCATCACCAGGTTTCATTGTTCGCAAACCTGATGGATCAGGCCGTTTAGTAATCAATTATAAGAAAATTAATTCCAAAATAATTCAGGATAAATTTCCATTAGCAAATACAAACACTATTCTAGAATCTTTTTCGGGATCTAAGTTTTTCACCACGCTGGATTTATCGCAAGCATTCTACTGTCAGCAAATTTCACCGGAAAGCGTACCTATCACTGCTTTTATCGTTCCAAATGGACTATATGGTTTTAAACGACTTCCGATGGGTTTATCTATAAGTCCTTCTTCCTTTAATCGAAACATTACTCTATTGTTCTCAGATCTACTGTACCGAAACTTGAGCTTTTATATAGATGACGTGTTTGTTAATTCTTCCAAATTTTCCGCATGCTTTGATGTTCTCCGCGAGGTCTTAACCCGCCTACGTACTTCTTCTCTCCGTTTAAATCCAGAAAAATGTAGATTTTTCTTTCCTTCAGTCAAAATCCTAGGACACACTGTTTCAAGTGAGGGTCTAACGCCGTTAGCTGAAAATGTTGAATCAGTCACTAGATTTCCGAGGCCACAGAAAGTTAAACAGGTGAGGTCTTTCCTTGGGTTGGTTAATTATTACAGGCGTTTCATTAAAAATATTACTCAGATTGCTTACCCACTTACACAGTTAACAACCAAAGATTGTGAAAAACGTAAATTTGTGTGGTCAGAGGAATGTGAACAAGCATTCATAAAACTTAAACATTTAATTTTAAATCCTCCCGTCTTGGCACATTTTGTGGATGATCGCCCTACATTTTTGTACTGCGATGCTTCAAGAGTTGGGGTAGCTGGCTGTTTAACCCAAAAGACCGAAGCAAACGAATTAAAACCAATAGCTTTTGTCAGCCGCCGTTTGACGAAAAATGAAGAGAACTGGACGGTTGCGCAATTAGAACTTTTAGCAATCGTCTACAGTGTAAAACATTTCAGGCATTTTCTGTATGGAAGGGAATTTACGATCATCACTGACCATAAGACTTTGGAGTCAGTCAGGAATTTAAAAGATCCAGGTTCACGTTTGTCTAAACTTCTGGTACAGCTAAGTGAATATAATTTTAAAATTAAATACATTCTAGGTAAGTTTTTAGATGTCCCTGATGCATTATCCAGAAATCCCTTGGATATCCCTGTTGAAGCTTCAGTTGATAGGGTAACAATAAGTAAAGGAGGTGATAACACTGGTATACAACAGATCAACAGCATTACTGCAAGAGAACAACCAAAACACACCATTGACACGAAAAGGTCGTTGCCAGTATTCTTGTGCAATAAAATTAATATTGAGTTACTGCAACATCAAGACGATTTCTTATCTAAAATATTTTCAGCACTTTTAGATTGCAATGCTGTTGAGAAACAATATGCTCGAGCTTCAAGGAAATATATGCTACAGGATAATATTCTCTATTATAGGTCTAATAATAACTCTCCATCCCGGTTGCTCGCCTTACCAAAATGTCTAGTTACCCAAACTTTAGAATTTTATCACTGTAATTCCGTCGGTGGCGGCCATTTAGGCGTTTCAAAAACTTTATCCAAACTACAATCAAAATATTATTGGCCTAATATGATCCAGGACGTCACTGATTTTATTAAATCCTGCGAACTGTGTCAAAAACTCAAAACAGTTAGATCTAAGCCTCATGGTTCACTTCAGCCCTTGCCTATTTTTACGAAACCTTTCTTCCGTATTCAACTGGATTTCTTAGGACCACTTCCGCCCACAAGCAGCAATTTTCAATACATTCTCATTGCCTTAGATCATGCTACGCGCTTTGCAATTGCTAAACCCACGGTCAAAGCAGACGCTTCTACAGTCGCAAAATTTCTTTTAGACATTTCTTTCACTTATGGGATTCTAAAAATTATACAATCTGATAATGGTACACACTTTGTCAACGCCCTACTCAAGCGTTTTTGTACGCTTTTAGGTATTCAACATGACACTAGTTCGTCTTATGCCCTCCAAAGTCAAGGCCTGGTAGAACGCTTCAATTCGACAATAATTCAAATTTTAAAATTTTATGTAAACTCACGTCATTCTAATTGGCACGAATATGTCAAACCAGCTCTATTTTCGTACAACATTTCACTTCAAAAATCTGTAGGTCATTCACCCTTTTACTTACTGCATGGATTTCATCCAATCTGTCCCGCCGATCTCCCATTTGTAACTGAACAATTAGATTCTTCACTTGACCATCAACTTCTTATATTGCAACATGTTCGCAAGACTATTCCAGCTTTCATGCAAAAAGCCCAGGCTACGCAAAAAGTTTTCTTTGACAAGAAACATTCTTTTGTTCAATTCAGGCCCTCTGATAAAGTTTTTGTCTATTTCCCACAATCCAAGGATTCTAAGACAACAAATTTACAAATTTTTACCGTGGTCCTTTCCAAGTCGTTAAGCAAGTTACTCCGGTGTCTTATGAAATTCTTCTCGAAAAATATGGTAAGATGGTTCCAGAGGTGATACACATAAACAGACTAAAGAAGTGTGTAACTAATTCCGAAACTCCTGCGAGTAATCAACAGCTGTTACTAACAGATCAAGCGGTCTCACCAGTAATAAATCTTTTAAGGGTATTACTTATTCGAGGGACAGAAAATTAATAAGTAATCAGAAAACGTTCATTTTAAATTTAGTTTTTGGTACCCCTAAGGTATAGGGTGATTCAAAAAGAGCGCCGGTTTTGATATATCAAATTAAGAGATTTATTTTATTGAAAAACTGAAAATAAATACATCAACAAGTTCATCTTACCTTCCGATTTCATGTATGAAAAATGATGTCATGCATGTGTCCTCCTCTACTGCGCTGGCACGCATCAACTCTGTCCATGAAATTGGATATTACTGCACGACAAGTTTCGACTTCCATTTGCCCGATAACCCGTCGAATTTCCTCCTTCAAGTCATTGATGTTTCGGGGTTTATTGGCATACACCAATGACTTCAGATGACCCCAAAGATGAAAGTCACAAGGCGTCAATTTTGTTTGCGAAGGTGTCATCATCCTGCCGTTTTCTCAATACCCAGTCAACAAACTGTCGTCTCTTCTGGTGGTCTGCCACTTTAAAATGTTGCGTCAACTGAATTTTATACGGGTGATATTGGAGATCGTACCGAAGAATTCTCCGTACAGAAGAACATCGTAAACCCAATTGTTGAGAACGGCGACGTATTGATTTTGCTGGGCTAACAGCCACACTGTCACGAACCAACGCAACGTTCTGCTCAGTTCGGCCAGAACGACGACGTCCAGAACTTTTAAGGTCGACTGTTGAACCCGTCTCAAAAAACTTTTTCATGAGCCTGCGAACTGTTGATTCATTCGGTGCTTCATTACGTCCTAGAGTACCGCGAAGTCGCCTGACAGTAGCCGCATAACTCTCTCCATTCTGGTAAAATGTTTTGACGATTAACACTCGTTGTGCAATAGTAAACTTTTCCATGGTTAGACACAGACTGCGAGAGTACTACACTGCGAACAAGAGAAACTACAACTGAATCGTCAATCGGAATGTTCTCCGAAATAGAAATGAGGTCTAACAATGTTGCCAACCGATAAACAAAAATTTACCAGCCGTTTAAAAACCGGCGCTCTTTTTGAATCACCCGTTACTTCATTACTCAGACGCATTTCTGTAATTTTATTTTGTACAATACTAGTTAATATTACATGCTTCATTTGATAGGTTCATTGGAAGTATTAACGATAAGTTCAGTATATCCCATAATCAAATATTTCACCTTTTTTATTTTAGCTCTAGTAGTAAATGATTTTAGACGTTTTCAAGAGAGAGGGTGAGCTATACATTCACCTTTCCGCTTTTATTAACAATATTTTTATTTTCTTTACGTGTCATGACAATTATATAAATGTTTCAAGGCCCGTATTATATACAAGGATGGTATTTTTATTCACTATTTCTTTTTAGCCTCGTATCTTAACGTAGGCCTACTGCATGTTGTGTTGTGGACTGTCGAATACATTTTTGTTTTTGGGTAAGTTTGCTCTCAGTTAGCTACAAGTTGTTCACAATTTATTTTCTCATAGCCGTCAGAAAGCCTTTGGTTTTTTCCTGCTCTTGTTTATTTAACCTTATCTGTTAATAATTTAAGTTACTCGATGTTTTGAGATGTTTTAAGAGATGGGTTTATGTAGTTTAAGTTTAGATTGTTTGATAGATTGATAGAGGTATAGCATGTAGTTTTGTTTTATAGTCAATGTCTTTAGGCAGGTGTCTTAGCCGATCATTGTAGAACAGAATGGCTCACAATAAAGTTCCTTTCCGCCAACAGTTTCTTATTTAATTTCATTATTTACGATTGCAACAAAGATTATTATGGGTTTATTTGGGGTAGCGCTAAAATACTGTGGTGCTCCATTTACTGTGTTAAGGAGGATAGTCAGTTTCGTTGATTTACAATATTAACGCACAGCTTTGTGAATTTAACGGAATACATTTTTTTCCTTCGTTAATCTTTATTATGAGTTTCTGACGATGTGCAGATGATGCAGTCTTATTGGAGAAGAAGTTTTATTGAAGATATCGACAACAGTTAGGGAGTTATATATATGTTGTGGAGATTTACGTACAGTTATGTGGAGGTTATTGAAGTTCTGATTTTGAGTTCTGATTTTTGAAAAGTTTTGAATTTTATGAGGTTGAAGTGAATTACATTATGTCCACCAATTCCGTTTTCAGTTTTAATTTCGCTACACGTTGCTGTTTCAACCGGCCCATGATTATTGCCGTCACTTTGATTGGTTACAGGGACTTGCATAGGGTGTGACGGTACTCTGCGTACAGTTCCGGTAAAGCAGTCGCAGTTTTGATTTGGTTGAGATGCATAGGGAAACCAATACTGTTTCCAAGACCAGATTTTCGTGTACGAATGGACCCGAATCTGACGAGTGAATGAATTGTATGAAAGGGGTCCTCTGAATGATGTGTGAATGTGGGAAAATCTGCTTTTCAAGACGAGTTAGTGAGTTTCTACCTGTGGGTCTCATCCATCTCAGAACCTCAAAATTTTTTTTCCCTTTATCTCCGTATGGGACTGATCTGAGGTTTGCGTACAGCTGGCAGTCAGTCACCATTTTAGTCAGTTAGTGTTTGTAAATTATGCATGGCGGTTTTCAAAAAAAAAGCTGACAGGAGATTTTCCGTTTTGATAGCAACTTGTTAGTGAAATACTATGATACCTTATCATACTCTGGCCCTGTGTTTTTTTTTATCCCTTATCATCTACTTTTTTTGTTGTTTAACTTACACTACCAGGACAAGCCCCCCCCCATAATTCGATTTTAGTTATCAAACGAAGGGTTCTTTCCGCTCTGACCCTTTGTATAGTTGTTTTTAGTTGATTTTTGGTTTTATTTTAATGATCCTTGCTAAGACACCCCATTTTTTGTGTTTTTTAACCCGTTGTTAATATATTATGGCTTGATTTGTTACGGTTTTGTTTTTCCTTTCTTTCAAAAAAAAGGAGAGGGTTTAGTAGGTTGAAAGTTATTGTGCTGGAATTTTTGGTATAGTATTTTGGAGCAAGATTTCGGATTGATTTACTTTCAGAACGTTTTGAAATGGTCGGAATGTTTATTTAATTTGGCTACGCATCGATAAATTTCAGCATAAGGTTTTAAGAATATTTTGGTTTCATACTTTAATATTACGTTGAAGTATTGCTTAATTACGAGTATAAAATACTCGTAATCACTACTGATATTTCGTTGTGAAAAATTTAGTAGAGATGTACAGTGATTTGCCGAGTAGAAAGTTTGTTTGTGTTTCTTACTCAGATCATCGGGTATTTCGTAATTTCATATTTCATAATTTGCTACACTGTAACATATATATTTTTCTTAACCCACTAAGGATACTGAAGTTTTGTAGCAGTAGGAATTTGAGCGTTTTAATATTTACAGTATCACATGAACAGTAGGCTTATATTTGAGTCATATACCGTACAACAGTAAGTTGGGTAGTTTTTGTTAACGAAAAGTAGGCTGGGCTACCCCGTTATGGTTGGTGACTTGCTTTTTCGAGTGGTGGTAGATTTCTAGTTTCGGTTATTCAACTTGTTTTTTTCTCGTATTTTGGCAGTACCACAATACAACCAAAGGTTTGATTTAAATATAAATTAATGATTTTTTTTAAAATAATTCTAACGGACAGACAAATTATAACAATTCAGAGTTGTATCCGGATGTTGGTATAGAAGAGTACTATGACAACTCATTTTAAACTTAGAATTATAATTACAGTATAATACTATTTGGCACATTCTGTTTGTCTCCCGTTCTTCGCATAAAGGGCATGAAGGACGATTCTGTGTTTCAAAACCCCTATTTAAAATTACTTTAATTTAAGAGTAAAACTCACTATTGTTCATTTCCTCTGTTTTTAGATTTAAATAAAACTTTGTTTATGTACGCATCATATAATATTGTCCATATCCCGGTGGCTAAGCGATTGATAAACTAGTGAGATAGAGAATCAAATCAGCACTTCGTTTAAGACAAGATAAGGCTTCATCCACTTAACATCTAAGTTAACCGTATGAAGATAAGGCCAACGATGTCTCAGTAATAAACAAGACAACATAATATACAAATAAGCTAATTAGTTTTATTACAAAGTAATTGTATTCCTGAATACGCTTTAAGTATTTCAAATTGTATTCTCTTCCACGAGCAATTTTATAAATATAAAATATCAATCTAAAATATAAATATAAATATAAATATAAATATAAAATATCAATCTATCCAAAGTAAACTCTTTCTGTGTGTGAGGTCCAAGAATAATGTCCCCAGTACTAAAGCAATTGCTGATCTTGTCCGCGTTATCTGTCAAGAGGTTCATAGCCGAGTACAGCATCTCGGTGTTACAACATCCACCTTACTTACCAGATTTTCCACCATGTGACTTCTACCTGTTCCCTAAGGTGAAATCTGCATTAAAAAGGGACAAGATTTGAGTCTGTGGAAGCTGCGAACGAGAAAGCGGCACGTGTCCTGAAGGAGCTGACAGAAGATGACTTCCAGCACTGTTTCCAACAAAGGAAAATTCGCATGGAGCGTTGTAGGGATAGAGAAGGAGTGTATATTGAAGGTAACAATAAGTGATTATGTATAAAATAAAAATAAATTTTTTTTACAACGTCAGTCCCGTTATTTAATAGCCACACCTCGTATAAGAGTTTTTTATTTAGGGATACTGTGAACATGAAAAAATCTGGATAAAAAAGTTAAGGATTATACAAGGATTACTAAACATTCTCACACAATAATAGATTATATTTTAACAAAATATTGGCTGTTGCCGGGTTAGGTTAAGGGGAATTCTTTGATCGCGGGTACCAAGTATTAGAAATTCAGCATTTACTATCGATTTCATAACCATAGACGCCCGAGTTTGAACCCTTGCATGTCCAAAACAATAGGTCGGATTTCAGGATACTTTACAGTAAAATTTAGCTCATTTTATTCTGCGTTGACTTTTAATTAACCTATATTTTAAATGTCATTTACAAATTGCCATATCGAAGTTGGAAGACATAAAGACCCGGTTTTTTTGCTGCCGCAATAAATTTCATGCGTTTAGAGGCATGTTACTCGATAATTATTTGACCGAAAAGTTTGAAATTTAACACAACATACACAAAATTATATTCTTACAGAGTATACGAAATTTCAAATTCCTACGTCATTGAATTTTGATTTATTAAAAATTTCTGAACCCATCTATCTTGGTTACCGCTCGATCGTTCGGCACGGGCAAACTATCGTTTTATTCAGCGTACAAAACTTAGTACAGATATATTAATAACATAAAATATTGATTGCCCAATGTTGTGGTAAAAATTTTGAAATTTTAAAATTTTGAAAAAGAATGTGTCATGCGGGGGTTGGGCGCTACTATTCATGTTGCCAGTTTGTGTAAGTGACATCTGTTGGACTGTCTACCTGAATTGACTATGCAGTCTGTCAATTCAGGTAAACAGCCCGATAGATGTCACTTACGCAAACTGGCAACATGAATAGTACCGCTCAACCCCCGCATTACCTACTCTATGTTTCAAAATTTTTAAAATTCTATCACAACATTTTGCCAATCAATATTTCATGTCATTAACAAATTTGTACTAAGTGTTTTACGCTGAATAAAACGATAGTTTGCCCGTGCCGAACGATCGAGCCGTTACTGAGATAACAAGGGTTCAGATTATTGTTAATAAATCATAGTTTGAATAATGTACGAACTTAAAATTTCGTACACGCTATAAGAATATAATGGTCTATGTTGTGTTAAGCTTTCACACTTTTCTGTCAAATAATTATCGAGTTACACGCCTCTAAACCCTTGTCAACGGTAGTAGCAAAAAACCATGTATTTTTGTCTTCCAACCTCGATATGGCCATTTTAAACATTATTAAAAATAAACTACTAATATAGGTCAACGCAGAATAAAATGAGCTAAACTTTGATGTAAAGTATGTTGAAATCCGACTCAAAGTTTTGGAGATGCAAGGGTTTAAATTCGGGTATCTATGATTATGAAACCGATAGTTGGCAGTCATGCCCTGAACCAAAAGTAAGAGGTAAAAGGTAAGGTAAGAGGACAAGAAATATGAATTGTTTATTGCAAAGTTTAATCAAAAAAGACAATTATTAATGCTTCGAAATTATTCAAAGATACACTAGTTATATAGAAAAAACAAATTAAAATTTCACTATATTGTAGTTTCCGGTAAAAAGGATATTATTAACAAAGGACTATTAATGAAACAGACCAGTGAATTACAGCGGATATTTTGAAATTATAATCTGAAGTCATAGATGTATAATGAAAAACTTAATTAAACGTTTTATTTTAATGTCACTTTACACAAAATATAAAATAACGAATGTTTATTTTTGTCCCCGTCGCCCTCATTGTTCAGGTACTGTGCTGTCGGGTATCAAAAGTTTCAACTTAGTGACAGAGGGAAACCGTCAATAGTTCCGAAAGAGGCGGTAGGCCTGTTTTGGGACTGGAGAGGGCTTGTAACCGCCCCTTCGCTGCGCACTAGAGACTACTATACCGGTGATTCAAAACTACACGGCAATCTCTTGGGATCTCATTCTATAGCTAAAAATAAGAAAAAAAGTTCATATAAACATATGCCAGAAAACGCTTAGTTAGTGAGTTAAGGCTAGCGAAAAATTTCACCTAGAACTCTGTACCCTCGGTAAAGTAAAGCCGTATAAAAATGTCAAAGGTAGTTACAAAGATACAAATACGATTGTTTCTTATGGTTTTTAATCTGAAAATTGAATAAAATTGGTTCCAGAGCTGTAAATGAATAGAGATATCTTACATAAAACACAAGAATTGGTGCAAAGAAATAACACATTTTTGTGTTTAACGTAAGATTACTTCGATAAATGGTAAAAGAAGGTGTAATTTTTCTTAAATAAGTTTGTAGAAAATTTAATTCTGAAAAGATTCATGTGAATTAGTCAGGAAAAAATGAATAATAGATATTGAAATTTCGCTTTATTTAAAATCAAAACAGACGCACATAAAACGCACATTCTTAACTGCATAAAATTAATATTAACTAATATTTACGTTGGGAGTAACAGCTGACCAAGATCAGCTTTATGTGCGTCTGTTTTGATTTTAAATAAAGCGAAATTTCAATATCTATTATTCATTTTTTCCTGAGTAATTCACATGAATGTTTTCAGAATTAAATTTTCTATAAATTTATTTAAGAAAAATACACCATTATTTACCATTTATGGAAGTAATCTTACGTTAAACACAAAAATGTGTTAATTCTTTGCACCAATTCTTGTGTTTTATGTAAGATATCTCTGAAAGTATTGCATTTACAGCTCTGGAACCAATTTTATTCAATTTTTCAGATTAAAAAGCATAAGAAACAATCGTATTTGTATCTTTGTAACTACCTTTAACATTTTAATACGGTCTTACTTCACCGAGGGTACAGAGTTCTAGGTGAAATTTTTCGCTAGCCGTAACTCACTAACTAAGCATTTTCAGGCATATGTTTATATGACTTTTTTTTCTTATTTTTAGCTATAGAATGAGATCCCAAGAGATTGCCGTATAGTTTTGAATCACCCTATATATTAAGCACTCCACTGAACCCGAGGGAATTCGCTACCAATCCACTCAACAGCAGAGGAGACGTCCACCATCGGCACACGACTACTGGATTCCACCAAAGATTCATCGATGACCCCACAAGAGAGAAGATGATGCTTCCGCTCGTCGACCCGACACCGTAAGCCATCGACTGGGATCGTCATCTCCTGTTACGGCGAGCAATGCCCACAGTGGTTCCTCGACCAAGCCTTGTGCCCACCGGATCCGATGAAGCAGCTACTGACAAACTACTGAGAGGGAAGAAGATGAAGCCTCCGCTGGACGACGACACGTTGTGTCACCAAGCTCCTCGACCGCTACGACGATTACGCTCTATAGGGTGATTCAAAAAGAGCGCCGGTTTTGATATATCAAATTAAGAGATTTATTTTATTGAAAAACTGAAAATAAATACATCAACAAGTTCATCTTACCTTCCGATTTCATGTATGAAAAATGATGTCATGCATGTGTCCTCCTCTACTGCGCTGGCACGCATCAACTCTGTCCATGAAATTGGATATTACTGCACGACAAGTTTCGACTTCCATTTGCCCGATAACCCTTTGAATTTCCTCCTTCAAGTCATTGATGTTTCGGGGTTTATTGGCATACACCAATGACTTCAGATGACCCCAAAGATGAAAGTCACAAGGCGTCAAGTCACACGACCTTGGTGGCCATTGATGGTCGGAATTACGAGAAATGATGCGATCCTGGAACCGTTCACGGAGCAACAACATTGTTTCTCGTGCAGCAACTGAATTTTATACGGGTGATATTGGAGATCGTACCGAAGAATTCTCCGTACAGAAGAACATCGTAAACCCAATTGTTGAGAACGGCGACGTATTGATTTTGCTGGGCTAACAGCCTCACTGTCACGAACCAACGCAACGTTCTGCTCAGTTCGGCCAGAACGACAACGTCCAGAACATTTAAGGTCGACTGTTGAACCCGTCTCAAAAAACTTTTTCATGAGCCTGCGAACTGTTGATTCATTCGGTGCTTCATTACGTCCTAGAGTACCGCGAAGTCGCCTGACAGTAGCCGCATAACTCTCTCCACTCTGGTAAAATGTTTTGACGATTAACACTCGTTGTGCAATAGTAAACTTTTCCATGGTTAGACACAGACTGCGAGAGTACTACACTGCGAACAAGAGAAACTACAACTGAATCGTCAATCGGAATGTTCTCCGAAATAGAAATGAGGTCTAACAATGTTGCCAACCGATAAACAAAAATTTACCAGCCGTTTAAAAACCGGCGCTCTTTTTGAATCACCCGTTAGAAGGAAGGTGCCTTGGGACTTTCAGCAGCCAGCAACGCAGCAGCCGTCGCCGCAGCCTTGCACTGCTTTCATCGGTCCTACTCAGGACCAACTCGTAAAGGTTTTCACCAGCCCTTTTCAGGGCTATCAACCTGAGCCACGGCTTTCGCCGCAGCCAACACCCTGCCTACACCCGTCTCCTTCGAGACCAGCACAACGATCCTTCTCAGAACAATACGTTAAGGTTTTCACCGGCTCTTTACAGGGCCATCAACCAATTCTGTCTGCCCCGGTGGACACAAAGATAAAGTGCCCTTTCCAGGGCCACTAAAAAGTAAAGGTTTTAATTCACCACTTAATATCGCCATCCGGTGACATTTTATTAATCACCGAGTTCATTCAAACTCGAATGCGCATAATAAATAAAGAAATGAAGAGTTAATCGCTGGTTCTTCTTCTATAGTTGTTCAATACGGTATGTGGAAAGAACGTATAATTTTTTCAACGTTCGTGTTTAATCCGCTTACGTTAATATATACCTATTAATTGCATTAATGTTTCTTTCAGGACAAAAATTTAAGCAGATCTTTATACGCATGCTCATGGGTAGATAAACCGGAGAGGTTTAAAAAAAAACTTTTAATAATGATGACCAGAAATATTAAACCTATGGAGATTAAACCTTATGGTCGTTTCAACATGAATCTAAAAACATTTTCAGTGGTAAGCCATTTATTAACATATTATATTGGAACTTAAATAATGGTAGAATGATTAATTAAGTGAGAGTCTTCATTGAAAATAGTATAGTCTACAATATTTAGGTATATTATATTTTTAGCTATTTTTCAATACTTTCTGAAAAATCTGGTGTGAATCACTCACACAACTTTCTCTTGCCAATGCAAATAATTAACAATAAATCTAACATTAGTGATAAAACATTAGAAATAAACAAAAAATTAACCTCAATAAACATAACATAATTTTCATCATGAATGAAAGACGCAAAATGAAAATCAACCTCAGATTGGCTTAAAAATACGGAAAATCATTTTTTCACACTAAACTAGGCTCTGTAGAGAGAAATGTTTTAAATAAAAGCTGTAGATCTTTTAATTTCCTATAAATTTGATTTCATATAATTTTGTCGTAAAATGCATACGAAGGCAGAAATCTTTAAAAAATTCGATTTTTCACACGTTTTTGTGAGAAAAAAAACAGAAAAACGCTAATTACCGCTAAACTAAGCATTATACAAAAAAAGTTTGAAATAAAAGTTGTAGGATTTTCAATTCTCTACAACTTACATTACACATAGACTTTTGCGCTTAAATGCATATTAAAGCCGCAATCTTAAAAAAACAACTTTTTTACGAGAAAACAGCCTTACCAAGAATTTCAGCAAACATGTCGCCTACTCTATCTTGTAGAGCATAAAAAAATTAGAAAACCAGGCGATTTTAAAAAAAATCGTAGGACCAGTTTTTGAGGAAATCGCAAAAAAGTGAAAAATTACACAAATAAACTACTACTTTCGGTTGACCTATTCTGATGAAAATGTCCGTGTCGGGTCCGGTAGTGGTATGTAACTTAAGTTTCAAGTTTCAAGTTCGTAAGATGCTCCGTTCTTTAGATATTGTGTATTCACACACACATACACACACACGCCGGCCGCATTGGCGCAGTTGGTAACGTGCTCGCCTCTCATCATGCGGTCCTGGGTTCGAATCCCACTCAGGCACGGCATATTTTCATACGTTAAAAAAAAAAATCATTTCATCCTTCACCGTCTGCATTAGCAGTAATTACAGAACAGTCGGACGTTAAACAAAAAAAAAAGAATACACACACACACACACACACACACACACACACACACACACACAGACATTGTCTTAAAGTTTGGATTTAATGTCAGTGTCCGACAAGATTTTAGAACGGTAAATTGAGAACCTACAGTATTTAGTTTATAAATAAACATCAATAAAGAGTAATATAAATAAATATTTATATAATATGTTTCAGACAATAAATGCTGTGTATTCTTACTACAACCTTCTCAGAAAATTAAAAAAATTATTAAATAAATTTTATGCTTCATTGTGAGTAATAGAAGAAACGAGCCAAGAACGATTATTTGAAAGAAGTGTAACAAATTGTATTGTAATAAAATTTATTTTATCTATAGAAAACTACTCAAAATTGTTGCTTATTTTTCCCATTATCAGAATTTGCTCATACAAGATGCCACAAAACAACGTGGGGTTACTAAGTAAGCAAAGCCTCCAATATTGTTATTATTTTCAACGAATTTTTATTTTTTAAATAAATGTTTAATTTACGTAGTTATATAGGGTGATTCAAAAAGTGCGCCGGTTTTGATATATCAAATTAAGAGATTTATTTTATTGAAAAACTGAAAATAAATACATCAACAAGTTCATCTTACCTTCCGATTTCATGTATGAAAAATGATGTCATGCATGTGTCCTCCTCTACTGCGCTGGCACGCATCAACTCTGTCCATGAAATTGGATATTACTGCACGACAAGTTTCGACTTCCATTTGCCCGATAACCCTTCGAATTTCCTCCTTCAAGTCATTGATGTTTCGGGGTTTATTGGCATACACCAATGACTTCAGATGACCCCAAAGATGAAAGTCACAAGGCGTCAAGTCACACGACCTTGGTGGCCATTGATGGTCGGAATTACGAGAAATGATGCGATCCTGGAACCGTTCACGGAGCAACAACATTGTTTCTCGTGCAGCAACTGAATTTTATACGGGTGATATTGGAGATCGTACCGAAGAATTCTCCGTACAGAAGAACATCGTAAACCCAATTGTTGAGAACGGCGACGTATTGATTTTGCTGGGCTAACAGCCACACTGTCACGAACCAACGCAACGTTCTGCTCAGTTCGGCCAGAACGACGACGTCCAGAACTTTTAAGGTTGACTGTTGAACCCGTCTCAAAAAACTTTTTCATGAGCCTGCGAACTGTTGATTCATTCGGTGCTTCATTACGTCCTAGAGTACCGCGAAGTCGCCTGACAGTAGCCGCATAACTCTCTCCACTCTGGTAAAATGTTTTGACGATTAACACTCGTTGTGCAATAGTAAACTTCTCCATGGTTAGACACAGACTGCGAGAGTACTACACTGCGAACAAGAGAAACTACAACTGAATCGTCAATCGGAATGTTTTCCGAAATAGAAATGAGGTCTAACAATGTTGCCAACCGATAAACAAAAATTTACCAGCCGTTTAAAAACCGGCGCTCTTTTTGAATCACCCGTTGTTATATACCGGGTGTCCATTAAGTCTGGAAATGGCTGAATTACAGAAAAGTGAGCGTGACTAGGTGACCAGAATGACTTTAATTGCTTGTTGCACCAAAAAAACTATTCTGGGTGATATTTGAAATTTTTGTCCGCCATCTTGGATCCGCCATATTGGATTTAACTTTCTTAATTTAAATAGAATTATGGTCATATGATACATGATTTCGATCTAAAATTTTAAAATAAATTCAATGGCGAAAACCGGAAATCGATATCTTTTTTCGTTTTTGAGATATTACCATTTAACTATCCAGATCGGGGCAGAACGGCCATTCCTTCCTCCTCCGTCTTTGAGCCTACATAGACGATTTAGGTAGCAAGTGAACACATAAAATTATATAAAATTATTGAAAATAATAAGTTTTTTAATATCTCCACTCGTTAATAAATAGGAAATTATTGTCATTAAGAAATACGGGAAAAGAATTTAACGGCTGATTTATTGCATTATTAAACTATAGTATTTAATTTGTTCCCAGTTAATACTTATTGTTTGTTATTTTTGTAAATGTCTTCTTCTTCTTCTTCACTTCCAAGGATTAGGTTTCTTGAACCTGTTCCGGTACCCATCTGTTCCTCGGTCGTCCTATATCTCTTCTTCCTGTAGGTTTGTAGTTTCTGGCGGCTTTTGGTATTCTCTCGCCTGGCATGCGATTCAAATGGCTGCACCATCTGTTCCTGTTCTGCTTGATTCTGTCTAGCAACGGTAAAGCATTCAGTGTTTTTCTAATTTCTTCATATTGTAGCCTATCTCTTCGGCTGCATCCATATACACTTCGTAAGAATCTCATTTCTGCACCCTGGATTTTGCTGTCTACTTTTTTCGTATGTATCCAGGACTCACTGCCATACATCAAAGTAGGGACAGCAATTGTATCGTAAAACTTAAGTCTCGTATCTTTTCTTGTTTTCCGTTTCAGATATTTATGTATATTACCACAAATGCTTTGAAATTTAGATAGTTTGTAAAGCACATCTTTGTCAAAGTCATACGAAACATCATTACCAAGATATTTGAAATGAGAGACTTGTTCAAGCACTCTTCCTCCTAATTCTATTTTAGTTCTTACGGTGTATTTTCCTTTAAATGCCATAGTTTTAGTTTTTGTCTGCGATATTTTCAAATTATATTTCTCAGACATTTTTTCCAACCTAAAAACCGCTTTCTGTAACTCGTCTTCGCTTTGTTGTATTAATACCAAGTCATCTGCATAGATCATGTGATTGAGCTTCATCTGTTCTGAGAGTTGTATTCCTGAATTAATGCCTATTTTCCATGTTTGCAACATGTCGTCTATATATATGTTAAATAAAGTCGGCGACATACTGCAGCCCTGTCGAACTCCCTTATTTACCAAGATGGCTTCTGTTACCTTATCATTTACTTGCAGACGGATTGTTGTCCCCTCATACAATTCCTTCATAACTTGAATAATATGCTTTGGGTATCCTTTAGATTCAAGTATAGACCATAAGAGATTACGATTGACAGAGTCGAACGCCTTCATAAAGTCTATAAATGCTAGATGAGTTTCAAGGTTAAACTCTCGTCTTTTTGATATAATTTGGTTCATGGTAAAAATTGCATCTGAGCATGACCTTCCTTTTCTGAAACCCATCTGTTCCTCTGAAATCAAACTATCCACAATCCTCCTTAGTCTTGAATTGATTATTCTTGCATATACTTTATAGGTGGTGTCCAGCAAACTGATACCTCTGTAATTATTTGGGTCCGTTCTACCCCCTTTTTTATAGAGGGAAATAACCTTTGCTTCTAACCATTCTTTGGGAACTATGTGATATTTTCAACACATATTAAAGAAATGTAAAATTCGCAGGTGTAGCAACAACCCTCCACACTTCAATAATTCCGCGTTCAGTCCATTCAATCCCGGAGCTTTCCTGTTCTTTGTGCCCTTCAATGCTTCTGATAGTTCTTCCATGGTTATCTGGTCAACACAGCATCCTTCACAGTGAGCTTCGACAGCAACTGGTTCAACATCCTCATACCATAGTTTTCTATAATGTTCTACCCATTCCTCTGTACTTATGCAGTTTACTCTAATCAAGTCTCTTTTTTTGTAAATGTTAGTGTTTAAAAGGAACTAATTGTGTAAATGAGTTACATAATTGAAAATAAAATTACCAAATGTTTCTTGACTCATGAGTAGTTGCTCAAAGTGGCCTCCTCTGTAATCACCCCTATCGCCGCCGGTAACACACACGGCAAAAAAAAAAAAAAATGCGACAGGTTGGACAGGGTGTTAACAAATAAAAAAACATCAAGAAGCACAAAACAAAACACAAGGATCGTTGCATAAGTGAATAATAAAAATCATTTAGTAGGTTGTACACAAATTTAATTAATATACGAAAAGACTTGCATTAAATTATAACAATTACCAAATATAGTTCATCTAGCACAGGATGAACAATTCTAGAATAAGGTGCACAGCAATTAATCACAATGAATAAGTATTTGCCGAAAGGCTAATTCAAAATCAACATATTAACAATGTGTTACAATATAGCGTTTATACAGCTTAATGATCATAAATTATTGTTGGCCAACATATAGATATATTTATATATATATTTAATTAGGTTTACCAGTGGCTTAGCCACTTTTAAGTATAATTTCCAAAAATAACCACATGAATATAAATAAAATTTTTAGGTATTAACTCAATTATGAAGTTGTTAAAAAAAAGTAAAAAAAACAAGTTTACTTAGATTTACATATAAATTTTTAGAAAAACTAGATCTTAGCTAGTTGTTTAAATTTCTTTAAAAGGTATTAATTTGATGTTACATTGTGTTGTGCTAAACAAAATATTTAAATTTTATTATAATTAGTCGGTTTCTAATTAGGAATTGACATGAAAAATTAAAGAAAATAATTAATGTCCAGACAAGGATTTTCCTGTTCCATACAAGCAAATTTTATAATAGTTACAACTGTGCTGAATCTTTCCATTAAAAAATTGGTCGATTTCACTGAATCACACTCGGCTTAAACAGAGGACTTCATAAAATAAAATTGGATGTTCACATACCTTGTGTCCATAATGCTTATGCTGTTAAAAAAAAACTCACAAATCCAATTAACAATTTAAATCTCGAGGTGGCATACAATGAGACTCGGATATTCTTGTTGTAAGGTCGTCAGGACATATTATCCCGAACCCTGTACTCCAAATCAGCACTAAAAGTTTTAATGAGTACAAACGTAGTTTAAACTTTAATTTGGGCGACATAATCAATTCACATTTTCAAAGTTCAGAACACGGAAAACGGTATGATTAATACAGAAAAACGGCGTAGAGAAACAGCAGACTATACATAATAACAAAGTCATGTTTAACAAAATAAAACTGTCAGTACAAACCATCTTTAGATAAAATAAACATTTACAAATATAAAAAAAAACTTTTCACCAAAAGTATAAATTATAAATTAGGTACGGCATCGCAACGCAGGCAACACCGACCTTTCACATTCACTACAATAACTCGTCTCTTCCAGTAACAGGAAAAACATTAAGAAAATTCAACTAAGGGTCACAGTATCATAGATCTCGGGGAAGCAACGTCAGAGAGTGCAGCCAGGCAAACCATGTAGGCAGCTTGTCGCGAGGGGCAGAAGCAGTTCGTACGAGAAACGAAGAGCGCGCCACCGGACGGCAAACAGTAGTACATCACCAGCAAAACAGTTAAAGGAAACCAACACAAACAAATTACGCCTACAAAACCCTAAAACACGTAACAATCTGTAATCGGAAATTACAGGTGTTACAGACTCCCCCCGCCAAGGACAAACAAAACCAAGAACAGGCTTTGTTTGGCCAAGCCAAGAGGAACCCTGACGATAACTTACAGTTCAAAGACCACAATTTCCAAAACAGTGACTAACAGCATTTGACAAAACCAGAAAAAAAATTTGAGTGCGCCAGAACCACCGCCTCCCCACTACTATCCGCCCAGTTAAGGAAAGAAGCATGGAGACCCGGAAGCACGGACGACCCTCGAGAGCAGGAATCGGAAATGCCCGCCCAACAAAGGGAAGACACTCCGAAGCCTCCCTCCGAGAAGCAGCATCGGAGGCACCCACCCAACTAAGGGGAGGCACCGCGACACTCCTCTCCGAGAAGCAGTACTCAAGGACACCGCCCAACAAAGGAAAGCACCTCAAGTACACCTCTCCACAACGCAACGATGATACCGGAAGTTGCCGCCCATACAACAACCCCGGATATCACACAACAGCAAAGACAAAGCCGAAAGAGCCCCGAAACCAAAAAAAACAAAATTAGTCAAAGACTACACACGCACAAAGCACAGAAACGCCGAAGCGTAGCAGGGTCCGAGGACAAACCTCGAAACACCCGAACGTTGGATGCACAAGGCAACAGACCAACAACACCGGGAGAAGTTAAGGACGCCTCCCTAACTCGTCCAAACCAAAAAAAAAATATCAAAGGGTAAAGGGTAAACAAGGGGATTAGGTGTCGGGAACACGGACAACCTAAGGGAACAACAAACACCCACAAGGGGCAACAATTTCAAGGGAAAAGGGGTAAGGGGAGGGTAAAGTTTCGGGAAAAGGGGCGAAGGGGAAAAGAAAAGCCGGGAAAATAAAAGGGTGATCACCAAACAACTTTCACCACGACACAAACAAACCATCGACCACAACACGGCACAACCGCCATACCAGGAGTGGCGATGCAAAACAGAAGAGGTGGCACGTGCAACGCCTGAAAGGAAAAAACAGCTAACTGCAGCCAAGAAAAACCAAACCAAAACAACTAGGCCAACAAACAAAACAGGGTACCAGGTAGGCGAAGAGTGACAAGGGGAAAAAGGGAGGGGAGTCATAAAGACTCATCGAAGGGGAGGTGGGAGGGAGTCACGAGGACAAAAAAGGGGAGTTGTTGGTCGACCACAGAGGTCACCGACAAACAGGGACAAAAAAAAACAACAAACTCGCGCATGGCGACAACACCAACTAAGCCACCGGACCACGACCAAAGGCAACTAACAGAAAGCTGAAAGAAAATTCAGAAAGCGAAGCATCACAAAACCAAGACAGAATGAAAACACAACCACCAACAAACTGATACGATATCAAACAACGACACCAATCTACCACACAGACTTGGTGCTTGCTCAACCAAAGCAGAACAAAACAACATCGTCGTAACACCTAAAATAAACGCATATGTCACACAAAACTGCAGGTATTAAAAAAAAACAAGTCAAAAAAAAAATTTCAAATATTACACCAATTTAAGTTAATTCGTTGTCAAAAAAAATCAAAAAAAATTTATCAAGACTGTCACCAACAGTACAGCAATTTGGACCACTGCACCAACCAAATGGTCCAAATCAACCACGCTCTGCTACCAATTTGTAATCACCCCTATCGCCGCCGATAACACACACGGCAAAAAAAATAATGCGACAGGTTGGACAGGGTGTTAACAAATAAAAAAAACATCAAGAAGCACAAAACAAAACACAAGGATCGTTGCATAAGTGAATAATAAAAATCATTTAGTAGGTTGTACACAAATTTAATTAATATTCGAAAAGACTTGCTTTAAATTATAATAATTACCAAAAAAAATAGTTCATCTAGTACAGGATGAACAATTGTATAACAAGGTGCACAGCAATTAATCACAATGAATAAGTATTTGCCGAAAGGCTAATTCAAAATTAACAAATTAACAATGTGTTAAATATTGCGTTTATACAAATTAATAATCATAAATTATTGTTGGCCAACATACAGATACATTTATATATATATTTAATTAGGTTTACCAGTGGCTTAGCCACTTTTAAGTATAATTTCCAAAAATAACCACATGAATAACAAATTAACAATGTGTTAAATATTGCGTTTATACAAATTAATAATCATAAATTATTGTTGGCCAACATACAGATACATTTATATATATATTTAATTAGGTTTACCAGTGGCTTAGCCACTTTTAAGTATAATTTCCAAAAATAACCACATGAATATAAATAAAAATTTTAGGTATTAACTCAATTATGAAGTTGTTGAAAAAAGTAAAAAAACAAGTTTACTTAGATTTACATATAAATTTTTAGAAAAACTAGATCTTAGCTAGTTGTTTAAATTTCTTTAAAAGGTATTAATTTGATATTACATTGTGTTGTGCTAAACAAAATATTTAAATTTTATTATAATTAGTCGGTTTCTAATTAGGAATTGACATGAAAAATTAAAGAAAATAATTAATGTCCAGACAAGGATTTTCCTGTTCCATACAAGCAAATTTTATAATAGTTACAACTGTGCTGAATCTTTCCATTAAAAAAATTGGTCGATTTCACTGAATCACAGTCGGCTTAAACTGAGGACTTCATAAAATAAAATTGGATGTTCACATACCTTGTGTCCATAATGCTTATGCTGTTAAAAAAACTCACAAATCCAATTAACAATTTAAATCTCGAGGTGGCATACAATGAGACTCGGATATTCTTGTTGTAAGGTCGTCAGGACATAATATCCCGAACTCTGTACTCCAAATCAGCACTAAAAGTTTTAAAGAGTACAAACGTAGTTCAAACTTAATTTGGGCGACATAATCAATTCACATTTTCAAAGTTCAGAACACGGAAAACTGTATGATTAATACAGAAAAACGGCGTAGAGAAACAGCAGACTATACATAATAACAAAGTCATGTTTAACAAAATAAAACTGTCAGTACAAACCATCTTTAAATAAAATAAACATTTACAAATATAAAAAAACTTTTCACCAAAAGTATAAATTATAAATTAGGTACGGCATCGCAACGCAGGCAAGACCGACCTTTCACTTTCACTACAATAACTCGTCTCTTCCAGTAACAGGAAAAAGTTTTAGAAAATACAACTAAGGGTCACAGTATCATAGATCTCGGGCAAGCAACGTCAGAGAGTGCAGCCAGACAGACCATGGAGACAGCTTGTCACGAGGGGCAGAAGCAGTTCGTACGAGAAACGAAGAGCGCGCCACCGGACGGCAAACAGATCTACATCACCAGCAAAACAGTTAAAGGAAACCAACACAATAAATTACGCCGACAAAACCCTAAAACACGTAACAATCTGTAATCAGAAATTACAGGTGTTACAGACTCCCCCCGCCAAGAACAAACAAAACCAAGAACAGGCTTTGTTTGGCCAAGCCAAGGGGAACAGTGACGATGACGTGCAATTCAGAGACAACAATTACCAAAACAGAGATTTAATAACTTTTGACAAAACCAGAAAAAAAATTTGAGTGCGCCAGAACCACCGTTTCTCCACTACTATCCACCCAGCTAAGGAAAGAAGCATGGAGACCCGGCAGCACCGACGACCCTCGAGAGCAGGCATCGAAAATGTCCGCCCAACAAAGGGAAGACACTCCGAAGCCTCCCTCCGAGAAGCAGCATCGGAGGCACCCACCCAACTAAGGGGAGGCACCGCGACACTCCTCTCCGAGAAGCAGTACTCAAGGACACCGCCCAACAAAGGAAAGCACCTCAAGTACACCTCTCCACAACGCAACGATGATACCGGAAGTTGCCGCCCATACAACAACCCCGGATATCACACAACAGCAAAGACAAAGCCGAAAGAGCCCCGAAACCAAAAAAAACAAAATTAGTCAAAGACTACACACGCACAAAGCACAGAAACGCCGAAGCGTAGCAGGGTCCGAGGACAAACCTCGAAACACCCGAACGTTGGATGCACAAGGCAACAGACCAACAACACCGGGAGAAGTTAAGGACGCCTCCCTAACTCGTCCAAACCAAAAAAAAAATATCAAAGGGTAAAGGGTAAACAAGGGGATTAGGTGTCGGGAACACGGACAACCTAAGGGAACAACAAACACCCACAAGGGGCAACAATTTCAAGGGAAAAGGGGTAAGGGGAGGGTAAAGTTTCGGGAAAAGGGGCGAAGGGGAAAAGAAAAGCCGGGAAAATAAAAGGGTGATCACCAAACAACTTTCACCACGACACAAACAAACCATCGACCACAACACGGCACAACCGCCATACCAGGAGTGGCGATGCAAAACAGAAGAGGTGGCTCGTGCAACGCCTGAAAGGAAAAAACAGCTAACTGCAGCCAAGAAAAACCAAACCAAAACAACTAGGCCAACAAACAGAGAAGGTACCAGGTGGACGTAGAGGGATAAAAGGGGAAAAGGGTGGGAAGTCATAAAGACTCATCAAAGGGGAGGTGGGAGGGAGTCACGAGGACAAACAAGGGGAGTTGTTGGTCGACCACAGAGGTCACCGACAAACAGGGAAAAAAAACAACAAACTCGCGCATGGCGACAACACCAACTAAGCCACCGGACCACGACCAAAGGCAACTAACAGAAAGCTGAAAGAAAATCCAGAAAGCGAAGCATCACAAAACCAAGACAGAATGAAAACACAACCACCAACAAACTGATACGACATCAAACAACGACACCAATCTACCACACAGACTTGGTGCTTGCTCAACCAAAGCAGAACAAAACAACATCGTCGTAACACCTGAAATAAACGCATATGTCACACAAAACTGCAGGTATTAAAAAAAAACAAGTCAAAAAAAAAATTTCAAATATTACACCAATTTAAGTTAATTCGTTGTCAAAAAAAATTTTAAAGATCGGCGACCTATAAAAATCAGCAACACTGTAAAAAATTTAGCGACAACAAAACAACATTTACAAAAACAATTTAAACCAACAGTTAGCATGCAATAACACAACGCAAGCAAAAGATTAAAGAAAAACCAAGTGATTACTGCACACGTACACACACACACACACACACACACACACACACACACACACACACACACACACAGTCAGTGACAGTATCAAAAGGCACAAACAAGAACGTCAAAAAAAACAAAGGGACAACAACTTCCCATATGGTCTACAACATTAAAAAAAACGAGGTCAACAACTTTACAACATGTTAAAGTAGAACATGATGACCGTCAGCGGCCGGTATCGAATTCTGGGCAAACCCATCTTGATATCACTTTCGACACCGAGACATATCAACACAAGTACCCCTACATAATTCCAAACAGGATGACCTACACAAAACAGACAATTGCAACAGCTGATCCCATGACTGCCTGACAACACTCTCAAAGTTTATAAAAATAAAAATACTGACAAGCAAAGAAAACAAAAAAAACATCCCAAGAGCTGAAAATGCTAAATATATTACAATATTTATCTTTGATATTACTTCACTATGCAACGATTAACAAGAGTTTATTTTTTAAAAATAATTAACAAACGTGTGTGTACCAAACGCATACACACACAACGTCACACACAGTGACAGGCAACCAAAAAAAAACAACAAACAAGACCACTGCACCACCGCGGAGGTCTCATAGGCACAAACATGCCTGAAAACACTGACCGTGATGTTAAGGGCACAACACACCGCAAAAAAAAACATCAAAGGTCAGACGCCAGACAACACAAACCCAAGACTGTCACCAACAGTACAGCAATTTGGACCACTGCACCAACCAAATGGTCCAAATCAACCACGCTCTCTGCGACCAATTTGTAATCACCCCTATCGCCGCCGATAACACACACGGCAAAAAAAATAATGCGACAGGTTGGACAGGGTGTTAACAAATAAAAAAAACATCAAGAAGCACAAAACAAAACACAAGGATCGTTGCATAAGTGAATAATAAAAATCATTTAGTAGGTTGTACACAAATTTAATTAATATTCGAAAAGACTTGCTTTAAATTATAATAATTACCAAAAAAAATAGTTCATCTAGTACAGGATGAACAATTGTATAACAAGGTGCACAGCAATTAATCACAATGAATAAGTATTTGCCGAAAGGCTAATTCAAAATTAACAAATTAACAATGTGTTAAATATTGCGTTTATACAAATTAATAATCATAAATTATTGTTGGCCAACATACAGATACATTTATATATATATTTAATTAGGTTTACCAGTGGCTTAGCCACTTTTAAGTATAATTTCCAAAAATAACCACATGAATATAAATAAAAATTTTAGGTATTAACTCAATTATGAAGTTGTTGAAAAAGTAAAAAAAACAAGTTTACTTAGATTTACATATAAATTTTTGGAAAAACTAGATCTTAGCTAGTTGTTTAAATTTCTTTAAAAGGTATTAATTTGATGTTACATTGTGTTGTGCTAAACAAAATATTTAAATTTTATTATAATTAGTCGGTTTCTAATTAGGAATTGACATGAAAAATTAAAGAAAATAATTAATGTCCAGACAAGGATTTTCCTGTTCCATACAAGCAAATTTTATAATAGTTACAACTGTGCTGAATCTTTCCATTAAAAAAAATATATGGTCGATTTCACTGAATCACACTCGGCTTAAACTGAGAACTTCATAAAATAAAATTGGATGTTCACATACCTTGTGTCCATAATGCTTATGCTGTTAAAAAAAAACTCACAAATCCAATTGATAATCGAATCCCCAAGTGATAATTAAAACGTGGAAGACAGCAGACAATGAGACTCGGATATACTTGTTATAAGGCCGTCAGGACATATTATCCCGAACCCTGTACTCCAAATCAGCACTAAAAGTTTTAATGAGTACAAACGTAGTTCAAACTTAATTTGGGCGACATAATCAATTCACATTTTCAAAGTTCAGAACACGGAAAACTGTATGATTAATACAGAAAAACGGCGTAGAGAAACAGCAGACTATACATAATAACAAAGTCATGTTTAACAAAATAAAACTGTCAGTACGAACCATCTTTAGATAAAATAAACATTTACAAATATAAAAAAACTTTTCACCAAAAGTATAAATTATAAATTAGGTACGGCATCGCAACGCAGGCAACACCGACCTTTCACTTTCACTACAATAACTCGTCTCTTCCAGTAACAGGAAAAGTTAAGAAAATTCAACTAAGGGTCACAGTATCGTATATCTCGGGGAAGCAACGTCAGAGAGTGCAGCCAGACAAACCATGGAGACAGCTTGTCACGAGGGGCAGAAGCAGTTCGTAGCAGAAACGAAGAGCGCGCCACCGGACGGCAAGCAGTTCTACATCACCAGCAAAACAGATAAAGGAAACCAACACAACAAATTACGCCGACAAAACCCTAAAACACGTAACAATCTGTAATCGGAAATTACAGGTGTTACACCTCCTACTTATTGACAATATGATGCAGGCTACGTGCGTAAAAACTAGTTACAGCATTACGAATGAATTCCCTTGGGATTCCAGCAGATTCATTTAGAATTCTTTGTTTGAGTTCATGCAGCTGTTAGGTTTCGTTCAGTAAACTTTGTTTTTTAAGTATCCCCAAAAAAAGTAGTCTAATGGACTCAAATCAGGTGATCTCGGAGGCCATTCCATTGCTCTTCTCCTAAGTATTAACTGGTAACAAATTAAATAGATACTGTAGTTTTATAATGCAATAAATCAGCCGTTAAATTCTTTTCCCGTATTTCTTAATGACAATAATTTCCTATTTATTAACGAGTGGAGATATTAAAAAACTTATTATTTTCAATAATCTTATGTGTAGTCGTTCACTTGCTACCTAAATTGTCTGTGTAGGCTCAAAGACGGAGAAAGGAAGGAATGGACGTTCTGCCCCCATCTGGATAGTTGAATGGTAATATCTCATAAACGAAAAAAGATATCGATTTCCGGTTTTCGTCATTGAATTTATTTTGAAATTTTAGATTAAAATCATGTATCATACGACCATCATCCTCTTTAAATTAAGAAAGTTAAATCCAATATGGCGGATCCAAGATGGCGGACAAAAATTTCAAATATCACCCAGAATAGTTTTTTTGGTGCAACAAGCAATTAAAGTCATTCTGGTCACCTAGTCACGCTCACTTTTCTGTAATTCAGCCGTTTCCAGACTTAATGGACACCCGTAGAATGATTTTTAAGTCCTGTCGCCCAATTGTTAATGTCCGGTAAATTTTATCTAAAAAAGGGAAATTTGTTTTGGACACGAAATTATTAGCCCTTTTTAACCGTTATATATACGGCAGTGTGAGTTTATTCTCCTTGAGCTGTTTAAAATTTTATGCCGTTTCCTGTCGTGTTAAGATCAAATGGCTTTAAAGTATTTTCGACCACCTTTACACAATTATTAATGTAACATCATAATTTTGTGATTTATGGTAAAACGGGAAGTTTTTAACTTTTTTAAGACAAAAATTAAAACAAGTTAGTTACAATTAAAAATGCAGATACTGCTTTGATACTAAGCAGTAATAATTATGTAAATTATATGAAAGGAAAAAGCAGATACTGGTTGTCTTGCTTAGTAAAGATACCTGGTTGATTGGACGGGGTTGGTAGAAGAGCGAGGTTTGTCCACCAGAGGTTTCCTGATTTCGGAGATCGCAATCAGTTCCATTGGGAATTCAGCTTGGAACAGTTAGTTAAGAAAGAGAAATTATTTGATGAGGTGACCAGGAAAATGAGGAGAAAAAGAAGAAAGAGTAGAGATATTTAGTTTGAGGTAAATTCATTTCGTATATATTGACACTTATCGCTAAGGTCCGTTTCGGGATCTAGGTAATTAAATAATTAATACACTAAAGTTTACAAAATTATAAGTATTTAGTACGCTAAAAGATTTACAAAATAAATATTAAACTAATTATAATGAAGTAATACAATAATTAATAACTCAATAATTTACTTGATACTACTTACAAAGAATTATATAGAATGCACATTCACAATAAAACTGAATAATAATAGTTGACCAACACAATGCCCGATACGTTGACCTGATCCAATCGTACCGATAGCTCACGCAAATAAACACTTGTCAAAGATCAAACGAATACTAACTCTCTGACCGCGCTCGGGGGTCTCTTTATATAGGCGATTCAAAGAGACTTCTCGAAAGACACAGAGATTCGATCAATAATCTTTTTTATTAGTACTGGAAATATCTTAACTATTGTAAACAAGTTATAATTGAATAAAAGGGCGTTACGGGAAATCAACTGACTCTTTCATAAATAGTTGTACAACAAAGACCCTTTTAAAATCTCTTTATAAATAGGTATCCTTTTATAACTGACCCTATTTTTACTTTTTCATACTATTATCTACTCTTTTAACATTTTATGAGTTAAGTACTAGAAATTTCTAGAATCATACTCTTCTTTTCATATTGTCACAATATTAAGGAGTTTTTAAGTTTTGTCTTTTATTAAAGTCGCGGCAGAGAAAAGTTGGCTATAATTAACATAGGTTAGGGTAATTTAACGATAATTTTATTAGTAATTGATGCAATAATATTTTAGTT
Organism: Catonia carolina; assembly: GCA_035578175.1. NCBI lineage: Eukaryota > Metazoa > Arthropoda > Insecta > Hemiptera > Achilidae > Catonia > Catonia carolina. The sequence continues at coordinate 2,107,993 of JAQMRL010000024.1, read as the reverse complement.
AAATACGAAGAAACATAGTTTTATTTAAAAGTATTTAATTTTCTCATGCTCTACTGCTAGAGCTGGCACCCAATATTTGTTTATTTGTTGTTAGGTCATCAGCCGAAAGGCTGGTTTGAACCTGTAGAGGTTTTACTAAGTAAAACAAGGAGTGAGGTGGTTTACCATTGCCTTCCTCACCGAGTGGAAAAGTATGCTTATCAGCATGCCGGGCCCTATGAAAAACACATACTTTCCACTCTGCAAATGACACCTTCACTTCATTCACCACAGGGTCTGGCTGTATAATGAAATTCATTACTTTCAGAGGAGAATACTCTGAATAGTGTCTTTTACACCTCTACCTCTTCTGTTCTTAAACTATTCAGTCATGTAATTGGCTGACCATGTGATAAGAAACAGAACTATTTATTTTAGCCCTGCAACGAACAGATTGAGTGTAAATAATTTGACACTCCACCTGTCTGTTAAGGGCAGAATTTGTTTATTATTAGGTATTGTTTTAAAATTCATATTCAAGAATTTGCACACAGGTCAATATTCAAGATGGTGCAACCTTAAACTTTTAAAACCGATGAACTTTTATGACTAATCGACAACAATGATATACAAAGCAGTAAATGAATTCAGTATCAATTTCTACTAAGTAAAATGTCTGGTGTGAAGCACTCACACAACTTTCTCTTGCCAATGCAAATAATGACCAATATAACCTAACATTAGTAATACAACATTAGAAATAAACAAAAAACTAACCTCAAAAACATAACCTTATTTTAACCATGAGTGAAAGAGGCAAAATTAAAATTAACCTCAGTTTTGCTTTAAAATACGGAAAATCACGCTCTCACGCTAAACTAGGCTCTGATGATAAAAATGTTTAAAATAAAAGTTGTAGATCTTTTAACACTTTAACTGAGCTACCGGTCTCTCAGACCGGGAGGTATATTAAGTTTTCCACAGTTCCAGCCCTGTTTGATCAAGGTCGTTCATAGGCTCAGTAGCTGCCTTCTAACTCCCCCTCTTCACTAAACACTAGCGTTAGTTCAGTTTCCGTTAGTGGTTCTCATGTGACAACCGCTTTTTGAAAACCACCCGGTCTGTCATACCGGATAGCTCAGTTATTGTGTACTAATTAGCCGGTCCTGTATACCGGATAGCTCATATAAGTGTTAGTGCGTCAGTGTTAGTGAAATGGATCGATCTTCTACCAGTCGATCTGTACACGTGGAAGACGATGATTTTGCCGTTCGTGTACGCAGAATGCTGGATGATGAGTCTAGTTTAGATGATTCAGATACTCAAAGTGTAATAGACGATTCCGATGCAGATCCAGACTTAGTGTTGTCAAATAAAAGTGATTCTAGTTCATAAAGTGACTTCACGTTTTGAATTCGTTAAAGCCTTGGCCTATGACCTTATCAGACCTCACCTTCAGAGAAGACTACAAATTCCCAATCTCTGGCAAGATTTGAGGCAAACTATTTTGATGGTGTTGACAGAAAATAACCCTGTTCATGCAAGAGAGGAAGAAGTCCCTTCCGACTGAATGGAAAAGAGAAAAACGTGCAGCAAGTGTCCATCTATTCGAGGGAGGAAAACCCAATATAAATGCATTAAGTGTTCTAATCCCATTTGTTTAGAGTGCAGTTGCATAGTCTGCAATGAATTTGCAAAATACTGTGTAAACTCATAAACTGAAAAGTTATTTCTTTTGTTTATTATTATCATCCATTATTATAGCAAATTACTCAAAAATATCTTACAAAGTATTATTTTATCATAATTACTATTACTATTATTATTTTAACAAATTAAATTTTCGATGTGAGCAGGAGTTTGTTTGTTTGTAGTACAACAGCAGCAGTATTTCTTTTTGTAATTTTCTATATTTGAAGGTTTGCAAATAAAAAAGTAAAAATGTTTAATTGTTTTTTTTATATACGTTTTACATTATATATATTTACTAAAAATATGTATTAAACAAGAAATAGTTAATAAATTGACCGGTAAAAACCAAGACACACTGACCGGTCTAAGAGACCGGATAGCTCAAATAACGTTTCTACATCCACAGCTCAGTGAAAGTGTTAATTTCCTATAAATTTTATTATATACATTTTTGTCGTAAAATGCATACTAATGCTGAATTCTTAAAAAAAATCGATATTTCACACGTTTTCGTGAGAAAAAAACAGAAAAACGCTAATTACCGCTAAACTAAGCGTTATACAAAAAAATGTTTGAAATAAAAGTTGTAGGATTTAACATTCTTTACAAATTTTATTATATAAATTTTTGCGCTAAAATACAAATGTTAAAGCCGTAATCTTAAAAAAATAATTTCTTTACATGAAAACAGCCTCACCAAGAATTTTAGCAAACATAGCGCCTACTCTATCTTGTAGAGCATAAAACATTAAGTAAAAACCAGGCGGTTATAAAAAAAATCGTATAATTAGTTTTTGAGAAAATCGCAAAAAAGTGAAAAATTACACGAGTAAACTACTACTTCCGGTTGACCGATTTTAATGAAAATGTTCGTGTCGGGTCCGGTAGTAGTATGTAACTTAAGTTTCAAGTTTCAAGTTCGTAAGATGTTTCGTTCTTTAGATATTCTGTACACACACAAACAAACACACACAGACACACACACACACACACAGACCAATCGCTAAAAACATGTTTTTTGGGTTCAGGGGGTCTGAAAACGTATAGATCCGGTGAAAACTCGATTTCGAAAAATCGACATGAAAACAATACTTTCCTTCCTATATATTCATATAGGCAAGAGAAAGTAAAAAATTATAAAATGAAATATTTACCATTTATAGTACTGGACAAAGCCATTACTAGGCAAAAAGCGAGAATGATAAACTTTGTTATATTCATTGTGAAGTGTTCCCAAATAGGTACCACTCGTGAAAATTACTCCCTTTTATACCTGTCCCTTTCAATTAGAATACACAAAAAAGGAGGAAAACTATTACTAATTCTGAAGCCTGGTTCTGACGTTGATAATGTATTCAAAAAATTTGATAATTAATACCACGTAACATTATGTAAACATCTTTTTAATATCTACGAAAAACATATACAACATATATTTCATGTATTTTACAATGATAAAGTTCGTTAAAATATATAACTAAAGCTTTATCAGAAAAACCATAGTTTTCCTTATCATTATTTTTCATTATATTATTTTACGAGTATATATTATATAAATTTCGTATGAAATTTTATGTATCTACTAATTATGTTATTTAATCGCCGTCAACTTTTGATGTTGATTTAATTAAGCATAAATTTTTTAAACTTTATGTTTACTTTAGGACTGTGTCTCCACTCACGTTTGTATACCATGTTAATTTTTCTCAAATTTTGTGATATCACATTCACTGATTGTTTCTAACAGATTGTGAATTTCATAACTAGAAAAAAAAACTTTATGTTTGTTTATTATTGGCCTATTTACATCATTCTTTTCACAGAATTCAAATCTCTACAAGTTTTTCTAAATAAATTTACACATTTTTTAGCCATTTAACACAGTTTTTGTTCTTCAGACCTAAAAAACCTATTTATGCACAGATTTGGCCGTTTTTCATAGGATATTACAAAAACTACTAGAAATTTGGTTCTGGAACTTGTTTTATTCTAACTAATTTTTCGGATCAAAATACATTAGAAACCACAAAATCTACTCATAAAATTGGGTTCCTAGGCCTCTAGGATGGCTTTATTTAGGCGTATGTTCTGAACCCAGGGCGAAATCTTTCACTAGCCGTAACGCACTAACGAAGCGTTTCCGGACCCATAATTATTAAAAATTTTTTCATTGTTTTGATGAGAGGAAACCACCTTAGAAGTTTGTCGGGTTACTTGTGAGACACTGTATAACATTGTTTCTGAAACTTTGCTGCTGGTCAGCTGTAGAATCTAGCGCACTAGCCAATTCATCAAAACGTTTGTCACATTTTTATTAATAGTTATTCTATAAAGACAGTATTTGCCCGTAAACGGCAAGTGGAGTGTTAAATTATTTGCATTCGATCTGCTAGTTCCAGAGCTACAACAATTAGTTCTATTTCTTATCACATGGTCAGCCAATTATATGACTGAAGCATTGAAGAACAGAAGATGTAGAGGTGTAGACGAAACTAGTCACAGTTATCTCATCTGAGAATAATGATTTCATTATGCAGCCACACCCTGTGGTGAATGAAGTGAAAGTGTAATTTTTAGAGTGGTAAGTACATGCTTTTTTAGAGGGCCCGGCATGCTGATAAACATACTTCTCCACTCACTGAGGAAGACAATTGTAAACACCGCACTTCACGTTTTACTTAGTAAGGCTTCTAGAGGTTCAAACCAGCTTTTCGGCTGACGACTTAGAGAACACATGTTCGGTATACATGTAGGGAGCTATAGTAATACAGTAGTGTTTTTGACCCCACGCGCCACGACCCTTCTAAGACACAATTATATTCATTTTTAAAAAAAGAGGTAAAAGTTTAGCGCGTGAGCTATATACTGTGACACTTATCGCTAAGGTCCGTTTCGGGTTCCAGGTTATTAAATAATTTTTTTTTTTTAATTTATTTAACGTCGCATCAACATCAAAAGTCATTAGCGCTGACGTTGGGGGTGTAACTGCGTGTAATGAGGATGAAATGATTATTTGTAACGTATGAAAATATGCCGTGCCTGAGTGGGATTTGAACCCAGAACTGCATGATGAGAGGCGAGCACGTTACCAACTGCGCCAATGCGGCCGGCATAAATAATTATTACACTAAAAATTATTAAATTATTATTACACTAAAGTTTACAATTACAAATATTTATTACACTAAGAGATTACAAAATAAATAATTAACTAATTATAATGAAGTAATACAATAAATGATTTAATAATTTACTTAAAATAAATAATAAACAATAAATAACTTAATAATTATTTACTTAGCACTATTTACAATCAATTTTATTGAATACACATACAAAATAAAAACTGAATGTAATAAATACACATTAACTTTTCACAATTCACACACAAGCAAAGACAGTATAACAATCGTTGACCAACACAATGTACGTTACCAAAACTGTATAACGCCCGACAGTAACTCGTCAAAGATCAAACGAATACTAGCTCTGACCGCGCTCGGGGGTCTCTTTATATACTCATTCAAAATGATAATTCTAGAAAAGCAGAGAAACTTCATGAAAATAATATAGTACAAAAAATAACCCTTTAAAATGAGTGCTAGAAAAATCTATTTTAAACAAGTCAACAATAGATCGTATTGTAAATAGAATAGTTGTTACAGGCGGACCCTTTCACTAACAGTTATACAACAATAGACACAATAGCGCAGTCCCTCAAAACAACTTTCATGAATAGGCATACTTTTATTGTCACTATTGTCCTATTGTCACTTATTGTTACTATTTCATTCTATTAGCCTCTCTTTACTATTTTCATGAATGAAATTCTAGAAATTACGCGAACCATGTCTTCTTCGATATCGTCACAATACTATAACCTCGAACTTTTTGTTTATGTCCATTAACAGAATATAGACATTAATTTGGCATCTTCAAAACACGACGGTTTGTAAAAGCACCAAATAAAAACAAATAACAGTCCCTACTTTATTCACTATGTGTAATGAATACTATATTAAATGTACCGTATCTTAAACAAGTAAATTAGTGTATCTTTGAACAGGATTTTAAATTAGTATTTTAAATTAATTTGTTATTTGTTGTTTGTGTGTCTTTGCGTTAGTGTTAGGTGACCACCCTGGCCATCGTCGTCTTCTTTCTCCAGCTCCTGCAAATTCCTTCTGCATCACCTAACCACTTATCCTGATCCTGACTGGAACGCCTGACTTACGCCTCCACCAGAACGTCGCAGAAACGGGTCATCGTCCAAACACTGAAATTTAATACGGAAAATAATAATTTTGTGGAATCAAATAGTTTCCATTTCATATAATGGCTTAAAACTAGTCCAGAGAGGTTCTCGACTTGTAAATGCAAGAAAGCACTAGTGTTAAGGCAGCTAAGTAAGAATACCTTGAAAATGAATTCCGTAGTACGGAATACCGTAAGTTGAGTAGCAGGCACGGAATAAACTTGGTACATTAACTGACTATTCACGACAAATAATCCTTTAACGTAAAACAAAAGCAAAAACGACTGGAGCCAGAGGACCAGGCTGATTTTAAAGGCGCTTTCAGCCAAAGCGGAACGAATGAAATAGCAAACACGACGGTTTAAAACAACGAATTGAAACTGACAATGTAAATAGGTAACGAATGGCTTAGGAAACAGAAATACAAAGGGAAACACACAAATGTAACACATGAAATATGCTTAAGTAACGCTTACCTGAGACTTGATTGTAGATACAAACTGGTACAACCACGTGGATGAAACGCACTGGTTACAAACGAAACTGCAAACTAGCGAAGAATACACAAACATAGTACATGAGCCAACACGAAACAATTCACATAACAAACATGAGCAAACGAATAGAACTAGGCGTAAAACGTATACATATAGAGTGAACGACAACGTGCAACTTCGGACAGCGTAACGACGCCATTCGACCGACGGACAGGCGAAACGTACCTCTACATACCGCATGCATTACAAGAGTGTGTTCAAGAAGCAGGAAACAAAGGGAAGAAGGGCTTAGGTAGAGGGGGGAACATACGTAATTGAATGATGTCACCAGGAAGCAAATACAGATTGGGCAGGATCAAGTAGCGGGATAATTTGATTACATTGTCAGCGCAATAACTGGCGTTAACAACTAGTGTTGTCTATCACGAGACCTAATGTACAGTTATCAATAAATTTAGAGAGGGAAACACATCTAGTAATAACCCCAATTTCTTCTAAATTGGTATTGTCTATCCCAATGCAAGACTCTGACGCCAACATAATAATATTGTTATAATGAAGTGGCGAAAATAAAATCAGCTGGTTCAGGAGAATATTAATAGTTTATTGAACCGTTAATTCTAATACTATTGACTAATTTTATTGCAACTCCAAAATTCCACCACAGTTGTTGGTTAATAAGGCGGATGTAGGAAATATCGTAAATGTTGTTAAAAATGGAACCTACCATTTTTATTCATCATCCATGTGCCTACCTCCATGTCCAATGCAACGCCAAGTGCTGTTTTGCTCCACTAAATAAGTTTTTTGCCTAATTTCGTTGTATTTCTTACTCAGCCTCCCAGATTAATAACTAATGTTGTTCTGTTCACAGTGTTTTGAATCTTGTTCAGGCTCTACATCATGTCTTCTGTAACGGACTACCACTGATCAGTGTATGAAGGAATGGGAGGTACAAATAAATTAAAAAATCGACACTTCTTAGATCGAAGGAAACTTTCAGATTCTTCAGGATCCTACTTTGCTTCCAAAAGCATACCATGCTGATCTTACATTCTTCTACAGTTCTTCAGTTGTTTGTTTTGTTTTGCCGCCTATAATAATTTTTCTAAGATAGATATATTAGTCGGTACGCTTTGTAATTGAATCACTTACCATAATATCTCAATGTTTACTATCTCTTGTTAGTTTGTTATGTTGTTATGTTATTAAGTTTAAGTTGTTATGTTTCTTGAGGTTAGATTTTTTGGTTATTTCTAATGTTAGGTTAAATTTTTCATTATTTGCATTGGCATGGAGAAGTCGTAAAAGTGTTTCACACCAGATTTTTATTTGTCAAATTCTTGTACTATAGCTGTTTAGTTTCAATCAATGTTACTATATAACAATTTTTCTGTAGTTTTGCCTCTGGTGAGCTGTAGTGTTTAGCACACTAGTCAATTCACCAAAACGTTTGTCACATTTTAATTAATAGTTATTCTATATAGTCGGAATTTTCCCGTTAAAGGCAAGTGGAGTGTTAAATTATTTGCATTCGATCTGCTAGTTCCAAGGCTACAACAAATATTTCCATTTCTAATCAAATGGTCAGCCAATTATATGACTGAAGCATTGAAGAAAAGAAGATGTAGAGGTGTAGGAAAAGCTAGTCGCAGTTATCTCATCTGAGAATAATGATTTCATTATGCAGCCAGACCCTGTGGTGAATGAAGTGAAGGCGTAATTTCCAGGGTGGAATATAAATGCTTTTTAGAAAGCCTGGCTTACTAATAAACATACTTTTCCACTCAGCGTGGAAGATAAATGTAAAAAACTTCACTTCTCGTGTTAATTAGTAAGGCCTTTAGAAGTTCAAACTAGTCTTTCGGCTGACGACTTAAAGAACACAACATAGTCAGTATACACGTCAGAAGCGATAATAATACAGGAATGTTTTTTATCTCATGCGCTATGACCCTTCTAAACCACCTTTTTATCATCCCTTAAAGGAAGGGATAAATGTTTAGCTCGTGGATTTTATACTATATCTCCAAGCATGTTGTTTACTTCCGTCAACATCGTAAAATTTTGTTATTGATAGAATGTAGCTATTAAGTTAGCATCTACAAAGTACGACGGTTTGTAAAAGCACCAAATAGAACCAAATAAAAGTACCCTACATTTAACTATGCAACGTATTCTTCATTGTACGGTAATAATTAAAACTAAGTGATGTAAAATATTTAAGTTATTTCAAAAAAAGTCATTAAGTTTAAATATATCTGTAATTCTATACAGTAACTAAGAGGGGCTTTCATTATTTTCCATGAGTTGAGGTTCGGTTTTCCTTTACACCTCGCATTATCTATCATATCTGTAAATTTTCTTAAACGTGAGAAAAGAAGTAAATAAGTACATATAGTAAGTTGTTTTAATTCAATATTTAATTTTATAATAACGGAAAATGACACGCGTTGTTGATGGTCCTGTCTGTTAGAAGTTCAAAATAGTTGCGTTGTCAACATTTGTTCAGCCAGTTGTTTTTTCCATCTCCTATATACAGATTTAACTTGTAGTTATTCCGGTTTTCGCCTCTTGTCCTCTTGGGCCTCTTTGGCCTGGTCGGCCTGGTCTGCCTGGTCTCCCTGGTCGGCCTGGTTGGTCTGGTCGGCCTGATAAGTCTGGTCGGCCTGGTTGGTCTGGTCGGCCTGGTAAGTCTGGTCGGCTTGGTTGGTCGGGTCGGCCTGGTAAGTCTGGTCGGCCTGGAAAGTCTTGTCGGCCTGGTTGGTCTGGTCGGCCTGGTTGGCCTGGTCGGCCTAGTTGGACTAGTCGGCCTGGTCGGCCTGGTCGGCCTGGTGAGTCTGGTCGGCCTGGTTGGTCTGGTCGGCCTGGTTGGTTTGGTCGGCCTTCTCGGCCTGGTTGGTCTGGTCGGCCAAGTAAATCTGGTCGGCCTGGTTGGTCTGGTCGGCCAAGTAACTCTGGTCGGCCAAGTAACTCTGGTCGGCCAGGTTGGTCTGGTCGGCCTGGTCGGCCTGGTTGGTTTGGTCGGCCTTGTTGGTCAGGTTGGCCTTGTTGGCCTGGTCGGCCTGGTAGGTCTGGTCGGCCTGGTTGGTCTAGTCGGCCTGGTCGGACTGGTTGGTCTGGTCGGCCTGGTAAGTCTGGTCGGCCTGGTAGGTCTGGTCGGCCTGGTTGGTCTGGTTGGCCTGCTCGGCCTGGTCGGCCTGAATGGTCTGGTCGGTCTTGTCGGCCTGGTTGGTCTGGTCAGCCTTGTTGGTCTGGTCGGCATGGTTGGTCTAGTCGGCCTGGTCGGCCTGGTTGGTCTAGTCGGCCTGGTAAGTCTTGTCGGCTTGGTTGGTCTGGTCGCCCTGGTCGGCCTGGTTGGCCTGGTTGGACTAGTCGGCCTGGTCTGCCTGGTCTGCCTGGTCTGCCTGGTTGACCTGGTAAGTCTGGTCGGCCTGGTTGGTCTGGTCGGCCTGGTGGGTTTGGTTGGCCTTGTCGGCTTGGTTGGTCTGGTCGGCATGGTTGGTCTGGTCGGCCTGGTTGGTCAGATCGGCCTAGTAAGTCTGGTCGGCCTGGTTGGCCTGGTTGGTTTAGTCGGCCTTGTTGGTTTGGTCGGCCTGGTAGGTCTGGTCGGCCTGGTGTGTCTGGTCGGCTTGGTTGGACTGGTGGGGCTGGTTGGACTAGTCGGCCTGGTAAGTCTGGTCGGCCTGGTTGGTCTGTTCGGCCTGGTTGGTTTGGTCGGCCTTCTCGGCCTGGTTGGTCTGGTCGGCCTTGTTGGTCTGGTCGGCCTGGTTGGTCTAGTCGGTCTGGTTGGTTTGGTCGGCCTTGTTGGTTTGGTCGGCCTGGTTGGTTTGGTCGGCCTGGTTGGTTTGGTCGGCCTGGCTGGTCTGGTCGGCCTGGTTGGCCTGGTCGGCCTGGTTGGTCTGGTCGGCCTGGTTGGTCTAGTCGGTCTGGTTGGTTTGGTCGGCCTTGTTGGTCTGGTCGGCCTGGTTGGTTTGGTCGGCCTGGCTGGTCTGGTCGGCCTGGTTGGTTTGGTCGGCCTGGCTGGTCTGGTCGGCCTGGTTGGCCTGGTCGGCCTGGTTGGTCTGGTCGGCCTTGTTGGTCTGGTCGGCCTGGTTGGTCTAGTCGGTCTGGTTGGTTTGGTCGGCCTTGTTGGTCTGGTCGGCCTGGTTGGTTTGGTCGGCCTGGCTGGTCTGGTCGGCCTGGTTGGTTTGGTCGGCCTGGCTGGTCTGGTCGGCCTGGTTGGCCTGGTCGGCCTGGTTGATCTAGTCGGCCTGGTCGGCCTGTGTGGTTTGTTTGGCCTCCTAGGCCGTTGCGGTAAATGTGGTGTGGAACCTTAAATTTTTGAATAAGTGAAACATTTCTTTGCAAACGAATGTTTTCCTCTAGGTTTTTTCCTCAAACACTTCATCGTTATAACCTAAACCAATTCACATATTTTTATTAATATATATTATTAATGTCAACTAAAAATCACACTTTGCTTTCATTGTTCACAGAAATATTGTACCGTTTTTTTTACGAAATACCTACTACATTTACTTCATTTAATCGTTAATTATGATGATTATAGATTAAAACTTATGCCAAAAAAATAAAACTTTACTATATTAAATTGATTCAGTGAGTATAGTTAGGTAATTGAAATTCGAAGAGTTTAGGGATGATATTATGGAAAACTTATTCAGCCTAATTAGAAATTCTCTAAAGAACCATGGTACATTTAGTGTGGATTCTCTCGCTAAGCTGTTCACTCAGAACAGAGGCAGCAGCCAATGCCTAAAACGAACCGAAAATATGGTTCAGTAACAAAATTACTTATCATGACACGGAAACAATATCAGGAGACACGTACGTCACAAAACAAAAATACTGAAAATGAATCTAGTCTCAATATCCCCTACAATAACCTTACTATGTTAAAAAGACAAATATATGAAATTTTATAACCAGTAGATGGAACTTCAAAAATACCACGTTCTAATTAAACTGTTTCGCATTGGTGACTTGTAGAATAGCAGTCTATTCTACATAATATCGTAGTTCATATTAAATTGTTGGATTTTAATAAAAAGAAATAATTTCAAATATTAATCAAATATAAATAATTTTTAATAAAATTTAAATTATTCTGAATCAAAACTAAATAAATTAAGATAATTTATAAGAAGAAAATATTTAGTTTTAAATAATAATCCAGAAGCCAAATATCTAAACTTGAAACAAGAAAACAGAAGATAGTATAATTTTAAATTAAAATTTTGAACAAGTTGAAAGATTTAAAAGAAATTACAAGAATATTAAGATTTCATTAAATTATGGAACCAACTGAAACAATTTTGATTATTTTAGAAGATGCAGATAAAATTTTAAAAAAATTGTTAAAAACTATAAAACCAAGTGCAATAATGTATCGACGCCCCATTTGATTTCAGATCGATGGATGGACAAGGAGGAACAAGAGGACTGCAAGCAATTCGTAATTATATTCATTTTTTATAACTGAGCTCAGTAAATATCAGTAAATACTATTAAATAAACTTAAAGATTTCATAATAACAATTTTCAATATATATATATTTATCAAAGTAAAGTCATTAGAATAATTAAAAGTGTAACAATAGTGTCATCAATAAATTCAATCAATTAGTACAATTTTCAATTTTAATGTTAAGGTCAATTACATTTGTTAATAAGAATCGATAAAAAAATTTATCATATCATTCATTCATTCTTTTTATTTATTATTCCATTTATTCATAAATTCACACTTTTTACATTTTGGCGCCCAACGTGGGGCACAAAAAATTTAATATTGGCGTCATTTATCCATTAATAATTCACTCTTTACAGACTCTAATTCATAAATGCTATATGACAAACGATCTACTATCGTACATATTGCAACAAGGAAAAACAAACATACACACATGGTCATACATTGCTAAAGTATACATTCCATAAAATCATTTTATCTAAAAGTAACAATTATAAACAATAAATAATAGGGAAGAAAAACATGATATAACAAAAAATATCACATACTTTTTAATTAACACACGATTTAAAACTTTCTACAATAAAAACTACAATCAACGTATTATAATCGTTAATAAGTTTACAGGTTTCGATAAACATAAACGCTCTAATCACGGTTACTATACGTTATGAACTATTAATCTATTATGACCAAGAAGACAAGTTTACCGTAGTTTCTCCTCATAACGAATTTCCCGAAACGATATTCTGTGTATAACTATCAAATAACCGAGTATTGTGTGTTTTGCTGCAACACTTATATATTTTATTAATTCTTTAAACCGATATTGGCCACCCTTTTTAACAAATGTACAGGCCTATCGAGAGTTAAACGCGATTTTATTCACTTCGTTTTGTTGCGCGCACACTACCTGAGGAGCAGAGTGGTCACCCGGCGAATTCTGTTCCCCGTTTAAGGAGATTGTGGCCGCTACTATACAGTCCCATTGGCTTCTCGATGCGTGAACAATCAACTTGTTTCCCAAAAAGCGTAAAGTGCTGACCGTTAGAATAGAAAGAGGTTTCTTTGTGCGGAAAAAAGGGGAGGTACCAGGAAGAAATTGCGCAAGTATCAGCATGAAAGTTTGGATCGGGTGATTCTGCAGTAAATTTAACTGCAGCGCATAAAACATATTCCACTCCTACGACCTTTCGTCAAAACAATAGCAGCATTCATATATAATAATAATAATACAATATAATAATAATGCTTAATTTAATAAAATAAAATACATCCGTTAAACAGAACTGCATTGTTTTTCGCTTAGTCTGAAAACCGTCAGCACAAAAGCAGCATTTTTTGCTTGAGAAATTTTGCGTTGGTGACTTTAAAGAAACAAAAGATATTTTGATATTGGGTATTTTTGTGTAAATTTGTAGTATAACTTTATTTGAAAACCTGTTTCTTCTAATTTTCCTCCATATAACGATCTCCCTTTATAACGATTAAATGCCCAGTCAGTTTTATATCGTTTTCGAGTGATGAGAGTGTATTGTAACGTCCGGCTATGGGGCCGTTACATTTATTTTTGTACTTTCCTGTTTTGGCGCTTTTTGGTCATCTGTTTGTAGGCTGTCATACTCACTTTGATTTCAGTTGAGATCGAAACCTGGCGATCCTTGCGTCTGCCCGCGGTACTAGCTAGGCCTATTTTCTGGTTTGTAACTGCAGCCGATTTTATGCAATGTTTTCCTGTTACAGTTTGAGACGAGTATTTGCAGTTAAAGTAAAAGGTTGGTCTTACCTACGTTGTAATGCCGTACCTAATTTGTAATTTTTTCTTTTGGTGAAAAGTTTTTTTATATTTTGTAAATGTTCTTTTTATTTAAAGATTGTTTCGACTGATAGTTTTTAGTTCGTTATACTTGACTATGTTATCATTTGTATTCTGTTGTATTTTTCTTGACCATTTTTTCCGTATAAATTATTAGGTTCCCGTGTTCTAAAATTGAAAATGTAAAATATTTGCGTCGCCCAAATTTAAAATTTGGTAAGTTAATTTCCTTTTATTTATAGCATTCTGAAAAATGAAAATTCTTGCAGGTTACGGAATTAATGTTTTGTATTAAAAGAATCTAAGTTTGATTGAATTTTTAATTGTTACTATTACTTAGTTCGACTCATGTTTAATGTAAATTTTATTTTGACAAATGGTCAATTAATTTCTAACTAATGTCGTAATTTGTAATTGTGTAAAGAAACTGAATTCAAAAAATGTATTTGCTTATTTAACTGCTTTTAAACAGTTTTCTTAAATTACTTTCTTGTTGCTTAAACAAATTGTAACTTGTGAGAATATTCTTTTAAAATCTGTTTTTTGTAATTTTGCTTATTCTAAAATTATCTATTTTTATGCTTTTGTTACTTTTAACTTGTAATTAAAGTTTTGTAGTATTGTTTTCTGATGGTATTTGAATGTACTGTTCGTAGGGGTCGATTCCCGGTCGATAAATTTTGAAGTTAATCCCGGATAGTAAAATTTCAACTCCTGGTGATAAATGCAACTGCTACTGCTGCTAAGGATGTTCATTTCCTTGGTTTTCCTCTATTCCACTCTGATGCAGCCAAATTCCTACCGTTTTTCCGGCTTGCTAACTTTAGTGACAGGTTCATTGGTCACGATTTATGAAACTCTAATAGATATGAATAGAAACGAATAGATTGCTTCCGGGATATTGTATCAATGACACTTCATTGAAAGTCGGTTTTTCCCCTAATATTGGAATTCTGAATTCGATCGATCCCCGATACACCACAGCTTCGCCTCCAGAAATCCATCTCCAACGCTTTTAGCCGATCTTTCTGTCTCTTTGTCAACACCCACACTTCCGCACTATAGGAACACACACTCTCCAGGTTTTCATGTTAAATTTCATTTTTGTCTTCTTCCATATTTTATCATTGAAAAGGACACAATTTATTTTTCCTATAACCATTCGCCCCCAATCGCCCTATTGCCTATAAACTAGGCAACAGAGAGAAAAATGTTTAAAATAAAAATTATTGAGTTCTTAATTTACTACAACTTAGTTTATAGCCCTCCAGGTGATTCAAAATTGCACGGCAATCTTTCCAGAGATTATTCTATAGCTAAAACCCAAAAAAAGGTTTACATAAACATAGGTCCGGAAATGCTTCGTTAGCTAGTTATTCTATCGCCATGATTCCTAAGAAAAGGTGTAATGAAGCCATAATAACATCCTGAGAAGGACAATAAGGAAAAGTTCAGTGGTTTCTTTTTGGTTTTTAACTTGGGAAACTTAAAAAATGAGTCGTAAAACTGTATCGCTTTTCGGTTTTAAGAAAACTACTTGATAGTATTATATAACTCGTATATTCGTAAAGGTGGCAGCAGCACTTGTCTGAAAACAACCGATTAAAATCCCACTGCTACAAAGTTACCTAGTATTACACTCAAATATCAGGAGATACCTACATAACCAAAACAAACAAGACTGGAACCGAAACCAGTGTCAATATTATATACAAAAACTTCATAACGTAAATAAGAACATATTTGAAATCACGTAACAAAGCAGATGGAACTACAAAAATGTCAAATCCTAATTACACTGTTGCGCATTGATGACTTGACACTTATCATTAATACATTATGACAGAGGATCTATTATCTGCAAACATACACATTATCAAAGAATGTCCAAGTACACATTCCATATGATCAGTATCCAAAATTAAAAATGAAGTTAAAAAGAATTTGGTAGAGAAACAAGGAATAAGAAATACCATCAACCTACATGATTTCAAATCTAATGTTAAAAAACTACCATCAACACCTGTGATTTTTGTATACCTTTGAATTAAGTACACAGAAAGCGAATAGATGTTTGATTAAATGAATTTTTATTCATAAGACTACAAAGTAAAATTAACCGGAAAAACTAGATGAAAAAATGTGTTTTTTAACTCCATTTTTTGCATTTGACACTGGTTTTCTCAAAAACTATTCGCTTTCTGTGTACTTAATTTACACCGGTTTGTTCAGAATAAAATTTTCTACATGTTTTATTCAAAAATTTTAACTGTTTCTTGGTGAAATAACAAAGTTATTCTTGCCCAAAGATGAAAAAATGTGTTTTCCACTCAATTTTTTGCATTTGACACTAGTTTTCTTAAAAACTATTTAACCTACAGTTCTGGGACCTATTTTATTCAATTTATCAGGTCAAAAACCATAAGAAACGATTGAATTCGCTCCTTAATCTACCTTACCAGAATTTCAGGATGACCTCATTTCACCTGGTGAGCTGAAATCCGGGCGAAATCTTTCGCTAGCCGTAACTTAGAAACGAAGCATTTCCGGACTCATGTTAATATAAACTTTTTTCATTATTTTTGCATGTACAATGGGCTTTCAAAGTTTCTGCATATCTTCGTGAATCACCCTGTATTCTATTAACGACAATTTTTGACATTGTTGATGAAAATGAACAACTGATCTGAAGGATGCACCACCCTCAACTATCCGGTGGGCAAAAACTTTATTACGGATTTAAAACAACGACTGATAATAAAAAAAAATATTGGGTGCCAGCTCTATCAGCAGAGCATGAGAAAAATAATAAATAAGACTATATCCTCTTGCTTTTTACCAAATATTTAATGAATAATAAACTAATGAATACTAATATGAAACTATTAACAAAATAATCCTTAACCTATTTAAAAATATAGCCACCTTTTACTGCCGCTACTTTAATACGAAATAAACTTAACAAACTCTTAATGAATATACGTTTTAAGTTACCTCCAATTAAATATGTTTCCCTTTTTCTTCTTTTCCTCGTTCTCCGGGACACTCCTCGTTCTCCTAGTCAATCTCTTTCTTCTGGTCACTCCTTGTTCTCCTGGTCACTCTTCATTCTCCTAGTCACGCTCGTTCTCATGGACACTCCTCTTTCTTCTAGTCACTCCTCGTTCTGCTAGTCACTCCTCGTTCTCCTAGTAACTTCTTTATATACTGCTGTTTCTTAAATAACCACTCTGATTCTTTCTTAAGTTCCTGGGGAACTGATTTTAATTTCCTGTATTAATATTACTATGAAAAATATTCGTTCTTTCTTAACATGATAGTTTTCCGTGTAAACCTGATAAAAGCTTAATTTTTTCTTACAAAAAAAATGTTTTTGATGTAATTCAATGTTTTTCTGGTCGATCTAGGCCTAAACTATTGAAAAACATAAATAAACCATAAATCAAAATTTTGAGTTAAAACCATCGTGCAATCTCCCCTTAAATCTAACGAATCAACGCAGGAAAGAACAAGGTTTAATTTGGTGTAGCGTTAAACATTATTCGTTTGGTCATTTTTTAAATAGAGCTTTTCAAACACAACGGATTTCTTTCGTGGCAGACACTATAACTACTAAACTAATGTAACTAATTCTAACAATGGGGTTGCTTCCCTTACATTATTTATTGGGTTTTTACTTTATAATTAGAAATTATTGTAATTCCTAATTACCGTAACTTCCATTGTTTGTACAGTTGTACTTTTACAACGTTAGGGTAAGCACACAGTGAACGCTGGTCGCAGTTCGCTGGTCGCTGGTCGTTTACAAGGGTGAGCCTTTCTGTATCCATTTCTGTATCAATTCTGTACCCACTATTGCCTTCGGTTTCACTATAACTACATTTTGCATTAAGCGGAGTTTTTAATTTTCAGTTCTTTCTTTTGCTGTCTCGATTGGCAGCTTAAATCTTCTTTTCCAATTCCCGGCAACTGGAGAGCCTCAGCATAAGATGGATATTTCGGCTTATCTTGCACTTTGACCACTTCTACCGTGAGTTTCTCAACGCTTGCTTCTAATTTTTCGATTACAGACGCCAAACTCAGGTTGGTGTTTTCTTGTGTTAAGTATCTAGCTTCAGCTCTATCCGTTATGATTAATAGTTTTCCGCAGATCACCGTAAATTCGTCATATTCATCTCATGGAATTTTTTTTTGAATGTTGACACTCCCCATTAGTTTAACTCCTCAATGATTGATTTTACCTTATTTAAATCCCATAGAACACTTTCCTCACTCATTTTCACTGATTGTACCTTCGTTTCTAACGGAACAATTGCTTCAAATTCAGGTATCAAAAATTATGGAATATTTTTTGGCATAAACATTCTATTTACGTAAAAAAATTAATGTATGTATGTAAGTACCGGGTGTTTATAAATGAATAGGGGAGTTTTAACGCTCTATAATATTTAATACATTATACTTACAGTTATAAATGATACAACAAACGAAAGTACAACTCAAGCAGTTTTGTTTGTTAGCAGCAGTGCGCAAAGTTTCCACCGACAGCCGTTAGAAAGCGCTAGTAGCAAAGATGGCGACTAAGCAACAGAAAGCGTTTTGTGTTTTACAGTTTGCAAAGACAGAATCGGTAGTTACTGTCCAAAATGCCTTTCGTATTAAGTTCGGTTGTAAACCTCCAGGTGATAATAACATCAGTAGATGGTATCACCAGTTTGAAGATATCGGCTGCCTATGCAAAAAGAAGAGTACGGGACGACCAAGTGGCGGAAAGCGTTAAGCGAGTGCGAGAGTCGTTCACGCGTAGCCCACAGAAATCTGTTGGAAAAGCTATTGTTTTCTTCTTCTTCTGCCTTTCACGGTGTTAGCGCTTGTAAGACGCTGGATAAAAGACAATGAAACGAATTTAAACTGAATAATTCTACAGTAATTAGTAGACGATTAATTAACTTAATTCGGAGGACCAGGTCAGTTTTAAGCGGCTGCCGACCACAGCAAAAACGATTTAAAGAATAAACAAAATGAATTAGTAACAGGAGGAATAAAATAACGAAAGGTAACGGACATAATTGGTAGGGAAAAAACATAGGGAGACACACTATTGAATAACTAACCGTAATAATGGAAAAACGTTCTTACCTGGAATCCATTAACAACTTGAAACTTGTAGATAAGCACGTGGAAACACACTGGTAACATTGCAATGAACACACTACGACAGTTTACAATAAAAAACACATGAGCAATTGCATACAGTTCACATTAAGCATAGAATAACGAACAGTTTAGGTTTGTAGAAAACCAACGAGAAACGAAACGAACTGATTGTAAACGAAGAGATTGGCAGGGCATCACCAACCCACGCCACACGTTAAGCGCAAGAGACAAGAGCGCAACCATACATCACGGCAGCTAAGACAAGAGTGTGTGAGGGAGAAGCCGGATATTCAAAAGGAAGAGGGGATACGGATGACGTGACTTAATGATGTCACGCGGAAACAGATGCAGGAACAAATTGTAATTAGCGGGGAAAACAGTTTGAATTAACCCCGGGAAGACTGGCGCTAACATACCGCCCGCCTAAATCGAAGCAAGCGATTTACAGAGAACTGGACGAAGAACGAAGCCGCCCGCCCTGAAGCAACAGGGAGCGGAAAACGCAGGAAGAAGACGAAGAACGAAGCCGCCCGCCCTGAAGCAACAGGGAGCGGAAAACGTAGCAAAACGATGAGCGAAGCATCGACGACAACTGAAGACGTAGAACGAGCGAAGTGAAGAACGGACACATCTTGATGTGGCGTGACAAACGCACGGGTTTGCCCGGCCAACGACGAACGGAGCATCTTCCACGGCTTGCGCGGAAGCCAACGAGTAACGGAACGATCTTGAGGTGATTGCCAACAAGGGTTGACAACCAGAAGCGACGAAGAAGAAGAAACAAAAAACGAAGAACGAGGAAAACAAACGAAGAGGCGAAAACGAAGGTAGATGAAGTTAAGCGGGAAACGTAGTGAAACGACGGAGAAAAATTAGTTGCCCAAAGGCGAAGCTAACTGGTAAGCGGGTTGCGAAACGAACTGGCGAGTAGGCGAACAAAAGCGACAAGAATTCTGAATTGCGGTACGGCGAACTTCACTAACTAGTGGAGAGTGAATCCGTGATTGAGGTTGAGGCGACTTGCAAGATTTGCGAAGATTACACCAGGCGTTGAACGAAGGACGAGAATTGAAATTACAATTATTCACCGGTTGTGAAAATTGTGTACGACGATTGGGGCCCCGCCCGCCAAGAGGTGCACAAGGCGCGCGAAGAGCGTTAGCAGAACATGAAGCGACTGAGGAGGGCCGATTGCCCTTTAGCGAAGCGATTTGCAGCGGTTTGTTAACAGAGTGTGCGAGAGACGACGAGAAGCGATTTGACGAGGCATTAGTTGAAGACAACTCGGAGGGAGCCTTCAGCGTAGACTTGAAGCGAGGCGTAGACTTGAAGCGACGAATGGACGAAGTACCAGCAGCAAGATCGGTCGAGATACTGGCGGAGTCAGTAGGCGAAGCGAGACGAGAATCAACAGCGATGATCTCGGACGAAGCGGCGAATCGATTTGAAGGCGAAGAGACTGAAGTTTTACGAAGACGATTTGTTAAAACAGTAGGGCGATAAGAATCGTTGTCAGATGCAGGCGAAACAAGAAGGCAATTAGGCGAATTAACAGTAGACGGTGCGAGCTCAACAGCAGTAGCAGGCGACGAGAATTCAGCGTTATCAGGGAAAACATATGATAAAAGCGAATCGTTTTTTGTGACAGAACTAGGTGGCTGGATGTCGGGCACTTTGCCAAACACAACATAACCAAATACGGTTGATAAAGCAGATGGAGTGCCTTTTATTAAAGGCGTTTTACTAAAATCGAGTATTTCGGAAAAGTAATCAGCGCCAAGCAGTAAGTCTACTGAATTTGGACTGCGAAAGCGAAAGTCGGCTAGCAGATGGTTAGAAAACTGTTCACCGACGGACTTGTGAATTCGAGAAGCAGGTAGGCGGTCTGATATTTTTTGAATAACAGTAGCCTGAAGCGGAAGGCGAAAATTAGAATTTTGCGGCGACTGAATGGTAAGGTTTGTAGTGCCCTTAACGGAGGTAACTTGCGATGAAATACCTTGTAGGCGTTTAGCAGTAGGCGCTATGTCGAGTTGAAGCGAACGAGCGGCGCTATAGGTTAAAAGACTTGATTGAGAGCCATTGTCAATGACAGCGCGAAGTGGAACAATTTTACCGGATGAATTGACTGCGTAAACGATAGCAGTGCCTAACAGCGCGGTTTGGCCGTCAAGGCGACAAGAAAGCGAATAATCGGTAGATTTTTCAGCGACGACTGACGAAGGCGAATTTACAGTAGTTACCGGCTTATTAGCAGAGCAGGTAGCGCAGGAATTAATTGGCGGAGTTGCGATAGCAGTAGCATGAATCGACGGCGAAGAATTAGCAAGTAGGCACCCGGGAGATTGACAATTATTGACTGGGTGTTCGATGAGTTGGGGCGAATTAGCGATTAGCGATTTATGCGATTTAACAATGGAAGAGGCAGATGAATTCGACTGTTGAATGTTACGGTCAGAATGTAACAGCGTATTATGAGATTTAGAATGACAGATACGACAATGTTTAGTTGAGTTGCAGTTGCGACGGTCATGGTGTCCAAAACAGGCGAAACAGAGTTTGAGACGAGAAATAATTTTGTAACGATTATCGACAGTTTGCGACAGAAATTCACTGCAGTTGTGAAGCGAGTGAAGGTTAGATTCGCACGAAAGACATTTGATTGAGTTTGATTTAACGAAAAACGAAGGTATGTTGTCAGAACGAGTAGGCGGCGATGTTGAATTACGATTATTTTGTACAGTACGGCTATCAGCGGAGGCCGGATATGATGAGTCCGGTTTATCGAGGCTAGAACTACTTGAATACGGAGAACAAACATTATCGATAGATTGAGAAGGATTAACTAATTCGCAAGAATGCATTTTAGCAGTAACAAACGAGATTAAAGATTCGTACGAAGGCACGGAAGACGCAGTATTGTGGTCTTCAAAGCTGAGTTTAGTAACAGAATCTAAGTTTGAATAAGCGATTTCAAATAAAAGATACTCGAGTAGATTAATATTGAGTATTCGCAAAGCACCTATAGCAGCTTCGTGAACATTTAAGAAATGTTTTAACGATTGATAGCTTGGAGTATCAGATTTGACGAAATTAAAAACTTGATTTAGATGTACATTTGCAATTCTACGTGGATTTGAATAACGGTCAAGAATTAAATTATACGCCAATAGGTAATTATCAGCAGACAATGGTAAATGTTCAATTAAGGGGGGAGTCTACCTTTGAAAAAAAAATTCCTGTTTCAGTTTATTTCAATTATAATTTTCCCTTTCAAACAACATTGCTTTTTTATTATTTTTTCATTAAAAAATAATAAATTTTTCCCATCCCTAAAGTTGTCACAAGGGTTGGGGATGAAAATCCGTTATTTTTTTCGGGAGAGATAACTTTGTTATACATTAGCCTATCTGCATGTTATTAATGTCAAATTAAAGAAAAAATTCTCCTCTATTGCATGTAGGATGGACATAACAAAATACATTTTACAAAAAAAGTTAAAAAAAAAATCCGAGATCTAGGTTTCAAATTGGTATTTTTGACAAATTTGGCCGAATAAAATTTTTCAAAGTTATTTTTAGTAAGTTTCCATCGTAGGTGCACTAGATAATTAAATTCTGGAAATTTTAAAAAAAAATTTGTTAATCTAGGTGCAGCAGATCAAAAGTTCTGTATCCTGAAAAATCACAAAACCTGAAAAAAGTAAACTTTCGGAAAACTGCAGTTAAAGATAGGCATCATATATTACTCTACTTACATGACTGTGGAGCGAGTGGCATGACTTAGAATTCACCAGCAGCATACAATATAAAATACTGTTAGTGCTATCTGTGTGAAACTGACAGAACTATTTAGAGAAGAAAAGGCGCTTTTATTCAAAAAAAAAAATCACGTAAATTGCTCAATTTTTACGGAAGATATTGAAATTAGAAAATTGTAATTATTCTGCGCTAAAACTTAACAATAACAGCTGACAGTACTTTACATTTATTTTGTTTTCATATGTTTAGAGACATCATAAACATAAAATAATTGTACCATTTTGTTCAGAAAACTACAGGCTACAATAATTGCAAAAAAAAAATTTTTGAAAAAAATTAAAAAAAATGGCTATTTCTTGGGTAGACTCCCCCCTTAAGCGAAGAGGTTCGTTATTTAACGAGCATCGCAGGTAGTGCAATTTTTGCACTTGAGACAAATCAGAATTATGATGGATTAAGTTATTAAACAGACTTATGAAGTTCTGGAATTTCGTTATGTCACCATCATTGGATGGTAAGCGAATATTAGGTAACTGGACCAATGGCGAATTATTGATTTTGTGTTGACTTGAAATAATCACAGTGTTATCTAACGATTGAATTAGTTGTTGCGCTGAACCGATTAATTGAAAATATTTGTTTTCAAAATTGGTGCGCTCGACTTCGAAGTTGTTATCAGGTTTAAGTAATTCAAGTTTGGTTTGAATCAATTCAAAGTCAGACCATAGATCAATGAATTTTTCTAACCGTAATTTTATTTGAGTTATTTCTACATCAGATTTGAGAAACAAATCGAAACGATTTAAATGGTTATTAATCACGTCACGTTTTTTAATTAATGAATTATAATCGTCCATGTTGACGAAATAAACGAATAAATATAAGTGAATTAATAAACAAACACAAATTGAGAAAGATAAACAAACATTGACTGTCAACAATTAGGTTAGTGCAACGATTTAACATTGAAGGTTATTTACAATGAAGCGTACGGTACGGGATTCAGCTGGTAAATGAAACCGGCTTGACTGTTAAACGAGATGGGTGGAGGGCGCATCGAGTCTGCGCAATGGAACGTAGTGATTCGATGAAGACACAGAAAATGGCGACTATTACAAGTTCTAGAACAAAGCTAACAGAGAAGTGAAACGTTGAGTGTGACGTCACGAGACGCGCAGTACATTTTAACAAGTAGATACTAGCAACAAGTAGATACATCCACCGTTAACGCAATAACCGCAGATGATTACACAATATGTAATTAACGAATTTAAAGAAATAATAAAACAGTATATGTAATTGACTGTATCCATAGATCACTGATAGATATCCGATGCCCGGACGGGACCAATAATGTTAGCGCTTGTAAGACGCTGGATAAAAGACAATGAAACGAATTTAAACTGAATAATTCTACAGTAATTAGTAGACGATTAATTAACTTAATTCGGAGGACCAGGTCAGTTTTAAGCGGCTGCCGACCACAGCAAAAACGATTTAAAGAATAAACAAAATGAATTAGTAACAGGAGGAATAAAATAACGAAAGGTAACGGACATAATTGGTAGGGAAAAACATAGGGAGACACACTATTGAATAACTAACCGTAATAATGGAAAAACGTTCTTACCTGGAATCCATTAACAACTTGAAACTTGTAGATAAGCACGTGGAAACACACTGGTAACATTGCAATGAACACACTACGACAGTTTACAATAAAAAACACATGAGCAATTGCATACAGTTCACATTAAGCATAGAATAACGAACAGTTTAGGTTTGTAGAAAACCAACGAGAAACGAAACGAACTGATTGTAAACGAAGAGATTGGCAGGGCATCACCAACCCACGCCACACGTTAAGCGCAAGAGACAAGAGCGCAACCATACATCACGGCAGCTAAGACAAGAGTGTGTGAGGGAGAAGCCGGATATTCAAAAGGAAGAGGGGATACGGATGACGTGACTTAATGATGTCACGCGGAAACAGATGCAGGAACAAATTGTAATTAGCGGGGAAAACAGTTTGAATTAACCCCGGGAAGACTGGCGCTAACACACGGGTTAGGCGTTGCTGCCTGTTCCGAACCTCCACCATTCGCCCATCTCTTCCTTGGTCGTCCTCGATCCCTTTTACCCCTTGGCTTGTACCATAGTGCCTGCTTGGGTATTCTTTCATCCTTCATTCTACCTAAGTGATCTATCCACTTCTTCCTGCCCTCCATTACTTTATCATTTATGGAGAAGATATTAAGATGTTGTCGTATCTCCGTGTTTCTGTAACGGTCCTCTCTACTACAGCCATAAGTTTGCCGGAGAAATCTCATTTCTGCTGCTTGTAATCGGCTCTCTTCCCGTCTTGACAGAACCCACGTTTCACTTCCGTAAAGTACTGTTGGAGCAGCTATCGTTTTATAAAATCTCATTCTAGTGTCTTTACTTGTGATGTTTTTCAAGTTCCTGTGGATAGTACCACATATGTGTTGAAATCGGTGGATCCTATCATACACCTCCTTACCCTGTTGATAAGTTACATCGCAACCTAGATAGTTAAAATGGGATATCTGTTCTATAATCTTATTATATATGACAAATTTACTTCGGACAGGTTCCTTCCCCCTGAATGCCATTACCCTTGTCTTTTTGGTTGAAATGGTCAAATTATATTCCTGGCATATTCTACTCATCTCATACACTGCTCTCTGCAGGTCCTCCTCCTTCTCCTGTTATATTATCAGGTCGTCAGCAAATAAAAGGCAGTTTAACTTCAAACTTTCATTCATGTAGATACCTGAATGTACTAATGGTTTCTAACTCTTGATCACGTCATTTATAAAAATATTAAATAGCGTGGGAGATAGTCCACATCCTTGTCGTAGTCCTTTATTAATTATTATTTCATCAAAGTAGGAATTCCCCGTATCTACTTTGATTTTCGTATCTTTATATAAGCTTTTAGCTGCCCTTATGAGATGGGGCGGATATCCTGTCTTCTGCAACACATCCCATAGTTTTTCCCTGTCTACTGTATCAAAAGCTTTTTGAAAATCGATAAAAGCCAAATGCGTCTCGAGATTATATTCCCTTCTTTTTTCCACAATTTGCTTGATTGTAAATACGTTGTCAATGCATGATCTCCCTTTCCTGAAACCACACTGTTCTTCGAGCAGTGGACTCTCCGAAATAGTTTGAATTCTATTTTTTAATATCATGCTATATATTTTATACGCCGTATTCAACAAACTGATTCCCCTGTAGTCATCACAGGAACTTCTGTCTCCACTTTTAAACAAGGATTTAACTGAGGCAATTTTCCAATCTTGCGGTATCCTTAGCTGCTTCCAGCACATATTTATTAAATGCAAGAAACGGAGCGTGAGAAACAGTCCCCCGCATTTCAATAGTTCCATGTTCAAACCGTCTAGTCCAGTTGCTTTTCGACTTTTTGCTTTGTTGAGGGCTTCTTCCAGCTCCTGCAAAGTTATTTCATCCACCCCTATACTGATATCCAAATGATCCCATCCATTTCCCTCCGAAGGAGACATCTGTCTGTTCTGCTCATACCAGAGATTCTTATAATGTTGCACCCATTCGTCCTTCAACACTACATTCAGCTGGGCTGTGTCTCTTTCTGTCTTATTCAGGTGTTTCATTACCTTATATGCTACCTGCTGCCTTCCATATAGATCCTCCTCCACCGTTCTTATAAATCTCTCCCAGGATTCTTTATGTGCTTTTCGTGTGATTGCTTTAGCAATATTTCTCATATTTTTATATCTCTGTTTCGACTCCTCTGAATGATGCTGTAAATAAGCTTTGTAGGCCCTTTTCTTGTCTTCTATTGCCTTTGCAATCTCTTCATTCCACCCTTCAAACTTCGCCGATTTCTTACTTTCCTCTTTTTTCCCAGAGCTTCACTTGCTGCTTTCTTCAAGCAATACTTTAGCACACTCCACTCCTCATCTATATCTGTGGAGGTTGACCATTCCGAGAGATATTGTTGCAATCTCGTCTGGTACAGCCCTAGCACACTTTGCTACTTCAAGAGATGAATTTTGAAAACCTCTTCATTTGTTTCTGTAACCTGTCTGTTAGAAGCATTCCTTCATTTGGCAATGATATTTACCTTTGCTGCAACAAGGTAGTGGTCCGAGCCAATGTCACAGCCTCTATAGGCTCTTACATCTGTGATATGCGTGCTTAATTTCTCATTCACCATTATATAATCTATAAGTGACCTTGATCCTCTTGCCGCCCAGGTAAATTTATGCACATCCTTTTTCCGGAAAAACGTGTTAGTAATTTTAAGATTATTAAAGGATGCAAAGTCTCTCAGAGTATTTCCATTTCTGTTTACACCCTGCTCTCCAAACATCCCAACCACTCCGGGAATTGGCACATTGCCCACTCTTGCATTCATATCACCTGCTATTACCACAAAATCTTTTTTATTTGCGTTTAGTAAATCTTGCAGCGTCCTGTAGACCGTTTCTGTTTCCTCCTGTGCCCGACCCTCCTCAGGTGCATAAACTCCGATAACCATAAGACCTCCTCGTTCCACTTAAAATGTTGCCATTACTATCCTTTCATTGATGTAATTGTAGCTCTTACTTCTCTTCCCCCATTTCCTATCAAAAAGTATTGCGACACCCGCACAGGCTCTCCTAGCTTGGTCTACCCCACTATATATCATTGTGTAGTCCTCCAAATCCTTAGTTCCATTCAGCTTCTTCTTTGTTTCTGTTATTACTGCTATATTAATACTTCGATCCTTTAGCTCATTATTTAACTCCATCTCTTTTGTCGATAATCCTCTTACATTCCAGGTTGCTATATTAAGGGTATCCGTTATTCCAAACTTCTTGTTTTTCCGTATCCTATTTGTTTTATCCATAAATCCCGGTCCATCATCCGAGGCAATTCGAGGTTTGCCAGTAAGTAAAGAAGATCCTCTGGCCGCGTTACGGGCGCTGCGCAGATTAAGCTCAGTAGTGGGATTGCCACTTCACAGCCTCTGAGCTTGCGGGACAGTTTCTTCGAGATGCCGCTCTAGGTTCCTCCGCCCCCTTTGCCGTTGAGTATTTAATCTTCATCCGCCATCCGAGCCGTTGACCTTTTTTCACTAGTTTTTGTCCACCCTGGGTATTTTATTTCCCCAGCGTCCTCCAACCTAAGTCGGCGAACGTCCCCATCGCCAGGGGTGGCCCCCTATAGCAGCTCTAGCAACAGCCACGGGAAAAGCTAATCGTGAATTAGGAATTCCTGTAACGACTGTTTGGAAAGTTTTACGGAGACGCTTACAACTACGTACGTCCATATTGTTTGCAGTTAGTACAGGTTCTAAATCCTGCAGACTATGGTTTACGTACAACTTCGCTAACAAAATGTTATTGCATGAAGATTTTCTACACCATGTCCTCTTCAGTGATGATTTGACTTTTCACCTTAGTGGACAAGTGAACACTCATAATGTGCTAATCTGGGGCACAGAAAATTCTCACGCGATGGTACAAGTGCAACGAGACCCCTTGAATTGAATGTTTTTTGTGCCATGTCCCGGCGGAAAGTTTATGGACTTTCTTTTTCGTTGAAGCAACTGTAACTGGCGCTTCTTACCTTGATACTCTACAGATATGGCTCGTCCTTCAGTTGCAAGATGAAGAGCCAGAGAACTTCATTTTCCAGCAAGATGGTGCGCCGCCTCACTGGCATATCGAAGTACGCGATTGGCTGAACGTCACTTTACCCGACCGCTGGATTGGCCGCAAGATCCAATGACAGGGCTCGTTTTCCATGACCTCCACGGTCACCCGATCTGATGCCGTGTGGTTTCTATTTTTAGGGGTTTGTAAAGGATCGTGTGTACCCTCCACTACCAGCTGACCTTCCCTAATTAAGAATCAGGATTAAAGCAGCTGTTGCAACAATTACTCGAGAGACACTAAACAACGTTTGGGAAGAACTCGCATATCGTCTTGCCGTGTGTCGTGTGAAGAATGGTGCGCACATTGAAGAGTTGTAGGCATTTATTTAAAACAGTTTGAGTTGCTCTTTCGTTTTATGTCTCATTTATAACTGTAAGTATAATGTCCTGAATATTATAGAGCGTTAAACCCCGCTATTCATACACCCGGTATATAATTATTTTAAAAGTTTATAAGCACAAAAATAAATTTAAATAAAACAACTTTGAAATACATAACCCTAATAATACTACGCTTTACTTTTTGCTACGATGCGAACACTATGAACGCTCACTAACGAATCATCTTTCCATCAGTAGATGTTCAGTTTTTCTTCAACACATGGCATTATTTATCTTATCTGTAAACTTTCTTAAATTTGGAAAAGGATGTAAATAAGTACATAAAGTAAGTTGTTTTAATTCAATATTTAATTTTATAATAACGGAAATTAACATGCGTGGTTGGTGTTCCTTTTTGTTAAAAGTTCAGAATAGTTGCATTGTCAACGCTTGTTTTGCCAGTGGTTTGTCCATTTCCTATATATTCAGATTTCTCTTTTTGTTTAGTTACTTCAGTTTTACATTTTTATTATTTGTCTTTTGTTCTTTACGGCTTTTTATGCTTACAGCTATTATATTGCGACGATCCCTTTTTAAAAACTGAACAAGGAAGTATTTTTTTAGGTGAAAAAAATCTTCGCGATCTAATGTTTTCCTCAAGGTTTTTTTCTTGAAACACTTCATCATTATAACCTGAAACCGATTCACAATTTTTTATTAATAGGCTATATAACATTTTAAATAATATTATTAATGAAAAATAAATATCACAACTTCCTTTCATCTTTCACAGAAACATTGTACCATTTTTCTTTACGAAACACAATCTACATTTTTTATTTCATATAATAGTTAATAATGATGATCATAAGTTAAGATTAATGCCACGAGAACAAAACTTTAACATATTAAATTGTTAGGTGAGTATTTTTTTTTTTTTTTTGTTTAACGTCCGACTATTCTGCAATTAGCCCTACTGGTAATGACGACGGTGATGGATGAAATGAATTTTTTGTAACGTATGAAAATATGTCGTGCTTGAATGTGATTCGAACCGAAGACCGCATGACGAGAGGCGAGCACGTTACCAACTACGCCAATGCGGCCGGCAATTCGGTGAGTATTGTTAAAGAATTGAAGATCGAAGAGATTAAACACGATATTAGTGAATACTTATTCAGCCTACTTAAATAATTCTTTAAAGAAACAAATCACATGTTGTGTCGATTCTGTCGCTAACCTGGTCATTCAGAACAGAGGCAGCAGCCATTGCCTAAAACGAACCGAAAAAATTCTTCAGTAACAAGGTTACTTATCATGACACGGATATAATACCAAAAAACACGTACATCAACGAAACAAACAATACTGGAACCGAATCTATTTTCAATATCCTCCATAAAAACTTCACTAAGTAAAAGAACATATTTGAAAACACACGATTTAAAAGTTTCTTTTATAAAAAACTACCATCAACGTATTATAATCGTAAATAAGTTTACAGGTTTCGATAAAAATTAACGCTATAATCACGGTTCCTTTACGTGGTTAACCATTAAACTAAACTTGCTAAGAAGCCATGTTTACATGTATATAGTAGTCTCTCTTTATAACGATTTTCAGTATAACGATAATTTTTGTACAACAAGGATTAGAATAAAGAGTTAGTGGTATGGCAAAACACTAATGTATTTTGTTATTTCTCTTTACCGATGTTGCCCACTCTTTTTAACGATGGTATAGACGTATCAATAGTTCAACGCGTATCTGTTCACTTCGTTTTGTTGTTCGCACGCTAACTAAATAGCAAAGTAGTCGCCAGCAGATTCTATTACCCGCTTGAGGAAAGTGTGGCCACTACGGTACAGTCTCATTGGTTTTTTAAAGCGTGAACAATCAGCTCGTTTCCTATATAGCGTAATGTGCTAACCGTCAAAGAAAAGTTATCGTTGATTCAGGGAATTAAGAAAGGCAAAAAAAAAACGGATGTTGTCCGAGGAACGGGATTGTCCTAGTAAACTGTGGCTACCATCTGAAAGAATGGAAAAAAATTGCTTGGAGAGGAAATAAAGGGAAGTACCGAAAAAAATTACATAAGTTTCAGCATGAACATTTGTTACAGGTTATTCTCCAGTTGTTTTAACTACATCGTAATAAACCAAATTCCATTGTTTGGACCTTTGGTCAAAACAAAACCGGCATTAAGTGAATAAAATTGCATCGGAAGTTTTGCATTGCCGACTTTAAAGAATCTGACAATTGTGATGTTGGGTGTTTGCGTACGAATTCATGGCATTACTATATTTCGAAAACTGTTTCTTTAAATCCCTCTTCATACAACGATCTCTCTTCATAACGAATAAAAAGCCCAGTTCGTTGGAAATAGTTTTTGAGAGAGAAGTGTGTATTTGTATATATGTATGAACAAGATATCAAAGCCATCACACACAAATCTCTTCCAATCGTAAAAAATAAATTTATCCGATTGAGATCACAGTGCAGCTTACATGGAATTAACGAACGCTCCATAACGACTTATACATTCTATTCGTCACGTCAGTAATACAATATTTTTAAAACACAGTACATTAAAAAATTGACGGCCAAACCAACCCGCTATTAGAAAAAAGTACCCGAGAATCATACCTTATATCCCAACAAATTGAACACTCAAAAAAGTATCGTGTAAAGACTTTTTCCAGTTGGTTATATGACGTAGTTGTGGTACTGACTGACATCTGACTCAAGTAAATTCATACAGTTGCATGGTTTTCCATTCCGAAATGACAAGCGTAGCTTTACAATTGTGACCATACCTCTTTCCGTTCCTCGACTTCATGTACAAGATAACTCACAATCAACATGAGAGAAAATCAGTTAATTGTTTATTTCCTTTTCTCAATTAGCAGAATAAAATTTGTATACAGACTGTGGTCTTGGAATAGCTGTTCGATTTGATGCCCAATTCAGTTTGGATATACTTTATATAGGCTACTGTTTCATTTACTTATTGTTTATTATATAACGTATTCTAATTAATAAAAAAAGTATAAAATATAATAAGTATAAAAGCAAAAAATGAAGCCTGGGAAAGAAAATGCGACGAAGTGAACAGATGTATGGTAGGAGAGAGGAGTAGATGTGCTTGGAGAGTTATAAGAGAAATGAAAAATAACTCTAAGTACAAAGCAAATCTTGATATGATACCTGTGAATAAATGGAAAGATCACTATGAAGATATGTTTAAAGAAACGCGAAACCAGTTTCAGATAAATGAATACTGGGAGAGGCCTCCAATGGAAGAGAGAGAAATCATAGGAAAAATAACTCTCAAGGAATTTGAAAATGCTCTTCAAAAAACAAAGAATGGTAAAGCACCCGGACCTGGAGGTATTCCAATAGAACTGGTGAAGCATAGTCCAAAGTGTATAAAAGAAGCATTGGTAACACTTTTCAATTATTGCTTGATAAATGGAGAAGGATGCCCGCAAGAGTGGAAATTGGCACATATTACACCAATTTTTAAAAAAGGGTCAAGAAAGGATCCCAAGAATTATAGAGCAATAAGTTTCACCTCATCTATTGGGAGACTGTATGGTCGTATCATTAAAACAAGAATAGAGAATGACATAAAAATTGGAGAAGAACAAAGTGGGTTCACTGGAGGAAGATCTTGTTTGGACAATATTTTCTCTCTCAAGCAACTCGTAGAAAAGAGTGTCTCACGATACATGGAGACACACATGGTGTTGGTTGATCTAGAGAAAGCATATGATAATGTCCCAGTAGAAAGACTATTTCATGTACTGGACAAATATGTGCATTATAAGTACATAGGTGCCATTAAAGACCTTTACACCAACCAAAAAAGTGTTATAAAAAGTAAAAATATGGTTTCGGAATATTTCCCTATAACTACGGGCCTCAGACAAGGTTGCTGTATGTCCCCAACTCTCTTCAAGATATATATTAATGAAGTATTAAAAGAGTGGCAAAATAAATGCTCTAGGATTAGGATAAAAATTGAAGAAAGATTTCTCCACACACTTCTGTTTGCAGATGATCAGGTTGTTATAGCAGGAGATGAGTTTGACATCCAGTATCTGATGAGAAAGTTGACAGAAACCTTTGAAAAATGGGGTTTGAAAATAAATTATGACAAAACCAAATATTTGGTAGCTGGAGGAGACGCGGTAGCTGAAAAAGACGTGAAAGATCTGGTTGTCGATAATAAAATAATTACAGGATGTGAGGAAGTGAAATACCTGGGAGTAGTTTTTTCAAGAAAGGAAATAGTGAGCAGGGAATTACAGAGCGTATCACAAATGCCAGAAAAGTCATTAGTCATCTTAACTCACTGCTTTGGTCAGAAACTCTCAGTCTAAGGACTAAAAGAATGATGAACGATGCCATCCTTAGAAGTGTTCTGATGTATGGCGCAGAAGCATGGGAGTTAATAAAAAGAAATAAAGATAGACTGAATGCAGTGGAAATGGACTTCCTGAGACGCAGCTGCAGGGTATCTAGGATAGGGCACATAAGAAATGAAGAAATAAGAAGAAGAATGAATAAACAGGAGTCAGTTGTTGAAGCAATAGAAAGTCGCCAACTGCTATGGTATGGACATGTAAAAAGAATGTCAGAAGCTAGATGGCCCAAGTTCATAATGGAATGGACACCTCAAGAAAGGAGGAAAAGGGGGCGCCCTCCTAGAAAATGGGAGCAAGACATTCAAAACGCCATGAATTTGAGGCAACTGACTCCTGAAGATGCACTGGATAGGGGCAAATGGAGGTTGGGATGCGAGAAACGGCCTGATGATGCTGTAAGAGACCTCGCTTAAGTAAGTAAGTAATAAAATATAATACATACCATTTACAGTACTGAATAAAGCCAAAACCAGGCAAAAGGCGATAAAGATGAATTTGGTTATATTCATTGTGAAGTGTTCCCAAATAGATACCACTTGAGGAAATGAATCCTTTTTATATAAGTCCCTCTTAATTATAATACGTGAAAAAGAAGGAAAACTATTGCTAATTCTAAAGCCTAATTCTAACAATGATGTAATTAGTTCAAAAATATGATAATTAATACCATGTAACATTTTTTTAACACCTTTTTAGTATCTACAAAAACATATTTAATATATATATTTCAAATACTGTACATTGATAAAGTTCGTTAAAATATTGACGATAGCGCTATCAACGGAAAAACAACAGTTTTCCTCATCATTATTTTTCTTCATGTTATTTTATATCAATTTCGTATGAAATTTTAAGTATCTACTAATTATGTTATTTACCCCATAACGTACACTTCGTAAATTGTTTTCTAGTAAAATTAAAATAATACGAAATATCAGAAAGATTGACGGCAATCGAAAAACTATTGCATGCTGAAGTTGACGCACCATAAAAGTTGTGCAAACAATGATGAATAAAGAAACTGCAGTTAATTTATAGGTCGAAGTAGACCTATATTTTTGTAAATTGTACTAAGATAATTGATTTACACAAACATTTGAAAGGTAGTAGAAATTGGTCCCGTTCGATAATTTAACAAATGCGATGTTTCTTAAAGTCATAAAGGACTGCGGACATATTTATATTGAATTCCGTGTAAGAAGATTGGCGATTAGTCCGTTTGTTTCGCTCTTAGTACTACACAAAATATCAATTTTCAAATTATTAAAGATAATTTATTATAAGTTTACTCGTAAGTGTGAACGGCCCTGAAGAGTTATATTAAAAAAATTACGTTGTGTTATCCTTCTATAATTAAGAAACGATAAACTGGGTCTCCTACGGCCATTTTGTTGTTAGTAGGAATGTCTATGTTTGATGCAGAATAACAAATTAAACTCTGTCGGTTTGGTTATCATACTTTTGGAACCAGAAATCATTTAATATATCCATGCGAAGGTTCACAGCCCAAGCCGTGTCTCGCTTCCCAAGCACAACCTATCTATGTCTCGCTAGTTCCTATGGGATAGCCACTGTAAATACATTGTTTTTTACAGAACATGGTAAATAATTCAGGAAATGTTACTATTCTGCTTTCCATTGTTTTTTTGTCAACTGCTTAATATTGCAGGAAAATACACACAATTGGTGGTGTTTTTATACTAGTTTATTCAAATAATAAACTTAGCATTCATAACACCTTATTTAGATCAGTTTTCTCAGGATATGATAATATTGCATTTAGGGTAGAAGGTAGGATATACATGAGAGAAAATATGGCTGTGGTGGTGATTATTAAAGATTCTCTTACGATTAGTTTTAATTTTTTACATTGTTTAAAGAGATACTGGACGTATTGGCAGAACCATATAAAAAAGTTATTGTACTTTGTAGTTTGTAAATCTTGCTGTTCAGATAAAATTGCCAGAAGATTTAAGGGACAACATAAAACGTGAACAATTAATATAAAAAATTATGAATAAGGATTTTTTAATGTTATTTTGCTAAGAGAATGTCAGACGTACGTGATTGTTTAGTAAAGGTTTGTTTACACTCAGTAAGTTCTAAAATGATACCATTCAGGAATTGACGCAGTTGCTAACAAGGCATGGTTGCTTTGGGGAACGTTTGACGAGGTTCAAACTTCATGAAGTACTGAAATGTCGACTGTGGGACAGTGAAGGGGAGGAGTCCATAGCGCATATTTTAGAAAGATATCGCTATATTGGCCTCGACATAATCGAGATTTATGAGAAGATAGGCTTTGCACAGTGGATCCCAGAGAAAGGAATGGCAGTGATGCTGCGGGATGATAAGGAGGGCTGGAAGTTGGTCGCTCAGTTTGTTGTAAGGGTGGTCAGGAGACTGCAGAGGGAAGAGCCATCTGGTGATCAGCGGGATCGCCATCTCCAACAGGTCAATCCTGTTCCAATCTTAGAAGGTAAGGTAGGCACACTAATTTTCTGAGCTGGTACTGGAAGAGATAAATGGAAGTGAGAGAGTAAGGGTAGGTCGGTGACCGCGAGGGGAATTAAAATACGGTTTCTTTCTGCGCTTCACTGACCGTAGGTACATTTGTTTTCTTTCAAAACAAAAGTGGGTTTTGGTTGGTAGGCAGTTGCGGCTCCCTTGGTGCTGGACGAGGACGCCTCAGATGAGTATAACTCTAACTCCCCGATCTTGAGGAAGTGAACATGAGTGTTTCTCGCCGCTTCAGAAAAAAAAGTCCTAAAATGTACTATAGAAAAAATGCAAAATTTTGACTTAATGGGCTTCCTGAAAAAACTGATTCAAATGTGAAGAAACTTAGTATAACTGTAAAATATTACTCAAGGAGTTTTTATCATTAACAACCTACAATAGATAAAACTTTAAGAAATATTGGTAGTTGTCAGATTAGATTAAGTGGAATGGGGCTCTCGATTACGGTTACCAAGTATTAGATATTCAGCATTTACGTGGTCATGCCGCAGACCAACACATGAAAAAATTAAACAGGGCATTCAGGTGAATATTAATAGTTTATAGAACAGTTTATTCAAACACTTATGGAAGATTATTATTAAAACTTAAATGAATCCGAAATACTCCAATTTTATTGTAACTTCATAATTCAACCACAGTTTTCGGTTAATCAAGCGGATGCAGAAAATAACATAAATGTTGTTAAAATGGAGCGTACCATTTTTATCCATTATCCATCTGCCTACCTCCATGTCCAATCCAACGCTTAGTTATGTATTGATCCAGTAAATAAGTAGTTTTCTGCCTACTATCGTAATTTCTTTCTCAGCCTCCCAGGTTCATATTCAACAGTGATCTGTTCACAGTGTTTCATGTCGTATTGAGGCTCTACATCATGCCTTTTGTAACGGACAACCATTGAAAGTGTATGAACAAACGGGAGGTACACAAAATAAAAAAATCTGGTGTGAAACACTCACACAACTTTCTCTTGCCAACATAAATAACTAACAATGAACGTTAAATTAGTTATAAAAAATTAGAAATAAACAAAAAACTAACCTCAAGAAACACAACCTTATTGTAATCATGAGTAGAAGACGCAAAATGAAAATCGTTTGGATTAAAAATATGGAAATTCACTCTGTCACGCTAAACTAAGCTCTGCAGAGAAAAATTCTTTAATTAAAAGTTGTATATCTTTCAATTTCCAATAACTTTGATCTTATACTACATTTTTGTCGTAAATAGCATAGGCTACTGAGGCTGAAATCTTTAAAAAAATTGATTTTTCACACGTTTTCGTGAGAAAAAACATAAAATTGACAATTACTGCTAAACTAAGCGTTATACAAAAAAATTTAAAAATGAAATTTGTAGGATTTTAAATTTTCTAAATGTTTTGTTGGTATATAAAATTTTGTGCTAAGATGCATGCTAAAGCCGCAATATTGAAAAAACCATTTTCTTAAAACAGAACAGCCTCTCCAAGAATTTTAGCAAACATTACGCTTACCCAATCTTGTAGAGACTAAAAAAGTTAGTAATCCAGGCGATTTTTTAAAAAAATCGTAGGGCCAGTTTTTGAGAAAATCGAAAAAAGTGAAAAATCACACGAATAAACTTCTTCTTTCGCTTAACTGATTTAAATGAAAATGTTCCTGTCGGGTCCGGAAACGCTTCGTTACCGAGTTACGGCTAGCCAAAGATTTCGCCCTGTTTTCAGAACATACGCCTAAATAAAGTCATCCTAGAGTTCTGGAACCCAATTTTATGAGTAGATTTGACGGTTTCTTATGTATTTCGACCCGAAAAAATTAATAAAATAAGTTCCAGAACCATTTATCTCCAATAGGTTTTGTAATATCCAATGAAAAACGGACAAATCTGTGCATAAAAATACGTTTTTTTAGGTTGAGAAACAATAACTGTGTTAAATGCCTAATAAATGTGTAAATTCAGGGTATATAATTCACGAACTGATGTTTTGACCCTCTCTTTAAGGGCTGATTGAAAGGTTGGCTTAGAAACGACGTGGCGCGGGATTAAAAAACACTCCTATTTTACCATACATCTATACCGACTATGATGTGCTCTTTAGTTCGTCAACCGAAGACTGGTTTGAACTTCTAGAGACTTTACTAAATAAAACGAGGATTGAGGGTTTTATTGCTTTCCTTACTGAGTGGAAAAGTATCCTTATCAGCATGCCGGACCGTCTAAAAAGCATCTACTTTCCACCCTGAAAATGACACTTTCACTTCATTCACCACAGTGTCTGGCTGCGTAATGAAATCATTATTCTCAAATGAGATAACTGTGACTAGTTTCTTCTGCACCTTCTACAACTTCTACATCTTCTGTTCTTCAATGCTTCAGTTATATAATTGGCTGACCATGTGATAAATAATAGAATTATTTGTTTTAACTCTGGAACTAGCAGATAGAATGTAAATACTTATAATAATCTAACACTCTACTTGCCGTTTACGGGCAAATACCGACTTTATAGAATAACTATTACTGAAAATGAGACAAAAGTTTGGACGAATTGACTAGTACGCTAAACACTACAGCTCACCAGTGGCAATACTTCAGAAAAAAAGTTGTATAGTACATTGGTTAAAACTAAACAGCGACACAACAAAAATTTTGACAAATAAATATTAAAATAGAGATACTGTGGCAAATGATTCAATTACATGCATACTGACTAACACAGCTAACTTAGACAAATTATTAGAAGCAGGAAAACAAACTAAACAACTGAAAAACTGTAGAAGAATGTAAAATCAGCATTGTGTTCTTTCGGAAGGAAAGTAGAATCCTGAAAAATCTGAAAATTCCCTTCGAACTAAAAATGGCCTTTTTTATTTATGTGTACCTCCCGTTTCTTCTTTCGCTGAGCAGTGATAGTCATTTACAAAAGCCATGATGTAGAGCCTGAACATGATACAAAACACTGTGAAATGACTAATGTTGAATATTAAGCTGGTAGACGGTCAAGTCAATTAGGATATTTGGCAGAAAACTTACTTAGTGGAGGTACACAGCACTTGGCGTTGAATTGGACAACGACGAAGGCAGATAGATGATACATAAAAATGGTAGGATCTATTTTTAACACATTTACGTTATTTTTTACATCTGCCTTATTAACCGTTAACTGTCGTGGAATTATGGAGTTACAATAAAATTAAGGTGTTGTGGATTCATTTGTAAAGAATTAATGGAAGTCTCCAATAGTATTTAAATAAACTGTTTAATAAACAATTAAATTCACCTGAATTTCCTGCCAATTTTTAATTTTTTTTTTGGTCTGGGTCATGATCACGTAAATGCTGGATATCTGATACTACTTGTTAACCGTGATTAGAGGGCCCCGTTTCCCTTAATCTAACCTGACAACTTCCAATATTTGTTAATATCTTATCTATTATAGGTTGTTATTGACAAATAATCCTTGAGTAATATTTAACTGATGTATTAAGATTGTTCATATTTTTGAATCAGTCATTTCAGGAAGTTCATAAGACAAAATTTTACATTTTTTCGTAAGTACATTTTTAAGACTTACTGAATGTAAACACACCTTGGCTACAAAAATCACATAAGTCAGGCATTCCTTAAGCAATAAAACACTATAAAAAATAGCATATTAATAAACTTTTATATCCACATCGTTAAAATTTTTATGTAATTCCTTAACTCTTGTGGCAAGTTCATCTGAACAGTAAGATTTACAATATACCCGGAACAATCAGTTTTATATATTTTTCTGTCAATATATCCAGTAGTTCTCTGAATAATGCACAGAATTGAAACTAATCATCGTAAGAGGATCTTTGATAATAACCATCACAATCATATTTTCTTTCATTTACATCCTACCTTCTACCCCAAAAACATTGATATCGATATCGTGAGAAAACTGCTCTAAATAAGCAGCCCCGGCCCTAGTACTTTTACCGCCCCAAGCGAAATTCACGAGTGCCGCCCCCTCCCTCCAACCACTCATCAACAATTAAATTAATTCGCACAAAAATACATAGAACCCCTCTTCAAACGTATGGGTAATTTATTGTTGTACGAATCTGAATATATATATGTACAAAGTTAAATATAGGTGTGTGCGTCTATGTAGCTCATAGAGTATCTATTGTCAAGTTTTGCATTTTGTAGTTGTTGTTGGGTTTTTTAGGGTTTTTAGGGTTTTTTGGGTTTGTTAGTTGTAGTTTTTCGGATCATGATTGTAAAGTCGTATATTTATAAAATTTTAAAATAAAACATTAAAATTTGCCGCCCACAAAATCTGCCGCCTGAGGCGGCGGCACCGGTCGCCTACCCCTAGAGCCGGGGCTGTAAATAAGGTTAGTTATGAATGTTATATGTTTTAATACTTGAATTAGTTAGTATAAAAATCTCACCAATTGTGTGTATTTTCCGGCAAACTTAAGCAGTTAACAAAAACCCTGGAAAGCAGAATAGTATAATTTTCTCACTGATTTACCATTTTCTGTAATTACCGCTGTATCTGGTTCATCAAAACGAAAACAAACATATAATCTAAAACTATTTTCTGATTTATGTATTTGTGAATATTTTGATATCAAAAGGAGAAATATGAAGCACAATTTTCCTGCACTTGATTCTGTTTGTTTATTCGGATATCTACATTTATGTATTAACTTTATTAAAACAAAACATGTCGCAGCTTATTTACGACTACTAACATGACGTCATCCAAAGAGTAATAGAAGTATTGACTGGTATCCTTCTGCGCATTTGATATATATATGTAAAAACACATACAAATATTTTTTGTATGGCCGCACTGCTGTTAGCACTAGTATGGGAATTTTATATTATAGGTTCCCCTTCGTGGTTTACAAGTAACAAAATGATTTTTTATTTTTAACGCTAATTTTATTTTTATTCTTAAATTGTGGTTCTAAGTGGAACAAGAACAACGGGAAAAAACAGCAAGATTTCGCAAGATCTAATGGTTGTAGAGTCAAATAAGTTTGTAATGATAAAATATGGAAGGAGACATGAATAAATATTTATCATGAAATTCTGGAGAGTGTGTGTAAGCCTACTTTTAGTGCGGAAGTATGGGTATTGACAAAGAGACAGAAGGATTGGCTAAAAGCGAAGCTGTGGTGTGTCGGGGATCGATTGAATTCCGAATTCCAACATTAGGAGAAAACCAGCGTTCAAGGAAGTATGGTGGATACCATATCACGGAAGCAATCCAAATGGTTTAGCCGTATGCAAAGCTTGGATGTTGGAAGGTGGCCAATGAGGATATTAGAGTGAACGCCAGCCGGTAGAAGATGGAGAGCTAGGCCGGAAGTGCATTGTTCGATGAAGTGCAGGAGATAATGTATTTTCAGCGACTTTCAGCGTTTCTCTGATAGAGACGAGCGAGACAGACAGCGGTGGTGCTTAGGATGCGAAATACGGCTGGGCTGTAAATAATCGCATAAATATATTGTATAATTTCTGGTTCCAAATGTATTATAAAAAATCTGGTGTGAAACACTCACACAACTTTCTCTTGCCAATGCAAATATTAACAATAAACCTAACATTATTAATAAAATATTAGAAATAAACAAAAAACTAACCTCAAAAACATAACCTTATTTTAATCATGAGTGAATGATGCAAAATGAAAATCAACCTCAGTTTGGCTTAGAAATACGGAAAATCACTCTTTCTCTCTAAACTAGGCTCTGTAGAGAAAAATTTTTTAAATAAAAGTTGTAGATCTTTTAATTTTCTATAAATTAAATTATATACACTTTTGTCGTAAAATGCATACTAAGGCCGAAATCTTAAAAAAATCAATTTTTCACACATTTTCGTGAGAAAAAAACAGAAAATCGCAAATTACCGCTAAACTAAGCGTTATACAAAAAATTGTTATAAATAAAAGTTGTAGAATTTTTAATTCTCTACAACTTTTATTATATAAATTTTTGCGCTAAAATGCATATTAAAGCTGTAATATTAAAAAAACAACGTTTTTACGTGAAAACAGCCTCACCCAGAATTTCAGCAAACATGACGCCTACCCTATCTTGTAGAGAATAAAAAATTGAGTAAACCAGGCGATTTCAAAAAAAATCGTAGGACCAGTTTTTGAGAAAATCGCAAAAAAGTGAAAAATTACACGAATAAACTACCACTTCCGGTTGACCGATTTTGATGAAAATGTTCGTGTCGAGTCCGGTAGTGGTACGTAACTTAAGTTTCAAGTTTCAAGTTCGTACAATGTTCCGTTCTTGAGATATTCTGTTCACACACACACACACACACACACACACGCACACACACACACACACACACACACACACACACACACACACACACACACACACACCAATCGCTAAAAACATGGTTTTTGGGTTCAGGGGGTATGAAAACGTGTAAATGGGTGAAAACTGGATTTCTTAAAATCGACATGAAAACAATACTTTCCTTCCTATATATTCATATAGGCAAGTAAAAGTATAAAACAGTATCTGTAACATACTAAGAAAGAAGGTAGTAATTACAGTGCAGATACTGCCTTTTCCCGTAGTAATATCACTCTTTTCATTTGTAAGCCTGGAAAAAACATATAGATGCTGCTTTTGAATACCTCGATATC
Source organism: Catonia carolina (assembly GCA_035578175.1). Classification (NCBI taxonomy): domain Eukaryota; kingdom Metazoa; phylum Arthropoda; class Insecta; order Hemiptera; family Achilidae; genus Catonia; species Catonia carolina. The sequence continues at coordinate 2,065,742 of JAQMRL010000024.1, read as the reverse complement.
TAAGTAACCGATGTAGATAGGGCGTTTTTAAGTTAGTCCACTTGATTCCTCGTGGTCCAAAACATAAGAATACATATTAAACTCAAAATTGACAAATTTGCAGTTAATGCCTTTTTTCTTAGCTTGGCAGAATAGTTCTCATTTTTCATAGCAGGTAGTACAAGTAATACATCAAATTAAGAGAATCGATCAAAAAAGGCATCAGATTTCTTCATTTTTATCGAATTTATTTGAAAGAAAGATTGATTCGATAAGATACAATCAAGTCCTGATAATTGGGGTACATTGGGACCGGAGAATTTTGGTCCAATTAAACGGCTGGCCTTAATAAACGAATTCGTAAACTGTGGCGTATACGATATTGTATTTTATTAAAATTATCTTATACATACATTTTCATGCAAGTTCTATCCATACACACACAAAAAAATAAATAATGGGTATCAGAATAATGATTAACTTTTTAGCAAAACCTATTGCCTTGGTTTTAAGCACATGACCATTGACACTAACACCTTGCGAAGTTACAATGGTGAACCATTAACTCTACGCTTCTCAACACGTTGATCTTCCCTTCACGTTTTATTTTCTGAGATGTTCCATGGTCTTTTAATGCTCACTCTTAGCGTATTTTATTTTCTTGGTGCACGATACAAGCTGTCGTAATTTTCGGTACACCGGATAGTTCCGATAGTTTACGTTGGCTTAAGTTAGGTAAATACGTTTTTATTTTGTCAAGAAGGTTTATTTGTTCACACAGTCATATCGTTACGCGGCATTTAACTCACAAAGACGTTGATGGTAGGTACTGTACTGTAAGCCTACGCATAAAAATATCAACAAAATGTGTGAAATGAATGGGAATTTAAAAAAATAAAAAAGTATGCCTGCAGATAACAAAACAACCAGACTCGAAAAACAGTGTGTTACAGTACACTCATGAAATCACAAAAAACTGATGAGAAGCATGGAATTACGAATGTTCTATGTAGGTACGTACCCCAGAATTTCACCAGAATTTCAGCAAACATAGCGCCTACCCTTTCTTGTGGAGCATAAAAAATTTAGTAAACCAAGTTTTTTAAAATTTAAAAAAAAATCGTAGGACCAGTTTTTGAGAAAATCTCAAAAAAAGTGAAAGACACGAATAAACTACTACTTCCGGTGGACCGATTTTGATGAAAATGTTCGTGTCGGGTCCGGTAGTGTTATGTAACTTAAGTTTCAAGTTCGTACGATGTTCCGTTCTTGAGATATTCTGTTCGCGCGCGCGCGCGCGCGTACACACACACACACACACACACACACACACACACACCTACACACACACACACACACAGACACACCAATCGCTAAAAACATGTTTTTGGGTTCAGGGGGTCTGAAAACGTGTAAATCCGGTGAAAACTCGATTTCGAAAAATTGACATGAAAACAATACTTTCCTTCCTATATATTCATATAGGCAAGAGAAAGTAAAAATAAAATTAATAATAAAAATTTCTAATGGTAGCAATAAAAGTTAATTCTGGTAAAGGTTTTACTTTTTCACGTATATGAATAGTAGAAAGTTGTTACCAATGTACTTTGATGGTTGGGGTTCAATTAACTGTACTCTTTCAGGAATGATCGACCTATGTCTGCACAAGACTACTTCTCATTTATACATTATAAATATATCATTTTTATCTCATTGGGTCATGGTATTGTTTATTGCTTTTAAATCGAACAAATTTTAATACAATAAATTTTTAAAATAAATAATATTTTGTTATAAGTTTAAAGTTAACGTGTTTTTTATTTATTTAATCCAGATCCCGAACGAACCTAGGTTAGGTGTTACAATGTTATTATAATTAAGAACATGGAATAGTAAACAGACAAGTAAAGTAATGAAACAGTACTAACTTGTGAACGATATAGGAAAATACGAAATAACAAAAGAAATGAAGAAAACAAAATATCAGAAGTTATTTTTGTTCGATGCACTAGGAAAAGAATAATAAGAATGAATATAAATATTTTATTTCACCATACAGATGAATCGGGTATAAATTGTTTAAATATTCAAAATTTATTTTTACTCTACAATATTTTAGAAGTTTATTTCCTACATTAAAAAAAATATTGTGTTATTTTTTCCTGGTATTGTTTCTTCAAATAGTACACTTTAAGGTTCATAAAAAATCTATTCTACAGTAAAGTCATTCAGCTGTTACATCATACAACAGTAACATTCCAATTCACTCTTTAATGCTGATCAACATGAAATTTAACTACTGCTGTTTTTAGTTTTCTTACATTTTATTTCCCTGTATGGTAATATATAGGTAAATATTGTGACACTTGTCTCTTAGTTCCGTTTCAGGATCTGGGTAAATTAAGTAATTAACACACTATAGTTTAAAATTCAAGTTTTTTTTCTTTTGAGACCGCAGTGAATCAATTGATTCAATTTCTGGGCACTCTTCTGGTTATTTTCTTTGATTTTCCTCCAGTATTCTTTCATTTTAGCAGATCTTCTTTGTCTTTCTGCTTCGGAAAAGATCACTTTCCTGCTTCCTCTTTTATCTGCTTTGCCTGGGAATCTAATATTTTTATCTTTTAATAGTTTCAGCTGTTCGGTTTTATTTTCTAGATCTTCGAAGGTGATGCCTAATTCTTCTATATTTTTCTTGATTTCTCTTAACCATATTACTTCTGTCTTTTTCTGGTAGAGTTTTCTGATTATTTAGTTTGTGATTCTATCTGTGGGTGTTCTGATTATATGTCCAAAGAAGGATATTCTCTTTTTATTCATCATTTCTAGTACCGATTCGGTGTCCTGGTAGACCTGTTCATTTGGTCGACCTTCAAGAGAATAAATTCTCGTGTTACAACTTTGGATGTTATCCAAAGAGGCGATAGTGAAGGATGAGTTTTGATAATTGTGTGTTCATGATAGTAATTCCGTTTTAGTTAACTTAACTTCGCCTTAATTAAGTTAAGCTATCCACCCAAACCACGCGGTGGCGCTCACATGTTTTCCTTTTTTGATAGTTGTTGTTTTCTAAGGTTTTGGTTTAAGAAAAAGATGCCGGAATTAATATCGGGCAATTCAAGTATTTATTACAATTAAAAATTATAATTAATAATGTAACTAAAATCTACACGTAAATTACTTAAAATAAATAATAAACTAATTATAATTAACTAACAACAATAAATAAACTTAACCAATTTACTAAATATTAGAAAAAATGATACAGAATAAATTAACGTTAAACAATTGAGTTATTCACAGTAACGTCTATTTTCTCTAACGCACTGTTATGCACTACACAATTTGCTCACTGAATCTCAGACAAATCGAAACTAACTCCAAAACGTGTGTGCTCTCGGATAAAGATGACTTATAGAGCTTTCGAGAAAGACAGAGATTTTTGAGATAATAATAAACAAGAAATTCTTTCTGACGGATTCTGGATAAATCTTAACAACTGTAAACAAATTATGATTAATTAGGTTACAAAAAGGCCAGTTATCTAAATAGGTACCAAACACTTTCATAATATCCGTACAACAATAGGCAGGCCTAACTGTACTATTACATGATCATCTATAAAGTACATAATATTTTTAAATATTTCTTGGAAACCATATTTATCACTCTTATTAAATAAATAAATAAATAAATAAATTATGTACGTTAAATTTTTAAAGTACTGGTCGTCCCCAAAAATTATCAAACACATTCCCTTTAGATATTGTCACAATATATTCATGTATTCATATAAAATTTTCTATATAGAGTTTCCACCGAGAGTAGTACACATTTTGAGATCCTAATCCCCCCTCAAAAAAAAAAACAGTTTTTTTACCGGTTGGTCTTTGTGTAGTTGTATGGGTGTGAATAAAATACAGTAAAATGAAAGATTGTATGAAGTTGTAACTTATGACTTTCAGTACTACGGAAGCGTAAAAAGTCCAACATATACGTTCCATAGGCATACGGAGTCATTAAAAGGCGTCCTATATGGTACAAATAATTTTATGACTACGTTCCAACCGGCAACAAATTTAATTTGCGTATTGTTCGTTTTCTATACTTCATTAGAGCTTTCTAACTGCTGGGTGTGAAAGTTCTGCAGAATATTGGCATATAAATTTTTTGTGGAATTTTACGTTTACACTACTTTTGAATCACGGTTTGAATAATCTTATAAACTTCTATTCATAGGCTAATTCTTTTAATTTCAAATCGTTTTACAGCAAGTATTTGCACTGAGAAATTAAATGCAAAGTTAAGAAATTTTATGTTTTTTTATTAAAATACTACTAATTTCGCGAGAGAAATTTCTTTGTACCACTTACTATCGGTTTCATAATTAAATACACCCTACTTTGAAATCTTGCATCTCCAAAACGATGAGTCAGATTTTAACATACCTTACATCGACATTTACGTAGCTCATTTTATTCTGGGTTGACTTAAAATAGTCCTATGTTTTTCAATGTTGTTTGAAAATTGACGTATCGAGGTTGGAAAACAAAAATACCCCGTTTTTGCTATTGCAAAGAATTTCATGCGTTTATAGGTGTATAACTTAAGAATTGACCGATAAGTTTGAAATCTTAACACAACATAGCCAATTATACTTTTATAGGGTGTATGAAATTTCAAATTCGTGTATTAATTTCGATTATTTAGTATTTATTTATTTATTTTTTTGTATTTATTTATTTAGAATATTCTGAAGTCTTGCTGTCTCAGTAACCACTCAATCGTTCGGCACGAGCAAACAATCGTTTTATTCAGCGTCAAAAAATAAGTACAAATAAATTATTTACTTAAATATTCATTGGCCAATGGTGTGGTAGAATTATTTTAATTTTCAAGAATAGAGATGGCTTGGGGGGGGGTGGGGAGCGCTACTATCCACTTTACCAGGTTGTGTATGTAACATCCGACAGCCGCACAACCCACTCTGTTTATTCAAAATTTTGTGACCGCCCATAGGAAAAGGGACCTTATCTTCATCCAAGTCAAAAGTGAGATTATCCGTGCTTCTTACAGAGAATTTATAGCTGAAAACAACGGTATTTTTATTTTTTTGATATCGTTCCTTATAAAAAAGTTACAGAATAATAAAAAATTAAGTTTAAATACACTGTTTTCGGGAAATTGCAATTAAAGTTGGTAAATTTTTTAGTGATAATAATGTTCAAAAATTATAAATTACTTTATCTTGCCTATATGAATATGTAGGAAGGAAAGTATTGTTTTCATGTCGATTTTAAGAAATCCACTCTTCACCGGATCAACACGTTTTCAGACCCCCTGAACTCAATATACATGTTTTTAGCGATTGGTTTGTGTGTGCGTGCGCGTGCGTGCGTGTGCGTGTGTGTGTGTGTGTGTGTGTGTGTGTGTGTGCGTGTGTGTGTGAGCGCGTGTGCGTGTGTTAACAGATCTTAAGACACCACTACCTGACCCAACACGAACATTTTCATTAAAATCGTTCAACCGGAAGTAGTAGTTTATTCGTGTAATTTTTCACTTTTTTGCGATTTTCTCAAAAACGGCTCCTACGATTTTTTAAAAATTGCCTCGTTTACTAAATTTTTTATGCTTTACAAGATAGAGTAGGCATCATGTCTGCTGAAATTCTTGTTTTTATTAGTTTTTAACTTTCGTTGCCTTTGTCAGATGTCATGTCTCACTTCTGTACAATTTTTGTTCTGAATTCATTGATGTATTCAAATAATTGATAATTAAAAATAGTTAAAATACTGTAGCAGATTTTCTGAGATCATGTCAGATGTAAAATTTTACGGACAGGCGAAAAATTAAAAAAAAGTTATTGTAATTTTATCAAACAACATATAAAACATTACAAAATATCTTTTTTTTCTATTTTAACAAATTTCATTAGTAATTATGGAAATAATAGTAAGAAAACTAATCTTGTTGTTTAGGTCATCAGCCGAAGGTCTGGTTTGAATCTGTAGAGGTTTTACTAAGTAAAACGAGGAATGAGGTTGTTTAAAATTGCCTTTCTCTCTGAGTGGAAAAAAATGCTTATCAGCATGCCAGACCTTCTGAAAAAGCATCTACTTTCCACTCTGTAAATGACACCTTCACTTCATTCACCACAGGATCGGGCTGGATAATGAAATTCATTACTTTCAGAGGAGATAACTCTGACTAGTGTCGTTTACATCTCTACATTTCTGTTCCTAAATGATTTAGTCATTTAATCGGCTGACCATGTGATAGGAAACAGAACGATTTATTTTAGCCCTGCAATGAAAAGATTGAGTGTAAATAATTTCGCACTCCACCTGTCTATTATGGGTAGAAAACTAATCTAAAAAAAATTAAACAATTAAAAATAAAATGATACTGTAATAAGTCTAAACTGAAAATTGACAATCTTAGAAATTCATTGCTTTTTTTTAAGTGAGGAGGCACAAATCTTGGCTGTTTTCTTGGAAAAATATTTCCTAGTGCTATTTTACTTTTTTGTTCTTTTGAGCCAGATTTTTTAGTTTTTATTTTACGTATCCAATAAAAATGGGATCTCAACTTCACTTATAAGAAATACGTTGGTAAACGTAAGGTCCGTGTTTTCTATTTGACATACTGTCTGTTTTTGGGAATTTAAAATTTAATACTTTAAAATTCAAAGTAAAATAAAATAGGGTTATTTTTTTACACAACGAAGAATAAGCAATAGTTAAAACCAAAAAAACTTAAAATATCATATTTTAAATTAATTTTTTTGTTTGCTCTCCTGACAATTTTTCGTTGTGATAACACCCCTTTTCCCGATATGACGACGCCCCTTTTCCTACGGACAGTCACATTTTATATTATTAATACATATTATTATGTATTAATTTTTTACGATGAATAAAACGATAGTTTGCTTGTGCCGAACAATTGAGCATTACCAAGAAAGCAAGTCTTAAAAATCGGTCAATCTGAAATAGTACGTACTTTAACGGGATTTTTTTTGTTGGATTTAAAAAAAATTATTACAGTAGTCTAATTTACCACAATTGTTTTGTCTGGGAAATAATAAAATAATTTTACAATTAAGTTTCAGAAATCATACAATGGAAATTGTTAAACGTATTGAAAAAATTATAAGAATACTTGGATACGATACAAAATCAGGAAAAAATGGAATACAAATAAAAATTTTTATATTTGTTTTAACAATTATGATATCGAATGCAATTTACTACACCGTGGTAAATTGGCAAAATTTTGATGACCGATTCAATGGAATTAAATCGATTATCTTTTACGCACTTGCTTTACTTTATTTATCTGTTTTAACATTAGGTTGGGATGATTTTGTAATGTCAATGTCGATAATCAAGGCAGACTATTATGAAATTCCCAATAAATTTAAATATTTTCCATTCAAAGAAACCAAAAATATAATCACAATGAACGAAACAAATATGATAAACATGTCAAATATTGTGTATTATGCTGTGTTAATTAATTTGGTTATTGCATCTATATTTCCGATTGTGGTGAGCTTGAAAACAATTATATACAAAAGAATAAATAATGAATACTATAATGTGAATGATTTGTCACTAATGTATCGTTTTTACTTTCCTGAATTTTTTAAAAATTCTCATGGAGCATATATTTTTGCTTCTGTGCTTCAATTTATTTTTAATTCGTACGATGCAACACAGGCTATTGTTATTTATATTGCCGTTATCAGTTGTGTGCATAAAGCTTATTGTTCTTTACAATTACTGAATCTGGTGATTAAAGAAAGTGATAATATAATTAAGGCTAATCAAAAAGGATCCGTGATGAAAAGTAATTATAATTATTCTGACAGTGAAATAATATTAATGAAATATTATCTAAGATATCTTACCCAATATCATCGATATATTTACAGGTAAATTATTGTTAATTGTTTGTTTCAAAATTCAATATTTTTTTGTATGGCTGATAATTACAGCTTTAGAAATTCAAAGGACGAATCGTGATTGATTTATAGCAGTGGTTCCTAACACGGAAATGTACGAGGTCTGTTCAAAAAATAACCGAACTTTATGAATTACGTGCTAATGGGGATAGCATATTTAGCGACGTGCGGTTGGTGGCACACTGTTCTACGTCATTCCTTTTGTGAACACATTTTCTTGGATTGTTGATATCTCATTTAATTTTCGTGGTGTTCTGTTTTTAGTACGACGTGTTTAAGTGCTAGTGACGATTTTTGTAATGTGCGAAATTCGGGAGCAAAGGTGCAACGTGAAATTTCGCGTGAAGCAGGGGAAAACTTTCACAGAAACATTTAAACTTTTGAAACAAGCTTAAGGAGATGATTCTCTGAGTTGTACGCATTGTTGTAAATAAATATAAATATAAATTATAAATAAATATAGTTTTCTCAATTTGAAAGTAGTCGCCAGTCAATTGAAGATGACCCTCGACCTGGAACACTTTTGACTTCAACTGATGGCACCCTCGTTAGGAAAATCCATAATCTGGTGCGTGTAAATCGCCGATTGACTGTTAGAGAACGTTCAGAAAAGGTTGGCATCTCAATTGGATCGTACCATGAAATTTTAACTGAAAAATTGAACTTGCTTTGTGAGTTGCAGCAAAGTTTGTTCCCCGTTTAATGACCGAAAAGCAAAAAGAACATCGTGTGGTAGTTTGTCGGCAACTTCTTGAACAAGCCAATGATGATACAAAATTCAAGTAAAGGATCATAACAGGAGACGAAAACTGGGTTTACGGCTACGGCATTGAGACAAAAGTGCAGTGTTCACAACGGGTTGACAAAAACTTCACATTACAAAAATCGTCACTAGCACTTAAACACGTCGTACTAAAAACACAACACAACGAGAAGTAAATGAGATATCAACAATCCAAAAATATATGTTTAATAAAGCAAAACGTAGAGTAGTGTACTGCCAACCGCACGTCGCTAAGTATCCCTGTTTGCGCGTAATTCAAAAAGTTCGGTTATTTTTTGAACAGACCTCGTATGCTTACCACTATGCCAGATATTGAACCATGTGCAGATTACCACCACTCCTGATTTGGGATGGGAAAGTACAAATCTAACGGTAGCTGTGGTGGTGCGGAATCTCCCCCAAAACGGAAGATACAGAAATCTTCAAGAAAGAAATTTTAATTTAATACCTGATATTCACCGGATAAGGTATTCACCCTGTCTCGTTTAATGAACATCACTTACAAAATCACGATTCTTGACAACTTTTTATTTGTGTTGCCGTACCATCCCGAGTCTATCGCGAACCACAAGTGGTCTGCGTGAGCGGTTGGGAGCCACTGATCTATACTTTGTAGAAATTCACAATAGTCGATCTTCAAATAATAGTTACATGGAGCTAATATCACTGCTTTATATTTGAGTGTAAATTGAAATTAACAGTAAGCATCAAATTCCACATTATTAAAAGCGAATTATTTTTACTTTCTCTTGCCTATATGAATATATAGGAAGGAAAGTATTGTTTTCATGTCGATTTTTCGAAATCGAGTTTTCACCGAATCTATACGTTTTCAGACCGCCTGAATCCAAAAAACATGTTTTTAGCGATTGGTCTGTGTGTGTGTCTGTGTGTGTGTGCGTGCGTGCGTGCGTGCGTGCGTGTGTGTGTGTGTGTGTGTGTGAACAGAATATCTCAAGAACGGAACATCGTACGAACTTGAAACTTGAAACTTAAGTTACATACCACTACCGGACCCGACACGAACATTTTCATCAAAATCGGTCAACCGGAAATAGTAGTTTATTCGTATAATTTTTCACTTTTTTGCGATTTTCTCAAAATCTAGTCCTACGATTTTTTTTAAAATCGCCTGGTTTACTACATTTTTTATGCTCTACAATATAGGGTAGGCGCCATCTTTGCTGAAATTCTGCGTGAGGCTGTTTTTACGTAAAAACATTTTCTTTTTAAGATTGCGGCTTTAATATACATTTTAGCGCAAAACGTTATATAATAAAAGTTGTAGAGAATGTAAAATTCTACAACTTTTATTTTTAACATGTTTTTGTATATCGCTTAGTTTAGCGGTAATTTGCGATTTTCTGTTTTTTTTCTCACGAAAACGTGAGAAAAATCGATTTTTTTTAACATTTCGGTCTTAGTATGCATTTTACGACAAAAGTGTATATAACTAAATTTATAGAAAATTAAAAGATCTACAATTTTTGTTTAGAGCATTTTTCTCTACAGAGCCTAGTTTAGCGTGAAAGCGTGATTTTCCGTATTTTTAAGCCAAACTGAGTTCGATTGTCATTTTGCGTCATTCACTCATGATTAAAATAAGATTATGTTTTTGAGGTTAGTTTTTGTTTATTTATAATATTTTATTAATAATGTTAGGTTTATTATTAATTATTTGCATTGGCAAGAGAAAGTTGTGTGAGTGTTTCGCACCAGATTTTTTATTGGTTGTTTCAGATATGTGAAGCATGTAAATGAATGTGTTCGATTTACCGCTTTTGTTACATACACTCCAACTGCCATATATATGTGCACGTCCATATATTATATTGTGGAAGTAAGTAAATATTAAATCCATTGTTATCTTTAGGTCTTTATCATACCATCCATTGACTGCACGTTCTTTGTCTGGAAAAATATTGTAGAGTTTTTCAAATTTATGTATCCGTAGCTTTTGCGCAGGTTAGAAAAATACACATGCCAGGTGGGAATACATTAGCGTAGTTTGCTATTTATCTGTGAATGGAGGGGGAACAAATGGACACACTAAAACATGCACTGCTCGTAGCCTTGTGTCGTAGTTTTGTGGAAATTGTAAATTAAATTTTTTAGTGCAGATTTTTGGAAATTATCGATGTTAACTTTACTGTTTATTCTTGAATAAATTTTTCTTGGCGTACCAAACGTTTCATTATCTCCAATTTTTACTTTCTCTTGCCTATATGAATATATAGGAAGGAAAGTATTGTTTTCATGTCGATTTTTCTAAATCGAGATTTTACCGGATCTATACGTTTTCAGACCCCCTGAACACAAAAAATACTTTTTTAGCGATTGGTGTGTGTGTGTGTGTGTGTGTGTGTGTGTGTGTGTGTGCGTGTGTGTGTGTGTGTGTGTGTGTGTGTGTGTGAACAGAATATCTCAAGAACGGATTATTGTACGAACTTGAAACTTGAAACTTAAGTTACATACCACTACCGAACCCGACACGAACATTTTCATCAAAATCGGTCCACCGGAAGTAGTAGTTTATTCGTGTCTTTCACTTTTTTGCGATTTTCTCAAAAACTGGTCCTACAATTTTTTTTAAAATCGCCTGGTTTACTAAAATTTTTTATGCTCTACAAGATAGGGTAGACGCCATGTTTTCTAAAATTCTTGGTGAGGCTGTTTTCACGTAAAAACTTTGTTTTCTTAAGATTACGGCTTTAATATGCATTTTAGCGCAAAATTGTATATAATAAAAAATTTAAAAAATTTAAAATCCTACAACTTTTATTTCAACCATTTTTTATATAATGCTTAGTTTAGCGGTATTTAGCAATTTTCTGTTTTTTTCTCACCTAAACGTGAAAAATCTATTGTTTTTAGATTTCGGCCTTAGTATGCATTTTACGACAAAAGTGTATATAATCAAATTAAGGCTATAGGAAATTAAAAGATCTACGACTATTTAGACTATTTAGAGCATTTTTCTCTACAAAGTTTAGTTTACCGTGAAAGGGTGATTTTCCGTATTTTTAAGCCAAACTGAGGTTGATTTTCATTTTGCGCCTTTCACTCATGATTAAAATCAGGTTATGTTTTTTGAGGTTGGTTTTTTGTTTATTTCTAATGTTTTATTACTAATGTTAGGTTTATTTTTTTCTTCGGTTAGGTAATGTTCTCCTATAAGTGTAAACTGATATACCACAAAGTTTAGTACCGAGCTCCTGGATTTCCTTACATCTCATAATTTTTATTGGAAAGTTTTTTAAATATATTTATAATAATACATTTACTTTGGCTTCTCAGCGTCACGTCTATGTCTATTCGTGTTGATTTCGGTAGAGGCATTACAAAGGGCTATTAGTATTTTAAAATATACACAACAGAGTAAAACTGGTGAAGGTAGTATTGAAAAAAACTGGTTTAAGTAGTACTGAAAAATACTGTTTAGAGAAGTTTTAAAGTATTCCAAAATACTATTTAGTAGAATCGCTATGCTGAGATCTTATCACTGGAAAGTACACAAAGTGACTGTTCTTTTTCAAAAAAGTGTTGTCAATCCCCACCCTCGGCCGCATAAGGATTCCTACTCCCCCACCCCTCAAAAACAGCCACCACACATTCTCAAAAGCAAGCAAAATGAAAGACTGCGCATCAACGGAATGCGCATATATAACTTTGTTCTACTCTAACAAAGTTGTTAATTAGTCCAGAAATGGTTAATAAAATAGGTTGTTAATTTTTGCATAGATTTCTTTCCTTTCTAAGAATTTGTTTATTGTATGGGGTGTTAAATAAGGATAGTGAATTACGATGAATGAGATGATTTTCTAAGAAATCGAAAGTAGTGGAAAAATTTGTTTTTGTTGTCATTTCTTCTATCTGAAAGGTGCCAAAATAGCAATGAAGGATCTTATATGTTTGGGAAACTATTACAACAACGGTATAAAAACAGTTAGCGCTTATGTAGTGAAAAGAAAACAAAAAAAATATGTCACCAAATTAGATGTATCGCAAAAATAAGTTCTCTTCACCTAGAATTCTTAATTACTATAATATTTGAGATACAGTAACATCTAGTAAATAAAATAATAAAGTGAAATCGACAAAATAATATTAATTATTAATCAAAAGTTATATTTTTATCGCTACTTTTAGTCTATCCACCGGGTTGGTCTAGAGGTAAAGTCGTCGCCAAAATCAGCTGTTTGACAGCTGATTTTCGGAGACGAAGGTTCCTGGTTCAAATCCTAGTAAAGGTAGTTACTTTTATACGGATTTGAATACTAGACAGTGGTTACCGGTGTACTTTAATGGTTGGGGTTCAATTAACCATACTCTCTTAGAAATGGTCGGCCTGGGTCTGTACAAGACTTCACCACATTTACACGTCATACACATCATCCTCATCTCATTGGGTCATTGGGTTGCTTATTGTTCAAAATTGAACAGATTGCAATGTACACAAATTAGGAATGAATGACTTTTAGTCAGCTGTTATTCAATAGTACATTCAGTGGCCGTAAGATGCCTCTCAAAGTTGTCGTAACGCCACCCTTTTCATTTCGTCCATGTCATTGTGGAAGCGTTAATCTAATCTCTCACAGTGATTCCCAGTCAGTTTGTCGCTGAGTACCACTTGAAATTTTCAGAAACTAGGCGTACCCAACATAGGTTATGTTAGGGGTGTCATTATACAGTACAATCCGCTTAATACGATTTTCATGGGTCCGACACAAATTAGCATCTTACGCGGAAAATCGTCTTAGCCAAACGAAAACGAAAAAGGGAAAAACGGCTAAGAAAAACTTAGCGTGCTTTTTAAAGAAGTCATTATTGAAGGCAGAAAAGTGGTAATGTTTTAACGTTCCGCGTTATGTGAGAAAGTATTAATAACAGTAATTACATATAATTAGGTTATATACAAATAAATGTATAGGCTATAATTATGTTGCACATAAATAAACTTTAAGATGCATACCTTCCTTTAACATCACATTTACTTAAAAAAACCACAAACAAATAACACCACTAATACATACATTTTATTATTATCATCTGTTACGAATTAGGCTCAATGGCCTGTTCCGGCATCCATCTCGTTTTAGGTCTTCCCAAACCTCGCTTTTCTCCAGGTTTATATCTCCATGCTCGCAGAGGAAGTCTGTGGAGCTGGCATGTAAAGTAAATGGTTGGACCAGTTTCTCTTATATATTCTTAACGTTTCCAACAGTGACTGAACATTTAACTCGGCGCGAATAGCTTCGTTACGTACTCTATTTAACTGGGTACAAACTTTGACTCCCCGCAAAAACCTCATTTCAACAGTCTGGATACAAGATTCATTCCTCTGTAATGACACCTATGTTTCACTCCCATATGTTATGAGTGGTAGTACAGCCATTGCTACATAAAATTTCATTGGGTGTCCTTTCTAGTTTTCTTTCCAATTGCCGGTGAATAGTACCGCATACAGCGCTGAATTTCACCAGTCAATCACTTACGTCATCATCTTTGTCATAGGACATCTTCCATCCTTCATAAATATTTAAAATCTCGAACTTGTTCTATAGTTTGGTTGCAAAGTATATTTTTGAGCCATCTTTCCTTGAATGCCATAACCTTTGATTTTTGCACCGACGTACAACGTATATGCATATACTAATAGGTACATAAAGTATGTACTTACATACTGTAACCAATAACGAAATTCATATTTTTAAATTAGTCATAATTTTGAGCGCGTATTAAGCGGGATTGAATGCGTACTAAGTGAAAACATATACACGTGTTTTACTTTATCAATAAAGGGACTTCACGAACACCATCTTTTAAGCAGAAAATCGTTTTAGCCGTTAGCTTATTAAACGGATCATATGTGTATTATACAGATATGAGGGATAAGGGCGGTGAGGGAGATGTGTGCGATGTTGCTACACTGCAGACTGACTACCCCGTGCAGAAAACGTCTACGTATAATTAATTGTAAATTAACCTATCTATTGTGAACCAACTTCCTCTTATGTACAAATGTAACTCTTTTTAATAATGTTCTCTCACTATAGCATTAGTTTAAAAATTTCGATTTAGTTAAGTCAGCGATTAATTTTGTAAAAAAGGGTTTTATCTACTCGTTCGCGTACCACTTGATATGTTTCTGCGTACCACCTTTTGGGAACTACTGTTCCACATGATCTTCATTTCTGAGACGCATTCCGGTCGAATGTTCTTTTAGTAAGAGGTAGTAGTCAGTGGGTGCTAAGACCGGTTTATAAGGTGCGCAGTCTAACTCAGGTGTAGACTGGGAAAAGTTAATTCGCTGCAATCGGTGGTATTCTATCAGCATCTCAGGAAACAATCTTGTTCACAACGTTTTCGTTAAAATCTTAAAGGCTAATGGTTCTTCAGTAAACCTCAAAACCAAAAGCATAGATCATCCAGAGTAATCCGTCCATCTGCGTGCGTGTTTCGCTAATCCCTCCGGATTGTCTAAACGAAAATTTTCGTGGTCCTCCACAATTTTCTTCCCGCCAAATTCAGTGCGACCAGCTTCACACTCTTTACACCACTCCCGTATGTGTTTAAAATTCATACATAACTTGCTATATATTCGTACTTCAGTCAATAGGCAATTATTTTCGTTCGATATAACGCCTTATGTGTTCAAAAACCAAATCACTCCGCGAACTTCGCAATTGCCAATAATATCAAGTGTGAACTCTTTTACGCATGGCTGCAAAACCATGAATCAGCATCACAACCGTTTGGGGGGGGGGGGCGCCCAGGCTTGGGAAAACAACAATGTCCAGTGTTGGCAACACCTTCATTACCCGTCTCCCTGCATCACCAGAATTTTTAAAGTCTAACTTCAGAGATAACCTTCAATTTATAAATAAGATTTACTCGTACTTGTCATTTATTATTGCTAAAATAATTGAAAATAAAGTACTTATTATATTGTTTTTATTTTTTTCCAGTCGGACAATGTTTCATTAAAATTTGCAGAAATTGGGTTATGTTGCATATTACTTTATTTGGTGTACATATTTGATTTTTACGGTGAAATGATCTCCACTGAGGTAATGTACAAATAATTTATTGCAGGTTCTTTTAGCACCTGGTTATTTCTAAATAATATACTTTTCTTTAAAATATATATAAAAAAAATACTCCCAATCATTATTACAGTTACAACAACCATAAAATTATATAAAAACTATTTAGCTTATTCTAATCACAGACTATATGTATTGGTACAAAATATTTTAAAGACTTAAAAAGAAATATGGCCATGTACAATGTAAATTCTTACATATTGCCTGATGAATTGCACACTAACTGCCCGTCAAGGAGAAACTACTTTCATACGTGACGACAAAACAGGTTTGTAACTATAAATCACTTACCACACAATTCTGACCTACTATGAAAAGTGTTTTGTATTTTATACGTCCATAGAAATTTATTGAAAGATAACAAACGCAATATGCTGCAGGAGAATGAGGATGGCCTGCAGAGAGCACTCTTTATGCTAAAAAAATTCTGGAAAGAATATAAGTTGAGAGTTTCAATGAAGAAGACAAAGGTAATGGCATTCAGTGGGAAGGAGCCAGTAAGAAGCAAAACTGTTATAGATAATAATACTTTGTAACAGATATCCCATTTGCAGTATCTAGGTTGCAAAAGTACATAACCAACAGGATAAAGATGCTTACAATAAGATGCACCAATTTCAGTAAATATGCGAAACTATCCACCACACCTAAAAATAGCACCAGCAAAAACACGCGGATGAGATTTTATAAAACATTAGCAGTGCCGAACCTACTCAATGGCAGTGACCCTTCGGTGCTATAAAATCAAGAGGAGAGTAGATTGCAAGCATCTAAATGAAATTTCTTCGAAATACGTATGGGTGTAGTAGAGAAGATCGTTACAGGAATACCGGATAAGGAAAGAGCTCAACATCTTCTGTATAAATGACAAGGTATCTCAGAACAGAATGCAGTGGTTAGAGCATGTGAACAGAATGAGGGAGGATTGGATACCTCTGCAGACACTGGGCTATAACCCGGAGGGCAGGAGAGAACAAGGACGCTGGTGAAAGAGAAGGGCAGATTTCAGAGGTTCGGAACAGGCAGAGATGCCTAATCCTTGAAAGCTAGAAAAAGAAGAATACAAACGCAATAGAACAATCTAGTGAAATAGAGCGAAAAGGTTCATTGAATAATAATAATTTATCCTTAGCAATAAATTTTACAATTGTATTAAGATATACCTATAGTGTTATTTTAATACCATAATGTAGACTATTAGTGTTAATTATTATATGATTAAGGTGTGCACAAAAATAAACAATCTCGTCATCATAACGTCCCTTCAATACAAACGGAACTTCGCAACGTTACCATGAGATTTGTAGCGCAATCGAAACTTTGGTTTAATAATTTTTTGTTCATCGTAAAACTTCTAATCTAATTCGGAGTCAAAATCGGTTGTGAAATTTCAGTGCACATGAGAGTTGATTGCGCATGACAATCGATACGCAGTACTAAGAGGTTGTTAACCAAAATGGTTGTTAGTTATCGGCAGTAGGAATTTCCACTATAAAGTAAAACTTGGAGTAGAAATACCGGGTGAGCATAAAGTCTTACCGATTATAAAATTTTATTACAGAATAATCGTTTGACGTAATAATTTAAATCTGGCGCTGTTACATAGGTTATTGTTAGTAGATTTTGTGACCAATAGATGGCGCTAGTGCTCCTCAACAATGACATGGTCTGTTAGTTCACGTTAGTTGCTGGCTAAATGGCGTTGAAGCAGGAGAAAGCACAATGTGTGCTTTGGTTTCACGAAACGAAATCGCCCATGAGTGTTCAGCGTATTTTTCGGGCTTTTTATGGACGCAGTCCTCCTGATGTTAAATCAATAAAGCGATGGTATGAAAGGTTTAAAGAAACAGGCAGCGTTGAAGATCTTCCTAGAAGTGGCAGGCCTAGTGTGAGTGAAGCAACTGTTGATCTTGTTCGGGAATCGTTTCAACGGAGTCCGTCTAAATCAACTCGTCAAGCATCACGTGAACTTCAAATACCGCAAGCAAGTGTGGTGAAAATTCTTCATAAAAGGCTTAGGTTGCATGCTTATAAAGTGCAAATCGTGCAGGCCTTGCAACCGAATAATTTGCTGAGACGTGCAGAATTCGCAACTGAGATTCTCAACAGGATTGACGTCGCTAACGATTAATTAAATCGCATATGCTTTACCGATGAATCCACCTTTCATGTCAGTGTAATGGTAAATAGGCATAATGTCCGTATATGGGGATCAGAGAATCCACATGCTACTGTGCAGTTACAGCGAGACAGCAAAAATGTGAATGTTTGGTGCGGCCTCATGCATAATAAGGTTTTCGGGCCGTTTTTCTTCACGGAAAACACCATTAACGCTAACATTTACTTAGATGTTTTGCAACAGTTCATTGCACCACGGTTAAAAGAATATCAACCATGGATAATTTTCCAGCAAGATGGGGCACCGCCCCACTGGGCTTTGATAGTGCGTAATTTCCTGGATGAAACATTTCCGGATCGGTGGATTGGAAGGGATGGTCCAACACCCTGGCCACCCCGCTCTCCAGACATTATTCCCCTTGACTTTTTTTTCTGGGGCTATATCAAGGATAGAGTCTTCGCCACACCAGTTGCTGACGTTGACGACCTGAAGGCTAGGATACAAGCTGCTGTGGTTACTGTGACAGAACACATGTTACAAAACACCTGGCGGGAACTGGAATACCGCTTCGACATTCTCCGAACTACCAAGGGGGCACATGTTGAAGTTTACTAATGTAAGTAATCTTAAAAAAAAACTATTAACACTAACCTATGTAACAGCATCAAATTTAAATTATTATGTCAAACAGTTATTCTGCAATAAATTTTTATAATCAGGGCAAGACTTTATGCTCACCCGGTACAACAAACGAAATCCTTTATCCAGATGTTGTAACTAAAAGATGTCTTGAGAGAATCCCAAAAGTTTGACTTTCAAAGTGATGGTGACGCAGGGAAATGATTAGTGAGGCTTTTACCAACACTGGACTTTGTTGTTTTCCAAAACCCATACACGCCTGCGTGCAACAGCACTGGGATGCTGTTTCTTGATTTGTTAGCTGTAAGTAATAAAGTTCCCACTTGACATTACTGGCTTCTGCTAAGTTCGCACAGTCATTCAGTTTTCGAACACGAAAGGGATTAGGCTATATTGAACGAAAAAAATCGCCACTTTCATGCGAGTAATGCATGAAAGTTATAAATATAAGAAAATGGTGTAGGGAGTCTACGTATATTTCAAAATAAACCCATTAATGAGTTAATTAAAAATTTATTATAAGTTTACCTATAAAAGGGTTATATTTTTATCTCTAAATTTTAAGGTTTTGTGACGGATATCATAGACATTATGAAAAAAAACAATTCTGAAATCTGTATTTTGAAAATTTTTAACATTATAATCCTTAAAATTTTACCAGTTTTTCTTCTTAATTTAAATCCTAAAAATATTCATGTACGGTATCACTCTTCATCGGGGTAACTAAAGGCTGGGCGAAATTTTTTGCCAGCCCAAACGTGCTAATGAATCATTTCCAGACTTATGTTTGTAAGAACTTTTTTATTTATTTTTACATGTCAGATAAACTTCCGAAGTTTCTGGATACCTTCATTACACACCACATTTATAAAACCCACGTATGTGACTTGGTGACCTTAAATGGCTTACGTTAATATGTTATAGGATGAAAATATAAGAAGAAGTATGTACGCATGTTCCTGGGTAGATAAACCCATATGGTTTAAAAAGACACTCTTAACCATGATGACCAGAAACAATAAACCTATGGAAATTAAACCTTATGGACTTTTCAATCTGAATCTAAAAACATTTTCCGTGGTAAGCTATTAATTAACATTGTTTATAAAGGTATTTTACTTTCTGTTGCCCTCTATGAAATGCAGGAAAGGAAATAGCTCACTGTATCATGTAAATTTTTAAATCGAGTTTTCATTGAAACTACATGTTTTCAGATAATCTGAACTCAAAATATAAAAACTGGTTATACCAATTTGTGTGTATGTACTATGTTTTAATGAAATATCTAAAGAACGGAATATTGTCCGAAGTTAATACTTAAAGTTAAAGTTAGAGGCCATCGGTCCACCACAAACATACTTTATATTTGTGGTGTATTTTTACCATAAAATACACCATTTCGACGAAGCAGCCATCGGTGCACTACTGCGAGTGAAGAAGATGATGTCTCCGCTGGACGACAACACGCCGTGTCACCCAGCTTTTCAACCACCACGACGACTACGACCAACGCTTCCCATCAAGACGACCACTGCTTAAATGGCCCTTTTCAGGGTCACCAAGAATTAAAGGTTTGAACTCGCCACTTAATGTTGCCATCCGGTGACAGGAAATTGATTTATTTTTACCTTATAGTGATCCAAAATAAGTTGTTCGAAAATATTCCAAAAATTTGGAACACTTGTACGGTAACACGATTTTACCGGTTTATTTTTAATTTTTTATGGCAATTTGCATATACATTATTAAACAGCGCATTTCAGTGAATAATTTTGTACTAAAAATTGCAAAAAGTATTAGAAAATAAGGGATAAGGTTGATGACAAAATGAATGATGTGACGCGTTCATGGCAATACACGCATGAAACAATGCTGTACTCCCCAGTCCAATGCTTAATTATATTCGCAAAATGTAATATTCCATCATTTCATTTGGTACACGCTTAAAAATTATACTTATACACATCTGTGTTGTGTAAAAAGTAAAAATAATAGTAACAGAAAAAGGACAAAACTATTTTAATTCATAAATATAGTAACCCACAGATAGGTCATTTATAATGTCATTCTCTTTTCACAGCTGTCCACAAAACCATAATAAATCACTTTATTTTCAAGAACCCACCGGGATGGTCTAGAGTTAATTTTTAACCCACCGGGTTGATCTAGAGGTAAAGTCCAAAAATCAGTCCAAAAAAAGTCCAAAACTCAGCTGTTAAACAGCTGATTTTGGCGACGAAGGTTCCTGATTCAAATCCTAGTAAAGGTAGTTAGTTTTATACGGATTTGAATACTAGACAGTGGTTACCGGTGTACTTTGATGGTTGGTGTTTAATTAACCATACTCTCTCAGGAATGGTCAGCCTGGGTCTGTACAAGACTACACCTCATTTACACGTCATACAACATCATCCTCATCTCATTGGGTCATGAGGTTGCTTATTGCTCTAAATGGAACAGATTGCACAACATACACAAATTAGGAATAAAAAAAAATTCAAGATAAAGCTTTTTACAAACAGTAAACATGCAATAAAGTGTTCATTTGTAAAAAAAAACGACTTTTTATCAAAATTACTGAGGAGAATTATATATCTATCCTTGTTTTTTCTTTTCTCTCTTTCCATTGCTACCAAGCCACGTGAAAATAGCCCAAAAAGATTTAGTTTGGCAATAGATTGTAGATCGTTTTATTGTGAACAAATTGATTTGCATGTCGATATAACTACAATTACTGACGAAGGAGTTATGAGCATTCACTCTGCACACTACACGTTGACGCATTAGTGCGGTTCCCGTAATTTGACTGTTAATAGTGCACAATTTAACTCAGCGTTCACTCAGAAGTTTATATGTTTTTCAACCAAAAACTATTTAGAAAGGATTTCATGTACATTATAAAATGTTTAATCAATCAACTTGATTTACCCATTTTTATAGTTTTTTTTAAACAAACTTAAATTACCACCAGGGTTTTATTCAAATTTAATAATTGTGGCTGCCATAAATTTATAGAACTTTATTATTTTATCCTTCCCAATTCTACTTGTTAAAACTATGTTTATGACCCCACATTCCTTTTGAATTTTACTCACATTTGGCACTACATAAAATCATGTTAAAATCTAACATCATATCCCAAATAATGAACTTGAAAATTTTCTTGCAGGATGGTATTAATGGCCTCAATGTTTAATTGAATCTGATACTTAGACCATATATCATTATATTTGTTTTAATTATGGAAAAGATTACAAAGAGCTGTTATATAATATAAAATATATTATGTTGCAGACAATAAATGCTGTGTATTCCTACTACAATCTCCTGAGAAGATTTAAGAATTAATAAGCCTGTAATAAATTAATTTTTTACGCTTTGATATGGTTAATGAAAGCAAACATGAAGAATGGTTATTTGAAAGAAGTACCAAATTGTATTTTAATAAAAATTTTCAGAAAACCCACTCTAAATTTATTACAGATTTCCGACCATAGGCCTACTTATTCAGCTGTGATTCTGTATCCTTCACAAATTTTTACGTCGTACAAAATTAAATTTCAAGGCAGGGGTCAAGGAATGAATTATTTTTTTATAAAATTAACCTAAAAATTTTCTGTAAACTTTCTAAATAACTTAAAGTAATAACTACTACAAAGTTTTTGAAGAAAAACTGGTTTCAATCCTTGATATTTTAGAGTGGGGGATAAGAAATTACTTGGTTCCCGGATCCAATTTTCCTAAAAATTATTCCTAAAGACATGTATTTTAATTTCTAAATGAAAGTTAACAAAATCCCTATCATAAGAAGACGCGTCTTCTAGTGGCTATTGTTTCTAAAAAAAATTACAAAAAAATATTGCATTATATTAATTTTTATTATATTATTTAAATACTAAATAAGAAAGAAAAGATTTACTCTTAACTTTTGAAAAAAAACCATTAGTGATTTCGGTATTTAGGCCTACTCTGTAAAAGGAATCGAATGACCATGTTTTCAGTTTCCAAATTCCAGTTTTGATTTTGTGACATTAATTTGAATATGAATGATTTAAATAATAGAAAATGGTTATCGGTGTACTTTGATGGTTGTGATTCAAGTAACCATACTCTTTCAGGAGTGGTTGGCCTGAGTCTGTAAAAGTACCACATTTTCGCAATATACATATCATTCTTATCTTATTGGGTAATGAGGTGTTTATTGGTTTTAATTTGAAAACATTTTAACGTAAAAATCAGATTGTAATGTTAAATCATAATTATAATAATAAGCTTTTACTTTTATAATTATTACTTTTGATTGTCATAATTATTTAATTAATTAACTATTATAAGTTAAAAGTTAGTTTGTTTATTATTTATTAAACCCAAATCCCGAACGGACCTAGGCTTAGTTGTTAAAATATTATTATGTTTAACCCTTCTGCGACGGGAGGAAATCTCAGTTGCCCTGGTAGTTACCAGCTTTAAAAACCTTTACAGTAATCCCTTGGTATCCGCGGGTTTCGGTTATCCGCGGACTTTGTCCGTGGGCCTAAAACCTTAAAATACGTACATTTTCTCACGCTGTGTACACGTACTTGTTAGGGAAGTCATTCAATTCTGAAAACATGTGTCTGAATAAATGTTTTGGCGTTCGTATATGGCGACGGCCGCCATGAGCCTAGCTAGATTTCCGCGTACTGTACGTAGTGAGCGCGCCACCGGGTACCGGGCCCCGCCAGTACAACCCTACCCTCACCGTCATACGTACGCCCAGGCACCGTACTGTAATTTCTCCGTATGTTTCCCTTCATGTGTCAGTCTAACTTCTTCGTACGTACGTACGTACAGTTCTTTGTTTGTTTGACGATCCTGAAACGAAGCCAAGCACTTCTTCACAACCCATCAACGAGATCCTCAGTATGGCAATGCAGTTCGCTGACCAGGTCTTGGAGACGGATCCCATTATGGAAAGGGCCCTTCAATTCAAAAGAGGACCAAGAGCTGATGATACCATACGAAGAAGTTCACAAGGAGTTTGAAAAGAAGAAGAAGAAGCAAAGAGTCATAACTAACTATTTTAAAGCAACTTAAATTTTTTATGCGTACAGTACTGTATTTATTAAATATTAATAGATTGTAATAATGGTAAAATATTCCTAAAACTATTAAACACTTAAAACGACTACAGGACTTTACCTTTAAGAACCTAACCCTTATCTTTTCGTTCATATGGAGGTATCATTATCCGCGGTTTTACGAACCGCGGTAACCCTCCGGAACGTAACCCCCGCGGATAATGAGGGATTAGGCCTACTGTATATAGCAAATCTATTTATGAAGCGAGTTGTTCGGTTTTTATATCAAATTACTCTTCTTGAATGGCTCTTTAATTTTATATAATATACAATGCAAATGTATTGATAGCAAGGTTGAAACAACGGTTGTAAATTGCAAAGTTACTTTTGAAGTCGTCCTACCTTCAAGACAATGTAACTTATGAAATATTTCATCTTAATGTAGAACTTCCTACTAAATTGGAACAATGCGTAGATGCTATTCAAACCCTTTCGTCCTACGTGCAACTGTTGACGTGGTATGCGGAAATTCTGAGCGTGAACATTGCCTTTCTTCGTCAAAGCTCCCACGACAGTTTTATGGCCTATTACAAACCCTATGTTTTTACCAATACCAAATAATTTTGTATGTGTATTTGTAACTGTATGTGTTCAATGTCAACACTATTCACAAACATATTGTGAACAAGAGGGTGAAGAATGGCAGGAATTTGGCAATTCAACACAGTTCGAATATCACAGATTCTGTTCCCACTTTGCGCGCTGCACATTTCAAACTGAAATTATTAGGGCTAATGTTACTATAAATCTTATTGTAAAACGTGGTTTTACTCTCGAAAATGTCTTCTACAAGTTTTGTATTGTACAGTTTCATGATAAACTTACATTTTAGCACGTAACAGCCATAAGTATAAAGTAACCTAAAGATTTTTACACGCGAAAGTGTTTCACCCGCTGTAGCTAGCGAAAAACGTAACCGATTTTTATGTTTTTAATATTTAAATATCCGTACGTGTTGAATAAAATGCCTGTAACTTTTTCACAATTTTCTGTCAGTAACGGCTTTAATTAAATGAATTTATTTAGGAGCGTGTTTTGACATTTGAAAATTTTTTTATAGACGAAAAACGCCGTCACAGAAGGCCTAATAACATGGAATAGTAAATTGACAAGCGAAGTAATGAAACAATACTAACTTGTGATGGATATGGAAAAATATAACAAAAGAAAATGAGGGAAAAGAATTTCTGTAAGTTATTTCTGATCAGTGAAGTAGGAAAAGAATAATAAGTATGAATATAAATATTTTATTTCACCATACAGATAAATCGGGTATAAATTGTTTAAATATTCAAAATGTATTGTTACCCTATAATATTTTAGGAATTTATTTCTTACATTGAATAAATATTTGTGTTATATTTTCCTTGTATTGCTACTTGAAATAACACACCTTAAGCTTCATAAAAAAATCTATTCTTAAGTCATTCGTCCGTTACATCATACAACAGTGATCCAATTTTCACTCCTAAATGTTGATAAACAAGAAATTTAACAAATTGTTTTTTTAGTGTTCTTATTTTTACATACCCTATATGGTTCATAGGTAGGTGAAATATGTATATGTTGTACAATATGAAACATATTATGAGACTTTTCGCTAAAGTCCGTTTCGGGATCTAGGTTATTAAATAATTAATACACTAATGTTTACAATTACAAATATTTATTACACTACAAGATTTACAAAATAAACAACAAACTAATTATAATGAAGTAATACAATAAAAATAACTTAATAATTTACTTAAAATAAATAATAAACAATAAATAACTTAATAATTTACTTAGCACTACTTACAATCAATTTTATAGAGTAAACATACAAAATAAAACTGAATACACAAAAACTGAATTTAATACAGATACACAATAACTTTTCACAATACATACACACACAAAGACAGTATAACAATCGTTGACCAACACAATGCTCGGAACGCTCCTGCACTACGCCCGATAGCCATTCATCAAAGATCAAACGAATACTAACTCCCTGACCGCACCCGGGCGCTCTTTTTATAGGTATTTCAAAAAGAAAATTCTAGCAAAACAGAGAAATTCCATGCAAATAATAAAGTACAAAAAATAACCCTTTATAAATGAGTGCTAGAAAAATCTACTGTAAACAAGTCAACAATCGATCTTTTTGTAAATAGAAAGTGTTTGATAAATAATAGTGCAGTTCTTTCAAACAACTTTAATGAATAGGCATCCCTTTATAGCCACCCGATTGTTACTCTTTCACTCTATTATCCTCTCTTTACTATTTTTTATGAATGAATTACTACTTACTAGAACTTTCGCGAACATGATCTTCTTCGATATTGTCACAATAATATATATTCCGGATGATTCTAAATTATGGTAAAATAATTTAGTACATAATTGTTAAGCTAATAATAAGAAAAAAGTTCATATAAGCATAATGTCCACAAGCACTTCAGAAGCGAGTTACAGCTAGAAAAATTTTCGCCCCGGTTTCAATTCCTATGATGAAATACAGTGATACTGAATTTATTGGAGGCTACTTTTTGTGACAAAAGTGGTAAATTTTTTTGGAAAATTACCTAATAAATCGAATATAATAAATCTGGAAGCAGTAGTGTTAGCAATTTTTTAGATAAGGGATGAAATATTAAAAAATATTAGTAGAAAAACACAATCTTGTACGTTTGATACCCAATAACTTTGTTAAATGACCGATAAATATTTTTTCCCTATGAAAATTGTAGAGAATATCATTTTGAAAGCAATTATGTAAGGAATGCTTTTTTTGTCTTTTGTCTTATTCTCACGCCAGCATGGTTTTTTACATTTCATATGTAACCATATGTAAATATGTAAATATTCATATGTAATCTTATAATATGTTTAACGATAAAAACAGGAAAAATATTTTTAAAAATTCTACATTAATATTTTACAAATTAATTAGGTTATTAAATCGCCAATCTGGATGGGGTTTCGTAGAACAGAATTTGCGCATACCTCGCGTAAGTCATTTTTCCAGTCTGTAACAGCGTTAGCCGACAACTTTAACTCATCTGCACAGTGGTATATTCTTTACACCAACAGTAAATGAACCAAACAAATTTTCCTAGGGATAATCTACAGCCTTTGAGCCATATACCTATTCTTAATTCCACTTCAACACGACACGCGCGGCTGTGACAACGCCATCAATCGTTTTTATCTGTAAGCGACAAAGTCATATCATGACGATTTTTTACAGACGCACTGCTTGAGCAGAATATTTCGTTCTTGAAGACATTCCACAGCCATTTCTTTAGAATTAATACTACGAACTAACTCAAACAAATTCATCGCCATAGTACAGGGTGATTTATTCAAAAGTAGCCCGCTGCATTTAACAGCGGCTTTTGGCACTCAATTGGATTCAAATAGTAAATGAATAAATAGAATTACTTAATACATAATTTTACATATTTATTTAAAATTTATATACAAATTTGAACTTCACCTTTACAGTAGATGCTCATATCAATTTGGCCCTTCAGGCATAACCATCAGTTGTTAGTAAAGATTTGTGGCCTCCTCGTTCACCCTATTTGAGTATGTGCGATTTTTTTTTATGGGGTTATTTAAAAGGAACTGTTTACCAAACAAACCCCCGCAGTATACATGAGCTAAAGAATAATATCTTGGCAGCCATTCAAGCAATAGACGTTTTTGTATTGCGTCGTGTGTGCATTAATAACATTGAACGAGCGCAAAAATGTGTAAGCGTTCAAGGACGCCACTTTCAGCATCTACTATAAAGGTGAAGTTAAACTTTGTATATAAATTTTAAAAATATATATGTAAAATTGTGTCTTAAGTAATTCTATTTATTCATTTACTATTTGAATCCAATTGAGTGCCAAAGGCCGCTGTTAAATGCAGCTCGCTATACTTTTAAATGAATCACCCTGTAGCAGTGGCAGCTTCTTACCGTACGGTGAGAAACAACAATAATTGAATACTAACCTATTTTCCATTCTTCTTTAATTTATGTATAATTTAATATTTTATATTACGGAGTTTAGTACATTAAGATAAGATTTTACAATTCAGTAGATCAGTTCAGATAAGCAACCCAACGTAGTAAACTAAATGTAAATATAAGTTTAATGCCGGCCGCATTGGTGTAGTTGGTTACGTGCTTGCCTCTCATCATGCGGTCATGGGTTGGTTGAAATCCCACTCAGGCACGGCATATTTTCATACGTTTAAATAAATCATTTCATTCTCCACAGATACACCCCAACGTCGTCGCTAATGATCGTTGCAATTGATGCAAAGTTAAATAAACAAATAAAAAAAAGGTTTTTTAATGAAATGGATTCTTATGCAGTGCGATATACAGCAATACCTTGACGTTTTATGAAAAGGAAATGAATAACTGATTAAAAAAAATCAATATTTTTGTTTGAAAAATTGTATTTTTATATGAAATAAACATATCTAAATGACATTAAAATCATACCAAAAGACTAAAGGTGATTTTCAAAATGACCTTCAATGTTCAGAAATATTTTTTGCTCCGTAAATTTTCAGGTACATTGAACCGTTGAAAATTTATTTCAACTTTTCCTGAAAATTTCATTTTTCTGAAATTTTTTTGTTTTTACCATCGTCTGTTTTTTCTACCCAAAAAAAATCAGGGAAATATCAATAACTATATTCAACTCGTACGATATAAAATTATTTAGAAAATACTTATGGCCAAAAAATTTCCCACAATGTAATTTTTTCGTTTCACGCCAATTGTAAATTAAATGTTTTTCAAAGAAAACGTCCCATCCTGTTCAAACGAGAGAATAAAATTCTTCTTCGTTCATTGCGTTAGCCTTGTTGACATCTTTTCCAGGCACGCTTAGAAACTTTCTCTGCATTCTGTTGAGTTGAAAAAAGCAACGACGATGTAAACGAAACATATTAAAAATTAAAAAAAAAATTGAATTTTCAGAAATATTTGAGAGAACTATTTAACGGTTCCATGTACCTGAAAATTGTACTAGGCAAATACATATACTCCTCCGTTTTTTCTAGTACACGAGGTGTGGCTATTAAATGACGAGACTGACTTTGTAAAAAAAATTACTTTTTTTTATACATAATCACTTATTCACCTTCAATATACACTCCTTCTCTATCCCTACAACGCTCCATGTGAATTTTCCTTTGTTGGAAACAGCGCTGAAAGTCATCTTCTGTCAGCTCCTTCAGGGCACGTGCCGCTCAAAAATATTTGAAATGAAGCTCGCAAAAATGTTTGTACTGACACTTTGTTCGCGATTGAAAATGACCCAAATTTTTTGGAAACAATAATAACATGTGATGAAATGTGGTTTTTTTATTTATGATCCGGAAACGAAGCGCCAATCCATGCACTGGAAGAGCCGAACTTCACCGAGAGCCAATAAAGCTCAAATGAGCAAGTCAAAATTTAAAGCAGTGATGGTTGTTTTTTAATATCCATGAGATTGTGTAGCTTCACTGGGTTCCTGAAGGTCAAACAATTAATCAATATTACTACCTTAAAGTTCTTTCTAAACTACGTTAAAGAGTAAGGAAAAGACGTCCCGAAATGTTAAGGACAAATCATGGGTTCTCCACCAAGCAACGCAAGCTCATTCCACGTTATCTGTTAAGAGGTTCCTAGCCAAGTAAATCATCTCAGTGTTAGTCCTCCTTTTTCCTTTAGTCATTTTTCTTATTCACCAGATCGTGTACCATGTGACTTCTACCTGTTGCCTAAGGTGAAATCTGCATTAAAAGGGACAACATTTGAGTCTGTGGAAGCTGTAAAAGAGAAAGCGGCACGAGTCCTGAAGGAGCTGACAGAAGATGACTTCCAACACTGTTTCCAACAATGGAAAATTTCCATGGAGTGTTGTAGGGATAGAGAAGGAGTGTATATTGAAGGTGACAATAAGTGATTATGTATAAAATAAAAATACAATATTTTACGTCTGTCTCGTTATGTAATAGCCACACCTCGTATAAGTGCGTTTACAATAAATTCTATGCATTAAGAAAAGAAAATATTTTTTGAAATGGTAGTGTACACAATTTTGCGCCTATCGGCCAACTCTCATCTTTTCACAGACAAGTAGCAGTAAGCTACCTTCAGAAGTGACTGTATATGACGGACTGAGATTGTGTTGGAGCAGAGCCGTTGCAGTCTGTTTCTGCCACCTGCGACAATTCAAATAATCTGCCGGAGTCTCTACATAACGGTGAACGTGTTAAATTAGGTATCATAAAGTGATCAGACACGAATATTTTCTTAAAAATCGGCCAAAAGTACTTTATCGGGAATTTTTTCCTTTATGTTTGATTTAAAAGAAAGTGATGATAATAATTTAATTTATCACAATTGGTTTTTAAGGGAAATAATGATATATATATATTATTTATAATTTAGTTTCAGGAGACATACAATGGAAATTGTTGAACGCGTTGAAAAAATTATTAAAATTCTTGGATACGATACAAAAACAGGAAAAAATGGAATACAAATAAAAATTTTCATATATGTTTTAATAATTATTATATCGAATGCAATTTACTTAACTGTGGTGAAATGGCAAAACTTTGATGACCGATTCAATGGAATTAAATCGATCATCTTTTATGCATTGGCTGTACTTTATTTATGCGTTTTGACATTTGGTTGGAATAATTTTGTATTGACAATGTCGATAATCAAAGCAGACTATTATGAAATTCCCAAAAATTTTAAATATTTCCCATTCAAGGAACGCAAAAATATAATCACCATGAACGAGAGACATATGATAAAAATGTCAAATATATTGTATTACGCTGTTGTAATTGATTTGGTTATTGCATGTCTATTTCCAATTTTGGCGAGCTTGAAAACAATTATAATCAAAAGAATAAAAAATGAATACTATGATGTGAATGATTTATCTCTAATGTATCGTTTTTATTTTCCTGAATTTTCTAAAAATTCTCACGGAGCATATATTTTTGCTTGTTTGCTTCAATTTATTTTTAATTCGTACGATGCAACACAGGCTTTGGTTATTTATATTGCTGTTATAAGTTGTATGCATAAAGCTCGTTGTTCTTTACAATTACTGAATCTCGTGATTAAAAAAAGTGAAAATATAATTAGGGATAATCAAAAAGGATCTATGGTGACAAGTGATTATAATTATTCTAAAAGTGAAATAATATTAATGAAATATTATCTAAGATATCTTACCCAATATCATCAATATATTTACAGGTAAATTTTTCTTTATTGTTTGTTTCTCATGTGTTTTATGGAGCTGTTTATATTTTGTATTATAATCTTATTGTTCGTTATTTAACTGTGACGGAAAATTTAACTTCAAAAACTAACGACACCAAAGGATCACATAAATGGTTCTGTAGCCACTTAAGAGGGCTAGCTTATACAGGAAATCAGACTGCTTAAAGCAACAATAATATATACAGGTGGTTTGGCAAGAAGGAATAAAATCTCAGTTCTAAATAACAATATGCAAAATTTAGGTATACATACGTCGCCGGATGGCAACATTAAGTGACGAGTTGAAACCTTTGCTTTTTGGTGACCTTGGAAAGGGCCGTTAGCGGTGGTCGTCCTAGCGAGGCGTCAGTTGTAGTCGTCGTGGCGATCGAGGGGCTGGGCAACACGGCGTGTCATCGTCCAGCGGAGACGTCATCTTCTTCCCTCTCAGTAGTGCGTCGACGGCTGCTTCGTCCCGGTTGACAGTTTACGATGTCGGGTCGGTGAGCGGAAGCATCATCTCTCTTGAAAGGTCATCGATGAGTCTTCGCTTGAGTCCGGTAGCCGTGTGCCGATTTAGGAAGTCTCATCAATACTGTAAAGTAGCGTGGAAGCGAATCTCTTCAGGTTCAGTGGAGCGCTCTTTGTATAGTCACCGAGAGCGCTGTGGTAGGGGCAGTTATTGGTTTCGACTTTAGTGACAAAGGCCTCTGTCAGTACACCGCCACTGGCCTACCGCCCCTTTCGGAACTGCTGGCGATTCCCTTTGTCACTAATTAAGATGCTTTGATATCCGGCAGCACAGCACCTAATCAAAAGGGACAAATGTGGCACATAAATTTAATAAGGTGGCATATAATAATAAAAACCAGCCCCCTGACATTCCAAGTTGCAATCTATATTGTTTTCGCTATTACTTATGTATTTTTATTTGACTTTGCCTATCTAGTTATACTGTCGTTTATATTACGGTCCTGATCCGGGGGTAAATTTTGATGCTTGCCAGTGATAAAGTTTTCCCAAGGCCGAGTTACGAGCCTTGAGCTTTGTAAGTCCAGTGGTGGGGATACTAGCTTAGAGCCTTTAGAAAGTCCCTAAGTTTCATTTGAGACCCCTCCTTCATCCACCTTCATCCACCATCTCCCCGTTGGGAAAATGTTTTGTCCATCTTTGAGACCGTTGACCATTTTTCAGGGATCCTCCTAACCTTGATTTTATTTGGGTTAAATCTCTTGGATCTTACACCCTCCACACCATTTGGAATCCTCATCTCCGCCGTGAAGACCATTCTGATCCGACGCTAACTTTCGATGCTTGCCATTAATAACGTTTTTTCCAGCCGAGTTATAAGCCCTGTGCTGGGTAGTCCAGTGGTGGGGCTGCCACCTTAGAGCGTCTAGACGGTCTCTGGCATTCATTTGGAGACCCACTTTCTAGATTCGTCTGCCGTCTCCACCGTTGGCAAAATACCTCCTCAGCCTTCGAGACCGTTAACCATTTTTCCGGGCTCAATTGCCTTGGTTTCTTTTTCGGTTGACTCCCTAGGCTCTTCCGCCCTCCACGCCATTAGGAATCCTCCATCACCGCCGTGAAGACCGTTGACCAGTTATAACTATAACTGTTAACTTTAACTATAACTGTTGACTATACTGTTAACTATAACTATTAACTGTTAACCAGTTAACTATAGGTGACCAATTTTCACCTCAGTTGATCCGCGGGTACTTATTTGGCTATGCCTTATTCGTAACTACCTGCATATCTGCAGGACGTTACCTATCAACTATTCGGATGGACCATGTTAGGGTTGAGGCCCCCATCTCAGTGTCCCATTCAAGGTTAATCCTAGCCCCTACTAGATTTAAAGCCAATCCCTCGCATGAGCTGACTGAGCACGGGGAGTTAGATGGAGTACCCGGTTAGATGGAGTACGTAACGAAGCTATCCTGGCTGAGTTAAATGTCTAATCACTGTTGAAACGTTAGGAATATATAAGAGAAACTGGTCCAACCATTTACATTGCATGCCAGCACACAGACTTTTTCTGTGAGGATGGAAATTTGAAGCTAGAGGGAAGTAAAGCTTGGAAAGACCTAAAAAGAGATGGATGCCGGAACAGGCCATTGAGGCTAATCTTTGACAGATGATGATGATGATGATGATGATGATGAGGAATCAGTGACGTTCATGCTATAAATAACACTTTGAATGTTGAATATTGTCTAGACAGCACTGTCGATTTGTAACACAAAGAAACATTGTCAGTTTACAAAAGTTATTAATTAATAAGCTACATAAAAATATAATGTCTGATTCGACAAAACAACATAAAACGACATAAACGGAACGCTAAAACGAAACAAATTCAATTTTCAGTCATTCATTTACTATTCAGTACAATTTAATTTATCCTTATCCAGGATATTTACTAATTCCTGGACAGCACGAGCAAGAAACGATTCTCTTACTTTGGGCATATACTAAGAACACTAAACACAAGACTTTTACGCAAAATACTTAACCATGCAATGAGACGAAAAACGGACGCTAGTAACGAATACATGTGGCAGAATGAAATCAAAATGGATTTACAAGAACTTGGACTAACTCACGAAGATCTAACGGAAAAATCACCCAAATACAAACAGGTCATCAAGGACCACAACCATCGGCTTACGACACAGAAAAGAGAGTATAAGAAGAGGAAATTTTCAGAAGCAGCCAAACAGAAGCATGCTCAGAACATGAGTGAATATCACGCCAAAAAGAGACTGACAAGCACTAAAAAAAAAAACACCCTTTCGAGTAACCAACACAAATTTAAACATTATTTTAAAACTCAATAATATATTGTGACTATAGTCTGAAAAAAGGACAACCACGGAGAGAGTCAAACCAAAAACACTAACAATTTGAAAACAAATAATTGTTAAGAAATTTTTTTATTAATAAT
The DNA here is from genome assembly GCA_035578175.1 of Catonia carolina. Classification (NCBI taxonomy): domain Eukaryota; kingdom Metazoa; phylum Arthropoda; class Insecta; order Hemiptera; family Achilidae; genus Catonia; species Catonia carolina. The sequence continues at coordinate 2,031,806 of JAQMRL010000024.1, read as the reverse complement.
GCAAAGTACTCACAATATGATTTTGTGTTCCAAATTAAGTCATTCTCCATTTTTTAACCCTGAACAAAAATTAATCACATCTCTAAATTCATGAAAAATCATAAAGGCCATTCGTCTAAATAAATCGAAAATTAAGTCAGGGTAAGTGGTTCGTAACCACCGATCTGTAAGTTGGAGTTATTCAAAGTACTCGATTCGACCTCGATCCTATACGTTCACGTTGACTTTTCTTAATCAAAACTAACCGGTGTTTGTTTGTCTTTATAGAAAACCACTGAAGAAGATGCCAAATAAAATTTACGTTAAAACCACTTTAATACTTCAAATAATAATTACTTGCGGCTAATAACACTGCTTTATACTTGTGTGTAAACTGGACAATCACCAAGACCGTCAAAATCCACACAATTAAAAATGTATTATTTTTTTTTGTTGGTTGTTTTAGATATGTGAAGCATGTAAATGAATGTGTTCGATTTATCGCTTTTGTTACATACACTCCAACTGCCATATATATGTGTACATCCATATATTACATTGTCGAAGTAAGTGAACATTATATTATTATATTTAGGCCGACATTATATTATTCATTGACTGCACATTATTCAAAAATTAGATATCAAAAATAGATTTAAAAAATTACATTTTAATTGCTACATCTAGTCAGCTGTTGTTTATTTTTCATATTTCATCTAATCGCCGTAAGATAACTCTCAAGGTTTTCGTACCGCCGTGGCTAGCCCCATCACGGATGTTTTTTTATGATCTTGTTATACAAATTTGTCTCCGTGTTGTTAACGATGGGTTAAACGTTTGGGGTCTCATTATACACAGATATGAGCTTGGAAAAAATGATAGAGGTTTGTACGATATTGCTACACAGCTGGCTGCCTAATCCGTGCAGAAAACGACTTAACCACTTATAAATAATTGTAAATTAACCAATCTACTGTGAACCAATTTCCTCTAGTGTACAAATTTTACTCCTTTTAATTCGTCCTTTCACTATGGAATTGTAGTATATCCCACAGAATTGTGCAGCAGATATAAACAGACTACTGGTTGAAAGTCAGTAAAAAAGATGAGTAATCATGTTTCACTGTACTAAAGCCTTCAGGCAAAACAAACGCCGAGAGACCGGATGTTTTATAGTAAGCCAACTATATGAATTTCTTTCTACTGATACTTTCGTATGTTGTATAATATATTATATATATTATATTTATATTTTTTTCCATAACGGGCAAGTGGAGTGTTAAATTATTTGCACTCAATCAGATGGTTCCAAGGCTACAAAAAATAATTCACTTTCTTATCACATACTCAGCCCAACTATATGACTGAACTATTTAAGAACAGAAGAGGTAGAGGTGTGAAAGACGCTAGTCAGAATTTTCTCGTCTGAGAGTAATAAATTTCACTATACATTCAGACCCTGTGGTGAACGAAGTAAAAGTATCATTTGCAGGGTGGAAAGTGGATGTTTTTCGGAAGGCCAATATTCTCATAAAGCATAGGCTACTCTTTTTACTCAGTGAGAAAGGGAATACTAAATCACCTCCCTACTCGTTTTTACTTAGTAAAGCCTCTAGAGGTTCAAACCAGCTTTTCGGCTGTTGACCTTATAAACATATTTATATTTATTTATAGTATATGTTTTAATTAGTATTTATAGTATTTAACGAGGTTTGCCTGTTTAAATAAAGAGACCGACGTTGTAAAAAATTTTATTTTATACATAATCACTTATTGTCACCTTCAGTACACACTCCTTCTCTATCCCTGCAACGCTCCAAGCGAATTTTCTATTGTTGGAAGTCATATTTTGTCACCTCCTTCAGGACACGTGCCGCTTTCTCTTTTACAGGTTTCACAGACTCAAATCTTGTCCCTATTACTGCAGATTTCACCTTAGGGAATAGTTAGAAGTCACATGGTGCAAGATCTGGTGAATAAGGTGGATGTTCTAACACTAAGATGCTGTACTTGGCTAGAAACCCTCGTTAGATAACGCGGAATGAGCTGGTGCATTTACTTGGTGGAGAACCCATGATTTTTCTTCCACATTTCGGGGCGTTTTTCCTTACTCTTTGATGTAATTTACAAAGTACCTCAAGGTAGTAATATTGATAAATTGTTTGACCTTCAGGAACCCAGTAAAGGTACACAATCCCATGGATATAAAAAAAAAACAATCATCATTACTTTAAATTTTGACTTGTTCATTCGAGCTTTTTTGGCTCTCCGTGAAGTTCGGCTCTTCGAGTGTATGGATTGGCACTTCATCATCACTTGAATCATAAGTAAAAAATCACGTTTCATCACTTGTTATTAACTTCTACTTGTTCCCTTAGGTGAAATCTGCATAAAAAGTGGCAAGATTTGAGTCTGTGGAAGCTGTAAAAGAAAAAGCGGCACGTGTCCTGAAGGAGCTGACAGAAGGTAACTTTCAGCACTGTTTCCAACAAAAAAATTTCTAATGGAGAGTTGTAGGGATAGAGAAGGAGTGTATATTGAAGTTGACAATAAGTTATTTTGTATAAAATAAAAATATAATTTTTTACCTCAGTCTCGTTTTTTATTAGCCACACATCGTATAGCAAGTTTCAACTAATAAGAAGATTTTTTGTAAATCAAATGAATGACGCTAAATTCAATAACAATTTTAATGCATTAATGTTTTGACGTGTGCACGGTTCCATGGGATAGTGTATAGTTTAAACATTTTGATTGAATGAAGCGAGAGACTAATTTTGTAAATATGGATTTCATCTACTTGTTCGCGTACGACTTGATATCATCTTGCATACCACCTTTAAGGAACTACTGTTTTACATCATCTTGATTGCTGAGGCTCATGTTGGTCGAATGTTTTTTCAGTAAAAGGTAGCAATTATTAGGTCCTAAGAGCGGTTTATAATTTTGGTGTTCTAACTCGGGCGTAGACTGGGAAACGTCAATTTACTGCCATTGGCGGTATTCTATCAGCTTTCGAGGGAGTCATCATCTTGTCACACCTTTCGATGCCACAACTTTTTCGCTAGTCTTATAATTATTGTTCTTTAGGAGACCTCAGAAACCAAAAGCATAGATAGTCCAGAGTAATCCGTCAATCTGCATGCGTGGTTTGCTAAATCCTCGGTACTGTCTTGTCGAAAGTCTATGGTCTTCCGCAAATTTGCTTCTCGCAAAATTTAGTACGACCAGGTTCAAAATCCCTGCACTACTTGCGTATGTTTTCGAAATTTACGTATGACTCGCTGTACACTTCGGTCAACTGGAGATTATTTTCGTTCAATATAACGCCTGTCATGTTCGAAAACCAATTGACTGCGCGCTTCACACTTGAAAATAGTGTCAAGTGGGAACTCTATAATGAACGGCTGCCAAACCATGAATCAGTATCACAGTGAGGTGCGCGCAGGCTTGTTTGGATTTGGGAAACAACAAAATCTAATGTTGCCATTAACATTCTCCCTGCGTCAACAACACTTTGACGGGTTAACTTTTGTTATTAACCTCGACCGTTCAATTTATAAATAAGAGTTATATGTCATTAGTTATTGCTGAATAATTGAATATAAAACACTTGTTGATTTTTTCATTTTTTCAGTCGGACAATTTTTCGTTGAAATTTGCAGAATTTGGCTTATGTTCTATATTACTGTATTTGGTGTACATATTTGATTTTTACGGTGAAATGATCTCCACTGAGGTAAAGCACTAATACGTTAATTCCAGGTTGTTTCAGCTCCTGGTTATTTCTAAATAACATACGTTTCTTTAAAATGTATAACAAATAAAATACTCCATTAATTATTACATTTACAACAACCATAAAGTTACAAGAAATCTATTTAGTGTAACCTAGTCACAAATTCACTGAAATTAGTTGGCACAAAATATATTAAAAATTGAAATAGAAATATATGACCGTATACAAAAAAATGAATAATTAATTCTTACATAGCCTAATGAATTGCACTCTAATTGCCCGTCAAGATGAAACTACTTTCATACGTGATGAAATATCATATTTGTAACTAATACCGTATAATAAACACAATACAGTTTTTTTATTTAAGTAAAACCTCGAATCTAATTTGTAGTTTTTTCCATCAGAATCGATGGCAGAAATTTTAATGCACATGAGATTTGATTGCGTGCTACAATCGATACGAAACTGAAAGACTGTTAGTACCCGGAAGTAGGAATCTCCTCTGTACTTAATTTTTCAATGTAAAACTTGTTCTAGCAACAAAGCAAACGAAATTCTTTATCCAGTTGTTGTAATTATAAGATGTCATGAAAACTGTTAGAAATATAAAATAAAAACCCTGATGTGCTAATGAGAACACTGAATGAAAAAAGAAAGAACAAAGGGAAGAGCAAAATAGACGATTTTGATAAGTGTGTTGCGAGAATAACAACTCAATTTCTACAAACAAATGCTAAATGTCCAATATTAGTGAGTTGTAATGCATTACTCCGCGTTCTGCAAGAGAAAATAATTAAATTCAAAGACAGTAAATGGTCCATGTGGAAAATTATGTCAGCTACCTATAGGATTCAAATAGAGAAGGGAAAAGTAACTGAATATTGCTAATCGAGGAAATAACAAAAGGACACGGGACTGAAGTAGGGCCTATTTAAGATTAGTAATCCATTACAGAAAGGAAGGAGACCAATAATTTACAGCGACGTACATGCTTTACACAAGCAGTCTCGTGCTTGATCAGGTGATATGAAATCAGTTATTTCAAAACCGATTTCTAAAAACCAGTGAGCCATTACTTTCCATGCAGGGGTTGAAGATAAATGCAAAAAGGTATAGCTTTAGTTAACAAGTCTAGCAAGAAAACAGAATATTATCACAACGACGAGAACTTTTAACATTATAAAAAGTTCTAGCGTAGGAAAATCATTGAATGGTACACTTTTAGAAAGAAAGGGAACGACGATTATGTGAGCTTGACTCAACACATGCTTTGTTCACACTACCCCTACTCTACCAACACGCCCAACACTTACAAGGGTTTTCTTTAAAGCAATGACCAATAGAATATTCCGAGTTACCTCTCCCCTCTCTTTTAACGTTAGTATAATGATTGCCGTGTCACTCCCCCACACAAACCTCACCATTCAACCAAGTCAAAACTAATCTAAGATACGCCCTTGGGTGCGTTTTACCCATAGCAAAGAATGTACCGTTTATTAGAATGTTCTCCAACAAATTATAAAGTACATATTGTTTCTTTATAAATTTACTTCAAGACGCATCGACAGTTGGTCACTAGCAACTTTTATTTTTTTTATATTTTAGTTTCTCTTTTTGACTGCAGTTTTAATTGTATAAAAATATACTTCTATTATACCAAATAAAAAGTTGTGTTGATAAAAAACACTCGTCAAAAATTGAAAAACAAATTTTTAAGTTGTGTTAAAAAGTTTTTAGGATAAAAATTTTTTAATACATTTTAAGAAAAAAGCTTTATAGATTTTACATCACTATATAACATTTTATATTTACAATGTAAATATTGTATTATGTTTTGTTGATTTACTTATGAAATATCGACAAAATAACGTAAAAAATCAATTGATTTTAGTATTGTTAACATAATGAAAAAATAATTAATTTTGTTGAAAAACTGATTTTTTTAGTAACCTGTTTACAGTAGGCCTAATCTTTTTTTTTTAATTTTTCAGGTAGAAATTCTGGACGAAATGTTTGCCAGCCACAACGCGCTAGTGAATCATTTCCAGTCTTTTGTTTATAAAAACTTTATTATATCGTAATATGTAGGTAGGCCTATGAGTTAAACGAACTTTCAAAGTTTCTGGACACCTTCATTAATAACCCCAAACAAAACCCAAGTATGTGACTTAATGACCTTCAATGGCTTACGTTAATATGTTACAGGATGAAAATATAAGAAGAAGTATGTACGCATGTTCCTGGGTAGATAAACCCATATGGTTTAAAAAGACACTCTTAACCATGATGACCAGAAACAATAAACCTATGGAAATTAAACCATATGGACTTTTCAATCTGAATCTAAAAACATTTTCCGTGGTAAGCTATTAATTAACATAGTTTATAAAGGTATTTTACTTTTTGTTGCCCTCTATGAAATATTGGGAAGAAATTAGCTATTTGCTTTCAAATAAATTTAAAAATCGAGTTTTCATAGAAAGTACACGTTTTCAGATTCCCTGAACTCATAATATATTATGATTTTACCAATGTGTATGTGTGTGTGTATTTCGACAGAATATCTCAAGAACGGAATAGAGTCCGAATTTGAAACTTTGAGCTTAAGTTAGAGACCATAAAAGGACCACAAACATATCTCAGTGTTCACTTAGAAGTTTAGATTATATATTTCTCAACCAAAAATATTTAGAAGGAATTTGTGTAAACTACCAAATATTTCATCAATTAAGTATTTTTTCAAACTTTTTTCAACAAATAAATTACCACAGTTTTTGAAAGCTGGTGTTAATTTATTGATGTATATATTTTCTTCATGCTTAAGTAAGTTTCTTCATTCAGGACACTCGAGAAGAGAGTATAGAAAATAATGTATAAATGAAACTGACATAAACCAAAATTTGAACAAAAAAGTTTAATTCATTACTTGTGTTGTATAGGTCAACAACTGAAAGGCTAGTTAGAACCTCTAGAGATTTTATTGAATAACAAATGAAGAGTGCGGTGGTTTACTATCGCCTTCCTCACTGAGTTGAAAGATTATGCTTATAAGCATGCCAGGCCTTCCGAATAGCACCTACTTTCCACCTTGCAAATAGCACCTTCACTTCATTCACCACAGGGTCCGGCTGTATAGTGAAATTCTTTATTCTTAGATGAGATAACTCTGCTTAGTGTATTTTACACCTCTACCTCTTCTGTTCTTAATTAGTTCAGTTATAAATATAATTGGCTAACTATGTGATACGAAACAGAACTATTTTTTGTAGCATTAAAAACAGTAGATCGAGTAAAAATTAATTTAATACTCCACCTGCCCGTTATGGGCGGATTCATTAGTTATCATGTAATACCAGTACTTACTTGCTTACCACAATACGCGTGTTATCCAACCATTTGTAACAAATAATAATATACAATTTACCTCAGAACCCCGTAAAATAAAATATTTGCACTCGATCTGCTAGTTTCAGGGCTACAAAACATAGTTATTTTTTTTTTTTTTTTTTTTTTTTTGGTTTAACGTCCGACTGTTCTGCAATTACTGCTAATGCAGACGGTGAAGGATGAAATTATATTTTGTAACGTATGAAAAAATGCCATGCCTGAATGGGATTCGAACCCAAGACCGCATGATAGTTATGTTTCTTATCACGTGGTCATTCAATTATTTCACTGAAATATTTAATAACAGATGAGGTAGAGGTGTAAAAGGAACTAGTCAGAGTTATCTCCTCTGAAAGTAATGAATTTCATTATACAGCCAGACTCTGCTTTAAATGAAGTGAAGGTGTCATTTACAGGATGCAAAGAACGAGGTAAATTTACAATTTACCTCGTTTACTAAGAAGTTTACTAAAAATGTTTAACCAAAACCTATCCTATAATGCTTTTCACCGTTAATGAGCTCTGCTAATCCACACGTTTAAACCTATTAGAACGTTTGCCGCGTTGTCAGATTGTACGGATGTATCAGCCTGACAAATATTACGCGCGGATGGGTATAACAGCCGCAGTAGTGCTCACTCGTGTTTTGCATCTCGTATTGAACACAACGGTTGTAGAACGCGTTCTAATTTAATACTTCATAATATTATCAGCTGGTTGTTTGTTCGTAGGTTATAATTATTAAAGAGCTGAGTGGATGAAAGTAGGCTATTAGCCTATGTGACATTTTTTTTAAAACGTAGTTTTCATGATTGATGAATATTACATGCATATTCAATTACTTAAGTGGCACAGAATACTATATTTCAACAGTTTAAAAAAATACTAGAAGGTCAAGGGGACGTGTACCATAATATATAATTTTTTGTTTTGTATCAAATAAAGGGGTAAAGATAACATTGTTCCTCTAGAATCAAATACATCATTTTAGAGTAACAGTTAACTCTAGTAATAAACATTAAATGTCATTAATGAAAGCTGTTATTAACAATTTCTTTGAAAGATTCTCTAATTAAAAACTTCGTCGTGTATTATTGAAATCGACTACTGTTCATCCACTAAAAGGAAACAGAATTTTTGTGAATGAAGGAGTTATATGCAAAGGAAACTTATAAGAAAACTGATATAGAAGAATAATGTTGTAAAGTAAAATTTGAAGAATTTTAAAATTCATATATAATTTTTCGTGAAGAGATAAAAGTAGGTGTTGTTTAGGTCAACAGCCGAAAGGCTGGTCTGAATCTACAGAGGTTTTACCAAGTAAAAAGAGGAGTGAGGTGGTTTACCACCTCATTGAGTACAAAAGTAGCCTATGCTTATCAGCGTGTCAGGTCCTCCAAAAAGCATCTACTTTGCATCCTGTAAATGACACCTTCACTTCATTTAAAGCAGAGTCTGGCTGTATAATGAAATTCATTACTTTCAGAGGAGATAACTCTGACTAGTTCCTTTTACACCTCTACCTCATCTGTTATTAAATATTTCAGTGAAATAATTGAATGACCACGTGATAAGAAACATAACTATGTTTTGTAGCCCTGAAACTAGCAGATCGAGTGCAAATATTTTAACACTCCACCTGCCTGTTATCGGCGTAATAAGTAGGGGAAGTTGGGGCATAGCCGGACATGGGGTATTCCCGGACAGGCGGTAAATTTCGACTTGTAAGGTTGACATCTCTGAAATGCCGTTACAGTTCCCTTCCGGTGCTGTTTCGTTTGTGAGTAGAGTGAAACGTGTTTTGTGTTCATTAGTTTAGTGAAAACTACATTTTACAATTTTATCTAGAATTTTACTTAGTTTTCCGACTTGTATGCTAGGTAAGTTTATGGTTCATTATTTATAACAAAATTATGGTTAAAATCGCTCGTTTAATAGCTTTAATATTATTATAGACTCTAAAATATCTTTCCTCAGATAACATCGCAATTTAAAAAAAATCAAAATGGCGTCCCTTGGGGTATTGGCGGACAGCCGGTAAGAACTGTGTTGGGGTAATGTCGGACATGCATACTTTTGTCCGGGAATGCCCCAATCTAATTATGGTTAGTTATTTTCAGAACTATGGTCCGGAACTACGTTCCTAAAACTAACAGAAACACATGGGAGACATCGAACTTGAATCGAGCGCTTCATGCTATTAGAAAAAAATGAAATGACGATCAGACAAGCTTCCATGGAGTTTTCTATTCCTAAAGCACCCTTCACCCTTCGGTTGAAATCGCACAGTTTCAAGGAACCTTCGTCAGGTAAAAAAACCACCTTTAACAAAGAAATGAAAATGGCACTTAGGGATCACATTTTAAAGATGAGCTATACTTTTCATGGACTCACGACAAAATAAGTGCGGTGAATCGCATATGAGTACGCAGAATATTTGCAGCTAGACCATCCATTTAACAGGGGAAAACAAACAGCTGGATGGGATTGGTTTTATTCTTTTTTAAACAGACACCCTGATTTGAAACTAAGGAAACCAGAGGCTACAAGTCTAAACAGACTTAAGGGTTTCAATAAAATAAAAGTTGATAATTTTTTTGAAAATCTTGGATCATTTTATGAATGCAATGACATAGTTCCATCAAAAATCTACAACATGGATGAGACGGCTCTGCCAACTGTTCCAAACCTCTTAAAAGTGATAGCGCAAAAAGGTACAAAGCGACTTGGGAAAGTGGTGAGTGCAGAGCGTGGAACAACGATAACCCTAGTGGCATGTGTGAGTGCCACTGGACACTTCATTCCTCCATTTTTCATATACGGTAGAAAAATAAGAAATGATGATTTCTATTCCTAAAGCACCCTTCACCCTTCGGTTGAAATCGCACAGTTTCAAGGAACCTTCGTCAGGTAAAAAAACCACCTTTAACAAAGAAATGAAAATGGCACTTAGGGATCACATTTTAAAGATGAGCTATACTTTTCATGGACTCACGACAAAATAAGTGAAATCAATGGAGCACCAGGTGGATCAGGGTATGCAGTTTCCGAATCTGGATGGACTAATGAAGAACTATTTGTTAAATGGTTGAAACATTTTAAATTAAATTCAGGAGCAACGTCTGACAACAAAACTCCTGATTCTTGATAACCACACAAGTCATTGCAGTCTCGCAGCCTGGAATTTTTGCAGAGAAAATGATATTATCATGGTTTCATTACCACCTCATTGTTCGCACAGAATGCAACCGTTAGATTTAACTGTATTTGGACCAATGAAAAAAGCCTACTATGAACAGTGTGACAACTTCCAGAAGACACATCAAAGAGCACTATCTGTGTTTGACGTTGCTGCAATCTTTTGTGTAGCACGGGAAAGAACAACTAACGTACAAAACGCTGTAAATGGATTCAAGGCTGCTGGTGTGTGGCCCTTCAATGCTCAGAAGTTTGAGAATGAATGGGAGTCAGCTTTACAGCTATGCAACGTTGAAACGGAAGAAATAAACAAAGGAAATGAAAATGGAAAAGAAACCTTCACTGCTTCGACAGTTCAACCTATTTCCTCTCCAACAGTTTCCCTGCCAGAATATGTTTAAATAACTTAAATTTTAAAGATTATTCAACTTTCCAGTTCATAGAAGTGTGAAACTTAGCGATTAAGGCTTGTCCGGCAATGCCCCCACAGCTGTCCGCCTTTACCCCAAAAACTTGGGGAAGACCGGACACGTAACGATTTTTTAAAACGCTCACAATTTTCTAAAATATAATATTTTCTGCTTCTTATAGTTTTAAATGACTTCAGAATGAATTAAAGAATGTAGCTATTTGAAATATGATGAATTTACTTTTAACAGAATGGTACGTTACAAAAAAATAAAAAACCGTCCGGCATTACCCCAACTTCCCCTAGGTACCAAAATAATTCAATCAACAAACTCACAAAAAGTTGGGATCTTTAAATTTTTGATCACACCTTCCTCAAAACTATAATTTTGAAACATACCAACTTCATCCGCTAAGGTCTTCAATTAACATTGAAACCAAAAAAATGGCTGTCGAAATACATAACAGAGCTACGAGAGTAAGTATTGGCAACGTTACTGGAAAGTCATTGGCCAGCTTTGAGGTGGTCATTGGGCAATGCGTACGTTCAGAGCTCATCAACCTTGAAAAATATTATAGGAAGGAGTTCGTTCATTCTATTGAATTTTCCTCAGATTTGGCTCTACATATCATAAAAAAATTTAACGTCACATCGCAAGTAATGAACATGGAACATTTCTTACAGTATGGTATTATCAGCTACAATGTTTAGTTGAATCTTAGACCTAAATATCATTATACAGTATTTTTGTTTTACCAATGCAAAAGGTAATACAGAGCTGTTATATAACCTAAAATGTATTATGTTGCAGACTATAAATGCTGTGTATTCCTACTACAATCTTCTGAGAAAATTTAAGAATTAATCAGCCTCTTTATTAATAATAAATTAATTTTACACTTTGATGCGGTTAATGAAAGCAAGCATGAAGAATGGTTGTTTGAAAAGAAATGTGTCAAATTGTATTTTAATAAAAATGTTCAGAAAACCCACTCTAAATTTATTACAAAATATAATCTCAAGACAGTAGTCAAGGAATAAATTATGTTTTATATATTTTTTATAATTAACCTGATGTTTTTCTGTAAACTTCCTAAAGAACGTAAGTAATATTACTAGAAATTATGTAAAGAAAAACTGCTTTCAATCTTTAATATTACTAGTGAGGAGGGGTGAAAAATTTCCAGTTTCCCGGAACCAATTTTCCTGAAAACTATTTCTCATAGACATGTATTTTCATTTTTAAATGAAAGGTAACAAAATCCCTTTCATTAGAAGGCGAAGGTAGGAATTAATGAATCAATTTTTTTTAAATATTTTTGTACAACGAACCTGAATTTTTTCTGTAAACTTCCTAAATAACGTAAGTAATTACTAAAAGTTATGTAAAGAAAAACTGATTTCAACCTTCAATATTAGAGAGGAAGAGGGTGACAAATTACCTGTTTCCCGGAACCAATTTTCCTAAAAATTATTTCTAATATATAAATCCAATTTTCATTACAATTAAAAATCTCGTTCAGGAAGACCTCACAACGCTCCTTTAGCTGTGTGCAACTCTTAATGTCGTGTCCTTGTGTTGTCATGACTCTTTGATACCTATTGTGCACTACTTTTGTGGTACTGAACCTTGTCAATGATAATGTTATGAGTTGTTCCAACTTTCATGTAACCTTTTTCTACAATAAATTTCACTGTGCAGAAATAAAACTAGTAGAGCTCGCCTCCGTAGCCTGGTTGTAGCGCGCTAACCTACAACACAGAGATCCCAGGTTCTATTCCCGGCTATGGTCTGGAAATAGTAAACTGTCAAAACCCACCGTAATATTTACTTATCTCTCCGTAGTCGCTAATACCCAAGCTGTTGATGTGATTTTGAATAAAAGAGAAAAAACTGTGTAACGAATTTAAATAAGAAGATATTTTTATTGAACAAACAAATTGTGTAATATTTTAATACCTATTTAAAATTTTTACACTATTGCAACTTTATTAAAAACAGTATTATTTCACTTTTGAAAATGTAGTTTATTTTCATCTGAAAATCTTAATACATAATAATGTAACGATAAGAATCTTACCAAGTCTTGAAATTGTGGTATTTGTAGTTAATGTGGTATTCGATATTTGTGACCTAAACCAATGTCCTAAAAGAAACATGTAGGTTGCAGTTGAACGTCTTAATGGAATAGGACACGCTAAAACCAGTACACTTGTCACCTAAATAGACTTGTTCTAATATGCCAACTAAGTACATACACCAAAATGGATTAATGAGGTCAAAAAGGACATGACAGAACTCAATATAACAATAAATGACTTAAAAACTAAATCAGGGAACTATCACAAAATAAAAAACCCAATGACGAGATTCCAACAGAAAGCAAAGGTGGCAAGAAAAGCAGATTTCTCCGAAGCAGAAATGCTCAGATCAGATACCTTGAAGAAATATTGGGGGAACAAGAGATAAGCGAAAGAACTGGAAAAGTGCAGCAAGAAGATTAAAAGTAGAAAATGAGCCTACCAGGTTATGAACTAACGTGGTCCAATAAGGCTTAAAGGTATTAAAAAAAATTTAGATGCTTAAATTTTTTTCGACTTTGTTTCTTTGATTATAAGGCCGCAATCTTAGAAAAACTTACTACCAGAGCACAACCTCCTTCCACAAACTTTAGCAGATATGCGGACTACCCTATCTTGCATAGCAAAAATTCATTGTAGGAATAAACAGCAATTTTTAAAAAAAATCGTAAGAGCTGTTTTTGAAAAAAAGGAAGCAAAAATTCCATCAATGACTACAATCCGTTGTCAGTTTTTATGAAAATGTTCTTCTCGGATCCTTTTTTAGAACCTAATTGAAGTTCCAAGTTTCAATTTCGTACGATATTCTGTTTTTTCCAGACCAAAGTTCTCAGAAGCATTGTCAACGCTCCCTGGTATGTTAGGAACAACGACCTGCACCGGGACTTGGGAGTGGATTCCATAAACGAAGTAATTCGAAAATTTTCCAGGAGTCATGAAGATAGACTTCTTCACCATGTGAATGCCGAAGTTGTACAGCTGCTCGACAACGCAGATCTGAATAGGAGACTTTTTCGTGTAAAACCCTTTGAACTGGTGTAATGAAGAGTAATAAGTTATTAATTTTTTAGTTAATAATTACTTGCATATATTTTGAAGTGTTTTGTTAAATATCAACGGTAAGTAAATTTTATGAATAGTGTATCAGAATATCGAACATAAGTAAGAACTATTACTTGCTGATTCTTAGATTAAATACTTAGATCAATTAAGGTACAACAAAATTATTAGTTAGTCTTAGACTAATCACAATAAATTTCATAATCTAAATATAAAAAGAAAATTCTGTTTTTGAAATATGTTGTTCATATACGTAAATAAAAACATGACAACTTAATTCATAAAAACAAGATTGTTGGTTTCAAGAGATCTGAGAACGCATACTTTCGGCGAACATCTCAACAGATTGGGAAACATAATCTTGAAAATACCAATTTCCTTCCTCGTTATACAATAATATAGGGCAAGACAGAGTAAAATCTGGTGCAAAACACTCACACGACTTCTTTTTCCAATGAAAATAATGAAAAAATATAACCTAATATAAGAAACAAACAAAAAACTAACCTCAAAAACCATAACTTAATTTTAACCATGAGTGAAAGACGCAAAACAAAAATCAACCTTAGTTTGGCTTAACACAGAAAATCACTCTTTGACGTTAAAGTAGGTTCTGCAAAGAAAAATTCTTAAAATAAAAGTTGTAGATCTCTTAATTCCCTATAAATTTAATTGTACATTTTTGTCGTAAAATGTATATGAAGGCTGCAATCATAGAAAAATCATTTTTACAGATTTTCATGAAAAAAAATCGCTAATAATCGCTAAACTAAGCGGTATACAGAAAAAGGTCTAAAAGAAAAATTGTAGGTTTCAAAATTGTCTTCAAAGTTAATTGTATATATTTTGCACTAAAATGCATATTAAGGCCGCAATTTAAAAAAAAACCTTTTCTCGAGAGCACAGCCTCCTCAAGAATTTCGGTAGACATAACGCCTAACCTATCTAGTAGATCACAAAATATATAGCAAATGAGGCGATTAAAAAAAATCGAAGGAGCCTTTTCTGAGAAAATTGCAAACCTAACGTGCTTAACTTAAGGTTTAAGTTTAGACTTCGTATAATGTTCCGATTTTGACATATTTTGTCCCCACACACATACACACACCAACCGCTAAAAACATGGTTTTTTTGGGTCGGGGGTCTGAAATAGTGTGACCTGGTGAAAACTTAATTTCGAAAAATCGACATGAAAACAATACTTTCCTTCTTGTATATATTATATTCATGTGTGCAAAAGAAAGAAAAAATTATGGCAAAAGAAAAAGAAAAAAAGTTTCGAATATCGTTTGTACGTTAATTAAATATTTAGGAAGAAAAACTAATAAAACACCACTTTCAAAATAAAATGGATTGCGTGATGAAACGTCAGATCTACAAAGATTACATCTTGAGGTTCGATTCTCGAGTAAAATCTATAAATTTTAACGCATTGAAATACACTTAAGGCTTAACCCATAGTAAGGTTATAACGATATATCTGCTAATGCGACTTTAATAACATATCTATAATAAAACTAAAATAAATGATGAAATAATTGAGTATAAAAGAAAAGGTTCTATTATTTTAATTTTAAAATAACTTATGCAATTACTATGTAAATTACATTCCATTCTATTCCATTCTTAGTTGATATTACTGGTATTCATTATTTCCATCTATTTTCAGAATATATTGTTTATTCTATAATGATGTGCATGATGTAAATGTATTTTAGCGTGTGGTAGATTATCAAAATGAACAATCTGTCTCTTACAATATGGTTAGATCACATTGATAAAACTTATTTATTAAAAATAAAGGAATTTAAAGTCGCCGAACCTGATTGATTCTTATACGTGAGTTATGAGTAAGTATATTTTTCTTTTACAAAATTTTTGGAGGCAGTTTTTTACAATCAGTAATAAATTTTCGAAAAAAATAAATAAAAATTTACAATTAAACTGTTGTCACGTAAAATAATATTCTTGGCCCTAATATATTATGACAGATCGAAGAAAAGATTTTTTTTCTCGAAGGTTCCAGAAATCCATTCATGAAATAGTATAGAGTGTGAAATAATAGTAGCAACAAGAGAGAGTAATAAAGACAGAAATAACCATACACAATAAGATCAGTTTTGTAAATGACAGTTGTAACCATAAAAGTGTGTCTATTCATTCATAAGGGTTGTAATAACCATCATAAAGTTTAGGTATTGTGTACAGCTATTATGAGGGAGGCAGGTTGTTTACGTTTTCTATTTACAAAAGACTTTTTGTTGACCTATTAACAAGACTTTTCTAGCATTTATAAATAAAGAGTTATTTTTGTATTTGAGTAGATTTCACTACTTTATTCTGGAACAATCTTTATGAATGAGTAGGTATAAAAAGAGACCCCCGAGTGCGGTCAGCCAGTAATCGTTTGTTCTTTGACGAATGTCCATCGGACGTAGGTAGGCGCGTACCGAACATTGTGTCAGTCGACGACACTGTCTGTGTGTCTATTGTGTAAAGCCTTTTTGTTAGTGTATTGTAAAGTTAGTGTGAATTCAATTTCTATGTTTTGTATGTCGGTGTAAGCTGTAAAAGTGATTGTAAGTTATTTATTGTTTATTATCTAGTTTAAGTGAATTATTAAATCATTTATTGTGTTATTTAATTATAATTAGTTTAATCATTTATTTTGTAATCTTTTAGTCTAATAAATATTTGTAATTTGTAAACTTTAGCGTATTAATTATTTAATAACCTAGATCCGAAACGGACCTTAGCAATAAGTGTCACAATATTATAACATTTTTAGAATTTTCGGATTAGGATTGGGAAGGTTTTTATACTGCACAGAATGGAAGAGATGCTGAACAAGCACTCGTTTGGGATGTTCAAGGTAAACTGTGCAAAGATCTTGACCACCACAGTCATATCTATTGATAATGACTTTATAATAATACTTATTATATAGGCTAATTTCTTTTGTGAAATATATGTGGTGTTACATGAAAATGTTAAAGATTAGGTGGGTAGACAAAATAAGTAATTTCGAAGTTCTTAGGCGAAAGGATGAAAAAAGAAGTATATGGAAGGATCTTACCAAAAGAAGGAAAAAGCTAGTGGGGCATATCTTAAGATTTCCAGGTATTGGTCTATCAATAATGGAGGGTAATATTGAGGGAGTAAATTGTAGCGGAAGGCAAAGATTAGAATATAATAAAGCAAATTACAAGAGATGTAGGGTGTTACAGGTATGTAGATATGAAACGACTTCCCCAAGATAGAACAGCTTGGAGAACTGCATTAAACCAGTTAAGAGACTGATGACAAAAAAATATGTGAAATACAAAAACAAAAACATTTTTAGTCGAAAGTACAACACTTTAACGAATAACACTAAATTTAACGTAAATTAATTTCGTTAAATCCTCAATTCAGGTTTTCAATTTTACTCGTAGAAAACTATACGCTGAAAAAATTTATGTTAGGTAGTTAAGTAAATATAGAATAAATAGAAGATATTGAAATTCAATTGTATTAAATAACAAAAACAATCCTAGCTTAAACTATACACCGTCCTCTCCTTTTAATCTGCTCTTACCAACCGTTCATACTGTACACCAGTAATTCCCAACCTTTTTTGCTCCATGACCCCCAAAGAGTAAAAAAAATAAAATTAATATTTCGTGACCCCCCCCCCCCCCGGTAATATTAGTAAGCCTTACTATTACTTAGTTTTTTGTTGCTCTAAAAACTGAATACAGTATAAGGAATCGTATGTTATTACTCGAGAACAATTTACTTTTATATATATTTCTAACAAAGATCCACGCATGAAGAAAATTTTAAATTAAAAAGAAAAAATACAACCATCATATTAATAATTTTTTAATGATTAATTTCTTTTCTTTACAAGTAAGTGTACTTATTGCATGTAAAATTTTTATAAATAAGTTTATAAAAAATACGTTTTTCTCGTTAAATGATTCAAATTATATCATTGTTGTTTCGCGACCCCTCTATAATATCACCAAGATCCCTGTGGGGGTCGCAACCCCCAGGTTGAGAATCACTGCTTTAGACCAACATGATCCATTAACACTTCTGAATGGCACTCGTTTATTATCTTAATTGTTGCTTAACCAGTCTACTAAAAATATAAAACCTATGACTTAATTTCAGAAAACTTAATGGAAATTGCAGAACGTGTTCAAAAATTTACATCAGTAATTGGGTACGATACTAAATCTAAGAAAACTGGAACAAATGTAAAAATATATATATTTGTATTAACAATCGCAATGACAAACGCAATATGTTTAACAATAATTAAATGGGAAAATTTTGATGACCGGTTAAATGGAATGAAATTATTAATATTTTACAATATATTTGTACTACATTTAGCCGCTACAACATTGGGTTGGAAAGATTTCAACTTGACAGTATCCATAATCAAAGAACCTTATTTTAATATTCCACACGTTTTAAAAAACGTTGTTTTTTATAGAACATAAATTTATTACTGAAAAAAATGAAAGAATTATGTTAAAAATGGCAAACATTTTGTATATTTCGATAAAATTTTATTTTGTTGTTGGAAATTTATTTCCAATTTTAGTGAGTTTGATAACAATTAAAAAGAAAAATAGAAATAATGAATTTTATAATATGGAAGATTTGTCACTATTGTATCCATATTATTTCCCTCAATATTTTATTAATTCTCATGGAGCATATATTTTTGCTTACATACAACAATTTATTTTTAATATATATGGGGCTATCCATGCTTGTACTATTTACACAGCCGTTTTCATTTGCATGCATAAAGCGTCTTGTTCTATACAACTACTGAATTTGGTAATTGAAAAAATACGTGAAATTACAATACATAATCACAAAGAGTTTGTAATGACAACTGAATTTAATTATTTAAAGGATGATGTATTACCCATGAAAAATTATTTTAAATTTCTTATTAGATATCACCAGGATATTTACAGGTATTTATTTTATATAAAAAATAAATTATTTTAGATTTAGTTTGAAAAGAGTTGGCAGTTTAGGTAAAGGTGACGTAACGTTTATACAGTTGTAAATTATTACAGAAATAACAATTGACTAGTATGGTAATTTATAAAATTTAATGTAAAAACCCATCCAACATTGGTAAGGAAAATTATTCCAAAAATGTATAATTTGGTTATTTAAAACAGGAATTTGACAATGGGTTGTAATTAATAAACCCAACTGTCAACTGGGAAGGTATTGTTTTCTTTTAGAAGCATAGTTGTTGACAACGTCCACCAGTGGTGTAAAAAATTAGCAGCTGATCATATTAAAATGTCATCATCATCTGTCAAGGTCAATGGCCTGTTCCGGCAATCATCTCTTTTTAGGTTTTCTCAAGCCTCGCTTCCCTCTAGTTTATGTTTTATATTTCCATGCTCGAAGAGAAAGCCGGTTAGCTGGCAAGCGAAGCAAATAGTTGGACCAGTTTCTTTTATACATTTTTAACGTTTCTAACAGTGATTGAACATTTAACTTGGCGCGGATAGCTTCGTTACGTACTCTATCTAACAGGTTACAACCTTGACTCCCCGTGCTCGGTCAGCTCATGCGAGGAATTGGCTTTGAATCTAGTAGGGGCCAAGCTTAACCTTGTATGATACTCTGAGAAAAGGGGTTGAACCCCGACACGGCGCGTCCCAATGATTGATAGGGAACGTCCTGTAGATATGCAGTCAGGTACGAATTAGGCATAGCCAAATAAGTACCCGAGGATAAACTGAGATGAAAACTGGTCAACGGTCTTCACGGCGGAGATGGAGGATTTTTAATGGCGTGGAGGGCGGAAGAGCCTACGGAGTCTACCTAAATAAAATCCTAGGCAATTGAGCCGGGAAATGGCAATGGTCTCGAAGGTGGAGGAGGAATTTTCTCAACGGTGGAGTGGGCAGATGAAGCTAGGATGTCGGTCTCCAAATGAATGCCAGAGCCCATCTAGAGACTAAGGTGGCATCCCCACCACTGGACTACCCAGCGTGGGACTCGTAACTCGGCCCGGGGAAAACTTTATTACTGGCAAGCATCGAAATTTAGCTTTGGATTAGGACCGGAATGCTAAAATGTGCCACTATTCAAAAGCAAAAGTTTATCTGTTTCCGACGGGACAGGTAGGATTGTTGACCAAATTATGTAAAAATATTGTTACTATGGATGATGATCACTCCATTTTGTTTCTTGTAGTTTCCTGAAGTGACGATTCATAAGGTTTTAACGGAAAAGTAGTAAATTTGGAAGGTATGTATGATGGAAAGATTGCCGGTATTGGTTACTTTTTAATTTCAATTTTTTTATTTACTATTTAATTTTACGTTGGTTGCAGATGTGTGAAGATGGTAAATAAAGGTGTGCAATTTATGGCTCTTATTATGTACACTCCAATCACCATATATTTATGTACATCCATTTATTACATCGTAGAGGCAAGTAAATAATTTACGTTTGTACAAAAATAAATAAATTGGTGTACAATTTATAGCTCTTATTATGTACACTCCAATCACCATGTTATTATATAGCCTACATCCATTTATTACATCGTAGAGGCAAGTAAATAATTTACGTTTGGGAGTTAACTGGACCCACTGACATTTCTTGCATACCAAACTTCACACTACCCTATTTTATATTAAATAGTCTTTCTACTATATATTATTTATATTAAATTATATTTAATAGTCATCCTCTTTCAAATTTTTCAGTCTCATCGTCCAACAGATTTCCACCAAGACAACCTAACTCATGTCTCTTTCATTCACCTTTATATAACTAGAAGCCATTTACTTCAGGTCTCCTTATTACATGTCCAAACTGGTTAAACATTTTAAGGTCCACGGTTTCCAAAATATTGATATCAGATCTAGCATTCAAACTGATTGTGTTATTCAGTTCAATCTTGTAATTCAACAACTCCAAAGCTAAATAAATGAATTAATTTTTTATGAAACAGCTTGTTCAGCTACTTTTTCCGTCTTTCGTATTTCCAAATCCACTAGTCTCTCTGTCCATTTAATCACCTCTCCATCTTTCTACCATTTATTTTTTATTTATTTATTTATTTTTTTATTTTTCTTAGCATCACTTTAATACTTCACTTATTCATTGCTTTTCTGGGCACAAATAACCTCCATTGCTCCACACATTCATTGCTTTCCCGGGGACAATTTCTTTTGTCTCTTTCTTCGGGTCCATTTTCAGATTCTGCTCAGCCACTTGTATTCATTTATCTAACGCAGGTGTGTATAACACAACAGAACTTTTTCTGTCTCATCTACTCTATTTGGCCTTCCCACCATCTACTCAAATTGCTTCAATCTTATTGTGTTTACACCAATAAATTGGAAAGAAAACTTTATTTTAAAAATTGAAAAGATAATATTTCAGTAAGATAAACCCACTCAAAAGATGTGCCTATCCAAACAAAACTGGAGAACCCAGTTTAAAAAAAATATTTCAGCGGCTTAAGAAGTTGGTTCTTTAGTCTATTTCGCTAATATTACTTTTGACTTATTGTTTGAGCAGCCATTTTCAACCATTAGAGGCTCGATATTCCCATGGTAAGACATGATGTCTTTATAATTACAAATACAGTACAATACTATTTTCACGGCTGATGAGCTCTGAACGTAAGCATTGCCCCCTATAGCATAGCTCTCTATATGTTCGTCAGCCATTTTTTGGTCTTTCAATAACAACTGTAACCTATGAACATACAATCAGCTGATTATATTACAAATTTTTGCATGTTAACGAGCTCTATAAACGATGTGTTTAGTACGAGATGCAAGACACAATTCAACGATTGCGGCTCTTATACGCATGCACACTTAATGTTTGTAATGTTTGTTGACATTCTTACAATCTGACAACGCTGGAAACGTTCTAATTGGTCTAAACGTTTATAACAATAGAGCTCATCAACCATGAGAATTATTATAGTGCTCAGATTTCAGTAAGTTGCACCTCTTTTTATGTTTAAACAGTTATTACATTTAATGGCGTCATAAACAAAAATTGAAATTCTTCACCAAATATACAATTTTACCACCATTTTTAAGAATTCATTTACATTTTAAGACTATGTTTATAGCAGAAACTATTCGATTTTTATATCTGAAACTGAATATTTGTCGATATTTTAAACGGTTTTGTGGATTCATGAAACGGTTAAGACAGACCTTTGTTGCATAGTTCTCATATGGTAATAAACTAAAATACTACTTTCCCATAGACACTTATTTTCCAAAGCTTATAGCCTGTTTATACTTAAAGCTTTGTATCAATAATTTGGTTGACATTTGCTGAATTTTCGAAGAATATAGCAATATTTTAAAGGTTTAATATTTTTAATATTAAACTTTTTTTAATGGTTTAAATACGTTAAATGATGTTAAGATCAAAGCTTAGGGAAGAAGAAGGTATCAAAAACAATTTAAGCAAAGAACTATGAGTGTTAATTTGTTTTCTTTTTTTCACAGACAGAAAATTTTGCATTAAAAGTTGCCGAATTTGTCTTATGTTTGATAATATTGTTTTTGGTGTACTTATTTAATTCGTACGGTGAAATGATTACCAAAGAGGTACAGTAATAAAGTTTTTATTTTGTTAAATTGTATAATTTAGGAATTCATAAAAATACAAAATGTACAATTTTTAAAGTGTTAGTCTGGTTAAAATAAAGTTTTTCCTGTTTTGTATTTAACAGGTAATATTTTATTTAAGTATTTAGATCACTATATTATAAGTATGCTAACTATTCATTTGTAATTAACTTAAATTAAAAGCACCCTTTACTCCTAAAATCGGGGGTTGGGGCGAAAAGCAGACTTTTTTTTAGAATCAGACATATCTAGGCCAATCAACCAATCTACTGGAAAGAAAAGTTGAATGAAAGCAGAAAGCGAGTTCTAGTAGTGGTAGCATTGGTTAAAAAGTACTTAGTCTACATCTATAGTATTTTTTGATGCCTCGAAAATAACGAACAAAAATATTTTTTTATGCAGTTTGAGGATTTTTAAAATAGTTTTTTTTTAAATTTAGAATTACATTCATGCTATAGTTAACTGAAACAAAACTTTCTGTTTAATTTAAAAAAAATTACGACTCTAGCATTTATAGAACTCAAGTTTCAATTTTTATAGTTTAATCCAAACCACAAAATATAATTAACAAATAAGCCAACACAACCAAAATGTATAACACTAATTTGATCAACTCAAATCTAATATAAAACCATATGTTTTCATTAGGAGTTTTGCTGTTATATTGTGGGCATTCAGGTAACTAAATAGAGTATAAATCACAGTTTCAAATGAGTTTATATACCCATATTTTATTGTAATTGTATTTGTGCAATTATTTCTGAAAGTAGTCATTTTTCACCAATTTTAACAAAACCAAGGTATTTAAAAAATTTTTTTGTAGGTTTTCTGGGTAACTTCAGTCAAAAATGACTATATATTTTGATAAAGAAAATTTCACAACAAAATTATTACAAAAAATTTATTTATTTATTTTTTTAAAGAAAATGTGACCTGATTACTCCATTATGATAAGTTCAATAATATCCAAGTAAGTTACTTTTTTAAATCGGTTGAATTATTTCTAAGGAATTTTGATTTTAAAATGTTTGAAAATACGTTTACAATTTGGGATTGAAATAAGAGAACAATATTTTCCTACTTCTTAGTAACTATTTAGGGAATAACAAACGACAGAACAAAATATCAACGTGCGATTATTTCTAGCAAATAAAACAAAATGGATTTCTAGTTATAGAACCGAGATTGAGTTCTAAAAAGGTTCCAAGAGATCTCGAGAACAAGAGATAATGAGATGAAATGAAACTTCCGAAGTAAGGATTATTAAACCAATTACATGTTGGAGAACCATATATAACGGTATAAAGGTAAAATATCTTGCTTTTTTAAGCAAACACCCATAGCTTAAGTTTAAAAAATAATGCACATGTATTTTTGGCAGGATGACAATGTAAGAAGAGCTTGGTACGCATGTTCATGGATTGACAAGCCGATTTGGTTCAAAAAAGGGCTTTTAATCGTTATGACCAGAAACAACAAGCCTATAGAAATTAAACCATATGGTCTTTTTCGTATGAGTCTTAAGACATTCTCTTTGGTAAGCATGTAGGATTCCGCTGCTAAAGAAATAATTAACTAATATTTAACAAACTTTATTATCTCTCATTACACAATATTATCTCTTTATTCATTAATAACTATTTTTTTTATTTAGTGAAATTGAATAAGATGTAATACCTTACTTCCCCAGCCTCATATACCAGCTGCTTTTTTTAACAATACCTTACAATTTTTTCTTTTATTTATATATTATTATATAAATAATATATAATATTAATATATTAATATATTAATAATATATTAATATATTAATAATATATTAATAATATATTAATAATATATTAATATATTAATATATAATATATATTATTATATTTTATTTATAAAATTATATATTAAATATTAATTTGAGTTAATAAATATTAACTTTTAATTCTGTTTTAAATTATTTAAAAATATTATTTGTTATTAATGAAATAAAAATTCCAATTTATATATGTATTATAAAATTCTTTTATATTTATTAAATGTAGTGATATCGATTTTTAAATGATGGAGTACTTCGAAGTTGAAACCTCTTCCTTCTAAAAGACTTTCAACAAACTTCTGTAGCATTTAAATGATTTAAACTTAAAATTGGTTTTAGTCTTATCTTATAGGTAGACTACAGTGCGTAGAACTTACTAGAGTATTCAGGGCAAACGCACAAATCTTTTGTCTAAAATGCTTGAGACCTGAGCTAATGTTCCACAGGGTTTAATTTTGTTTTTGCTACACTAAATAGATTACCAAAAAAAACCTTAATAGTAGAACTTAATTGTTTGCGCATGATACTTCAGTAATAAACAAAAGTTCACTGGCAGAAACTCTCGCAGTGAATTAATGTTTTAATCAATGGGACAAAGTGACCCTATTTACGTTTCAAAAACAAACATAATGTATGGGAGGGTAGTAAATTGGATGTCCTTGTATAAAATAACCTTCTAGAATATGTACAAACAGTAAATTATCTAGCAATATCACTAGATAGAACTTATCGTGAGATTTTTATACCGATCGAATCTGCTGTAAAATATTATCAAGGATATTTGCAATAAAATAAATTACCAAGTTAAATGATACGGGTGTGGCTAATAAATAATGGGACGGACGTTGAAAAAAATTTAATTTTAATTTAATAAATAATCACTTAATGTCACCTTCAATATACTCTCCTTCTCTATTCTTACAACGCTCCATGCGAATTTTCCATTGTTGGAAACAGTGCTGGAAGTCATCTTCTATCAGCTCCTTCAGGAGACGTGCTGCTCAAAAATGTTTAAAATGAAGCTCGTAAAAATGTTTGTACTGACACTTTGTACCTGATTGAAAATGATCCTAATTTTTTGGAAACGATAATAACATGTGATGAAACGTGGTTTTTTACTTATGATTCGTAAACGAAGCGCCAATCCATGCACTGGAAGAGTCGAACTTCACCGAGAGCCAAAAAAAGCGCGAATGAGCCAGTCAAAATTTAAAGCAATGATATTGTTTTTTTTATATCCATGGTATTGTGTACCTTCACTGAGTTCCTGAAGGTCAAACAATTAATCAATATTACTACCTTGAGGTACTTTCTAAACTGCGTCAAAGAGTAAGGAAAAAACGCCCCGAAATATGGAAGGACAAATCATGGGTTCTCCACCAAGACAACGCAAGCTCATTACGCGTTATTTGTTAAGAGGTTCCTAGCCAAGTACATCATCTCAGTGTTAGAACATCCTTCTTATTCACCAGATCTTGTACCATGTGACTTCTACCTGTTCCCTAAGGCGAAATCTTCATTAAAAGGAACAAGATTTGAGTTTGTGGAAGGTGTAAAAGAGAAAGCGGCACATGCCCTGAAGGAGCTGACAAAAGATGACTTCCAGCACAGTTTCCAACCATGGAAATTCGCATGGAGCGTTGTAGGGATAGAGAAGGAGGGTATATTGAAGGTGACAATAAGTGATTATTTATAAAATAAAATACATTTTTTTTACAACGTCAGTCTCGTTATTTAATAGCCGCACCTCGTTTAAAATCACTGAAGCAGTTTACCATGGTTTAATTTTATCTCATAGTTTTGGTTTGATATTTAATTTGGCGGGTAATTCATCACAGAGTAACATGGTAAGAGTTTCGAAAATTCAGAAAACCTATTAGGTGTATGATAGAAGTCAACTACTTAAACACTTGCAGATCAATCTTAAGGGGTTTCAATTGCTTTCAGTTCCTTCTTTGTACATCTTTAGAGTAAAATGTTTTAAAAACTTTAAATGTCCACAACCACTGTACAAGAAACAGAATTGATTATTATGTTGGTAATCACAACACTTATTGTTTCAAAAAACCCGGATTTATGCAGGTAGAAAATACATCAATAAATTACTACAAGCTTTAAAATAGTTGTGATTATTTAAGTTCGTTTAAAAAAAGCTAAAAAATTTTTGAGTGATGAAATATTTTACAGTTTACACGATTTTCTTTCTAAATGGGTTTTGGTTGAAAAATAGATATTTATAAGTGAACGCATAAGGAAATTGTGTATTATTTGATACAAATGGGATTATAGGCTTACTGAACTAATCATGTAATTATTGGTAATAAAATAATTGGTAAATAATGAATTTAACATCATGTTTGAATTTAGGCTTCAGTTTTATCTTGACTTGTCCTATAATCCCTTCTGAAGTATCCTGGGTACTGTTATTTTTTAAAAATATTGTGACACTTACCTCTAAGGTCCGTTTAGGATTTTGAGTAAATTAAATATTTAACTCACTATAGTTTAAAATTCAAGTACCGGGTGCCCCACAAATAGGTAGCTATTTTTGAATTAAGATGCCGGACGAATCGAACACCCTATAAACTGGAATCTTTACAGTTAGTACAATTAATAGACATGTAAAAGTACCCTCGAGTTTCATTTGCTTATGATTCAAAACAAAATGGTTGAATAAGAAAATAATATGTCCATAACAGACAGGTGGAGTGTCAAATTATTTAAACTCAATCTGATAGTTGCAGGGCTAAAATAAATAGTTCTGTTTCTTATCACATGGTCAGCCAATTAAATTACTGAATCATTTAAGAACAGAAGAGGTAGAGGTGTAAAAGACACTAATCAGAGTTATCTCGTCTGAAAGTAATGGATTTCATTACACAGCCAGACCCTGTGGTGAATGAAGTAAAAGTGTCATTTGCAGAGTGGAAAATATGTGCTTTTCAGAGGGCCCGGCATGCTGATAAGCGTAATTTTCCATTCGGTGAGGAAGGCATGGTAAACCACCTCACTCCTTGTTTTACTTAGTTAAACCTCTACAGGCTCAAACCAGCCTTACGGCTGATGACCTAAACAACAAGAAAATAATATCAAAAATGAATTATAATCTTGTCTATCAAACCACTTATATTTACAATAGAATTCAGATAGAGAGGATGGTGTTTTATTGAATGACATATCCCATACGATAATGACTGGAGACAAATACGGATCAATTTTATCTCATCACATAATCTCCACATTATGCTAATGTGGCCAAAGCGGTTTTAAACTAAAATCTTCCTAACTGTTGGATAGGTCGTGGCAGCGGCCTCATTGACTGGTCTCCGAGATCGCCAGACTTGTCTGTTTGCGATTTTTACCTTTTGGGCTTTTTGAAGGAAAATGTTTATTCTCACACCACTGCAACAGACAATAAATTATTGAGGTTGATTAAAGAGAAACTGCCGTTAATACCTCGGCCATTTTTTAAAAACGCTTATGACTCATGTTTTTTCTTTGATATCAGTGCATAGCAGCTATTGATGGACATCAGTTTGAATAAAGGTTAATGAAGCAAATTGTGTTCATTAATAATGTATCGCTTTCATATTTCTTTCATTTTATTACTTAAGTAACATTGTAACAAATCACCAATTCGAAATGGTTATGCAAATAAAATTACTTTCCGCCATTTTTTTTGATTTACCATAAGAAAATGAAACTCAAGGGTAGCCTACTGTTTTTACATTATCTATTTATTAAATCTGTAAAGTTTCCAGTCTGTAGAGTGTGCGACACGTCCAGCATATTAATTCAAAAATAGCAACCTCTTCGTGGGACTCCCGGTATTTATTACAATTAAAAATTACAATTAATAAAGTAATTAAAATGTACAAGTAAAAATTACAATTAATAAAGTAATTAAAATGTACAAGTAAATTACTTATAATATTATAAAAATCTAATAACGATAAATAAACTTAACCAATTTACTAAATACTAATTAAATAAAAATGGTACGGGGTGGATAATTTTAAACAAAACCCAGTAATTCACACGAACGTTGAACTTTTGTAACGCACTTTTATGGACTATTCAATTCGCTAACTGAATCAAAATAAATCAAAACTGACTTACTAAATATATAGCTTTGCTTACATAGGTGAATCCATGGAGATTTCGGGAAGGACAGAGATTTTTGATATAATAATAAAAATACAATCCTTTTGACGGCTTCTGAAAAATTCTTAACAAATTGTAAACAAATAAGGCTTGAATAGAAAGTGTTACAAAGTAGCCAATTATTTAAATAGGACTCGACTCTTTCACAATACCCGTAAAACCATAGGCAGGCCTACCTGTACTATACATCCATCTATAGTACACATAATATATTTTGTACTGTAACTATTTCTCAGAACCCCTATTACGAGAAAATTCTTGTACACATATTCCCTTTATTATTGTCACAATACATTACATCTTGAAGGCTTTCAGTCGTTTCATGTTATCAGCGTTTAAAGTCCAAGCACCAACTCTATAAAAATAAATTAAAACAATAGAAAGCCGATAACAGTAAGATTGATATTAAAAAGAACATTAGCCGGCCGCATTGGCGTAGTTGGTAACGTGCTCGCCTCTCACCATGCGGTCTTGGGTTTGAATCCCACTCAGGCACGGCATATATTCATACGTTACAAAAAAAAAAATCATTTCATCCTTCACGGTTACAACTCAACGTCGTCGCTAAAGACCACTGTAGTTGATGCGACGTTTAATAAACGAAGAATAAAAAAAACTATAGAAAATAAATAAAAACATAACTTAAAGTGTATTTTGTTGCAGACAATAAATGCTGTGTATTCCTACTACAACCTTCTGAGAAGATTCAAGTATGAATAAATGGTGTTAGTTCTAAAATTATTATAGTTTTTAATATATTACTTACATTTATATTAGAATAGTTACTTTAAAAAAATTTCGAAGAAATTTTAACTTAATGTTACGAATAACCAAATAACAGCGTACTTGAAAATTTATACCAATATTATTATTACGTAAATAAATAATATTTTTTAGAAAAAAATAATTTGTCATCACTATACAGGTGATTCACGAAGATATGCAGAAACTTTAGGAGCTCATTGTACATGTAAAAATAATGAAAAACGTTTATATAAACATGGGTCCGGAAATGATTCGTTTCCGAGTGACGGGTAGCGAAAGTTTCGCCCGGATTTCAGCTCACCAGGTGAAATGAGGTCTTCCTGAAATTCTGGTAAGGTACATTAAGGGGCGAATTCAATCATTTCTTATGGTTTTTAATCTGATAAATTGAATAAAACAAGTCCCAGAACTGTAAGTTAAATATTTTTTAAGAAAACCTGTGTCAAATGCAAAAAATGGAGTGAAAACAAATTTTTTCATCTTTGGGCAAGAATAACTTGTTATTTTTCACCAAGAAACAGTTAAAATTTTTGAATAAAACATGTAGAAAATTTTATTCCAAACAAACCGGTGTAAATAAAGTACACAGAAAGCGAATAGATGTTTGATTAAATGAATTTTTATTCATAACAGTACAAAGTAAAATTATCCGGAAAAACAAAGATGAAAAAATGTGTTTTTTTCACTCAATTTTTTGCATTTGACACTGGTATTCTGAAAAAAATATTTAACTTACAGGTCTGGGACCTGTTTTATTCAATTTATCAGGTCAAAAACCATAAGAAACGATTGAATTCGCCCCTTAATCTACCTTACCAGAATTTTAGGAAGACCTCATTTCACCTGGTGAGCTGAAATCAGGGCGAAATCTTTCGCTAGCCGTAACTCGGTAACGAAGCATTTCCGGACCCATGTTTATATAAACTTTTTTCATTATTTTTACACATATAATAGGCTCCCAAAGTTTCTGCATCTCTTCGTGAATCACCCTGTATAAGAACCTGTTTTTACAATAGACAACTCTATTGTGAAATACTCACAAGACTTGCTCTTGTTAATATAATTAATGATAAACGTTACGAGTGGGTGACGCTAAATGACTGTCAACCTGAGTTGGTTTTGAATTTGATGAGCAAAATGTTGAAAATCAACCTCCTAATTGACGTACATAAAGAAAAATACCTTTTTACAGAATTTAGATGTTCACAACCACTACACAAGAAACAGAATCGATTATTATGTTGCTAATCACAACACTAAATTGTTTGAACAAAAACCAACTTACGCAGGTAGAAAATACATCAATAAATTGCCTCAAGGTTCAAAAAGTTGTGACAATTTAAGTAATTTAAAAAAAAAGCTAAAACAATATTTGATTGATGAAACATTTTACAGTGTGCACGAATTCCTTTCTAAATAGTTTTGGTAAATATTGTGTACAATTTGATATAAAGGGGTTCATGACAAGCCTACTGAGTTAAGCAGTGGCAGGAGGAAATTATTGGTAAGTGATGAATTTATCATTGTGTTTGATTTTTTATTTTTCATTGTGCGTGATATTTGATTCAATAAGGTTCATGATAAGCCTACTGAAGTAAGTAGTAGCAAAAACAATTTTAGGTGATAAGTGATGAATTTACCATTGGTGATTAACTTTCAGTTTATCAGTTTTATCTTGACATGTCCTATACTCCCTTAGGAGTCTCCAGGATGAAAAAAAGTTAAATAATGTACTGTATAAAACAACGTTTGAAATAAACGTTGCAGGATTTTTAATTCGTGGAGGCCCTTAGAACCCGGCAGTGTCGGGTCGGTTTAGGCCGTCGGCCGATTCCGATTTGGTTCCCTCCAATCCCGCCCTGAATTCAATCTTTACGGTGGAGCCATCAGGCACGGACGGGCTTCCTTCAGTGACCGGGTAGGTGAAGGCTGACCGGTGCGGGAATATGCGTCCTCCACCGGTAGCGTCGACCAGGGATGGTGCGTCCGGTATCAACTGGGCTCACATTTCTCGGTCGGGATGGCGAGTCCATTTATATTGTAGGTTTAGTCGGAAAATTAATAAAATACAAAAATTGCAATCGGTTTCCAAGAAAACAGACTTGCTTTTTTACAAAATAACGCATTTCGATTAAATCTTACTCACAAGAGGCTTGTTCATTTTTTTATATAGTTGCCTTTTACGTTACACTACCGTTTGTGTACAAAAAGCAACTGGAGAAGAAACATTTTTATGTATCTTTGTTTTTTTTGTTTTGTTTAACGTCCGACTGTTCTGCAATTACTGCTATTTTTATGTATCAATGGGATTTTAAACACGTACTGTAACTAAAAACCTTAGTAAAATCTTTATTGCTTTTTTCCGAAAATTGGAACTTTGTTGTTTTGTAAACCCTAAAACAATCGTAACTTTAGTTTAGAATATACAAATGTCAGGTTTTAGCAAAAACAACTGAAGTCCAAAAAACGAACATTTTTCAGGAGGATTAAAAAAGTCCACCATTCTGTTGTTATTATTTTACACACATGATACTGTGGTAACTTTATTCTGCGTGCTTTTTGAGAAAATAAAAGTCATTATTTGAACGTCTATTAGTTCGCAAATGTTATGTAATGATATAAATAAATTAAAACCCGGACTAAGGTTGTTTCTGACAAAACTTTTACCAGCTGTGTTTTTGTACTTCCAAAATAAAGTCAATTTATAACAAAGAAATGGTAAAAACCCTAAATCACTTCGATTTCTATCACTTTCAAGTGATTCCATTTTATACGGTAGTTGAAGGAGCCAAGTAAGAATACACTTTGTTGAACAGTATATTAATTTTGATTAAAAACAATCTTCGCCCAAAGACTATGGCACTTTTGGTATAAAACAAGATGGACTATAGCCGGCCACACATTGGCGGAGTTGGTAACGTGCTTGCCTCTCATCATGCAGTCTTGAGTTCGAATCCCACTCAAGCACGGCATATTTTCAAACGTTACAAAAATCATTTCATCCTTCACAGTTACAACCCTACATCATTGCTAATGACCACTGTAGTTGATGCGACGTTAAATAAACAAAGAAAAAAGGATGGTCTATAGTTGTTTTTGCAAACCTAGCTAATTTTTAACATATTGTATCAATGTAAGTATGGCCATTTTTGCTGTAATGATTAGTACACACATTGGACACCACGGTGCACTACAAGATGGAATGCATAACTAAAAATTGGCGTTTTTTGGACTTTGGTTGTTTTTGCTAAAACCTCTTCAAATATAATGAACAATTTATATTTTATGTAAAATAGAAATGATACTTATTTTACGTTGTGTATATCGAGTTCGTTTAATTGTTTTTTTTAATTTTTTTTTTTGGTTTAACGTCCAACTGTTGTGCAATTACTGCTAATGCAGACGGTGAAGGATGAAATGATTTTTTTAACGTATGAAAATATGCCGTGCCTGAATGGGATTCGAATCCAAGACCGCATGATGAGAGGCGAGCACGTTACCAACTACGCCAATGCGGCCAGCGTTAGTTTAATTGTTATAATTATTTATTTGTAAATAGTGGCCTTTGGCTTATATTACAATACCTCCGAGCTATGCGGACATAAAGTAAAGTTCGTTTTCTTTTTATTTACAAATCATCAATCAGAAACATTTAATTAATTAAGTTTTGAAACTAGTCATTTAACTTTCATGTAAATATTATTAGAAACATAAATTAATTATCAAAATTACTTTTAAAATACCTAATAAAATAGTTTATTTCATTAAAATGTTCTTAGATTACATCTATATGCGACGCGATTTATTTTCTGAGTTTAGTTTAGTTTCGTTTTGTCTGCGATTCAGTGAGCGAACTGCACAGTGCGTCAGAAAAAACCAACGTTACTGTGAATTACTTTCTATTGTTTAACGTTTATTTACTCTGTATCATTTTTGTTATAGTATTTAGTAAATTGGTTAAGTTATTTGTTGTAATAGCTAATTACCAAATTAGTTTGTTATTTACTAAGTAATTTAATTGTCATTTATTTGTATATTTTAGTCACTTAATTTTTAGTTATAATAAATAGGGCCTACTTGTAATTTTAAACTTTAGTGAGTTAATTATTTAATAAACCCTGATTCCAAAACGTACCTTAGAGATAAGCGTCACAATATTATATTATATTCAAAAACTTGTAGCAAAATAAATACACATGTTAATAACACATTATTTAGAAATAACGAGATCATGAAAAATACCAACCCGGAGTAAACAAAAGAAATACCAACTGCCGGCCGCATTGGCGCAGTTGGTAACGTGCTCGCCTCTCTCATCATGCGGTCCTGGGTTCGAATCCCACTCCGGTACGGCATATTTTCATATGTTACAAAAACTCATTTTATCCTCCATTGTACAATAGTTACACCCCAACGTCGTCGCTAATGACCTTTGTAGTTGATGCGACGTTTAAAAAAAATTAAAAAAAAGTAATACAAAATAAAAATTCGGCTAATGTTTCTTATGATCTGTGCCTTATGAAGAACGAATCAATATGAAACTAAATATTTTCTCATTGTATAATGAACTTTACTCAGTTCCGCAGGTAAAAAGAAAATGGTCATAAATAGTTTCCTTTGTTTAATCTTTTTTTACTTTACAGTAAGAAATCTTACATCAGCGTAGTGTCTAAAAGAATAAGTCACTTTGGAAATAGAATAATGATACACCTACTACCATGAATAAACCAATAGATAAAGACAGATAATATAATAACTATGGATACATAAGTACATTAGCAGAAATAATTACATACTTCAGTAATTTTGTCGTAAATCGTTTAATTTTTATTGCAAGAATTTCATCATCTATGTCACTTCTTATATCTTCTTTCATTTCCAAGAAATGTACTTTTATAAAATCACTTCCTTTACTTCACTGATTTTTATTTCTAGATTTTATTAAATATTTTAGTATGCTAAAGTTTCCGTTATTGTCTTTAGAGTAATTTTTACCTTTTCACTTTTTCTTGTATACACCTTAGAGATTCTAAAATAGATATACAATTCTTCATCTCAAAAAGAAAGAAACGGATATTACATTTATTTATCTTCATTAAGGTTAACGTACATTACTTTTACTTATACAACTGAAGTGGAAACATATAGTGAAGGAACAATTATTGTTGATTACAAAACATTTACTAAAACGATTTCATGAGATAGTGACAGATGTTTTATACATTTATTCATTAGCTTTTTGTTTACTGTGTTAGACAAAACAATATAATTCTTTTATCGATATATTGAATATATTTTTGCCCAATAATTGTTCGTTAATTGAGTAACGAATGATTTTTTTACTTCCTGTAATAACTTAAATGTAAGTACGTGGAATCTGATACTTTTTCATACACTGTAAGTATTTATTTTAATTATTATGTATTATATAAATAATACACTACACCATATTATAATATCAGTAGAAGCTTCCGTAGTACATCTTTGCACTCCCACACTGGTAAAATGGTTGCCGCAGTTTGTATAGTGTTTTGCAAGACGTTCTTCTACACTCACACTTACTCTTGATTATAAAAAAAGAAGTAATAGGCATAACAAATAAATCTAAATCTAATCTAATAGGCACAAAAATATTAATTACTTCTTAACCTTTGATTTCATAAGTATAATATTATCTCAATATACTTTATTTAAAACACAATAGTGCAAAGAAAGGCTTATGCGTTTAATTCATTTATAGTTTTATTTAATTTTTGGAAACCTGCAGATATCGTATATATATATATTTTTTAATCCCTAATGTGTGTACGTTGCAATCTGTTCATTTTAGAACAATAAGCAACCCCATGACCCAATGAGATGAGGATGGTGTGTATGACGTGTAAATGAGGTGTAGTCTTGTGCAGACTCAGGTAGTACCATTTCCGAGAAAGTTTGGTTGCTTGAACCCGAAATATCGAAGTACTAGTTTTCCAATGCAGGTTCTTAGCATCCTTCTTTTCAGCATTTGAACTTTTCGAATCCAGTTCTTCTTAGACAGCCCCAACAGGGTTTCGCTGCAATAAGTGACCACTGGTTGCAAAACAGTTCTATAATGCTGTATTTTAGTGCCGATGGACAAAGACCTTTTGTTGTAGGTATCTTGGGTGCATTATTGAGCTTTAAGGAACTTGTTGATACGTTTTCTCAATGCAGAACTTTCACCCGTTATGGTTTATGGTTTCTCCGAGATACTTAAAGTTTTCTACGATTTCTACCCAGTTGTCATTCACTTGTAATTACATAATTATATACTTTTCTGTACTGCGCTGCATATTAGACCCAGCACACGCACAACACACACAGTCGACCTCTACGCGTGGGAGAGTTTGTGCCAGTGATACAGATTTTGTGTGTCGTGGGTTGGTTTTGGTTTAAAAAAAATATCTTCCTCTTACTTCCGATTGATTTTTAGACGTTGCACTCTCCTCCAGTTATGTCCTTTTCGATGGGTTCATGGATGTCTCTAAACTGATCCTTATTTTTTTTATCCTTTATGTGTGTACGTTGCAATCTGTTCAATTCAGAACAATAAGCAACCCCATGACCCAATCAGATGAGGACGATATGTATGACGTGTAAATGAGGTGTAGTCTTGTACAGACTCAGGCTTACCATTTCCAAGAAAGTTTGGTTGCTTGAACCCGAAATATCGAAGTACTCGTGTAACCACTGTCTCATACTCAAATCTGTAAAAAGTAATCTTTACTAGGATTCGTCTCTAAAAGGTAGGCCTACTCTAAGGTGTTACAATATTGTAGAGTTTTTCTGTTCAAAGAAGTATAAATATACGGTAAGTTTTCCATTAAATTTTTTTTTTTTTTTTTGGTTTCCAGTCTATTGAATTTTCATTTTACGGATGGTTTTAGGTCCCAATTAGCTGTAATATATATCTTTATTACACTCAATCTTTGCAAAATAAAACGAGTCAGGTGATTAAAATTGATTGAATAACTGAATTCATTTTGCAGATGAAAATTAAAAATATAACAAAAAATAAACTGACAAAATCCGTTAAAATATATTTACAAAAATTTGGAGTGAACGTGGAATATAAAAAAATTGGAATTAAAACAAAAATGTTAATGGTTATAGAAATATATTGTGTTTTCTGTTGTGTAAGCAAGATGATCAGTTCATGGGATGACATAACAAAACGATTACTGAGTTTAGAAGATGTAATATTATCGATAATTGTTATATCATTCACATGTGAATTTATATTTAATTTAAAAAATATAGAAATAACGTTATCGATAATTGATCAAAGTTATAATAATCGATTTTCGATTAATATCGAAAAATATATAAACCGTTTTACTAATGATGAAATAAAGCTAGGTAAAATCATATTGACATTCGTTCAAACAGTCGTTTCTAATTTTTTGTTATTACCAATGATCGAATCGATTTATATTGTATCGAAACAAAATAAAAGTGTATCGAATGTAAATGTCGACGATTTAGTATTACCCATCGAACATTATTATTATTACCATAAATCGATTTATATTTATTTACTTATTTATATCTTACAAATTATATTATTTATACATTTAAGATGTGTCGGGTATGCAATATATGCCACTAATATAATAGGATTATATAAGGTGACGTCACAGCTAAGAGTTTTTCATTTATCGTTAAATGAAATATACAGAACAATTACATATAATAAAAATTGTTTTAATATTTTTTATGACAGAGATTTTACAATTAAATTTCAAAACTTAATTCGATTGCATCAATTAATAAACAGGTAAGTTTAAATTTGTTTTCAACGTTTGTATCTGACTTAAATATCAGTGGAGCAAGTATTTTGATTGTATTTTTAACGAAAACCTTTATTAGACAAAATTTTACTGCACCGTGACATTATAATTGAATTGGGCATTGCAGACACAACACATTTAACATTTTGACCAATTTCCCTTCTTGTTCATAAATCCATTTCTCAACACATAACATACTACTAATTGAACATATTTTTGTTCAGAAATATCAATATGTATCATGCCTGTTAGAGTATATTTTTACAGAAATAAAATGAGTATATAACTACCTCCATGGCATTGTGACTACCGCGCTAGCCTACAAAACGAAAGGCCCGGGTCGATTCCCAGTTAGGGTCGGGAAATTTTAACACATTCAAAACTACTACTCCAATAACAAAACACACAGAAGTCGCTAATGAACTAGCTGTCGATATGACTAAATAAACTAAAAAAAAAATACGTTTATCCGAAAACAACTAAGGTTTAACACTCGGCTGTGATCTTTGTTTTATTGTGTCCAAAATTTACTTCTCAGCACATGTGTCGTTTCTGCAATACCAGATTCAATTAAACTATATGTAAATTTACCTCGATTTAACGAATAAGTACCTTGATATGGTGCTGAATCGTGGACCCTGAACGAGGATATGTTCAAAAAATTGGAAGCGTTTGAGATGTGGCTGTACCGGAGAATACTGAAGATCCCTTGGACTGATCGAGTAACAAATGAAGAGGTTCTCAGAAGAATGGGGAAGAACCGGGAGGTACTGACCACTATCAAGTCTCGAAAGCTACAGTACTTCGGGCACATTATGAAAAATGCAACCAGATATGCCCTCCTGCAAGCCATTCTACAAGGGAAAATTTTTGGAAAGCGGGGACCAGGTAGAAGAAGAACATCCTGGTTGAAGAACCTCAGAGTCTGGTACAATACAACTTCGGTAGGGCTTTTTCGAGTTGCTGCAGACAAGATGAAGATTGCCATGATGATCGCCAACATTCGTAACGGATAGGCACATCAAGAAGAAGAACCTTGATATAACGAAATAGTGTTATGCAATAAGTACGAAGTGATACGCTATATTATGATTTTCTCTGTGAGTTTTAAGGTAGATTCTTTTGATTTCCATACTTGAATTGGACTGTTTACAAGCACAACGCATTCTTAACGACATGCAAGAATGAAAGGTTATTTCTATTAAATTTCTTTATGGAGTAACCCGAATTTCTTACTTTATAACGAATAACAATAGGAAAGATTAAAAATCTGGTGTGAAACACTCACACAACTTTCTCTTGCCAATGCAAATAATTAACAATAAACCAAACATTAGTAATAAAACATTAGAAATAAACACACAAACTAACCTCAATAAACATTAGTGAAATACGCAAAATTAAAATCGACCTCAGTTTGGCTTAAAAATAAGGAAAATTGCTCCTGCACGCTAAACTAGGCACTGTACAAAAAAATGCTTATAATAAAAGTTGTATATCTCTTAATTTCCTATAAACTTTATTTATAACACTTTTGTCGTAAAATGCATTCTAAGGCCGAAATCTTAAAAAAATAGATTTTTCACACGTTTTCGTGAGAAAAAACAGAAAATTGCTAATTACCGCTAAACTAAGCGTTATAAAAAAAATATTTGAAATAAAAGTTGTAGGTTTTTAAATTCTCTACAACTTTTATTATATAACGTTTTACGCTAAAATGCATATTAAAGCCGCAATCTTAAAAAGAAAATGTTTTTACGTAAAAACAGCCTCACGCAGAATTTCAGCAAACATGGCGCCTACCCTATCTTGCAGAGAATAAAAAATTGAGTAAACCAGGCGATTTTAAAAGAAATCGTAGGACCAGTTTTTGAGAAAATCGCAAAAAAGTGAAAAATTATACGAATAAACTACTACTTCCGGTTGACAGATTTTGATGAAAATGTTCGTGTCGGGTCCGGTAGTGGTATGTAACTTAAGTTTCAAGGTTCAAGTTTGTACGATGTTCCGTTCTTGAGATATTCTGTTCACACACAGACACACACACACACACACACACACACACACACACACACACACACACACACACACACACACACAGACCAATCGCTAAAAACATGTTTTTTGGGTTCAGGGGGTCTGAAAACGTATAGATCCGGTGAAAACTTGATTTCGAAAAATCGAGATGAAAACAATACTTTCCTTCCTATATATTCATATAGGCAAGAGAAAGTAAAAAAGATGTTCAACAGGTAGTGTCCCTATCAGCCTTTACAAAATGAAGTAGCGGTATTTGCTAGAAATTCACTTACTAACGCAGAGGCTTAAAACTACTGTATCTGTATTTGCAACCGTAATTACGTAAAGCTTGATGTATAAAAACATAATTTACTAGGTAAGACGTGTCTATTAAAAAAATTAACTGTATTTAATTCATCATACAACGTGAAAAAATTCGTTAATAAAAATTAGCTGGGAAATTCTGGTTACTTCGATGTATCGAATACTTCGATTTAACGATTTTTTCCCAAGATTCTCGATTTCGTAATATCGAAGTTCGACTGTATTGCTATTTTTTGTCTGCCTATTGGCGTGTAGTGATTAGTGCAACTGAATTCTACGCTAAGTTCTCGGATTCAATTTTTGGTCAGGTCTGACATTTTTTTCATCACTTATCTTCATCTATTATCATTCTCATTATTTGCATCACCAGTAATTGCAAAACAATTTTATGTAAATCAACAAAAAAAGATTACTTTATTTTTCATATTGAGCAAGAGAACGTAATAATGCAAAGAAGGATTATCTAATTTTGATAATGTTTGAATGACCAAAAATTTAAAGCAACCTCTATTGGTTTTAATTTTAATGCGTAAAATATGAAAAATTACTTACTACCGCCAAAATAACCTCGGTAGAAAAAATACTTCAAATAAAATTAAGTGTTTTAATTCTCTTTAACCATAAATTGCCCTAAAATTTATATGAGTAACATAATTTCAAAGATGGCCAACTCCGTTCTTTAATGTTTTTCAGGAAAAGGGAAAACTGTTTTACAAATTTCTTGTTTACTAACAAGTTTCTTTTTTTCTGTGAGTTATTGGCATCTATCAGTTAATATTCTCATTTTATTTTTTACCGTAAAATAGAAAATCACAATTACGGAGTTAGCAAGTGTTCCCATGAACCCTTGCAACAATCACATTTCGGAATCCAGCTGATTGGTTCTCTTTGGAGTTGGCCAATTTTGTCACCAAACTATTTTGGAGTTAGTCAGTTTTGTAACTGAAGTCAATTTTCAAATGGTAATTTTATACTGATTGGGCTATTTTTGTAAGAAAGTAAACTCATATTTGAATCCCTTGGGCGATTTACTATAAGAATCAATCAAAATCTCCATTTTGAAAAAAATTGAGTTGGCCATCTTTGAACCTAGGGTACTCATATTTAGACCGCAATCTTAAGATAAACACTTTTTACCATATAGTGAAAGAAAATTGTGGGTCTTTGGTGGCAATTAGCTTAGAGATCCAGAGCTATCTTGGTTTAAAGAGGCTACTTGCAAATTATGGGAGTATTACGTGTAAATTTCTTGTGTTCAATTGTTTTTTTTTTTCAAAACTTATTGGAAGAAAGGACTGATTCAAGTGATTATTGATTGTTTATTCCATTTTAAACAAAATATGTTTTCAATTACAGAAATCTAGTTGTACTTAATAAAACTCTTGCTACATCAACGATATTAGTAAGTCAAGGAAGTTGCATATTTATTTGCATATGTCTTTACTGCTTGACTGAAGTAAGTATATTTTCTATATGTAGCTATAAAAGCCCTAACTGACGTAACCATTATTAATCATTAAACATACCGATCACCTAGGAAGTTAAAATTTGGCAGGTACAAACTTTGTATTCAGGTAACTTCTTTTTTGAGAACGTTGGACACTTTCAAGCCCACTTTAGTTTAGCTGATTTCAGGATAGAAAAAGGTCACAAAACTTACACCACACCAATCCTGATGATTCCGAACCGTAAACCATGAAGTCTTATATAAACCTGGACTTATCCATTTGTCTTTCTTTAACAATTTTCATCTTTTATTTAACTTCGCAAGGGCTTTTGTATTCCTAAATATATCTGTTCATCATTATCTTTTGCAATTACCAATTCGTTCTAAATGTTACCGATAACTGTAGCAATTGTTGCACTGCAGAATATGTTTCCTGAACTTTTTAAGTACTCAGATTTCAAAGTTACTCTAAATTTCTTTTATTAGGTCTTCTTTTTCCATATATTTCCCTGTAAATTGGCCTTACTTAACCAATATCTGGATTCATTTCGCATGAAATATCTCAAGTATTGGAGCATTCAACATTTTTATTGGTATAAATTATTTCCGCGTCTTTCTTCATTTACCTGAGAAACTCATCTAGAAACTCTTGAGTGTTTTTGTGTGATACTTCCTCAGCGTCCACCCCATGCGGCAACAGAGAGATCTCATAACAGAGAGAACAGGTATTTTTACTGCGCGTGAACTGGTCCTAGTGTTTAGATCCTAAAGTTGGTTCTATATGTAGGAGTAAATTATTTCAGTTAGGTTAGTTTAATGTTTTCGTTTGTAATAACATTTTTGTAATAAATCTTGTTAAGCAATATATAAATTTATAATTATAATTTATTTTATAATTGTAACGGTACCCCTGAACAAACCTGGATTAAGCTTTACAGTATTTTGCTTTACGTACATTATCACTTCAATATGTAGAATGAAGGAATTGTAAGCAATTGAAGATCTTTTAATAATTTGAATGGATTAGGTGATTTTTACACCTAAGTGATAAAAACTTGGTGTATTTTTATTTACCTAGGTGATATTATCTTAATTTTTAACATTCTTTCTGTATTACCCTGTAAAGAATTATTGTAACTATTATAACAAAACTCATATTAAGAAGATGGGAGTCTTATGTAGGAGGAAATTTGATGTTTTGTTCTCCAACACCCAGATGTGTAGTGGTGGCTAATCTATACAGTTATGCCATTGAGATGAATTCATCACTAGGTGAGTTTACGAGAAAACTGCGTGAGCTCCTGACCGGGGATCGGCATGAGAAGCGTGATGTGCGATGGTGCGTGGCGCTTAGGACTGCTGGATGACAAGTTAGCCAGTGAATTAAGTATATGGCTGGCGATATAAACTCTATCCAGACTTCTTGGTGCAGTTTGTAGTTTTCGTGAGATTTATCTACTCTGGGCATTGGTGGCTTGAGTAATTGGAGAGCGCTGGTCGCGTGCAAGTTTCCTTCTGGCTTTCCTGGTTTATGGCCTTGTTTGTTTTGTCTGGTTTTCTCCTTTGAGTGTGTTAATTCTATAAGTTTCTCTTCAGTCTGTGCCCCTTTTCTTGTTTTAATGGCTCTTAATTTGGTTTTCTTTGATGTAATGTTGACCGCCTACTAGTGGCCTCCAATTTTGGATTGATAACGGCATACTAAGACTTTTGCTGTTCTGCTGCGATCTCTTCAATCGACCTGCCATTCCACTTAAGGTATTTCCTTGGATAGGGTGGGCTATGAGGGGAATTGGGACGCCAACAAAAGAAAAACTGACATG
Source organism: Catonia carolina (assembly GCA_035578175.1). Taxonomy (NCBI): domain Eukaryota; kingdom Metazoa; phylum Arthropoda; class Insecta; order Hemiptera; family Achilidae; genus Catonia; species Catonia carolina. Next base: position 1,989,148 of record JAQMRL010000024.1, on the reverse strand, counting down.
AGATAAAATTAGACCGTGATAAGAATCTGTTGAACATTTTTGTTAAAGTTGCGTCTGCAGTAAGAGAGATTTGCACATCCCCACCACTTTCAACTTGTTTGGATTTTAGCCATTGAACCGCTAATTGAAATAAACGGCCCTTTCATTTATGTGTCTCAAGAATCAAATGGAACGTAAAATTAAACCCTAAGGAACTCCAGCTTTGAATTTAAATCTATATGAGGGTAACTAGCAGATGAAATTGTATTCGTGGCAAGCAATATTTTTATGACAAATAAAGAGGGCAAACAATTTGACAATATATTTGGCCAAAGACAATACAAGTTTAATCTATACAAAAATATCTATTTATATTTCAGACACCCAACTTGTTGATCAAAATCAAATACTTTACCTTTGCCGTGCCCATACTCTTTCTTTTGTACACTTACAGTACATTTGGTCAGAACTTATTTAACGAGGTAAGTGGTTGAAACAATATAATAAAATACTTTTCGTTTTATCCTTTTCACAATCAGTAGGTACATGCATCTGAAATTCATCGATCGACTGAAGGGTTATAAGTTAAAGTACCCAGAAACGGACTTTGAATGAGTTTGTAAAAGCCCTTAATCAATCCAGAATTAATGAATGCAGTGTAAAATATATGAAGTGACCGGGCGAAATTTAGCAAATTTTACAGGAAGCGTTTTTAAAATTTGAGCATTGCTTAAGCTATATATTCTATATTCTTAGAGTGTATCATTTTATTCATTACTTGGAACCATTATTGATAAAAATTCGCTTGTAAAATTTTAATGTAATATAGAATGATTTCTAACAATCCATGTGGGGTTAATCCACGTGTACCAGTCCAGGACTAGATTTATTCTGTTTATGAGTCTGCATGTTATTGGCTAAATGAAACCAATCGTAATTTCTTTAAAAAGTTGTTTTAGCTGAGGTAGCCACTTTCGTTTTGCAAGGTAAGACATGTTTTTGCAATTTCATAGATTCACGTAAATATGTTTATCTCTAATTCTTTTAAACGTAGAATGTTTATATAAATTCCAATATTTTAAGTAATACTCAAGTCACATTTATTTAAATTAGTACATTTTGTTTATAAGCTTAAAGGGTGGAAAGTAACCTCAAATTTGGGAATTAGCAATTTACAAAAGTTATTTTTCAAATATATACTGAAAGAAAACGTTACCTGATTTTCAGTAGGTATTATTGCAAAGGTGCCCAGCAAAAAGTAAACAGTGGCCAAATTTCAAATTTTCCTTTTTAAATAAAAAAATCTAAATTGCCAATTTTTGAAAAAACTTTCTTCAAGGTTTAATATTTCTATATTAAAAAAAAAGAAAATTGTGCTCCATTGAATTCTTTTATGAAAAATGTATACAGCAAAAACTTTGGATTGTAGACTCAACGTATAGTAAGATTCTGAACAAAATATATCGTCAAAATTTATTTATTTATTTCCATTATAACACCTCCGAAAGACCAAAGTCCTTGCTTGGAGGAGGATTACTTTAATTACAAAAAATACATACCACAAAAAAACTACAATACAACAATAATAGCACTGATAAAAAACAGTAAATACCAATACTACACAACTTATACATAAAAAAATAAGTCACATAAAAGAGATAATGATCAAATAACATTAAAAACACGTTAGTATAAAATAATAAGTAAAAACAAAAAAAAAAACAGACAGAATACAAAATGTAAATAAAACTTAAAACTTATGATTAAAAACTAAAATGATAATACAAACATCAGCAAAGTTATGAAATAGCATTAATGAAATACGTCAAAAAACCTCTACCAATTTACTTTACAATATTCTAGAGGAAAAAAATTAAAACAAAATTTAGTCGTAACTACCTCCTTGAATTTAACTATTTCTTCATACACAAATGCAACGCAGAATACATAATACTAGCGTAATATCAGAAACAAAAAATCTGGTGAAACACTCACACAACTTTCTCTCGGCAATGCAAATAATTAATAATACAACCTAACATTAGTAATAAAACATTAGAAATAAACAAAAAACCTAACATCTAAAAACATAATCTTATTTTAATCATGAGTGAAAGACGTAAAGTGAAAATCAACCTCAGTTTAGCTTAAAAATACGGAAAATCACTCTTATACGCTAAACTAGGCTCTGTAGAAAAAAATGCCTTAATAAAAGTTGTACATATTTTAATTTTCTATAAATTTTATTATATACATTTTTGTCGTAAATAGCATAGCTAAGGCCGAAATCTTAAAAAAATCGACTTTTCACTCGTTTTCGGGAGAAAAAAGAGAAAATCGCTAATTACCGCTAAACTAAGCATTACACAAAAAAATGTTATATATAAAACTTGTAGGATTTTAAATTTTCTACACTTTTTATGATAAAACTTTTTGCGCTAAAATGCATATTAAAGCCGCAATCTTAAAAAAAACAATGTTTTTACGTGAAAGCTTCACCAAGAATTCAGCAAACATGGTGCCTATTGTATCTTGTAGAGCATAACAAATTAATTAAACCAGGCGATTTTTTAAAAAATCGTAGGACCAGTTTTTGAGAAAATCGCAAATGAGTGGAAAATTACATGAATAAACTACTACTTCCGGTTTACCGATTTTGATGAAAATGTTCGTGTCGGGTCCGGTAGTGGTATGTAACTTAAGTTTCAAGTTTGAAGTTCGTACGATGTTCCGTTCTTGAGATATTCTGTTCACATACAGACACACACACACACACACACGCACAGACCAATCGCTAAAAACATGGTTTTTGGGTTCAGGAGGTGAAAACTCGGTTTAGAAAAATCGACATGAAAACAATACTTTCCTTCCTATAAATTCATACAGGCAAGTGAAAGTAAAAAAACTATTATAAATATATACATACGTATAACTATAACTACTACTAGTATATGACTAATATTTTAGTGAGCCAATACACCCGCCTAACCCTAGTGGCGAAGAGAAATCAAAGACTCCAAGTGAGAGTTCTGTCCCAGCTGAATTAGAAATCTTTTCATCAAGAGTTTGAAATTCTTATCACGAGACCTGTCTCTAACGTATTCCAAAAGCACGTAGTAAAACTTAGGTTCCAGGAAGTCAGAATGTCTCTGCCTTGCAGTTATATTTTTACTTTCTCTTGCCTATATGAATATATAGGAAGGAAAGTATTGTTTTCATGTCGATTTTTCAAAATCGAGTTTTCACCGGATCTATACGTTTTCAAACCCCCTGAACCCAAAAAAAACATGTTTTTAGCGATTGGTCTGTGTGTGTGTGTGTGTGTGTGTGTGTGTGTGTGTGTGTGTGTGTGTGTGTCTGTGTGTGTGTCTGTGTGTGAACAGAATATCTCAAGAACGGAACATCGTACGAACTTGAAACTTGAAACTTAAGTTACATACCACTACCGGACCCGACACGAACATTTTCATCAAAATCGGTCAACCGGAAGTAGTAGTTTATTCGTATAATTTTTCACTTTTTTTGCGATTTTCTCAAACACTGGTCCTACGACTTTTTTTAAAATCGCCTGGTTTACTCAATTTTTTATTCTCTACAAGATAGGGTAGGCGCCATGTTTGCTGAAATTCTGCGTGAGGCTGTTTTTACGTAAAAACATTTTCTTTTTAAGATTGCGGCTTTAATATGCATTTTAGCGCAAAACGTTATATAATAAAAGTTGTAGAGAATTTAAAAACCTACAACTTTTAATTCAAACATTTTTTTTGTATAACGCTTAGTTTAGCGGTAATTAGCAATTTTCTGTTTTTTTCTCACGAAAACGTGTGAAAAATCGATTTTTTTAAGATTTCGGCCTTAGAATGCATTTTACGACAAAAGTGTTATAAATAAAATTTATAGGAAATTAAGAGATCTACAACTTTTATTTTAAGCATTTTTTGTACAGTGCCTAGTTTAGCGTGAATGAGCGATTTTCCGTATTTTTAAGCTAAACTGAGGTCGATTTTAATTTTGCGTATTTCACTAATGTGTTTTGAGGTTAGTTTTTTGTTAATTTCTAATGTTTTAATACTAATGTTAGGTTTATTGTTAATTATTTGCTTTGGCAAGAGAAAGTTGTGTGAGTGTTTCACACCAGATTTTTTTTAACCTGTAATTAATTAAGTAAACTATTTACCGGGTGCCCATAATTCCTGAAAACATCAACTATATTTCAGATCACTGAGTGTAGGTGATTGTTGTAGACTGTCCAAGAAACTACTCTGGGATGTTTTTTTTAATTTATTTTGGCCATCTTGGTTTCACCTTATTGAATTTAACTTTCTTATTTTGTATTGCATTATGGTCATATGAATGACACATGTTTCAATTATTAATAATTTTAATATTCCAATAGCGAAAATGTGTGAACCACACCTCACCTTATTATTGTGGTTTTACTGCAACTATGTCTTTTTCAGGGTGAAAAGGTGAAGCAAGCTTTATATGAATGCCCATGGTTCGAAAGTCCCATATGGTTTAGAAAGTCGATATACCTAATGATGTTGTGCACAAAAGATTGTAATATAAAACCATTTGGTCTATACACTGTGGATTTGAATAATTTCTCTAAGGTATTACAATTTTCATGTATGTACATAGTGATTAATGAACAATCGAATCGAGGAAGGTGGAATATATGGTATAGGAATATAATGGGTAGCTGGAATGTACGGCTTAGGCAGTTATATGAACCTTCTAGACAGAAACGGTTTAGTATTGGCGATCAGATACCAGAATCTGTTGGAGCCTCTCTTACAATATAATCCCATGTAACTTACATAAACGGATTAATCTGAAACTGGTTGGCTCTACGATGGAAACCAAATTTGCTGGTTTCTTAAAAGTCGCGAAGTGATCAGTCCATGTCCCTAAAGGAACCTCAAAGAAACAAAATATTGAATTAAATTCGAAGTTATGCCCTTGCTTTACATCAAATATTAATAAATTTATACCTGATTACCTCAAATACCGGACTTTCGAGAATCTGTTATTTCATATTTTAGTATTTTTTTTTTCTATCTGAGTCTGCACTTTGATATGAGTGAATTTACTTGCACTATTCAAAATAGTTTCCCGCAAAATTTAAGCACTTGTGCAACCATTCTGGGGCCTTTCTAATTTCCTCAGTGTAAAAGTTTTTATCTTGCTTTTTAAACCATTCATGTACAACATCGTTGCTGTCAAACTTCTTGCTTAGTACAAATTCTTTGAGCTGACCAAATGTCTAAAATACGGACGTAGTGTCGTCTGAACTGTAAGAAGAATTTGATACCTCCTTCCAACCAAACTTCTCACGTGGTTTTCGCATTTTTTCAGTGTTTGTCCTTGTGGGCTTGATTCAATTGTTATTTAACCCATTTGTTAACAAGTTTGGTAAAAATTTTGTACATTGTCTAAATGAGCGGTTTCAACATTAATATACTATTATAGTTAACTAAAAGTAAGTTTTGACTCTAGTAAGACTTTGCAAATAAGTTTATTTATAACATTTATCAGGATGGTAGTCAAAACTTCGTCTGGTTTTCCAAAGTGATAGACATGTTTATTTTTACCAAAATTCAACTTTTTCACCCACTTATCAACGTTATTGTGGTTTAGACTCTTTTAACATACTGTTTCGACATTCTCGAGTAATTATCCACCTGTTTTACAACTCTGGATAATCTTCTTCTTCTTATTCTTCTTCTTCTTCTTCTTCCAACCAAGGGATTAGGTGACAGCTTGTTTCAAACTCATGTACTGTATCATCTACCTCTATCTTTTCCTATATTTTCAAGAGCATAGTTGTGCGCCTGCTAAGATATCTTGTGATCTGATGACCTTGTCATGGCTCTCTCCAACTTTGGCGATAATCCTTTATATTTTCGTTCAAGTTATCAATACCCAATTCTAAACTTATTTCCTCGTTCCATATTCTTTCCAAGTGATAACAACCTTTATTCCTTTGCAGAAATCTCATCTCTGCCGTCTGAATTCTTCGCTCTTGAGTTTCTGTTGCTGCCTCACTTCCGTATAGAATAACTGGAGCTACCATAACTTTATAGAAGTTAAGTTGTGTGACATTTCTCCCTCTATTACCCAAAGTTCTGCTTATAGTCCCAAATATCCTCTGGAATTGGCTCAATTTCTGCTCTATAACCAAATCAGAATCAAATCCTACAACACAACCTAAATAACGAAAGTGAAATAGCGAGAGTGTATTATACTCTCTCCATACCGGTATTATCCAAAACTATTTTTGAACGAACGGGATATTTGCCCTTAAAAGCCATTATTTTAGTTTTTTCAATAGAAATGTCTAAGCCAAAATCTTAACACAGTTTGTGTAACACATGGACCGCCCGTTGATGGCCATCTTCTTTCTCCTACACAATCCACACGTCATCCGCAAATAAAACTTCGGACAGCAATAATGATATTTCTCAATGTTGCTGTTCCGGAGTACAAGTTTCAAGTAAAGCTGACAATTTTAAATGAAAAACAAACCGGTTATGTTTATGTTAATTATGATCAAACAGCTGATTACCATTGTGTCAAAGGTTGCCAAATTGACCCTAAAAGAGTTCCAATGTCATCGACAACACTTTTTTCTTTAACATTAGTAAATCATTTCAGTAATTATTGAATTTTTTCGTGTGTATCTTTGAAATATACAAAATGGTGTTCATAAAGAAAACTATGCAGTTTTGCACCTATGTTTATTTGAACTCATTACTTGAGGCATATAAATGGAAACGCAAAGGAAAATATCTAACGTATTGTCGGCGACACCATCAGTTATTGATTGTTGATCAGTTATTGGTTGTTTCTAAATTTGGTTTTTTGTTTTAGATATTAAGCGCTGCTTATTCGTACTTCAATTTATTACAATCATTTAAGAAGAACGAGATTTAATTAATTAACTGTGTTACTGTACATGTACTGTGTACTGTGTTTAAGCTGTACATAAACGATCGTGAAAATTACAATACAAAATTATTTAATTATTACAATTTAAATTGTAAAATCTTGGTATATATACAATAACGAAATAAAAATAAACAATTTTTTTCTTTTGCCTTCCATTACTTCTACCATAAAGTTTTACCTGACCTCATCTCCACTGGAAACTGTACAGAAAAGTTTAAGGGATATTTTCTGCTTATTTTCCACATTGATAGACAAACATGCTTGGTGTGGATCATACTGACTTACTGTTATTTCAATGACCATCCGACTCATCTGTTTTCAAAAAATGTATGCTAATTTGGATTCATTAAAAAAATCTGAATAATACTTGATCAATGAGATGTTTTATACTATAAAACATCTATACTATAAAAATTTTTAAAATGATAAAATTTTTTAGTATAAAAAGTTTTATACGATAAAATTTATAGTATGCAAGAATAATATTTTTTTACAAAAGAATTAAATCAAAATAAATAAACTTTCAAAACCTGTAAGGGAATGTTGAAGGAAACTTTGTACTATAAGGTAAATTTTAAAAAACGACAGAGTATTGCTGTAAGTAAAGTAATCATATAGTGTTAGATAATATGTAATAAAAGAAATGTACGAGTATATTAAGTTCCCTTACATATTTTTTAAATTTCTCCCCATATCCTAGACCTATGCTTCATTTCAAAGCCTTTAGATGTAATTAAAAAAAAAAAAAAAATATTCCCTCAGGTCTGTACATGAGTGTTTCAAGGCGAATTGTTCCTAAGAGCATCCGATAAAAATGATCCCTGTTTTCCCTTTTAAACTCACCGATTTTAAAATTCAGGAACATCAGTAAACTCTCTGCTTTGGTTGAATATTTAAATATCAAATCTGTCCAATCTGGAATAACTTTTGATAGCCTGAAGGATTGCCATTTCTCCTGCTTGCAGTCTGCTTTCCTTTTATTAACCTATAGTTCAGATTACACTTTTATGCAGCAGCGAATACCTGTATGGAACCTTATAAGAAAGTTTGTGTCTACAAAAGAAAAGTCAATTCTTTACATTTTATGTCACTGGATGGCGACATTTAGTGGCAAGTTAAAACCTTTACTGTTTGGTGACCCTGAAAAGAGCCATTTAAACGGTGGTCGTATTGGCGAAGCGTCGGTAGTAGTCATCGTGGGGATGGAGGGGGTTGGGTGACACGGCGTGTCGTAATCCAGCGGAGACGTCATCTTCTTCAACCGCAGTAGTGGGTCGATGGCTGCTTCGTCTGATTCGGTAGGCGTAAGGCTAGGTCGAGGGACCGCTATGGACATCGCTTCCGGCTGCAGGCGATGACGGGCCTGGTCGACGTCTTACTGTGTCAGGTCGGTGAGCGGAAGCATCATCTTCTCTCTCACGGGATCGTCGATGAGTCTTCGGTGGAGTCCGGTAGCCATGAACCGATGGTGGATGTCTCGTCTGCTGAGTGAATTGGAATCGAATCTCTACGGGCTCAGTAGAGCGCCCTTTATATAGTCGCCGAGAGCGCTGTGGTAGGGGGTGGTTATTGTCTCGGGCTTGGCGACAAAGACCTCTGTCGGTACGCCGCAACAGGCCTACCGCCCCTTTCGCAACTTTTAGCGGTTTCCTCTTTCGCTAAGTCGGAAACTTTAATAGCCGGCAGCACTGTACCTAATCAAAGGGAACGACGGTGACATATCTGTCAAGCTTCCAGTAAAACCTTTCTGAAAATGGTTAGGACCAAAAATGTGCTCAAGTCTAAATAAACTCTTTTAGAGGATGTTTTTCATTTTAAGAAAAATGTTTTGCTCTTTACATACTTATTCGACTTACTATTATGATGTTTTACGGGTTACATAATACAAATTCTGAATACGGATCGTTATCTACACAGACAAATTCTCTTAAAATTATCCGTCATTTAATATATTATGTAGAAATTAACTGAAGAATAAAAATTTTAGACAAAACAAATCGTCGTAAAAGCTGGACATTTCCATTAAAATTATTATAATAGACTACGATTGCGTTTTTATTAAATTAAATCCAAGCCTTTATTTGGTTAGTTCAGCATAGATTTACTTTTGTTTTCTCCTCCGATTGAAATGTGGAATATCTGACGTTAACATAATTTTTGTGAGTGCATTTCGGTTACAAATAAAAATCAAATCACCCGCAAAGGAAAATTTTACTGATTACTATGTCACCGTCTTCCCATTTGATTAGGTACTGGGCTCCCGGCTATCAAAGCTTCCGATTAAGCAACAGACGGAAGCCGCTAATGGTTCCGACTAAGGCGGTAGGCCTGTGTTGGCACTGCAGACGGCTTGTAACCGCCCCACCACTGCGCATCGAAGACTATATAAAGGGCGCTGCACTGAGCCCGAGGTGATTCCAATTCACTCAGCAGCAGACGAGACATCCATCATCAGTACACGGCTACCGGACTCCGACGAAGACAGAGACGCCTCCGTCCAACCTCCACGATGACTAAGACCTCCAAGACAAAGAGGCTCCAAACATTTAAAGTGTCCACACGTCCCATAACGTCGTCATCCGGTGACAGCTATATAATGACAATAGAAAACTATTCCTTCGCATTTACCAAAATACAAAAAATAGGCCACACAAAAAACAACATGAAATTGAAAATTTATTCAATAACCTTTTTTTAAGTTGATATTTACAGATATATTCTTAGTTTTTATTATTGAACTACTTAAGTATTAAATAAGAAAATGAAGCAATGCTGATTGAATCCATCCGTTACTGATTGGGTAAAATTGGGTAGAATGGTAAACTAATCAATCATTTTTTGAATCTGTTCAGAAGGTTGTAGTAAGAATACACAGCATTGATTGTCTGAAACAAAATAATTTTTTGTTGTAGAAAACTATAATTTTTTATGTTGCTATACAGCAGGTTCTCGATTTACCGCACTGAAGTCTGGTCAGACACCATCGTTAAATCCAAACCTTTAGAAAGAATATAAGGGAATTTATAATATATTCGTTTATGTAAAATGACCCAATAAATTTTATGTACTTTATGTACTTCATTAGGACTTACAAAAGGACATTAGTCATAATTTTAGACATGTTACTGAATAAAAAAGGAAATATTATCACTAATGCATTGGCTACTGTAAATGAATTTTTTTCTCTTTATTTAGTAAATTTACAATCTGTTGGAAACAATCAGTGAATGTGATAACACAAAATTTGGAAAAAAATAACATGGTAAATAAACGTGAGTAGAGACACAGTCCAGTGACCGAATTCCGACGAGAATAGATAAGCGTAGCATTAAGTGCAGCATTTAGAACACTTTAATGGATAGTTAATTACTATCCAAGTACTACGTTAATTGATGAGCTCCCGACTCCATCGACGTTTCAGTCATCTTATTCGATTGTTTGGGAGAGTCTGCGTAGCCAGATTTGAGGTCAATGGGTTATGGTAATGGTTAATGAATTTAACTCATAATATATGGAATATTTTGCCATTTTATAATCGAATGCAGCTGTTTATTGATGTTCATACGGCTCGCTCTTGACTTTAAAATTAAACTATAGTATTATCCAAATTTTTATAAGTCGATTTTTTCATGGACTTACAACTTGAGTTGAATGTGGAATTGCAAACATAAAATATTCTCACTGTCCTTTAAGATATCACGAACTGTAGTTATCCCGATGACACATTGATATGAAATTGACAGCGCAGTAACTCATTAATCCAGTTGTTCAAAGATATAGGGTTTGTCCTAGATGGTAGTGGGTCTACGTTTATTTATAATTTTGTTATCCAAAGTCTTAGGAAAATAATTACCAATTGACACAAATGAATGGTCGAAGTGAATAATTATGTAAGAGCAAGTGTTACTGTATTTATGCATTAACGCACGAGTATATTATCTAATCAAAGCTTATAAGAAAGAAAGTGTTTTGTTCAACAGGATAACACATGCAGATACAGATACACAAACACCCAAATTGGCACAAAAGATTTTTAAGAGCTCAAAGAACCTAACAACCTGTTTTTCCGGTGAAAACTCGATTTAAAAATCTGTAAAACAATACATATAATTCCTTAGGACAAGGAAAAGTTAAAAGTCAAAACTGTCAGTGTAAATGATGCAATTTTTTGAAGTTTTTAGTAGTAGTGTCCCAGCGTATGGATTTTCAATTATTACATTTATTTTACAGCTGATACATTTGAAAAAAATGAAATAGGCTACGTGAATATAGTATTTTAAGATGCACTTACTGTCTGTTTTGCCTATTAAATGGCATTCTCGATGAAGCCGGAGTTAACGCACTGATTTCGGTTAGAATACACTTGTCTGGATCAATCTCTTCACAATTGTTTAATATTTACTTATACTTAATTGATTTAAATAATATTGTAAACAGTGTACCTTAAATTTAGTGAATATTTTTATAAAAACATGATTAACCACCCAATGAGACAACGGTTCTCGCGCCTTGTTTAGTGTGTAGTTGAACAAAGTAGTTGAATTGAAAGATAATTGTTTGATCATTTAATACTGTCAGATGGTAAGGCATTTGACGTAGTGTATAATTAAAATTGGAGTTGTAAACCGGTCGAAAAATTACCCAGATAGCTGTCTCACACAAACATAATTGCAATTGTAACCAAATAAAGTTTTTATAAATGTTTTCCTATGTTCAGTTTAAAAATTCTATTGCAATAGCTAGGTAGATTCTAGACGATTTTACCTTTGCTGACCTGTGTAATATGATGGAGTTAATCGATTGTTCATAGCTAATTATTTTAAATTATACTACTGAATGGGCGACTTACCACAGAAAAGGTTTTTAGATTCAGACGGAAAAGACCATAAGGTTTAATTTCTAAGGGTTTATTATTTTTGGTCATAATGATTAATAATGTTTTTTTAAACCATATAGGTTTATCCACCCATGAACATTCATACAAAGCTCTTCTCACATTATCATCCTGTAAAAGAAAAAAATAAACCATTAAATTTAACTTAATGTAACATAGTGTTGTGATTAGTCTAAAATTGTTTAATGAAAAGGCTATTTGTTGTAAGGGTTATGTATTCAAAGGGTGCAGTGCGTTGACCAACGATAGTGAATTGAGATGAATAAAATGATTTTCTAGGAAATCGTAAAATAGTAAAAATGTTTCTTTTATTTTGATTGCTTTTGGAATGATCCATTAAAATGGAGGAAGTGTTTGAAGGATCTAGGTTAACTACTAGACCACAGGTATAAAAACAATTTGGAGCTTTAAACTCAATCAGTCAACAGTTCAATTTGAGAATAGAAAGTGTGACCAGCCGTTCAAAATAGTGTCATTACAAAACCGGTTTTAAAGTAAGTTAATTGTGTGCATGAGGAGGGCAGAAATTGTTTGTGGACAGGTAATCAATATTTGCGGACAGGTTTTTTAAGATTTTATCCAGTTGCCGTCAGAATGACTTTTTGGCCTTATTGTTATATCAAAAATCTCTGTCATTTTAGTGACTTCCACAGCGTTATACATAAAATGAGCCACCGAGTTCGGTCTGAAAGTCATCCTTGGATCTATCTTTGACGAGTGTTTGTTATCTAGTGCATAACAGTGCGTTAGAAAAGGTCAACGTTACTGTGAATAATTACTGTGTATTTTTTAACGCACTGTTATCCGTCTTAGTAAACCATCTTAGCTCAGTGTGTTTAATTTTGCGAAATCTCCCGAAAATCTTGTCGGAAGAAGATATGATAATTACTACTTATTTTGCGTTATTCCACTCTGTACGCAGCTATTGGGTCACGCAGTGGGGCAACTCAACCGAACACCTTCAGATATTCCGCATACAAAAATACGCATTTAGAATTATTACAAAAATCCCAAGGCATTATTCTTGCAAAGGATTGTTTGTTAAATACAATATTCGTCCCTTAATGTCTCGTTATATACATGAAATTTTAAAATTCGCAAAAAGGAACACTGTGTCATTTATAAAATAGTAAGTGCTATCATGAATATGAAACTCGACACAATGATGAATTCAGAATTGAATAATATAGAACTTCAAAGTTCTCCAAAGGAATTCACTGAAATTCCGTTCGGTTTTTCAACAGATTACCATCTAAAATAACACTCCTTACTTTAGAAACTTTGATCGGGAAGTATAAGGTTTTTTAACAAAACATACATTTTATTCTGATCAGGAGTTCGTAAATCTTACAATGAATGCTCTTTAAACGTAATATGTGTAGAATTTAGAATTATGAAATATTGTTTGTGTAAAAAAATAACAGAATTCCAATGTACAATTAGGTAGTAATTTAATGAATTAGTTATTTTAGCTTTGTTTTAGTTAATAATGTAAAAAAATTATTGTTTGTTAATAAAGATTTAAGAGTTTGTATAACTGTATCGGACGATGTCTATTCCCTTTTTGGGGGCTTATAAATAAAGATTTATTTATCTTATTTATTTATTACATTTTCTCAACAGTGTTATATCGCGCGGAAGCTTAGACGTTAATAAAGATTAATATCACGAGAATATATGCGTTTGAGCTTTGATTGTGCTGGAGCATGCTAAATATACTCTGGACAGATAAAATACCCAACAAGAGAGTCTTGCGGAGAATGGGAACTGAAAAAGAGCTTGTTTGCACCATCCAAAAAAGGGAAATGGAATATCTGGATCATATTAATATTGTGGACCAAGATGTGAAATTTTTCGCATACAAGGCAAGATTCAGGGGAAGACAGATCTGGGAAAAATAAGAATTTCTTAGCTGAAGAATCATTGCGGCTGGTATCGTTGTACCTCAGCGGAGCTGTTCAGAGCTGCGTTGTCCAAACTTCAAATAGCCACCATGATTGCCAACCTTCGGTCGTAGAGAGCACGTTAATAAGAAGAATGTTTGAACATCAAAGTAAATACCTTACTTTCTCGGAAGCCTTATTTATAAGATTACAAGGAAAAACATTAGGAATTTTTTTTAGGTTTATTGACTACAAATTATGAATACTGTACCTCATAGCTAATCATTTCTCCGTAGAAATCATATAAGTACACTAAGAACAATATTATGCAACATAACACAATTTCTGCTACTTTTAACGCAAAATTGTCTATCTGTGGAAAAATGACAAAAATTAATAGTTACATGAGCACCAGACAAGACTGCTAGTTATAATATGTCTACAACTCCGTGGAACCTACATCATAAACCGACCTTTATACACACACACGTGCACGCGCAACACCCCTGTATTTACCTTAGCAGTGTTCTGCAATCATCTGTAGTAAGTCACTTACTAGTCACTACAATGCAATACTACCATTTTGGTTGTAATTAATTTTATCAAAATTGTATAATTTTTAAAATCTACGTGTAATTTCCTGAAAAACCAGTCCAAGCACGGTGTCATTGTGGCAATCCTAAACATTTTCGATGTTGTATTTCATTCTGACTGCCGTTGTTCAATATAAATAATACGTAAAACAATAATAATAAAAATAATAATAATAATTTTTATTATTATTTTTATTAAAAATGTAAAAATTATTTATTAAGATTTAAAATACATGTAGCAATTATTAAATCTTATCCGTTAATCTTAAAAAACATAATATTTGATTATCACTGTGGTTTTTATAAAATTAAATACCACAGGATATGGTTGACACAATGACACCATGGTTGGACTTATTTTTCAAGAAATAATACATAGGTTTTGGAAATTATTTTACAATTTTGTTAAAATAATTATAATGAAAATGGTAGTATTGCAGTTAAGCACCTAGTAGGTGATCAGTACTGATTATAAAACGCAGAATATGGCAGGTAAGGCAGGTTTCTGCGCGTGTGTGCTTGTGTGTGTCAGGGTCGGTTTGTGATGTAGTTTCCACGGAGCTGGGGACACATATTATAATTAAAATTCTATGTAATTTTGACTTTTATATCAATACTACATGTTACAAAAAAATCCTTTGTGTTTGAAGAACTTTTCAAACGTTTGGTAGTTTATTAATAAACTTCCAAACGGAAAGTTTGTAATGTTAGACCTACACCATAAAAAATATTGTTTATTTCTGCATTGACAGGGCTGAAAAAATTTGTATTTCAAAATTAGTAGGAGATACGGTAGTTTACCCTTAACCAGCAAGAGGACTACCTAGTTTTTACCAACTTTTGTGCTTTTATGGTTTTAAAATGTAGGCTTGCGTTATTTAACCCAGGATATTTAAAAAATCGTATATCCATCCATTAAAAATCACATTTCCCTCTACAAATTAAAATTTTTCAAAATAAAATTCGATGTATGTTTTAATATGGCAGCCATTTAAAATATGCGATTATCGCCTCTTATCTGTAGGCAATGATTGTCACGATCGACGGTGGTTACGTTTTTGGGTCGGCGAGCAGAAGTATCACCTTCTCTCCATACGAAGTTGTTGATGTGTCATCGTCCGTTTTCATGTTGGGTAGTTTCCGGCTTATACATGCACTTTTAGCTGTAACTTAGTAATGAAAAAATTTGGGACTTAAAATTTGTTGAGTTTTACTCAGAGACGTCTTACAGAATTATTCTATGTACATACAATTTATTATATAATTATTTTTTAGATACTTTTCACTTACCTCCATAATATAATACATCGATGTACATAAATAAAACGTAGTTGGAGTGAATATGATAAATGCTGCTAATTGAATGCCCTTGTTTACTTGCTTCACGTATCTGAAACATAAAATTAATTTTGAATTTATTATACTGTGACAAATGAATAAAATGTGGAAAGTGGTAGGTGGCTTTTGTATGACTTTTGATTAGTGTAATGTCACCGCCACCCCTTCTAATTAATCATTTACTGTGTTGCCGTCCTTCAGTAGTTCTTCCGGCCTTTGTCGGCACACAGATAAACCTTTCTGTCCGCGCCGACAGAGGCCTTTGTCATCAAGGCCGAGCTAGTAGCCGCCCTCTACCACAGCGCTCTTGGCGACTATATAAATAGCGCTGCACTGAGCCTAGTGATTCAATTGCAATCAAGACACAGAGGGATTCAATTCCGATCCAGACACAGAGAGATTCAATTCCGATCAAGACTCCGAGAAATTCACTTCGAACCAGACGGCAGACACGACGTCCACCACGGCACACGGCTGCCGGACTCCAGTGAAGAATAATCGACGACCCCGCAAGAGAGAAGATGATGCTTCCGCTCGCCGACCCGTCACCGTAAGCCGTCGACCGGACCGTCATCGCCCGCTGACGTGAGCGATGCCCACAGCGGTCCCTCGACCGAGCCTTACGCCCACCGGACCCGACGAAGCAGCTATCGACGCACTACTGCGAGGGAAGAAGATGATGTCTCCGCTGGACGACGACACGCCGTGTCACCCAGCTCCTCGACCGCCACGACGACTACGACCGACGCCTCTCCAAGACGACCATCGCTTAAACGGCCCTTTTCAGGGCCACCAAACTAATGCCACTTAATGTCGCCATCCGGTGACAGTAAGTTAAATGGTTTTTTTGAACAAGCGTATAGACTTTACTCGCTTATTGATTTTCTAGTACAGAGTATTAATGAGTTTTAGTGTTATTAGTTTGTTAATAAAATAAGTTTTACACAAGTGTTGATAAAATTGATTCATTAATAACTGTTTCCGACTGTGTGATTTGTATATTTTTGTTGTTACCTTAATTCTTTAAAATTAACTCCTTATAAATCAGTTGCACTGACCACTCTACCATAGCCCGGCGAAGAAGAAGGAAGAGGAGGGAAAAATCCATGAAAATGATTTTAGTTTCTAGCGTAAATACTTTTTGAGAATTTAATGTATTAATTTAGTGCAACCTTTTTTAAAAATTGTGTTAAAATACATTCCTAAATACAAAGATTTATTTAATTGTAAAATCAGTTCCACCTATGACCTGAAAATGTAAACAAATTTTTTATAGTAAATTATAATCTAATAAACCTTAGGAAACAGGTAAAATACATAAGTATTTTTTTTTAACGTCCGACTGTTCTGCAATTGCTGCTAATGCAGACGGTGAATGATGAAATGATTTTTGTAACGTATGAAAAAGTGCCGTGCCTGAATGGGATTCGAACCCAAGACTGCATGATGAGAGGCGAGCACGTTACCAACTTCGCCAATGCGGCCGGCAATACATAAGTAGCCGACTCATCAATGTTGTGCCGACTCGTCGGTTATTCGATGATAGGAGTTCTTAAATAAATAATGAAATGTTAAATTGGATGGAAAAAGAATTTTTTCAATTAGAATTAATTTAATTATAGGTAATAGTACTAAAAATGCTCATTTTTCCTTTTCTTATTCTTTATTATATGATTGTTTTTTTTGTATTTAAATCTTTTTTTTATGTCTAACTAAAAATTGTTTCTTTATATTTTTATTCTTTTTACGATTGCTTTAAACTTAAGATAATGATTTACAACTAAATACGTGAAAATTAAGTTATAAACTGGGTCCTCTAAACACGATAAATGTATTATTATTCTTATTATTATGATAGTTATCATTATTAATATTTTTGTTATTTTTGTTGTTACTGTTACAGTCACTGGCACTGTAATTTTTACTATTACTATGACTGTTAATATTATTGTTATTTTTACTCTTACTGTTTCTGTTATTGTTATCGGTATCAAATATCGTTATCGTTATCATTTATCGTTATCGTTTATCATTTATCAATTAGCATGTAGGCCTACCGTTATCGTTATCATTTATCGTTATTGTTATTGTTATCGTTATCGTTTATCATTTATCAATTAGCATGTACCTAATAGTATGTATCCTTATCGTTATCGTTATAGCAGTGGTAGTGTTACTTGTGTCACCATCGCCCCCTTTGATTAAGTACTGTGCTGCCGGCTATCAAAGCTTAAGACGTAGCGACAGAGGGAGCCGCCAATAGTTCCGAGAGGGGTGGTAGACTTGTGGCGGCGTACCGACAGAGGCCTTTGTCATCAAAGACGTACCAATAACCGCCCTCTACCGCAGCGCTCTCGGCAACTATATAAAGAGAGCTACACTGAGCCGAAGAATTCTATTTCGATCCAGACTACAGACAAGACGTCCAACACGGCACACGGCTACAGGACTCCAGCGAAGACTAATCGATGACCCCGCAAGAGAGAGGATGATGCTTCCGCTCCCTGACCCTTCACCGTAAGCCGTCGATCGGATTCGCTGACGCGAGCGATGCCCATAGCGGTCCCTCGACCGAGCCTTACGCCTACCGGATCAGAGCAGCCATCGACGCACTACTCCGACAGAAGAAGATGTCTCCGCTGAACGACGACAAGCCGCGTCGCCCAGCTCCTTGACCGCCACATCGACTACAACCGACGCTTCCCAACAAGACGACCACCGCTTAAACCGCCCTTTTCAGGGCCAACAAAAATTAAAGGTTTTAACTCGCCACTTAATGTCGCCATCCGGTGACAGTTGAAATAGTTTTTTATTACTAACTAGTGGGATTTGTTTTTGTATACATAAAAGTATGAAAAAGTATTATAAATATAAGCATAACAAAACGTATCGTAACATAAGTCGATGGTTAAAAACAAAAAAAAAAAATTAATTATCATAAATCTATAGTTTATCTGAAGCTAAGCCCACGGTTCTCCGCCGACGGAGAAGTTTGTCTTACCTTTGCTGGAAAATAGAAGTATTTAGACTTAGTTAGGAATAATGTATACTTATTGGAAGTTTAATTTATGTCAAATAAGTAAATATATTGTATAAATAAATAAATAAAATTTAATTTTAAAAGTTTTATACTAAGACAAATAAAACAAGTATGTACTTACCTGGAAACATCTTGGTGATACCGAGCAAGATAATTAATATAATATTTAATTAGTAATATTTTAGTTTGAGAATAATTATCATCAATCGTCTCACCAAATTTCTTATGATTATTGGACGTAATTATTACCTCGTCAATTTTTTCAATCATCAGATTCAGCAATTGTATAAAACAAGACGCCTTATGCATACAACATAAAACAGCTGTGTGAATAACACAAACATATGTAGCACCATATGTATTGAATATAAATTGTTGTACATATGCAAATATATATGCTCCGTAAGAATTTATAAAATATGGAGGGTAATAAAATGGATATAAAAGTGATAAATCATCCATGTTAAAAAATTGATTATTCATTCTTTTCATTAAAATTGTCTTCAAACTCAACAGAATTGGAAATAAATTGGCAATAACAAAATAATATAACACCGAATATAATAATATATTTGACATTCGTATCATTTGTTTTTCATTCAATTCAATTATATTTTTGAGTTCCATGAGTGGAAAATTTATTAAACCGTTTGGAATTTTAAAATAAGATTCTTTAATTATAGATATTGTTAATGCGAAATCTTTCCAACCTAACGTTGTAGCAGTTACGTGTAATACAAATATAATGTAAAAAATTAACGATTTTAATCCAGTTAAACGATCATCGAAACTTTCCCATTTTACTAGAGTTAAACAGATTACATTTGATATTGCTAATATTAAAACAAGTATAAAAATTGTTATTTGTACTCCAGTTTTTCCAGATTCGGTGTGGTATCCAAGCATCGATAAATAATTATGTAAACGATTAGCTATTTTTTCCATTGTGTATTCTGAAATTTATTAATAAATTATAAATGTTATTATTTTTTCTAAATCTACAAAAACATTTCATTGTAATGTTGGAACATAATAATTGTATTCATATTAATTAATTTTTTTTAAATTATATTTTTTCTTTATTGTGTGCAACTAATTTTTATAGTTTCCTGTGAAACGACAAACTATGTTACATCTTCGGATCGTCGGATATACGAAGTTCTCTGAATTTCTCCACAATATTCTTATTTAATTCCTTCTCAACTCTTAATTAAACTTAATTTAAATCCGTTTAAAACAATTGTTTATTTTTATTAAAATTTTTTTTTCCTCATGGTCTTTCGTCACTCTCGTTAGGAGGTCTGACCGTCGATTAAGTATTCCCGCAATTGGTAAAACGCTAGGTATTGATAAAGAATGTGTACGGCAAACTTCACATGATAATTTTAACAAGCGAAAAGTGTGTGCTAATATAGTGCCTACAATTCTAACGTTTGGACAACAAGAAGCTCGCAAAAATGTTTGTACTGACACTTTGTACGCGATTGAAAATGACCCAAAATTTTTGGGAACGATAATAACATGTGATGAACCTGGTTTTTTACTTGTGATCTGGAAACTAAGGCAATCGATTCACTAGAGGAGCTGAACTTCACCGAGAGCAAAAAAAGCTCGAATAAGCAAGTCAAAATTTAAAGCAATGATGACGGTTTTTTATATCCATGGGATTGTGTACCTTCACAATATAATGATATTGGGCCATTTGATTCCGCGTTATCTGTCAAGAGGTTACTAGCCAAGAACAGCATCTCAGTGTTAGAACATCCACCTTATTCAACAGATCTCGCACCATTCTCTATTACACCGTTTTTTAATTTTTTGACTTCTACCTGTTCCCTCAGGTGAAATCTGCATTAAAAGGGACAAGATTTTAGTCTGTGGAAGCTGTAAAAGAACGAGTCCTGAACGTGGCACGCGTCCTGAAGGAGCTGACAGAAGATGACTTCTATCACTGTTTCCAACAATGAAAAATTCGCATGGAGCGTTTTAGGGATAAAGAAGGAGTGTATTATTAAAAATTATTAAATTAATAATTAATAAAGTATTATTAAATTATATTAAAATAATTTTTTTACGACGTCAGTCTCGTTATTTAATAGCCACACCTCGTATACTTAATCATTTTTTATTTCTTTCTAAAAGATAAATTCCTACTTAAAATAAATTATAATTGTTATTGATGTTGGACTATTTCTTATTTACTATACGGAAGGTTTGCCATGTAATTCTATTTCACGTGAATCTAGTCCGCTTTTGAAATAAAGGGTGGTTCAAAACTATGCGGAAATCTCTTGGGATATCAATCTATAGCTAAAAATAACGAAAAAGTTCATATAAACATACGCCTAAAAACGCTTAGTTAGCGAGTTACGGCTTGCGAAAAATTTCACCTAGAACTCTGTACCCTCGGTGAAGTAAGGCCGTATAGAAATGTTAAAGGTAGTTACAAAGATACAATTACGATTGTTTCTTATGTTTTTAATCTGAAAAATTGAATAAAGTTGATTCCAGAGCTGTAAATGCAATACTTTCAGAGATATCTTACATAAAATACAAGAATTGGTGTAAAGAAATAACACATTTTTGTGTTTAACGTAAGATTACTTACATAAATGGTAAATAAAAATGTATTTTTTCTTAAGTAAATTTGTAGAATATTTAATTCTGAAAAGATTCATGTGAATTACTCAGAAAAAATGAATAATAAATATTGAAATTTCGCTTTATTTAAAATCAAAACAGACGCACATAAAACGCACTTTCTTAACTGCATAAAATATTAACTAATATCTAGGTTGGGAGTTACAGCTGATCATTAGCAGCTGGTACTCCCAACCTAATATTTTTTTTTTGAGATTGCAGTGTAGTTTTGAATCACCCTAGATATATATGAAATAAGGCGTGTTTGTGTCAAAAACGGACATATTACATTTTGTTTATTACAAAAGCGGAAATTTGACCGTTTTACTTTCGAAACCGGACATATACAAATTTTCAACCCACATTTCAACATACAAAAGAAAGAAAACAATCTGGTGTGAAACACCCAACTTTCTCTTGCCAATGCAATGAATGAACAATATAATATAATATTAGTAATAAAACATAAGAAATAAACAAAAAAACTAACCTCAATAAACGTAACCTAATTTTAATCATAAGTGAAAGACGCAAAATTAAAAACAACCTCAATTTGGCATAAAAATACGGAAAATCTCTCTTTCACAATAAACTAGGCTCTGCAGAGAAAAATTCTCTTTATAACAGTTGTAGATCTTTCAATTTCCTACAAATTTCATTTAACACTTTTGGCATAAAATGCATATTTAGGCTAAAATCTAAAAAAAAATCGATTTTTCACACGTTTTCGTGAGAAAACAGAAAATGGCTAATTACCGCTAAACCAAGCGTTATACAGAAACAAATTTAAAAAAACGTTTTAAGATTTTAAGTTCTCTAAAATTTTTATTAAATACGTTTTTGCGTTAAAATGGATATTAAAGAAGCAATCTTCAAAAACAATTTTTTACCCTAGAAAACCACCCCAAGAATTTCAGCCGACATAGCACCTACCCTATCTTGTAGAGCATAAAATATTATTTGGTAAATATGGCGATTTTTAAAAAAAATCGTAGGACCCGTTTTTGAGAAAATCGCAAAAGAGTAAAAAATGACACGATTAAACTACTACTTCTTGGTTGACCGATTTTGATGAAAATGTTCGTGTCAGGTCTGGTACTAGTACTTAAGTTTTAAGTTTGATCGATGTTCAGTTTTTGAGATATTCTGTTCACACACACGCGCGCGCGCGCACACACACACACACGCAAACACAGACACACCGACCAATCGCTAAAAACATGTTTTTGGGTTCAGGGGTCTGAATATATGTAGATCCGGTGAAAACTCGATTTTGAAAAATCGACATGAACACAATACTTTCCTTCCTATATATTCATATAGGCAAGAGAAAATAAAAATTAGTGGTGTTGCAGAAGAGGCCTGCAAAGAGCAATAAAAAAATTATGGTACCAAAATTACGATTATTTATTTCGTGTTGGTTAAGTAACATAAAAGTAGCCGTAGAGCAAAATCACGTTTATGTTAAATGTCCGTTTTTGATACTTAGGTACTCTGCCCATAACTACTCTGCTATTGGTCTTATTACTAACTAGCAACCCCCGCTCGCTTCACTTCACAGAAGCTAATGTAGGCCTCATAAAATTATTTTAAAACCTCTCTTTATACAATATACGAGGTGTGTTCAAAAAGTAACGGGAATTTTTAAATTTCGCGGGTTTGGATAGTCCGATTGTAAAAAAATTTTTTTTTATTGTGTTGGTACACATGCCTCTGACGTACAATAAAATTTTCAACAATATTCATTGCTTAGTTCTTAAGTGGAAGCCGCTAAGGTTAGACGTGTTTTTTGAGCACGGCTATTTTTGTTTGTTAAAAAAAATAGATCAAAGAATTTGTATTAAATTTTGCGTGAAAAATGAAATAAAGTATGTGAAATGTTAACAAAGGCATATGGTGAGTCTGCTATGAGTAAAACAAGGATTTACGAGTGGTATAAGCGTTTCCAAGATGGCCGCGAAAACGTTGAAGATGACGAACGACCCGGACGTCCAAGCACATCAACAACCGATGAAAACGTGAAAAAAGTGAAAGAAATGGTTATGAACGATTGCCGAATCACAATCAGAGAAGTCAGTGATGATGTTGGCATAGGCCTATCGATTGGCTCATGCCATGAATTTTTTTCGGATGTTTTGGGTATGAAACGTGTGGCAGCAAAATTTGTTCCAAAATTGTTGAATTTCGAACAAAAACAGCGGCGAATGGAAGTTGCTCAGGAGTCACTAAATGAATTCGACAACGATGCGGATCTACTCAAACGTGTTATAACAGGTGACGAAACATGGGTTTACGGATACGATGTTGAAACTAAGGCTCAATCGTCCCAGTGGAGGCATTCTGGATCGCCAAGACCGAAAAAGATTCGACAAGTGCGGTCAAATGTGGAGGTTATGCTCACTGTGTTCTTCGATTTTAATGGCATAGTGCGTCATAAATTCTTGCCACAAGGTCAAACAATCAATAAGGAGTACTGTCTACAAGTTCAACGCCGTTTGCGTGAAGCAATCCGAAAAAAACGCCCGGATTTGTGGCAAAACAATTCATGGCTTTTGCACCACGATAATGCACCTGCTCACACTTCATTGCTTGTTCGTGAATTTTTGGCCAAAAACAAAACTGTAACGATGCCCCAGCCTCCATATTCGCCAGACATGGCTCCATGTGACTTTTTTCTATTTCCAAAAATAAAGAGAACATTAAAAGGCCGTCGTTTTACAAGCATAGATGACATTAAAAGCGAATCGGTGAAAGAGCTAAAAGCAATCACTAAGATCGAGTTTCAGAAGTGTTTCGAGGATTGGAAAAAGCGTTGGCACAAGTGTATTGCATGCAAAGGGGACTACTTTGAAGGCGACAATATTAATGTAGATGAACAAATAAATATTTTTTTCAAAAAACGAAAATTCCCGTTATTTTTTGAACAAACCTCGTATATGTGGTTTGGTTGCCTGTGGCAGCAAAATAAATTGTTTTTCTGCACTTCCAGCTCTAGAAGTTCGACATAAAGTTGTCCATGAGTGAAGGAAGCACTCTTGTTTCGAATCGATGCCCACCGATTTAAATGTTTGTTCCTGCGATTTAACAGAATTGAATAGACAGATTATCTGATATAATTAACAGAATTGGACATACGAGTATATGACTCATTCACTAACTGTTGAATGAAAATAAATATTTAAAATAGAGTAAAAATATGAAAATTTTGAATATATCCGAATTTTTAATGTTTTTGGAATCGAATGTTATTCTTCACCTTTTTCTATGAAATATAGAAGTTGAATCGTGCTTCTAGCCCAAAAAATACACCATCCCGAGGACTTAGAAAAAATAAAAGTGCTATGCACCCGAAAAAACTAAAACATGTGACATCGTCCAAGTTTAAGTTGCTGAACTCACTTAATTAAGATTACTTAAAGTTGCAAAATAGCCTATATAGATGAGGAAACTCTAAGCTATGCAACAATAAAAGATTTTTTAAAATCAGTTCTAGTTTGTGAGATTACCTCATACAAACATACAAACAAACAGACGTTTTTTCTTTATTATATTAGTATAGATAAGAACGTTACAAAAAAAGCGGAGAACACGCTGCATAAGTAAACAACCCGACGGGAGAGATACTTCATAAATGCTCAGCATTTAATGTATTTTAAGTAATATTCCAATCTACATGATTCTAAAATGTTATAGATAATTGTGAAATACTTTTCATTACAAAATATAAAACTGGAAGAAAAAAAACATTATAATATTTATTTAACATTTATAAACTGATGAAGGAATAAATAGCTTAAATTACATCGCATAAAATGTTCAGGTAATTTATATTGCGTGACTTATTTTCTATAATTATTATTTTCAATTGAAATAAAATGCATAATGTAGTTATTTTTATCATAACTAATGTCTATTCAGTATCTCATCATTTTCTATAAAAAAATATTATTAATAAAAATATTGTGGACAGTTAATTTTAGTATATCAGAGGTGAATTTATTCGAAATACTCTATTTGTATTTTTTATTTTTCCAGACAAGTTGTATCATTCTGTAAGATTTTTCTGGTTTGTTGTTGCCGCATATCGTATTCAGCGGACTGGAAAAGTTGCAGAAACATACTAGGAACGAATATAAATTGGTACAAGTTTTTATTGAATGGAAAATTTGTATAATGTGTTGGTATTTGAAACTTTTACACTATAGGGACTTCTAGGAAATCTAGGATTTGAATTTTGAAAATGTTGATAATTAAAATTAACTTGAAATTGTGATATTCAAATTGTGTAGATATGTAAATATTGAATCATATCATTATCAATAATTCATGTAATCTTGTATATTTCAGAAATCAGAAATCAGAAATCTTTATTACCATGAATCACATACAATTATTATATTCCCATTACAATTATTATATTTACAAAATTTAAATAAACTCAAAATAAGGAACACTTATATTCTACTTTTTGCGTGATACCTGGCTAGGTACCTCAGAGCAATTGCTGTGTTGAGGTTACCTTCTCAAAAAAAAAATATTTACATTTTATGATCAGTAGCAGAAGACAAGTAGTATATATTAAAGAAATATGAGTAACTAAAAAAATATATATTTACATAAGATTTAATAATCCTGAACACGGAAGTGCTTTTTAATATAAACATTTAAAGCTAGAGTGACAATTTCTCTATTTCATCAAAATCAAATGCAAACAACCAGCTCTTTAAAGCCTTTGAAAATTTAGGGTATGTTAAAATACTGCTGATATGAAAGGGCAACCTATTAAACAATTTCAATGAACTATAACTATAAAACCTTCTAAATGCTTGACAATTTGGTTTTAATAAAGCAACACGATTGAGATTTCTTAATCTTAAGGAATGGACTGCTTCATTAGAGATTTTTTGACCTCCTCTAATATAGAAAAGTCTTAAAACCCTAAATATATACATGTGCCTAATAGGTAATACATTAAGAAGCTTA
Source organism: Catonia carolina (assembly GCA_035578175.1). NCBI lineage: Eukaryota > Metazoa > Arthropoda > Insecta > Hemiptera > Achilidae > Catonia > Catonia carolina. The sequence goes on along the minus strand of JAQMRL010000024.1, from coordinate 1,962,847 downwards.
AAATATGGAAGAGAATGCTCTCTTCTTCCTATTTGAAATATCTGTCTTATAAAACATTTTTGGGAAACAAGAACTGGTTTCAACACTGAAATATATGATCCTCCCCAACAACTTAACCCATATTCTAACTTACTATTTACTAGCGCAATATATACTGATCTTAAAACCTCAACTGGACATATAAATTTCAAAAGATAAATTTTCCTCAAAGCTAAATAAAGATGCTTTTTTACAGATTTAATATGTTCTCCCCAAGTACAATTTTTATCCAGTACCAACCCTAAATACTTTATTTTCTCAACCTGTTCAATCAATACACATTTACTACAAGAGACATTAATTAAGTTTCTTAAGCAATTCTTACACTTAAAATAAATATTATCAAATAAAATCTCTTTAGGCCTCAAAGAAAAGTGCATAAACTTGGTTTTGGAGCTTAAGGATAATTTATTTACAGTAAACCAAGTTTTTAATTTATCTAAATCAGTCTGCATGTTATTTCTAAGTATAGTTGGATTTCTGGCTGAATAACACAATGCAGTATCATCGGCAAAACAATTGACAGTACCATTGAAATTTCCCATACACAATTTATTTATAAATATAATAAAAAGAATTGGTCCAAGGACCGAACCTTGTGGTACTCCATAAGAAATTGGCAGTAAAGAGCTAGTTCTATCTCTAATTCTTACACATTGATATCTCCCAGTCAAATAACTTTCAAACCACTGATACGCAATACCTCTTATTCCTGCCTCCCATAACCTACATAGTAGAAGAGTGTGATCAACCGAGTCGAAGGCTTTTGTAATGTCAATGAACAAACCTGCCACACTTAAATTTGAATTCAATCCACTATACACACTGGATAAGAATGACAATAAAGCATCTTCTGTAGATTTAGTTTCAACAAAACCATATTGGTTTGTGCTTAAATATTTACTCAAATCAAGAAATTTAATCAGTCTTACCCTAACTATTTTTTCCAATACTTTAGAAAAATTTGACAACAATGATATAGGCCTATAATTATTTAAATCTGTAACTTCTCCTTTCTTATATAATGGTATCACGATAGCAGTCTTTAAATTTTCAGGAAATATCCCTGTCTCAAAACTTAAATTAAATAAGTATGATAGCACAGGACTAATATAATCTTTAGCAGCTCTTATAGTATAAGACGATATTCCATCTACACCTGGGGATTTATTTACATTTAATTTATCTATTACAGAGGAAACTTCATAAGTAGAAGTAGGCAAAAAGAAAAAGGAATTCACAACAGCTACAGAGGGAAAATCCGCATTGTAGTCTCGTAAATTTAACCCCTCTGCTGTATCTAGGTCACTCATTAATCCATCAACAACTGTAGTAAAATAATTGTTGAACTCATTGGCCATTTCTAAGGAATTCAGAAGCAGTTTATCTGGGTTTTCCAATTTTTAATGCAGTCAATACTACTCTTTGTAGTGTTTTGACCCAAAATAGAGATATTTTAAAATATTATTTCAATTATTTCTGCTTATAATGGATTTTTAACACACCAGCTAGGTCTAGTGGTAAAGTCGTCGTCGTGAGTCAGCTGTTTGACAGCTGATGTACAGAGAGGTTTCGTGGTTTAAATCCTAGTAAAAACAGTTATTTTTATACGGATTTAACAACTACAGGGTGGGAACAGGGGTACTTTCAATAAACAATACATTTTTAGAAATGGTAGGCCTGAGTTAGTAAAAAACTACACATTATTTAACGCCAACCTGAACCACATCGTGTGACACATCAAAATACTTGATCCTACTTTCCAAAATTAGAAATGCTATTAAAATTTTAAACACCGAAATAAAAAATTAATTTTTATAAACACTAATCCAACCGTATTATGTGACATATTAAAATAATTATGTGACTTTAATTCTCGAAATTATATAGTATTAAAAGTTTTAATTTACTCCCTGAAACCAACAAAACAGATAAAATAATACTTAAGTTATCTAAACCGCACCATGTGACATATGAAAATACTAAATTTAATTTCCAAAAATTGAAATGCTACTAAGGTGGGGAGTCTACGTAGGAACTAAAACAAACAATTTTTTTTGAGAAACGTTTTGGCGTTTTTGATTCTCTGAATCGTGCTTCTTTAACGGTGTTTTTATGACAGCTGAAAGGTATTTATAATGTAAGTTAAGTCGGAAAATTAATAAATACAAAATTTCTATCGGTTTCCAAGAAAAGACTTGCTTCTGTACGGAATAAACAACACATTTCGATTAAATCTTTCTCACTTGAGGCTTGTTCAATTTGTTGTATAGTTTGCCGTTTGTACGTTACACTACCGTTTGTGTCCAAAAAGCAGCTGGAGGAGAAACGTTTATGTACCAAAGGGACTTTAAACACATACTGTAATTAGGTAAAAACCTTAGTATAATCTTTATTGCTTATTTCCGAAAATTGTGTTTTGTTAACACTAAAAAATCATAACTTTAGTTATAATTAAGATAAATGAATAATATTCTTTCCCCCAAATGATTCAGTTTAACAGTCTTCTGCTCTAGGGACCTGGGTATTGTAATCGAATTAGTCGCAGCAGTAATCTTATTACAGAGCTTTGTTACTCCTACTTAGAAAAGATCTTTGTTACTTAAATTTAACATAAAATTAGTTTAATATTTAATAAACGATTTATATTTTATGTAAACAAATAAATGACACTTATCTTATGTTGTGTATATCGAGTTTGTTTATTTGTTACGATTAATTTTTTTGTAAATAATATTTTAATTAGTATTGGTATTGGCTTATTTTTTTGCGTCAATTTCACATCAATTATCTGATTCATTTAAAAATGCAATAATACCAAACGTAAATAAAGATACAACAACGCGACAACTGACAAACAACAATGTACTGTCTATATTATGAGACAGGCCTTCCACCAAACAGGTTAGTCAACCTCAAGGCGAGAGATTTTTCAACGGTCTTTACCTTAGAGCTGACCCTCGTATATGTTAGAAAAAAAGAATATGTTACTACTATGAAAGAACCTGTTTTTACAATGGAAAAGTCTTCTGTGAAAGACTAACAAGAATCCTCGTTTCAATGCAGTTAATGCTTCTAACTTAGATTCTACAAATTCTACATTTTCTTGTAACTTAAACTCTACTGAATCTACCCTATTATTTAAACTATCTACATTATCTCTAATTTTTCCTAACTCTACTTTTAACTCTGTCTTTATCTCATCGTTACCTGACTGAATTTTATCATCAATTGAATGTATATGGTTATTTGTTTCTTGTACGTTATTATTGGTTTTTTCATTGCTTGCCTTAATTTCATTTAACATTTCCATTAATAAAGTCATGTCTACAGAACTCGCCATTTTGACTAACAATTATTTACAATTAATTACAAAAAATAGTAACTTGTACAGACACAAAACTTAATTACAGAAAGCAAAATAGAACTATTTTATGAAACAGTTTTATAGCGACGATAAGAGATTCTACAGACTAAATAAACTTACTACATACACAAAACTTTAAACGCTAAATTTAGAAAAAACACAACACTAATTTACTATACGATAATTTTAAAACACTTAACTGAATTTAGATTTTACTTACAATTATCCAAAACACTAGATCCCGCACTTCTGACACCAATGTGACACTTATTGCTAAGGTCCGTTTCGGGATCTAGGTTATTAAATAATTAATACGCTAAAGTTTACAAATTACAAATATTTATTAGACTAAAAGATTACAAAATAAATGATTAAACTAATTATAATTAAATAACACAATAAATGATTTAATAATTCACCTAAACTAAATAACAAACAATAAATAATTTATAACTTACTTAGCCTACTTACAATCACTTTTATAGATTACACTAACATACAACACAAACTGAATTTACAAAACTACACATTAACTTTACAATACACACGCAACAAAGAGACGGTATAACAATCTTACTCGGATACGTAATCTGTTTACGCACCTCGACAATCAAACGGCAAAGATAAATATCCTAAATATCGATCGTCCTCTACACGGTCATATTCTCTTAGAATCGTGCATACTTAAAAATGTGTAAATATTAACAAGAAATAAAATTTTAGACGAAAACAAATCGTCCAAACAGCTGGATATTTCCATCAAAATTATTATTAAGACTATGATTACGTTCTTCATGAAATCATCTCCAAGCCTTTCTTGGTTGGTTGAGCCAGATCTAGTTTTATTTTATTTTCCGAGTGAAAGGTGGTTTTAGAAAACGTTTTAGTTATAAAAAAATAAATCCCTTAAAAGGAAATTCTCACCTTAAAAGGAAACAATCACCTTAAAAGGAAAATTTTACTTTTTCCCACATATTTATAATACAAAATTATTCTTTTGCAACTAGAAAAACACAAAAAATTAACCATACAATTTACAATGTGAAATTGAAAATTTATCCAATAAACTTTTTATTGGATATTGCAAATAAGTTAACAATAATTTCTTTATTTATTGAACAATTTAAAAAGAAAATAATGCAGTGCTGGCTGAATCCACCTGTTAGTGATTGTGTAAAACTGCGTAGAATGAAAAACTATCCAATCATTTTTTAAATCTGCACAGAAGGTTGTAGTAAGAATACACAGCATTGATTGTCTGAAACAAAACCATTTTTTACTTTTAATTACTAAACTTACTTTTAATTACTGAACTTTTAATTATTACTTTTAATTATTAGATTAATTGTTACTTTTAATTATTAAACAGCAGGTTCTCGATTGACCGTGGAACAGTCTGGTCGGACACCGAAGTTAAACCTAAACCTTTAAAAACAGGTGAGTGACTTTGCGTACTTGTGTATGTACAATGATCCTATGTACTTAATTAGAACTTACACTAGAATATTAATCATAATTTTAAACATTTAAATGAATAAACATTGAAATATTATCAGTAATCCATTGTTTATTGTTAATGAATCTTTCAAAGATTAGGCATAAGCCTGTTCCAAACTCACAAACCATTATGTGCATCAAAACAAACATGAGACTTTCCAATCCGTACATCTCGACTACTGCCACCTTCTTCGAGGTCTTCTCATTTCCCTTCTTCCAACTGGAACATATTCCGTCACTTTTTAAGGCATTCTCTCCTCTGGCATCCGTTCCAAATGTTGCCTCCATTGATTCCGGTACTTCTTCACTTTTTCATTCTGTAACCGGACGGGGTGGGGGTAGGTTGACTCACAGCAATGAAAAACCTTCAATTTATCTTGACTATGTTTTTTTAGCAATATTATCCTATTGTAAAGTTACCTCTTCTGATCGCTATCAGAAACTACAATACATTTATAAATCTATAAGGTTAAAACGAAAAAAACCATTGTCCTTAAGGTTCTTGAGTAGTAAAACGAAAAACATAATCCCAATAAACTGTTTGAATTCACCATAATCATAATAACTAAACTAATCCTAATATGCAATTTGCTCCAATCGTTCTAGACCGTATTGTTTATCAACTGAATAGGCACCAGACACTGTTTATAGTAATTTAAAAATTAAATAATACATTCTCGGAAAGACTTAAAATAACATTAAAGAAAGAAGAAACATTAACATTAAAGAAAGAAATTAAAATAACATGTACACAAAATCAATAACCAAAATCTAAATAAGCAATACATGAAATCCATTATCTACTAACTGATTATATCTAGCTGTAGGATAAACCTACTTGTATACCCTACAACTAATGCAAATCGCTTTCTGTTGTTCTAGCTAAGCCGATTGCCACTTGCAAAATAACGGGACGGTAGACTTGCTATACTTTAGTATACTAGTACTGACTGGGTACTTACATATCCAGGCCAATATCGTCATCCCTCAGTTTCCCGCCCTCGTTCTCACTCGAAACTATCGGGGCCGTTGTTTTTAGAAGGAATTATTCGGGCCCGAACGCAGGACACAATCCAACGAACGGGGCAAGGCAGGGTCACACTAGCGCACACGATTAACTCAGCCACTACCGATACGGTTTTAATTAAAGGTTTCTTCGCCACACTATACCATCGGCACGTCCCGTAGGTTCACTGGTAACATCACCGCGTCACTCACCATTAGCAACCCGCGATTTACAACGATGACCGCCCATACAGTATGGTCATACGTTGTCGCTAGTGTGTACCTGTCCTTCAAAGACGCGCGTAGCCCACTCTCCACTGCTCGACTCGAGTCTCAACTGTCGACTGACTCGGCTCCCAGCGCTCCCCCCACGTCCGCTCTACCATGCAAGTGGCAATCGGCTCAGCTGACACAACACATTCCAGCCTACTCACTACACAGTTGTTGGAATGCATTAATCGTATATAATTCTTTTTAGTCCCACAATATTAAACTATTTAACAATTAAAAATACGCTATTAGAATTAAAATTATTTTAAATAAAAATGCACTATTTAGTAAATAACTCTGTTCAATCCCACAATATTACAATTCAAGTTAAATACACCCAACTCGGATCTAATTTTTTCGTTATGTATTAGATCCAGCCTCGAGCAGCCTTTCACCCTTCTTAAAATCCACATTTCAGCTGCTTGGATCCTACTTTCTTGGCATTTTTTGGTAACCCATGCCCTACTTTCATAGAGAAGGACTGGGGCTGCCATTACCTTGTAGAACTTCACTACTGTCTCAGTTCTAGCTCTTTAACCAGTATCCTGCTAATGGTACCACAAATAGCTTAAAATTTATTTATTTTATTTTCGACATCCAAGTCCCTGTCAAAGCTCACATCGCAGCCCACATAGTTATGGTGAGACACTTGTTCTAATACTACATTATCTAAAACAATCTTTGAACGAGTAGGGTACTTTCCTGTGAATGCCATAACCTTTGATTTAGCAACCAAAACTCTTAAATTATACCTTTTACACAAATCATTTTAAACATTAAATGTTCTTTGAAGCTCATCGTCACTCTCCGGTATGATCCACATGTCATCCGCAAATAGCAATGCATTGAGGTTTTCGTCAGTGCTTATTCTCACCCCAAGACTATATGACTCTAACCCAGGTCTAATGAATTTGTCATAATTTATCGAATATTTTGCCATTTTATATTTAAATAGATTCGTTAATTGGCGTTCGTATGGCTTGCAAATGACTTAAAAACTTAAGCATGGCTTATCAAAATTTTCTTCCGTCGATTATTTCATCGACTTACAATTTCTTAAATTCTGAGTTAAATCTGAAAACCTTGCTAGAGATAAATAAATATTCTCTCTCTACTTTAAGATATCATGAACTTTAGTTATCCCAATGCCATATTGATTATCCAATCAAAGTAGATTATCATATAAAAACTTATAAGAAAGAAAGTGACATAAAAGAGCAGAGCCGAAATTTCCCTTTCGTCATGAGTGTCGGTAAGCCCGAACCATGATAAATAAAAGGCTAGTAAACCAAATATTAATGTTAGTAATTTTTTTTTATTGATAATTATTATATCATAATTCAATAATATTATCGTACATGATTTTTATAAATTTTATTCCTAAAACACCAAAATTTGTGCTTAATTATGTTACAAATTAAAATAATCATGCTTTTTATATACTTTTGTTTTTAAGTTTATTTCAAAACCAGATGCCTCCACATGCAGTACTTGAAATTTCTCTTAAACTACGGTCGTTAGAAAATTAAAAGTGAGTATATAAAATCCTCTTTCCTAATGCTATTTCTCGAGTAAGTCACAATAGTGTGTCATTTCATGTTTTTGAGAGAAACTTTTTCAGGTCTCCTGAAACATTTACATGTTTCGATGTATCTACTTATGTAACTAAACGATTCAGTTTTAAATTATATCTATGTTCGTAACGAGAGATATTTCTATCATCACAGATAGAATTTAACATGAATTAGTAAGGCAGAGAAAGAACATTGAAAGAAGAGAGTGAGAGAGAAACTTTGGCGCATGTGCAAAACGGTATGGTTTGAGTTTTATATGCATTCTTATGTTTTGGACCACGAGGAATCCAGTAAACTAATAAAAAAAGTCATTTACAAAAATAAGTTATCTTACTAACAAAACAAAGTGGTAGTAAAATTTATCTACAACGGTTACTTAGATATCGAGGTATTCAAAAGCAGTATCTACATGATTTTTCCAAGCTTACAAAGGAAAAGAGTAGTTACACATACTTAGGGAAAAGGTATCTGCACTGTAGTTACTGCCTTCTTTCTTAGTATGCTACAGTTACTACCTTTTACTTAGTAGAATTTGATACTGAATTAATTTACTGCTTTGTATACCAATGTCGATTAATTATAAAAAGTGATCGGTTTTAAAAGTTTAAGGTTGCACCACCGTAAATATTGATCTGTGGGCAAATTCTTGAATATGGATTTTAAAAAAAGTAATAAAAAGTATTAGGCGCTAGCTCTAGCTGTAGAGAATGAAAAAATTACATAAATAAAACTATATTTCTTTGCATTCAACTAAAACATTTAATGTATCAATTATTAACAAACTTATCATTAAATTACCCTAACCTATTGTAAATACAACCTTTTTCTGCCATTTAATAAAACACAAAACTTTAAAATCCCCTTAATGTATGTGAAATGATTTTACCTCAAACTAAAGATCTCTTTTCTTTCTTCTTCTTCACCTCGTTTTCCTGGTCACCTCATCAAATAATTTCTCCTTCTTAGCGAACTGCTCCAGACAGAATTCCCAATGGAACCGATTTCGGTGTCCGATATCCGGAGAAAAAAGCAGTATCTGCTTTTTTCCTTAGTATTCCTTAGTAATAATTACTACTGTTTAATATAAAAACAATATTTTCTTTTTTAAATTGTTGTAACTAAGGTTTTATAATATAAACTTAAAAAAGTTAAAAATCTTCCCATTTTACCATATATATCACAAAATCATGATGTTACAATAATAATTTTGTGTTACGGCTGACGAAAATACTTTAAAGGTATTTCCCCCCCAGCCTTCAGCTTTTTGCACTTACTGCCTTCTTTTTTAGTTGGGCAGTATTGTCATATATTATTTGGGTTTTTGTATTTTTTCATATATGTGTATACTGTAGCACATTCTTTTTAATTACCTTCATAGTAGTTTAATTTGTATACGTAACAAATTTACATAGAATAAAGTTTTAATTACTAACACACTAATAACATTACCGTAGTAGTAGAAAATAAAGACGGAAGCACTAAGTTGATCTTCCATTGTCTATGGAACAACGTAGTTGGGTGGATTAATTTTCCCACCACGAGTTCATATATATATATATATGTATATGTTTAGATATATATAGTTTTAGATATTTAAATTTGTGAGCAAATTAACATGTATTGAATCATTTTTGTAACGTAATAGAATTATAAATAAATAAAAATGAAGTCAAGTTGCAACAGATCCTATGAAAATAAAAATATATAATTAATCACAAATTTTTTTAAATTATGGTAGTAAAAACTTGTTTTTTAATTTTAAGGGGCTGGAAGACATGTGTTGTTTAGGTTATCAGCCAATAGGTTAGTTTGAATTTCTAGAGGCTTTATTAAGTAAAACGAGGAGTTAGGTGGTTTACAATTGCTTTCCTCACTGAGTGGAAAAGTATCCTTTATTAGGATGTCAGGCCCTCTAAAAACAATTCTTTTTTCCACTCTGCAAATAAATGACACCTTCACTTCATTTACCTTAGGGTCTGGCTGTATGATGATAAAATTCATTACATTTAGAGTAGATAATTCTGACTAGTGTCTTTTACACCTCAACCTCTTCTGTTCTTAAATGCTTCAGTCATATAACTGGCAGAACAAGTGATAAGAACTATTTTTTTGTAGCTCTGAAACTAGCAGACTGAATGCAAATAATATAACACTCCACCTGCCTGTTATGGGCATAACATGTACTACAGCACACTGTAATAACCTTCTCAGTACGTTAATTAGTTTATACGTAACTAATATTATAGTTTCAACACTAACACACTAATATATTACCGTACCAGTAGAAAATAACGAGAGAAGCTTTAAATTGATCTTTCCTTGAACATAGGAAACTAAAGTTAAATAAATTCTCCCCCACGAGGTAATACAATTATATAGTTCAGATTTATAAAGTTATAATTAGGGAAATGATCATTTTATTGCAATAGTTTTTGCAACGTAGTGGAATAATAATTAAATAAAAACTCAGGGTATAACAGACTTAAGGAGAAATAATTAATCACATAATTTTTTCAGGTGTTAAGAATTTTATAAGTACCTCATTTTTAAGCTAAAATTATAAGGTATCTAATAGCATATGAAAGAAAACAATCGAAATTTTTGCTACCCATTAAAACTTTCCTTAAATATGACAGTAGATTCGTAAGAAAAATGTTATTCCCTTTCACAGACAGAAAAATCGTTATTTATTTTTTAAACTTCTCAGGATATTGTAGTAGGAATACGCAGCATTTATAGTCTGCAACATAAATAATTTCAGATTGTATTATTATAATTTATTAGTATTATATATTATACAAAAAAAAGTCATAGAAAAATGACGTTTTCTTTAAACTCTATACCAAATTGACGAAGAAACTCACGAACTAACTTAACCCGTTGATCTATAATCTGACTACGTAGACTCTCCCAAACAATTAAACAAGATGACTAAAACGTCGATTGAGCCAAGATTTTATCAAATGTTTTAGTACTGTAATTGACTAACCATTACACTGATCTAAATGCTGCACTTATCTATTAACGTCGAAATTCTGTCACAGGACTGTGTCTCCACTCACGTTTTCTTTATTATGTTAGTTTTTTCATATTTAGTGATTTAGTGTTATCATATTCACTGATTGGATCAAACAGATTGTGAATTTCTTGAATAACAGTTAAAGAAAAATATTATTTTTTTTCAAAACTTTCATAGATATAAACAAATTACATGTACTAATACAGTAAATTCCGAATAATTGGGCTCATCGGCACCGGAGCATTTCGGCTCAATTAAACGGCTGGCCCTAATAAATGAATCGTAAAATGTGGCGTGTACGATACTGTATTTTATTAAAATTATCACATACATAAATTTAACATGGAAGTTCTATCCATATGCATACGAAAAAATAAAGGGGTATCAGAACAATGATTAACTTTTCAGCAAAACTTTTTGCCTTGGTTTTAAGCATTGGATTATTGACACTAACACCTTGCAAAGTTACAATGGCGAACCTTTAATTCAACGCTTCTCAAGAAATGGATCCTTCCTTCACGTTTGCTTTTCTGAGATATTCCTTGATCTTTTAATGCCCACTCTTGGCGTATTTTATTTTCTTGGAGCACGATACAAACTATCGTAATTTTCGGTACACCAGTTTGTTCCGATAGTTTATGTTGGTTAAGTTAGTTGGATACTTTTTTATTTTGTCGAGAAGCTTTATTCGTTGACACAGTCATATCATTACGAGCTATTTAACTCACAAAGACGTTGAAAGTAGGTTGTACCGGAAGCCTACGCATAAAAATATCAACAAAATGTTTGAAACGAATGGGAAGTAAAAAATAAATAAAAAAGTATCCTTGCAAGTAACAAAACTACCAGACTCGAGAAACAGTGTGTTACAGTACACACATGAAATCATAAAAACTGATGAGACACATGGAATTACGAACTTTCTATGTAGGTATGATTAGTGACAACTAATCATAAGTTGCAAGGAAGCTATACAGCTTGTAAGGTTGGGGATAACTAGTGGATATGACTCACTGGAATTTTTGCAATGACAATTATGTACCCTACACATTTTACTGTAAATAAATCTTTATTATGACTGATGTGTGATTACTGTTGTTTATCTGTTGAAATGTTTACTTCCTCTATCCTGCTGATTATCTTATCTTGCCGCTCAGAACCACGTGTTGTTCGTGTTAGTCTGTAATGGTTTTCATAAAACATATTAGATTGTACATACATTAGATTGGCTTCAATAAGTGGCATTAAAGACCTAATAAACGGAGTACTTATCAATGTACAATCCCGCTCTGTTTTTGTACATTAAAGAACTGTCCCAAAAAACAGGCTGCCCCAATTAAGTGAACCAATTATCCAGAATCGACTATACTGATTATAAAGTTAATGTAGATGGTGTAATGAACCAATAAAATGAAAACCGTCTAGAGTTTTTCCGATTACGTTATTTACCAGTTGGCGTTTTTACCGAAAATTTGCTAAAGTGGACTCAGTGAGTTTCAATTGTGAATTGAAAACTTACCAACGAAAAGGTTTTTAGATTCAAACCGAAAAGACCATATGGCTTAATTTCTATTGGTGTACTGTTTTTGGTCATAATGATTAACAATGACTTTTTAAACCATATGGGTTTATCTACCCAGGAACATGTGTACAAACTTCTTCTCAAATTTTCATCCTGCAATATAAAAAAGTTATTTGTTTAACCATGACATGTATTTTTCTCCATATTATTCAATCTTAATCTAATTATTTATTACTTGACTAGATTAAATACTGAATTTAATACCATGTATACATTAGGAGATGAATATATTTGTGGCTAAATCCTCTATACCGTGCTGAGTGCTGGGAAATGAGCTCCAGGTTCAACCAGACACTGTAGACCACAGATGGACTGGTTATAAAGTTCGTGCATAGTCTCAAAAAAAAACATATACAAGGAATGAACACATACAGCTATGGACTCACTCTCGGAATACCATAATTTATAGATTAGAGACTGTAACAGTTCACTTTAGGTGATTAATGTGTTACAAGCAAACAAATCTAAAATTTTTATAATAAAAATAAATAAATTAATAAAGGAAACACAAGTAAATTAAAACTTAGCTTCGTTTAATCGTATTCAATTTTGAGTATAATTTTTAAATGTTTAAACTATTAAGTAACTTGATTATGTTTAGTTTATTATTACGTATTTCAATTGCATTGATCATTTAATAACCAGAAACAGCCTTTGATCTTCAGACTTTGTATCATAAATTCAACAATGATTATTTAAAACGAATAAGTTACAAACCAAAACATTTAACAAAGTAATTTAATAAATATGATTTAAATTTTATTTATTTATTTATTTATTTACAATAATTTGTTTGTAAGGACTAACCTTATACAAATAGAGTTGCGAAAAAACAATATTACAATTAAACAAAAACAAATACAAAATATATAAATTTGGTGAAAATGCTGTATTTAATAGAATAATTGAACAAGTAATTTAGTTACGTGTTATCCTCTCCCATTATCATTAATCTTATTTCCATTGCTTTTACTATAAATAAATACAGATTACTAATTTTATCCTTGTTTAAATTGGACAACAAAACTAATAATTTTCCCCTTTCTGATAAGATATTTTTTAAATACTTGCTAAAATGACTAATTCTTGTATCTCTATACATAGGACACTTAAGTAAAATATGACTAATTGTTTCATTTTCCTTTAGGTTGCAGATAGGGCATACTTTATCACTATTTATAAATGTTCCCCTCCCTTTAACATGTAAATAAACAAATCTATCAGTCGCTAAGCGCAATTGAGTGATGCATCTCATATGTTGCATTGGCAACCTATACAAAAATTGTTTTGTTACTTCTCTAAGCGTATTATTGCTTGAGTCCACCAACATTTTATAACACAATCTAGGCAGACGATCGTCTGGCATCTCAATAATTTTTTTAAATCACTTAATTGTCCGTATGAAAATATTGTGCGATAAATTTAAACGTTTTAATTTAAGGCGTATTGACCAGCTCGGAATAGTCTTTCCCACGAATAGAACTCGCTTAAGAAAATATAATTGGGCGGTTTCTATAATATTTAAATAGTTGAGGCCCCACACTTCGGAAGCATACAGTAAAGAGGGTGTTACAATTAAATCGAATAATTTTAACTTCGAGTTCCATGAATCAGATTTTGCTTTCTTTAAGATCTGAATTACTGATTCACTATGGCTTTTAGAGCGCTTAACTACCTCTCTGGAGAATAATCCAAATCTGCCGGATGACGCAAATCTAACCCCCAAGTACCCATATGATTGGACTATTTCTAACGCATTGCCTCTATAATAAAAAGGTTTCACCTTTTTTGTTCTGCCCTTATGAAAATTAATAATTTTTGTTTTATTAATATTTACAGTTAGGTATAAATTTTTGCAATATTCGGAGAGACAATTAAGTTTATATCTTAGGTCAGAGGCACTATCCGCCATTTAAATATGATTTAAATTAATATTAATGTAACTTGGTTTAATTAATCTTTCATAAATTAATTTATAAACATTTAATATGTTATATTTTTATCAGTTGTACCACTACAAGACAAAAGAGTTGGTAAAGCAAAAGTATGGGCAATGAATAGTATTAGACAGATGGTCCCTAAGAGCGTATATTTTTAACAGAAAATGGAAAATTTTATGCAGGAAATACAAGACGAGGGTCTTTTAAAACAGATGACTGGAGAAGGGACTTACAGTCCATTTTATAAGCCGTATAACAAAGGACAAGCCTTTTAAATCATCAAACCAGACAAGAAAAGGGTTAAACACTCGGTTCTAGATGTATACCGGTAGAGCTTTTCAAGTATAGTCCATCATATGTTACTGTGCCTACAAAAATTTGAAATAGATGTTTGATTGATAGACAGGATTTTCCAAAGAAATAAAAATTAAAATATATAAATTCATTGTGTAGGAGAGGTAAATAGATCATAATGTGGTAATTACAGAGTGATTATTGTCATTTAAGAAAATAGCCTACCTTACGAAACGTTTTTTATCTGTAAACCTAGTGGATAAATTTGTTGTACAATTGACCACTTATTCAAAAAATAAGAGTATACTTCAAAAACTATCAAAACTTCAATTTAACCCTCAAATTAAGTTCTGTGGAATGAAAAATTAAGATCTAAATTATCAAGTATAACGTACACTGCAATTGCTCTATAAAATTGTAATTAAGGCTATTTGGAAGAGGAAGGTTCATACAAGGGCTTTCAGTATTCATATAAATTGATTTTGTTTACAAACTCAATAAACAATTTCAATTCAAATTGGCTAATTGCCTATAACCTAATAATCTTGAAATTGCTAGTTGCCTAGCAATTTCAGGACTAATAAAAGATTATATCACGGTTGCTGTCTTTCCACAACTCTGTTCAAAATATATCTAAATAAGTTACAAGGAAAGATGATTCCAGTCTAGTTATTCTGTACGGAAGTGAGGCATGAACAACAACAAAAACCAAAGAGTCGAGAATCCAAATGGTAGAGATGGGATTTCTGCGAAGGACTAAGGGGTGTACATGCTCGGAAAGTATACGGAACGAGGAAATAAGGTTAGAATTAGGTATTTACAGCTTGAACGAAAAGATAAAGGATTATCACCAAAGTTGGAGACAGCGTATGGCAAAGATGCCAAAACACAGAATACCTGTGCAGGCGCTCTGGTATTCTCCAGAAGGTAAAAGGAATGTCAGCAGACCTAGAAAAAGATGTAGATAGATGATATAGTATGTGAGTTCAGAACAGGCTGGGGCCTAATCTTTGGTTGGAAGAAGAATAAGAAGAAGAAGCGTTACAGGCAGGTTGATGGAAAGGATGTGACAGTATGGAAGTGTCAGTGAGAGAATTATTTTGCATTCGCTCTTATTCGCAAATGTGCAAGTTACACTAGCGTTTGACTAATATCATGTAGAGCACAAGATTATAAAATTGGTAGAGGTCTTTTAGAAATAGAGTATTAAGGACAATTTTGATAAAACGAAGTACTTAGTAACTGCAGTGGAGGAGATTGACTAGAAAGTGGAAGGAAAAATGGTCTAAGCTTGCTACGAACTCGAGTATCTAGATTATGTTTTTTTCATAAAATGGAATAGTGGGATACTAATCACAGAATAGTACAAGGTAAGATGGCTGTGCAAAGCTGAACTTTCCATGGTAGTCAAATAGTCCGTGAAAATAAACAATATATTTACTTTACAGCGTTATACAAACTGTACTGTTGTATGGATTTAAAATGTTGGAAATGAGAAAGACCGCAGTGGATCGACTCCCAGCTGATGGGTACATTCTACAGAAGCTAAAAAAATTCAAGACTGGAAAACGCAAAAAATTAAGAAGAATAGGGGCTACAAAGACAGTTATTCATGATAAGAAAGGAAAGACCATGTTTGAAGAATAAAGGAAGGTAAATGGAATTCATACAAAAAAAGGAAGCGTAGATGGGCTAAATGAAAATGATTCATGGAAGTGGTGTCGGCGATGGTGGGACAAAGCTTGGATGATAATCGTTTGTGTGATAGAAGGGTGTGTAGATTAATACTGAGGACGACATGTTTATGGTCTGGAACAGTCGCTTACGAAATAGAAAGAAATGAGGTCATTTTCAGAAAAAAAGGATAAAGAAGATTTAAGAAATTGTGGCAGGAAGGGATTTCATGGAGGGTGACTTGGAAGACAGTGGACGATAAGGATGATGAAAGTGGAGTAATCCGTAGTTCACAGGCAAAATAATAAATACATTAATTAAAACACTGTAGTTTACCTGCGTGGTGATCCTTTCGCCATACGCATCAAGTCCGTACAACAAATACAATACTAAAGCATATAGGACTACTTCGGCAGTTTTTAAAACAAGGTTTTGTGACTGTGGAAAAATAAATGAGTTATTAGTTTACGGTTTAAACAGATTAAAAATTCAGTATATTTATCTCCTATAATTAATGCAGAATGGTGACTTATATAATATTTAATTTCGTTGTTATATTAAAAATACAATGATATAAGCTGAAGGAAGTACTTCTTAACAATATAAAATATGCTGATGGTAGTCGGTTTTGCCAATTCAACAGAAGGCTTGATAGATAGAGTAGAAGTTTTAAAGAGGAAGAACCTGTCAGATTGCTCACACTAGATACGACATTGCTATTAAAGACCAATCTATTAAACGGGTAAAAAATTCAGTAATTTTGGATAACAGCATATTATCGCCGACCAAGGGCCACCGCCACGTGGGAAAACATTGCTTGCAAATTTGGTGGCCCTGAAAAGGGTCGGTTAATAGGTTGTTTGGGGGGCCTGAGAAGGACTGCTGTACGTAGCTGTTGGTGGCCCTGAAAAAGGCCGTTTTTGGTGATCGGATGCGGTGAGCCAACGTGTTGAGAGTGGTGTCCGAAGAGTTACGGCTTGGCTTCTAGGTTCAAACTTAGCTGTCTCTCAGCGGCAGTTGAGTCCCCACTGCAGCGCAACAGTGTTGACCCACAGAGCTCCACATTAACGTGTCAGTGAAGCCGTCGACCGGTAGCGCGGCCGAGGCGGTTCCTCCGGTCTGAACTCGATCTTTATCTTGGAGCCATCAGACACGCTCGGGCTTCCTTCGGCTACCGGGTAGGTGAAAGCTGACCAGTTCAAGAATATAGTGTCCATCACCGGTAGCGTCGACCAGGGTAGGTACTTTTGGTCTCGGATCGGCTGTTCTTGCTCGGTCGGGAGCTGGATGGCGAGTCACACACGCAGTTCAGTGCGGCTGTTTAATTACCGTCCGGCGAGTCAACTGCATGGTAGAGGGAAGGCGCTGCTGGCTGTGCGCCGTTAGCACTTCTCGCGGAAGGTTCTGGGATCGTCTGCAGCGCGGATAATCGTGAGGTTGTCGGCGGCAATATCTAGATCCAGAAGTAGAGGTAAGAGATGGTATTGAAATGGTTAGGTGGCATTTTTTATCAGTGGCCGATTTATGTCATGTATACCGGGTGATTCAAAACTATACGGCAATCTCTTGGGATCTCATTCTATAGATAAAAATAAGAAAAATGTTTACAAAAACATATGCCTGAAAACGCTTAGTTAGCGAGTTACGGCTTGCGAAAAATTTCACCTAGAACTCTGTACCCTCGGTGAAGTAAGGCCGTATAAAAATGTTAAAAGTTGGTTACAAAGATACAAATACGATTGTTTCCTATGTTTTTTAATCTAAAAAATTGAATAAAATTGGTTCCAGAGCTGTAAATGCAATACTTTCAGAGATATCTTACATAAAACACAAGAATTGGTGCAAAGAAATAACATTGACCCACCGGGTTGGTGAAGAGGTAACGTCGTTGTCAAAGTCACCTGTTTAACAGCTGATTTTCGGAGACGAAGGTTCCTGGTTCAAATCCTAGTAAAGGTAGTTACTTTTATACGGATTTGAATGCTAGACAGTGGTTACCGGTGTACTTTGATGGTTGGGGTTTAATTAACCATACTCTCTCAGGAATGGTCGGCCTGGGTCTGTACAAGACTACATCTCATTTACACGTCATACATATCATCCTCATCTCATTGGGTCATGGGGTTGCTTATTGTTCTCAATTGAACAGATTGCAACGTACACAAATTAGGAATAATAAAAAAAAATAAGAAATAACACATTTTTGTGTTATTAAAAATATTAACTAATATTTAGGTTGGGAGTGACAGCTGATAATGATTAGCTGTTACTCCCAACCTAATATTTTATGCAGTAAGAATGACCGTTTTATTTGCGTCTGTTTTGATTTTAAATAAAGCAAAATTTCAATATCTATTTTTTATTTTTTTCCTGAGTAATTCTCATGAATCTTTTCAGAAATAAATTTTCTACAATTTTTTTTAAAGAAAAAATACACCTTTATTTACCATTTATGGAAGTAATCTTACGTTAAACACAAAAATGTGTTATTTCTTTGCACCGATTCTTGTGTTTTATGTACGATATCGCTGAAAGTATTCCATTTACAGCTCTGGGACCAATTTTATTCAATTTTTCAGATTAAAAAACATAGGAAACAATCGTATTTGTATCTTTGTAACTACCTTTAACATTTTTATACGGCCTTACTTCACCGAGAGTACAGAGCTCTAGGTGAAATTTTTCGCTAGCCGTAACTCGCTAACTAAGCGTTTTCAGGCATATGTTCATAAAAACTTTTTTCTAATTTTACCTATAGAATGAGATCCCATACAGTGATTGCTGTATAGGTTTGAATCACTCTGTATATATATAGCTGGGCTTTAAGGTTGATTTTCAGGATTTCTAGTTGTGTTTGATTTTTAATAAAAGTGAATTTTTAAAAAAGTTATTGTTATTGTTTTTACTTGCATCGAATCGTTCAGAATATAATTCTCTATAAATATCTTTATAAAACTTTGATTGTGTATTATGAATTTTGCACATTTTTTGTAGTACGTAAAGTACCGTGTTTTCTATATCAATATTTCAGGTTGTAGTTCAGATATCTTTAAAACTACTACTAAAGATAAAATTTGGGACCTGTTTTATTAAATCTTTCAGACCAAATATCATATAAATCCACCAAATTTGTCACTAAAAGGGAACTCCAAATAATTGTTTGACCAAAAATCACCATAGGCACTGAAATCGGGACGATATTTTTCGCTAGCTGTTACTCGCTAATGAAGCGTTTTCGGACCTATTTTTTATTGAACTTTTCATTATGATGATGAGAGGAATACGCCTGTGAAGTTCATTCTGAAACACTCTGTATAAGGTTCCTCTTATTTTTTCGCAGACATTAGTAACTTATAAAGATTACTTACCTCCACTATGAAATACATGGATGTACATAAATACATGATTGTTGGGGTATATGCGATGAAAGCTGCTAATTGAAGACCTTGGTTTACTTGATTTACACATCTGAAACAACCAATTGAAAATATAATTTATTAAGGGGACAGGACATCCCTATACCTTTACATGTTAACGTTAGAAACATTTTCTCAAAAGCTGTTAGGTCTACCATTTAAAAAAATTTAAAAAATCGTCTTCTACCTTTAAAAAATACATTAAAAGTTGTTTCATGACTTTGAAAAAAGTACCAACATGTAAAGCTATTGTAAAAACTCGCTGGCAAAGTTTCATTAAAATTGATCCAGCAGTTACTGAAAAAATGTTCTTAACGTGCCAAAAAAATTTAATTTTCGGGAAACGGAAAAAAACGAAAAGAAACACTATATTCTAGTATTGTAATGAGAATAATGTGTGGTAACCCAAAGAGGCGACCTCCACTAGATTATGTAATGAGAATAATGTGTGGTAACCCAAAGAGGCGACCTCCACTAGATTATGTAATGTGAAGACGAAGGCTTCACCAGATTTCGCATGGCAAAGTAAGGTGCTAGACATCAAACTAAGTAAGGAGGAATATCCACCGAAGTAGACGACAACCACCATACTAAGTAAGAGGTACAAGCACAGCGAACTTCACCAGACAAAATGTAGTGTAGCAACAGACTAAAAAAAGAAAGTAACGGCTCAACTGTGTTTCACCAGACACTGAAATGAAAACACAGCCAAACTGGTACTTTAGGGGCATAGAAAAACCTCCACCACTCTGCCTAAGGAAAACTGCTATAGGATTCGGCAGAGAAAATCCAAATTTCCATTCTCTGAATCTATGCAAAGCATAACCCAGAAATTCTAGCAGGTAGAGCAAAAACTCGCTGTTGGAAAAGCGAAGGTGTGATTTAAAAATCAATCTCGGGTCTAAGAATGAAAAATATTACACAGACAACTTGGAGTGAAAATAATAAAATATTAATTTATTTAAAAACTAAACTAAAATAAAATTTTAAACTAAAGTAAAATATGTTTTTTTTTCTACTTTTTAATAAAAAAAAAAAAATTATTAATGATAAGTGATTAATAAATCTAATAGTGGTTATAAAAATATAATAATAACTTAGTCATACCTATATAATTGAATCAAAATAACGGGAACAAACAAAAACAATAAAAATAACTACAGAAACTTGACAATGCTAACCAAAATAATTGAAAGGTACTTAATTTAAGGATTATAAATAAATAATAAGTTAGATCGGAACTAGCCTAGTGTTTGTCAGATGGACGATTTAAAGAAAGAAAATTACCGGACAAAATCATTTAAAAATTTATTAAAATTATTTAGTTAGAAATTTAGAAATCATTAATAAAAAAAATTTAAAACAAATATTGGATTAAAATTAAAACTTGGCTTTACAAAAAGAAAAATATAAGAATTAATTTGAAGAAACTACCTAGAATTGAATTAAACAGATGAATTGAAAGAAAAATTTAAATGTGAATACGAGAAATAAAGGTGACGTATTTTTATTTGAAAATCAGTTAACAAACCATTTAAAACAAGAAACTATTTAAAGGAAAACTTAAACAAAATAAACTATTCGGCAATTAATTTTAAAGACAAAATTTAACAAAAAAAATGTAAAAAAAACTCGTATAAAAAAACTTCAAAAATCTACTTTAGAAAATCTATTATCAAAAAAAAATTCTTTACAAAAGAAACAATGTTACATTTCAAAAAAAAACTATGACTTATTTTTTTTAGAATGAAATAAGAAGAAATTAAACAATGAAAAACAAGGTCTGTTTGAAATTGTTCGAACTGACTTCCACATAAAAATAGTTCTAAAAAAAAAAGATTAAGATTAAGAAGAGAAAAAGTTTAAAGTTGAAGCGACTGACACTGAAAAGTGACCATTTGAGGTGGTCATTGGAATATCTTAAAGTTGGGAGAAGCATTTGAAAAACAAAACATCTTCTCCGTAAAAATTATTACAACCAAAAATTTAATGTGAAATAATAATAAAAAAAAAGAAATTGAGAAAAATACTGATTTTAAATTTTAATATTAAGTTGGAATGCGAAAGGCATACCAAATCTAAACTTTTATAATAATTATTAAAAATATTACTTAAAAATTATCGGGGAAATAGTTTTACATTAAATTCACCAAATATCTTAAAATAAAAACATGCCGTATTAAATTTTAGCCAAAATCCTAACCGGAATTAAATAATCATTTTAAATTTAAATTTTAAATATTGGTTAAAGAAATTCATTGTGGATAAATTACCTGGAGCTTATAAGGATGTTCACTCGTCCACAGCTACAAAGCAAAGGCGCAGAATATAAGAAAAAATTAACGCACGAGAAAAGTTAAACGTTGACATTGAAAAAGACGGTTCAATGTACATAAAAAGAAGCGTCAGCGTAAATCGTACGTACAGAGAACATATCACGCGACGGTCGATTGTATTGACAGAGATGGGAATTCAATTATTAGAACAATTACACATATTATAAAACCCATTTACGCCTAACCTAACGTTAGCGAGGAAAAAATATTAACGGAAAAAACCAAGAAATATAACACCGGATATTCGCTTTTAGAAAAATTCAATACAGAACTTCTAGTTAACAATGATTTTAATATAAAATTGATTAATAAAATTTATAAAATTAAATAAAAATTACAGGGTGTCTAAACAATTTATTGACACTTAAGAAAATTATTTGAATTTAAAAAAAATTTAACAGACAAACTTGTCTGCTATTGTAAGATGTTTCAAGGAATCTTGAAATATCTTACAGTATATACTAGAACTTTATATGGAAACACTATATTTTAGAACATTAGCAAGCAGCTGTCATTGTCAACTCTACCAACACAAATTATTGTACAATTTCAAAAAAATTCACCAATATATCTTTTTTGGTTCAAAAGTTATACCGATAAAGCGGTGTTAGTTTTCTTTTATGGGATGCTCGAAGATAGGTGAAATTTCAGGTGTAGCAGTAAATAAAAAAATAAACGATAAATGTAAATTTGTTTCCTATACCCATAAGTTGTATTATAATATCAAACTATTCAGAAAGAGTTGAATTTGCAGTTAAGAAAATACAAAAATAAAAAAGTAAATCCTTTTGTTTGCCCTGTCTCTTTAAACAATTTTTGATGTAATATTTTAATAAATTATTTTGTAGCATTTTAAAAACATTTAAAAAACTGTTATCCACAACATCCTGGATTGTTTTATTCATTTTTCTACGATGTATTGTTTACAACAGGTCAAAGTGGCTCAATGATAGAAACAACATCACATACAAAATAAACAGTATCACAAACTAAATCACAATTGCCCATGAAATTAAATGTAGTCCCATTACATTATTCACAAACAATAGTCTAAGCAGCAAACCAAAATAATAAGAGAAAAAAGTAACTCGATTTGGTAGTGGGTGTCAGAATAAAACTTCAGTTCGTAGAGACAAACGGTTTTTACTGAACACATAAAAAGTACTTATAAAAAAATAAAACCGGATAAATAAAATACATTTTAAAATTAAATCATTTCTAAAGGCTTGGAGCTTGTCAGCCTAAACGAGGCTTGACTCTGACAAAATGAATTCACCGAAATATATCATTAATTGAATTAAAATTCAATAGCATCAATAGGTATAAAAATCGGGTTCAAGGACAAATTAAAAAGGCGAATAAACTGTAAACCCATTTCGTACTTGCAGAAGCTTATTTTAAGCGTTTGAACGGTGTCCGTTTATCGGGTATTAGCCGATACCCGTTCAACGAACACCCAATACCCGATACCCGTTCAACGGATACTCGATACCCGTACAACGTCTATAAAATGTGCTTCTATAAGTGCAAAATGTTGGGTAGTAAAAAAACGCTTAAAATATGCTTCTGCAAGTGCAAAATGTTGGGTTTGCCATTTATTCGCCTTTTAAATTTGATATTCATTTCTCATTTACGCCTACTGTTTAAAATATGCATCTGGAGGTACGAAATGGGTTTGCAATTTAATAGCCCTTTTAATTTATCCTTGAACTCAGTTTTTATATCTACTAGCATGGTATTCAACAAAAAATGAGTAGCGTAATTAGTTGAAAAGGTGCTCCGATTGAACGAATTTTTGAAGCGATTATTACTATTTGAGACAGAATGAAATCTCTGACACAGTATGGGAAATCATCGATTTCATTGGACTATTTGTTTTTTAAATAGGTTACCAAAGCCAAATGACTCATATTCTCAATAATTGACTGCATTTGAAACATATTATGTAGGGTTTTGTGCGGTATTGAAAATAAATAAAAATGGTAGATTTTAAATTTTATATAAATAACGAAACTTTTTAAATTGTAGACAGAAAACGACATTGCACATTAAAATCGACGGAACATTAAAAAATGCCAACCTGACCGGGAATTGAACCCAATACCAGGGGGATAAAACAAAACAAATACTTATATGAAGAAAACGTTAAAGAACAAAGGCAAAGAGAAGGGATAATTTAAAAAAGAAGGAGACGATGAAAAAAAAATAACGGGAATATGAAAAGTGGAAGATGAGGAAAAGAAGGAGCAGGAGTTGCCGGGAGAGACAAGCAGTTGTCAGAGAACTAAAAGGAACAGAAGCGTTCAAGACGGAATTACAGCGGAATATTAGGTTAAATGTTTATGCAGTACATATTTTAAAAAAAGTATTTACCTGTAAACATGTTGGTGGTTTTGAGTAAGATAATTGATATACTTTTTCATAATTGTTTTTTCAACGTCAGAATACTCATATACAACTGTTTCTGGAAATTTCCTTTTGTTCCCCTTTATTATTTCATCATTCTTCTCGACCGCTAACTGCAGTAATTTTATAGAACAAGCTACTTTATGCATACTACAAAAAGAAGCTAAAAATAGAAAGTAGCAATGCAAGCCACAAAATAAATTAAAAAGAAATTGCTGAATATATGCGAAAACATATGCTCCATGAGAATCAATAAAATATGGAGGGTAATAAAATGGATACAAGAGTGTCAAATCGCTCATATTATAATACTTGTTCTCCATTCTTTTCATTATAATTGTCTTCAAAGTCAATAGAATTGGAAACGAATTGCAAATTATAAAATAAGTTATTACTGAATAATTCATTATGCATGTCGTTTTTGCTATTTGTTTATCGTACAAATTTATTATGTTTTTATATTCCTCAAATGGAAAGTTTATTAAGCCGTTTGGAATTTGAAAATATGATTCTTTGATTACAGTTATACTCAATGCAAAATCTTTCCAACGTAATGTCATACCAGCTAAGTGTGATGCAACTAACAAAAAAAATATTAAAGATTTCAATCCAATTAACCTTCCGTCAATATTTTCCCATTTCTCCGCAGTTAAAAAAGAAATATTCGTTATTGCGACTATTAAAACAAGTACATATATAAAAATAATTATGCGCATTCCAGTTTTTCCAGTTTTTTTGCCGTATTCGTACATCATTGTAACTTGTTGAAAACGTCCGGACAATTGCACTGTGTCTTCTGAAATTAAATCGTAAAAATTATTTTTTTATTGCAATGGTATGAAGAAACTGAACAATGAAAAAAGAATTCTAAAATAAAACTAGACTTCTGACTTACAAGAATTGTTCTAAAGCAGTGTTTCTCAACCTTTCAGGCACTGTGCTCTCCTTTGAACACTGATGTAAGGTCACGTCTCCCACCTGTCAGCACTATAAGTGATCAACACAAGTAGTATTCTACAATAGGAATATAAAATAGAAACCTGATCACGAGTGTTACCCTGAGTAAGACAATTACGATATTATTGCAATAATCAAGTGCTAGACTGCTAGAGTACAATGGACAGAAAAGTACGATAATTTTGAAAATATACTTGCGACTACAAAACTGAATAATATAGTTTTACTTTTTTATTTTTAATTACATTCAACACACCGGGTTGGTCTAGAGGTAAAGTCGTCTCCGCAAGTCAGCTGTTCAAAAACTGACATTTGGAGACGAAGGTTCCTGGTTCAAATCCTAGTAAAGGTAGTTATTCTTATGAGGATTTGAATATTAGACATTGGTTACCGGTGTACTTTGGTGGTTGGGGTTCCATTAACCATACTCTCTCAGGAATGGTCGGCCTGGGCCTGTACAAGACTACACCTCATTTATACGTCATACACATCATTCTCATCTCATTGGGTCATGGGGTTGCTTATTGTTTTGAATTGAATAGATTGCAACGTACACAAATTAGGAATACAAAAATATACACTCATGTCTCCCTTGAGCTTCTTCTACGCTTCCCAGGAGGGCAAAGCCCTCCGTAGAATCACTATTATAAGGGTCGGCTTTGGCTGTCGTCAGATATTGTCACGGTCGTGCCGTGGTATGATACATAGAGATGCCAAAATATGGTTGCGTAATATTAATTGACGCAAAAATAAAATTTGAATTATTTAATAATAAAAAGATGGGTGTGAAAATGGGAGCCGTGAAGAAGACATAATTTTCCAATGTAAATAATAAAAAAACTTAACCAAATTTTAAACATGAGAGATGACGCTAAATGAAAATCAACCTTAGTTGAATTTTAATTTTCATGAGCCAAATGAGAAAAATTACTTGCGTAAATGTTAAATGTAAATCACTGGTTTTAATCTGTTAATGTGACTGCACTTTTGGAAGGTAAAGTTTAGTCGTTGCTGTATGCATTCAATTTTAAAAGACAATTAATCTCAAATTTATACTATTAACTACACCGATCTTTACAACAAATTTCACGTATAGGGAAATTAACATTAGCCAATGAACTGTCAACATTAATCTTATTATAAGGGCGCAATCTTACTTTTATTACTCCAGTCGTTAGGAAACAAAATATAATTTTTTTTTTGTTTAACGTCCGACTGTTCTGCAATTACTGCTAATGCAAATAGTGAAGGATGAAATGATTTTTTGTAACGTATGAAAATATACCGTGCGTGAATGGGATTCGAAACCAAGACTGCTTGATGAGAGCCACTTTTCTGGAAGTTCGTGTACGACGACATGTTGGAAATCCAGTTACCGGAAGGAGTGAAGATCGTGCATCAACATTGTCGAGCCCTTGGAAGAGTATGTCTTGAAGGTCAGGATGCAGGATAGAATTGCCATTGCTGAAAGGTGGCTGACTAGCAGACGGGTAAAGATGGCAGTCAACAAGACGGAGGCAGTACTGGTGACGAAGAGAAGATCGTACAGGACGCTATGATTGGTTATAGATGGTGTGCGGATTGATTGGAAGAGCAGCTGACATACCTTGGAGTTGAAGTGGACAGGGTTCTCACAATTGGACCTCACATGATGAAGGTGTCAAAAAAGACCGCCTTGGTGGCAGGGAACCTATCACGGTTGATGCCCGATGTTGGTGAAACCAGAGAAAAGAAAAGACGGTTGTATGCGAGTGTTGTCCATTCAATTATACTTTATGCAGTGCCGGTCTGGGTCGATGGGATAAAACAGGTAGGCCTTCTTAAGAAGAGGCTGCTGTCGGTTCAGAGGCAAGTGCCACTAAAAGTTACGGCGCCATACCGAACAGTTTCAGCAGGTGCAGAAATGGTAGTAGCAGGCATACCACTACAGATATGGTAGCCTGGGTAAGAGACTGAAACCTGGAGAGGCTACAATGGTTCAGATAAAGAGAGGTGCCAGAAATAGACTTCTCAAAGAGGTGCCAGACGAGATGGGATGAAGAGCTATCCAGTCGATGGAAACAAAGATTGATTCCGGATGTAAAGAAATGGCTGAGTACGGGGTACGGCGAGGTTGGTTATTACCTTACACAGCCATTGACGGGCCATGGTTGCTTTCGCGCGTATCTCCACCGGTTCAGACGATCAGATGAAGCAAGCTGTCTGGATTGTAACGCGAAGAGAACAACGCAGTACATGCAATTTTCGACTGCAAAAGATGGGTACCAGAGAGGGAGGTTCTTGGGAGCCAGTTTGGGTCACCGATTTCTCCAGAAAATCTGTGTGATTTTATGATTGCAGAAAAAAATAGCTGAAAAGCCATGAAGGATTTCATACAAAAAGTGATGAAGAGCAGAGAGGCCCATAAGAAATCACTCAAAAAGGGGATAAATGGGTGATAAGAAGAGAAATCGCTGAGATAACGTTATCCAGCTAATAAAGGACCTCCGGCTTATTGTGAAGTTATATCTAACGGTGATCCCGCGGCAAGTCAGAATGGGATAGAAAGGAACTGAGAGGTTTTGGCGGATAGTTGCCTTCGGCAGAGCTCCGTATATCCCACGTAAAGACCTGCCTGATTTAGGTAAATTCGGTTTTCTCTCGTAACAAAAAATAATCGTTAGTAAATAAAGAGAAAAATGTTATTCAACATGTTACGTGTAATGCACCTAACGACCGCCCTCTTGAGAAAATCATTTTCAAAACTGGTGGAGTGTGAAATGGTATTACAAAATTGAAAATAAAAACATTTTCTCTCTATATACCAAGATGGTTTTTTTACAACTCCTGAAAACTGCTGAATTGGTTTTGCCGCACCCTGTACATGGTAACACTAAATGCTGAGGGGTGATGTAAGCTGTTAGAAATGTAAGATATTTAAGCTCACAATGTTATAACGAACACTTTAGTTCTACTCTTATGTTTATAAAATTATGTTGGAAAATGTACGCGTAGTAGCTCTTTCATTCCCCGCAACGTAAATACTTACCCTCCATGCTGAATGTGAACCTATGACATGCTACCAGTACAGTACAATACGTCCGTCCTCTTCAAGATCAGTAAATAACAAAAGTAAACAAAATTCAGTACCTCGATTTGAATGGAAATAAGTAAAATTGAGTTAACGGACAGAGCATATATAATGACAAAAATATTTACACTAAAGAATCAATAACGTTTAAACTGTTACTGTAATGTAACCGTTACTTTACGTTTTTTAATGTTGTATAAATAATTACGAAAAAATGAAGCAAATTGGTTATGTGTTTACATTTTTATTCATGAGCTAAAAGAATGAAACTGCTGTTCGTATACGTTTACATTTGAATTTTAACTATTTAGACTAACAGTTGTTAACATGTTTACATCTGATCATTTTGGATATTTAAATTACCAAGACCATGCGTTTCGTTACCTGATTATTATACTACATGGATGGATGGTGTATCTAGCTAAAATTTATAGCTTGTCGGATGGCTTGAGTCGGCTGAACGAACTTTTTTTTCGTTTAATGTCTGACTGTTTTGCAATTACTGCTAATGCAGATGATGAGAAGGGTGATATCTAAAAATTACTAATGAACAAATGACGGACCTGATCGGGAATCGAACCCGGGCACTTTTGGATAAAAGCTAGTTGCGCTGGCCACTTCAAAATGCGGCAACGAACAGTACATTATCACGGGTGAATGAACAGTTAAGGGGTAGCTTTTACTTTCTTTTGGCTATTTGAATATATGGGAAGGAAAGTATTATTTCATGTCGATTTTTCGAAATCAAGTTTTCACCGGATCTACACGTTTTCAGATCCCCTGAACCCAAAAAACATGTATTTACCGATTGGTCTGTGTGTGTGTGTGTGTGCGTGCGTGTGTGTGTGTGTGTGTATATATATATATATATATATATATATATATACAGAATATCTGAAGAACGGAATATCGTTAGAACTTAAAATTTGAAACTTAAGTTACATACCACTACCGGACCCGACACGAACATTTTCATCAAAATCGGTCAACCAGAAGTAGTAGTTTATTCGTGTAATTTTTCATTTTTTTGCGATTTTCTCAAAAACTGGTCCTACGCTTTTTTTAAAATCGCCACCTTTACTAAATTTGTTATGCTCTACAAGATAGGGTAGGCGCCATGTTTACTGAAATTCTTGGTGAGGTTTTTTCACGTAATAAATAATTGTTCTTTTTTTAAGATTGCGGCCTTAATATGCATTTTAGCGTAAAAATTTATATAACAGAAAATGTAGAGAATTTATAATCCTACAACTTTTATTTGTAAAATAATTTTGTATAATGCTTAGTTTATCGGTAATTAGCGATTTTCTGTTCTTTTCTCACGAAATCGTGTAAAAAAAACGATTTTTTTTAAAGATTTAAACCTTATTGTGCATTTTACGACAAAAGAAAATAATGAAATTTATAGGATATTTAAAGATCTACAACTTTTAATTAGAGCATTTTCTCTACAGAGCCTAGTTTAGCGTTAAAGAGTAATTTTCCGTATTTTTAAGCTTAAGTGCGGTTGATTTTCATATTGCGTCTTTCACTCATGATTAAAATAAGATTATGTTTTTAGAAGTTAGGTTTCTGTTTTGTTCTAATGTTTTTATGACGAATGTTACGTTATATTGTTAATTATTTGCATTGGCAAGAGAAAGTCGTGTGAGTGTTTCACACCAGATTTTTTTTAACCAAATATGATAGTAATTCACATGGCTTTAGAACGGAAGTATCGGTTTAAATGGGGCTTTGTTTATTGCATAAATCTTCTAGCCATTTTCAATAAATAAGACGACAAAATAAGGGTCTTTTCCGTCTTGTGTATGCCATTATAAAATCCGAATTCCCTGAAGGGTTGCACACTTGTTCATTTCTCCCACTACCAAAAAATGACTTCCTATGACTACCTACCTATGACTTTATAACTTTGGAAGTTTTTTTTTGTAATATGCCTTACTGAATACTCTTACTGAGACTGACTGACACACTCTCGCACGCGTACACACGTCCTTACCAGTCACAGTATACATATTACTATGTTACACGTTCTGTTGTTTTATTTCGTATGTTGATTGTTTTATTTTGAGTTTTTTTATTATTTTTTATTAAAATAGTAAATAGGGGTCAGTATTAATCATGCGTTAATTGTTTTAAATAAACAAAATATAAATTATTATAACAATCCATAAATGTCATCACACAGATCCTAATGGTAACATGCCGAATGGGAGACAAACTGAATGGTAGACATTTTCTTTTGTTTAATGCCGACAAATATAGACCGACCGAATTGTAGACGGACGCGCTGGAGCGTGCACGCCCTGGAAACTACTGGGTGACTAGGAGAGTATTACTGTACTTGATTTCATATTTGACAAAACAGAACTACGAACAATACATCTACATTTATTATTGCCGGTATCATAATATTATCTCTACCTACATTTATTTACCTTACTTTAGGTTTATGATTTATAATGCAAATCTAATATATTTAGGCCTAGATACAATTAATTTTAAATTTAATTACGTATATTAAGAGTAAACTTTTTTTGAACATTTTTTTAGCCGGTGCGAAGTAGATTTTAAATTTTTTATGTTTGTAATTGTCAGTTTTTAGAAAGTTTATGAACCCAGTTAATTTTGTAAATATGCCTAAAACTAAGCTACAACCTAATTAGTGACTGGGCTAGCTAATAGTCACGTGAGGGGTTTCAAAGGAAATCTTATGCAGTGGAAGGGGAACCAAAGCGTACCTTTGGTTAACGTGCGGCCAAAGGGGACCCTTTGGCCGCACGTTGAAATCAAACATTTAATAGTCTATAGTATTATAATGATAAAATCGATGAGAAATGAAATGAGAGAGTTGCCTCATTTACTACACAGCCGACTCAAACTTTTAAGTAAGCTTTAAATTTTATTGTAAAGAAACGATTTTATTTTGTGGGAAATGGACATTATATTGACTCAACTAAAATAACAACGAAAATACAAACCGAAACCAATAATCAAAACATAACTATTTCATTTACCTTTCTTTGTCAGATACAAAATATTTTTTCTCTTTCTAATTCTACGCGTTTATTTTTTCACTCTATTTTTACTTTCTCCAGAAAATTACATTGACCCAAAAAGAAACAAAAATTATAATTTTTAAAACTTATGAATTAAAAACTATGAAACCTGGACCGATTTCTTTAGTGTAAAACAACTTTTTGAAAGAGTAAACCATTTTTTTTAAAAGAAACTATCGGTTATGACTTCTAAGCTAGGTTTGAGCACGTTTCAAACTCATATATTAGCCTATATCTATATTAATTTTTTCTTAGTTTTTTAGATTTACCAGTATCTCTTTTCCCTTCTGAGCATACTATTAGAATTGCAGAGGTATTACCGAGCTGATTTCCATTCCAACAGCTGTCCTTAATTTTTAAGACATTATTTTATCTTCTTAGTGAAATGTTAAATATCCGATTTAGTTTAAATGTAGTATAAATTAGTACAATATCCTTGTTA
This sequence comes from Catonia carolina, assembly GCA_035578175.1. NCBI lineage: Eukaryota > Metazoa > Arthropoda > Insecta > Hemiptera > Achilidae > Catonia > Catonia carolina. Next base: position 1,930,900 of record JAQMRL010000024.1, on the reverse strand, counting down.
AACTTTTTTAAAATATCTTCTTTTCGAACTCCATCCAGCAGTCAACTGACAATTACTTCTCCAGAAATTAAATTCAGCTACACTTGGGTTTACTTTCAAATCTTTTGTTGGAGAGTTCAAACTTTTGAGATGTAATTGGAGAACATTACAACAAATGAAAGGAACATACTCTTCTTAGTGCCACAAATTTCTTCTTCAACCGATACCATCTGATCATCGGCATACAAAAGTGCGTTGACATTTTCATTGCTAATGCGAACACCCATCCCAGGACACTTTTAGCCTGGTTCTTAAGAAAAAACTAATGAAACCGAAAAAGGAAACGGCGACAATTGGCACTCCTGTCTGACTCTCTTGTCTGTGGCAATTTTTTAAATTTTCCACTGTCATTTTCCTATGTCAGCCTATCTTATCTAGATGTCAAAACTAAGATATATAGCGGAAAAGCGGTTTTCGGATTTGTAATTTACACAAAACGTTAGTGATACTGGATTGGGTTTGAAGTTCCGGTTTTGAGCGAATGTGGCCCAAAATCAAAAGTAAAGAAATAAAATTCGGAATTTGGAAACAAAAATTGTGTCATTCGATTTCTCTTAAGAGTAGATGCAGAAATTACTAATGTTTTTTTTCTGTAGGTCAAGGGTTAACCTAATTTTTTATTACGGAAGGGTTTAAAGTTCTGGTTTTGACTAAATGTGGCCCAAAACGGAAGTCAAGAAAAAGAGTCACAATTTGGAAACAAAAATAGTGTCATTCGTTTCCTCTTAAGAGTAGATGAAGAAATTACTAATAGTTTTTGCTGTAAGTCAAGGGTAAGCCAATTTTTTTATGGAAGGGTTTGAAGTTCCGGTTTTGACTGAATGGCCTAAAACCGGAAGTCAAGAAATAAAAGTTGGAATTTGGAAACAAAATAAGTGTCATTCAATTCATCTTGAGAGTAGATGCATAAATTACTAATGGTTTTTTCTATAGGTCAAGGGTAAGTCTATTTTTTCTTACGAAAGCTAAGTGGGCTTGATATCTTGGAACTTCTTTAGAACAAATTGCTACCAGCCATGGATGTGTCGTCTCATGAAAGGGATTTTTTTATAACAAAAAAACTGGTTCATAGCTTTAGCTAACTCTTTTAATCATGTGAACAATTTTATTTAATTTTTTTTTGTTTTATGTCTCACTGTTCTGCAATTTCTGCTAATGCAGACGGTGGATAATGATGGTAATGAAAATAAGTGAGAAAAAAGTGCCAGACCTGACCAGTAATCGAACCCGAGACTCCAGCGTAGAAGCCAGTTGCGCTAACCACTACGCCAACGGGCCAATGGGAAGGAGAACTACCCTAGTGATTGGCTGAATGTTGGTAGGTGAAAGAAAGGCCCAAAAACAGAGGGAAAATAAAATACCCATCTAACAATATCAGATGATTGACAGTTGGCTATATACAACACTATATAGTTGGTTTTATACAAGTTGGTTTTTACAACTTATTGTCTAAATACTATTCTAATGTAACTTATTCCAACAATGGGGGTTTTTCCCTTACATTATTTATTGAGTTGTTACTAAATAATGGAAGTTACAGTAATTAGGAATTACCATAACTTCCATTGTTTGTACAATTGTAATTTTACAATGGTACACACTCCTGCTTTTCATACTTGTTAATCAAAGGCTGCACAATAGCTTCACATATGTTTTGTAAAAAGACTACTATAATTATGTATCTACATAATCTTAATGAGACTGTAGAAACTAAAAGTTAATTAATTAATGTACTATTTAATTAATGTACGTATTTTTTATTTTGCTTTTTGTAAATATAAAGAAAAGAGTGCTTACCACGTTAATAGGTAAATACTTGCATTGTATGGACACAGTAAATTATTCCCTTGGAACATTGGAATTTGATTCAATGAAGTTACTGAAGGAGTCGTATTTAAATTGTTTTGTTTTATTTTGTAAATTATAAATTGAAGCAGATAAGAACTTGTATTGTGATGGACTCTGAAAGACGGCTACAGCTATGCCATTTGTGTGTAATTATAAATGTTATCAAGAACAGGTAAAAGTGAAAATATATTTTCTTGTTTACTTTTCCTTATTTTTGATTTCAGTTGAAATTGTAATGTAAACGTATGTATACTTAAGTAAAATAAATCACACATTATTATTATTATTTTCGATTATTCCCCTATAGGAGAGCGAATGAACTTGAATCATGATTTCACTTTGGGTTGTTCTTTCTCTTCTCTTCCCAAAATCTCTTCATCCTCTCGGAATGCTCCTTCCTACGGTCATGTGTCCATCTTTCTCCCAGTTGTCGTGGTATTCTTTGCTGGAACTTTACATTTATGATTTTATTCCGGCATTTGGTGCGGTCTTCAAGATTTTCAATGTTGATCTGTTGTAGGTCCATCTCGACTTCTTTTAGCCATTCTGTATTGGTTTTACTTTTTGCTATAATGTTGAGTAGTTTCTTTGCGATTCTGGAGTTTTCCATCCAATAGATATGTGTGTAAAACTTTGCTCTGCGTTTCCTGATTTCTTCTGTAATTGTGTTGGTATTTTTGTAGAGCTCATTCTGAGGTCTCTTCATCCAAATCCCGTTTTTATTGATGGCCCCATAAATTTTCCTGAGTATTTTTCTTGGCCTTCAATTACCAATGTTTCGGCTGCGTAGATTGCTTCAGGAAGAATCACTGGTTTATAGCGCCTTAGTTTTGCGTCTGTTGAAATGCACTTCTTATTGTAGTGAGCCCACGTTAGCTTATAGACCTTCTGAAGCTTGTTGATTCACTATTCATTGGCAATTCTGTTTAGTCCTGAAGACTATATGGTTTCACCAAGGTATATAAAATGGGGGCTTCTGCAATTTTGCCATGTTTAGAGATTAAAGGGGATTTATTTTCTGGCCGCCTTTCCATATATTTGGTCTTTTCGTAAGAGATTTGTAGTCCGGTTTTGTTTGCAATTTCGTGTAGTTTTTCTACTGCGAAAATTGCTTCAGCTCAGTTATCTGTGATAATTGCAATATCGTCCGCGAAAGCATGGCATTTGACTTTCATCCGGTTTTCTTTTTTGATGCCAATTTGGATGCCCTTTACGTAAGGTTCCCATTCCCTGATGATCTTTTCCAGGACAATATTAAAGAGAATAGGGGATAATCCATCTCCCTGTCGGACTCCAGTTCTTACTTCAGAAGGCTCTGATATTTCGCCCATGAATTTCACTTTGGACGTTGATCTTAGCTTAGACGTTGATTATAAGTGTCTGTTCTATGATTATTTGGTTCTTTCGGTCGATCCCAAATTCTTCCATGATTCTAAAAAGGGTTTCACGGTCTATTGAATCATTTGCTTTTCTGAAGTCGATGAAAGTAATTACTGTATTTCTGCTTTTCCTCATTTGTAATATGGTCTTTTAACTCCAGATCTGCTCAGAACATGATCGCCCTTTTCTGCATCCGGCCTGATATTCACCAATCAGTGGACTTGCTTGGGGTTCCATCCTGTTTAAAAGAGCTGTGGAGAGGATTTTGTAAGCGACTGGGAGCAGGGAGATTCCTCTGCAATTGTTGATGTCCATCTTATCGCCCTTTTTGTGTAAGGGATGAATTAGAGCTCATTTCCAGTCGTTTGGTATTTTCTCTGTCATCCATATATCAGAGATGATGAAATTAAGTTTCTGAGTTAGGGTAGGATCATTCAATTTCCAGAGTTCAGCGATGATCCCATCCTCCCCCGGTGCTTTGTTGTTTTTAAGCTGTTTGATTATCTCTACATTCTTCAAGATCGGGTGCTTGTGAGTCTGGGTGCATAAATACCGGAAGGGTAAAGTTAAGTTTTTTTGGGGTGGTTCACAGTTAAGAAGGGAGTTTAAGTGTTGGGCTATCATTTTGCAGTTGTTTTGTGTGTTAGTTTCCAACGAGCCGTCGGGTTTCTTGAAGCACACGCTGGGCGCTTGGAATCCTTGTAAGTTTTCTCTAAATGTTTTGTAGAAATTTTTTGAATTATTTTTGGTGAAGTCCTGCTGAATTTCTTGGAGCTTGTTCTTGTCTTATCCTCGCATTTTTTTTCTAATTTTTTTTTCTAATTTTTTTTAGAACTCTTTATGAATTTTGAGAAAGTTCTCCCAGTTTTCCTCGGTTTTGTGACTGCTAAACTTTTTCCAGCTATTCGGTTTTCAACTGCCTGGTCGCAGATTATGTTCCACCACCGATGTTTCCTGGTGCGGGGGGGTTGCCCTAGTTTTATGGCTCCCTGAATTTTCTCTCTTATTTTCTTCCAGTCTGTAGATTTTTCCTGGTCAATTTGCATGATGATTAAATCATCATGCAAATTATCCAGGAAAAATTTACAGACTGGAAGAAAATAAGAGAGAAAATAAGAGAGAAACTTAACAAAGATTAAATTTTAATCTTTGTTAAGTTTCAAGTATTCCGGATCCAGTTACATATTTTTTGGTGGGAATTTTTGTCTCTTATTGGGTTATTATTATTATTATTATTATTAGCTTCACACCTGCAAAGATCTTAAGGTTTCAGGTCAAAGGAAAAGAAAGACAAAAGGGAAACGAAATGTACTGGCGTGGAAGTTTGCTTTTAGTAAAAATTTTTTTTATTTATAAATAATTGCAAATTTAACATCTTAGCTATAATTTAAAAAGCCTAATTATTTCTTTTAATGAAATAATAATATCAATTTCAGAATATTATAGCTTAATGAACTAAACAATGCAGATGAATGCGGAGAATAGTGACCTAGATCACAGCACAGAGGCAATTGACTTTCGTTAATTTTGTATCCTGCGTTGTCAAGTTGTGGTCCCGCTGTGAATGATGCTATTAAAAAGTTCGCTGGAGTTTGGTGGCGCAGATAGTGACAGCGAAAGGACAATCTCACACTCGACCTTGGCTGTTATTGGCTAGATTTCATATGTAGTCTTTCGTTCGTTGGGGTATATACATCTTCCATAATAAGGCTACTTTCAAACTTTTATTAATTTTTATTTGAAAGATTTAACAATAATACATTTTCATTTTAAAAATAATATGTCATTTTTCAAATGAATTTTTATTATTAAAACAAAATTTTAATGAATATTTTACTTCTTTAGGAAACTTTTTCTCGTCCAATTTTGTTCGTGTTGCATAGAGTTTTTCCTTATTCACGAATTTAGTTAATATTATTTTTGAACGATTCCGAAAAAAATCAATGGCCGTTTGTTTTATCTGAATTATTTTTCATCGACCGTTTTTCAACATTTTGTATTTTTACAGTTTTGACAATACTAAAATAATCCAGGTAATTGCAATTTTTCTCCTCAGAGCAGTTTTGCAATGTGGTATTGCTTAACTTTTATCAAAAAATTCATTCCTTTAACTGAAATATTTACAGGTAGTGTCTAATTCTACGTGATGCACAGAATAATTTTATAAACTACGAAAGAAACACCAGTTATCCATATTTGAATCTTCTCAAAAGGTTATAGTAGGAATAAACAGCATTTATAGTCTGCAACAAAAATAATATTAGGGTATTTTTACTCACCGGGTTGGTCTAGTGGTAGGGTCATCCCCGCAAGTTCTTTAACAACTGATTTTTGGACTCCAAGGTTTCGTGGTTAAATCCTAGTAAAGGAAATTACTTTTATACATACTTTATTAATTACCAGTGGTTACCAGAATACTATGATATTTGGTTCAATTAACCATACTTTCTCGGGAATTTTCGGCCTGAGTCTGAAAAAACCACACGTCATACACATCATCTTTATTTACTGCGTCATGAAGTTCCTTATTCATTATTATTGAAACGACTGAAACGTACACGAATAAAAATATGTTATTATTTTCTTCATCATTGCAGAAAGTTATCCGATAGTAAAATTGAAACTGGTTAAGAATAAAATCTGGATACCAAAAAATTCATTATTTTTAAATTATAAAACTTTTTTTGGTTACTATTTGGTACTATTTAACTTTTATTGGTTCAAAATATTAGCTATCTGGTTAAAATAGCTAAAAGTGAGAATAAACGCACCAAATTAAAAAGGCAGATAATCCTCTAATTGGGCAACAGGCTGAATATGCTTTTTAGTGACGTCAGTGCTACCATAAAACAGATACTATATTATCTACTTACCAAAGAAAAGGTATTCAGACTCATATGAAAAAGACCGTAAGGTTTAATTTTTATAGGCTTGTTGTTTCTAGTCATGATAATTAAAATACTTTTTTTAAACCATATGGGTTTACCGATCCATGAAATTTCGTACCAAGCTCTCCTAACATTATCATCCTGCAACAAAATACAATATTTTATATATAACAAATATTAGAGCAAAAATTGTTATCTTGAAACAAAGCGGACAACACAACAGATTAAAAAGTCATCTGAATTATCATAAAGAAAACTAATAAGATCAGTAAATACAGTATAATCAAAAAGAAACTTTAATATGATTTTTGTTGTTGTTTAGGTCATCAGCCTAAAGAATCATTGAACCTCTTAAGGTTGTACTATGTAAAATGAGGAGTGAGGTGGTTTAAAATTGCATTGCTCAATGACTGGAAAAGTATACTTATCAGCATGCCAGGTTCCTGAAAAACTTCTATTGTCCACCCTGATAATGACAGCTTCACTTCATTCACAACGGGATCTAACTGTATAAAAATTCATTACTTTCAGAGGAGATAACTCTGACTAGCGTCTTTTACACTCTACCTCTTTTGTTCTTAAATGCTTGTCATAATATAATTGGCTGATCATGTGATAAAATACAGAACTATTTCTGTAGCCCTGGAACTAGCAGATCGAGTGCAAATAAATTTAAAACACTCTACCTGCTTTTTATGGGAAAAACTTTACCTCATCGTACACTAAAACTTTCACTAATTAGTTTATTAAATGACTTGACATCCCGTGTTTTAGAAATACCACCTTCAAAGTGAAAAATGTTTCCGATATTGGTTCAAACGCTTGCAAAATGTATTCTTCTTTTTGAAATTAGAGTCCAAGAAACTGATTGTTTTACCTCTTTGGTTATATTTTCGCCATACAAATTAAATAAGTACACCAAATGTAATACTATCAAACACAAGACCACTTCTGCAACTTTTAATGTAAAATTTTCAGTCTGTGGAAAAAAAAAAAAAATTAATCAAGGGTGCAGAGATAATAATTCAATGATGGAAGTCAGTAATTACAGACATACTTTGAGTTAAAGAAAAATTATTAATTTAACAACAATGAAGTTACACTACTTTTCAAAATAGTCTCTAGCAATATTTTAGACCCTGGACTACGGTTTTGTAAACTTTCTGATTCCAGAAAGCTAGAAGTCTTTACCTTACTGTTTAAACTACTCGTGTACAACTACGTTGCCATCAAATTCTTAACGGGTTAAAAGTTTTATAAGCAGGCCAAACAAATGAAATTGGACGGACTGAGGTCTGGGCTGTTGGCAGGAAAACCTCCCAACCCAACTTTTAGAGCACGTTGCTCATTCTTTAAACGGTGCGAATGCACGCGTTGTTATGCAACAGAATTACACTATTGTCCTTAAGTTTACACCTTATCATGGTTTCGCTTTCATTAGAAGCACATTCAAATAACACTCACTTTAACAATACGTTGTTCTTTATAGTCACAAAAATTGGACTTAAAAACAAACAAAAATTTCCCGTTTACGTTAAAGTGCAACGTTAATCTTATTCTTCTCTAATAAGTCTATTTTCCTACGTTTATGACATAAGCTGGCTGGACTGGGCGGCGCTTGTGAATTGGTTTTACCTTTTGCTAATGCAGTAATTAATTACGTTTCTAGCTTCGATCCTGTTTCTTGTTGTTCTAGTATAGAGTAGAGTCATTTATTCATTCTAGATTATTCTACTACGTTATTCATCCCTCAACAAAAATCCTTAGTTATTAAAATAAAAACCAGCTCTTTTTAAAGTGAGTTAGCGTTGTTTGAATAGCGGTGAAGTGAGTTAAAAACGGTTGTGCATTGAAGTAGTTTCTTTCTGTCGGGCCGGTTAGCATATTATTCAGTTTCTGAGTAAGAAAATGGACATGCCCCAAAAATGAAACTTCAAGAAATAATTACCAAATTTTATTAAACAAAGTAAAAACTCCATTTTAATAATAAAAACATTAGAAAAAATTCAATTTAACTACGAAATTATTTTTAAATAAATATAAAAAGAACGAAGAATAGAAAGTTTAGGTGATGAAATTCTTGTGACATTTTAATCGTGAATGATTCTTTAATTTGATTGATTTTATGACAGCCTGGTTATTCCTTAAACTCATGAATGTTCGTCTAAGTTCCAGTGTCTGAGTAAGTGCGTGTAAAAAATGTATACAGGATTGCCTTTGGAACTTTTACTGACGTAGCATTACTGATGCCAACAGACATGTTACTTTAAATTTTGTTCTCTTTTGTTTACTGTTCTTAATGAATTTTAATGGTTTAATTAATCCATAATATCTATATCATCCACCGTAAGAGGATCATTAACCCAAGGCTTATCTAACAATCTTTTTTCCAATCGTCTACAGTGAAGATAACAAAGGATTCTCCACCAAAGTACAAATGGCATAGATCCTTTTCATTCTCAATAAATACCCGGTGCAACAGCTATCGTCATCTATTTTTGTCTTTATTATAAACATACCTGTGGTGAATGAAGTGAAGGTGTCATTTGCAGGGTGGAAAGTGAGTGCTTTTCGGAGGGCCTGGCATGCTGATAAGCATACACTTTCAACTCAGTGAGGAAGGCAATGGTAAACCACCTTACTCCTCGTTTTTACTTAGTAAAACCTCTAAAGGTTCAAACCAGCTTTTCGGCTGTTGACCTAAACAACAACATAAACATACATGGGAACAGCTAAGACTTAAAACTAGTTCGTATGTAAAACGAAGTTCTACGTAGTACTAAGTAGTATGTAAAACTGATAAAAGAAATATTAAAGATAAGTGGCATACCACGTTCTTGGACGTCAATTGTCGGGTTTTAATTAGAACTTAATTAATGAGTAAGTGCAGTGCTACATTAGGCCTACGTTTTTATTAAATCTTGGTTAAGTTTTAGAATATTTCGTGTTAAATTTAGTTGTTATAAAATAAAATTAAGGTTTACTATCTACATAGAAATAATCAAATGCTGAAAGAACGCGAATAAATGTTACATATTACTTTCTCTTGCCTATATGAATATATAAAAAGGGAAGTATTGTTTTCATGTCAAATTTTTCGAAATCAGTTTTCACCGGATCTGCACGTTTTCAGACCCCCTGTCACAAAAAACATGTTTTTGGCAATTGGTGTGTGTGTGTGTGTGTGTGTGTGTGTGCCTGTGTGTGTGCGCGTGTATGTGCGTGTGAACAGAATATCTCAAGAACGGAACATCGTACGAACGACAATACAATGGTATTACAATATAACGTAAAACTTGAAACTTAAGTTGCATACCACTACCGGATCCGGCACGAACATTTTCATCAAAATTGGTCAACCGAAAGTAGATGTTTTTTCGTGACATTTTTACCTTTCTTGCGATTTTCACAAAAAGGGGTTCTACAAATTTTTTTTAAAAATTACCTCATATACTACATTTTTTATGCTCTAAAACATAGGGTAGGCGCCATGTCTGCTGAAATTCTTGGATAGGCTGTTTACACATAAAAAAATTGTTTTTTACTTTCTCTTGCCTATATGAATATATAGGAAGGAAAGTATTGTTTTCATGTCGATTTTTCGAAATCGAGTTTTCACCGGATCTATACGTTTTCAGACCCCCTGAACCCAAAAAACATGTTTTTAGCGATTGGTCTGTGTGTGTGTGTGTGAACAGAATATCTCAAGAACGGAACATCGTACGAACTTGAAACTTGAAACTTAAGTTACGTACCACTACCGGACTCGACACGAACATTTTCATCAAAATCGGTCAACCGGAAGTGGTAGTTTATTCGTGTAATTTTTCACTTTTTTGCGATTTTCTCAAAAACTGGTCCTACGATTTTTTTTTAAATCGCCTGGTTTACTCAATTTTTTATTCTCTACAAGATAGGGTAGGCGTCATGTTTGCTGAAATTCTGGGTGAGGCTGTTTTCACGTAAAAACGTTGTTTTTTTAAGATTACAGCTTTAATATGCATTTTAGCGCAAAACTTTATATAATAAAAGTTGTAGAAAATTAAAACTTCTACAACTTTTATTTCAAACAATGTTTTGTATAACGCTTAGTTTAGCGGTAATTTGCGATTTTCTGTTTTTTTCTCACGAAAATGTGTGAAAAATTGATTTTTTTAAGATTTCGGCCTTAGTATGCATTTTAAGACAAAAGTGTATATAATTTAATTTATAGAAAATTAAACGATCTACAACTTTTATTTAAAGCAGTTTTCTCTACAGATCCTAGTTTAGCGTGAAAGTGTGATTTTCCGTTTTTTTAAGCCAAATTGAGTTCGATTTTCATTTCGCGTCATTCACTCATGATTAAAATAAGGTTATGTTTTTGAGGTTAGTTTTTTGTTTATTTCTAATATTTTATTATTAATGTTAGGTTTATTGTTAATTATTTGCATTGGCAAGAGAAAGTTGTGTGAGTGTTTCACACCAGATTTTTTAGGATTGCGACTTAAATATGCATTTTAGCGCAAAAATGTATCTAGTAAAAGTTCTAGAGAATTTAAAATCTTACAACTTTTATTCCAAACTTATTTTGTATAACGCTTAGTTTAGCGGTAATTAGCGATTTTCCGTTTGTTTTTTGGTTTACCACTGCATTTTTTATTGACACACTTTCAGTTCAAACGATGAGGTACATGTACTGAGAAAAAAATTTTGAATTTAATAATATTATATGCAAAATATGTTTCTTTCATAACCAATACTGAATAACTCCTAAAAGTATTGTTGACTTGCCTCGACAATATAATATATAGATGTACAGAGATACATTGTTATTGGAGTGTACATATTAAGAGCTGTAAATTGTACACCTTTATTTACCACCATTACACATCTGGAACCAAAATTATAAGAAAATATTAGCTAAAATTTAAAGCAGTTGACGACCTCCATTTTTACACTCATAGCTGATTTTTTTTTCTAACATCTGAGATTGTTTTTTACAATCAGATTAAAACAAAAACTATAAGTTTTTGTTTTAATAGCATGAACGGGTTTACATGACGAAGACAATACCCAATGGTATTGCTTCAAAAAGGAAGAAATGAATTAAGTATAATTTTTGAAAACATTAACTAGATAAAAGATAAATAACAGCAATACAAAAGGTAACAAAATTAATTGCTTGGATAACTGCAGCAAACCAGTCGAGAGACTGATGACAAAAAAAGAGACTAAAAATAATAACTTTTTAGTTCATTACTAAACATCTGTGCTGTGCAGATTCGTCAGTTTATTTATGTCAACCTTTTCCAGTAGAAATAAATATTAATTATTCACCATGGTCAACTAGCGAATCTGCTGTTTTTGGTATTGTCAAGCAATTTATTTAAATTAATAAATTTAATTCATTCATTAAACCATATCCAACGTGTTAAACATAAAACGTAAATACAACTTCTGCAAAAAGATAAAAGATTGCATTAAAATATGATTTTATAAAGATTGGCAAAACTTGTCTTTCTTCTCCTGAAAAATAATACTTTTGCAGATTCTCTAGTTCACCATTTTTGCGACGATATGTAATAGTCCATATGTTTTTGTTAGATGACGAATGTGTAAGTACTAAACATTTTATGTAATAGTAAAGGTCAATTTACGCGCACACCAGTAAACATTGTAGTTAAATTGTAGCTCAATGTGTGCGGAAGAGAGTAAGTTATTTAAAAACACAATCAGGTTAGTGGAAAATTTTCTATTGAATTTTGAATGTTTGGATACCATTCAATTCCGATTTGTTTTTGGAGAAACCCGTGTAAAGGCCGTATTTAATTTAAAATAGAGTTATAACCGCGTTTGAAAGCTTAAATGGAAAAAGTAGGAATATTGTCCAATCTTGCTTCTATAACAAAACCGGTTGAATTGAATATGACCTGTAACAGGGAATCAACGCTCCAAAATACGTAGAATAGCCTATTTCCAGGGATTCTTCACAATGGAACTAGAGTGTTTTAATATTATCTCTTATAATTTTTTTCTATATGAACGTGTTTACAAAATTCCGCGGTTTCATAATAACATACGTTTTATAAATAACTGTAGGAATGGGTAAATGACATCAGCTCAGAGAGAAATTTTTCCGTCTGCATTTTACCACAGAATCTATATTCACTTGACTCATACATACGTTCGAATAGCCGTACAGTGTGGTAGACAAGGACGTTTGACACATCAAATTTTTCATTAGGCTTATTGTGTAATACCAGACAAAATAAAGAAAAATTATTGCCAAATTTTGACAAAAACGCGCGACTTTGCATAAATTACAACAAATTTTTGTAAATTCGCTGTAAGTCGATTAAAAAAAACGGAGTTTTACGTTTGTTTTTCAAGCTGCTGAACTGAGATTTTTACGCAGCGTTCAGGGATATTCGCGGCTGGATCACATAAAGAATGAGGTCATTCGGAGGCAATCTAATATCCAACCACTTGCCGATCAAGCAGTATAGGTGTAGATAAACAAATCACCTGCTCCGTATGTCTCCAGATCGTCTTCCACTGCAGGTATGGAAATTAAGGTAGGATGGAGGAAGAGACGTTGGAAGGCCGAAGAAACGATAGACACCGGAAAAAGCCTAGAAGCCTACGATGGATGATGATGATGATGATAATGATGAATTACTTGAAACACTTTCACGTGAACAGCAAAGGACAAGATACTCGATTTAAGTACTTTGATAATGTCATTTATAAATAGAGCTAAACAGCAAATACCCAAATTGGACCCTTGAGGAACACCAAATGTAGATTTAAAGATGATAATAAATACCTGTAAATATCCTGGTGATATCGAATCAGATAATTTAAATAATTCTTTATATGTGATATTTCATTTTCCGAATAATTATATTCCATTCCCACAACAGATTCTTTATGATTATGCCTTATAATTTTCTCAAATTTTTCAATCCCCAAATTTAGTAATTGTATAGAACAATACGCTTTTTGCAAACAAGTAAAAACGGCAGTGTAAATTGTACAGGCATAAGCGTTCCCATACATATTGAAAATTAATTGTTGTATGTAAGCAAAGATATAGGGCCTACGCTGCATGAGAATTTTTTAAATATGGAGGGAAATAAAATGGATACAAGAGTGACAAATCATCTATATTATAATCCTCATTATCAATTCTTCTCTTGATAATTGTTTTCAAACTCATAAAAATTGGAAATAAATTTCCAGCAACAAAATAAAATGAAATTGAATAATACAAAATATTTGACATTTTTCTCATATTTTTTTCATTCATTTCTATTAAACTTTTGTGTTCTGTATTAAGGAAATTCTTAAAATCGTTAGGAATTTTATAATATCCTTCTTTCAAAAACGTTATTGTTGTTGCCAAATTGTCCCACTTTAATATTAGAGCAGATAAGTGTACTAAAAATAGATTGTACAGAATTAATGATTTTAATCCAATTAAACGTTCATCAAAATTGTCCCATTTAAGCATAATAAAGAAAGTCACATTTGATATTGCAGATATTAAGACAATTAAATATATCTTCAAGTGTAATCCAGTTTTTCCAGATTTTATATCATATCCAATTACTGATACAAATCTTTCAACACGTTCAGCAATTTCCATTCTCTTTTCTGAAACTGATAAATAAATTCAATGTTATTATTCGGGTAGTTTTACAACCTTTTCTCTAAAACGGAAGGTACTGTAAGATAATTCTAGAAATGGTTGATAGAATATATTCTTTATGGTTGTATAGGTTGTATTTATTTCTAAGAAATTTTGTATTTCATGAGGTGGAGCGTGTTGAACAGGGATAGTAGATTGTGATGAATGAAATGTTATGAATGGGAATTCTAATTAATCGAAATTAGTAGAAATGTATTCATTTTATTCGTCTTCAATGTACTATTAAATAAATAAAGTTTTCAGTTTGTCTAGATAACTAACAGACCGCAGGTATTAAAACAGTTTGCGCTGTTGTAGTCGGTCAGTCAACATGTGAATCTTGAATGGACAGTTTCGGGCCAATTGAAATTGTTTCGTTAAGGGACCAGTTCTGAACTACATTAATAAAAATTGTCGTGCAGTGGTGGCAAATTTTTATAAACAGGTGATCGTTTTGAATCTTACGAACAATAATGTATTATTAATCAATTTAGTTTAACTTTGTTGTTTAGGTTATCAGCCGAAAGGCTGGTTTGAATCTCTACTCTAGCTCTTAGTAAAGCCTCTAGAGGCTTTACTAAGTAAAACAAGTTGTGAGGTGGTTTTCCATGCCTTCCTCACTGAGTGGCAAAGTATGCTTATCAGCAAGCCAGGCTCTTCTAAAAGCATCTATTTTCTACCCTGCAAATGACAACTTCACTTCATTCAGCACAGCGTCTAGCTGTTTAATGAAATTCATAACTCTCAGAGGAGATAACTCTGACTATTGTCTTCTGCACCTTTACCTCTTCTGTTCTTAAATGCTTCTGTCATATAATTGGCTGACCAAATCACAAGAAACGGAACAATTGTTTTGTAGCCCTGGAACTAGTAGATAGAGTGCAAGTAATTTAATAGGTCAACTTAAATCACTAATTGTAAAATACATAATTGTATGTTACACGTTAAAAGTTAGTCTATTTTTAATAAAAAAGACTGTAGGCTTAGGTGTTCTACGCAGTACGTACACTTCAGATTAAAACATTCAGTGCAGAGAACATGACTTTGTTTATGTTCTTAACTCTATCGTCTGTTACATTCTGTCTACAAGGAATGTTGGTTGAATTTTGTGTCCCTATGTTTAGTGTTAGGTATTGGGGCGTAAAACAGTAAATTAAAAATGAGTGTATGTAAGTAGAGTTTAATATTCTAAAAAAGGTTTTTACGAGTGTGGTGGTAATTAACCGCTACGCCTTATGCATGTAACAATCAGCTATGTAATCATTTTTAAACGGAGTTAATTTCTTTTTATTATTTATATTAATATTAATTAATTCAATCAGCTGATTAGAAATATTTTAATGTTACATTTATGAATTTATGTTACCGCGAGTCAACTGTGCAAGAGCTAATTTTGGCAGATAAATGTTCCTGGATCAAATCCTAGTAAATGTAGTTACTTTTATGATATGATTATAGTCAATGGTTACCGGTGTACTTTGATGGTTGGGATTCAATTAACCATACCTCTTAGAAATTGTCGGTCTGGGTCTGTACAAAACTACACCTCATTCACAGGTTATCTTCATCTCATTGGGTCATGGGTTTGCTTATTGCCCTGAATTGAACTGATTGCAACGTATACACATTAGAAGTAAAAACAACACATTTATGAAATACCTAGGTAGTTTATTAATTTCGTTATAATAATTAAAAATCTAAAGCTTGTCATGATTTACAATTACTAATTGAAATTTTATTCATTAATTAAGCTTAATTAAATTAAAATTTTAATGATAGTTTATGTAGATAAATTTAATTATTTTATGATCGAATGTCAAGTACCAAGTTAATAATTATTTACGTTTACCTAATTTCAAATTTTTATAGTTCTGAAAGCCTAAAATTACGTAGTCTACTAATTTAATGCCGGTCACATTAGCGTTCTAATATGCTCGCCTCTCATCATGAGGTCTTGGGTTCAAATCCCATGCAAGCACGGCATATTTTCATACGTTACAAAAATCATGTTATTCTTCACCATCTGCATTAGTAGTAGCCTACTTGCAGAACAGTCGGACGTAAAACCAATTAGTAATTTAATAATTATTTTTAAATGAAAATTGTAAATAATGAAACTAATACACTATTTTAATACAATGCATACTAAGACCGCAATCTTAAAAAATATTATTTCTTACCGATTTCAATGTGCAAAATAGAAAAAAATATAATAATATTAGACTGAATCAATAATAGTTGACGCTAAGCTGAACGTGTAAGAAAACGATTTAAATAAAATTTTAGGTATTTTAATAGCTTTCAACAATAATTATATGAGCACGTTTGCCTTAAAACTCACATTAAGGCCGCAATCTTAGAAAACCATTTTTTACTACTAGATGAGAGCCCTCTATGATTATTTTCAGGTTGCATGGCGCTTACCATATCTTGCAGAACATACAAAATGTTGTAAAGAAGCGATTTTTAAAAAAATCGTTGCAGCTTTTTTGTGAATATCACAAAAAATGTTCGAGTGAGTTTGGATTCCCTCAGTAAGAATATTGGTTTGACCAAATTGATTTAACAAATTTAGAATTTTAAGGGCTTCCATGAAGAACGAAACCGGAACACCGGGTAAACAGAAGAGAGGAGAAAAGTCTTTAGTGAGCGAATGCTGAGAATGTGGGCTGCAAAAACGTTTCCAGAAGCGACTAAATTCACCTCAAGTGTTCTAAAATTAGCCCTATACGACGACATAACCTCCACTTCATAAATTTCAAATATTGATGACCTTGCACAGTTTCAGTTGGCTACATTCAAGAATTTTTTTTTAGAAAATTGGTTATAAGTAAGTTTCGTTTTAACATGTTTTTATATACCAGTGACAGATCCTTTTTACGTAATTATAATTTAAAAACACTTTTTTGTTGCTCACCGATTAGAACCAATCAATTTCAGCAAAGTTAAATTATTTTTTTTTGAAGTTGTAAGCGTGATTATGAAAACATACAGTTCGTCTTAAATTGAAACAAAAAATTGTTCCTCAGTGGCTTACAGATTAACGCAATAGACTAATGAGTTAAAAATCCGAGGTTCGATTCATAAATAATTATTTCAAGTTCAAAACCACTGATGCTCTACTATGCCCCACAATCTATATTAATAAAATTGTGATTTTGTCTGTAAAATTTTTTAAAATGCCCCAAATTTTGTTTCTACGCCAGATCTACCAAGTAAACACTGAAAATAAGTTTAGCTAAATTTTTATTTGTTTGTCTGTTTAACTGTTTGTGTGTCTGTTTGTATGTTACGGCATCACGCAAGAACCGGTGAACCAAATTCAATGAATTTCGGTACTTATGTACTGGATATTATCGAAATGAAAATAGGCTATAAATTTTTTTAATATCACAAAGGGTTGGGGGGGGGGGTTCAGAGGGAGGAGTAAACAAAAAACTGCGAATATTTTCGTAAAAAGTCAATTTATCAAAAAATGCTATATAATCGAAATTACGAAACGTTTGAAGACAAATAAGTTTGATTATGTAAAAATTTTCATTTTCATGCATAATAACGGAGATATTACCAATTTTATAAAAATAAACGTAGCAATATTTTAGGAAAAGAACAGAATAAACATAGGCCTACGCGCTGCAGATATTCATTCCGAAACGATATTTACCTACCCTACCCGTTCCACCATTAACCTCCCTACCTTACACGACCCACCCTTTCTCGGTCCCATTGTCAAAAACGAATGACAGTCACCTTAGTAGTTAACAAAAAGTCGGTTGATGAACATCGTGGTGTTCCTATTGTGATTTACCTTTCATTTTACGGTATCATAACAGAAATTTTTATTGCTCTGTAGCGAATAATAAAATTAAATTACATCACAGTTGCGACAGTTACATTACACACACACATTTGTGTGAGTTAATCTTCAAAACATCAATTTTCATTGCTCTGTATAAGTAGTAAATTTATTTATTTATGTAAACAATACAAATTAATTTTTGTGGAATCTGTTTGGGTTTCGCCCACACGCATACCCCAGACCACCAGTAAACAAAACTGGCTCTCTAGAGGTTCCAGCCTCGATTAACAATTGCATTACTGTTGTACACATTGTGTTTCGATTTTTCCAATTTCATCTTATATTAATCCTTTTATTGTTAATAGATTTGAAGTTTTTACAAGTACTGGTATTCATATGTAGTCTGGTTTCTTTACTCCTAGATATCTATTAACTACGCTAGGTTTTTTCTTGTTTCGAAGATAATTATGCCTTGGCGGAAGAGGTCATGCTTGACCAAGCAAGCATTGACAAGACGTGCCAAAATCACAAAATTAAACAGGGCTAACGAGAGCCAGGAAGCTACTACATCAAAGCTAAAAATAGATCGAGGGAGGCTTATTCATACCCGCCAAATTGAACCCGTAGAACAACGTGAACAATTACTGGTATCTCAACAACTCCACCAGGCTTCTTTTCGCATAAGTGAGTGCTCTTAAGCAGGTTCCAGTCGCCTGAAGGCTGACAGGGAGAGACACTCACAACCTTGTGAGGCCGAGTCTGTTGAAGAATATGACCTACGATTAGCGTCTCAACAGGTCCGTTAAGCTTCTATTCGCAGAAGTCAGTGCTCTGAAGCCCGTTCTAATCGTCTTGAGGCTGACAGGGATAGACACTCGCAATTTCATGAGGCCGAGTCGGTTGATGAACATAACATAGGCGGTTAGCGTCTCAACAGGTCATTGAGTCAATATGAATACATGAGAAATATTTTCACATCTCAATAATGGCTAATTTATATTCACTAAAGTAACCATTTTTGTTGGAAATTAAAAATTAACTACGCTTCTGAAAATAATAAAGCGCTGCGTATCTTGATTTACACCAAGATTTTTCATTTACAATAATGCTGACATTGAAAGGTGGTACGAATAGATAATGCATGATTAAAGAATATCAGACCTGACAGGGATCGAACTCGGTACACCAACAGACCGTCCAAAACACCAAGAAAACCGTTCGATAAACGGGCATTTTAGCTGGCATTTACCAATATTTTTAGAAGAATATTAACATGAAAAATAAACAGTAGATCTATGTACAATAAACACAGGCCTACGCGAAGGTAAAACCCGTATTCATACTGTCAGTTACCTACCTACCCATTCCACCAGTACCTTATACATCTTTTCTCGGTCACATTGTCAAAAATGAATCAGTCGTCTTAACAGTGGTCACCATCGTGGTGTTCCTATTGTAATTTACCTTTCATTTATTATGAAAATAATAAAGCGCTGCATATCTTAATTTAAAAGCACCAAAATCTCGCTTTTATTTTACGTTCAACTATTTTTGTTTCATAAATAATAATGCTGACGGTGAAAGGAGGTAGATAACAATGAGTAGTTAAAGAATATCAGACCTGACAGGGATCGAACTCGGTAACCCAACCGACCGTCCACGGCACCAAGGAAACCGTTCGAAGAACGGGTACTTTAGCTAGTAGTAAATAAAGTCGAATGTTGGTACAACTTCACATACAACCAAAGTAAATATAATACTCTGTGTAAAAAATAAATAACGCATATACATAGCTGTTTAATTTTACTTCGTTACACAAATTTACATCATATTATTATTTTCATAATAAAAATATTATCATGTATAAATAAATAGAAAATAATGATTGCCACAATATTATCGACTGAAATACAAACCATATCATTATAGAGTAATTGCACAAGCAATTTTTAAATATTAATAAAATAAGTTATCTTTATACTTCAAGCATTTCATCATACTATGTTATTTTTAACACGGTATGTGGTTTTAGTCAATATCGACTGCATTCGCTCTTACTGACTGCTTTGATTTACCGGTGCAGATTGTATTGACATGTTTGACGTTATACGGCACATTTCGTCCTTTTAGTCATATTAGTGTCTCGAATAGCACAACAGAACAACAGAACGTATCTATTCAGCAGCAGACGTGTAACAGAAGGATAACCCATATATTTTTGTTAGATGAAGGGTGTGTAATTACCCAACAGTTTGTGTAATAGCGGTCAATGTACGCGCATAATAGTAAATATTATATTTAAATTGTAGCTGAATGTATGAGGAAGAACATAAACGGCATTTTTTCATACGTTACAAAAAATCATTTCATCTGCAAAGCGTCCGCTTTACAAACGAAGAAAGAGAAAAGGCAAGAAATACAAGAGAAAAATCTAAATTTTGAGATAAACTTATGCTATTCTCAAAAACGATTTCAGAAAATAACTAAATTTGTAGGATAAATTATGCACTACCTTTAACAGCTTTGGTAGTAAAATTATGTTTATATGATGTATACAACAGATATTACAGACAATAATGTATATGAAAAAATTAGGAATATTTAGAGCACTTTATTCAAACATTATCTATAAAATTTCACTTACTTCAGTAATTCTTTAAAATGAATACCAGCTAATCTTATGAATAAAACACTGACAACTATTTAGCGTCTTTGTAAAACGTACTCAAGATTTCAGTTTTACTGTTATGTATACTGTAAAAAATATACTTTGATTTGTTGAATTTAATATCTTAAGTATATTAGTTTTCCTCTCCCTTAAAACAATATGTGATAAACTCAACTGCCAATCTCAATTTTGACATAGGCAATAAATACAACCCTCCTGACAAAATAAAACAATAATATAATTAAGTGTTTTAAATTAATCCACCTTTGATAATACGATCTGTTCATGTAAAATCATGTATGTATAATACCTGAATAAATATGAAAAATAAAAAATACTCCGATGTATGCATTATGATATTTTATATTGAAACTTTTATTCTAAGTTGAATAGAAAAATAATTATAGCAAATTACAGTCACGCAATAGCAATTACCTTTATTTCATTTTATGGTATGTAATTTAAGTGCTGTGCAAATTATTTTATTTCGTTATTTCTTATTAAAATGTGGTAATTCATATTGGTTTTTTCATCCAGTTTTATTATTATATGTCTTGAAAAGTATGTAAAGTAGTATATTTTTATAAAATATAATAATCAGTTAGAATGGACTTTACGCCATATTAACCACTCGCTTACTCAAGTGATTGGTGTTCCGTCATTTATTTAACTCTTTTAATTAATTTTATTTCAAGTTTTACTCGTAATTACTAGAGGCAAGTAATGCTCTTCATATGGTGTTCGGAGTGAATCTCGATTTTACAATCGTTTATGAACGGGAAGTTGATGTGTATAGAGAATAGGCATTTGGTTTATGTGAATAATAGCCTTAACTCATAATACGCAACACTGACGATTCTGGAACCTGTTACTATTTTTACAACAACAGTTTTGTAAATCTTCAAGCAGTGTACCATTTGTTCCATATAAAAGTTGCGTCCGTAATAGCTCTATAAGTTTTCGACTGGTAGCGTTGATAAAAATGTGAAAAATAGTTTTGTGACATGTTCCAAAGCTAAGCGCACTGTAAATGAAATTAAGTGAACTTAAGATTTGTTTATGGTGACTTTTGAGACTAGTAGTAGCAGCGAGAATATACGACCTAATACGCCATAAAACATGCGTTACCGTGAGCGTGAATTTGTTCTTTGTGTACAATAATTGTATTAAACCAAAATACATAACTTTGTCTGTGGAACTTTTCCCGACTGATCATATACATTTAGTCTGTTTTGTAAAAATTTTCTTATTATTAAATTAATGAATAATACTTTTATTTTTTGGCCACCAAACTGTTGTTGTTCTTTTTTGAGCGCTACTCCTGGATAAGTACGGAAGGATCGAGGTGACGGTTTGTTCCGTATTATGGGTGTTACGGCAATTCGATTTACGGAGTGTTAATTGTTTTTTTTAAAGGTATGCCATAAAATTGCAGAGTTAAATAGAATAATGAATACATTTTTACTTTCTCTTGCCTATATGAATATATAGGAAGGAACGTATTGTTTTCATGTCGATTTTTCGAAATCGAGTTTTCACCGGATCTATACGTTTTCAGACCCCCTGAACCCAAAAAACATGTTTTTAGCGATTGGTCTGTGTGTGTGTCTGTGTGTGTGTCTGTGTGTGTGTGTCTCTGTGTGAACAGAATATCTCAAGAACGGATTATTGTACGAACTTGAAACTTGAAACTTAAGTTAAGTACCACAACCGAACTCGACACGAACATTTTTATCAAAATCGGTCAACCGGAAGTGGTAGTTTATTCGTGTAATTTTTCACTTTTTTGCGATTTTCTCAAAAACTGGTCCTACGATTTTTTTAAAATCGCCTGGTTTACTCAATTTTTTATTCTCTACAAGATAGGGTAGGAGTCATGTTTGCTGAAATTCTGGGTGAGGCTGTTTTCACGTAAAAATGTTGTTTTTTTTAAGATTACAGCTTTAATATGCATTTTAGCGCAAAACTTTATATAATAAAAGTTGTAGAGAATTAAAAATTCTACAACTTTTATTTCAAACAATTTTTTGTATAACGCTTAGTTTAGCGGTAATTTGCGATTTTCTGTTTTTTTCTCACGAAAATGTGTGAAAAATTGATTTTTTTAAAATTTCGGCCTTAGTATGCATTTTACGACAAAAGTGTATATAATTTAATTTATAGAAAATTAAAAGATCTACAACTTTTATTTAAAGCATTTTTCTCTACAGAGCCTAGTTTAGAGAGAAAGAGTGATTTTCCGTATTTCTAAGCCAAACTGAGGTTGATTTTCATTTTGTATCATTCACTCATGATTAAAATAAGGTTATGTTTTTGAGGTTAGTTTTTTGTTTATTTCTAATATTTTATTAATAATGTTAGGTTTATTGTTAATTATTTGCATTGGCAAGAGAAAGTTGTGTGAGTGTTTCACACCAGATTTTTATGTATGCAATAAGTGTTGCCACCAAAGTACTAGAAACAAAATTTGCCTTTTTTTTACAAAAATATCTGGTGTGAAACACTCACACAACTTTCTCTTGCCAATGCAAATAACTAAAAATAAACCTAACATTAGAAATAAAACATTAGAAATAAACATAACCTAATTTTAATCATGAGTGAAAGACGTAAAATGAAAATCAACCTCAGTTTGGCTTAGAAAAACGGAAAATCACTCTTTCTCTCTAAACTAGGCTCTGTAGAGAAAAATGCTTTAAATAAAAGTTGTAGATCTTTTAATTTTCTATAAATTAAATTATATACACTTTTGTCGTAAAATGCATACTAAGGCCGAAATGTTAAAAAAAATTGTTTTTTCTCACCTTTTTTTGAGAAAAAAAACTGAAAATCGCAAATTACCGCTAAACTAAGCGTTATACAAAAAATTGTTTGAAATAAAAGTTGTAGAATTTTCAATTCTCTACAACTTTTATTATATAAAGTTTTGCGCTAAAATGCATATTAAAGCTGTAATCTTAAAAAAAACAACATTTTTACGTGAAAACAGCCTCACCCAGAATTTCAGCAAACATGACTCCTACCCTATCTTGTAGAGAATAAAAAATTGAGTAAACCAGGCGATTTTAAAAAAATCGTAGGACCAGTTTTTGAGAAAATCGCAAAAAAGTGAAAAATTACACGAATAAACTACCACTTCCGGTTGACCGATTTTGATGAAAATGTTCGTGTCGAGTTCGGTAGTGGTACTTAACTTAAGTTTCAAGTTTCAAGTTCGTACAATAATCCGTTCTTGAGATATTCTGTTCACACAGAGACACACACACACACAGACACACACACAGACCAATCGCTAAAAACATGTTTTTTGGGTTCAGGGGGTCTGAAAACGTATAGATCCGGTGAAAACTCGATTTCGAAAAATCGACATGAAAACAATACTTTCCTTCCTATATATTCATATAGGCAAGAGAAAGTAAAACACGAAGAATATATTATAAAAGAAGTATAGGTGTAACATATTCATTAACAATATGAAAATATATAAAATTAATCACAACGTTTATTCAAGTGCTTAGAATTTAATAAATACCACATTTCAAACATAAAAGTTTAGGGTGTCTAATGATATTAAAAAACCAAAAACAATTCAAATTTTGACTAAACATTCATTGAGACCATTCTAGAAATCAGGTGTAGATTCGTAAAGAATACTCCTTTTCCCTTGACGAACATAAAAGTAGTAAACTATTTTTTTAAACTTCGCAGAACGTTGTAGTAGGAATACGCAGCATTTAACGTCTGCAACATAAATTATTTCAGATTGTATTATTATCATTTATTAGTATTCCTTTTACATAGAATTATCACAAATTATGTCGTGTTATATTCCCTAACAAGCTGATCTCACGCAGAGGAACTATTCCATAGCCTACCAGCAGCCCGAATTTAACTTAAGCTGATTTTTTATGGGGTTATCTAATAAAAAGTCGAGTGTACGTAAATGAAACGGAGACGAAACTCCAATTAAAGGAGAATATCCGCCAACAAATTGTCAGTATACCCCCAGCATGGAGTCGAAAAGTTTTCGAAAATCTAAAGGTAATTTCACATTCACGACTTAGCTTGGGAAGAAGTTGCGAACATTTTACAGAAACCAAGCATAGTAATTCTGTTTCATTTATGTAAGCCATTTAAATGCCAAGTGTACGTGATATTTTATAAATGGACATTTGCCCGGGAGTTTAGCGAAAGAAATTTATATATCAAAAATATGGGCAAAGTAAGCTCAAAAAATATTTATTTAAATTTTAATTGACTGTAAATTTCTAGAGTTAAAAAAAAAGAATATCAAAGCCACACGTTTTAACGACAAAATGTAAAAAAACGAATAGGCAATCAATGAAACAAGAAACACGTTAGCTAGGGTAAAAGAGACGATTGCTTTTTACACTAGCAACTAATAATTTAGTTGCAAATGAAAAACACTGAAATTAGAAACAACATATAAACGTTTAATAAAGACAAAGACGATCTAATAGGCTAAATTTAAATTTTACAAAAACAATTTAATATAAATTATTAGTAAATGCTTTATTTGTGGCTAATAAATTATAAATAAAATTAAATAAACTGAAATTTAATCGTTCTATTGGTTAATCATGTTATTTATGTCTTTTTTTCTGTACGTATAATCACATTTTTGTGGTTATATCCGTTTGTAGTACATAGTTCTCAACTAAGAAATAACGTTAAAACCCAAAAGCTTTATGTATTATTCACACGACCTCATAATATTAACACTTTAACTGAGCTACCGGTCTCAGACCGGGAGATATATTAAGTTTTCCACAGTTCCAGCCCTGTTTGTTCAAGGTCGTTCATAGGCTCAGTAGCTGCCTTCTAACTCCCCATCTTCACTAAACACTAGTGTTAGTTCAGATTCCGTTAGTCGTTCGTTTGTGACAACCGCTTTTTGAAAACCACCCGGTCTGTCATACCGGATAGCTCAGTTATTGTGTACTAATTAGCCGGTCCTGTATACCGGATAGCTCATATAAGTGTTAGTGCGTCAGTGCTAGTGAAATGGATCGACCTTCTACCAGTCGATCTGCACACGTGGAAGACGATGATTTTGCCGTTTGCGTAGAATGCTGGATGATGAGTCTAGTTTAGATGATTCAGATATTCAGAGTGAAATACACGATTTTGATGCAGATCCAGACTTTGTGTTGGTAAATGAAAGTGATTCCAGTTCATAAAGTGACTTCACGTTTTGAATTCGTCAAAGCCTTGGGCTATGATCTTATCAGACCTCACCTTCAGAGAAGACTACAAATTCCCCATCTCCGGCGAGATTTGAGGCAAACTATTTTGATGGTGTTGGCAGAAAATAACCCTGTCCATGAAAGAGAGGAAGAAGTCCCTTCCGACCGAATGGAGAAGAGAAAAACGTGCAGCAAGTGTCCATCTATTCCAGAGAGGAAAACCCAATATAAATGCATTAAGTGTTCTAATCACATTTGTTCAGAGTGCAGTCGCAAAGTTTGCTATTAATGTGCAAAATACTTTGTAAACTGATAAACTGAACTGTTATTTCTTTTGTTTATTATTATCATCCATTATTATAGCAAATTACTCAAAAATATCTTACAAAGTATTATTTTATCATAATTGTTCTTTTCAAATTAAATTTTCGATGTGAGCAAAAGTTTGTTTGTTTGTAGTACAACAGCAAAAGTATTTTATTTTGTAATTTTCTATATTTAAAGGTTTGCAAATAGAAAAGTAAAAATGTTTAATTGTTTATAATATACGTTCCCCATTAAATATGTTTACTAAAAATATGCATTAAATAAGAAATAGTTAATATATTGACCGGTGAAAACCAAAACACACTGACCGGTCTCAGAAACCGGATAGCTCAAATAACGTTTCTACATCCATAGCTCAGTGAAAGTGTTAAAAAACTACTGAGCAAATAAAAAAAAAATTGAAAACGTAAATTTAGGACGTCGCTTTCTATCTGTTTGGTTCGTATATCGAGTATTTATGTTCGATACAAGCAACGTTTTCAAAAAATGTCGCACGAGCAACGCTACAACAATGTGAAATGGCCTTAAGGGCCAGATTTAGAAATGCCAGCGGCAAATGGCAGCCTTTTGGATGATCTTAATTTTAAGAACAGATTTTTGTTATATATTAATGATTTTAATGATTTTTCTTGTGTATTTCTGTTTTAATAAATAAACATTTATCTGAATACATTCTGAATTTTTTCTCATAATCATTCAAATACGCAAAAATTTATGGCCCACCCGTTGCATACTAAGCGCATTTATAGTGTAAGGGCCATTTGGTTTTAACTAAGTATTTGTTAGAAAGAATTCTTTATTAACTGTTTTTAATAGTCTTCGTTCACTTTTTAGCGTACTTCTCTGCTTCTTTGGCTTTTCTGTATAGGTTCGCCGCCTGGATATTAAACCGGTTCACAAGAGCATTCTTGAGCTACTCGTCGTCTTCAAACCGTTGTCCAACATGCCACTATTTCAAGTGCAAGGGGAGGAATCTTGGCTTGGCAAAAGATAAGATGGGTGATAAAAAAGTTCCTAACCAGTAGTGCAGAAAGGCCAGTTCTGGAACAACCTTGACCTTTGATCCCTTGACCTTGACTTGACCTTTGACCAAAAACCAGTTGCCCTCTGACTTCTATAAAAAGGAAAAGTTGGCAAAGTTCCAAAACCAATTTCCTCCGCAATCGCTAAACCGATTTCGATGATTTTGGTGTCCACGTGACCGAGAGATCGAGATCTATAAGATAAGCCCTGATACATAGCCGTATCCCAATAGGACCTGAAATCGCCCTTTGCTCCTCACCGACCGATCGGATTGCTGAGATTTGGGTATTTGCAGAATCCGGGCGTGCCGTATAACGCGTCACATTGGGTTTAGGTGCTTAAGGGATCTAAGAAAATCAGTAATTTTGGTAATTTCGTTTTGGTACACCCTATACTTTAGTTTATTTACATTCTCGTCATTTGTTTTTGACTTTGCGCCGTCAGTTAATTAGATGATGAATTTGCAATTCTTTTCTTTTAATATTTTAGGAAGATGCACGTTGTTTGTTACGAGTCACGTTGCATGCACATGCCTTTCATTGTCGTCATTTGTTTTTGACGTTGCACGCGTCATCAGTTAAGTAGATGATGAATTTGCATCTCTTTTCTTATAATTTTTTTAGGAT
This sequence comes from Catonia carolina, assembly GCA_035578175.1. NCBI lineage: Eukaryota > Metazoa > Arthropoda > Insecta > Hemiptera > Achilidae > Catonia > Catonia carolina. The sequence goes on along the minus strand of JAQMRL010000024.1, from coordinate 1,903,423 downwards.
GATGCAAGTTGCTTGTTAAAAGTCACGTTGCATGCACATGCCATTCTGATGCAATTTATTTGAGGGTTAAATAAACTACAGAATCAGCGTTTTATTGTTTTTAAATAGGCCCTATGTATTAGCATAGTAAAATAGCCTGTATAAAAGCCCACGGTTTTCCCATCGAATCATACCATCAGTAGCAACTGCGTCTGATATTTCTCCCGCCACCTCTACTTATCAGCTATACCGAGAACTCTACCTTTCAGCTCTTCTAGTTTATTGAGAGGTGAGACACCTCTTACTATAATAAATTTTATAAATATAAACTTAGAATATTTTTCACTAAATATAAACTTAGAATTTTTTAATATAGGTAATATAAAATTAGAATATTTTAATTAAATATAAACTTAGAATATTTATAGAAGAATTTAATGGATTTTTAATGAAATTTTAACTTATAATATTTTAATGGAATTTCAACTTAGAATATTTTAATGGAATTTTAACTTAGAATAATTTAATTCAATTTTAACTTAGAATGTATAAATAACTTTGATTCTTTTTCTGCCGACAGCACGATTTACATTTTTAACACAGCTCTATCTATTATACAAATTAATGTATGTACTACGTCACTAATACAGTTCTGTTTTATTTTTTATTTACAGCAACAACCTGGAAAACAACAAAGATTAGGTTTCAATAACGGACCTCAACAACAACCACTTGTAAATGTAAGTATAGTTTTTCTTTACTGTATAAATTCCTTTAATGCTTATACCATATATTTTCATTAACAATTGCTGGTTAAAATATAAACAGAAGTCCTTACCATACGGTGATCATTGTGTAATTTATTTCAGAGCTGGGATGCCCGCTGAGATGGTTATATTCCTCCCGAAGATAAAAGGGAGGATATGGGGCTATAGACATTGGGATGGTCAGACGAGAGCGCTTCTCTTTCTACCTGAAGTAGGAGAATACATGACGGTATGGGTAGAACGACATACTATTCAAGGGTTAGGCCTAGAGGAAGAATTTGATACATATATCAACTCCTTCAGACTCTTAAACAGGCGGAGTAACCGATATTGGAGAAGGAGAATGTTTAAATAGGTAATTTAGGTAATTATTTGGTTATTTTTAATGACGCGGTATAGATGTTACAATATAATGTTTACCATTCATTTTTCTTTACAGTATCGACTCCACCAACCGTATATACCGTTTTTTATATACATATAGCATTCTATTAGTCTGTTGTTTTAATTTGCAGCAACAACTTCATCATCACCAACACCTCTCCAACATCGACACCATCCCCACACATCTTCTTCAACGCTTTCTTCAACTTTAACGCCTTCTCCTTCAACGCTTACATCTTCACCTTCACGCCTTCTCCAACTTTAACGCCTTCTTCCACGCCTACATCTTCACCTTCAACGCATTCTTCAACTTTAACGTCTTTTTCAACGCCCTTCTCCTTCAACGCCTACATCTTCACCTTCATCATCTTCCTTCGAAAGGGAGTAAAGCAGTATTAGTAATTCAGCGAGCTTCTTCTACATAGAAAACATGGCTCCAAATCTTTTCTGCTCTGAAATTTTAGATAGTGATAGACCTGAGAATATCGAGATTGAGGCTCTCGCAGAGAGAAAACTAACGAGCGATGTAGTGCTCAGGAATCTGCTGAATCCTCAACCACATCCTACAGTCTCGGCATATATCGGTGAAGGATCTTCAATCCGGAAGAGCAAGAGGACTATAATAGTAGGATGGGTTAAAGACGGATGTAGCTCTACCCATATGAGCCATACGGTAGCCGCAGCGGCTGTCGTATATTTCGATCGGTTTCTCAATTTCAAGCCTGATATTAAACCTGGCCATTTGCAACTCCTCGCATGCTCCTGCATGTTCATTAGCTCAAAGTTCTACGATGCATTCAACGCCTTTACCGCTTCTGAACTAGAGTACTCGACAGAAATATCTTGCAGCATACGGTCCATCATAATAGAATGGGATATGGAAGTGCTGAAGGAACTGTCGTGGAGGGTGTCCTTCGTATTGCCGGGAGATTTTGTTTATCAGATACTCTCAAGGCTCTTCCCTGCAAGAAACGTCCAGGACCTGAAGAAGGTCAGACAGAGGTCGCACGACCTCATCATAAAGGCGTTATGCGCCGATTGTTTTTATGACATCTGCTACAGCGAGCTGGCGGGAGCATGCGTCCACGTGGCGTTGCGCTCCTTCAGTTCAGCGAAGGTCGATAAAGACGAAATTGAAGGTATTTTATTATCTATAGATTTAACATATCCAATAGAGAAGGTTGTTACGCTTAATGTTTTCTCTGCAGATGAATCGCGCGCTAAATGCATCGCTGAGGGAGGCCTCCAGGCAGCTTGATGAGCTGCTGGGAGCACCCAGAAGTATGCCTGTAATAGACGTAGCGGATTAGGACCGGGCAGAAGTACCAGCCAAGCAGCCATTAGCTCAGCCAGCGGTACAACCAGTGGCACAACTAGCGGTACAACCAGCGGCACAACCAGCGGTACAACCAGCGGCACAACCAGCGATGCAACCGGCGTAGCTAGCGATCCCGGATGTATAGCATGTTGGACGTTTTAATTCAATATTATACGTTCGGGTTGATGACCCTGACGAAATGGGAAGTGGCAATCACTAGGGTAGGAGGTAGGGAACCCGACGGTTGTAGGACTCTATCGATAGCCATCGGTGAGTTCTACAAAATACTCAAAATGAAGATGTTGATACCCATCTTTATTAAAACAATCAGGTGAGCATCTTGGAAAAGATGGATGAGGTACTAACCGCCGGGTTCCTGATGAAATGTGCACAATCCGCACCTACTTCCGTAGAAAAAAGTATCGGGAGGAGGATGTCAATGAGCTGTGGGACCTCATGAGGGTCAGACCGGCCAAACGACCCATAGCTTCCCTTTTCGAGGATGCAGGTCCCTCACGGGAACCATCATCTTACTCGGAGTCCGTAGAGCTCAAGACAGATAAAAAACATTATAACGCATGGTCTATGCCTAAGAGGGGTAAATACCTCATGAGAATTGAGCTCTATGAGACCAGCGAGATCGACGGATTGCCCTTCAAGGACAGATACAAACAAGCTAAGAGGAGAGTCGAGGTTGTCGCCAACGAGGGGGACCCACGTTTGCAGGCGGTCGATACCGTAATACATGGTACGCTTGAGTCGATCTTGAGAGAGAGCGGAAGTAAAAAATCATACGTCAAATCGCGGCGGTGAATCCGCTAACAAAATGATGGGTGCACTTTCCATCGTATTATTAGTATTAGTATTAAATTTATATATTATTAATAGAATATATGTTTTATACTGTTTATCATTGTTTTTATTTCAAAAAACCATACTTTGCCGTTAAATTAAAGCAGTTGATATTTTGTAGGAAAATGGAAGGTCAAACCAAACGAATCAAGCTGGATCAAGTTCCTTAGTCTTGCAGTTTTCGTATCTTTCGTTCAGCATTAATATATCGTTACGTTCTCTTTTTCTGTTTTAGTTATTCATCGCTCCTGTAATGGATGTTTTTCGTCATCACTACCTCATCGATGCTGTCGCCTTAGAGCGCAGTCTTATATGGGCTATCAAATCCTTTACGGTATATGTAGAAGAATATGCAGACCCGATGCTCTCTGATGAGGGTTTCATCGAGGCGATTCAGACAGCGGTGGATACCACAGGGGCGTCTGGCTGGTGCATAGCAGGCGGTTATGTCTCATATATGTGTCAGAAAGGACCAAGGCGTATGGGGATATAGACATTTTTTTATTTGACTGCCACCCAGAGAGTCCTTATTCGGAATAGGTTGAATATAAAATAAAACCTTAAATATAATAAGCCTAAAACATACTGGGTTACCCATATGGCCGATGATCAATCCTTTTTCGCTTATATCAGAGTTTGACATTCCTCTTTGTATGTCTGAATTGGTGTTAGAGGAGAGGGTCTGGCGTGAACTATGTCTGATAGACGATGGGAGGTGTATAAACATCAACGGCAAGACGCAAAAGAGGAAGAAAAAATATGCCACTTGACGTTTAACGTTTAACTTTCAGCCGCAGACTCTCAGGCATTTAGCTGCTCGACGAATCTGCGAGGGTTTCAGGAAGGCAACATTCTACGGCCATCCGTATCTAACAGCAAATTTCCAACCAATAGCCTAAGTTTATACCACATATGTGAGTGGCCTGAATTGACATTTCAAGACGCTTCACCATCCTCATGGACTAAAATATTAGTAATTTCATAGACTAAAATATTAGTAGATGTGCGAACTGCGTACCATCTGATCCATGATGAGTGGTCATGTTATATCCCACATATATTGAAATGGCACCTTCACGCTTCTTCACCCTCGCAGTATTACTAGTTTGTAGTTTTATGTATTATTAGCTCACCATATAATTGTATTCGTTCGCATCTTCATCATATTATAACAATAAATGTTTTGTTTCTTATTGATTTCGTCTTTTCATTTCTTGTACCTCAAGTATCAGCAGTATACGTGGCGAAAAATCGAGTTCCGATTCCCGAAGGGCCCGACCTACCGGTAGGATCGGGTCGTCGTGTTGCGCTTTCGCTTCACGATCGAGAAAGCCCTCGGCTTTAGCAAAACTTATATTTTTATAGGTGTAAAGGTGTTGAAATGATGACGCGTTTTGAAATAAGTTTAGTACATATATTCTGAAATCAAAACGTTATAACTAAATTACAATGGTTCAGACTCTAAGGACAGCCGTACATGAAGATTAAAACTCGAGGATACAATACGCGGCTTTACTGGCTGATATAGCAGTTAAAAGTACATTGCATGCAATGTTTTCTCTTCTTGGTTATGGTCCATTCGTCTTCGTCGTCGGCGCTCTCTTGTTGAGCGTGTTCTTCGCATGGCATCTCCAAGAGAAGTTCTTTGTCGTGCTTGAGGTATGGCGGCAAGTCAATGTAAACTATAGATATGCAGTTGCCATAATGTTCAAAAAGAAACTCCTTAGGTAAGTAACGGAGTACGTCCGGCCTAAAGTTGTTAAGCCCCGAACGCAGCGCCATTTCTATGCTCTTTCCTACCTTCTCGATGGCGTTGAAGACTGCGTTGTTTTCTTTCCACCACATCCTCAACACCTCGGCTCTCTTAATGGAGCAGTCTGAGTGAGAAAACGAGCATTGACAATCGACCTCGCACGTATATGTCAGATGATCTATGGCAGGACATCCGTAATCGTCCAGGTCCAAAATCTTTAATTCCCTACACAGCAAAATTCCATCTAGGACCTTTACCGCTTCTTTTCCTTTGACGTAGATTTTCCCTCCTGATACCGATCCGGTCAGCAAGTCGTACATCCGGGTGTAGTGGACGAACCGCTGTTCCACCGTATTCTGTCTTGGTAGTCCTGGATGCACCTCTTCTTCGACATTGTAATTATGCTGTTGTAGCCGTAGGGTGGTTTAAAGAGGTAATGATGCCTGAGGCTACCGTCTACCGAGAGGACGGCCAGCTCTTTGATGACCGTTTCGTGATTGGATGGCTTCATGTCACGAAAATCTACAATGAAGGAAGACATGGTGTTACTCGTGCCGAGAAGCGATACAGACTGGTGAATACGTCCTTCTGACGGTCCCTGTTAACGGTTGATATTGCATGACGCATTCTGTGATTATCAGGCAGTAGGCGGAGGTATTGGCAGAGATGTTGTTTTTGCAATTAGTCTCGACCCTGATGTCTATGGCGCCGGTGTTCAGCGACTCGTTCTGCTTCGAGCAGTCTAAAAAGAAGAGCGGGACTTTTGTTTTAAACCTCGCGAAATCGATGAGGGGTAGGTTGGATTGCCCTCCGTAGTAGACCTTGTGGAATCGCTTAAAGTTTTCGTCGAAGAGCGAGTACTCTCCCTTCGCGTTTTCGTACGAGTAGTACACCGAATTCAGGTACAGTTTTATGTCTTGGAGCTCGCAGTGGTCGAAATACGATGATACAGTAGTCTTGGGCTTCTTGTCGGTCTGCAGTCCTACTATGTTGTAGCGCGGCTTATCCACCTGGGAAGAGGTCTTGACGGTCCATAGCACGTCGGTGCTCTGCGGCAGAACGGGGTACTCGTACAGGTTCCATCTGCGGAAGACGATCGATATGGGCGCGTCCTGGTCCACCATCCTGAGCAGCAGGAACCTGCGCTCGTCGGAAAGCCTGACGTAAGGTATCATCCACTCCACCTTGGTGAAAGTCAGCTAGTTGTCCTTGCCCGCGGGTGCCGCCACGGCGCGGTCGTCGGTGGCCGACCTGAGCAGGATATGCTCTAGCTTGGCGTTGACTATTATGCGTCGGTAATCCTCACAGAATCCTAAGATCCTTTTTAGCGGTACGTGAGCCGAGAACCGGCCGATGGTGCTGATAGTAATGGCCGTAATGGCGTCCTTGTTCCACCCTTCGACGTCTATAGAGTTCTGTTCTCCATACCTGAAGGACGGAATGTTTTTCACAGTCGTCGTTATGCCCACATTGCGCACCCTATCCACCTCGATACCGTTCATTTCTAGCCTGATCTCTTCAAACAGGAAAGCAGGCCAGTTGTCTGAACGAGCCAGGGTCGGATCCAAAGCACTATCAGATGCCGTAAGATTTCCGTCGACGTACAGCAGGCTGCCGCAACGTAGGGTGTACACGTCCTGCTGGTTTACTGGGATCCTGATCTCGCCGTTGTTGTTGAACGTCGCTGATGCGTGCAGAGTGTGAGTGTGCAGCTCTATGCCTATATTGTCATCATCCGCTACGGCGTTAGAGGATTCCACGTCTATTATGTAGCTCATTTCTCCCACACGGTGAATCCTAATGATCTCAAAAAAAGCCGTTATCTGAGGAGAGTCTCTTCTCTTTCGTGTCGCGAAGTGCCTGGTCAGGCTCCGCAGGACGAGTGTTCTTCGCCTCGTCCAACGCGGTTCTTTTATAACCCTCTTCCAAGTAGACTAATCCCATTGCGTCCGTTTTCTGAGCCGAAGGCTGAGGCTGATTATCTCGTTCTGGAAGCTTATAGGTCTTCCGTCCTGGTCCACTACGCAGACGGTTACTTTTCCTATCCTAGAAGTATTTATGGGTAGGTAGATGACGTTCTTGGGCACTTCGATTATCTTGTAACCCCGTTCCACCTGCGGGAAGAACTCGTGCAGTGTATGTCCTTCGGTTCCGTTAGTGTATGAGCCCCTCGCGATGTTGCACGTTACCCTGATGACGTTTGCGGCCGTAATGTTGACAGGGCGCTGCGAAAAGTACCATTTATTGGGTTCGACGATCACCGCGTCGAACCCCAGCACCTCTCTGATCGTCCCGGGTACGGTAAAGTCTATTTTTTCTCCGCAGAATATCGAGCAATTTAGAGTAGTAGGGTCTGCTTCCATGTTAAGTCTCGGCAGCGGTCGACATTCCGCGCTGTCTTTGTCCCCTTTGCCGTCTCCTTCATCACGTCGCTCACCGCTTTCGCTTCCTTATACACCCTTTTTGCCGCCCTTCTTTTTACCGCGAGCTCCAATTTCTCATTCAACTCTACGAGAGGGTCGATACTCGATCGCTCTCCCCATTTTTTTCTGATCATTTTTCCGCTACTTCAAGTCCTTCTGGTACTTGAGGGATCCTATGTCTTCTACGTCGGTGCGGTTCGCATCTCTGCAGCCGATATTGCAGTTCACCCCGCCGTACATCACCAACATTTCGTATTTGATCTTGGAGTGGATGTCGTCTATCTTGTACATGCCTTCGGGCAGTTCCACCGTCATCCCGTCGCCGAAGCAGAACAGGTTGTTCACCCCTTTTTGCACGTTGGGTATGTTGTTGTAGCTCATGAAATCTACTAGACCTACCTCCCACTGACCCCCTCCGAGGTCTATCGGAGGGAAGTAATCGACCTCGATCGTAGAGCTCTTACCACTTAGACACATCATCTTTACCTGATAGAAACTCTAAGCATAAGTTCCCGCACACGACTGAATCAAATTTCTGCCTACTCTCGTAATTATATCTTATGGTGATCGGATCGTCTCCCCCGTTCACGTGGTACCTCACCAGCTCTAAGGGTGGCCTCAGATTACCGTAACTGTCGAAATAATCCACGGTTACAAGAAGGTCCCTGACCTTCTTGTAACCGTCTTAAACGAAGGGACCCAGTGGGTCCCTTCGTTCATCACGCTGTCTAAGTTTATGATGGCTGATTCGTTCTTGTAGGGTCTGCGAGGAAGCGTGTCGCGCATCACAAACACATCATAAACACCCCTCCAAACTTCGAGATTTTTAGGGCGTCGGCGGTTGCCATCAATTGACTATCGAAAAGGGGTTTATTCGGCAGTTTCAAAGAAGTTTTTTTTCTTCAGTCCGCATCCTGAGCGCTGCGTGGGGTACGGTCTCAAATACAGTCCCTCACCTCGTCGAGTAGTGCGATGAGTAGTCCTGCGTACGGTGCGGTGAGTAGTCTTGCGGGGGGTCTTACGAGCGCTCTTCCTACGGGTGGTCTTCCCGGTCTGCCTCCACTTGATCCTACCGCCGAACTTGCTTTTAGCTTTCATTATGTTGGTCACCGCCAAGGCGGCCGCTTTCTCCGCTATGCTGGAGTCGGACGCTTTCACCCTCTCCCAGGCTCTCTCTGCCAATACCCGGTCTGCATCGGCTCTGCCCGCCGAGTCTTTGTTGTTGTGATAGGCTATGTCGTGCAGCTTGCACGCGGCGTCTAGAGGGTTGATGCCTGGGTCTCCTCTTCTCAATCCCATTAAGATTCTCAATTGGATTCGAATCCCATTAAGGCACGGCATATTTTCATACGTTACAAAAAAATAATTTCATCCTTCACCGTCTGCATTAGCAGTAACTGCAGAACAGTCGGACGTTAAAACCAAAAAAAAAATCTTCTCAATCTCTTTAACAGGTCCGTGCCGGGTCCGCAGTACTGATATCCTGGTATGTGAACCTCTACAGGTAGAACGTCTGTCGCTTTGTTCAATACGGTTCCTACGAGGTTCTCGGCGGCTCCTAAGACTCCGCTCACGATGCTCCCAACCAATCCGCCTCCTGAATGCCCTCTACCGCGAGTCGTCTTGCCATTTCAAATTTATAATGAGGTCTGCGGTGCGTCACCAGTTATTTATGGAGCTCCTTTTGTTTCCAAGCGGGATGTTATTTCCTCTAACACTTTACGCAACTTTTGAATCTCATCGCGCATTTCTAAGACTTCGCTGGTCCTCGCGTCTTTGTCAGGATCTGCCAGTTTTGTTTTATCGATAAGGGACGAGACGTACTCTCTCAGGTACTCGAGGTTTACGGCGTCTACGTCATCGATCGGGTCTCCTACTTGTGCTATCCTGCGCCCGTAAAGGTCGTAGTAGGGATCGCCACCCCCTCCTCACGAACTTCGAGGACTCCATAACGAAGCGTTTTCGGACCTATGTTTATATAACATTTTTTCATTATTTTTACTAGTACAATGTGCTGTAGAAGTGGGGGGAGAACTTCATGAATCACCCTGTATAAGGTCTTTCTTGTTGAGCCACGAATCGTGGCTCTTGTCATGTCCTAGCCACCTAACCAGTAATCTGTCACCTTTTCTCCGCAGCACCTTTTCGACGAGGAACACGTCTCCATATTTGGTCTTACTCAGTTCTTGAGCGTAAAAACTACCTTTGATGGGCTGTCCTTGTTCGTCTTTGAGCGTGTTTGTGACGGGGAAGGTAGACAAAATACGATCTACGGTAAAGATCTCGTTGGTCCAGTTGGGTATGTACCCCTTGTCAAAAGTCTTTTTGTATTTGCTGATCCTCACCTTATCTCCCAACTCGAACTTGATGGTTCGAGGGCCACGCTTCTTATGTACACTGGCTAATATATTACCTAGCACCTCACTATCATTCCTCTTGTTTACATCTACAGACTTAAAACCTATAGTCCTATGAGGTCTACTGTTGTACTCTGAGAGGAGGTCGGGAAAGACGCAGGTGTTGGCAGTCTTGAACCCTGCGTCTTGCACCTCTCCTGTCATCGCCTTCTCGTAAGTACACTCCACTAGGATGTTGAACTTGAACGAATCTAAGGAGCGCACCATCTCGCTGAGCAACGACTTAATTTCTTCCCTTAGGTGTGTCAGGAGCACCGTCACGTCCTTGAAGATGCTGTTGTCATTCTTGTAGTAATACGTTCGGAGATTGCATCTGAACGCATTTTCCAAGACATGAAAACTGCCAGACTCTGCAGCTTGTTCCAACCTGTTCGCTTGGCTTGCCTTTCCATATTTCCTGTAAAACCATATGTTTTAGTTTAACGGGGAAAGTATGGTACTTTGAAATGAAAACAATGATAAACAGTTTAATACATTTATTCTATTATTAATATTTATATAAATTTAATACTAATACTGATACTAATAATACGACGGAATGTGCATCCGCCATTTTGTTAGCGGAATCGCCGCCGCGATTTGACGTATGATTTTTTACTTCCGCTTGCATCGCTGGTTGTGCCGTTGGTTGTACCGCTGGCTGAGCTGATGACCGCTGGACCGGTACTTCTGCCCGGTCATCGTCCGCTAGGTCTATCACCGGCATATTTTGGGTGCTCCCAGCAGCTCATCGAGCAGTCTGGAGGTCTCCCTCAGCGGTTTGACTGTATGCTCATCACTAAGTTTATATTTTATTAAAAAATTCTATGTTTATATATAATGAAAATATTCTAAGTTTATATTTATAAAATTTAATAAAGTATGAGAAGACTCACCTTTCAATAAACTCGGAGAGCTGACAGGTAGAGTTGACGGTATCTGTAGAGTTGGCGAGAGAAATATCAGACGCAGTTGCTACTGATGGTATGATTCGATGGGAAAACGGCGGGCTTTTATACAGATAATTGGAGCCTATTCAAATACAATGGAAACGCTGAATCTGCAGTTTATTTGTACGTTAAATAACTTGCATCGGAAAGGCACGTGCATACAACGTGACTCGAAACAAACAACATGCAACGTTTTAAAAAAAATAAAAGAATAGAATTGCAAATAAACATATTTCTTCATCCTTATCAGTTGCGTGTAAAGAAAAAACAAATGACGTCAATGCAAATAAACTAAAGCATAGGGTGTTCCAAAACGAAATTTCCAAAATTACTGATTATTCGGATCCCGAAAGCACCTAAGACCCGAAACCCTATGCGATACGTTCTACAGAACGCCTCGATCCTGCGAGTACCTATATCTCGTTAATCCGATCGTCCGTTGTGAAGTTATAATTGATCTCGGGTTCCATCAGGGGTACGGTTATGGCTTGTGACTTATCTTGTAGATCTCGATCCCCGGTCACGTGGACACCAAAAACATCAAAATCAGTCCAGCGGTTGCGGATAAAATCGGTTTTGGAACTTTGCCAAGTTTTCCTTTTTTTAGAGGTCAAAAGGGCAACTTTTATTTGGTCAAAGATCAAGTCAAGGTCAAGAGGGCAAAAGTCAAGGTTGTCCCCGAACTGGCCTTTCTACACTACTCTAACGAGTATCTTGAATCTCTTTTTTTGGCATGAGCGTTCTCCCATTACATCCTTATTTACAACTGTAGTTTATTTTCATTGAAAATTGCTAAAATGGACTCAGTGAGCTTCAATTGTAATCTACTTGTATAATCGTACGAAAATAGTAAATTGTTTTCCTAGCTTAATTAGTTTTAATTATATCACTAAAGTTAAATTTAAGGCTTACCACCGAAAACGTTTTAAGATTCAACCCGAAAAGACCGTATGGTTTAACTTCTATGGATTTATCGGTTTTGGTCATAATGATTAATAATGACTTTTTAAACCATTGAGGTTTATCTACCCAGGAACATGTGTACAAACTTCTTCTCAAATTTTCATCCTGTAATATATAAACAAAACGTTAGTCGTTTAACATGACTTGTATTTTTGTGCGTTATCAATCTTAAATTAATCAATTTATTACTTGCTAGATTAACGTCCACTAAGTGCTACGCATCAAGGCAAAGATGAATACGTTAGTGACCTACGAGGTGTGGATACTAAATAACGTGACTGACGTTGTAAAAATTTTTATTTTTATTTGTTACATAATCACATATTGTCACCTTCAATAAACACTCCTTCTTTATCCCTACAACGCTTTATGCGAATTTTTCATTGTTAGAAACAGTGCTGGAAATCATCTTCTGTCAGCTCCTTCAGGACACGTGCCGCTCAAAAACGTTTGAAACGAACCTCGCAAAAATATTTGTACTGACACTTTGTACGCGATTGAAAATGACCCAAATTTTTTGGAAACGATAATAGCATGTGATGAAACGTGGTTTCTTACTTATTATCCGGAAACGAAGCGCCATTCCATGAACTAGAAGAGCCGAACTTTACCGAGAGCCAAAAAAGCTAGAATGAGTAAGTCAAAATTTAAAGCAATGATATTTATTTTTTTATATCCATGGGATTGTGTAACTTTACTGGGTTCCTGAAAATCAAACAATTAATTAATATTACTACCTTGAGGTTCTTTCTAAACTACTTCGAAGAGTAAGGAAAAACAGAGTATGGAAGGACAAATCATGGGTTCTCCACCAAGATAATGCGCCAGCTCATTCCGCGTTATCTGTCAAGAGGTTGCTAGCCAAGTACAGCCTCTCGGTGTTAGATCTTCCTCCTTATTCACCAAATCTTGCACCATGTGACTTCTACCTGTTCCTTTCGGTGAAATCTGCATTAAAACGGACAAGATTTTAGTCTGTGGAAGCTGTAAAAGAGAAAGCGGCACGTGTCCTGAAGGAGCTGACAGAAGATGACTTCCAGCACTGTTTCCAACAATGGGAAATTTGCATAGAGCGTTACAGGGATAGAGAAGGAGTGTATATTGAAGGGGGCAATAAGAGATTATGTATTTATTAAAACTAAAATTTTTTACAACGTCAGTCTCGTTATTTAATAGCCACACCTAGTATCCTCTATAGAACCCCTATAAATTCATATCGTGCTGAGTGCTGAAAAATGCGCTCCAGGCTTAACCGGAAATTTGTTACTGGATTTAGAAGCGGTAGAAATCAATGATCAGTGGGACGTTGTAACCAGTATAACAGAAATATAAAACATTGAGCCACTCATGATATTGAAAAGCATCCGGTCCAGGAAATATGTCAGTAGAAATAGTTAAGTATTATACACAGTAAATTGCTGGACGACTGCAAAATACTTTGAATAGATTTTAAAACTAATGGACAGGATTTTCCAAAGAAGTGAAAATTGGCATACGTTGGCTCATTGTATAATTACAAATTGGTAATTACAAATCAATTATTGTCAGGTCATCTAAGTAAGAAACAATCGAGCTGGAGTAATCCGTAAAACACACAAACAATAATAAATGCAACTGTAACACTGTACCTCTGTGGTGATATTTTCGCCGTATCCATCAAGTACGTACAAAAAATGCAATAATAAAATATATAGGACAACTTCAGCAGTTTTTAACACTAGGTTTTTCGACTGTGGAAAAAGAAAAACAGTTATGCGTATTATAAATAGCTTAAAAATTAAGTACCTTTAAGATCTATTACTAAATACAGCATGGTGTCTAAGTATACGTAATTTTGTTTGTTATATTGAATTATTATAATTAAGCTGAATGAAGTACTTGTGAACAAAAGATATGCCAGTACTGTTAATTTTGGAGATTCAGCAAAAGGATTTCACAGTTTAATGGATTAAGTTACGGAAGAAGAAAGACTCTTGGTCTGAAAATCAGCCCAAAGTAAACTACGGTGATAATGGCCAGTGAGATTCCTTACACTCGATAATACAGTCCAACCTTGATTATCCGGGCCTCGGTTATCCGGGATTCGGATTAACCGGGGTTATGATCATCGGGGATCGTCATAATGGGAACATCTGGATCGGCACCGAAACAAAAGTCATTTTACGGTCGCGACAGGGAAAATATCTTTTGTCTTTTGATGCAACATAATTGTAGGCGTGGCCGCAACTCACATATGCCTGATTTTCTTGAAGGGTCATTATGTAGGTTTATATGCATAATGTATATTGGAAAAACCCATAATATGGTGCAATCAGTACTGAATTTTTTGGGATTTTCCACGGTCTTACAAAGATTGCAGGATTACGTGTCGTAAAAAAATTACCGGCATTAGATGGTTATATTTATATGAAAGTAAGTTCGGCACATGCGTGCGCGCGCGTGTACACGGACACACTCACACACACACACACACAAAAGGTATGTTATAACATGTGCTTCACGTGACACTTTAGCATCAACATCTGTCGGTATTTAAAAAACATTATTGTCATAAATCTATTAGTAAAATTTAATAAAGTATAAAAATGTATTTAACAAACGATGAACCAAGTTGACCCTGTATTGATAAGACGAGTTTTAAACTAGATTAACTTTTATCTATTTTATAGACGATATAATAATATACATAATCCCCATATATATATATATATATATATATATATATATATATATATATATATATATATATATATATATATATATATATATATATATATATACATATATGGGCATTCATAGGTGCAAATGTACTATGTAATGCTGTGTATTCGGATTAACCGGGATTTCAATTTTCCGGGTGGGCGTAGCCGGAGGTCAGCCCGGATAATCGAGGTTGGACTGTACTAATTGGTAAAGATCAAGCTTTTTAGCAGGTTCAGAAATTCAGGAAGATGGGTTACAGCAATCTAAAGCCAACAAAAGAAGTAAGAAATTGTATTGAAATTTCTTTAAATACCTCTGCTTGTAAACAAAACAAATTGTTTCTCTAAGAACTAGATTCCTTAAGATATATAAAAATCCACTTTGTTCTAATTCACTGATTTTTGCAATAGGTTGATCATCGTTTAAAATGTGTTGATAAAATATATAGATCTGATTTCTTTACATTTCGGTTTATATTTTCGTTAGTCCTGTCATATCTGAGGCCATTAAGGGCACTGCAAGTAGGGCCTTTTTTGTGTGGGTAGGTTACTAGCCTATCGTACAACCTCTTACTAGGAGGAACAAAATTTTTAAGGTTTATTCCCATTTATTTCAGCCGCTTATTCTGGGTACAGACGTTGTTTGGAGTTACCTATTCCGGAACTTACACTCCGGCTACCTGTTGGTTCACGGAGATATTTCATTTCCTTCCTACGTGGGAGTCTTCCCTCCATCTACTACCTAAGGAACCACGCTCTAAGAGTTTTAGATTCTCCTAAGAAAGATAAAAATGATAAGAAAAGATATTGAACTGACTCAAATATATAGTGGAATCTGTTTATTCGATTGCCCTTATACAGTTTAGCCTTTCTTAGTTTGCTCCCAATGTAAACAAATAATGACGTCACTGAGCATGCGCATTATATCAAAATGTGTACACGCTGATTAAAAAGTAACAACAAAATACTTTTAAAAGTATTTTTGTAAATGAAATGTTTAGGCCTACATCATATCATATCATGACTGATGTTTTTAGTACTTTAAGTACTTATTATATAAAAAAAAATTAACTTAATAAGAATACGACATCCGTAAAGTCGAAGACTCTAGCGTGCACCCTGTAGTAGGTGGCTGTTGTTTGTTGACAGTAGGAGCAAACTAACAACGGCTCAACTGTAAAATAACATATGCGAGAATAGGCTAACAACAGATTGTAACAGTAAAGCTGTTGCAATATACCTACAAAATTTATTTTCCTTTCATTATTTTGTGTAAATTAATTTTAAATTTCTATTCAGATTTAAATTTAAGAGTATATTTTGAAAGAATTTATAACAGTATTGTATTTAAAATAGTTATTCAATGTAAAACACGTTTTATTTTTAAAAGCTATTTATTTTGACCCTTGTGTGCTTTGTAGGTTTTTAAATATTAAATCTTTGAACAGTTATTCCGAGATCGCGCCGACAGACATTGCTTGTTTTAGCCGTACTTTATCCAAAAATTTTAAATTTTTATGAGACGTTAAAAAAATTTCGAGATATGTTTTAAAAAAACAAACATGAAACTCCATTTTTTACGCCAATTTCTGCAAATTTACGAAATATTTGTTGTAATTTGTGCCAAGTCGCGCATTCTGTCAAAATTTGGCAATAAATATTTGTTGTTTTTATTTTATTTTAGGCTGGTATTATAGAAAAATGTCAAGTGTAAAAGTCTAGTGAATAATATGGATTCTGTGTAAAATGGAGGCGGTAAAAGGTTCTTTTTTTGAGCTGATGTCATTTACCCATTCCTACAATTATTATTTACACGACATTTGCTATAATGTGAAAGCACGGAATTTTGTTAACACATGCATGTAGATAAGAATCATAAATTATAATATTAGAACATTTTAGTTCCATTGAGAAGAATGTCTGAAAATAGGCTATTCTACGAATTTCGGAGCGTTTATTCCCTTTTACGGGTCATATTCAATTCAACCGGTTTTGTTATAAAAGCAATATTGGAAAATATACCTACCTCTACCATTCAAGCTTTCAAATGAGGATATAACTCTATTTTTAAATGAGATACGGCCTTTTCACGGTTTTCTTGAAAAAGAACCGGAATTGAGTGGTATCCTAACATTCACAAATTAATAGAAAATTTTCCACCAACCTGATTGTGTTTCTAAATAGCTGACGTTCATCCTCATACATTCAGCTATAATTTAACTAAAATGATTACTGGTGTGCGCGTACATTGACCTTCACCATTACCAAACTGTTGAGTGCTTACCCACTCGTCATGTAACAAAAATATATGAGCTATCTGTCTGTTAAGGGTTAAAAGAACAATAATATAAATGAACTCATTCTAAATGTAGAACGCTAAGCGTGCTGTTTTATAAGGTCTAAGATCAAATGGTTATTATAATTATAATTGTTACCAAAAAAAAAACTAATACAAAGGATAAATTTTTTGTTTGCTTTTGAGGCCTAACAATGGACCACTTTAATCAATGTTGGAAAATCTTTTAGATCAATTTCTGAAATTTTGAGGTTTAGTAGTTTCTGTTTTCCCTAGTAATCTTTAAGGCGTTGAGATCTTTGTTGGCAAATGTCATCTAAAACGACTGTCAGTACAGGTTTTTGGGTTTCGTTTTTTCGTTGAATCTGATATTTGAGTTTCGTAAGATTTTTAGTTTGTCGTTTTTTATCAATAGATCTTGTTCCGTCTTATTCATTTCATTCATGTCTTTTTTGTTTCCTCTCACCATCTGTGCCTGTTACGTGAATCGTCTAATTACAAAAGCAGATACATACAAAAATGTAAATTTTCAGAAGACCTGAAAAACGTTTCTCTTAGAAACATGAAAAGACACAACATTGTGACCTACTCGAGTAATAGCATTAGGGTAGAGGAGTTTACATAAGCTTACTGTCTTTAAATTTTCTAATGTCCATAGTTTAAGACAAATTTCACTTACTATGTGGATATGTCCGGTTTTGAAACGGAATTCAGATCTATCTGTTTTTGAAATAAAATTAAAAACCGAAATATATACAACGTATAATTACTTTAATTTGTAGCATAATCACAAATTTTGGTGTTTTAGGTATAAAATTTACAAAAATTAGGTACGCTAATATTAAATTATGAAAAAAAAATCAAAATACTTTTTCCGTGATTTATTATTACTTACTTCTTCAGGATAACATTATTTCGTAATATAATAAATCACTAACTTTAATGTTTGTTTGAAAAAAAATAACAACACCAATTATATAAATAAAGAAAAAAAACGTCCACTAAAATACAGTTGGAAACTACCTGCTCATGTTACAACATAACCTCAAAATAAAGTTCGAGCTGTGTGACATAAACATAATATTTTTCGAGGTTAATTCTAGAAAATGGATGTACCTGGTTTTAAAACTAACCAGCAACTTTATGCACGTTTTTATTAAGGATGTAGATGGTTTTGAAACTTATTGTGACACTTATCGTTTAGGTCCGTTGCGGGATCTAGGTAATTAAATAATTAATACACTAAATTTTACAATTACAAGTATTTATTCCACTAAAAGATTTACAAAATAAATAACAACTAATTATAAAGAAGTAATACAATAAATAACCTAATAATTTACTTAAAGCTACTTACAACAATTATATTACACAATGGAACTGAATACACACTGCACATGTACAACAAGACTGAATAACAATCCCTCGGAAACCCCCCATTGACCTGTTCTAACGGAGTTACCTTCGATAGCACACATAGTAAACACTTGTCAAAGATCAAACGAATACTAACTCTCGACCGCACCCGGGGCTCCCTTTATATAGGTTAAATGAAAGAGGTTTCTCGAAAAACACAGAGAAATTCGATCAAAAAGATAATTCCAGAGTGTCAGAGAGATTCCATGAAAATAATAAAGTACAAAAAACCATTTTTACTGGAAAAGTTTTAACTATTATAAACAAGTAGGTAAATAGATCTATTGTCAATAGAATAAAAGTTGTTACAGGCCGACCTTTTCATAAATAGTTGTACAACAATAACCTTACCTTCTCACACACAATAGCGCGGTCATTTAAAGAACCTTTATTGTTACTTTTTTATTCCATTATCCACTCTTTACGATTCCATGAATAAGGCACTAGAAATTTCGCGAACTTTCGTGAACTTTGTGACCCTTCTTCGATATTGTCACAATATGCATTTTACAGTGCATGTAAAAGATTGTAAGGTGTTAGAAAATGCAAAAATAAAAAATATGAAAGTCTTGGATGTATCTGGTTTTGTAACTAGCCGATTCATTTATATCCTTTTAGTTTGTTAACCAATTGTTTGATTAGTCTGGTGTCCGGCATCCTGAGGAGATGTCCGTATTAAGAAATTTGTTTTTTGCGAATGTCAGTGATTGGTTCTATTTCTTTGTTTGTTAAAATCACGTACATTCCGTCTTTTTTGTAATTCTTGTTTATAATTATTGTTCGTAGAATTCTTCGGTCTATCTTTCGTGTTTTGTAATCCTGCTCTTAAGTTTTAAAAATGTTAAGATTTCGCAACAATAAGCTTCCTCAGGTTTTACTACGGTTTTGTAGTGTCTATATTTGGATTGTATGGATTTTTGTGGTAGGTATTCATGGTTTATAATTGGCCTTTTTTTGAATTTTATTTGTGTAAAGGATTTATATGCAAGTAATATATATTTAAATATTATTAATGGATATCTTTGAAAACATACAATTTTTTAATCATACTAATGAATATTCTTACGTTATTGTATATCTTATCAGAGAATTGTATGTAAATCACCGAAAGACAAACGTTACAAGACTGAAATTGATTGCAGACGCTTTTATTAGGTTCAGGAACACTAATCCTTGACTTGAAAACAAAGAACGGGAATGCAGATTACAAAATTTTTCGTCATTTACGAGCTAAAGGGTTACTGACTACAGAGTACTGTGTCTTCATTATCTTATACAGTCAAACTTCGATATAACGAAATCGAGAATCCTGGGAAAAAATTAGTCAAATCGAGGTATTCTTTATATTGAAGTAATAAGAATTTCCAAGTTTATTTTTCTTAGCAAATTTTTTTTCACGTTGTATGATGAATTAAATATAGTTAATTTTCTTAATAGACAACGTCTGAACTAATAAATTCTTTTTTTATAGATCATGTTTTACGTAATTACGGTTAATAATAGTACAAAAAGTATGTATTGATTTCAAGTTGCAACTTACCTCGTACATAGATATCGGCTATATTTAAAAGCATCTGAAACTCATTTGTAGCTTAATACTGTATTTTTATTTTTGGTAGACCTACATATTTCTTCAAAACACTGACATAAAAGATAAATACCCTAACTTTATCGAAATAGTTTATAAAAACACTAATCCTAAATGCGTTATTTAGTTTTTGATATTTACAGGTATTTGTTAGAATATTTAATTACAGTACCTATTTTAAATTTTAATTTACGCCTTGAAAAATTGAGTAACTTTCCGTTGTTTCTTGTGTTTGAATAAAACAATACGTTCAAAAAATGTTTCACGTTTATTTAAATTTTCAAAAATACCGTCTGGCACTTCATCCTTGAGCTGTAGCCCAAGCCTAGTAGTATTAAATGACAAATCTCGTCGTCAGTAGGTTTCCTCTCCTGCTGCTGGTCTTCGCAGTTTTCATCATCTTCTTCTTCATCATCGCAGTTAGCGAACTAACACCATAAAGTATGTCATCATCGTTCGGAAAATCACTAACAGTAATCTGTTCATCAACCGTGATATATAATTCTCTAGAGTAACGTCGTTACCGACGTTTTCAGTTGACGGAAATCAAAAGAATCTACTTTAAAACTCACAGAGAAATCATAATACAGCGTGTCACTTCGTACTTATTGCACAACACTATTTCGTTATAAATCAAGGTACTTATTCGTTAAATCGAGGTAAATTTACATGTAGTTTAATTATAATGTCACGGTGCAGTAAAAAAATTCGTATAATCAAGGTTTTCGTTATATCGAAGTTCGACTGTATTATAAATTGATCGTCAGCAAATATTGGATCCTTTCCTCTCTAAAGTAATACACATAAACAAGTAAACAATTTATCAATATATCTATTAATGTGTATGATACGTCTATATTAATATAACAGTAGTATTAATACCTTGTATTACTTGCCTCTACTATGAAATACATGGATGTACATAAATATAGAGCTGTTGGGGTATACGCGATGAAAGCTGCTAATTGAATACCTTTGTTTACTTGACTTACACATCTGGAACAACCGTTTAAAAAATAAAATTTATACGCAATTTTTTACGTAATATTTTGATAATTAAGTGAATTTCTAAAAATATTTAGGGTTAGTAACGTTACATTTTAAAATTTCAATTATACATAGATTTATGCATATTCTATAATTGAATAGTTTAACTATCTTACGCATTATAAAAAAAAAGATGAAACATGGCATTCGTGGTTTTACTTATTTTGTTATACCATAGAACATAACACACTTGGCTCTTTAATTATAAAAACAGCAAAATTTGTTACAGCACTATTCTGAAAACTTGCGGTTGTTTCCTTGTTTGAATTTTTAAATAAAAACATAAAAGCAAATAGGTGTTTAGGTGTAAAATGTTCATCAGAACAGAAGAAGATTATGAATGAATAGGAGAAGAAAATTGTGGTAAAGAAATTGGAGGTGAATAAGAGGGACTTAAAGAAGAAGAACAACAGCAAAAATTTTTTTTGTTTTACTTCTGACTGTTCTGCAAAATTTCTGCTAATTCAAACGATGAAAAGGGTGATAAAAATACCAGACTTAACCGGGAATGAAACCCAGTCCCCCCTTGCTTAATATAACAACAAAGATATGTACGGGAAATTGAAGAAAAAGAATTATGAGATTGAGGAGTGGAAGGAGGAGTATGAAAAATGGAATTCAAAGAATAGGAAGAGGAGAAGGATTGACCTGGAGAGACGAGCAGGTGAACAAAAAGAAGCAGAAGCATAAGAAGGAGATATTATATAGACTGTATTTTAATATAAAAATATATTTGAATATAATATCAAAGTTTCCGTATAAACTCAAGAATAATGGCATTTGAAGACTCCATGGAAAGAACGGGGTAAGTCCATTTTGTCTGAAATGAGGCTTTAGCGCACTCCGGGTGTCCATTAAAAGTATTATTGGTTAGTTAGACTTACTTAGGCTATAAAGGGCTTCTGTCGTCAACTGGAAGGAGACCCCTTAATTCCTTTTACAAAAGGCTTAAGGGAACCAGCCGGGATAGAAGGCTAGTGTCCTATCCATACATTCACGTTGTGTGGCCTGTTAGTAACCATGTGACCGCTCATCAGCACGATAACCGGCTCATGGTGAACGGAACTGGAAGGGCTGCCCATTCCACCCTGGCAGACGGTGGCTTGGGGCACTCAGTCTGCCAACCAAAAAGCTGAAAGCAACAGTAAACTACAGCTTTTTCTGTCTGACTAGAATTATCGTAAGGAAACTCCTTCATGTATGATTCTGGTTAGGCTTACTTAGTATATGCAGATCTTCAAGAACTTCGAGAACTTCAAAATATGAAAAATTTATGATGGCGTCCTCTCTGGTAAAACATTCCGGAGATAAACTAGTCCTCCATTCGGATCTCCGGGTGAGGACTATCAGAGGGGACTTCATCAAAAAAATAAAAGTTTCTGAAATTCTGCGAGTTGGAACATGGAATGTTAGGAGTTTAAAACAAACTGGTAGGTTAGAGAATTTAAAAAGGGAAATGGATAGGTTGAAGTTAGATATTGTAGGCATTGGTGAGGTACGCTGGGATGATGATCAAGACTTTTGGTCCGGGGATTATAGGGTTATTAACACTAAAGCCATCGGAGGGCAGGGCGGAGTGGGTCTGGTAATGAATAAAAAAATTGGACAAAGAGTGACTTACTATAAGCAGTGTAGTGATAGGATTATCATGGTTAGAGTAGATACGAAACCAAAGTCTACCACTATAGTGCAGGTCTACATGCCTACGTCTTCACACAGAGAGGAAGAAATAGAACAAGTATATGAGGAATTAGATGAAGTAATAAAATATGTCAAGGGTGATGAAAATTTGATAGTTATGGGAAACTGGAATGCAGTAGTTGGAGAAGGAAAAGAAGGAAAGATAGTCGGAGAATATGGTCTAGGGAAGAGAAATGACAGAGGGAGTCGGCTGGTAGATTTCTGCTCCAAATATAATTTAGTGATAGGCAATACACTTTTTAAGAATCACAAAAGGAGGTTATACACTTGGATGATGCCAGGTGACAAGGGAAGATACCAAATAGATTACATAATGGTTAGACAAAGATTCAGAAACCAGATTATGAACTGTAAAGCCTATCCAGGTGCAGACATAGGGAGTGATCATAACTTAGTAGTAATGGATAGCAGGCTTAAACTTAAAAAACTGAAGAAGGGACAGGGAAATGCTAGGTGGGATGTAGACAAACTAAGAGAACAAGACAACCAGGTAGGTTTCCAGGAGAGTATTCAAAAAGGGATAGAAGAAAGAGGTAATGACACAGGAAATGTAGAGGAGGAGTGGATAAACTTCAAGGAGGTGGTAGTGAAAGCAGCGGAAGAATGGTTAGGACATACTAAAAGAAGAGGTAGGAAACCGTGGATTACTAATGATATTTTAGAACTGATGGATGAGCGAAGAAAATATAAAAACGCAAAGGACGAGAGAGGTAAAAGGCAATATTGCTACTTGAGAAATACCATAAACAAAAGGTGTAAGAAAGCGAAGGAAGAGTGGATCAGAGCGAAATGTACGGACATTGAAAGTAAAATGGCAGTTGGTAAAGTGGACGCAGCTTATAGAAAAATAAGGGAAAACTTTGGAGAACGAAAGATGAAAGCTGTTAATTTACAAAGCGCAGGTGGTAAACCATTGTTGAATGGCCAAGAGAGAGCTGAAAGATGGAAGGAATACGTAAATAAACTCTACATGGGAAAAGAATTAGAATATGATGCGATAGAACAAGAAACTGATGTTGAAGAAGATCAAAAAGGGGACCCTATACTACGAGAAGAATTCGATCGGGCACTTAAGGATATGAATATGAATAAGACACCAGGAATAGATAACATACCATCGGAATTATTATTACGATGTGGCAAAGTTGCTCAAAACAAATTATACAAACTTGTGTGCAGAATGTATGAGAGTGGAGAGGTACCATCGGACTTTAATAAGAACAAATTAATAAGAAAAAAACGAAAGTGTTGTGCAGCAGCAAGAGTGGTTTAGAAGAGATGGGAAATTTAAAAGTAGGCGACGAAAACATACAGGAAGTTGGGGAATTCTGCTATCTAGGGAGTAAAATAACAAAGGATGGTAGAAGCACGAGTGATATCAAGAGTAGAATTGCTCAAGCTAGAAAAGCCTTTGAAATGAAAAACAGCTTACTGACTACAAACATTGATTTACAGATTAGGAAAAATTTCTTTAAACATTATGTTTGGAGTGTAGCATTATACGGAAGTGAAACGTGGGTGATAGGGGCTGTAGAACGGAAGAGGATAGAAGCTTTTGAAATGTGGTGTTATAGGAAAATGTTAAAGATTAGGTGGGTGGACAAAATAAGTAATTTAGAGGTTCTTAGCGAGTGGATGAAAAAAGAAGTATATGGAAGCATCTTACCAAAAGAAGGGATAGGCTAGTGGGGCATATCCTAAGACATCCAGGTATTGGGCTATCAATAATGGAGGGTAACATTGAGGGAGTAAATTGTAGAGGGAGGCAAAGATTAGAATATATAAAGCAAATTACAAAAGATGTAGGGTGTTACAGGTATGTAGATATGAAACGACTTGCGCAAGATAGAACAGGTTGGAGAACTGCATCAAACCAGTCGAGAGACTGATGACAAAAAAAAAGACTTACTTGAAAATAACGTGGTAAGTCACAAGATATTAAGGTTTCTAATTTTGATGTACAATAAAAGAATGTTTCAAAGGGACCAACACATGGTAAGAACTGGGCAAGTCCAGACTTTTTGTGGCTAGAGTTAGGTTTTTTGTCAGTCATTGTGCAGGTGTCCGCGTGTAAAGTAGATATTTGTTTGCTCTACTTTATCTGAATTTACCACGTTTTTATAAAGTTAAATAGTGTTTTATTGTAAATTATAATTTTGTGTAGTGTGTAGTGTTTTTGACAATCCGAACAATAGGATAAACTTCTGATGAATGTGAAAGCCAACAGGTAAATAAAAAAATTCGTACGGTAGAATGAGTTGACGGTAGAGTTCTACCAATCAATTCTACGGTAGAGTAGAATTGACCCACCGGGTTGGTCTGGAGGTAATGTCGTCGCCAAAATCAGCTGTTTAACACCTGATTTTCGGAGACGAAGGTTCCTGGTTCAAATCCTAGTAAAAGTAGTTACTTTTATACGGATTTGAATACTAGACATTGGTTGCCGTTGTACTTTGATGGTTGGGGTTCAATTAACCATACTCTCTCAGGAGTTGTCGACCTGGGTCTGTACAAGACTACACCTCATTTACACGTCATACATATCATCCTTATCTCATTGGGTCATGGGGTTGCTTATTGTTCTGAGTTGAACAGATTGCAACGTACACATATTAGGAATTAAAAAAAATAAAAATGAGTAATGTTTGTAAGGACTTAAGGGCAATGTCTCATGAATTGGGAAGTGATTGCAAATGTTCAATGTTTGAGTGTTTCAAAAACATTGAATCCCTATGGAAGAGAAGAAATTATCAAACAGTTTAACGTATTCAGTAACTGGAATGAACAGTCAGCTTATGTAACAAGTTTAATTTGAGTTAAAATTATTGCTCATTTATTGAATAAATTTTCCTATAAGTCATATACCAAAAATTAGGTTTTTTACAAAATTTATTCCAGGAGTATTATAATAATTGTCTGTCCGTTATGGACGTAACATGTTATTTCTGTGCGAAAGGTATGGTTTGTTTACATTTCACAAAATTGTTAAAATCAGTTTAAATTTTTTTTAGTCAAGAATATCCTATAAAATATCTATAAATTTTCAACCGACAAAATTTTAGTTTTATAGTTTGGTGTGGAATAAAAAAATATTAAAGTAAGTTTTGAAATTTTATGAACGTTGTCCTGAAAAATGTACAAAATGTGACGTACCCCATTCTTTCCGTGGAGTCTTAATTTACTGGTAAATATCTCACCAGGTCTGAAATTGTAGTAGACGCCGTGGTGCTGGACAAAGTAACACAGTAGATTTTTAATTAGGTTTATTTGTTGAGGATAACGAATTTGATCAAGATTTGGGTACAGAGAACAATGCTGGCAAATTCCAAGTAGTCGCAGAAGAATTAGCAGAGCTCTACGCAAGAAAAACAAGAAATGAAACTAAAATAAATTATACATTGTTATGGCTGTCCCAATCATATTCTATAGAAGTAGAGTTCAGGCGGTAGAGATGCAATTTATGCGGTAAACAAAGGGTTACAATCGTAGTCAACAACTAAGAATTGAGGATATACAAACGGCGCTGGACGTTTAAAACCTGAACGAGAAGAATAAAAATTCATGGAGGGACCACGTATAGATAATGCTAAGGAAAAGATTCTCACAACGTTTTGAAATAGAGGCTGGTGGGAAGAAGAGATGTTGGGAGGCCACACAAGAGATGACAATGACTTAATAGTTCTGTCGCTGTTGTGAGTTGAAACAGGACGCAGCCTAATTGTTAAATGCCAGAAGATTATTGTTATTAATATTATTATTATTATAATTATTATTAAACTGAATACTCAGCAGGTGGCAGAGGAGATGGAGTGAAGATTGGGTCGGAGAGTGACAAGGAGGTTCATTCCGAATGTCGAGACGTGGATAAGGAGGACATTTGGTGACATCACCCACGAACTGATGCAGTTGTTAAAAAGGTTTGGTTG
Source organism: Catonia carolina (assembly GCA_035578175.1). Taxonomy (NCBI): domain Eukaryota; kingdom Metazoa; phylum Arthropoda; class Insecta; order Hemiptera; family Achilidae; genus Catonia; species Catonia carolina. The sequence goes on along the minus strand of JAQMRL010000024.1, from coordinate 1,876,962 downwards.
CTTTGGGGCATATTTGACGAGGTTCAAACTTAATGAAGTGCCGAATTGTCGACTATACAAAAGTGAAAAGGAGGAGTCGATTGCGCATGTTTTTGTAAGATGTCCTTATTTTGGCCTCGACGGAATGGAGACATCTCAGAAGTTAGGCGTTGCATAGTAGATCCTAAAGGGGGTTGGGGCAGCGGTGCTGTGGGATTAGGAAAGCTGGAAGTTGGTTGCTCAGTTTGTGGAAAGGGTGATCGGGAGACTGCGGAGGGAGGAGACATCTGGAGATCAGCGGGAACGCCCTCTCCCACAATAAATCAATCTTGTCCCGATCTCAAAAAGTAGGCACACTAATTTCCTGAGCTGGTAATGAAATAGATAAAAAGGTGAAAAGTGAGAGAGTGAGTGTTGGTCAGTGACGGCAAGAGGGGAATTAAGCTACGGTTTCCCTTCTCGCCCTGCTGATAGTATGTAAATTTTTTAACCCGATATTTCCCTTATAGTATTATATACATTTTTGAGGGAGGTGGAGGTTCTTTTCTGATGTCAGATCAAGTGGCCAGGCAGCGGGTTTTTGGTTGGTAGGTGGTTGCGGCCTCTTCGGGGTGGGACGAGGACGCCTTGATTCAGTCCAACACTACTTCCACCATCGTGAGGAAGTAAACATGAGTTTTTCTGGCCACCTCGAATAAAGAAAATGCCAGAAGAAGAAGGTATAATTTTACAAAAGAGGTATTTACCTGTAAATATGTTGGTGGTTGCAAACAAGATAATTGATATATTTTTTCATAACTTTTTTTTCAGCTTCGGAATAATCATAATCAATTGTCTCTGTCATTCCCCTATTTCTATCCTTTATAATTTGATCATTCTTCTCAACCAACATCCGCAGTAATTGTATAGAACAAGCCGCTTTATGCATACAATTAAAAATAGCAACAGATAAAGCATAAACATGCGTTGCACAAAATAAATTGAAAATAAATTGTATAATATAAGCGAAAATATATGCCCCATGAGACTCAATAAAAGACGGAGGAAAATAAAATGGATATAAAAGTGACAAATCATCCATGTTATAATATTCGTTCTCCATTCTTTTCATTATAATTGTCTTCAAACTCAACATAATTGGAAATAAATTAGCAATAGTGCAATAACATATTAATGAATAATACATAACATTTGAGGTGCTTGTCATTTGTTTTTCGTACAGTTTTATTATTTGTTTGTGTTCCATAATTGGAAAGTTTATTAAACCGTTTGGAATTTGAAAATATGATTCTTTGAGTACAGTTATACTCAATGCAAAATCGTTCCAACGTAACGTCATAGCACCTAAATGTGAGGCAACTATTAAAAAAAATATTAAAGATTTCAATCCAATTAACCTCTCGTCAATATTTTCCCATTTCACCACAGTTAAACAAGAAAAATTCGTTATTGAGATTGTTAAAACAACTACATACACGAGTATAATAATGCGAAGTCTAAATTTGACAGTTTTTTTGCCATATCCAAGCAGCGATGTAACTTGTTGAAAATGTTCAGCGAATTTCATTGTGTTTTCTGAAATTAAACGTAAAAGTAATTTTTGACATTCTAGTTGTTTAGTATTAAGAAACTGAGCAATAATAAAGAAAACCTGAAATATAATTAGACTACCGATTTATAAGAAATGTTCTGAAGAGACGACATTGGGTGACGTCATATATTGTCACGGCCGTGGCGTACTATGATACAAAGAAACAGCTCGATAAGGATAAGGTGCCGTAATATTAAGTTCCATCAAAATAAAATTTGAATTGTTCAATAATAAAAAGATGGGTGTGAAGATGAGACACTTTCTCATTTATTTGGCCATCCCACCGTGTGTCTAAACAATACAAGTCTGCACTGCCCTACTAAGAAAGAAGGCTGTAAGTGAAAGAAGCTGAAGTGTGGGAAAATGGCTTTAAAGTATTTTCGACTGCCGTAACACAAAATGTAATATCATGATCTTGTGAAAAGGAAATTTTTTTAACTTTTTTTAAGTTAAAAATTAAGAACAATTAGTTACAACTATAAAAAAGGCAGATACTGTTTTATTACTAAGCAGTAGTAATTATATAAATAAACATTATAAAATAAATAATCTTATTACATAAATAAGTAATACATAAACATATCTGGTTGGTTGGTAGGAGGGGAGGCTGGTCGACCACAGGTTTCCTGAATTCGGATATCGGAGACTATTTGCTATCGGAATTCTGCTTGGAACAGCTGGTTAAAAAGAAGAAATTCTTTGATAGAATGACCAGGAGAACAAGGAAAAGAAGAAAAAGAAAGAGGAGAGATATTTAATTTGAAATAAATTCATTTCGTATATAAAATATTATTAAGGGGTTTTTAAGTTTTGTGTTTTATTAGAGTCGCGGCAGAAAAAGGTTGGCTATATATAAAATAGGTTAGGGTAATTTAACGATATGTTTGTAAGTAATTGATAAATTAAATGTTTTAGTTGATTGCAAAGAATTATTGTTTTGTTTATTTAATTTTCTCATCCTCTACTGCTAGAGTTGGCGCTAGATATTGTTTTATAATATTTTTTAAAATCCATATTCAAAAATTTGGTCACAATTTATAAATGGTCAATATATAAGGTGTTGCAACTATAAACTTTTAAAACCGATGAACTTTTATCACTAATCGACAATGATGTACAAAGCAGTAAATGAATTCAGTATCGAATTCTATTAAGTAAAAAAGTAGTATCTGTAGCATACTAAGAAATAAGGCAGTAACTACAATGCAGATACTTCCTTTTCCCTTAGTATGTATGTATAAAGCTCTTTTCCTTTCTAAGCCTGGCAAAAAACATATAGATACCTTTTGAATACCTCGATATCTGAGTAACCGTTGTAGATACGGATTTTTTAATTAGTTCACTAGATTCCTCGTGGTCCGAAACATAAGAATACATAAAAAATCCAAAATCGAGAAATTTGCATTTACTATCTTTTTTCTTAGCAGGGCAGTACAGTATGATGGCTCTGTTTTAATTTTTGGTTAAATATACTATGGTGTGTTTTGTCTGTTTATCGTGTAACGGAAACTTATATACGGAAACGCTGGATAATGAAAGGCGAGATAGAACTGTTAATAATGTTAAACATTAAAGCTCATACTGATATGACGCAAAATTCAAAGTGATACGTTTATAAAATTATGAGCTTGGAAATGTATGCGGTTTAGCGTTTTCAGTCCCCAAAACCTCAACACTTAACTCTACCTGCTGAACAACAACTGATGACGCTTACAGTACAATACGTCCGTTCTCTACAATAGCTAAAGTGCAACTGCACCGAAACACTTTAAGATCAGTAAATAAAAAAGTAAATAAGCTTTAATAGTTAAATTCGAATGCCAATAAAGACTAAGAAAATTTAAAAAAATAGAGTTAATGGACAGTATCAAAAACAAACAATATTATAAATAAATAACTTTTACACTCAAACAACGTAATGTAACAGCTGTTACAGAATATTACGTAATTAATGAGGAAAAGAATGAAGGATATTGGTTATGTACTTACATTTTTTATTCATGAAATAAGTGAAGAAAACTACTGTGTTTACATTTGCATTTAAATTTCAACTAACTAGCCCAACAGCCCGTTGCTTGTTTACATCTGATCATTTTGAATATTTAAATGATCAAGACCATACAAATTGTTACCTAATATTATTATCTAATGGAAGGTGGAGCTAGCTAAAATTTATAGCTTGTCTGACGGATTGAGTTGGCTAGAGGAATATTTTTCGTTTAACGTCTGACTGTTTTGCAGTTAGTGGTAATGCAGATGATGGAACAATAATAAGTGACAATGACCGATGAAAAAAATGTCTTACCAGATTGGAAATCGAACCTGGGCACCGTTGCGTGGTGCAGTTCCGCTGGTCACTGCACAATGGGCCGGCCAACAGTAAATCATGACGGGTGGATGAACAGTGGAGGGGTAGTTTTTTAACCTGGACATCATAGTTTATTTAACCAAATATGATTTCAATTTACATGGCGTTAGAATGGGAGAAACGGTTCACAAGCTGATTTGTTTAATGATCTACAAGGAACGTTCAAAAAATAAGGAAAAGTTAATACAGAGAAAAAACGGTTTATTAAATGACAATGAAACATTTTGATGGTCAAGTTGGCAAAGTCGGGAACAATGTTCAACAGGAGCTACAGATGCAACAATTTCATAGTGCAGGCAGAAAATTTAGCAATAAACATTAGCCGAAAGGCTGGTTTGAACCCCTAGAGGCTTTAGTAAGGAAAATGAGGAGTGAAGTGGTTAACAGTTGCCTTCATCACTAAGTGGAAAAGTATCCTTATCATATTCACTTCATTCAACAAAAGGTGTGGCTGTAAATTGATGAAATTCATTACTCTCAGAGGAGGTAACTCTGACTAATGTCTTTTACACCTCTACTTTATCTGTTCTTAAATGCTTCAGTCATATAACTCGATGACCATGTAAAAAGAAACAGAACTATTTTTTTGTAGTCTTGGAACTAACAGATCGAGTGCAAATAATTTAAAACTCCACAGAATGAAGTGAGGGAATTGCCTCATTCACTACACAGCCGACTTGGTTCGTCACATAAGATCTAACTTATCAGAAAGCAATAATTTTGTGAAGTGTGAAAGGGACATACTATTGACTAAACTAAAATAACAACGGAAATACAAACCTAAACTAATAATCAAAATATGAATACGTCGTTTAACTTTCTTTATCAAATTCAACTCTATTTTCTCAATTTAATTTTATTCTTTCATTGTTCGTTAATTTTATTTTCTATGGCAAATTATATTTGCTAAAAAAGGAAAACATAATACATTTTTAAATATTAATATGAACCAGGGTCGTGCGGTAGACTTTTTTCGTATGATGCAACAATTTGAAAGGCCACAAAGGCCTTAAATGTATTTTTATTCAACAAACGATTGTTACTTAAAAGCTATGTATTTTCCGAACTTATATATATTTTATCTGTATTAATCTCTTCGTAGATTTGCCAAAATCTCTTTTATTTTTTGGAGCATACCATCAGACTTACTGAGACATATCGAGAGCTAATTTCCTTTCCAACTGCTACCTTCACCTTTAAAGTAACCTTTTATTATTATTCAAATGTTAGATAGCCTATTAAATTCTAGCGTGGCATCTTGATAGCTTATTTTATCCAACCATTGTTTATTTAGTCCATAATGGTTGCCATAGTGGCTTTTCTTGATATAAAAAATATTTTTAAATATAATTTTTTTAGGCACTCCGGCTGCCTGTTGGCTCAAGGGAGGTATTTGATTTCCTCCCTAACCATACCTAGGAGACTTCCCTTTATCTGCAACCTAAGGATCTGCACTCTATGAGTTTTAAGCTTTCGCGAGAAAAAAAAAATCATATGAAAAGAAATTTGAACTGACAGAAATATAAATATAGAGGAATCTGTGTATTGGATACCTCTTATAAGATAATATGTGGGATAATAACTAACCCCACACTGTAAAAGATTACGAACGCTTTGATTTTGGAAGAGCAGATGGGCATCAGCAAGAAAAGATCATATTCAGATGCAGTTTTAACCATAAAATAAATATTGTAAATAAAAATAAATATAATCTGAAAACTATTTTAGACTTTATAGCTTTCAATAAGGCATTTGACGGTCTTAAACGTTCTCTTTTGTGGGAGGTGCTCTGTCCAACTGTTGGAAGAAACCATTGCTTATTTATGGCCGGAGCGCTGTTACATACTGTGTTAAAAACATGACTCACGGTATGAAAATGAACGTTTATCTTATTGTACACTTTATTATACTCATATATTGAAACAAATTACGTTTGCGATTAAAAATATTCACGTTATTATCTGAAATATAATTTATATTATGTGACAGAATTGTTTTTACTTTTGTAATTGAATATAACTATGTATAGACACATTACCCACCACCAAAATCCAAATTTTATTATGTATTATGGGGATTTTATTTATTGGTTCCAAATTTTGAGGTGGGTAATGTGTATACATTTTGTTTGTAAAATCATTAAATGTTATAAAAAGATAAAATTAAATTAAAAGTTTTTTTTAATCTTTCAAAATGTATATTATTATCCATTTCATCACCATAGGCTATAAACTTTTTAACGCAGTTGCGTGCGTGGTGCGGTGTGTTTGTCCTCGAGCGGAGACAAAAACGAAATCAAGGAAGGGTCCCGCGGGACCCTTCTCCAGAGTAGTGGACTGTATGCGTTGCGTGTTCTGGTGTTCATCTTGTAGCTTTTTCTTTGGTTGGCGTCCTCGAATGCGATGTAAAGAAATACAAAATGAAGCATCCTCTTACCTTCTTTTCGAGTGTGAATTGTACTCGTGATGAGTCGGAGGAAAAGGGATAGGTGTACCTCCTACACTGCTGTCTTCTTCCAAGGAGCGATTTCTTCATGGGAAACTTCACGGTTGTATGCCGTTTTCCGGGTGCGCGTAAAGGCGATGCAATTTGATAAAGCGAACCGACTGCCTGCGGTGCGTATTGGCGAGCGAGTGCGCGGTCAGCGGTTACAATACAAGCGACAGCGCTGTTCTCAACCCTTCAACTAATTCAAATTGTGGCGCTACTAAACCTTTTATTCCATAAATGTAACTATTTACATTTATCTTCAAGTATTTCATTTCTTTTTAATTTTAAATACTGCGTCATTTCATCTAATACTGGGGCCGAACATTATTCCTTTAATAATAGTCACTTATCATTTTAACTTTAGTTTAAATGACATTTACAACTAAAATTTATACGTTATTAATTAAATACTACTACGTATGTTAGTAGGACAGATAGTAGCGAAGAGCTTATTGCTCTGTACAATCAATGTTAAATTAGAATCGTATATCTTTCCCAGTCTCAAGTGACTGTCGGTTGTAGTATAGAAACTACAGCATCTCCTAAACATATTATATGATACAAGTTTTACAAAACTTGTATGAGGGGAAAATGATCATTTCAGAGGTAAAGAGAGGCTCGTTTCAGTAACTAAGGGAGTTCGCCAGGGTTTCTTTATATCGCCAACACTGTCCAAAAATGAAACAAATTGTTAATTATAATTTATTTTGTTTTAATTTTATACAGTTTATTTATTTTATATAACTGAACATTTTAAATTAAATATATTTTTATAGTATCTTTTTTTTTTACTTATTTAACGTCACATTAACTGGCATGGTCATCAGCGACGACGTTGGGGTGTAACTGTTTACAGTGAAGGATGAAATATTTTTTTTATTTTATACAAATTACATAAATATGTTTCTTTACTTTTAAGTTTAAAAACTTCAAAATCTTGAACTACATCCTTATAAAAAGGCATTTGTATGTTTTCTTTAGATAAAATTTTGATGATACCTTAGTGTGTGTGTAATCCAACCTTCAATCCTAAAAAAAAACAAAATAATAATTTAGTTATTTTATAACCCAAATTACATCAAAAATATCATTCAACTTTCAACAAATTACCCCAAAATAAATAAGTCTATAAGCAAACAACTTCTTACTAAACCTATATCATTTTACATCTATATTATAACATGTGAATTTCATCATTTTTCACCACACGTCCAAAAAATCCAATGCCTCGAGTAAATTGTAATCTTCAATGAATGAAATACTGTTAGAAAAGAACCAAGAAATTGATTAGACAATCCTCTTGAACTCAGTCAATAATTAACCTTCTGTTACAAATAAAAAACGTATACTGATATATTTAGACTTTTAGATATTATTTTATCTTAAGTAAAATACTAATCCTTTACTTTTTGTAAAACTTTTCCATCTCGTTGTGGGAAGTTGAGTAGTTAAATATTTTTGTTACAAATAATATGGCAATCTCTTATTGAAAATAAGTTCATAGTTTGTTAATGTAACTAGTCATACTAGGGCAGTGATATTACAAAAATTATTACACGGACACAGCCATCATAAATTTTACCAGACATACCGATTACTCTTTATTTTAGAGCAATAAAAATTGTATAAATGAACCAGTTTTATACACAATCCCACAAGTTTTTTTAAGAAAATATCAAAAAAGTAAAAAATTGCACTAAAAACTACTATTTCTAGTAAACTGATTTTGATCAAAAAAATTCGTTTCGAGACCTCTCATGGTACCACACTTAAGTTACAAGTTTCAGCTCTGCAAAATGTTCTGTTTTTGAGATATGTTATTGGCATACACGCTGATAGAGTGGCACGTATACATATTTCTTAGTCTTTAATATCTAGCCTTTTTAAAGTTTCAAACATTTTAATCCAGTCCAGATTGTCAAATGCTTTCTCTAAATCTACAATATATTTCTATAACCATTAATATTTTTGTTTTAATTCAAATTTTTTTATATTCCACGTTCACTCCAAATTTTTTTAAATATATTTTAACGGATTTTGTCAGTTTATTTTTTGTTATACTTTTAATTTTCATCTGCGAAATGAATTCAGTTATTCAATTATTTAATGATCTGATTCGTTTTGTTTCGCAAAGATTGAGTGTAATACAGAAATATGTTACAGCTAATTAGGACATAATTCCATCCGTGGAATGAAAGTTCACTAAACTGGAAACCAAAAAAAATTAATGGAAAACTTACCGTTCATTTATACTTCTTTGAACAGAAACACTCTACAATATTGTAACGTCTCAGAGAACTTTTCAGAGACGAACCGTAGTAAAGGTTACTTTTTAACAGATTTGAATACGAGACAGTGGTTACGGGAGTACTTCGATGGTTCGGATTCAAGTAACACTTTCTCGGAAATGGTAAGCCTGAGCCTGTACAAGACTAAACCACATTTAAATGTTGTTAACAGTTAATGGGAAAAAGTGTCAGTTCGTGCAGTTCAAAAACAAACATAACTTTAAGGAAACTAGAGAAGTGGATGTATTTATTCATAATAATAGTTTAGTGCATGTAGAAATAGTGAAGTTCCTAGGAGTATCTCTAGATAAATTTTTGTCATGGGACTTCTATACCAATCAAGTTTGTAGTAAAATTTCATCTGGGGTATTTGCATTAAAACAAATTGCCAGATTAAATGATAAAACATTACTGATGGGAGCTTATCATGGCCTCATTCTGTCTCATATCCATTATGGTATCCTTGTATGGGGTAATTTTAGCATGGGTAATATGAATAGAGTTTTTAAAATTAAAAAAAACTATTAGGTAAATGGTGGGAGCTAACCAGCTAACCTTATGCAGACCACTATTAAAGGAGCTTAAATTGCTTACAGTTCCCTCTCTTTACATTTTTGTGGTTATTACGTATGTTAGGCAAAATAATTTTATGCAGAATAATTTCAATGTTCACAATCATAATACGAGAAACATATATGATTATTATGTGGCTAATCGCTCCACAAAGTTGTTTGAACAAAACCCACTTATGCAGGGAGAAATCTCATTAATAAATTACCGCACTTTTTAAAATGTTATGATAATTTGCATTTCTTTAAAGAAAATCTGAAAAATTACTTGATCGGTGAAATTTTTTCTAGCGTACAAGAATTTCTTACTTGATAGTACTGCCACATTGTGTGATTCTTATATGTATTTCAGGTGTTAAAAGTGCCATTTCCTATACTCCTCCTGGAGTCTCATGGACGCAAAAGAAAATACTGTATAGTGGTGTACGGTAGTGTCTGGTTGGAATTAGCATATTTTTTTATTTCATATTGTGGTTAATTAGGTAGTTACTAAATTTCGCCCCACCTTCAACTATACCGTTGGGCAAATACTTTAATATGTACTAAAAAAAGTAATAATAAAAAATTGGGTCCCAGCTCTAACAGCAGAGCATGAGAAAAATAAATAAATAAGACTCTTCATTTCGTTGCTTTAAGCTAAATATTTAATGAATACTAAACTTGTGTACTAACTTGTACCTAATGAACACTAATAAGAAATTTTTTTTTTTTTTTTTTAAATTCCTAATGTGTGTACGTTGCAATCTGTTCAATTCAGAACAATAAGCAACCCCATGACCCAATGAGATGAGGATGATATGTATGACGTGTAAATGAGGTGTAGTCTTGTACAGACTCAGGCCGACCATTCCTGAGAGAGTATGGTTAATTAAACCCCAACCATCAAAGTACACCGGCAACCACTGTCTAGTATTCAAATCCGTATAAAAGTAACTACCTTTACTAGGATTTGAACCAGGAACCTTCGTCTCCGAAAATCAGCTGTTAAACAGCTGATTTTGGCGACGACTTTACCTCTAGACCAACCCGGTGGGTTCTAATAAGAAATAACTAACAAAATTACCCGTAACCTATTTAAAATATAGTCAACCTTTTTTCTGCAGCGACTTTACCAAAAAAAAAAAAACTTAACAAACCCTTAATAAATACGAATGAATTTACTTTCAACTAAATATGTTTAACCATTCTTTTTCTTCGACTCTTCTCCTAGTCATTTCTTCAAATACTGCTCCTTTTTAACTAACAGTTTCAATTCTTAGTCCCAAGAGAACTGATTTCAATTTCCAGAATCCGAACCAGGAAGCTTCTGGTTGAAAGCCTCCATCTCCCACCAACCCTTCAACCAACCTGGAGGACCAAAAGGTAGGAAAACCATCCCAATGATTGGCTGTAAGTTGGCAGGTGAAAGAAAGACCCAAAAACACAGATGGGGAAATACTTCCGCCTAATGAATATCAGATGATTGACGGCTATATTTAAAACTTATTTTTTAACTACTATTCTAATGTAATTTATGTACCCCTTACATTATTTATTTGGTTTTGACCTTAATAAGGGGAGTTACGGTAATTAAAAATTACCATAACTTCTATTGTTTGTACAATTGTACTATACAAGGGTACATGGTATTGGAACTGAATTGATATTATTTAACAATATTGTGTAGAAGTAAACGCTTGGTTATAACCAACGAATCGATGCTGATGTACTTACTTTTAGTTAAACGTTGGGGGGAGATTGAGCCAAGAAAACGAATGGTAAAATAAAATCCTGAAAACAGTTACTGATTTTTTTAAAAACTCAATTAAAAAGTACGGAAAATATTTTACAATTGAATCGTGCGAATAAGAGTTTTTAGGACAGTAATGTTTTTTTTTTAAATAAAAGATCTTTCTTCTTATTACTTTGAAAACTCGGCTTATACGAAATCGGCTCGCCTCAATTATTTAGGATAACCGGGAGTTTACTGTAATAACTATAGTAAGCTATAAAAATATAGTTACATAAAAATTAAAAAAAAACAAACCGAAATTAAATGAATTTTTTCATTCAAATATCTCTTTAAAAATATATTAACATGTGGAACAAGAAGTGATATTTTAAAAAAATAACTTGAAATCATTTGGTGATTCTTGTATAGTAAAATAACATTTCTTGATATTTTGGAAAATAAAATTAAGAGTAATGGGTTTGTATCTAGTGCTTAGCATTCACTGTATTGAAAACTATTACGAAAGAAAAATATTTTTAAAGTTAACAAGAAATACCAGGAACTTATAAATTTACAATGAAACCCTTAAGATTAATAACTTTACGTATATGTCTGTTTAATGTAGTAGCAGTTTATTCAGAAAAATATTTATAGTACCTCCCTTCTTTTGTAAATGGAAATAATATATTTTTCGAATAATATAAGAATTCCATGAAATATTGATGAGATTTCCAGAAATGAATTCGAGATATTGTTTTTGATTCTTGAATTATTAAAATGATTACTGTGTGTGTGCTTTGAAATGAAAATTTTATCAGTTTATTCTTGTATAAACTTTCTTTAAGTAGGATAAAAACACGTAACAATTTATAGTTTTGTATTTCTGTTTATTATTTTTCAAAAGACACCTTCACTTATTTTTTCAAATAAAAATTATTTTTTAGTGTATACATTATTAAATTGAAACCTTATATAGGTAATAAAAATTTTTGACGAAAAAACGGTTTTATAGTTTTGTAGGTGTTCAACGAGTAACTTAAGTTTTATTTCAAACATTTAAATTTATTTCTCTTAAAAGTTTGTTACAGTGTTGTACAATAAGCTGCACATTTTTCGTACATGATATTTAATAAAACAGGTATTGGAGAAATTTACTTTTAGGGAAAAGGTACCCAGTGTTACATTCTCCGTTTAGAACTACTGGTGTTGTTAGTTACTCAGACCAAGAGATTTCTCCTCCATTTTCGAATTAGACGTCATACAATTGGGAAGTTTCTTAGTAATACAGGGAAAGTTCCTAAAGTAACAGTATAGTTAGGTTAGATGGTCATCTAGTAATATCACGTTCTCGAATTTTACTAATAAAAGGATGCGGTTAATTCTTGCCCAATTTGAAATCATTGTAGAGGATTTTATTGCTTACACAAAAAAGAACGCCACAAGTAAACCTTAAGAATTTAGATTGAAAGATCTGTATCCACTTTAAGCTACGTACACATGAAAGCGATTGCAGTAGCGGGTGAGTGAGGTACACAAAATTGCATGAGGCATACACATTCAAACGCGCGATTTGGCCGAACGCGCGATCTGTCGCACGAGTCAAAGTTCTGGGTGTTGTCTCGCATTTACCGTGCGCTTTCAAGTAAAATACATTGTTGTAAATTGGTTTGCACATTTGATTGTGCGGTTTGGAACTAGTAGATGTTTTCTTTTGTCTCCGTACTGTTGCCTTATTTCGTTATCGCAAATAATCATCAAACAAGCGCTATTTGAAATACAAAATGAACACCGAACGATTTGATACAGAACTTCATAGACGGAATAGCGAGAATGCCAGCTTTCTGTAATGTACAAAGTTCAGAATATAAAAACAGAGAGAAAAAAATTTGGAAAGAAATGGTGGAACTTTTCAGTGAAAATGGCAATTCTATGGAAAAAAGAAAGTTCTAGGTGAGTGAATATTTCTCACTGTTCATACTGAGCGAAATATCGTCTTCTATCAACTGTAATAAAGCATCAAAGGTTTGTTTGGATATTTGGAAGTTATCGAAGGATTTCTGTTTGTATTTCCGTAATTTTGGATGCAATGTTACAAATAAACTATGCGTTAGTTTATCTTGTAAAATTGGATGCACCCAAAATTGCCTCTGTCTTTGCCTGCGACGTCGATATATATTGTAAAAGAGCCACAAACACGCTACCTCTTCAACTTCCATTTTTGTTATGACACGAACTTCCCAGCAATGAACAACTGCGCTGTGTATCGTTTTATTTCGCAATCGCGCGTTTTACGCTTGAATGTGTATGCAAGTCTGTTTTTGCAAGCGCGCGATTAACGCGGCGTTACTCGCCTCATGTGTACAAGTCTTAAGTTACTCTCTGTAACTACTTCAACGAGACATCATAAGTCCAGATTTGCCTCAAAAGTGTATGTTAATTAACATTTCGGAACGATGGTTTTAATTTGATCTAGGGTTAATTAAGAAGAGTAGCTTCTGACGGCGTAGAAATGAATAAAATTTATTTTTTGTGTATTTCTTCATAAATATTATAATTTCCAAAATGTGTTCAGACTTTGTCCCATCGGTAGAGCTCGTCTGAAAACACGAGTCGGCTGTGTTGTGTATGATATACCTACCTTACATTGTCCTCTTCATATTCTGCTTCATTTTCTTCCCTCATATTCTTTGGCTATGACTTCGGTCTGCTATACAGACCTAGATGTCTCTACTCTATTTGAATCAGTAATTTCAGAAAGCTTATAAGTCAAAATTTTACGTTATTTTCTTTATATTTTTGAACTAACTGAATATAAACATAGCATCTCTACAAAAACACATGAGTTTGGCTCTCCTTAATTTATCTAACACTAAGAAAAGTCTTAACCTTGAGAATATATAGTGCTTTCTTCTAATCAAAAAAAAAAAACAGAGTGGACGATTTATTGAAGCTTGAGCCTTTTTTTCTAGTGGAAGAGGTTATACAAAATTTCTATGCAAAAATCTTTTTAAGTTGACAAAATTGATGAAACCATTTTTCTTTTTCTTTAAGTTAATAATTTCAATTTGTATTATTGAAGTAAGCTATTTAAGTCACGAATAAAAACTAGTGAAATAATAAAAAAAGATTACTAACTATTGTACAACACAATTTTCTTCTGATCTAACAATGAATTTTACAGAAAACAACGTAAGTTAGCATTTTACTTCAATTTATTTCTGAACAGCATTAGTCTAAATTTTCAATGAAGGTAACTAGTGGCTTGTTTTTGAAAAGACAAAAGTGTACTTACTTTTTATATTAACGAAGACAACTCTCTTAAAAATTTATATTTTTTAACTAGCTTTATAATTTTTTCGAAAGTTAGTTTTTTTGACTGCGGGTTTTCTGAAATGACCGATTCATTTTCGCTTTAGGCATCATACGGTGTAGTTTCTTATATCTTTGTTGTTAGTTTCTTATAGCTAGTTGACAAGCTAGCTGGTTGGGATAGTTATCTACTTGACCACAAAATTTACTGTAAAAGTACGCGATTAGTTCTTTAACAGTCGGAATTTTCAAATCGTAGAGAACTTTTATCACTTATGTAGAAAGCAGCACCAAAACCAAGTCTCAAGATTTTTGATTGAAAGACTTCGATCAACTTTAAATTACTCACTGCCACTTTTCCAAAATTAATGCACACCTTAAATCCATATTCATAGCAAAGAGGTTTGGTGGAATAAAATTTTGGAAAAGAGGTAAATTCTGATAAGAAATATTAAGAATAAGAGTAGCTTCTGGAGTGGTTAAGTTCTATACGTTTTGTACGCAGATGATGCTTCCAAGTTAACCATCTGTCATGTCAATGTATCGCACGACCTTTGCCTGAAGATGCAGATTTTTTAGCACTCTAGATGAACATAACTTGCGGTGATTTTTCAGGGTTCATTTAAAGGAGTGTGGAATGAAAAAAAAATTATCGATTTTTCGTTTTTTCGTTAAAAATTTAGTTGGAAATGTGCGCTTTAAAACAGCGTTAGAATCATGTTGCTAAGCCAACTAGAAAATATTTTATTATTTTTTGCGATTGTACGTTTAAGCTGATTTTGCCATCTGTCACGAACTTTTACAAAATAACTTTTTCTTTCGATTAATATTTTACTGTGATTTAATATACTATTTTTTTCACACTGCCGTCTCTCTTATTTATTCATAGGTTGGCAGTATAACCTAAAAGTTTATAACCTGCACTTTTTTTGTTGTGGTCTGTCTTTGTTTACACTCGTGTTTTTGTTTCTCAAACTTTAAACGTGAATATCACAATATGTCATTTTTAGAAATTTATGTACCTTTTTCTCAGCTTCCACATAAGGTACAAGGCTTAAATTTTTATGGAAAATATTAATCGTTTAGTTATATTGATTGAATGTGCCGTTTTCAAAAATATTGAAAATTATGGAAGAAAAAACTTTTTCGTGATTTTTCGATGAAAATATGGTCTCTTTTTATAAATACTGTGAAAATCAAAAATCTTACCAGAATTAAATGCTACACATTTTAATTATGTAACCAAAGAGTGGTCTTTCTTACAAAAAAATTGTAGCTCTAGCTGTAGTGGTTGCTGAGAAAAAGGTACAAACATTAGCATTGCTTTGGTTAGGGATTCACTCTCCTTAATATGTCAGCGGGTAATCTAGCTCTAGATTAGTAAAATAATTATGTCACTGCGCTAACCTAGAAGCTCTATCCGTGGTCATTATCTTTACAAGAAATGCCATGTCATCAGCATGTCATCATTACCAATACCTATATGTCATGTCCAAGATAGACATATCCAATGTAAATATGTTATAAAAAAATGGGCATATTATTGCCCCTTAGGGTACTCCAGCGTTAATTTGTGTTGGTGCAACCACATTTAATCTTAAAAATCTATATTCTAAAAATTTTGTCATTAATAATTCGAGTCACTGAGAACATCGTTTAATGAAAATATTAGACCCTCGTGCCACAATTTGTCTAAAGCGAAACGGATAATCAAGAAAATTCCATTAGCGTACTCCTTTCTGTACATATAATCTTCGAAATGAAGTCTACAACTTGATGCAATTGTTCGGTCATTATCAATTGTAGCTGCTGTAATTCAAATTAATGAGACAGAATCCTGTTGGAGTATTAACATTGGAACAGCATGCGTGATAGTAGAAGGCGTTTGAAAAGTTTACCTATTGTCGGTAGGTGAATGATGGGACGGTAAGATAAAGGTAAGTAATACGGTGCTAATTAACACAGAAACTTTGTTTTGAACTACTGTATTTTTCAATTTATTATTATTTGTTAGTATTACTATTTAAAATCTACAGTAAAATGTCAAGATATAGATACTTAGACTCCAAATTTATTTCATTTTTTCTTTAATGTGTGAAGCAAATTATAATACGAATACGCAGCATGACCAGAAACATGAATCCGTTCTTTATTTAATTTTTCTTATATTTCTTCTCTTCTTCTTCCTTTCACGGGTTAGGCGTTGCTGCCTGTTCCGAACCTCCACCATCTGCCCATCTCTTCCTTGGACGTCCTCGATCCCTTTTACCCCTTGGCTTGTACCATAGTGCCTGCTTGGGTACTCTTTCATCCTTCATTCTACCTAAGTGATCTATCCACTTCTTCCTGCCCTCCATTACTTTATCATTTATGGAGAAGATATTGAGATGTTGTCGTATCTCCGTGTTTCTGTAACGGTCCTCTCTACTACAGCCATAAGTTTGCCGGAGAAATCTCATTTCTGCTGCTTGTAATCGGCTCTCTTCCCGTCTTCACAGAACCCACGTTTCACTTCCGTAAAGTACTGTTGGAGCAGCTATCGTTTTATAAAATCTCATTCTAGTTTCTTTACTTGTGATGTTTTCAAGTTCCTGTGGATAGTACCACATATGTGTTGAAATCGGTGGATCCTATCATACATCTCCTTACCCTGTTGATAAGTTACATCGCAACCTAGATAGTTAAAATGGGATATCTGTTCTATAATCTTATTATATATGACAATTTTACTTCTGACAGGATCTTATATTTCAAATCTATAATTTCTTTATTACAAAAAAATCACTGGAGGTTCAAATAGTGGATGTCTCAATAATATGCTATAAAAAATTTGTACGTGGGCTTCGAATGTGTTAAGAAAATAAGTCAGCCAAATTTGTGTTAAAAATTTGTTTTTATAGCTAGTGTATGTTTAAAAATCAAACCAAACTCTAGAAAGTGTTGTAGTGTTCTACAAACGCCTGTGTATCGTAAACTATCCTTGTAGAATTGATCGTCACCATTCTTCACCAATTCTATACTTTTGAAACTTGAATTAGAAGGATGGTTGCAATCGCCATTAACAACGTTGTTTATCATAAGATCCGGATACAAGCACTGACACATTCCATCGACACGCTTGCCAAACTCCTGGTTACACGTGTTACACGTGTTTTCAGATCCCCTGAACATAAAAAACATGTTTTAAGCGATTAGTCTGTGTGTGTAAACAGAATATCTCAAGAACAGAACA
The DNA here is from genome assembly GCA_035578175.1 of Catonia carolina. Taxonomy (NCBI): domain Eukaryota; kingdom Metazoa; phylum Arthropoda; class Insecta; order Hemiptera; family Achilidae; genus Catonia; species Catonia carolina. The sequence goes on along the minus strand of JAQMRL010000024.1, from coordinate 1,859,425 downwards.
TCGTACGAACTTGAAACTTAAGTTAGACACCACTACCGGACCCAACACGAACATTTTCATCAAAATCGGTCAACCGGAAGTAGTAGTGTATTCGTGTAATTTTTCACGTTTTTGCTATTTTTCTCAAAAACTGGTCCAAGGGTTTTTTTTAAATCGCTCATTTACTGAATTTTTATGCTCTACAAGATAGGGTGGGCGCCATGTCTGCTAAAATTCTTGGAGAGACTGTTTTTCGGTAAAAATTGTTTTATTAAGATTGAAACTTTAATATGCTCTTTAGTGAAAAAATATATTTTACAAAAAATGTAGAGAATTTAAAATCCCACAACTTTTATTACAACCATTTTTTTTGTTTAACGCTTACTTTATCGGTAATTAGAAATTTTTTGTTTTTTCTTACGAAATCATGCAAAAAATAATTTTCTTTAAAGATTTCAGCCTCAGTATGCAGTTTACGACAAAAGTGTACAATCAAATTTATAGGTAATTAAAAGATCTACAACTTTTATTAAAAGAATTTTTCTCTACAGAGCCTAGTTTTGCGTGAATAAGTGATTTTCCGTATTATTAAGCCAAACTGAGGTCGGTTTTCATTTTGCGTCATTTACTCCTGATTAAAATAAGGTTATGTTTTAAGGTTATGTTGGTCATTAGCATTGGCAAGAGCAAGTTGTGTAAGTGTTTCACACCAGATTTTTATTATTAATTTTGATTTCTTAGAACTCTTATCCAAAATATGTCTCATTAATCGGTTCCGTAATAATGTTAAAATAAGTTCGCAATTAAAATTTCATACCTAGTCGGTTTGTTACATTTTATCAATTACTTTTTCACCAAATAAATAAATTTTTTTCTTTTCAGATCATGGACGATATCACAACACATTCTAAAGAAATAACAAATATATTAAAAGCACGTGTAAAGAGAGCGGGAATAAATCTAGACAAAAAAACTATTGAAATGAAGGCAGTTTTACTAGTAATATTGTCCATATATTTTGTTATATCTTGTGCAGTGAACATGATAATTGAGTGGAGAGATATAGAAAAAAGACTTTCGTCTGCAGAACATTTAAATTCGTTATTAATTGTTACTTATCAATTTATAATTTCGTGCAAATTTACCGATATAAAAATACTATTAGAAATAATTGATCAAAATAATTACCAGGATAAAATTACGGTTGGAACATCCTCAAAGGTGATTACAAAACATATACAATATATAAACAACGATCAGTCTGTATTAAATAAACTTGTATTTCTTGGATCTCGGATTTGGTGTATGACTACTATATTAACACCAGTATTACTAGTTTTTAAATTGGCATTATTTAATTCAGAAATTATTTATAATTCAAAAATCAATGATTTACCTTTATCATTTCAACATTATTACTTTTTTGGTGAATCTCTTGTAATATACTTTACAACGTTTAATTTACAAATTATAATAATTTGGTATGCAATGCATAATGCTATTGGGGTATATGGATCACATTTATTAGCTTTAAAGAAGGTTGCAGCACAGACTAAATTGTTTAGTATGATATTAAATGAAATAAAAGATGTAGACAATAATGAAAAATGGAAAGATGATATTCATGAATATAATACAGATAGATTTTCCCCTTACATAAATATAAGGGAATCTTTACATGAGCATAGGTTATCCAAAACCAAATTTCGGAATTTGATTGCATATCATCAAGTAATTATCAGGTAAAAATTCTTAATTACCATATATTATTATATACCAAATGAAAATTATTTTAGTAATACTTATCTTAGTAATACTTTTTTTAGTAAGGTAAAGGACATCTTTGGTCATGTATACCACTAACTTACATCCATTTTTCTTGGCTAATGGGAGATGAATGGCATGCTGTGTTAAGAAAGTTGTTTTACTACATATTTGAACTTGTTATTTGTAATCAATTTATTTTTAAGTCATGCACTACCCATTTATTATTATTATTACTATTATTTCACATAAGCCCACACTAATTTAGCCATTGTCTCATCTCAAATGGCGAAACCCAGAAGGGAACTTCAGCTTCTTCCAAATGTTTTCAAATAAAACTATTGTCCGGCTTATATTTGCTAGAAGTATGTATTTAAGTGACTTTTTAAATATACTTCAGAAGATAAAGATTATGCCAGCAACTCTGAAGGCGAGTTCCCAATTAACTTTTTTTTTTCTTTTTTTTTTATTGCGCCCTGGAGATTCCAGGAGGAGTATAGGACATGTCGTCAGATGTAACACCTGAAATACATATAAGAAACACACTATGTATCACTACTATCAAGAAAGAAATTCTTGTACACTATAAAAAGTTTCACCGATCAAGTAATTTTTTTAATTATTTTTAAAGGAATTCAAATCCTCACAACACTTTAAAGATTGGGGTAATTTATTTATGAATTTTCTCCCTGCATAAGTAGGTTTTTGCTCAAACAATTTTGTGGAGTGATTAGCCACATAATAATCATTCCTGTTTCTCGTGTTATGATTGTGAACATTGAAATTCTGCATAAAATTATTTTGCCTAACATACATAATCACCTCAAAAATGTAGAGACAGGGACTGTAAGCAACTTAAGCTCCTTAAATAGTGGCCTGCATGAGGTTAGCTGGTTAGCTCCCACCACACACCTAATAGCTTTCTTTTGAATTTTAAAAACCCTATTCATATTACCCATGCTAGAATTACCCCATACTAAAATACCATACCGGATATGAGACAGAATGAGGCCATGATAAGCTGCCATTAGTAATTTTTTATCATTTAATCTGGCGATTTGTTTTAGTGCAAATACCCCAGATGATATTTTACTACAAACTTGATTGATATAGAAGTCCCAAGACAAAGATCTATCTAGAGATACGCCCAGGAACTTCACTGTTTCTACATGCTCTAAACTATTACTATGAATAAATACATCCACTTCTCTACTTTCTTTAACGTTATGTTTATTTTTGAACTGCAAGTACTGACACTTTTTCCCATTAACTGTTAATAACATTTGATTCAAGAACTGCACTACGGACTCTATGTTAACATGTGTATTTACTTCAAGAGCATCTACCAGTGAACTGTTACTGATTACTGAAGTATCATCAGCAAACAACAAAGCTCTGCCATTAGGTATGACTTCTGGTAACCTATTAATGTACAATAGAAACAGAATTGGACCTAAAACTGACCCCTGTGGAACGCCTGCTTTGACTTCAAGCTTTCCAGATACACTTTTGTAAGTTTCCCTCTAACAACCCTAGTTAACTCCACACACTGTAATCTATTAATAAGGTAAGATTGAAACCATTTCAACTCTACATCCCTAACGCCTAATGACTCTAATGTTTTCAATAAAATTTCATGATCAACACAATCGAAAGCTTTACTCAGATCTAGAAACACTGCCAATGCTTTCTCCCCGGCGTCCAATATATCAACTACTTGCTCCACAAGTGAAACAATTGCAGTTTTAGTTGATCTACCTTTTTGGAAACCATGCTGATCCTCTGAGATGATTAGGTTTTCAGTCAAGAAACTGATTAACCTAATAAATACTACCTTTTCAAAAATTTTACTGATTGTGTTTAAAATACTTATGGGTCTATAATTTTCAACTAACTGGCTATCTCCATTCTTAAATATAGGCAATATTTTTGCCTCCTTCAGTTTGTTTGGAAATACACCTGCTTCAAGTGAGAAGTTAATCAATTGAAGGAGAGGAGTAATTAAAAGATGTTTACATTCTTTAACAATTATACTAGAAATCCCATCTAACCCACATGTTTTCTTACTTTTCAAACTATCAATAACTGATTCTAATTCTTCCCTTGAAACTAGGCTAAATAAGAATTGATTAACTACCTTGTTACCTTTTGGATCATAACATCCCACTGTTTCCCTAATCTGTTGTTTAAGTTTTAAAGCTACTTCCTGGTAATATTTGTTAAAATAATTACAAATTTCTATACCATTCTCTATAAGTTCATTGTTTTTGTTAACAATATTAGGTATGTCAGTAAAACTTTTGTTGCTAACTACACCTCGATTCTTATTAATTATTTCCCATATTGCTGAGTTTAGATTTGGTGAATTATGAAGAACTTCAGCAGTTTTTTTACATTTAGCTCTCTGGACTTCTCTGGCATAATGTTTTTTAATAGTTTTGTACCTATGTTTATTAAAGGTAGTCCTATGTGAAAGAAAATCTGAGTATGCATCTCTAACTTCAGACCTCATTTGCAAAATTTCCCCTGTGACCCACTCATCTGTTTCACTGACAATATTTTTTGCATCTTTCTTTTTAATTGGACAATTATTATTATAATGAAATTTTAATGTCTCAATAAAATTATGATATTTTTGATTAATGTCAGATGAATTGAAAACCGTCTTCCAATCCTCTTTGGATAAACTATGTAACAAACAATTAATATTCCCTTGGTCTTCCTGCCTAAATTCTTTAATATTTTTTTGATTTGGGACATGACTACCTAAATCCTGAATCTCTAATACTTGGTAGCCGTGATCAGAGAGCTCTGAACCTCTTAACCTAACCTGACAACTCTCCATATTTGTTAAAATATTATCTATTATGGTTTGTGAGTGAGTAGTAATTCTTGTATAACCTTTAACTTTTATATCAAGGTTGTTCATCTCCACAATATCCCTAAACTCTTCAGCCATTTTATTTTCAACAGCAAGATTTACATTAAAATCACCCAAAACTACCACTTTTACGTATCGTTCTGTTAAAACTTCCAGTAGTTCACTGAACGATGAACAAAACTGACCCCAATCACCATTAGGGGATCTATAGACACCCACCACAACCATCTTTCCCCTCTTTTCTAACCTAACTTCTACCCCAGCCACTTCAATAACCATTTCCCGAGAAAACCGTTCTAGATAAGGTAAATTACGAGTGTCAAGTTTCTTACTTGAATTAGCTAATATACAAACCCCCCCACTTTTGTGCATTTTCCTACAATATGAAGCAATAATAGAAAACCCTGAAACGTTTATTAGTGACATCTCATTACATTTTAAACCGTGTTCAGTAAATACCACCATATCTGGGTTCTCAGAACTTAAAAATATATCTAACCTGTCTATTTTATTACTTAAATATTGAATATTTTGATGTAAAATAGAGAAGTGGGATGCAACTATGAAACACCAAGAAAGGTGTGAATATGTTAAATAAACATTAACCATTCTAACGGGTGATTCAAAAAGAGCGCCGGTTTTTAAACGGCTGGTAAATTTTTGTTTATCGGTTGGCAACATTTCTATTTCGGAGAACATTCCGATTGACGATTCAGTTGTAGTTTCTCTTGTTCGCAGTGTAGTACTCTCGCAGTCTGTGTCTAACCATGGAAAAGTTTACTATTGCACAACGAGTGTTAATCGTCAAAACATTTTACCAGAGTGGAGAGAGTTATGCGGCTACTGTCAGGCGACTTCGCGGTACTCTAGGACGTAATGAAGCACCGAATGAATCAACAGTTCGCAGGCTCATGAAAAAGTTTTTTGAGACGGGTTCAACAGTCGACCTTAAAAGTTCTGGACGTCGTCGTTCTGGCCGAACTGAGCAGAACGTTGCGTTGGTTCGTGACAGTGTGGCTGTTAGCCCAGCAAAATCAATACGTCGCCGTTCTCAACAATTGGGTTTACGATGTTCTTCTGTACGGAGAATTCTTCGGTACGATCTCCAATATCACCCGTATAAAATTCAGTTTCTGCACGAGAAACAATGTTGTTGCTCCGTGAACGGTTCAAGGATCGCATCATTTCTCGTAGTTCCGACCATCAATGGCCACCAAGGTCGTGTGACTTGACGCCTTGTGACTTTCATCTTTGGGGTCATCTGAAGTCATTGGTGTATGCCAATAAACCCCGAAACATCAATGACTTGAAGGAGGAAATTCGACGGGTTATCGGGCAAATGGAAGTCGAAACTTGTCGTGCAGTAATATCCAATTTCATGGACAGAGTTGATGCGTGCCAGCGCAGTAGAGGAGGACACATGCATGACATCATTTTTCATACATGAAATCGGAAGGTAAGATGAACTTGTTGATGTATTTATTTTCAGTTTTTCAATAAAATAAATCTCTTAATTTGATATATCAAAACCGGCGCACTTTTTGAATCACCCTATACTACGGCGTGTTTTCCGTCATATAATGAATGTGCAAATGTTAAAACATGCTCCCAAATAAATTTATCTATCTAAGGCCATTACCACTAGAAAATTGTGAAAAAATTATAGACATTTTATACGACACGTACGTTTTTTTTTTATTTTAAAAACACAAAAATCGGTTGCGTTGTTCGCTAGCTACAGCGAGCAAAACACTTTTGTGCCTAAAAATTTGTAGGTTACTTTATATTTTTGGCTGAATGATTAAGAAAATCAGACTTGAGAAAAATTGAACTCGGTACACCAACTCACCGTCCATACTACCAAGATAACCATTTGGAGAACGGGCATTTTAGTTAGTTCAATTTTAAATAATTCTATTCTAATTTTAAATCATTATAATTTTAAATCAATAATTCAATATTAAATATTAAATTTATTCCATTTACATATACACGTAATATACGATAGGATGTATGAAGCTCAGAATTTACTAGGCACGATTTTCAGTACATGTGTCTAGTTCACAAAAAAACTGTTATAATGTATGACAATATTTAATTGGTTCTTCTCTATCACTGAGATAGAACAGGATGCAGTTCTTTTAATATTATTTTTGAATTTTGTTTACTTGTTTTCTTGTCTTTTACACAGCTTTAATAACACAGTGGTCTTTCATATTGCAGAAATACCAGATTACTCAATAAAGCCGTTAGAAATCTGGTAACTGCTCAGAACCATGTAACGTGCATAGCTAGTTGTGTGTATCTGTACAGAATTACGGAAGTAAGTATTAACATATAGCCTGACTATGTTAAAAACATACTGTGACAGTATCTCTAAGGTCTGTTTTGGGATCTGCGTAAATAACGGTCTGGAAGAACGTTGTATGGCACACAAACAATTTTTTACAGGACAGATGCCTGGTCGGCCATCTTTATTACCTTACAACCTTCTTTCAAACAAGACAAAATTACAAGATAGCAAACTACTACAAATAGTTTCATTTTTATCATGTAAATGGCAGGAAACTACCTATTTTGTTATTAACAACATGATTCCTCAAAACCATCAACTTTAAGAAAAATTGTACCTTACAACTTTCTTCCAGGCAGCTATTCGTATATTAAAAAATTAACACTTAAGTTTAAAAATACAAGTATTTATTACAACTAAAAATTACAATTAAAAAATAAGTGACTACAATCTACAAGTATATTGCAATGAAATTACTTAATAAATAACAAACCAATTAGGTTATAATTAACTAATACAATAAATAACTTAACTAATGTGCTTAATACTACTTACAGAAATGATACAGAGTATTATAGAAAGTAATTCACAGTAACGCTGGCCTACTCCAAACATAACCGTTAAGCACTACGCATTGTACACTCGTGGAAGACAGATCTAATACTGATTCACGGAATAACTCGCGTCACTAATATAGGTTGGGTAATGGAGCGTTCGAGAAAAAACAGAGATTTTCAATATAATAATAAAATACAAAATCCTTCTGACGGTTTCTAGACATATCTTAACAACTGTAAATAAATTAGAATTTAATTGAAGTTGTTACAAAAAGGCCAAATCATCTGAATAGGTACCCGGCTCTCACTATACCTGTACAACAAAAGCCAGGTCTACCTATAATATAAAAGACCATTTTTAATGCACATAATATTTCTAACTATTTCTCGGTAAACTCTATTAATTACTCCTAATATTATATTAACACTTTTAATCTCTCCTCGCCTCTCATCATGCGGTCTTGGATCCCATTTAGGCACGGCATATTTTTATACGTTACAAAAAAAGCATTTCATCCTTCATCGTCTGCATTAGCAGTAATTGCAGAACAGTCAAACGTTAAACCAAAAAAAAAAAAATTATCTCGAGCTTCTCGAAAATTCTCGAACCCACATTGTCTTGATCTAGATCTTGATCTAGAAGGTGTTCAAATTTAAATATTAATGGAAGATGATACATTGATTTAAGCTGAATGAATATAATAATTTACCAAAAGAATGATATACTGATTATATTAGTTTTATCCACATAAAAGTGATTAAATAAAGATGTTATTATTAAACAGGAACTAGTGCTAGTAATTTTCTAGACAGGTTGCTTCCTAGCATTCTAGAAAACAATAGGCCAACTGAAAAATGTTTTGCAGAACTAGAAGAACAGAGTGGTTTTCGAAGTGAAAAGTCTTGACTCGATAATTTATCTTCAATTTGAGTCAAGATACAATAAAATTGGTAAGAAACATTGGTGTTTTTCCTAATTTTAAGAACTTCAAAAGACTAACTGCAGTGTGTCTTTGTGTAGATTATTTGTAGATATTCTTCAATGGTTTCTGTCTACGTACAGAGAGTATGAAAGCGGTGTAGTATTTACCTGAGCTTAAACAAGGAAATCAAGTCGGAAAGTTGTATCAAGTCCCCTGTGGATTAAAGCAGGGTCGTTGTCTTCCACCACTTGGTTAATATACTGGGTTAGGCAGATTAGGTGTCCCAACTTGATTGCAGCAAACCGGAGTGACATAGAATGTTAGGAAATATAATTTCCTAATGTGACCATTGGCTATTTATAAAAATATTTTCGTTCACTTCGAATGTACAGAGTGTGCCGAAACTAAACCCCTCTTACGAATTTCGTAATTTTCAAATGGAAACGTGTTTTCTGGTACAGTTTGAGAGATCTATAAGTTAACATTTATTCTGGTAAAAAAAAATTCCAAATATTTTCATCAATTTTTAAATGGCGGCAAAACTGAAAAAAGTAAGTTTTTACATATTAGCCTTTACGGCAGCACATTGTAAACTTAATGGTCAATTTTTAATTTCATTTTATTCAAAATGGAATAAGCTTTCAATCGATGTGCCACATGACGCATATTTGGGAAAATTTGGTCGAGTGTCCCATAAGTGTTTTTAAAAAAAAAATCAAAATGGCCGTAACACAAAAATTTCAAATGGCAAAGAAGGTTGTGTGGTGGCATATCGTTTTAAACGTATTTTTACAGGAACAAATATAAATTTTTTTCTAGCTACTACCGTTATTTAAAAATAATAAAAAATTTAAATTTTGACTTATTTATCCGGGTAAAATGGTTAAATAGATTTGAATAAAATAATTTATAGATAATTTTTTAGTCATTTCATAAAAAACTTATCTTTTACGAAACAGAAAAGCAATTCCGACATCGGAAGGATACATTCAAAGTAGCTGTTTCTTTAACAAATTTTGCATTATATGAAACTAATAAATTTGTTACGTTGAAGGAGAAAATGTCCAGAATTATTTTCGTACAATAAACAACAAAAATATTTTTTAAAATTTTTAAACACGTGTTTAATAAACTGAACATAACATTATTACATTAGATTCCTTAACAATGCAATTCCACATATGTGATTAATTGTTAATTAAATGTGAGTTGCAAGAAATCAAATCAAATTTTTCATTTATTGGTTTGTTTTCATTTGTACTACCGCATTTTAGTACAAATGAAAAATTTGATTTGATTTCTTGCAACTCACATCAGGATCAGTGTATACATGCTTTTCAAAAACTAAGTGCTATGGGCTTGTCTTGTAAAATCCAAATTAAAATGAAAAAGTTAATGGCCACAATTATATTTTAATCCATAACTACAAAAGGTACTGAGCTTGAGAAATAAACATAGGCTGTTAGCCCAGGGATGGACTGGTTTCAATAGTCATGTAAGGTCACCGGAGTAGCGCATGTGAAAAATGAGGGCATAAGTTAACTGGCGGGTTCTAAGTGTAATTTCAAGTCAAAAAAGAAACCAGACAAAAGTTGATTTGATAAGGCAAACGTACAGATACTCCATAGAGTGTTATTTCGCCATTTAGAAGATAGAAGAAGATGTCATTCTCGAAAGAAATGGATACAGAGAGTTCAAGGTTATAGTGCTAAGAATCTCAGAGTATGTTACTACGAAGACATAGGATGATAAGCTAAAGAGCTAGCAATCGTAGAAATTTGTAATAGCTACGCAAAAATGTTCCCTGAGTTAAAGTAAAAATTTACTTTTTTCAGATTTCAGACATTTTAATGAAAATTGAATATATGGCACTGTTGACTCCTATAGCATTCTTTCTTTACATCTATTCATCTTTAGGACAACAACTTAGTAACGAGGTAAGAACTAATAGCTTGGAAGAACTCCATCACAAACGAACGCTTCAATTTTGGCAAAAATTTTTGATGTAGCATGAGTAAACATGCTTGGATCTGATTGTATTGTATCTGCTTGTATTGTCTGTAGTCGTTAAAGAAAGTAAAGAAGTGGATGCATTTATTCATAATAATAGTTTAGTGCATGTAAAAATAGTGAAGTTCCTAGAAGTATCTCTAGATAAATTTTTGTCTTGGGACTTCTATACCAATCGAGTTTGTAGTAAAATTTCATCTGGGGTATTTGCATTAAAACAAATTGCCAGGTTAAATGATAAAAAATTACTAATGGCAGCTTATCATGGCCTCATTCTGTCTCATTTCCCTTATGGTATCTTAGTATGGGGTAATACTAGCATGGGTAATATGAATAGCGTTTTTCAAATTCAAAAGAAAGCTATTAGGTGTATGGTGGGAGCTAACCAGCTAACCTTATGCAGGCCACTATTTAAGGAGCTTAAATTGCTTATAGTTCCCTCTCTCTACATTTTTGAGGTGATTACGTATGTTAGACAAAATAGTTTTATGCAGAATAATTTCAATGTTCACAATCATAATACGAGTAACAGAAATGATTATTATGTGGCTATTCACTCCGCAAAATTGTTTGAACAAAAACCTACTTATCCAGGGAGAAAATTCATGAATAAATTACCCAACTTTTTAAAATGTTGTGATAATATGCATTCCTTTAAAGAAAATCTGAAAAATTACTTGATCGGTGAAACTTTTTTTAGCGTACAAAAATGTCTTACTAGATTGTAGTGATACATTGTGTGATTCTTATTATGTATTTCAGGTGTTATAACTGACATGTCCTATACTCCTCCTGGAGTCTCCTGAAGCAAAAAATAAAAAATAAATAAATAAAAAACACATTCTGTGACATTCGTTTGCCAATGTTTTAGTTGTACCTATAACGAAACCACGAAAAATTCTTAACTATTTTATGTGAGAAATACCTTCTTGCCCGTTAAATGGGATTTTTACGAGGACATTAGCTTGCAGTTTGAGTATATAAATGCAATTCATCTGGTTAAAATCTTATATCACAAATTTACATTTTCTTTTCATTGTTTAAGGCTTTAAAAATATATTACTACATTTATCAAAATTAAAAGGCATAGCCTACATAATTTAAAGGTGTAAAGTATTGGCTTATTTAAGAAATTGTTCATCATTTATCAATCTTGCAGACGGTTTTATGGAAAATTTCTTGAAAACGAAAAGCGACCCGACACAACCATTTTCATCAAAATTAGTTAACCGGAAGTAGTAGTTTATTTGTGTCATTTTTCACTATTTTGCGATTTTCGCAAAAATGGCTCCTACGATTTTTTTAAATCATCTCATTTAGTACATTTTTTATCCCCTACACGATAAAGTAGGTGCCATGTCTGCTAAAATTCAAATTATTTTTTCTTTTATTTTAGTTTACATAAGAAGAACATTTTAGTTTACATAAGAAGTTTACATAAGAAACTTTTAGAGGGTGAAGGGCCTATATTGAAGGGGTTTCATTACTCTGTTATCACATATATGGCCAGCAATGTCTAGTTCAGTTGCTTTTCATCTCTATCATACATTTTATCATCGTTTTCCAAATTCTTTTTCATTCGGAAGGAACCGCAAATATTGAATTTAGCTCATCGCTAACACTGAAAACGGTAACACAAAATGCAACCGCGATTAAGGAAAGTTGACTGTATTCTTAACAGTAGCCTATATCATTAATTGTTTCTCTTTTATAGTTTGTTTTAAAAGTAAACGATATATTTTCTACTGTAAAAATAAAGTTATGTAAACTAAATTTTTTTTTTTTTTTTTCGCCCTAAAAAAAAATTAGTTTACATGACTTTATTTTTACAGTAGAAAATATATCGTTTACTTTTAAAACAAACTATAAAAGAGAAACAATTAATGATATAGGCTACTGTTAAGAATACAGTCAACTTTCCGTAATCGCGGTTGCATTTTGTGTTACCGTTTTCAGTGTTAGCGATGAGCTAAATTCAATATTTGCGGTTTCTTCCGAATGAAAAAGAATTTGGAAAACGATGATAAAATGTATGATAGAGATGAAAAGCAACTGAACTAGACATTGCTGGCCATATATGTGATAACAGAGTAATGAAACCCCTTCAATATAGGCCCTTCACCCTCTAAAAGTTTCTTAACTTTTGGTTGTTCTGGCATCAGCTTACAGATCTAAAACGTACTGACAGCTTACAGATCTAAAACAGCTGTTATAAGTTATTAGAGTATATTACATTGGCTATATATCCGGTGAAAACCTCGTTTTCAAAATTTTGTTACAGCCTCTTCTTCCGGACACCTATTCAATTATCAATGTTTCCTTAAATTTTTTAAATTATATGACCAGTTTGTACAAAAGACACCAACTCTCCACTGTTACAGTGTAGTAGTGTAAAGTTTTTGACTTTACTATTCCAAATTTTCGACTTTTGTTGGAAATCTCCCTAGACCCTTGGAGTTGATCAAATTTTTGTCTTTTTAAAATAATTAAAATGGTGTTTTTTTTTTCTTTATTCGTTAAGGAAGAAAAATATTATTTTATTATGAATAAAAGTTTGTAATTTTACATAACGTATTTCTTTTCAATAATTTTTATTATTTCATAAAGAAATCACGTTTTATTAGTTTATTCTAGTTGGTTTTATTACACATGTTTTTACATAGCATTTTCTCGTGGGAAATAAGGAGGCCTAAAGGCCTATTTTCGTTTCTCACTGTTTAAAGCCCTTACTTTGCAATTCCAGAGCCTGGGAACAGTTTTTCAGTTTCATCTCTACGTACTTTTTGTAGAGGGGCCTACTGTTACTTCAGCACTTTTTGCGGCCAATTAACGCGTTTGTTTTACGCCGGATTGTCAACGTCTTTCGTAACGGCTAGTTTGATTGGTTTTCCCCCCTCCGTACGCCGGTAATTAGCGCCCCGGTCAGCCGTGTGTGTGTAGAAGATCGTCAGAGTTTTTTTTCTATTGTGTAACCGTAAAGTTCTTACTTCTAAGGTGCTGTGATTTTTAATAATCCAATTGACATTTTTAATAATCCAATCTATCTTTTAATTTTATTTCAGCACCAATTCAATTCATTCATTTTATTAATTTTGTCAATTTTATTTAATACCTGACATGGTGGAAGCGCCAAGGTTGATTCTAGACAGTGATCTTTTTCTTTTTAAATAAATTTCTTTTCCAGAAATTATGGAGTTATATTTTATGTTAATGTAGGTTTTTTTTTCAGGGTTATGTACAAGATATGCGGCTTTGGAATGTGTATAATTGTATTGTTTTCTTTTAACGTCGTTATGAGATGAAAATATTGTGGATTTATATTACCGTTATAAGATCTTAGTAAATAATTCTGTTTTCTTTCAGCAGTTACATTACATTTATAATTATTCAATGTAAATAAGTTTTATAAGTTAATTTTTTTTACAGTGTAGACATGGCAACATTGTGGAATTGCCAGCCTGTGGAGTTTTATTTCTGATGTAATTAGCGTACAATATCAGAGTTACATGTAGGAATTCATAATTTTTTTTTATTGTATGTGTTTAACAATACATAGTATTTAATACATGGTATAAAACAACATTGCGTATACTACAATGAAAGATAATATCCTTTATCGAACTACGTGACAAAATTAACCATCACGTTGAATTTAAAATCAGCTGTTATTCTGACGTATTTTATATGAATGATTTATGCAATATTTTTGATTACAATTTGTTTATTTGGACATGGATTTTTGGGCAAAATAAAGTTTACATAATTTTAGCATTTTTTTGTGAGTACAATGAGTATAGACATGGCAATGACTAAATTTTTTGTTTAATAGTCATGTTATGCAGTTCGAGGTTCGAAGTGAACTATTTTTATCAATTATACACGGAATGCAAATAATACACTATTTTTACAAACATTTAACTTAAAAAATGAAAAGTTTTGAAATTTTATGTTTTAAAATTATACGTTATTTTATACTTAATAATGAAATAGCAATAATTCGAAGTTATACTAATAGTTGTTTTTTGTGTGGTTTTTTTTAGTATTATATAAGTACGAGAATGATCATTTTAATCTAATGGCCGAGAATCTAATGAAGTCTTACTAAAGTTCGCATATCAGATGAGCTTAACACGCAGCTACACCTGTAATCAGCATACTTTAACATCTCTGGAAAATCCAGCATTTCCTGCCATAAGGATTCTGCTTTTTCGATCTTCCTGGTATGTAAAGATATATTTAATCCTTAGCATAAGTCGTAGCCCTCGACTACGGTGCACTGCCGTCCTCAATCTCAATTTTGGAACTCAAGCACCTTCAAGGATTTGTCTTCAGTAATGGTCGTCAGAGATCAATTTTTTTTTCAACTTTTCTTGTATAGTAAAATAGCGCTCGTTTTCATAGTCACACACCCAATAGTACAAGTTGAAATTTTTCATAGTATTTTTGTTTCAGTTTGCAGCTACTTCTTTTATTTTATCTTATATTTCTATAATGTTTTGTTACATTTTGTGCTTCGTTTTTTTTCCATTAACAGTTTTACCCCGTAATGTTTTCGATAAAAGTTTCGTTGAAATTTTCATGTTATGGCTTAATCAAATGAACAACAACGAGATTTTCAACTAGCCCATCCGAGTTTCTGGCCAAATAACGTCCAATCTATAATAGGGGTTTCGTTTGATTTAGGTTCTGGTTCCCTAAGATCCAAAGCAATTAATTTTTAATTCTCGTTCGTCACAATGCGTCAAATTTTCCAGACCCTTAGCCACTTTGATATCAGCGGCAAGTTGTTCGCAGTTTTATTTACGCTTCTGTTTAGTTATAGTTTTTTCGATTCAGTCCCTTGAAATGTATTTTTAATTTAATCTTTGTTTTTCATTTTTGTACACTTACACTTTCAATTTATTTTTGTGTTTACTATCACAAATATCTTTTCCGTTTTCTGAATATTTTATTTTGGGTGTTGTGTGGTATTACATTTTGGCTTTACAACTTTATCATTTACAATCTGTATTGATAGCGTAAGTATTCAGTTTATCTTTCAAAACAGGTGCCGATGGTGGTTTTTTACCACCAAAATTTTTAATTTTATAGTGTTTACGCCGATGGATTCTGTTTCTTCATCATCGACCAACTGTAATTTATTTTCATGTTAGGGACAACACACTCAAGTCTCTTTCTGCTTAATATTTCATTTGGTATTAACACGACTTTTCACAATATCAGGGTTCTATTTTGTTCTATTTAGCTAAAAGCGATTTCCTTAATTCTGTAATTAGTGTTTTTAAATTTTTCCGTAGTTTTTCTTAACTGTGTTTCATCTATTCAAGCTATTTTTCCAATCAAATTCTTCACATCTGTTTACAGTCTCTTTGTACTTCGGTGATACTTTAGATGTTTTTTTTAGGCGTGTCATTTTTTTTTAGCAGCCATTCTTTTTGTATTTTTATTTTCTATTACTTCAGGGCGATTTTTTTTTTCATTTTAGTACTAGTGTTTGTTTGAATTGTGTTTTTCGTTTCTTTATCTGCTATATATCCGTTAAATTCCGTTTTTTTTAACAAAATTTTGTTACCACTCTTAATCATATTTCTGTTTACTGACTTTTTTTTGACCACTTTTAGATTCCAGTTTTGCTAACAGTGTTTCTTCCTACCTGCGCTGTTTTTAAGAAGCTTTTCTGTTGCTTTTAACATTTGACTATTGGCCTATTTTTGTCACATTCTCGTTGATTTTTTTTTTACAGCTTTACTCTGCAACTTTTTTTAATTTATTTTAAATTTAATTATTATTATTTAAATTTATTTTATTATTTAGCATTTTGTGTATCACGTTTTTTTTGTGGATAAATCTATGTCAAATTGCAGGTCCTCTGCTGAGTTTGTTAACAAAGCGTTGTTTTTAACTATAGTATTGGTTTTATTTTTAATTTTTAAATATTTTAAACTAACGCCATAGAACGATATTTGGTTCCCATCCTCGATATTTTAAATTTGTTTATGTTGGGACTTATAACAATTTTTTTTTATATAAAGGAATTAACGTCTTCAATAGGGATAATGTCCGTGTATTGGATCACATTACGTGATTTGATGGATGGGTTTTGGTTTAAATATATTGTACTAGAAACATTTGGTTGTATTTTGCGTTTGGACTGTCAGAATCACGAAAGTCATTGCTTAAATCTTTTTATAGTCAATATTTTTTTTGTGTGGTTTATATAAACTTAGCCGTCAGTATGATTTTTTTTTTTAATTTTTTTTATATTTATATATAGCCTTGCCAATTAATAACTAATGAAAATCGATGTTTTGGAATGTTTTAAGTTGTTGTTTTACAGAGGTTTAAGTATTGGAGTGTTTACGTGATTGCTAGAGTTAGGATATAGGGTATTTTTTTTATTGTCAGTTTTATTATAGGAGTGTCTTAGCCGGTCAGTGCAATATAGTGTGACTCACAATAAAGTTCTTTCACACCAATTACTCACGTGTGAGAAAGTTTTTTTTTATTTGGAGTTATAATATAGATTAATTTTAGGGTCGCACTAGATATAACGTGCTGCCCTACACTTTGGAGTTAAGGAGGTTGGTTAGTTAGTTTCTTTGAGTAGCGCTATAGATAACGTGCTGCTTTCTGAACTTCATGGAATACGATTTTTTTTTTCTTTTTTGTGTGCAAACTTTATTGTGAGGTTCTGAAGATTGTATGATTATTATAATGAGGTTTTTTTTGCGATGATATTGAAGTGAATGGAGTTTTATTGATGATTATTAAAGTTGATGAAGAGTTATTGATGTTTAATGGAGTTATATGATGATTAATGATGTTATTGAGTTTTGAAGTTGATGGAGATTATTTGATGATTATTGGAGTTTATGATGAGTATTTGATGTTGATTTTTGGAGTTTATGAGGATTTTATGAGAGAGAGTTACATTTCGTCCGCCCAATCCGTCTTTCAGTTACTAAATTTCACTACTGGTTGTTAGCTTAACCGGCCTTATTTTCCTTTGACCCTTTTCAGATTGATTGTGGGGACGTGCGTTTGGTATGGGTCTACCATCCGCTCCTTCTCAACAACTCAATCGCGGTTTTGTTTTGGTTGGAATACATAGGGGAACCCATACTGTTTCCAAGACCAGATTTTCGTGTACGAATGGACCCGAATCTGACGAGTGAATGAGTTGTATGAAAGGGGTCCTCTGAATGTTGTGTGAATGTGGGAAAATCTGCTTTTCAAGACGAGTTAGTGTGTTTCTACCTGTGGGTCTCATCCATCTCAGAATCTCAAAATTCTTTTCCCTTTTGATTTTCGTACGGGGCTGATCTGCGGTTTGTTGCGTACAGCTAGCAGGCAGTCACTGTTTTAGTCGGATAGTACCTGGCCGGTATGCATGGTCGCTTTCCAGGAAAAGTTCGACAGAAAATCTCCCGTTAGGTCGACGGCTGGATAGTGGAATATTTTTGTTTGTGGCCCTGTGTTTTTGTTTTATTCATTAACTACACTTTTTTTTTCTTTCATTGTTTCACTTATTACTAGGACGACCCCCCCCCCAACAATTCGTTTTTTGGTTATCACACAAAGGGTTCTTTCCGCTCTAACCCTTTGTCAAGTTTTGATTTTTTTTGTTTATCACTGTTTCCTTGCTAAGACATCCCATTTGATTTTTTTTTGTTTATTTTATTTAACCCTACAATGGAAATGGATTTTTGGATTGTGAAGGATTTTGTTTTTAAAGAGCTGGTCTTTGTATGTTGTAAATTTGTTTGTGTTGGATTTCAAGTACAGGAGTTTTAGTTTTGCAGCAAGTTTTATATTGGGTTTTCTTCAGCAGGTTTTGAACTGGACAGTATGTTAAATTTTAGATGGTTTCGCATCGATAGGTTTGAGCAAAAGGTTACATTTTGTTCAATTATAAAATTATCTTGAGCATACGTTTTAAGATTATTTTGGTTTCATACTTTAATATTACGTTGAAGTATTGCTTAATTAATCACTACTGATATTTCGTTGTGAACAATTTAGTAGAGATGTACAGCGATTTGCTGAGTAGAAAGTTTGTTTGTGTTTCTTACTCAGGTCATCTGGTATTTCGTAATTTCATATTTCATAATTTGCTACACTGTAATATATTTTTCTTAATCTACTAAGGATATTGAAGTTTTGTAACGGTAGGAAGTTGAGCGTTTTAATATTTACAGTATCGCATGAAGAGTAGGCTTATATTTGAGTAATATACCGTACAACAGTAAGTTTGGTAGTTTTTGCTAATGAAAAGTAAGCTGGGCTACCCCGTTATGGTTGGTGACTTGCCTTTTCGAGTGGTGGTAGTTTTCTAGTTTCGGTTATTCAACTTTTTTTTCTCGTATTTTGACAGTACCACAATGCAACCAAAGGTTTAATTGAAATATGAATTAATGATTTTTTTTTTATAATTTCAACGGACAGACAAATAACAATTCAGAGTTGTATCCGGAGATTGTTATGAAAGAGTGCTATGACAACTCATTTAAACTTAGAATTATAATTTCAGTATACTACTATACGCCACATTCTGTTTGTCTCCCGTTCTTCACATAAACGGCATGAAGGACGATTCTGTGTTTCAACACCCCTATTTAAAATTACTTTAGTTTAAGAGTAAAACTCACTATTGTTCATTTCCTCTGTTTATAGATTTATATAAAACTTTGTTTATGTACGCATCATATAATATTGTCCATATCTCGATGGCTAAGCGATTGATAAACCAGTGAGATAGAGAATCAAATCAGCACTTCGTTCAAGACAAGATAAAGCTTCATCCACTTAACATCTAAGTTAACCGTATGAAGATAAGGCCAACGAAGTCTCAGTAATAAACAAGATAATATAATATACAAATAAGCTAATTAGTTTTATTACATAGTAATTGTATCTTGAACACGCTTTAACTAATTTAAATTGTATTCTCTTCCACGAGCAGTTTTAAAATTATATCAATCTATAACAACTACCAAAGTAAATTCTTTCACTGTGTGAGATCCAAGAATAATGTCCCCCGTGCTAAAGCAATTGTTGATCTTGTCCGCGTTTCTATTTCTCTTCGAGAAAAATGTAGCTTGCGCAAATAACGTCATTAAACTGTTCTCTGGTTTCCATATCAGAAATATTTCCGATGTGTACCTTTACGACTCTTCTATTCCGATAACCTACCTTATCCCATTTAACTCACAGCCTGATTTACCGAAAACCTCAAATCTATTCCAGAATTTATCCTGTCCATTTCCAGATTTAACACTATTCATTAACAGCTCACAATCCCAAAACACCGACTACTCTAAACTAAATTCCTTTCCTAGTAAAACCTTAAAAACCCCGCTGGATTTCAAACAACACTTCGCTACTGCAATTAAGGATAACAACAACTCGTCTCCAGCATGTCAACTTTTCCAACGTATAACTACACTATCAAAGGAACCTTCAATATTCTCCTCACGACAGGACTGCCAATTTCAAATTTGAATCCTTCACGCACACGCAGAGCCCTAGACTTTGTGGGCGAATTTTTAAACTTTTGCTGTGGAACTGCGACACAAAATCAACTACAAGAAACGTTCCATAACGAAAAATATCTAATGCAACATTATAACCACCTCACCCAAACAGTACACTCCGACCACCAAAATTTAGTAAAATCTACACAAAACATAGACATGGTAACACACCGAGTTCAATCCATCCTTCAAGAAACGGAAGAAGAATTAAATCTATACGCTAAAATGATTCAAGACACTGAAAACACCGAACTAATACAATTATATCATCTACTGACTATTTTGCATAGTGTACATTGGCAATCGTTCTTAAACACGTATTATTCGCACATGACTTCAGTGAAAATGTCTTGCAGACAGAAGACGCTACCTAGGGAACTAGTAACACCTGATATGCTACAGGCTGATCTACGAAATTTGTCTTTCCAACTTCACAAAGGCAATCAACAATTAGTATTGCCTATACAAGAAGCTCACCTCTATTATGAAAAGCCAATAACAACTTGCGTTTTTTCAAAAACGAAAATTCTATTAAAACTACAAGTACCCATCATTACCACATCGGTATATCATACACTGTTTCAAGTTGCTCCAATACCACTACTATGGGAAAACCAGATCTGTTCACTGGAAACACCACATATTTACGTAATCAGGAGTGGACCACGAGTGCGAACTCTATCACCATCATCTTCTTGCGACTTGAATAATAATGGCTTATGTTTCATTCCAAGGTTCCAACAGCATTCCAGCATTAATACAGATTGCATCAAGCAAATGTTAACAGACAGTTCACTACAACAATTAATGCATAAATGCCATTTCGTCTGTCATAAGCGAACGACAGAAGTTTACATAACGGAAGTGCAAATATCAAGGTACTACATCACCAATGCACAACACAATACTCGTCTAGTTTGTCCTACAACAACAGTCGAACTTCCAGTCAATGTTGCCGGTGCTTTGGACATTCAAGTGCCCTGCGAATGTGAAGTCATGGAAGGAGAGTTACCGATCATCAACAGGGTTGTGCCGTGTGATTCCAGGACTCCGAAGTCGCCGGGGGTAACTCATTTGCTACCCGTTTCCTGGTCAACCTTCGACCATTATAAGTTTTCCTTTCACACAGATTTCCATCCTTCCATCTCGTCACTCCCTGACCTTGTGAACCACAAGTGGAACTTATCATTCCCTCAAATTTCCATTCATGATGAAACCCCTGATTATGTTTTCCAAGAGAGCAGCCTACCTAAATCATGGAAAGACATTATTCTTGCCGATCATATATCAAAATTTATAGTATACACAGCCTTAATTATCGTTTTTATCATACAATTATACTTATATATCAAAATTAAAATACTAACCGCAAAGGTAAACAAACCAACTCATATTGAATTGCGTAGGTTAGATTGAGTTTAAGAAACTACTAAATTTCTACCTTTATCATCTAAATTCAGAGAAATGGGCATAAGAGATTTGAATAGTAATTGGGAAATAGTAAATATTAATAAGAATAGTAATAAACAATAATAATAAGGAAAACATAATTTCGTTCATTCATCATACTTTTACGTCTCATAAAGCTAGTTGTTTTAAATTCAGAATTTATTAATTAATTAATTAATTACTTAATTCAAAAAAAAAAAAACATACAGCACACTACAATGTACAATCTGCAATGCAAATCTACAATAAACAGACCTTTGAATTAGCTAACAGTAATTTTTTTTTTCTCAGTTGTTTAACCCTAAAAATGGGAATTGCTCTTTATTATTTTTGTCTTACTTTTTTTTGTCTTATTAACTTAAGATTCAAGGATAATTACTTGACCTATTCGTCTTTCTATAGCGGTCTGTTTGTCTCGATGGACATTGCAGGTTCCAGCAATTTAAAGTTTACTAATGTTAGGCAACTTCTCAGCACACACACTTCCAAACGATTCGTTTATCTTTCAGTTGTTTGTTTTTCACACCCCCCTCCAAGGGAGATGATTGCATAGAAATCTTTGTTTCTACACAATCCAATTAGTGTTCCCGAATTCCCGTAAATTTTTTTTTTCTAGTTTTCCCCCTTTCAGCCTATCTTTGGGTTTTCCATATACCGGAGTGGGGGAATGTAAAGTTTTTGACTTTACTATTCCAAATTTTCGACTTTTGTTGGAAATCTCCCTAGACCCTTGGAGTTGATCAAATTTTTGTCTTTTTAAAATAATTAAAATGGTGTTTTTTTTTTCTTTATTCGTTAAGGAAGAAAAATATTATTTTATTATGAATAAAAGTTTGTAATTTTACATAACGTATTTCTTTTCAATAATTTTTATTATTTCATAAAGAAATCACGTTTTATTAGTTTATTCTAGTTGGTTTTATTACACATGTTTTTACATAGCATTTTCTCGTGGGAAATAAGGAGGCCTAAAGGCCTATTTTCGTTTCTCACTGTTTAAAGCCCTTACTTTGCAATTCCAGAGCCTGGGAACAGTTTTTCAGTTTCATCTCTACGTACTTTTTGTAGAGGGGCCTACTGTTACTTCAGCACTTTTTGCGGCCAATTAACGCGTTTGTTTTACGCCGGATTGTCAACGTCTTTCGTAACGGCTAGTTTGATTGGTTTTCCCCCCTCCGTACGCCGGTAATTAGCGCCCCGGTCAGCCGTGTGTGTGTAGAAGATCGTCAGAGTTTTTTTTCTATTGTGTAACCGTAAAGTTCTTACTTCTAAGGTGCTGTGATTGGATACTCACTAAAAAAGGTAATTTTCTTTTAATTTTCTTTTGTACAACTAAATTAAAAAAAAAAAAATGAAGAAAAGAAAAAAATAACCTTTTTTTTAGAACCATTTTAAATGGAAAATATAAAACAAAAATATAGTTAAATAATAGTAAATAAAAAAAAAATTTTCATGTAGAATTAGTGAAATCATTTAGTTTTTTTGATTAAATAATAATAATAATAATAATAATAATATTAAAAATAATAATAATGGGCTAATAATAAAAACACAATTTTAATTATAAACTGTTAAAAACTTTAAATTAAATACCTACTTTAAATACGTTAAAAATATAAAAAAATAAAAATAATTAACAAAAATAATTTAATTCTGTTCAAATTTAAAAAAAGAAGAAATATTATTTAAAATTTTAATTATAAAATGTTAAAAACTTTAAATTAAATACCAAAAAAAAACGTTTAAAAAAATATAAATTTATAAAAATAAATCTAAAATGTTAAACTGAAATTCGTCTCTTGTATTTATTTTTTAAAAATTATCTTCCTTTTGTTAGATTAGTACTAGAAATAAGTTTCAGATGGATGTGCTGCAATATTGAATTATATTCATAATGGGTGATACTTGAATGAACGTTACACAGTACAGTTATAACGATTCTGGGTACTGTTATAAAGATACTGTACCTACAAATTTATTTTTGAACCTCCATATTAAACACTGCACCGTGTTTGATTATTTATAAACACAAAAAGGTATATGTCTTGGCGAATTTACTGAAATTTCTTGTTTCTCCAAGATTTATTCACCAATGGCCTTGTATGGTGATTTTTATTAAGTTGCAATATGTTTTGGTTACAAAATTTATGTTCACTGTCTGAAAGGATTCCGTAATCTGAAAACAGCCGTACTTTCTCGCAAACCACAAAGCGAGAACAGTGGCTCTCTAGAGAAATCTGAGCTGATATTTCACAGTATCAACTGGAAACATGGTTTTGATTCTCCTATCAAAACTTCCCCCAAACTTTCCTTTTTTTTAATTCCTTCATAGGAAATTTCAGGGTCTTGGACGTTGGGCCGTTCTACGACGTCCTGGTGGAGGCAACCTTTAATATAGATTATTTTAAAACAGGTAAGTGGTTGAGTGAAATTTACAGGTTATTACAGCTGTATGAAGTAGAAGAATGGAGACATCTACTTGGAATACGGTTTAAACACTCACACTACCTCACGAACAACAAAATCATACTTTAAATCAAAGAATTTTTTTTTTAAATTTAAATCCTGTTCAAAGGAAACACTAATTCTCGTGTTTTAAAACACGGTACATTTTAATAATAATCTTCCCTACTTTTATTACAGGCACAATACAAGTTTCAAATTATTACATATGAGATGTACAATCTTATAGTATATATGACATGTATTTTAAAATCAACAACAATTTTCAATATTTTTATAGGATACCTGTCATGTTTTTATTTTTATTTAATACCTGACAAGTAGTAAATTGAAAGTGAAACCAGTGCAGTGTTTAAGTGTTTATTCGTAAGAACCATATTATTTAATTGTGAATGACAATCTTTTAAGTTTAATAATGGTTAACTATTACGGTTTTCATGATTAATTTTGGAACTCTGAAAGAACCTATTGATAGTTTCTGAATTAGAGTTCTTCATATACTTGAGACTTTGTTCTTGGCGATGACTAAAGTATTTTATATGAATTTATTGTTTTATATTATCAAAAGTGGATGAAAATTTAACTTCAAACATATCTTGTTTCAGGGGGACAATTTAAAGTTTGCATTATACAGTTGTGGTTGGGAAGAAAGTCCTTTGTGGTATAGAAAATCCATTTACTTAATGATGCTGGTTTCAAACAAATTTACAATAAAGCCATTCCATGTCTACGAATTGAATTTAAATAATTTTAGCAAGGTAAGAAAATTTAGATGTTGAATCATCAAAAAATCACTCAAATGTGTTAATACTCGTATTTATAAATGAATTATTTTTAAACATAGTTTTGAACAGCCTATCATGTCATAACATCCAAATAATCAGATTCACATTAATACAGAGTGATTTTTTAGTCCTGTTACCCATTTGTTAGTGCCTGATAATTTTTTTCTAAGAAAGGGAAATTTTGTTTTGTGACACGAAGTTGGAAGCCCTACTCAACGGGTATAATAGATGGGCAGTGTGAGTTGATTCTCCTTGAGCTGTGTAAAATTTTGTGCCGTTTCCGATCGTGTTACGAACAGAATGCTTTTACCCTAGAACAACAGGTTTCCATTCTTGAACAATATTTTGCTACGAAATCGTACGCGAGTGAAAAAGAATCATTTTAAATTTAATTTTTTCGTGTTAATTTGCCAAAAAAGTGTCAATTTCTAGGCTAATAAACCGATTTCGAGAGACAGGTAGAGGTTTTATATTCTCTTAAACGTCATCTGTCAAGAGAGTTGGTCGACCACTACGTTTTCTGTTCCAAACACTATCTGTCTCTCGAAATCAGTTTGATAGCCTACAACTTGACATTTTTTCTAGTGGAGGGACACCAGCAAATTGAATCTGAAATGATTCTTTTACACTCGCGCACAATTTCGAAGGAAAATATTGTTTAAGAATGAAAACCCGTTGTTCTACGGTAAAAGACACTCTGTTCGTAATACGACCGAAAACGGCACAAAATTTTACACAGCTCAAGGAGAATCAACTCATACTGCCGTATCTATACCGGTTGAGTAGGGCTACCAACTTCGTATCACAAAACAAAATTTCCTTTCTTAGAAAAACATTTACCAAACATTAGCAATTGGGTAACAGGACTAAAAAATCACCCTTTTTAGACTTGTAAATGTACAATAAAAAAAAATTATATTTAATCAATGATAGGAATATAAATTTATTAAAATAAAAATTTTCTATTAGCATTACCACTGTAACATGTCCACAGCTCCGTGACACCTAGATCATAAACTGATCCTTATACAAACAAACACATACGCGCAGCAACCCCTTACCTGCCTCAGCCTGCCTTTCCTGCGTTCGACAACCTTCAGTAGTGAGTCACGTACTCGGCAATATTACCATTTCAGTTTTAATTATCTGTATCAAAATTGTATAATAATTTTAAAAGTAAGCGCTTCAACTGTTTGATATTTGTGTAAAATTTAGGCGACTGAAAATAACTAAGCCTGTACATTTAGTGTCTTAAGTAAAAGACTAATAAAAGTACTGTTAAACTATGAATAAGAGTAAATTACTTTAAAGTCATGTATATAATATAAATTACTAATACTAATTGTTAGGTTACTTTTAAGTTATAGTTATACGTATATTTACCCAAGTTAGTAGATTAACAATAGCTTTAAGTTAAATATTTAGGAAATTAATAATTCTAGTGTTTATAGAACACTGTATAAGTAACATTAGAAAATAAGTGCTAGCACCAGTGGGTGACTGCATAATTATATACATGGTGGGGAGGATATTGTCGCTAAAAAAAACTGTTCGTTAGTTGTAAGTAACTAGTTGCAGTAAATTTACAATAAATACAAAAAATCTACTTATTCTTCTTTGAAAAACGAGTCCAGCCACGGTGTCAGTGTGATAATCCTAAGCTTTCCGATGTTCGATATCATTCTGACTGCCGTTATTCAATAATATTATAATAAATAAATAAATTTAATTATTCTTATTATTATAAATATAACAATTAGTATCATAATAAAAATAATAAATTTGATGCAGTGCCATTTAATTTTATAAAAACGGCAGTGTTAATAAAATATTATGTTTTGATAAGATTAACAGTATAAGATGTAATAATTGTTACTTTATAAAAAATAGAAATACTGATTGAATCATTTATTATAATAATTGTTAAATTCATTAATAGTTTTGAACAGCGGTAGTCAGAATGAAATCTGATATCGGAAATCGGCTTAGGATTATCACAATGGCACCGTGTTTGGAGTCGTTTGTCAAGGAATAATACGTAGATTTTAAAAATGATAAGGGTGCTGCGCGCGCTCGTGTGTGTGTAAGGGTCGGTTTATGATGTAGATTCCATGGAGGAGCTGTGGACATATTATAATATAATCACCTAAGTTGTACCTAGATTGATTCTAAATTACGTATTTTAAAATCTCACTCATGATTGATAGATCGTACTACCATTTTGTTTCAGTTACTGAATGCTGCATATGGTTACTTCAATTTGTTACAATCATCCAAGAGCACAAGGAATTAATACTGGTTTTATCAGCTTTTATGCACATGTCGAAATAAATGAGAAGTTAATAAAATTACTGTCGTTATATTATTAACCCAAAAATCGTGAATTATCCAAGCAATTCAAGCAGAATAAAAGGCTTATTATGACAATAAAGAAAGAGAGGAGATAAAACATACTGCTTGATTTTTAACTTAGTTCCTAAATATTATTTTAAAGAAATTTAACTCTGCGCCAAAATATCTACCAATAGTAATGTAACCTCATGTACGAGGGTAGGCTAATAACTAATCCACACATACGTCTTCTAAAACGGGAACAAAATGAATTTTAAAAGTGCGCCTGGTGGCATTTGGAAGTACTATTTCTCTTCTACACGCTTGTACAGTTTGAAAACGTTGCGTTCATCCAGTTTGTTTTGAATAGTGGAAATATGGCGTCGTGTTCTGATGCTATGTCAACGCGAGTTAAAAACCGTGCTGTTATCAAATTTTCAATTGCTAAGAAAGTACCTCTTATTGAGATTCATCGTCGTTTAAAGACTATTTGTTTGACGATACTGTTAATAAATCTGCTGTAAATCGATGGGTAGTAAAATTACGTTATTGCCAATCTGGAAAAGCCTCAACTGTTGATGAAACACGCAGCGGACGTCCAATCACTGTCACAGACGATAATAATCGCAAACTCGTCGAAGATATGATCACTCAACAGCGTATCGCAAACTGCATTGGAATATCCAAGGAACGCGTCAGCTTCATTATTGCACAACTGTGGTACCGTAAAATCTGTGCTGATTGGTACCACGCCACCTCAGACGAGAATAAAGAACGTTGATTGGAATGCTGTGAACAACTTTTGAAGCGCTACCGTGATGGAGACGTCTTCTTTTGAATATTGTGACGGGAGTCGAGTCATAAGTTAATCATTAAATTCCAACCATCCGCTAAAGAACTTTTTCTGACTGTGTTTTAAGATGCTCACCATCGACAAGGGAAAATTTTACGCAATACATACAGACTTCAAAACACCACCGACGTCAAGTTTGTTGTGTTAGAGGCACCCTGGTGCCAAAGATTTTGCAACATGACATTGCACGTCTACTCATTTCGCGTACAACTGAAGATGCTTTGAGAAACCTGAAGTTTAAACCGATTCCACACACTCTTTATTCTCTTGACCTCGCACCGTGCAATTTTTATTTAATTTACTTTACTGAATAGAGACCTTAAGAGTAATCATTACAGCTCGGACAATGCATTGAAGGCAGCTATTTCATCCTGGTTTCGAGAAAAGTTTGAAGAATTTTTCAGTGACGGATAAAAATACTTCTTTTACGTCGGGAAAATGTGTAATGCTAAAAGGTTACTATGTTGATAAAAAATATATGATTTTGAAAGTTAGGAATTTTGGTTTAATTCGTTTTACGCCTAATATTGGTATTAATTTTTGTTCGCTTTCTACAAAAATATGTGCATTAGTTATGAACCCACACTCGTAATAACATCAACGTATTTTATGTGAAACATTAAAAAAAAGAGAAGAAGAGTACCAGGAACATCGCTGGCGTTGAATAAATTTACAAAAATATGACTGATTAAAAATTATTTAATTTTAAGAGCATACGCACAAGCAATTTTACATAACCAAAAATTAAAATTTAAATTATTACCAATCTGTCTAAACTTTAAATAAATGTTGTCAATAGGCAACAGTAAAATAAAACTTTCAATAGTAGGCCTAATCAAATAAATTATAAAAGTTTGTTTAAAAATCAAGAACGATATTTATTATCATATGACTTAGTTATACTTAGTTCTCAATACTAATTTATTTTAGTTCTCAATTTTTCCAATTTAGTATAAAAAAAAATCAAGTGTGAAACGCTCACACGACTTTCTCTTGCCAATGCAAATAATGAACAATATTACCTAACATTAGTAATATAACATTAGAAATAAACAATAAAACTAACCTTATTTTAATCATGAATCATTGATGAAAAATGAAAACCAACCTTATTTTGGCTTAATAATATGATAAATCACATTTTCACGATAAAATAAGCTCTGTAGAGGAAAATGATTAAGTTAAAGTTGTAGAGCTTTTAATTTCATACAAATTTGATTACATACTTTTTCGTTAATTGCATACTAAGGCTGAAATCTTAAAAATCCATTTTTTACAGATTTTCATGAAAAGGAAAACAGAAAATCACTAATTACCACTAAACTAAGCCTTGTAAAAAGAAATGTTAAGAATTATAGTTGCAGGTTTTTAAATTTTATACAACATTTTACTATATAAATTTTTGGCCTAAAATGCATATTGAGGCAGCAATCTTAATAAACCATTTTTTCTACGAGAACTGCCTTCCCAAAAATTTCATCCGACATAACATGTAACTTATCTTGTAGAGTTTACAAATTGTAGTAAATGAGCCAATTTTTAAAAGAATCATAAGAGCTGTTTTGAGAAAATCGTAAAAAAGTGAAAATGTAACGAATAAACTACTGCTTCCGTTACACCAATGTTCATTAAAATGTTCTTATTGGATCCTCTAGTGGTACCTAACTTAAGTATTAAGTCTTAACTTCCTACAATGTTCCATTCATGAGATATTATGTTCACACACAGATCAATCACTAAAAACCTTTTTTTGGATTCACGGGGTCTGAAAACGAGTATAGGCTACTAGGTGAACTCGACATGAGAAATATACTTTGCAATATATTCATTTAGGCAAAAGAAAGTAATAATTAACCTATCTAAAATTTATATTACAGCTATAAATTAATTATTTGAACTTGGATAATTCAAATAAACTGGTATCCCCTTGAAAAGCATAATAAAATCTTATTTAAAAATGGTATGACTAATTTAAAGTTTAAAAATATGTTATTTGGGCAATTCAAGTTTGTCAAAGAAAGAAAACAAATATTTTTTTTACCTAGGGTTTTCGTGACAGGTGATGAAATTTTTACCAGCTGCGTTTGGGTTAAAAATATACACAATAGAGTTAGATCTTAACGCGTGAGTAGCCTAATGTAGGGAATTCCAGCCTGTAAGTTGTTAGGCTTTGGATATTCTAAAGTGAGTTACACTTTCACATAGACTTGCACTGCATAATCGGTTTGAGATTTCCCCAGTTAAATTTACTCCCTCATTCTTAAACCCTTTTCAGTTACAGTATAGTAGGCCTACAGTACAGTACACAAGTGTATACGGTGCGTGGAATTTGTGTTGCACAATTTACGTACGTAAAATGTTTGTGAACTAGGTGCAGTACATTTAGCACTGTTTTTTTTCCGTTTCAGTTTAGACTTTACGTGCAGTGCCTTTAAGGGGCCGGGAATGCCTATCTCCGTAATGTTAATGTAAGGAATATTTTCTCAAAAACTAGTCGAGTTATCCTGTCCAATTCCACTGAATTAGTAGAATTTTGGTATATTGTTAGGAATATAAGAATTTATTTTTGAAATAACCACTTTTGAAAATCACGACTTTTTTCTTATTGAAGTGGGAAATAAATATTTAAACACATTATTTTACTGTAAAATTAATTCAGTACATTGAAATTATGGTATGATATTTTTAAATTTAAATTTAAATTTTAAATTATGGTATGGTATTTCATCAAAATCCATTCACAGCTGGCTGAGAAATTGTTCCTTATGCGTCAAAAGTTGCTATTTACAGGAAACAAGTAAACTAAAAGAGCACGCATTACACGTTAAATAATTCTATATGTTAGTTTTACAGTTCAGAGGTTAATAATTACATTTACAGGTGGTCTGGTGCTAACTTAAAATTTTAAAATAAAAAACACCGCACAAAATAATGAAATTATGAAATTATCTGTTGTCACTAAAAAAAATAATAGAGATGTTTTACAAATGGGTAACGTTTAAAAAATGATGTAAAGATTCAGCATATTTTTAATTTAAAAAAAATGCAAAACCCCCAAAAAATTATACGTATATCGTTGTATGCAGAAACTCCGAAATTTAATAATTTGCCAGAAACCGGAAATGTGAAAATTTTCAATTTCTTTCGTTCCGGGTACCCTTAAGTTCATTTTAACAATGGTTAAGCGTGGCCGGTGCAAGAGTTTAAATTGGGACGATAAAGTTAAAAAGGTTTAAGATGTAAAACGGGGTACAAAACAAAAGTGTGACATAGCTAAGAAATACGGGATTTTACCGAACATTTTGTCGTCTTTTTAAAAAAATTACAATATAGTGAAATGAAAAAAGAAACGGAAAAAGTCGAAAGCGGTTAAGAATAGCTGAATATCCTGCAATGGACGATTGTGTTTTCAAGTTGTGTTTAAGGGGACTGTGGATCCCTATCTTAGTCAATGTTAACAAAGGTATAAGTTTCTCAGGAAGCAATTGTGATAGAATCCTAAAGTTTTTTTTATAAAGAAGATCAGTTCTTTTTACACTTTTTAAATGTACAACTTTTTGTTCTTGTAGCAAATGTAGTTTTGGTAATTTTTTTTTAAAAATATATATGATTTGTGATATTATATATTGTATTTATATTATATATTATATTATATATAATATTTATGATTTTATATATATGATGGTCAAAGTCTTTCAAAAAAGATTTTTTCTCCATAACTATTAAAAATATTTTTGAAAACTACACGTTCAGTTGAAACGGCATAACAACTTTTACAGCCCCAAAAACTTTTATTCTTGTATCTTTTATGGAAGCTGCGAAACATGCACCTAAATATGAAAAAATGAAGTTTTGAGAAAAACGCATTTAAAGTTGTCCAATAAAATTAACTTCTTACTAAACATACGATAACATAACTAAACACACGATCATAAAATAAGTCATAAAAACATTTTTACAGTACCTACAAATCTGATAAATACATAGCCTACTTTTAAATCAGGAATTGCAAACAATATTTTAAGGTTAAAAACAGAAAATCTAAAACCTTCATGATTTTTCGATCCACAGTTCCCGTACTAGATTCAAAAACTTGCATTACTGTATTTCAATAATACATACTGAATACACCGTATACTGTAATTTATACATAAATGTATGTAAATTTATATTTTACTACTTTGTTATTGAAATAAAATGGGGTTTTCTGTGAAATAGACACTCTACTGTATACCTGTTATTACTTTTCTGTTTTCTTGTATTTTTCTGCACGGTAACCACTCCTCTTAAAACGATATGAGGCAAAATCAACTACCAACCTGAAAAATCTTGGAGAAATAAAACACCAACCTGGAAAAGTAAAAATAAAATAAATGTCAACGGATGGCGACATTAAGTGGCGAGATAAAGCCTTTACTCTCTGGTAGCGCTGAAAAGAGCCGTTTTCTTGTGTTTCTACCAAAGTTGGTTGATGGCCCTGAAAAAAGCCGGTATAAATCTTTACGAATTGGTCTTGAAGGAGACTGGTGTAGGCAGTATCTGGCGGGAGCGTGGTTCAGGTTAATAGCCCTGAAAAGGGTCGGTTAAAACCTTAGTGAATCGGTCCAAAGAAGGACCGATGAAGTTTACGGCTGCTGCGGCGGCAACGGCTGCTGAGTTGCTGGCTGCTGTAAGTTCTAAAGCATCTTCCTTCTTTCTCTCATGGATGTAGTAGGTCAATATTGGTCGGAGATGCAGAGCGTAATCGTCATGGCGGTCGAGGAGCTGGGTAACATGGCGTGTCTTCGTTCAGCGAAGACTCATCTTCTTCCCTCGCAGTAGTGCGTCGATATCGATAGTTTGTCGGGATCTGGTGGGCGCAAAGCTTAGTCGAGGGACCACTGTGAGCATCGCTTGCGGCAGCGGGCGATGACGGGGTTCGTCATCGCCCGCAGCCTATTTGGATATTCATCGACCGGGACGGTCGATGGCTTACAGTGTCGGGTCGGCGAGCGGAAGCATAATCTTCTCTCTTGCACGCCGCAAGAGATCCCCACGATCACTCCACATCCCTGCATCGAAGAGTCTTCTTACCGGCCGCATTGGCGCAGTTGGTAACGTGCTCGCCTCTCATCATGCGGTCTTGGGTTCGAATCCCATTCAGGCACGGCATATTTTCATACGTTACAAAAACCATTTCATCCTTCACCGTCTGCATTAGCAGTAATTGCAGAACAGTCGAACGTTAAACCAAAAGAAAAAAAGAAAAAAGAAGAGTCTTCGTCGGAGTCCTGTAGCCGTGTGACGATGGTGGAGGTCTCGTTTAAGTTGAGTATATTGGAATCGAATGATCTCGGGTTCAGTGAGGTGCTGTTTATATAATCTGCAGTACGTAGCGGTGCGGGAGGTTACAAGGTCTATGCATGCCGATACAAGCCTACCGCCCCTGTTGGACATATTGGTGCCTTCCCTCTGTCACTAAGTCGGAAGCTTTGATAGTCTGAAGGGGCGTAGGTGAGATAAAGAAGGACTTTGAATAAATGCACCTCCGATTCCATTAATAACTTTCCATACAATATTTTTATGTGAAAATGATGTAATACTGAATAGGTATTAGTTGTTTACACCTTATTACTTGTTAATACACTTATATTGTTGTTATTGTAGTTCCCAATGTAGCTTTATATATTATAATATATATATACATATATATATATATATATTGCAGTTAAGACATTACGAAACAGTAGTAAAGCCTGTGCCTTTATATGCATCGGAGACATTGACCTCAGAAAATAAAGGACTTATAGATGATGTCGAGAAGAGAGAAAGAAGGATTCTGAGAAAGATCTATGGGCCACGATATGATGAAGAACACAATACCTATAAAAACGTTTCAAACACCAAATTGTATGAACATGTAGAGAGGATGTCAGAGACTTTCAGAAGAAGGAGAACACGATTTTACGGGCACATAAAGAGGATGAGCAATGACAGACTGACAAAGAAAATTTTGAATAACTTTGATAATACTAAGACTACTTTGAAGTGGTTTATCAATACTAAAGATGATCTAAAAAAACTTCGAGTTGAAGAAGAGGACATTTACGATAGAGACAAATTTAGGCAGAAGACAAATGACAAAAGGATAAGTCTGCCTGTGCAATCTGCAAGAAGAGAGGGTACTGGTGGGAGGTGGACGGATGAGAGAAGAAAGGAGCATTCCGAACGAATGAAGGCTTTTTGGGCAGATAAGAGGAATGACATCCTGAGAAGCAGAGACCAAAATGCATAGTGCTTAACGTGATCCTTAGTCGGTCGATCAACGAATTAATAATAATAATATATATATTGCGATTTTTATTTTGTATTGAAAAAGAGTCATGGGAAATTAAAGTCACGCAATAGCAATTATCTTGGTGTTTTATGCTGCGTAATTTTCAGTTCTGTTTAAATTATTAATTTTTACATCCGTTTATAAATGCGGAAATACGTAATATTATTTTTATTCAGTGATATTTCTTAGTTTGAAAAGTATTTCAGGTATAGGATTAACATTTACAAATCATCTGGAATGGAGTTACTTTATGCAGTAGTTACCACTTTTTTACTCAACGAATTTGTATTCCGTCATAAATTTCACGGATATTTTATTTTAAATTTTACACACTAAAGGTAAAATAATGCTGGCTGTGAAGTTCTGTAATTTAAAGGGAGATAAACTTACTGATGTTAAATTTCAATAATTTTTTCATTTTTTTTTTAACTTTTTTCAGATTGAATTCTGTACAAATTATGTTTAAATATTTTATGAATTTACTATTCATTTAACAAAGTTTTCAAACATAAAACATAGGGTTTCATGCTCCAAATTCTTGCATTTAAGTTTCAACTATACAGCTGAACGCTGGTTGTAATAACGCGATTTTTGTCAAATTGAAGCCCCCAAAATCTCAAATTTGGATGCGTTTCTCTCGACGAATTTTGGACAGCACGTACCCTAGACCTTTTTGAATAAGAATTTCTTTTTAAACAATCGATTTTCCACTGTGTTTTCTTTTTGTGAAGGGATTTCCTATTATATGCTAATTCTTTAATTAACCAACGATTAAATTATTTGAAAACTTGGTCTGCTTCCAATTAATAACAGGATACTAAATTAGATTTTAAATTTTTTAAATTACTAGTCGTTTAGGTGGTAGACGTACGCGAAAAATGGGTAACGTCACAATTTTTTCTTAAAATATGTAGCCTTTGTTAGTTGAACGTGTTACTTAATAGACAGCGCTGAGAGCGGAACCGGTTTTTACTACTCCCACTTCTTCCTCTAGCCTTCCCCTCACGGCGTTTGTTAGCGAGAACTGTCATCTAGCACGTGCACTTATGTAGGCCTACTCTATTATGTTATTTTTCAGTTAATTTTTGCAGTATACATAAAGATGAGTTTTTCGCGATGTCTCCTTCAACCATACTATAAATAAATAAGTTCAATTATTGTGTAATTTTTAGCATTGTGCCTACGGCCAGATATCGGAAAATTTAAAAGTGTGAGGGTTTAACAGGATTATTTTAGCAAAATGATATGTTACAGCCTATTATGTTTGTTATGGTTTTGAGTGACATTCATAATAACTTAGACAGTACTGACTTGTTTTAAATCATCCAGTTATACAGTACCTATATCCTATCTAACCACTAGTTACAGCTACTATACTATTACTACATATTTTATAAATACTATAATATACTGTTACCTATATATTTATTATTTTGTTTCATTTATCATGAAAATGTGTGCAGTCCGAAGTAATGTAGGTGACAGTGATCTATAATATTTTGATATTTCTCTCTCCTTTGTTATCAAATAAAGGCGATTTCCTTTGTCTGGACAAAACTGCTAGTTTCAAAGTAATAAATAAAATATTAATCATTTATTCAGTACTAGATAATTGTATCTTACACTTAACACCAAAAACAGTTTAGTAATAATTTCCAAAAATAGAATACCGTACAATATTTATTTACTTTCCAGGCCGCTATCGTTGGATTTATAAAAAAAATATCTGGTGTAAAACACACGACTTTCTCTTGCCGATGTAAAAACCCATATTTATAACCTCTATTTCATCATTTACATCACTTCAATACTACAACTAGGTAACTTAAATTTAGTACTTTTTAGAAAAACGAGCTTAAGTATTTTACAAATGTTTGAATTCTTCTGCAGCTTGACAGTGACATAATCTAGAAGCCTTATTCTATATTTAACATTCTTATATTGGGTACTGACCATTTGTAAAGTTGAATTCTGGAAATATTTTCTAAATTTGAGAAAATCCGGGAAAAAGTTGAAAAACTTCCAGTTATCTAGTTGCAGCATATTCAGGGTCTATGCGGAAGTTACGTATTTGTTACATTTGGTCTTGGGTCCAAATCCATTCAGGCATGGCATATCTTCATACGTTACAAAAAACTATTTCATCCTTCACCGTCTGCATTAGCAGTAATTGCAGAAGAGACGGACGTTGAAGAAAGAAAAAAACCAAAGTTGACCTTTGTTGCTTGTTTTAAAAAGGAAACGTACGGTTTATATCATATTTAAAATATTATTATAAATTTAATACATAATATAAGTTACATAAATGTTACAAGAGTAATAAGTAATTATTGAAAAAAAAATTTACAAAACTTAATTCATCAACATAATTTCTTCATAAATCAACTTCATAGTCCTGATCAATAATTTCGTTTACTTCGTTTAAATCGTCTTTGATACCGAATGGCAGGCTTGTGTAAAATGGCTTGTTTGAATCACTAAAAGCTAAAGGTTTCATAGAAAACAGTGACATCAGATCTTGATGTTTTTGTACCGATATTGGGATGGGCGTTTGGTACAAGAGTTGTAAAGGTGATTGAAATGAAGAACGGGTCCGTTTAGTGAAATTCAGACGTCTAAAACCTTCATCACAAAATGCCTCTTTGAACTCCATAATTAATGGCTGTGATTTCGTAAATCTCAGCCAGCACATCTTTTGCCAGAGAACAGCCTTTCCATTTTCACCCTTTTTTAGTCATGTTACTCTTTACAAATTTTTTGAAGTCTTAAAATATGTTTGATTAAAATCATACACCAGATAAGGGTTATCTCCCTTTCTTCTTGCTCCCCGAGCGATTTGCTTCCAATCTTCTGGCCACAAGGCTCTCCCTACACGTTTGAATTCTGTGGAGATTGCCGAGTGAATGGAATCACACTCCATCTCTCTGTGCCCAGACACCAAGAACTTCATATTTTTGAGTTCTAGGTTTGGTAAATCATTTACTGCTTCATGAACATAGCTGCAGTAACTGATTCAGGTTTTGGCCTCCACACCTGTCACTAAAAAAAGTTACTTGGGTTGTTGTAATTGGTAGTGATTTAAGATAAATGTATATCGCACTGGCTATTTCACAACTTCTTCGGGCTCCCTGAGTTTCACTCCAAATGAAACAAACTCCTTGCTTATTGACAACATTGTAAAGAGTAAAATTATTGTAGTTAGCAAGCCTACGTTTATAAAAGAGTGCATTATTGGTTGGATCTGTGGGCACCAGTAAAACTTGCTGAAGATCAAAATTGGCACATATGTGCGTCCCATTAGAAGATTCAGCATCATCACGATCGTTCAATTTTTCGGCCCTTGCTTGATCTTTGAGAGCTAGATGAGCTTCATAGTCTACCTTGAGCAGCTCATTTTCATTATTGGTTGCAGTGATAATAATGAGCACAAATACGACACTGATCTTTTTTAAGGACGATGGAACCCTAAATTAAAATTTTCATTAACGTTTTTTCTATACATTGCTAAGGTAACTTTCTCTTCACTTTTAGAATCACACAACTCACAATAAAGTTTACACATTAGAGTGATATTTATGGATGAGTCAAGATACTGTCGTTTGGTAGATGAACGACAGTAGTGGGAAGTCACTGTAGGAAAGCTTTGAATGTGTGCTTTAAAATTTTCTATAACTACTGTAGCAGTTATTTTCTTGACATGTTTTCCCCTGTTATCACCCTCTGTTGTATTTTCTGATGTTCGTTTCCTCATGGCAATATAAACTATTCCCTTTTTAATACCAAGTATATTTAAAAACATGGTTTTACACACTTTAATTTTTTCATCTTCACTTCATTTTGATAGGTAGAAAAAATGTAATGGAAGTCCTTCGTTTAGACTGCAAAGATGAAGTACTTTTTTAGGATATTTGTCAGTGTTACTATGGATAAAATCCCGTTGTCTACTATAATCTGCAAGTGCATAATAACCCTGGAAAATGTTAATTCTGTCCTCTTCAGTTATTTTGTTGTCACACTGGTTTCGACAGGTGGTGGGACAAGGAGCTTTTATAGTAACTTCAGGAACACTTTTATTTCTTGAAGAAACATAAGCTTCCCCTCTAGCGCGTTTCTCTTTGCGCAGGTTTCGTGCCCATTTACCCGGTACTTGAAGCCGCTTTCGTGGACAATCAATAACTTCAGGAAAAGTTTCCATACCGTCTAAAACAACTTTGTTTTTATCCCTGAGTTCAGCTGACTTACTTTTAGATGTGACCATGCTGTCTTCATCAGATGATATTTCGTCTTCATCAGGAATATAATCAGAATGATCGGAGGAAAACGGTTTTTGCTAAGTTTCAATAGATGGACCTCCAACATCATTATTAACTGTTTGGTTTTTATCTGTTACGTTATCTGTAAATACAAAAATAAGTTTTTTAATACCTTAAAAAAGTCTTAGGATTAATTTTCAAAAATAAAAAACAATAAATAGCAACTAATGATAGTTACAGAACATTTACAGTTAGAAAATAAAGCATCAAATTCAGATTGCAGCTTTATTTTGTAGTATAGCTCAGTTAACTGCTAAATAGTACAACATTTCATTCTAGGAAAAAAATTGATGTATCATTCAAACTCATTAGAAGCTTCTAATGCACACTCTTCTGGGTAATCTCTAGCTTTGATAGAAGCTAGTAGATTTTAAAAAATATCTTGACACAGAAGGAAAAAATGGTAACAATGGTAGGGTAATGGGTAATGGGTAAGATGTCCTATTATTGGCACTGATCCAGTTGTTGGCACTAATTTTATTTATTTGTGAAAATAAGGTTAAAACTGCAGTTACAAATCGTGGAACTGGCTGGTTGCATAGTTTTAGATTTTCTTAACATGTGTAGTTACTTTTTTCCCACCACGCTTCAATTTTGAGTTAATGACGGCCAGTGACTGAATGCATGACAACATCTGATTTGGAATCAAACTAAATTTAGCGAGGTACGTAACATATTAATTGAATTATTTCCTTAGTATTTCTTAATGTTTTTATTATTTAATGTTTTTGTAGTACAGATTGTTTAAGTAACTCTTTTTCTTTCATAATTTCGTATCATGCTTATGATATCTTCACTTTTAAGTTTTTTATGAGGGTGCCAATTACTGGTTTAACATTTTGTGAGATTTCCCGTAGTTGGCACTCGTTGCCAATAACTGGCATTTGACAATTTTTGTGTCAAACTTACTAAAATACGTTATTTTGACACAAAATCAGGTAAGGTTGTAAAAAAAATCGATTTTGCAAATAGGAAATGGATTTTACCAGTTGTCGTCATGGGGTGCCAATTACTGGACTGGAGGGTGCTAACAACTGGAATTGAAATTTAAATGTAAGAAATGTCAGTTTAATGGTGAAATTAAAATATATATGCTCTTGTAAATGTCTAGCTACTATGGAGGCCTATTTGTGTTGTTGTTTAGGTCAACAGCAGAAAGGCTAATTTCAACCTTTAAAGGTTAAATTAAGTAAAACGAGGGTTGAGGTGACATACTTATCAACTTGCCAGGCCCTCCAAAAAGCACGTACTTTTCAACCCTGCAAATGACTCATTTACTTCATTCACCGCAGGGTCTGGCTGTACAGTGAAATTCATTACTGTCATAGGAGATAAGTCTTGACTAGTGTATTTTACACCTCTACCTATTCTGTTCTGTCCAGTCGTACAATTGGCTGACCATGTAATATAAAACAGAAATATTTTTTATAGTCCTGGAACTAGCAGATTGAGTGCAATTAGTAAAAAACTTAACCAGCCAGTAGTAGTATAAGATTGTTCGTTCTGTTGCACCTTGACCTCTAGGAGGTCAAAAGTGACCTCCCTTTAGGCCTTCACTATCATTTCATTGACGTCACCCACCCATGTCACAATAGTAATGCGATAAGATAATAAATAGGTAAAAAGATAATTTATTACTACATAAAATTGGCCCAAGGCCCAAGGTTGTTTGTTGCATAATTTGCAACACCACACCTCCCTCTACAAGTGACATCATCATCATAATGTGTAATAACAATAGTAATGCGATAAGTTAATAAATAGGTAAAAAGATAATTTATTACTACATAAAATTGGCCCAAGCATAAAACCTTGTAAGTACCAGCAGCAGGGTTAAATAAGGAATTGTTTTTTGAAATGAAAAGATGCTATTTTGTAAAGAAACATTTATTGTTTAAATATTATTACAATTCTTTTGACTCCAACCATAGAAAAATATAAAACATTTTTTATAACATATCGTTACATAACGAGCAGTTTTTCTTCAACGGATTAGGTCCATCAAAATCGTCACCATAATCAGATTCTTCACGCCACCAAAAATGTTCCTGACAGCGTTGTTTGTCTGTACCTTTTTCACTTTTCACTATGTTCACATTTAACCAAATAGTTTTGTTGTAATATGATTTATTGTCACGCCACCAATGAAATAACATTCTTACGTTTTCATATGCGCAAACTGCTCCAACTGCATGGAGAAAACCACA
Source organism: Catonia carolina (assembly GCA_035578175.1). Lineage (NCBI taxonomy): Eukaryota > Metazoa > Arthropoda > Insecta > Hemiptera > Achilidae > Catonia > Catonia carolina. The sequence continues at coordinate 1,818,768 of JAQMRL010000024.1, read as the reverse complement.
CTTTTTTATTCCATCTAAACGATATGTCGCTCTGAGTTGTCCTAATTGTGGACACCCAGTTGATTCTATGTCGATAATCGTCATATCTTCCGATTTTACAAACGGTTTTATCCACCCAATTTTTTGTTGACCCTTCACATAGATTGTTCCCGCAGAAATTTTTTCAAATATTTTAGATACTTCATTTATATCATGAATACCACAGTTCCAATCTAACCCATGATGCACATTACGTAACCACGTCGCCATTTTCTGCATTTTGGTTGATAAACCAGAAAACGGAAACGGGGATTTGAACAGGTAATGAACATTTAACGTTTTTCCATGATCGCAGGAAATAATCGCCAGCTCATTGAATATAAATTTTTTATTGTTACCCAGGAAGCCTTGCACATCGCAAAAGTACTCCATGATATCTATAAAACAAATGATTTTTTCGTATTAAAATCACACTATTTATAATCAAATTTTGCACATTAACACCATGATTAATGGAATATTCTAACATATTATTCATCACGTTAGCCAATCTTAACGTACCATGCGCATTTTGTAATGAAATAATTTTTAATTTATGTTTTTTTGGATAAGGACGAAACCTTGACAATAAATTCCACGAATGTCTTACAGTTGTTTTGTACATTAACTCGTGATAAATGTATAGTTCTAATGGTAATGTACTTTTCTCAATATCATCTAGAAATTTTATCCACCTCATTTTATTAAATATTTTCATTTCCGAAATTATCATGATAATTATCACAACTGGCTGCTGATGTTTTCGTAAATGGGGATGTTTTCTACATCTTCTATAATACTCACCACCGGTTCCGTTTGGACTGCAATAATTCCCACAAAACGTTTGTTTACTACTAAAATATTTTGTACACAGATTTGATTTTAGTTATGTTTTTAAAGCCAGCGCAATATTGAAATACGTAATATCGGGATATGTGTATATGTCAGACATGATGCAACCAACCAGTTTTTAATAATACTGATATGATATTGCACGAGACATTAAAATAAGTAATGTATTTTTGTTAAAACTATTGTTTTACTATATGGCAAAAGTTTCCTTTCGTCGAGCTGAGAAGATATTCGTTTTCATTTTTAAAATCGGACAAACCGTTAAAAAGTTATTACAGTTTTAAAAAATTGCCCCTTCAAAAACAGCGAATGCAACCATTCATACATATATGTATTCCATTTTGCCTACTTTACATTTTGAAGGGGCAAAAATTTTGGGGTTCCAAAACTTTAATCAGTTTTGGGTTAGATCTTTTAGGGATCCAGATATTAAGTTTTTATCATTTAAATAATATGATTTTCATCATACCATATTTTTTCATGTAAATGTTGTCTTTATTTTTTAAACACCCTGTAGTACTGAAAATTATAACATTGACGCATATCTTTTACGTCTTGTTTTTAATTTAAAATAAGAGTTATATGACAGTAAAACTTAAAAAAGCTATAAAGATGCTTACACGTACGCGTGTAACAATTACTTGAGAATTTATGTGCACGTGTAACAATTACCTGAGAATTTATGTTTACACTTGACAAGAATTTATGATGTATTGTCAAGCGATTACTTAGTTTATTACTTTCTCTCTTAATATTCTCATTCTCCTATATTCCAAGCCCAAGTGCAGACGTGTTGTTAAGTTTATAAAAATATTTGTAAATATTAAGTTTAGAAAATTTATCCAAACCACAATTTTTAGGTTTCAAAAACAGGTAAAACATTTTTTGACAATCGATTTATAAGTAATATGAATATTTATTACTATCAAGAACGTTATTACAATAATTTAATTATAAGTTACATATAATACAAATACTGCATTAGTAAAAAATAAGCCACGTATATCGATCTGTTAATAATAAAGTGATTACATTATAATTATACAATAAAAATACGATAAAATTCGTTAATGAAATTTGTATTAACCGATTTACCGCGAATAAAATTACTAAACTCCGTCACGGCCTACCGATATTCGGCAAAAGCGGGTCACGGTTTTCAACAACTTTATTCCACAGTAAATTATGGATGAATACAAAATTCATGACATTGAAAAAATGCAGGGTAAATTAATAACCTCGCACAAAAATTAATATTAATATTATTAACCTCACTTTTTTACTGAGTTTTTGTTTATTGTTGGCGAACAGTAATACATCGTGAAGTGTTTACGAGTTAAAATGGAGTATGGACAGCATTGTCGAGCTACAAGATTACTGGAAATGGCTTTGAAAAACTATGATACTGATATGTATGAGTATTTCTTTATTAATTTTATAGGTTATACAAACAAGGTATTTTTTTACCTACATGTGTAGGCTATATCTTTTGGTTTGCCAATAGGATATTGGAATATTGTTTTTTAAAATCACATTTAAGGGTGACTTCAAAATACTTAATATGATACGATCCTGGAGAAGTAAATACGTTAAATGATCACAGCTTTAGTACTCATCACTAACTTGTTATTAATTTCTGTATTAAAATAAAGACTCGATAATAGGGTAACCGTCCAGTTGTTGGCACTTTAAGGACATGCAAAACTGTAAACAGCGCTTGTAACACTATAGTTGTTTGTTTTGATTATCTTTATATGTTAAGTAATTCAGAAAAACTCACAGATTGTTGTCATATAAATATTAACGATTTACTACAATGTCATTCTTTAGAAATGACTGGTAAAGAAAAAAGTTGAAAAAACCCAGTTGTTGGCACATGTTTCCTAGATGTTGGCACTCACTGACCCAGTTGTTGGCACTTGTATTTATTTCTTTATTTTTGTTATTTCTTCTAATATTTAGGCTTATTTTCAATTGAAAACAAAGATTAAACCATTTGTACCTCAGTACTACTTAAGGCTATAAATGTAAAAAGGTAATTTAGGGAAAAACGCTTAAAATTAATAAACTTATGGAATTACAAGTTTGCTTATGTCACCGGATGGTGACATTACGTGGCTAACCTTATCATTTTGGTGGCCCTGAAAAGGGCCGGTGTAAACCTTATTAAATTGGTCCTGAGAAGGACCGTTGTGCTGGTCTCGAAGGAGACCGGTGTAGGCAGCGCGTGGCTGCGACGAGAGCCGTAGCTCAGGTTGATGGCCCTGAGAAGGGCCGGTTAAAACCTTATTAAATTGGTCCTGAGAAGGACCGTTGTGCTGGTCTCGAAGGAGACCGGCGTAAGCAGCGCGTGGCTGCGAAGAGAGCCGTGGCTCCGGTTGATGGCCCTGAGAAGGGCCGGTTAAAACCTTGTTAAATTGGTCCTGAGAAGGACCGTTGTGCTGGTCTCGAAGGAGACCAGTGTAGGCAGCGTGTGGCTGCGACTGCTGCGGCGGCGGCGGCTGCGAGAGCTGCGGCGACGGCTGCTGCGTTGCTGGCTGCTGCAAGTCCCAGGGCATCTTCCTTCTTTCTCTCGTGGATGTAGTCGGTCGATCCTCGTCGGAGATGTAGAGCGCAATGAAAAGCGGCTCAGTGCACTGCGCTTTTATAGCTACTGAGAGCGCTGTGGTAGGGGGCGGTGAGTCGCTCGGCCTTGGCAACAAAGCCCTTTAGCGGAAGGGAGCCGAAAGGATTGTCGGGCACCGCTAAAGGCTTTGTCGCTTCGCCGCTAAAGGGCTCATCGCGCCGACAAAGGCCGGAAGAAGTACTCAAAGCCGGCAACACAGTAAATGATTAATTAGAAAGGGTGGCGGTGACAATTCCCCCCTCCAAGAACTGTGCTGCCGGGTGAGCTTCTAGTGTCGTGCTCGAAGGCGACTGGCGACAGGTCCATCAAATTCCACCTCTTCTGCCAGCTGTGTTTCATCAGCGTTGGTGTTCTCATTGTCGGTGCTGCTACTGTTGTCTGTGCTTGATGGTTGTTCCTCTTCTGTGCTTTGATTCGCAGCGTCCAGCTGCTCATCCTCGGCGATTTTCGTGTCCTTTATGTGAACCTTGTAGGCAGTTCCATTCCGGTCCACTTCATAAATTTGGCCCCCGAGATGTCTTGCTACAGTCCATGGGCCCTCGTATACTGGTTCAAATCCAACGCAACGCCGGTCTCTCGCCGTGTTTGGATGATGCCGTATCCAGACAGCTTGTCCGTCCCGTAGTTGTTGGCCATCTGGCTGCCGTGGAAACCTCTTCTCCTGGTAGGTCTTCTGTCGTCTTCTCGCTGAATTCTCCCTTTCTTCAACCGCGATGACTTGATCATCTGCCGGGTGACTCCAGTCGCCCGGCCGTTGCAGTTCCCGTCCCATGACGAGAACGCTTGGTGGTACTCCGGTCGCCGCGTTGGCCCTGTTTCTTAAAGCAAAGAGTACTCTTGGTAACCGTCGGTCCCACTGATCGTGTTCGGACCCCTGTAGTTGAATACGAAGAGCTCTCTTAATCTCGCCATTTCTTCTCTCCGTTGGATTAGCCCGTGGGTGGTAGTTGGCGGTTGTCCACTGCTTAATGTGTAGTCGATCGCACATCCTTTTCCATCTAGTTCCCACCATAGCTCTCCCGTTGTCCGTCAGTATCGCCTCTGGGTACCCCCAACGAGGGAATATGTCGTCTTCTAGGTAAGCAACAAGTGTAGCTGCGTCGGCCTTTGGGGTTGCCTTAGCTTCCACCCAGCGGGACATCAAGTCTGTGACCACGATGATGAACCGGTTCCCTTGTTCTGTAGCTGGATACGGGCCCATTACGTCCAGTCCAATGGTGTTCCAGCAGCGCTTCGGTATGTGAGGTCTCTGGCGGTCGTTTGGTGGATTTCTCCCTCGCTTGCAGGTGGAACACACTCTGCAGCTTCTTACAAACTGGCGGACTTCGGTGGTGAGGCCTACCCAACCATATCGCGTACCGATGGCGCGGAACGTTTCTTCGGCGCCCGGATGGCCAGCGTCCTGTGAATCATGGTAGTGCCGAATTACTTCTTTACGGGCGCTCGGTGGGACGTACATCCTAGCTGCTTGCTTTAGCATCCAAACTCGTCCGTCTTCGTCTACTCGGACACCCGCTTCAGCTGCTTCTCCAGCGTTTTGTCTCCAGCGGTGACATAGTTCGTCTTCTTCTTGTGCCTCTTGAACCAACCGATGGATACCTTCCCCGGTGATGACCTGTAGCGTAAGAACATCTTGTTTCTGCTGCGGGGGCGGCTGATGTTGTGGTTGTAGCCGAGGCTCTTCTCTTACTCCATCTGTGTTCTCTTCGCCGGGCTCTCGGGAAAGCAAATCAGGCAGCTCATTGTCTTTGCCGGGGCAGTGTATCATAGTGAATTTGAAACTCTGAATGAGCAGGGCCCATCTCGCGTACTTCGCCTTCTGGTTGGACGCCTGTCTCAGCCAAGTCAGGGCCTTGTTGTCGGTGATCAGTGTGAAATGTCCGTCTTCTAGGTAAGGGCGATATTTTCTGATCGCCCAGACAACAGCTAGGCATTCCAACTCGTTGGAGTGGTACTTTTTTTCAGTGTCAGACAGTTTGGCACTGGCGTATGAAATTATTTTTTTCTCCCTGTCGAGTCCTTTCTGGTAGAGCACCGCTCCTAGCCCCTTCATGCTTGCGTCTGTCTGAAGGCACATCTCGAGGGATGAATCTGGCCGTGACAAAGCTAACGGCTTACTGAATGCTGCCTTAATGTCGTTGAAAGACTTCTCTGCTTCTGGTGACCACTGCCACCTCTTGCTCTTTAGAAGATCGGAGAGCGGTGTCGATAGCTGGTTGAAATGAGGAACGTACTCTCGTAGCCAGTTGCAGGAGCCCAGGAACTTTTGCACGTCTTTCTTTGACTGCGGGACCGATTGTTGGCAGATGGCGGTGAGATGGGTCTTCTGTGGGCTGTTAGCCTTTGGTGTAATAATGTGGCCCAGAAACGATACCTCTTCCTTCCCGAAGTGGCACTTCTCCAATGAGCAGGTCAGTTGGTGGAGCTGTAGTCGTTCCAAAACCAAGTCCAGGTGTTGCAAGTGTGTCTTCCAGTCTGGTGAAAACACAATGATGTCGTCGAGGTACACGAGGCAAAACCTCCATAGCATGCCCGTGAGAACGTCTTGCATCATCCGCTGGAAAGTACTTGGTGCGTTCTTTAGTCCATAAGGCATTACTCGAAATTGATATCTTCCTCCATCAGGTACGGAAAACGCCGTGTACCGCTTGGCTTCTTCCTCGAGGGGTATCTGCCAGTACCCAGACTTAAGATCAAGTGTCGAGAACACCTTAGCTCCGCCGAGGTCCTTGATGGTCTCGTAGATGAGCGGCAGTGGTGAGTCCACGTCTTCAGTGATTTCATTTAGTCTCCGGTAGTCGACGCAGAATCGTGGCGTGGAATCTTTCTTTTTAACGATGACCACCGGTGAGCTGTAGGGAGACGTTGTGGGCTCGATCACCTGCTGGCGGAGCATCTCTTCAACTTGCTCGCGGATGACTCTCTTCTTTTCGTCGGAGTAACGGTACATCGGTACTCGGAACGGTTTACTGTCTGGTTTCAATTTGATTTCATGGTTCATCGTGTTTGTTGTCTTCAGCTTCCCGGCGTGGAACAGCTCTCGGTGACGGTCAAGTACTTCTATGAGGCGCTGCTTCGTGTATAGGTCTGCAGTCGTCTTGATCTGAGCTGGGTTCAGTTCTGGTGCTGCTGTTGGCGCTCGGTCCTCACAGAATATTGTTTTTCGGGTGTTATTGCCGATGTGCAGGCAGCCCCTTCGAAAATCCATCACCGCTTCTGCTTGTTGTAACCACTTGTAACCCAAGAGCAGTTCTTCTTGGAGGCCGGTTACGACCATTGCTTCCAGCTGGTGTAGTTCTCCGCTGATCGCGACATCGAGCTTCATTGATCCCTTCGTTCGGCATCGCTGGTCAGCTAGAGCGAGACGAATGTCAGTCGGTGTGCCGGTTAATGGTCCATTAACAAGACCATCACGGATAAAGTTATAGTTGGCCGCTGAATCTATGGCCGCTCGGACTGTCTTCCCGGCGATGTTTACGATAATTCTCGGTAAATCTCCTCCAAGTTGGTTGAGTTGGCCCGGTCGCGGAGTTTCGACCGAGCCGCTTAGGCGTTTCCCGTCTGTTGTTTCTTTACCGGGCAGTCTCGGTGGAAGTGTCGTCCTGGGCAGAAATGACATCGCGGTGCTTCACTGCCCCTACGAGCATCTTCTTTCCTCGCCGAACTAGATATGTGTGCCTGCTTGATGTCCTCTTCTATGGTTGCGGCTCTTTCTATCAACTCTTCCAGTGTTGAAGGCGGTGGAAACCGTAGACACATTCTTAACTCTGGCCGTAGTTGTTCTAACAGCATCGGGAGAATGGCTTCTTCGGTGAACTCGGGCAGTAGTCTGTGCATTAGTTTCTTTTTCCCGAGGATGAAAATATCGGCTGGTTCATTTCTCTGTTTTCTGCCATAAAAATCGGCGAGCAGGGTATTCTTCACCGTGGTGTTGTCAAACCTTTTTTCTAACAAGCTGCAGATCTCTGTGTATTGCAGATTTTCGGTGAGGTGACTGGAGGCCCACTTTTCTGCTTCCCCTCGTAGCTGCCGACGTAATATGCTGGCCCACTCTTCGTAGGTAGCACGGCTGGCTTGGAGCTGGCTGGTTATTCTGCTTATAAATTCTTCCGGCATCTCGTGTGGCATCCCCGAAAAAACTGCTGTTACTGCCGGTGCGGGGGCCGTAGCCGACTTGATTGCTGCACTTAGAGCGTTTACAAAGCTGTCTAGAGCGTTCGAGCTGCAGTCGTCCTGTAGAAACGGATTTGTTGTGTTGGGCGCCATTTTTTCTATTTTCTCAGGTGCTGGTCCGGTATGAAATACATTTTCATATCTTTGCCCCACGTTCGGGCGCCACTTGTCACCGGATGGTTACATTACGTGGCTAACCTTATCATTTTGGTGGCCCTGAAAAGGGCCGGTGTAAACCTTATTAAATTGGTCCTGAGAAGGACCGTTGTGCTGGTCTCGAAGGAGACCGGTGTAGGCAGCGCGTGGCTGCGACGAGAGCCGTAGCTCAGGTTGATGGCCCTGAGAAGGGCCGGTTAAAACCTTATTAAATTGGTCCTGAGAAGGACCGTTGTGCTGGTCTCGAAGGAGACCGGCGTAAGCAGCGCGTGGCTGCGAAGAGAGCCGTGGCTCCGGTTGATGGCCCTGAGAAGGGCCGGTTAAAACCTTGTTAAATTGGTCCTGAGAAGGACCGTTGTGCTGGTCTCGAAGGAGACCAGTGTAGGCAGCGTGTGGCTGCGACTGCTGCGGCGGCGGCGGCTGCGAGAGCTGCGGCGACGGCTGCTGCGTTGCTGGCTGCTGCAAGTCCCAGAGCATCTTCCTTCTTTCTCTCGTGGATGTAGTCGGTCGAACCTCGTCGGAGATGTAGAGCGCAATGAAAAGCGGCTCAGTGCACTGCGCTTTTATAGCTACTGAGAGCGCTGTGGTAGGGGGCGGTGAGTCGCTCGGCCTTGGCAACAAAGCCCTTTAGCGGAAGGGAGCCGAAAGGATTGTCGGGCACCGCTAAAGGCTTTGTCGCTTCGCCGCTAAAGGGCTCATCGCGCCGACAAAGGCCGGAAGAAGTACTCAAAGCCGGCAACACAGTAAATGATTAATTAGAAAGGGTGGCGGTGACACTTATATTGAATGCTTTTGTATAGGTGCATGACAACAAAAGAAAATTACTTTGCATTACAATTTTCAAACTACTTTTATTTTTTTAATTATTGACATTAATATATGTTAAAAACAACAGTCAGCCAGAAAACTGAATAACATAAGAAATATAAGAGTAGGCAAATTCAAATTAGTGTAGCTAATAATCAAACAAAAATAAATCAAATATTTTATAAACAAGCCTAAAATGCTCTAAACTTAACTGTTTGGTGTTGATATGACTTTAAAACAACAAATAAGAAATAAAACACTTATGTAAAAGTAATATAAAGATTATTAAAATATAAAATAATTTTAAAATTTACTGATCTAGCCTACTTGTACAATATTTTTACTTTAGTCTAATGGTTCGAATAACGCAAAAAATTCCTTATCTGACTCATCTTGCATAATGTAACATGTGTGGCACAAAAAAATAAGTCATCATCAGATTCATCTGGGATGTGAGGACGATGCTGGACAGGAATGCAGCCACTGTGATAAGCCTTTTCACATTTCGAGCACCGTAATCCTTGCTTAACAGTTTGTGTGAAAACATAGCACATTTGTAAAATAGGTTTTTTATGCTCCTCATTTACTGTTGAGTGGCTTAGAGGTACTTTTTCAGAAGTGAATTCAATAGTAGTTGACTGTCCAGTTGGTCCTCTAAATGATGAAGCGTCATGAAATGTATATTGTGTATTTTTAGAGGTTTTGAATGATGATTTTTGGTCATTTTGGGGTTTAACAAGGTTGTTAATATCATCTTTTTCTTTCTTTTTTGTTCAGCGATTTTTTCATTTGCTTCTTTTCTCCTTTGTCTTTCTAGTCTCTTGCTTTCTTTTTCCAACTCAGTTTTTTGTTTCTTCCTTTTCTTCTGCTATTGTATTTTAATCCATTTACCTTATGTTACAACAAAAGGTAACCTTTCAAAATCTCTAGTCTCTTTTCTTTTAGGTGTTTCAGACCAGATAACAACATCATTTAAAGGAGTATTACAACTTTTCTTTGGATTGGTTAACTGCTGTTCATTCAAAGTTTCAGTCGGTGGTGTGCTGAACATACCAGTATTTGTATTTGTTATTTCATCCATTGCAATTTCAGAATTTATATTATTGATCTGTACTGTGTCTTTAGTCTGGTCCATCTCTTCCATCTGGTTTGTATGTTCTAACTGTCCAATCTCTTTGTTAGTATATCGATGTTTGTTTTTCTCCTGGTTTGTCTGTTGCACCCCTTGGTGACTAGAATGTTTTCCTCCTGTATGCTTAACACAGGTGCTGGGCCATGTGTTGTTTTGACAAATTTTTCACTACACCTAAACTGAATTGCCGTCGAGGAACGTTATTAGCACCAGTATTTCTAATTCTTAAATCGGTATTGTTTAATTCAGAAATTATTTTCAACTCAAAAATAAATGATTTACCTTTATTATTTCAACATTATTACTTTTTTAGTAACTCTCTGGTACTATACTTTACAACGTTCGTTTTATAAATTATAATAATTTGGTATGCAATGCATAATGCTATTGGGGTACACGGATCGCATTTATTAGCTCTTAAGAAGGTAATAGCTCAAACTAAATTGTTTAGTATGATATTAAAATGAAACAAAAGAAGTAGCCCAAAATAAAGACAAATACAAAGTTCATATTCATGAATTTTATACGGATAGATTTTTTTCTTACGCAAATACTAAGGAATGTTCATATTACGGAAGATTATGCAAAGTTAAATTTCAGAATTTGATTTTATTTCATCAAGTAATTATCAGGTAAGGCTTGTCATATTTTTTTTTTTTTACTTTTGGGACCTCATAGAATCACTCTAGTTCAAGTTTAGGTCTGTTCCAGTGTTGACTTTTCTCGAAAAGCTGTGGCTTCTATTCGTTTTGTCCACATTTTTTTAAAAGGTTCCGATCTCTGTTTCCCGGTTTTCGTCGGTAAACACCCTTTTGTACACTCTTCTGGTTTTTGGTTCGAATGTTGCCTTATTCGTCTTGACTAGCTGGTTGTACTTAGCTGATTTTGCTAGTAGATCTTGTTTAACACATTCGCGGCTGACTATTTTTCGTTAAATGACCTCCCGTGCTGATTAACTTTTTTTAACAATTACGTTAGTCACTAATAAAAAATAGGTATGGTATATATTTTTTTCTTTGAAATCATGTTTACGGCTCGGAAAAGTGGTTTTTCTATACGACGCAACTGTTGCGTCGTGAGCACTCGGTAATGTCGGAGTGCAAAATATGCCACTTGGCTGAGACGCATACGTTGCGTCGCCCTCTATTTTCTCTTAGTTCGGTTAGAAATATGTTAAAGTAATACGTAACATACACTACTAATAAAAATACAAAAAATATACTAAAATAAAAAAATATACTAATATACATTTTTGAAAAACGTAAATGAGAAGATAAAAGAAATATAAATACATATATCTACTGTATAGAAAAACAATTAACTGGAAATGCTAAATTATTTATATGTCACTAAGTAATGTAAAAGTAATTTAGTATTTGTGAAAAAATCTAAAACATGGAGTCAAACATAGTCCTGAATTTTCTGGACAATTTACGCAATAATAAAATTGCTGTCTTGTCCTTATTTTGTTTTGTGCAGAGCAATATCGGCATTATCGCCTTAGTTTTTTACCAGCTGGACCCAACGTTACGATCTCTGGTAAATGCATTTTAACACTTACAGGTACCACGCGACTGAAAGTCTCTGGCAAGAAGTGCTTGCAAATGACACACTGATAATCATGGATATCTAATTTGGGTTTATTGGGATTATATTTTTGAAACAAATAATGACTATTTATTAGCATCATTTAAGATGGTCGAAATATTTAGTCAGTGCACAAACGTATTAAAGTGTAACACAGGACCGATCCACAACTCAAAATCACTGGCTACGGTATCCACGCAATTTTCTAGACCTTTCTAAGTGCTCTAGTATAATACACAGCAGTTTCAATAGTGCTAACCCCCGCCAAAAAATAAAATAACAGGAAGAATACCGGGACGCAACTCGTGCGTCGTGAGCACGGGAGGTAAAACCTTTAAGACGCAACATATGCGTTGTCAGCATCGAACGTGTTAATGATTTTAATTTCCTCCACATCCCGCTGTACCTCCTTCAACCACTTAGGTCTCATCACCTTATTCCAAAAATGGTTGATCAGCCAGCTACGGACTTTTCGGCTCTAAGTATGTGTTCTAGGAATGATATTCTTTTCTTTCTAAAGTTATGTGTGTTAGTGGGGGAATTAGTTTGTAGATTTCTTTGTTTGGGATTAACCGACACTGTCCTTCCACCATGTGCCTTTTGCTTATGCACTTCCTAAGTATTATTTTTTCTATTTTCTCAATTCTATCGGTGTCTCCTAAGCGTGTCATATTTTTTTTATATAATGAAATTTATTTTAGTTATAATTGTAAAGCGTGAAGGTAAAGTACATCTCTGATCAATTTATTTACACTTCACATAGTGTGCAGAAATGGATTGTAACCCCAATTTAAATTTACAGAAACTTCTTTACTTATATCAAGGATGGAGTAGAGAAATAAATAGTGGTAAAAAAGAAATGTACTGTCGCCGACCGGGCCGACGATGCGTGGCGAGACCTTGTTTATTAGTTTGTCGCCCTGAATAGGGCCGTTTTCTTGTTTGGGGTCCTGAAAAGGATCATTTGGGTTTTCGAGGTGCTCCAAAAAAGGACCGTTGTTGTTGGTAGAGTTAAATCTCTACTGCAGCGTGACAGTGTTGGCCCCCAGAGCCACACCACATTGTCGGGTTGCCGTAGACTGTCTGCAAATTGCGCGGCCGAGGCGGTTGGCGAAGGCTGGGAATGTGCATCTTACCATCGGTAGCGTAGACCAGGGATTGTGCCTCCCGTCTCGACTGGGCTTTTCTTCTTCAGTCGGGAGGTCTTCTTCCTTGTTCTTCCTTGTTCTTCGCGGTTCAGTGCGGTGTCTTAAATACCCCTCCGGCGAGTCCACTTTATAGTGGAGGGGAGAGACTGCTGGCTAAGAGCGTCTGTAGTGCTCCGCGCGGCAGGCAGGTACCGGGTACGTTTGCAGTTGCTAATATAGTAGGGCAGTCGGCATCAGTACAAAGAAAAGATATTAAGAGAATGGTCTTACATAGACAAATGAAACATTGAATTTATTCCTCTCACATATACAAATCATTTAGGGATGAGAATTGTTTTATTTTTGCATCATTCACTCATGATTAAAATAAGGTTATGTTTTTTGAGGTTAGTTTTTGTTTATATCTAATGTTTTATTACTAATGTTAAGTTACATTGTTCATTATTTTCATTGGCAAAAGAAAGTTGTGTGAGTGTTTCACATCATATTTTTTAATATTATTTGCAATTTTATTTACTTACACTCTTCTTATTTACACAGTTTTAATAAAAGTGGTTTTACATACTTCAGCAATACAAGAATACTTAGTAAAGCCGTTAAACATCTGGTGACTGCTCAGAACCAAGTGTTGTGTGTAGCTAGTTGTGTGTACATCTACAGAATGACGGAGGTACTTATTAACACTTAACTATGTTATGGGCATATTAGATTGTATTAAACTACAAGTAGACCTAATAACTATTTAATTTTTATTTGATCTAGAAAATTGTTGATTATAAAATATATTAATAGATGATAATACATAGTTTTAGGCTTATATAAAATATAGAATGATTTACCAAGAGATTGATAATATTGCTTACGTTAGTTTTTTCCTTATGAATATAAATAAAAAGAGGTGAATTAATTCAGTCAATTAGTTCAATCATTCAGTCATATTAAATCATGAATAATCGTCAATAGAATGCATAGTCTAGGTGCGTCCCCCAAACTAGCAGCGAGAAGCGGCAAATGCCCACCCAGATTAGTTCACAAGTGAGTAGGAAAACGGTGAAGAACTAGTGGTTAGGTGGGAGTGGGAAAGTGAGGCGACGTAATACGGTGGAATATAGAACGATACAGCATAATCGAAACCAGTGGATGCAATTACAAGAGGTACAGCGCGCAAATTTGAATGACCGTACACGGGCAACAAAAAACTGAATTACCCCAGGTGCAGTTGACTTAATTAATATGATCTGTTAGTAGATCGAAGAACATTAAAATAGGAGTATGCTGCTTGTAAAGTCTGGAAAGAAACAAAATAAAAATAAAAATTACAAGTTCGTACATTAAATGAATGTACGAGTAAATAATTATTGGCTACCAACTTTTATCTCTCTCTTGCCCTATTTATATGAATATGTAGGTAAGAAAAGTATCTGTTTTCATGTTAAATTTTTAATGTAAATATACAATATTACTCATATACAATATATCAAAATACAATATTTTTAGGGTCACTGGACCCAAAAAAAACATGTTTTAGCCATGTTTTAACGTGTAACATGTTGTTTGTATGTGTGCGTGTGTCAGAGACAAGACATTTATAAGAAACTTCACGTCCCAAATAATTGAAACTAGATATCTGTTCCACAATTACTTCATATGCTCGTACAGACAGGTGGAGTGTTAATATCTTTGCACTCGATCTGCTAGTTCCAGGGCTACAAAAAATAGTTCTGTTTCTTATCAAATGATCAGCAGGTTATATCACTGAATCATTTAACAAAAGAGGTAGAGAGATGTAAAAGACACTAGTCACAGTTATCTCCTCTGAGAGTAACGAATTTCATCATATACAGCCGAAATCTGTATTGAATAAAGTGAAGGTGTCATTTGTAGAGTGGAAAGTAATAGATTTGCAGGGTTCAGAAGTATTAGTGTGCTGATGAACATACTTTTTCACTCAGTGAGGAAGGCATGTTTTAATTTAAAGACTCCTCGTTTTACTTAGTAAAGCCTCTAGAGGTTCAAACCAGTCTTTTGGCTGATGACCTATACAACAGTTACTTAAAGACAATTTCGATCTCGCTGGGTATTTTTCTCTGAAATGGATCTCTTTTATTTTCTTAGCAGATATCATCAGGTTGTAGACATCACATATTCTCTCAAGTGTGCGTACTCCTTCCTGTAGCATTTCCACTGTCTATTGTACTATCAAAACATCATCAGCGTACAATATAATATTAAATTTTGCCTCAAAATTTTCAGAATTTTCAGAAAATTTTCAAAATTTTTAGCAGGATTTATTGGACTTCAGAGTCCAAAGATTGACTCCACCTGTAGATAATGTCATCCAGATAGATAATAAAAAGCATTGGAAAAGTACAACACCACTGTTTAACACCTTTGTTAGTTGTAATTAGCAAAATTACGTTAAGTATTTTCTGGTGATAATTCTCACACATGTGCCTTGGTACAAACTTTTAAAAACATTCACTTATTTTCATTTAAGACAATTTATTTTTATCTATCACATTTCTCTAACTGCACTAGCTTTATTGTGTGGAAAAGTTCAAGTTAAAAGAAAATGAATATAATGTACCTTAGCAAAATTGTTCAGATTTATCGTGTGAATTCCAAAAGGTTTTATGGAATAATCTTTAGCACATAACAGCATGAGATATAAGCTTTTCTTGACCCAGATTGGTTTGTCCACCCAAGAACATTCATATAAAGCATTTCTGAATTTCTCACCCTGGAACAAACATATTAGAATTATTTAAAAATCTCTTAACTTGAACTTTTTACCATAACAGGCAGGTGGAGTGTTAAATTATTTCCACTCCATCTGCTAGTTCCAGAGCTACAAAAAATAGTTCTCTTTCTTTTGACATGGTCAGCCAATTATATGACTGAAGCATTTAAG
Organism: Catonia carolina; assembly: GCA_035578175.1. Taxonomy (NCBI): domain Eukaryota; kingdom Metazoa; phylum Arthropoda; class Insecta; order Hemiptera; family Achilidae; genus Catonia; species Catonia carolina. Next base: position 1,803,358 of record JAQMRL010000024.1, on the reverse strand, counting down.
AACAAAAGAAGTAGAGGTGTAAAAGACACTAGTCAGAGTTATCTCCTGTTAAAAGTAATGAATTTTATTATATGCCCAGTCCCTGTGGTGAATTAAATGATGGTTTAATTGGCAAGGTGGAAAGTAGATGCTTTTTGGAAGGCCTGGCATGCTGATAAGCATACATTTCCACTTACTGAAGAAGGCATGGTAAACCACCTAACTCATCGTTTTACTTAGTAAGGCCTCTAGTGGTTCAATCCAGCCTTTCGGCTAATGACCTAAACAACAACTTCAACTTTGTTATCAATCTTGTTAATTAAACAACTTTCTTGAAACTTATTTTAACAGGTTTATATTTTATATTGGAATGTCATATAACCAAATCGATTTGGGAGTTTTCTAGATTCAATTCACCAAAAAAATGTAATCCAATCGTTGTAAAGTCCAGCCTTTCTTAGTTTGCTCCCAATGTAAACAAATAATGACGTCACTGAGCATGCGCATTATATAAAAATGAGTACACACTGATTAAAAAGTAACAACAAAATACTTTCAAAAGTATTTAAATACAAAATACTTTTAAAAAGGATTTTTATAAATGAAATTGTTAGGCCTACATAATATCATGACTGATGTTTGATGTACTTATAATTCAAAACATAGTTAACTTAATAGGAATACGACATCCTAAAAATAGCGGACTCTAGCGTGCACCCTCTAGTAGCTGGCTATCATTTGTTGACAGTAGGAACAAAATAAGAACGGCTCAACTGTAGTTGAATGTCACTAAGCAGTAAAATTATGTGTACATTTATTTGCATGGTGCCGAAATTTGTATGGTAGTGGAAAGCAGAGGCTACAACAACCAATTCCTAGTTAAACTTCCACAGGGCACGAATGTAAAATATGTCTCAAACTATATAGAACTTACTAATTATTAGTTTGTATGAAACTATCAATTATTTAATAAATGTCTTATTTTTTAATTCTTAATTTGTGTATGTTTCAACTGTTCAATTCAGAACAAATCAATCCCATGACCCAGTGAAATGAGGATGATATATGTGTTGCGTAAATGAGGTGTAGTCTTGTACGGACCCAGGCCGACCATTCCTGAGAGAGTATGGTTAATTGAACCACAACCATCAAATTACACCGGTAACCACTGTCTAGTATTCAAATCCGTATAAAAGTCCACCTTAACTAGAATTTGAACCAGGAACCATTGTCTTCAAAAATCAGCTGTTAAACATCTGACTCACTCCGACGACTTTACCTCTAGTTCAAACCGGTGGGTCAATATTTAATATAAAAATTATTTTCTTCACATATAATATTGAATTTACTACTGAAGATCATAAAAAAGCAAACAAATGCAGATGGGGAAAGATGTCTGTTGCACTACAAAGAACTCACAACCCGTATAAGAAGATAGCTCGCTCGAGAGAAGTGAAAATTAAATGACATTTCGCAACGGACAACTTTTTTTCTTCTTTAATTCTTTATTTACAACTGTAAAATTTTACCACAAGCAAATGTGATGATTATGATAATAATGTAAATCACATTATAGGCATGAGAGGGGTAGGGCCCCCATTGGTGCCTCCCCAAGAATGACATTTGTATATAAAATTAGCAGGTCTCTACTCCAGCGTCTTTTACGGCGTGTAGGGGGATTATGAAGTAAATGGACGGTGGAAAGTGAACGCACCAGGGGGTTCTCGTGTTCGTGTGACTTGTCGTGAAAGCGTTTGTATAGGTATTTAATGGAATTTTGTACAAGTGGTGTTTTCAAATCTGTATGAAAGGTTTTGTTGCTAACGTAAAGAGGTGCATTTGCTATAAGGCGTAATATTTTCGACTGGAATGCTTGAATTCGTTGCAAGTTAGAGGGTTTGGTTGTACCGTAAATTTGGGACCCGTAGGTCCATAGGTTTCAAAAGAGAACAATATATGCGTAATTTTTGTGCCATTGGTAATTTTGATCGTTTGTGAACTAGGGAATATAGAAGTTTAAGTCGGGAATTCAAAATAAACGTTTCCGTTTGATATGTGTGATCCAAGTTAGTCGTTTATCAAAAGTCAGACCGAGATACTTGACCGTATCTGTTTTTGTGAGAGGTTCATTGTCTATATGTATACTGGTGGGCAATCACCATAACGGAGTGTGAAAGTTAGGATGTGGTAACTTGATTACAAATAACGTAACAACGTCATAACGCGTAACGTCAATGTGTAATAACGTAATATGTCAATAGGGTCTGTGCTGTGTTCTAGGTCACTACGCTCCGTCTTCATCTGCAGTCTCTAGTTCGTTTAACGATTTTTACAAAAAACAACTCATTTGATAAATAATTATTTACTTCATTTACAGTCGCCATTATTTAAGTAATGCCAATCTGTAAAATAATCTGTTTTTACCTCATTAGTTAAATTCTGTCCGAATGAAGAGTCAGCGAATAAGATAAACACATTCGGAACAATCATACACAAGTACTTCATTTTACTCCAAACATCAGATATCTGAAAAATAAAAATGAAAATCGTATCTTAATTTTGTTTCTTGTTACGTTGGCTTTCAACACAAATTGTTTTGTACTTTCTCTAGCCCGAAATGAATAATGTAGGTAAGAAAATTTTTGCTATATATGCGCCGTATATACATTTATTCAGGCCCCTGAACTCAAACATGTGTTTTGATCGGTTAGTGTGTGTATGTGTGTGTGTGTGTGTGTGCGCGCACGCGTGTGTGTGGGTGTGTGAGAGAGAGACAGAGAGAGAGAGTGAGTGAGAGAGAGAGTGTGAGAGAGTGTGTGTGTGTGTGTGTGTGTGTGAGGGTAGGATCTTGACAACGGAAAACGTATAACTTAAAGCTTGAAACTAGTATCACGAAAAGACCCAGCACAAAAATTATCTTCAAAATCGGTCAAACGGAAGTAATAGTGTATTCGTGGTTTGCGGTTTATTCACTCCTTTAAAATTTTCTCAAAAACTGCTTGCACGATTTTTATTAAAATTTGCTCATTTATAACACATTTTTGTGCTTTATAAGCTAACAGCTTATAATTAAATTGATCTGAATTCATTTGATTTAATCCATATTGAATCGACTGAAGTTGACAGATCGTCAATTTACTTGCAATCAACTGTTCAATAAATCATCAAATCGAAATTTCTTGAGAACCAGCTGTTCAGTTACCTTAAGTTTAATGGCTTCAAAAAAGTGTTCACAAACTATTATCCATGTTAAACTTTTTAGATTTATACCAAAGTTACGACTGTTTATGAAATAAAATTATTTTTGTATATTATAATAAATTATTATATTATATATTTATTATATTTTATATTATATATTATATTATTATGATTATAATAAATTATATATTATTATTAGTTGAAAATTATAAGCTCATAAGTATTTTAAACACAATCAGTAAAATTTTTGAAAAGGTAGTATTTATTAGGTTAATCATTTTTTTGACTAAAAACCTAATCATCTCAGAGGATCAGCATGGTTTCCAAAAAGGTAGATCAACTAAAACTGCAATTGTTTCACTTGTGGAGCAAGTAGTTGATATATTGGACGCCGGGTAGAAAGCATTGGCAGTGTTTCTGGATCTGAGTAAAGCTTTCGATTGTGTTGATCATGAAATTTTATTGAAAACACTAGTCATTAGGCGTTAGGGATGTAGAGTTGAAATGGTTTCAATCTTACCTTATTAATAGATTACAGTGTGTGGAGTTAACTAGGGTTGTTACAGGGAAACTTACAAAGGTTGTATCTGGAAAGCTTGAAGTCAAAGCAGGCGTTCCACAAGGGTCAGTTTTAGGTCCAATTCTGTTTCTTTTGTACATTAATAGGTTACCAGAAGTCATACCTAATGGCAGAGCTTTGTTGCTTGCTGATGATACTTCAGTAATCAGTAACAGTTTACTGGTAGATGCTCTTTAAGTAAATACACATATTAACATAGAGTCCGTATACAGTTCTTGAATCAAATGTTATTAACAGTTAATGGGAAAAAGTGTCAGTACTTGCAGTTTAAAAATAAACATAACGTTAAAGAAAGTAGAGAAGTGGATGTATTTATTCATAATAATAGTTTAGAGCATGTAGAAACAGTGAAGTTCCTCAGCGTATCTCTAGATAGATCTTTGTCTTGGGACTTCTATACCAATCAAGTTTGTAGTAAAATATCATCTGGGGTATTTGCACTAAAACAAATTGCCAGATTAAATGATAAAAAATTACTAATGGCAGCTTATCATGGCCTCATTCTGTCTCATATCCGTTATGGTATTTTAGTATGGGGTAATTCTAGCATGGGTAATATGAATAGGGGTTTTAAAATTCAAAAGAAAGCTATTAGGTGTATGGTGGGAGCCAACCAGCTAACCTCATGCAGGCTACTATTTAAGGAGCTTAAATTGCTTACAGTTCCTTGTCTCTACATTTTTGAGGTGATTATGTTAGGCAAAATAATTTTATGCAGAATTTCAATGTTCACAATCATAACACGAGAAACAGGAATGATTATTATGTGGCAAATCACTCCACAAAATTGTTTGAACAAAAACCTACTTATGGAGGGAGAAAATTCATAAATAAATTACCCCAATCTTTAAGGTGTTGTGAGGATTTGAATTCCTTTAATAAAAATCTAAAAAATTATTTGATCGGTGAAACTTTTTATTGTGTAAAAGAATTTCTTTCTTGACAGTAGTGATACATTGTGTGATTCTTATACGTATTTCAGGTGTTATATCTGTCGACATGTCATATACTCCTCCTGGAGTCTCTAGGGCGCAAACAAAATAAAAACTTACAAAGCTATATTATGAAATAACAAAAAATTCAGGATACACAGGGATACAAATTTATAGTCTTTTCTTCTAGCAGAAGGTAATCGTCCTTATCAGACATCGCTGTACAACTGAATTATTTTCAATAAGTTATTTCTATGTTTATTACCAGGACATACTTCCCAATTATGCTTACATAATGTGATTATAATGTGATAAAGTATCTTAAAAAGAACGCATAAAGTTACTAACATCGGAAACACTGTAAAGATAGATGCAGAGACTTAAGCAGAAGCATTCGTTTACAATCGTACTCGTGATTCTCAAATTCTTGTCCAGTATTGCTTTATTACTGAAAGAAAAAACAAACAAGAAAATTTATAAAAAAATTGGAAAAATTGTTTCCTGAATAAAGCACATTTTTAAAGGTCATTCAATTTTTTACATATTTTAAGTTTAGACAGATTTTTGTGTGTCAGGCTGAAGCCCTGGCCATTAAAATATTTTATATCCGAGACATTTTGAAAAGAAGTTACCTGGACAACGGTATCACAATAGTACATCATAGAAACGAGCACTAAGGTCTTGTTTAACCTGGTCCGGTACTGTATTTCTGTGTTTGCAGAACAGTTATCTGAAGAGAATTGTTCATTATAGTATTGTCAGTACTTTTCAGTCAATCCCTCTAGCCTAATTGCAAGGGAAGTCTATTTAAAATTTATAGACTTTTTTATATAAAGATGTATACGTAAAAACTTCTTATGAAAAACCCTGAATCATGATCACCGAATTGCTCTGCATTAGTCGATCAAATACATGGTAAACTGTTCGCAAATTATGATGGCGTGTAGGGAGGCTAGCGAGACAGAGGGAAATGTGTTGCGTCTATCGTTCCCCTCAACTCATTTCAATCAGTGCACGGTGTTCAAGCGGAATTGTGACAATACGTGATCGGTAGGGAAATTTATGCTGATTAATATTTTTACTTTCTCTTGCCTAAATGAATATACAGGAAGGAAAGTATGTTTTCATGTCGATTTTTCGAAATCGAGTTTTCACCGGATCTACACGTTTTCAGACCTCCTGAACCCTGTTTCGCTAAAAACATGTTTTTAGCGATTGGTATGTGTATGTGTGTGTGTGTGTGTGTGTGTGTGCGCGCGCGCGCGCGTGTGTGTGTGTGTGATGGCAATATCTCAAGAACGGAACGTCGTACGAACTTGAAACTTTAGTTTCATACGACTACCGGACGCGACACGAACATTTTCATCAAAATCGGTCAACCGGAAGTAGTAGTTTATTCGTAAAATTTTCTTACTCTTTTGCGATTTTCTCAAAAACTGGTCCTACGATTTTTTTAAAAATCGCCTGGTTTACTAAATTTTTTATTTTCTACAAGGTAGGGTAGGCGCCATGTTTGCTGAAATTCTTGGCGAGGCTGTTTTCACGTAACAACGTTGTTTTTTTAAGATTACGGCTTTAATATGCATTTTGGCGCAAATATGTATATAATAAAAGTTGTAGAAAATTTAAAATTTTACAACTTTTATGTCAAACATTTTTTTGTATAACGCTAAGTTTAGCGGTAATTAGCGATTTCCTTTTTTTTCACGAAAACGTGAAAAATCAACTATTTTAAGATAAGGCCTTAGTATGCATTTTACGACTAAAGTGTATAGACTGTAACGTCTGATTTCAAATCGTTACTCGTTTTGTTTTTTTATTTTTGTTTTTAGCGCTTGCTTGGTTTTCTTTCTGTAGGTTGTCTTTGTTAATTCGAATTTTGTTGGCGCCGTAAGCTGGGCCACCGTACGGTGGCGCTGTCTATCGTTTTTTATTTTTACTCGTGTTCTACTTTCTCTTGACCAGCTGACGTGATTTGCCAGTTAAGACACAAAGTGTTGAATTTTCAATGTGATCAGTTCACTTATTATGTCGTACTAAAATTATTAAATTATTGATACGCTTTTTAATGTTTGTAATTTTTGTGAAATTTATGCCTGCCTTGCCCATTATTATGGTAAGTTTATTTCCTTTTATTTATAGCATTCTGAAAGCTGAAAGTTCTTACAAGTTGCCTGAAATAATGAATTATATTAATGAATCTTTGGCGGATTGAATCTGTAATTGATCCGATTACTTAGTTCAACTCTTGTTTATGTAACTCTTTTATTCTGACTATGGTCAATTTATTTCTATTTTAATGTCATAATTTGAATTTGTGTAAAGAAATTAGTCAAAAAATGTATTTACTTATTTAACTGCTTTTAAAAAAGTTTTCTTTAATTATTTCCTGGTCGCTTAAATCACTTGTAACTTGTAAGAAAGTTCATTTAAAATCTGTTTTTTGTAATTTTATCTTAAACATTATCAATGTTTTTGCTTTTGTTACTTTAAATTGTAATTATAATTTCGAAGTATTGTTGCTGATGGTATTTGGAATATACTCGTTACAGGGTTCAATTCCCAGTGGATAAACATTGTGATTAATCCCGGAATGTAAAAGTTCATGACTTGGGTGATAAAATTCAAACGCTACTGCCGATAGGAACGCCGTTTTTCCTGAGTTTATCCTGCTATTCCATTTTGATGCAGCCAATTGAAGACTGGTTTTCTGGCTGTCGTTTTAGTAACCGGTCAATCGGCTACTATATAATTTACTCTGCTTTCATCTCTGTTCAATTACCAGGAGGTATTTTTTAAATCTTCGAAAGGAACGGTATGTGATTCTTTTTATTTTATTTTGCAACTGAAAACTACCTAATTACGTCTGAAATTTAATATCTGCGAGTCTACATGTTCTGGCCGTTATGCTACTGGTTTTTGGACGGATTGAACACCGTTTTTTTTTGGTCAATCTTGTTCTTGACTGAAATATTACGTATCTCTATTTGTCAGTTTCCTGGCTTTTGTTTTTTTTAACGGCAAAGTAGCTCTTGTATTTTAATTTAATAAAGAACTTTTATAACTTTTACATAATGGATATTATATTTTTATAAATTTTTTTAAATTTAAATATCTTTATTAAAACTTGCTTATCTCAGTGTATTACCAGTTATTGCTGGATTTTCCTCAGTTATTCTGAAAATGGCCTAATTTTCTGATGTTTAATTTGTTATTTTACAACCATGGTTGATTTATAAATCTAACTTATAAAATAATGGTGTTTATTTCAAAAAAAGAAAATATTTCTTTAAGTTAATTTCCTTACAACTTAGCTATTTCTTTTTGAATTTTATTTTAAATTTTTTTAAAATTTTTGTCTTACATTATTAACAAAATTTAATCATGCTTTTGAAAAGCAATTAATGTTATTAATTAATATTGGTTTCTATAATTATTTTTATATTGTTGATTAATTTTATTGCCAAATTAAATCATTTTGGTTGAAACATTTTATGCAACCACAACCAGAGTATTTGTCTTCTTTGCTTCCACCTTTTTTATTTTCATTTGTTTTCGCCCTACCGACCTATCGCCGACCTGCCGGTAATTTACCCGGCAGCGATAAGGGCGTTACAAGACCTAATGAAATTTATAAGAAAATTAAAAGACCTACAACTTTTATTTATATAATTTTTCTCTACAGAGCTAGTTTAGCGTGAAAGAGTGATTTTCCATATTTTAAAGCTAAACTAAAGTTGATTTTTCATTTTGCGTTTTTCACTCACGATTAAAATTAGGTTATGTTTATTGAGGTTAGTTTTTTGTTTATTTCTAATGTTAGGTTCTCTTGTTAATTATTTGCATTGGCAAGAGAAAGTTGTGTGAGTGTTTCACACCAGATTTTTTCATGAATTTTCCTTTTGTAGACTATGTTTCTATACAAACCTACATAGAATTTCAGTGGGAAGTAATGTTTGATAAAACTTTACTTAGTAAACTGTGACAGTATCTAAAAACAAAAAGTGTTCGAGAATTCTCGAGAAGGACCGAGATTAAAAAGGTTTTAATGTAGGCTAAATAATAACAGCTAAAACAATAATAAATTGGGTTTCTAAGAAATAAAAATATAACGCACAAATGTTTATGTATATATACTGGGTGATTCATTTAAAAGTAGCCCGCGCTCGAGTAATTTAATATATAGCCGCTTGAGTAATTTTCATATGCTGTATTGGCAGCATTGATCACGATGTGATCGACTGGCCTTTATAGTACAATTTATATTATTATTTAATTATTATATTATTATAGAGTACAATTTTTTCCAGCAAGATGGTGCAACATGTCACATGTCTCGCCAGTGCCTATCTCATATCAATCAGGCTTTTCCCATGCGAGTTGTTAGTAAAGATTTGTGGCCTCCTCGTTCACCCGATTTGAGTACGTGCGATTTTTTTCTATGGGGTTATTTAAAAGGAACTGTTTACCAAACAAACCCCCGCAGTATACATGAGCTAAAGAATAACATCGTGGCAGCCAACCACGCTATAGACGTTTCCGTATTGCGTCGCGTGTGCATTAATAACATTGAACGAGCGCAAAAATATGTAAGCGTTCAAGGACGCCACTTTCAGCATCTACTGTAAAGGTGAAGTTGAAATTTGTATATAAATTTTAAATAAATATGTAAAATTATGTATTAAGTAAGTCTATTCATTCATTTACTATTTGAATCCATTTGAGTGCCGAAGGCCGCTTTTAAGAGCAGCGGGCTACTTTTAAATGAATCACCCAATAGTATAGGTCACCCTATTATTGTACTGCTACCTAAAGGAGTGGGGTGTCTATTTAGATAATTGGCTCTTTTTGTAACCATTCTTCTATTCAGTTATAATGAACTATTTACGTTAGTAAAAACTTGTATTTTATTGTTACATCGAAAATCCCTGTCCTTCTAGTAACTTACATAAATCATTTATATAAGGAGGCACGCGCGTTTTGCAGTCAGTCTTGATTTGTCTGTGATTCAGTGAGTGAGTTACATAGTGCGTAACAGTGCGTTAGAGAAGGTCAACGTTACTGTGAATTATTGTCTAAACATTTAGTATCATTTGTACCTATTTAGTTAGTTTATTTAGTAGTATTTAGTTTAAATAAGTGCGAGTTAAGTTTATTTATTGTAATTATTATTATCTTCTCTACTTCTTTTCTTCTTAATATCAAGGATTGTTAACGCCGACACTAGCCCGGTTAATTAATTCTTGTATACGCGTGCAGTCATTTGAATGTACGTGCCTTTGCTGTCCTTTCATGACCATCAGGACTTACGTCCCATTTAGTACCACTGCATTTATCTGTGCATTAACAGTTTAAATTGCATAGTTGACCATCAGGACTTCTAAATCCCGCCTGATCTGATTTTTCTGTAAATTGTAAGAGCTTCAAAAATACAACAGATCGTGTCACCTGTATATTGAATGAAGCCATCACATGTGGTACAAGTGCGTGTAACCTAGTGTTGTACTTAAACTTCCGAGATTTTATTATTGTGCTGTCTAGAAAGGGTTAATTTCGCCTAATAACGCAATTTATGCTTTTTCATTTTGCGTTTTACAATGTTACACATCTCTGCATCCGTTCACCCAACCGTCCCCTTCTCACGATTCTGTATCTATCCGTTTTCTTTGTTACTTACTGCCTTTTCCCAAGCTTTGTTCAGCTGCGGGATGAAGGGGAGAGACGAAGTACCGGACCGCTACTACGTCATAACACTTACTAATCATCTCATTGATTTTCGCTTGGCAGTAGGCTGGCTAATGTAGTGATATACTACCCTACTGTTTGGGATTTGCTTGTGAGGTCATTAATTAAGTGTAGAATGTTCGCATATGTGTGATATTATTTTAGTGTGTGTGTAATTTGTTTTTGTTATTATTATTATTATACATGTGATTTTATTATTATCGAGTGTAATCGTGATAATGTTTTTAATATTGTGTGTTATCATAAAAGTTTTATTAAATGGCCGATACTAGTAGGAAAAGAAATTTCACCGTATACAGTGATGCAAGAACTGTAGTTAAAAAAATAGTTGCTGAATGCGATAAGGAATGTAAAAAAAATTCCTTGAATTATCCGTTAAAGCAGGCTGCAAAGAGAACTGCTGATTATTGCGATAAGTTAGAGCGTTTTATTTCAAAAATTCGAAGGGAGGCTTAAAATAGTGTTCTGAAGAGAATTACCTACTCCAGGAAAGAAAAGGAAAACGAGATTCGGTGACAGGAAGGTGTACGTGGATGATTTCGATAAATGCGTCATACGAAATATTGTGCAGGGTTTTACAAGACTCAATCGGTAGTTCCGACTGCCAGGAAATTTCTCCCAATCGTAAAAGACAGAATTAACTTTCCTTGGGGTCATAAATCGTTAATAAGAGTTTTTAAGAATATCGGTTTTAGATGGATGAAATTCTGAAGTAAAAAGAACTTGTTAATAGAAGAACCAGACATTGTAAATTGACGTTACAAATATTTGATTCAAATGAGGAGTTTTCGCGAATCCGAGAGAAACATTTGTTTATCTTGATGAAACCTGGATAGATAGCAACATACCGGTGCAAAAATGTTGGCAGTCCGATGAGGTTTTAGGTATTCACGTGAGCTATCGTGCTGAAAATCGTTTAATTCTCCTACATGCCGGAAGTAAAATGGGATTTCTTGAGGGTGCAATGATTCTCTGTAAAGCTGGAAGTACTACCGGTGATTATCACGGACAAATGAATCACTTCAATTTCGAAAGTTTGGTCAGGAAAAAATTAGAACCCAACTTTCCGAAAGAATCAATTGTGATTATGGATAATGCACCGTATGATTCCAAGTTAGCGCAGAAAATCCCCTCAAAATACTCGGTGAAAAAGGATATCGTGACTTTTTTACAAAGTAAAGGTGTCAACTGCAGTGAAAATATGAAAAAAACAAGAACTAATTCCGCTCATTGAATTACACAAACCGAAAAAAAGTGTTCAGAGTTGATCAATATCTTCCGAGTTCTTCTCACACATTGGTACGTCTTCCACCATACATATGTGACCTCAGTGCAATTAAATACGTACGGGCCCAAGTAAAAAATTATGTGAGAGATAGAAATTGTGATGGCCATCTGTCTCTGGAACGATTAACAAAATTAACGGAAGAAGCTGTAAAGTCAGTGACGAAGAATTATTGGAGGACAGCGATTAGAGTCAGCAATTAGAGGACAGCGATAGTGATTATAATGGTAGTGACTCCAGTGTTAGTGAGAACACATCGGATAACGACTCGGATAGAAGTCTTCTAGCTGAGCCACTATACAATCTTTAAACTGTAAGTTAGTTTTCATATTTACCTAAACTTTATACGAATTTATATTTAACTAAAATATAAAATTGGTAATGACGTTTTTAATTCAGCAAAAATAATAAAGTCCTAATGGTTATATCACATATTAAAGCTTGTAATTAAATTATAATGACGTAGTAAGTGTACAATGTTGTAACACACCGTGATAAAACGAATTAATTCATACAGTATTGATATAATATGTCACTTCACACTGTTTTCATTTTAAAGAGCGGTTCATCATACATAACATACATAAGTTATACGGTGACAACGAATGTATTTAGTTTAGATATAACCCGTGACTACTAACATAGTACAAGTAAAACGTGTACTATGTTTGTAGTTACTACTACTAACGCAATCTGTCACAGTAGTAGTGACGTAATGCATACCTCTCAGCTGCCCAAAGTTTGGGAACAGGCAGTACAGGCTGTTCGATTTGGCGTGGAAGAGGTTGAATGGTTGCTTTCGTTTGCCCTCCAATGACCGTATTGTGAGGTGCACCAGACTTTTGTTGTGTGCTACTGTGTATTATGCTTGTTTCAACTGTTACATTATGTACTTTGTTAACTGGCATGTTGTTCGTGCGAACTAGTAATTCTTCTGCGTTATTCGGCGTCGATTTTACAATCCACGTGTCTTCAGGCAATCTCGAATACAAGTGCTCATGTGTCGCTATTTTCTTGTAAGTAACCATTCCATAATACATCACTGTAAGTTAAGTCGTTCAGTGATTTTAATTTTATCCTTCTGTCTGTGTTTTATTCCACAATTCGTTCTATCCCGGCTTTTCTATATACTTTCCACTCTAGTGTCAATATTTAACGCTTTGGTCGTGAGCGACGACCACCTAAAAAAGCTCTGATCCTCCTAGTTAATACCGCTTTAAATAAATTGTTAAGAAAGTTATTTCATTTGCAAGTTCAGATCACACTGTACTTAACGAGGCGTAAGCCTGTTATAAACTCACAAACCATCCTGTACTTCTACACAAACACGAAATATTCCAACCCGTACATCACGACTACTGCCATCTTCATGGAGGTCTTCTCACCTCCCTTCTTCCAACTGGAACATACGAGGTGTGGCTATTAAATAACGAGACTGACGTAAACAATTTCATTTTTATTTTATACGTAATCACTTATTGTCACCTTTAATATACACTCCTTCTCTATCCCTACAACGCTCTATGCGAATTTTCCTTTGTTGGAAACAGTACTGGAAGCTACTTCATCTTCTGTCAGCTCTTTCAGAACACCTGCCGCTTTCTCTTTTACAGCTTCCACAGACCCAAATCTTGTCCCTTTTAAGGCAGATTTCACCTTAGGGAACAGGTAGAAGTCAAATGGTGCAAGATCTGGTGAATAAGGTGGATGTTATAACACTGAGATGCTGTACTTAGCTAGGAACCTCTTGACAGATAACGCGGAATGAGCTGGCGCAATGTCTTGGTGGAGAACAGATGATTTGTTCTTCCACATTTTGGGGCGTTTTTTCCTTACTCTTTAACGTAGTTTAGAAAGTACCTCAAGGTAGTAATATAGATTAATTATTTGACCTTCAGGAACCCAGTGCACAATCCCATGGATATAAATAAAATAATCATCATTGCTTTAAATTTTGACTTGCTCATTCGAGCATTTTTGGCTCTCGGTGAAGTTCGGCTCTTCCAGTGTATGGATTGGCGCTTCGTTTTTCGGATCATAAGTAAAAAACCACGTTTCATCACATGTTATTATCTTCTACCTGTTCCATATGGTGAAATCTGCATTAAAGTGGACAAGATTTGAGTGTGTGGTAGCTGTAAAAGTGAAAGCGGCACGTGTACTGAAGAAGCTGACAGAAGATGACTTCCAACACTGTTTCCAACAATGGAAAATTCGCATGGAGCGTTGTTGGGATTGAGAAGGAGTGTATATTGAAGGTGACAATAAGTGATTAACGTCAAATCTCGTTATTTAAGAGCCACACCACGTATTCGGTCACTTTTAAGGGTAATCTTTCCTCTGGCATCCGTTTCTAATGTTGCCTCCTTTGATTACGGTGCTCCTCCACTTTTTTATTCAGGTTACACCTAACTGATATCTAATTTCCTCGTTATGTATTAGATCAAGCCTCGAGCAGCCTTTCACCCTTCTTAAAATCTCATTTCAGCTACTTGGACCCATGACTCACTTCCATAAAGAAGGACCGGGGCTGCCATTACCTTGTAGAACTTCACTACCGTCTCTGTTCTAGCTCTGTTACCCACTCTCCTGTTAATGTTACCACAAATAGCTTGAAATTTTTTTTTCGGCATCCAAGTCCCTATAAAAGCTCACATTGCAACCCACATTGTCAAAGAATCTTCGAACGAGTGGGATACTTCTCTCTCAATGCCATAACCTTTGATTTAGCAACCAACACTCTTAAATTATATACCTTTTACGTAAATCATTTAAAACATAAACTGCTCTTTGAAGCTCATGTACACTCTCCTGTAAAATCTACATATCATCCGCAAAACGCAATGCATTGAGGTAATCGTCAGTACTTATTTTAACCCTAGGACTAACCACACTTTTCAACTTTTTAAAAACATAGTCAATTTTATATATATTATCACGATACCCCCTACATCATTAATTATTAATAAATTATTAATTATATTGTATTTTAGTTGTAGATTTAAGACTGTTTAATAATTGTAATTTAAATTTGTAATAAATAGCTACTTGTAATTTTAAACCTAAGTGTGTAAATTATTTATTTTACCCAGATCTCGAAACAGACCTTAGAGTTAAGTGTCACAATATTATTAAAATTACCTGATAATGATCTGATGATATTTTATTAAATTTTGAAATCGGCATTTTAATAAAATTTCAGAATTGTCATCGCCATTTTGATAGAAATTTTTATTTAAACCAGCCACACTGTTTAATTTTAAAGTACGACTATTTATGTCTTGATAATCAAGTATTTCATGTAATGCAATAGTGCATAATTTTAGCTGCGCAGTAACTTTATTTAAAGAGGAATTATTTGCTACACACATCGCATATACAATATGATGTTCGTGTAAGAGTACCACAATTTGTAGAAAATATACGAGCACGTACATGAGTATAGATTTGTTGAAGAAATATGGATACTCAAAGGGAAGAGATAAATCTTCAATAGATTTATAAGTACTTTCTTTTTTTATTACTAAAGTATAAATTGATTCAAATATAGGCATCGTTGAAACATTTATTATAAATGCAGTTACTGCAAAATACATTAATGAGTTGCGTTTTTTTTCATCAATCTTAAATTGTTCAACTTTTAATCTAATTTTCTTGGATAACATTTTATCTTCGGTTCTTGATAAAAGATTTAAATTGCTGTATAAGTAATATTCTTGATTGATTATTGACAATAATTTTTTTATATGTTCTGGATCAACATTGAGTACTAAATAAAATAATGTAACAATGAAAGTTACCAATGCATCTTCCATTGCAAAAAGTCTTTTGTATTTATCTTCCCATTCATAAATCATTTGTAAAATGCAGGATAATGTAAAGAATATTGATATACCAGTTAATGCATTTAATTTCCAGTTGCCTTTTAGTTTTGTGTGTTTCATATCTACTCCACTTTTTTTTAAATATAATAATACAGTTTTACTTGTAATTGATTGTTTGTTAACAACGTACATCTGAAAATATATGTTTTCATTTTTCTATACTAGTAAGAAAATATTATATTACAATACAATTGAATCTCCATAATTCAAACCCTGTAGGGAATGTGGTACTAACTTGAGTAAGAAAAATTCGAAATACACAACAACTAAACTATAGAATATATTTTGTTAAATTTTTGATAATGTTAAACATTTAAAAAATAATTCTGTTTTAATGGCATTGAACAAATCTTCTGCGCCGTAACTTTTAATTAGGGGGAGTAATATTGATTGCTTGTAATTTTAGCAGCCTTCGTTAGAAACTGAGGCATTTAATCACGAAATAGTCTTATGAACGATTTCATGACGATTTTTAGTATTTTTAAAGTCATTTACTGCAGGCTTTAATTAGATATTACCATGTTGCATCGCTAATTGATCTGATTTTTCTCAGAAAATTACAACTGACATAAGAAAGGTTTTGCCGCATACTTGTTGCAGCCAATTTAATACACCTTCTTCTATTCCAGGCTACTAAAACATTTTCGTACACACGAGTTAACCCGACTGATAGGTTGTAGAATATTAGTTCTTCGAACAGTAATTGTGAGATCGCGCCGATAGACTTGGCTTTTTTACCGAAAAAAATTTGAATTTTATGAGACATTAAGAAAACTTCGAGAGATTTTTAAAAAAATAAACATGAAACTCCGTTTTTTACGCCAGTTACAGCGAATATACGTTAAATTTGTTGTAACTTATGCAAAGGCGCGCGTTTTTGTCAAATTTGGCAAACATTTTTTTTTTTTAATTTATTTTAGTTTGGTATTATAGATTAATGCTAGCAAAAGATTTGATGTATCAAACGCCCTCGCTTACCCTACTGTACGACTATTCAAGCGTATGTAAGAGTCAAGTGAATATAGATTCTGTAGTAAAGTGCAGGAGGGAAAACTTTTTCTCTTTGAGGTGATGTCACTGACCCATTCCTACAGTTATTTATTTGACATAAATGTTATTACATGGAAGCACGGAATTTTGTGAAAACGTGCATCTAGAAGAAACTTTAAAAGATAATATTAGAAAACTTTAGTTCCATTGTGAAGAATGTCTGAAAATAGGCTATTCTACGAATTTCGGAGCGTTTATTCCGTTTTACATGTCATATTTAATTCAACCGGGTTTGCTGTAATAGCACCATTGAACAATTAACCCTTCTTTACCATTCAAGTTTTCAAACGCGGGTATAACTATATTTTTAAATAAAATACTGCCTTTACACTGTTTTATTTTTAAGAAAAACCGGAATTAAGCATCATTCCAACATTCACAAATCATAGAAAATTTTCTACTAACCTGATTGTATTTCGAAATATCTTACGTTCTTCTGCATACATTCAGCTACAATTTAACTATAATGTTTCCTGGTGTGCGCGTACCTTCACTATTACACAAACTGTTGAGTACTTACACACTCGTCATCTAACAACCATATATGGGCAGTCCGTCTGTTAAGGGTAAATGTGGGATTTAATACTTATAACTTGAACTATTAACCAAGACGGTAGATACTGTAGTTTAAATCTAAACAGTTTTATTTGCTTTCTTGAAAAATTTTATGATGTGGTTGTGATTGATTTTTACTTTCTCTTGCCTATATGAATATATAAGAAGGAAAATATTGACCGGATATACACGTTTTCAGACCCCCTGAACCAAAAATCATGTTTTTAGCGATTGGTCTGTGTGTGCGTGTGTTGTGTAAACAAAATATCTCAAGGACGGAACATCGTACGAACTTGAAACTAGAAACTTCAGTTACATACCACTACCGGACCCGACACGAACATTTTCATCAAAATCGGTCAACCGGAAGAAGTAGTTTATTCGTGTAATTTTTCACTACAAGATAGGATAGGCGCCATGTTTGCTGGTGATGAGGCTGTTTTCACGTAAAACAATTGTTTTTTTAAGATTACGGCTTTAATATGCATTTAATCGCAAAAATTTATATAATAATAAACGTAGAAAATTTAAAGTCCTACAACTTTTATTTCAAACATTTTTTTGTATAAAGCTCAGTGTAGCGGTAATTAGCGATTTTCTGTTTCATCCTCACGAAAACGTGTGACAAATCGATTTTTTTTAGATTTTGCCCCTGTATGCATTTTACGAGAAAAATATATAAAATAAAATTTATAGGAAATTAAAAGATCTACAACTTTTATTTAGAGCATTTTTCTCTACAGAGCCTAGTTTAACGTGAAAGAGTGATTTTCCGTATTTTTAAGCCAAACAGGTTGATTTTCATTTTGCTTCTTTTACTCATGATTAAAATTAGGTTATGTCTATTAAGTTTAGTTTTTTGTTTATTTCTCACGTTTTATTACTAATCTTAGGTTTATTGTTAATTATTTGCATTGGCAAGGGAAAGTCATGTGAGTGTTTCACACCAGATGTTTATTCTAGACCCCGTAAAGCTTCTATCGCGACTATTTGGCAAATATTGAGTACACTGAACTCCTGAAAAAGCTGTTCCGATGGATAACTTCATTATTATTTTTTATACTAATTATTCGTAAAATCAGCCTCAAAATTATCTGTAGAGAATCGTAAGAAGAGACGTTAGTACTACCCCACCCTATTATACCGTACGTTAGTAGTGACTACAGAATCGATAAAAAAATTATTTTTTAAATTTTAGCGCCATTCTATAGTTCATGTCATGACTTTCTGAATCATTGAAAAATAATGTAATATGAGACGCCTATACAGACAAACAACAGACAGTACACACATTAACAACACTCACACGTAAACATAAACATACAACCTTACAACATCAACATCAACATAAATACCAGATGACCTCACCTACAGATGTGAGTGATGAGAACAAAAAAAAAATAAAAATAAAATTAAGAAGATAATAAAAATGGATTGTTGGTTCATTCCATTTTAAAACTTCTGAGGAAAAAGGTTACTCTATACAATTTTTAAAATAAAAAACAATTTGGAGAATTTACTGATTTTAGAAGATTAGATTGAATTTAAAATATTAATTTTAGAAGATTTAATTAAGAATTAAGAAGATTCAACAATTTTAATAAATTTTAAAGAATTTTAAGATTTTTAATTGTTTTAAATATTTTAAATATTTATTAACGAATTTTAAATAAAGAAGTTGAATTTTCAAGAATATAAAACCTTTTTTGGATTTTTTTTTTATTTACGAACCTCTGGGACAACAATAATATTTGACATTCAGATCTTTTTATATTAAAAATGTATTTTTGAAAAATAGCTTGCATTCAATTTTATGCTATATCTTAAGTAATAATAATAATAATAATAATAATAATAATAATAATAATAATAATAATAATAATAATAATAATAATAATAATAATAATAATAATAATAATAATAATAATAATAATAATAATAATAATAATAATAATAATAATGCTATTAGCTGTAGATTTTTGCCTTTCAGCAAAAAATTCTTTATTTTGTAAATGAGGAACATTTTCTTAAAAACTACAGAATCAATCCACGTCAAATTTTTACACACAATTTACCATGCCATTCTACACAACCATACGTCTTTTGAGTGACTTCTGTTGACCACAAAAATAAAAAATAATTTCCTCGGATTCCAGGTTCCAAGTAGTTAATGACAAAAAAATTTTCCTCGGTAAAAATAAATTATTTTCGTTGTAAAAACTTATGGTTTTGTAAAATTATACTGTAGAAATTGTGTTAAAATTTGAAGTAAATGGTTCTGTAGTTTTAGAGAATATTTTCCTAACGTTAACATAGTGCAAGTTAGAAATTCCGTCTCTTTTTAATGTGTTCTTATTCAACACTCTTCTGAGTTTCTTGAATGTAATTTTAATTACATAATTATGCAATTTAATAAAATAATTAGACTGTACAAGCTTATCGTTCTGTGTCTGAATCTTGTACTGTACGCCGGCGCTGCTTAAAATCGGAGTCACTGGGAACGTTCGCATAGGTTTAAGTTAGTATTAGTATAGAAACAAGCATTCGAGCACAAATATCCAGATTATCCCGAATTTTCCTAAAACATTTCCGGGAATACACAGAATTATTCGTGTTTATCCCAGTTTTACAAAAGTTTTTTTGGGGATGTCTCAAATTTTTCCGAAAACATGTCCGGGAATATCCAGACGTTTCTAGAAAAAATCCTGGATTTAAAGAAAAATACTGTTTTTATTATGTATTTTCAGGACGTTATTGAAGAAGGGTTGTTATCCTGAAATTCCGGAAAAATTGTCTGGGATTACACTAAACGATCCTAGAGAGAATTCAAGGATTTAAATAAGTCCCTTATTTTATTATGACTTTTCTGGTCGGTATTGAAGTCAGTTGCTATCCCGAAAATAATTTCCGGGATTATACCAAACTTTCCTAGAGAGAAATCCAGGATTTAAAAGGTTTGTTATCATGTTAAAACGAATTTAGTTGCGTAAATCACCAGGCTTTGATTCAGTTGGAGATATTCCCGGAAAAAATTTGTAAAACTGTATAAACAGGAATAATTCTGGGTATTCCGGGAATTTATTTTGGAAAATTTGGGATAACGGGATGTTTGTGCTCGAATGCTTGTTTCTATGGTACTTAAGGCGTGACTGTATGATGGTTTTAACTGAAAGTTTAAAATTTTGGTTCTTCAGGTTTTTCAAAGTTCAGACCGAGATCTGCCATAAAAACATCAAATTACGTGAAAAAAAATTATTTTAATGAAAAAATTAAGTTTTCATTACTGTTTTTAATACAGAAAGTTGTTGGTTCAGCTTTCTAACCAAATGTTGA
Source organism: Catonia carolina (assembly GCA_035578175.1). Classification (NCBI taxonomy): domain Eukaryota; kingdom Metazoa; phylum Arthropoda; class Insecta; order Hemiptera; family Achilidae; genus Catonia; species Catonia carolina. The sequence continues at coordinate 1,782,814 of JAQMRL010000024.1, read as the reverse complement.
TGGGAAATTTACTTGTTTGTGTACATTTTGTTTTTGATTTGTGCCTTTTTGTGTTTTTGTCCGTTACCGTAAATTTAGAGTTTTAACATTTAGGTATATTTTTCTCGGACACTATTAAACATACCAGGCGGAAATTTTTACCAATTATTTATCTTGTACATTCACATACTCCGGCAGTTTTATAACTTCCTCAAGAGCTACAAAAATTATTAATTTGTAAAATACCGTAAAAAAATTTGTAAAAATTTCATGTTATTCCTTATTCTGTTTTTAACTTTATGGTCTAACGGATTAATTTGCAAAAATGTCAGTAGCTCGTGCAACCCGACGACTACTAATAAGTAAAGTATCAATTCCCTATCGTTTACCAATCTTGTGAAAAATGGACCTAAAAATAGCAAATTTAAAGTACAATCAATAAATTTAAAGGGATACAAAGTACAGTCTTCCCTTAAGCTCGCTCCCCACTGAAAGTGATTATGTTGTTGCTTATGATATTATAATATAATACACTTACCGCACTTTTGATTACTTATTCAAAGACAGAGTTGTAATTCTGACGATCATAAGCTACTTTTATGTATTTTTTTAAATTAGTATTTCGGAATAAATGGATTTAATTTTTTTCAACTTTACTTAGGTAATTATAATAATATAAGAATATGAATAGAAATCAAAATAAGTTAAAACACAGGATGGTCGTAACCTGATTACAACCAATGCATTGAGAACTTAAAAAACTTTAAGATTTCTTAGAGGATACTATAAACAAGTCGGTCTTTAGAAAAGTTTTTACGTAAATAAATTTGTAAAAGAAATTGTTTATAATAAAATAGAAATAAATTGATCGGGATGACTATTTCCAGAAAAATATAAAGGGCTCGTGTAAAAAAAAAAAAATAACGAAGTTGCGTGCACATAATTGATCTTCACTACCCTTGTATTTTTTTACAAGCAGTTTCCATTTGCTATTATTTCTGTTCGAAAATAACAGGTACACAATAAACCTGATTTAAAAAAATGAATTTATTACATCATATTGTTCATTCTAGCATTATTTTATTATTTTTGCTTCGTAGAACTTTATTTACTCATTAATTCGGATATATGACGGTTCAGGAATTTTTTCTTCCTCCGCAACTCTCTAAAGTCTGAAGACTAGATGTAATGTTAGGTTAGGTTAGTTTACGATAGGTAGGTTAAATTAGGTTTGGTCTGTTTTCTGCTGGTATCTTGCATGTGTTGTGGTAAGTCAAGGTTTCTTAGTAATATGAAAACAATTAAATTTTATTTGTCTACAATTCAAGTAGTAGGAATTTGAGCATTGAGTTATTCATATCTTTCTTTTGCGCAGAAAATATCTGAATTATTATGAACTATTTTTTAGATATGATCTCAGCAATCTTAATTTTTAATTTAATATAAGAGATATTATCTGTTCTGTAATTATTAATTTTGTTGATCTAAGAGATCACTCCTTTTCTTTCTTAAGGATGCCATTCAAACTTTTTAACTTAGAAACTTACACTGTTTTACAGCTCTTTGGCACATTCTTTCGTTATTAATTCTGAAAACGTGACCATACAATTTTAAATGCCTTATAATTTATTAAACGTTCTACTAGTTCGATTTTTTGATGTATGCTACTTCTGTATTTAATATTAATTAAATTTTTTCTATTACTTTGGTTCATAATTTTTTTTTTAAATCCTTTCTATTATTATTAAAAATCTGATGAGAAACACTCACACATTTTCTCTTGCCAATACAAATAATTAACAATATAACTTAACATAAGTAATTAAACATTACAAATAAACAAAAAACTAACCTCAAAAACATAACCTTATTTTAATAATGAGTAAATGTTGCAAAATAAAGATCAACCTCATTTTGGCTTAAAAATACGAATAATCACTCAGTCACGCTAAACTAAGCTCTGTAACGAAAAATGCTCTAAATAAAAGTTATAGATCTTTAATTTTCCTACAAATTCGGTTATAGATACACTTTTGTCCAAAATGCATACTAAGGCTGAAATCTTAGAAAAATCGATTTTATACAAATTTTTATGATAAAAAACAGAAAATCACTAATAACCGCTAAACTAAGTCTTACACAAAAAATTTTTTGAAATAAAGTTGTAGGATTTTAAATTTTATACGACTTTTTTCGTACATTTTTCGGCTAAAATGCATCCAAAATGCCCCAATCTTAAAAAAAACAATAATTTTTCAAGAGAGAAAACAGCCTCTCTAAGAATTTTAGTAGACATGGCGCCTACCCTATCTTTTAGAACATAAGAAATTTAGCAAATAACACGATTTTAAAAAAAATCGTAGAAGCCGAGTTTGAGAAAATCACAAAAAAGTGAAACATGACACGAATGAACTACTACTTCCGGTTTCCCGATATTGATAAAAATGTTTATGTCTCATTTTCTAGTGGTACCTAACTTATGTTTCACACTATAAACACCCCTATCGCCGCCGTGAACACCCACGGCCCAAAAAAAACAAGCGACAGGTCGGACAGGGTGTAAACAAATAATAAAAAAAAATTTAGGAAGCGGTAAACAAACACGGGGATCGTTGCATGAGTGAAAAATAAAATCATTCACAGTAGGTTGCAAAAAAATTTAATTAATAACAGAATAAGACTAGCATATAAAATATTAAGCATTAAATACTTCAATAACAAAATTATAAATCGGCGCAGACCGAACATTAGCAACAAACTAAATAATTACTATGTGGGTAATTCAAAATTAATAATTTTATAAGTTGTAAAATAATGCCTTTATACAAACTAATAATAGCATTTTGTTTTGTTGGCCAATGTTTAATTCGGTTTACTAATGACTTAGCAACTATTATGTTTAATTTTCAGAATTACTACATAACTATTAATTAAATAATTTAGGTTCATTATTACTTTCATATCGACGTTATATAAAGCAGTAAAATTTAAGATAATTTAGATTTACATAAGAATTTAAAAAAAAAAAAAAAATAAAGAACTAGAACTTAGCTAGTTATTTCCAATTTTAATATAAAAAAAATAAATTTGATGTTACATTAGGTTGTGCAAACGAAAATATTTTAATTTTAACATTTCAGTTTGTTAGTTACTGATTATGAAACGACATGAAAATATATATATATATTAGGTAATGTCTCGACAAAGATTTTCTTGTCCAATACTTGCAAATTATATAAAGGTTTCGATTATAGAATCTTTCGTGTAAGATATAATTAATCGGTTTCACCGAATCGCTGTTGACCGAAACTGAGGACTTCACAAAAATATAAAAAGATGATGGTCACATACCTCATGTTAATAACACATATGCTGTGAAAAACACTCACGAATCCCACAAGTAATCTTATTCTCGAAATGGTAGACAGAACAGTATTGGAAAAGATCCAGATATTTGAAAATCTAGCAGAAAATCCCATCAAGACACAGAATATTGGCGGATGATGAAAATCATATTCGAGAATGGAATATCCAAGTGATGATCAGTAAACTGAAGGTAGTAGGCATTGAAATTCTGGATTGCAGTTTTACGTTGGTCAGAACTTGTTACCTCGAACCCGGTACTCCAAACCATGCACTTGAACCGTGCACTCGAACCGTACACTCGAACTGTGTACTTGAACCCTGTAGCAAAGATCGGGCGAGTGTCAATAATATATAAAAAGATCTTAACTACAGCACCATCACACAATACCAGTAAAGTAGAAAAATTTAGGTTATGTAACTTAAGGAAATAAGAACAGAATTACGAGTTTTAAAAAAAATACAATAATAAACTTTAAAACAACTTGACGTAATACAATTAACTAATCATTTTAGAAAAAAAATATTTTATACAGAAAACATAATATCTTTACAAAAGTAGTGCAATTAAAATCGGTTTTAGTTTGATATAACTGGTAACTTGCAGTTAGAAATAGGCCTAAACTAAGCATAGCTTAGTTTTACAAAAGAATATAAAACAACTCGTAATAATATTCTCAGCTCCTGGAATGCTAATAAAAGAAATTTGCTTACCATATCAATGGGCAGAAGAAAATACTTTTGCCTAAAAAAGTATTAAAACAATCAAATTTTACGTAAAGAAATTACATCTGAACACAAACGTAACTAGGTCAAACTACGCCAGACAAGTCACAGGCAGGTACAACATGGCAGCGCATCGTGAGGGACAGAAGTAGTACGTAAGAAAAAAACAGAGCGCGCCACCTTACGGCAAGTAGAACCGTATTACCGGCAAAACAGATAAGGAAAACCACACGACGAACAACGCAGACAAAACCTAATAAAAACAGTAACAATCTGCTAATCAGATGTTACAACACACACACACATACAGATGAAAAACATGTTTTTTGGGTTCAGGGAGTCTGAAAACGTGTAGATCCGATGAAAACTCGATTTCGAAAAATCGACATGAAAACAATACAATCTTTACTACACTGTATAGATTTTGCACTTTTTCCCACATTCATACATAAATAAACACACCCACTTCACTCTTGGTTTACCCCTTAGTCTTTTCCGACCTACCTACCGACTTAACTAAAATCATCATATATTTTTTCTGCACAACCCCCCTCCTTAGATTGTACATTCACTAATCACATCATTTCTTATTTTAAAATTTCTTGTCTCCCCAGCATACCAACTATAATTTTATTTCTGCCCCTTGAATTCCACTCTCTGCCTTCTTTCCATATGGCCATGTTTCTAGTGCGTAAAGTTAGTATTGGAAAAACGTTGTATGTATTACACAATGCATAGCAACTTATTGATCTCAGACTAAGCTTCACATACTTCGGAAGAAATCAATTATTGTGTTCTGTTACTTAACCCTTTTACTCGATTTTTTATTCTTCGAGGTCTTCCCACATCTCTTCTTTCAACTGGAACATATTCCGTAATTCTGAAGTGTATTCTCTTCTCATGCATTTTTTCCAAATGTCGCCTCCATTTATTGCGGTATTTCTCTACTCACTCATTCATTCAGACTAAACAGATCCAACTCAGATCTAATTTTTTCGTTCTGTATTAGATCCAACCTGCAGCAGCCCTTTACCCTTCTTAGAAACCTCATTTCAGCTGCTTGGATCCTACTTTCTTGGCGTTTCGTGGTAACCCATGACTCACTTCCATAAAGAAAAACTGGGGACGCCATTACCTTGTAGAACTTCATATAGTTTGTATATATGGTGGAAAAATTATACTCGTTTTTGTGGTTTCCAAACAAATTTTTCTTCATCATACGCTTTTGAGGACAGATTTATCAAAGTCCAATGGAGACAAGAATTTTTGGAGTGACATGCAATTAAAACTGGGATCACACTAGGATACACTAGTTTCTGTAACTACACACACTAGTTTCACACTAGTGTCACACTAGTTTCTGTAACGGACGCATTGCAAATTATCTATTATACATAAATAAATTAATCTTTATTATTCAGCGAACAAAAAAGGAATAAACATCGTCAAATACAGTTATACGAGGTGTAGCTATAAAACAACGGGACTGACGTAATAAATTTAATTTTTATTTTATTCATAATCGTTTATTGTCAACTTCAATATACACTCCTTCTCTATCCCTACAACGCTCCATGCGAATTTCCCATAGTTGGAAACAGTGCTAGAAGTCATCTTCTGTCAGCTCCTTCAGAACACGTGCTGCTTTCTCTTTTACAGCTTCCATCTTGTTCCTTCTAATGCAGATTTCACCTTATGGAACAGGTAGAAGATAATAACAGCAGATGAAACGTGGCTTTTTACTTATGATCTGGAAACGAAGCGCCAATCCATGCACTGGAAGAGCCGAACTTCACACACAGACAAAAAAGCTCTAATAAGCAAGTCAAAATTTAAAGCAATCATGATTTATTTTTGATATCCATGGGATTGTGTACCTTCACTGGGTTCCTGAAGTTCAAACAATTAATCAATATTACTACCTTGAGGTACTTTCTAAACTACGTCAAAGAGTAAGGAAAAAACGCCCCGAAATGTGGAAGAACAAATCATGTGTTCTCCACTAATACAATGCTCCAGCTCATTCCGTGTTATCTGTCAAGAGGTTCTTAGCCAAGTACAGCATCTCAGTGTTAGAACATCCACCTTATTCACCAGATCTTGCACCATGTGACTTCTACCTGTTCCCTAAGGTGAAATCTGCATTAAAGGACACAAGATTTGAGTCTGTGGAAGCTGTAAAAGAGAAAATGGCACGTGTCTTAAAGGAGCTGACAGAAGATGACTTCCAAAACTGTTTCCAACAATGGAAAATTCGCATGGAGCGTTGTAAAGATAGAGAAGGAGTGTATATTGAAGGTTCCAATAAGGGAATATGTATAAAATTAAAATTAAAGTTTTTGCAACGTCAGTCTTGTTAATTAATAGTCACACCTCGTACGTACGTTTAAATCTGTTTTAGCATAAAATATTTTTTTCAAATTAAGTATTAACTAAAACAAAACAAAAATAACTAGTTTGTTAAATTATTATTTAAATTCTACCTTGGTGTTCTGACATTTATTTACACTAGCAATGTTTCATGATTCTAAATTCTACAGATTACATTTAAAGAGCATTCATTGTAAGATAATTTAAGAACTCCTGAAGAGAATAAAATGCATATTTTGTTAAAAAACCTTTTACTCTCCGATTAAAGTTTTTTAAATTAAGGAGACTTATTTTAGATGGTAATCTGTTAAAAAACCGAACGGAAGGAATTGTAGTGAATTCCTTTCGAGAACTTCGAAGTTCTATATTTTTCAATTCTAAAGTCATCATTGTGTCCAGTTTCGTAATTAAGATTGTACTTATTTTATGTAAATAAAACAGTGTTCCTTTTTGCGAATTTTAAAATTTCATATATATAAAGAGACGGTATAAAGAAAGATATTGAAGAATTAGGCATCACCTTAAAAGATCTAGAAAATGAAACTGAACAGCTGAAACTAAGATAAAAATATTAGATTCAAATGAAAGGTACATAAAAGAGAAAACAGGAAAGTGATCTTATCGAAAGCAGAAAGGCAAAGAAGATCTGCTGGAATGAAAGAATACTGGAGGAAAATCAATGAAAAGAACCAGAATAGAGTGCCCAGAAACTGACTCAAGTGATCCACTGCGGTCTCAAAAGAAGAAAAACGAGATGGTAAGGGGAGAATATTATAAATGTGTACCAAAAAGAATGACCCGATTTTATATAGATTATTTATTAAGAAGAATGGCTTAACACCAACAAATTACATACTAAATTACTCACAAAAGACATAAGTTTATGTCTTTTGTGAGTAATTTAGTATGTAATTTGTTGGTGTTAAGCCATTCTTCTTAATAAATAATCTATATAAAATCGGGTCATTCTTTTTGGTACACATGGTATTTAACAAACAATCCTTGGCAAACATAATGCCTTGGAATGTTTGCAATAATTATAATTGCGTATTCTTTATGCGGAAAATCTGCTTGTGTTTGGTTGAGTTGCCACACTGCGTGACCGCATAGCTGAGTACAGAGTGAAATAACGCAAAATAAGAAGTTATCATAATTATCTTCTTCCGACAAGATTTCCCGGAGATTTCGCAAAATAAAACACACTGAGTTAGGACGGTTCAATAGGTAAGATATTTATGTGATATCCAGGTTAGGTTCTCATCTATGTAGACCCCCAGACACTTGGTGTCCTTTACGTTTTTTAAAATATTTCCGTTTAAATAAATATTTGATTCCGGAGTTACTGTATGTTGAGTACAAGAAATTTTTTTCTTATTGTAGATTTACTGCAACTAGTTACTTGAAACTAACGAACAAATTTTCTTTAACGATATTATCCCCCCCCCCTGTATATAATTATGCAGTCACCCACTGGTGCCAGCACTTATTTTCTAATAACACTTCACTATAAACTAATTTTCTTAAATTTCTAACTTATCCTATTGTTAATTCAGACATTAATTTAGCAACTTACTTGCCTTAAAAAGAGCTTAATATTACATGTAGCTAACCATTAGTTTTAGTAACTTATATTATATACATAACTTAAATGTAATTTATTCTTATTTAGAGTTTAACCGTACTTTTATTATTTTTCTTAAAACACTAAATCTACAAGCTTAGTTTTTTTCACTCGCACACTATTATACTTTAGTAATCTTATTTTAACACACTGAATCTACAGGCTTAGTTCTTTTCAGTCCTCTAACTATTACACTTTTAGTAATAATTTTTGTTTTTTAAACATACTAAATCTACAGCCTTAGTCTTTTTCAGTCGCCTGACTGTTTCACTATTATCCAACAGTTGAAGTGTTTCAATGTTGACGTGATCGTGAAGACGATCTTCACGTTTTAGTACAAGAAAATTGAAGCTAGTTAGTTTTGTTTATATTTAATATTAATTTGTTACAAAAGAACCATTTATACATTCTGTTTAACATGTTATTAGTTGCCGTTTCAACTGCTCGTGTATTTTTGGCTGATATTAACCCAACTATGATGATAAAGCGATTCTGTTCATCGGATTTATTATGAAGGTAGCCAAAAATATTATTTAAGATCATCTGAACCAAGTAAAAATCTTGATAAATCACTGATTAACTTTTCTAACTTTATTTGTTAGTGGTTATAAAATATTGTATATATTTGTATGTAAATGCGAGATAAAAGTGAAAACTTATTAACAATAAATGAGAAATAGAATTTTTACAAAATAGATAAACTATAAATTAAATTGGGAATTTAGAAGTAATAATGACGGGTGGTGAAAAATCTGAACGTAGGAAACTTTATTTAAATGCACCCGTTGAATGGAATCAGTTTGGTGTAAACCGAAACCAAACTGGGTAAAGAAAACCGTTATTCTTTTATACAAAACATATATACTTTGATTGGATTTTACATGGAAACTTTATATGATATTTACAATCTTGTTTTTTCTTCTTATTAATAATATTCTGTATATTGTTATAAATAAACAACGACATCCCTTCCTTTACAATTACTCTTTCATCTCCTCAATTGTCTGGCTTTAATCGAGTAAAAGTAATTGAAAAGTAAGATTGTACAACAACCGAATCGCCTACGCAAATTCAAGATATCATTTGTGGGAGTGACATTGAAATGTATTTAAAGCCTACGCTTTGTTTATAAGTGATTATATCCCCCGTTATTAGGTTATAAATATGGTAATCAATCCTTTAAATAACTGAAATATAAACCATTGAAATAAAATGCAGTAATTTTTAAGGCAGATTTTTCACGGAAATCCTCTTACAGGTATACTTTCCAAACTCCTGTATTTTTGTTGATAATATGCCTCTACTAAAATTATGCACGTAAAACGTAAATTATATATAATATACACGTATGATCTCAAAAGATTTTCGGTAAAAATTAAAATTATTTTCGCGTCATTTACAGGAACCCACCGGAATGTTATGTGTAATTGTTGTCAAGGTTCACTAACTACTGAAATTTTTTTTCAATTTAATCCGTTGAATGTGAAAATTGAAAAAAAAAAATAAATAACATGAAACTACAAATATTTTTCTACGATTTTTCTATATTGCTAATTTTTGGAGCATCTGAAGAACTTATAAAATTACGGGTAAGTGTGTATGTACAAGATGAATAGCTGGTAAAAATTTCAGCCTTCTAGGTTTAATGGTTTCCGAGAAAAATGTACTTAAATTTTAAAATATAAGTTAACGAGACCAAGCAAAAACAAAAAGGAACAATTTAAAAACAAGGTGTACACAAACAAGTAAATTTCCCATCAACAGTTGGTTAGAAATCTGAACCAACAGCTGAGAATATTTAAAACAATAACACAGATTTTTCTGTGTAAAACTGCTAAAAGTTAATTTTTTCATTAAAATAATTTTTGACGTAATTTAATGGTTTCCTGATAGATCTAGGTCTGAACTATTGAAAAATATAAAAAACCATTAATCGAAATTTTTAGTAAAATCATCATACAGTTTCACCTTAAAACGGTACAAATATTAAGTATGTCTTCATTATTACGTTATTCAATTAAGAGTTTGCACATGAGAAAGTTATGTCGCGCGGAGTCGATATTTTTAGTTAGTGTAGTAGCGCTCAAACTCTCATACGAAATACATTGCTTATGGGCTTTCCATACTACTTTCTGAAAATGAAATCATCTATAGACGGTAGTGGTCATGTACAGCTGCTGTGAGATATAAGATGACGTAGTCTGGTCCCCAACAACTCGGCTGGTGCGTAGTAACGGTAGGATTATTGCATTTTTTTTACAAAGATAGCTGTTTAGGTATGTTTACGAGGGAAATTGATTTTAATTTTAATAGTTCTTCGTTTGCAGCCTGAAGTTATTCTCCAAGTAACTTATTTTCTTCTTTTAATTTGGCGTTTTCACGTTTTAAGAAATCTGTTTCTTCTGACTGCGCAACGTTCAAATTTTACTGAACTTTATTAAAACGAGGCCTACCTTCTTCTACAGCTGTCCCTTTGTTTCGTGAACTGCCTGTGTTATGATTGGATGACGAGTTTGAAATATCATAGACTTCCTTACGACCGTATCGTTTCTCTGCTCGATTTTTACGTTCACTACAAGTCGGGTTTACCGGACGTAGAACGGCACTACAAATCGGCAAATTTAAATGGGGAACTGAACTCGTCTTTAGGACACGTTTACAACGTTTAGGACGATGTAACAACTCAGACTTTAAATCGCGTACATAATCCGATTCGTCGAAATGTACTGAACACATGCGACCGCTATCAGCAGAAAATGAATCGGCTCGCTTGCAAGCATTTTAATCCACTTCAATCTAGTTTTACTGGCATTTGGAAAACGGTAAAACTTAATGCCCAACTCCTTTTGGTATCTATCGTGATTAAAACACACGGCAATCGCACAACACACCGTTATTAAAGACTAATAAACATCGTAGACCGACACCGTACACATCGTACGTCGGCTGTCGCTGATGACCAGATGACGTCAAGTGGCGGGGCTGGTCAGTGCGCGTATTGTTGATTATCCCTACCGTCTAGTAAAGTAACCGTGAGTATTGTTATAGTAGAAGCCCGCAAAAAAAATCAGCTGATGATTTTGATTACTGAATCACCGCATCACGGTTTAAGCTGGTAGATGTGTTAATGCCCTTGATTGAACGAGATTTTTCGATGCGGTATGGAGAGAGTATCTCACTTTCCTTATTAGGCTATGATGTGGGATTTGAATCTGATTTGGATATAGAGCAGAAATTCAGCCAATTCCAGAGGATATGTGGGACTATGTGTAGAACTTCGGGAAAGAGATCGAGAAAGGTCAAAGCACTAACGTTCTATTAAATTATGGCAGCTTCAGTGATTCTGTACGGAAGTGAGGCATGGACAACAACAAAAACCCAAGAGCGGAAAATCCAGACGACAGAGATGAGATTTCTGTGAAGGACTAAGTGGTGTACACGTTTGGACAAAACAAGGAATGAGGAAGTAAGGTCATAATTGGGTAATTACAACTTGAACGAGAAGATAATTGAAAATCGCCAAAGTTGGAGTCAGCTCATGGAAAGGATGTCAAATCACGGGATACCTAACCAGGGACACTGGTATGGTCCAGAAGTTAAAAGGGATATCGGTAAACCTAGGAAAAGATGTAGATAGAAGGTAATAGTGTGTGAGATAAGAACAGGCTGCGGTCTAATCCTTGTTTGGAAGAAGGAGAAGTTGTTAACTTTTCTTTTATTTTTGACCTCTAGGTGATGAAACGTTTTTGAAAATTACAGATGAATAAGTCAATAAGGACGTATATAAGCTACTTTAAACAGTCCAATGAAAATAAACATTGATTTTGAAAAGTAACTAATTTAATATTATTACAAATTTAATTAAAAAATAATAACAAATATTTCTCGACTCTTTGTTTGTTATGGAAAACTCTTGTCTTTTATGTAACAAATTTTATTCAGATGTAGCCAATCTCATTAATTAACAAAAATGCTTGTGAACTTATAACCGCATTGTTTTTAACATTGTCTTTTTTTCATTAAACCGTTATTTGTTTCTTTCTAATTTTTTGACAGAAAATACGTATATTCAAAACATTTTTTAATGAAATTACCTGTATATTCAGATAATATTAAAATTAAATTTTACAGACAAATACCATAAAAATCTTAACAAAATTTACTTTTTATGAATGGCTGATTTTTAAATTAAAAATTTGATTACGTTTAATTTTATTGTCTATTTCAATTGTACTAATTATGAATGAAAATGTCAGTAAAATAATATAGAATTTTGATATGGAAGTTAGCTCGTAGATAAAAATTTATTTATTATTTTTTACGTTTTTGGTTTATTACTTTGAAATTTTCTTTTTTAAAATTATGTGTAATACAACTTTTCATATTTTGTAAAATAATTTTAATACCTTTCACAAAACTATGCTTATTCATTGTCTCTGAACAAGATTGATAATGAAATTTGTTGCAAATATTTCCACTGCTACTTTGACCGATGACACTACGATTTTTACTTCTTACTAACATCCATAATGTTTTCTTGATCCGTAAAAATAACATTTACCAATTCCCTTTATAGCTGAATTTTTTCACAGCTGACCACGTACCTTGTGCGTGATGGAAGGCTTCTAATTTTATTATTGGATAAACAATTTAGCACAAGTGTTATACTTTGTTTAGACTGTTCAGCAGTAGTGATAAACAAGTGAAAAATTAAGGTAAAGAAATGAAAGTTTAAAAAATTAAAGGTAAAAAATTAAGGTTTTAATAAATTCCAGAATAATTTATTTTCCCTCCATACCGATATATCCTGTCAAACTCAATCCCAAATCGTGTCCATGTTTTTTGTATATGTTTTGTGATACATGACGGTCGTTCAATAAATCCTTAGAAAAAAAAGAGAGATATTTTCAACCAAATCTCATTTTAGCTCGATACACTTTATCCAGCGTTCGTCCATACTTTTACGTCGTCAAAAGAAAAATTTCGGAAGATCCTTAAAATAGTCACATTTTTGGACGATGACCTCCACGTTTGACGTAAACCGTTTTCCTCTTAGCCGTTTTTTAAAGATTGAAAACAAAAAAAGTTTTCCAAATCTGGTGAATATGGTGGTTTTGTAAAACAATGGAGCGTCAGTTATCCAAACTAATTTGGACCAAAGCGGTTCTGATAATCAAATAGTTTGGATAATCAAACACGCTAAATACTGCAACTTGATACACTGCACTGTAACAATAACTCAAATATAACTATAACAAATATAACTATAACCCAAATGTTTAATAGGTTAATAAAGGTTAACTTAGGCCTAAGCTTCAGTAAAAATAAACTATTTATTGCAAATTAGGAGTAACAAAGATTACAAAAACAAACGGAAACAGAATTTCAAAACTGAATATATTAACGAAAAAAATTCACGACAAAAGCTTTAATGAAATTCTTTTTACCACACTTGTACACTATACGTATTTTTTTTAAATATCTTGAATTTTCTTTTGAACTAAGACTGAACATTTTGTTGCAGCAATATATCTCATTATTTTTAGTAACAATGCTTCAGCAGAACTAAAATCAGGTTGTTCGCACCATAGCATTGAAGTTTTTAGGGCAGAAAATGTCTCTGCGTGTGTAAATATGTATTTATTTCCATCGATAGTGGTTCGGATGATTGACGGTTCGGATGATTGACATTCGGATAATCAACGTTTCTGTGTAATTCAAACTTTAATTTCAACATTTTCGCCAATGGAAACTTAGCGCGTGTGCATCCGTGCCATTGTAGAATAGTCTGTGGTCCAGTACGTCGTTGATCAAAGATCTAATGCAATTAATCAATTTTTTTAAACTCAAGAAGTAATTTTAAAATAGTCATAAATAATAATCAAAAGTGAACAATTTCTAATTTGAAATTTATATAATACTATCTCTAATTAAGTACATCACGATGAATTATAAGAAGAAAATAAATTCAAAAAAATTAATTTCAGAAACCAAATATCTCAAATTAAAGCAAGAAAACAAGAGATAGTAAAATTTTAATTGAATAATTTAAAAATAATAATAAGAAAATAAGTAAAGGAAAATATTTACGTACGAGGAGTAAAATTAATTATGGAACCAAATAAGATAAATTTGATTATTTTAAAATATGAAAATAAGATTTAAGTAAAAGTTATAAAATAAGATAAATAAGATTTATTATTACTTAAATAAGATTTATTTAAGATTATAAAACCAAATGCAACTATGACTCGACGCCCCATTTGATTCCCGGTCAATGGATGGACAAGAAGCACAAGCAAGACTCCGAGGATAATTTCTATTTGTAACTATAAAACTAAATAATTTGAGCTCATAGCTAGAATATATTAAATCATTTAATAATAGATATTGCAATACATAATTTATAATAATTAATAATCAGTAAAAATATTTAGATTTATATCAGTGTCATCACTAAATCAATAATAATCCTTCAAACTAATTTTTGTAATACATTTTCATTTTGTCAATTAAATCAGTTTTCAATTTTCGTTTTCAGTAAAATCATTTATTTTCAACTTTCAATTTACATTTCAATTCATTACATTTTGGCGCCCAACGTGGGCCCTAAATAATTTATATTGGCACATTTCCATTTCCATTTCATTACACCATATACTGATGGAAGATACATTTTTTTGCCAAATGAAGACGTTTTTTATTGATTTCTTTGCTTAACATGTGCAATAACGACTTAAAATACTCTTTATTTACCGTTCGTTTTTTTATTTTGAAGTAATTGATGTACGTTAGAGTGTGTTTCAAAAATCGTGTCCATCGCTTTGGCCGGTTTCACAGTCTTCGCTTTCTTCGAAACCGAATTGTCTTCAAAACCTACTGTTTAAACTGATCATTTGTCTCTGGACCCACCGGGTTGGTCTAGAGGTAAAGTCGTCGCAAAATCAGCTGTTTAACAGCTGATTTTCGGAGACGAAGGTTCCGGGTTCAAATCCTAGTAAAGGTAGTTACTTTTATACGAATTTGAGTGCTAGACAGTGGTTACCGGTGTACTTTGATGTTTGGGTTTCAATTAACCATACTCTCTCAGGAATGGTTGGCCTGAGTCTGTACAAAACTAAACCTCATTTACACGTCATACATATCATCCTCATCTCATTGGGTCATTAGGTTGCTTATGGTTCTGAATTCAACAGATTGCAACGTACACACATTAGGGATTCTAGGGATTCAAAATAAAAAAATTTTTCTGGAATATAGAGCGGACGCCAAATAAGCATGCCGGTGTTGCTGCGCGAACAGTTCGGATTCAGTCGGTAGACTTCGTCTCTTAGTACTGAACTGCCTATTAAATCACAGACGCTGAAAGAAGAAAATTATTATTATTAGCGATGTGAAAAAAATTAAATTGTAAACATTGAACGCATTAAGTAACACCTACCACATACAACATTTTACAGACTAATATTTTCAGGTCATCTGATATATAACGTTGCGAGAGCGACGTGACTTGAATCACAGCTAGTACAGCACTGACCCCCACCACTCGTAAAGACAAACGAGTGGGCTATTACCAAAATAAACCTTCTGTGAGTTCAAGAATACCGGCAAGCTTATTTGGCGTCTGCTCTAGTAATTTATTCATGTTATGCTCAAAGTTATGTACCAACTGATACTCATCCAGATTGCAATAGATAAACACCAAACATGCTTCCGAATTGGTCGCACAAATTGAAGTTTACTCTCCACTGAGTACGCGGCAATCAATTTCCCAAAAGTTTTTCACACTCAATTTTTCATGTAAAAAATAAACCACAGTATATTTTATTAAGCGTGTGGCCTCAGAGCTATTCCTTACACTGTTATTCATCAATTATTAAATTACCATATCGTAGATTTGCTCAATCATATCGGAAAAAGTCAACCTGAGAGCACTTCGGGATGAATTCAACTTTCGTATAGATGTCGTCCTTGCAGCTAGGGGAGTACACATAGAATATTTGTGATACATTCTCTTAAACTTCATACTTTTATATTTTGATGTACGATTTGTAATCATTTAGTATTTTTGTCTGTTTAAAATCAGGTCATTCATTTTGGAACAAGCTATTTTGAAAACACTTATCAGTTGTTATTTTAAATCTAAAGAAAAATTATTAAAAATTGACAAAGATATACAATAAAACTTTTTGTTATCAAATGATGTTTAAATATTAAAGATTATTTCACTTTCAGGGATCTAAAATGTTGAAATACTGCAACACTTTCTAAATATACCACAAAAATAAATTCAATTTAAAAATAAATAAATCTTGAAAATCAACAAGAAAATCAGTTAGGTTTATGAAGTGTTAGTATAATATACTAAGGGTAATCGTTACATTCACCCTAGGATAAATTACGTAACCTTTAACCTTATAACTGATTTTACGTTTTGCGTCTCTTGTTAACATTTATTTCAAACCGCATTAAGCTATATTGGAAGCCACAGAAACCATTGTCACGAGGATTACCTGCACCGCGGTAACTTCAATTGCCTCAGTAATCTTGAATTATGCTTCTAATATAACCTTTTTAACTTTGCCATTCAAATGAATATATGTTTGTTTACTAAGAAAAATCATTTAACTAATTAAACCATTTGAAAAGCAACACAATTTAATAAATTACACAGGAAAACCTTTTAATTACATGCGTTTTTTCAATAATATTGTAATGGTGAATCCAGATTCGTTCAAGATCTTTTCATTAATATACAATAAAACTTTCTCTTTTTCTTCTCACAATCAAGTATTAGGCTTCTACCTGTTCCGGACTCACAAGAGCGACAAACTATTGAATTATTGCCATCTTTTGCGTGGCTTCCCAATATCTCTCCTTTTCACATGTCTGTATTGCCAATCACTGACGGGAAACCTTCCCTCACGCATTCACCCTACGTGCTCCCTCCATCGATTCTGCAATCTTCCCATTCAGGTTGTATCCAGTTCCGTTCTTATGTCCTCATTTCTTAGTTGGTACCTACGACTAAATCCCTCATGGAGCCTTCATAGAACATGGAGCTAACTTATTGTAAAAATGAAAGAAATTTGGTGTGAAACACTCACATGCAATAATGAAAATAATGCATTAAGGCCAATGCAATTTATCAACAATATAACCTAACATTAGTAATAAAACATTAGTAATAAAGAAACTAACCTCATGTCACCGGATGGCGACATTAACTGGCGAGTTGAAACCTTTATTTTTTTGGTGGCCCTGAAAAGAGCCGTTTAAAAAGTGATTGCCTTGGCGAAGCGTTGGTCGCAGTCGTCATGACGGTCAGAGGCTGAGCCAAACGGCATGTTATCGTCCAGTATAGACGTCATCTTCTTCCCTCGCAGTAGTGCGTCAAAACTACTTCGTCGGATCCGGTGGGAGTAAGGCTCAGTCGAGGGACTGCTGTGAGGGTTGCTTGCGGCAGCGGGCGATGACGGTCTCGGTCGACGGCTTAGGGTGAAGTATCTGCGTGTGGAAGCATCATCTTCTCTCTTGCGGGGTCGTCAATGAGTCTTTGCTGGAGTCCGGTAGCTGTGTGCCGATGGTGGACATCTTGTCTGCTGCCTGGATCGGAATTGAATCTTTTCGGGCTCAGTGGAGTGCAGTTTATATAGTCACCGAGAGCGCTGTGGCAGGGGTGATAATTGGTCTTGATCTTGGCGACAAAGGCTTGTCTGTACGCCGCGACATGCCTACCATCCCTTTCGGAACTATTGGCGGTTCCTTCTGTCGCTACGCCGGAGGCTTTGTAGACGGCAGCCCAGTACCTAATCAAAAGGTACGACGGTGGCACTCAATCAACGTAACTTTATTTTATTCATGAGTGAACGATGCAAAATGAAAAGCAACCTCAGTTTGGTTTAAAAATACGGAAAATCATTCTCTCACTCTAAAGTAGGCTCTGTAGAGAAAAATGCTCTAAATAAAAGTTGTAGATCTTTTAATTTCCTGTAAATTGATTATACATTCACTTTTGTCGTAAAATGCTATATCTTAACGATTTAGAAACTGCCGATAAAGGTAGAGCATAGTGACTTAGATCACAGCATCGCAGCACAGAGCCAATTGACTTTCGTAAATCGTACCCTGCGTTGTCACATTGTGTTCCCGCTGTGGATGATAGTCTAACAAAACGTCAGCTGGAGTTCGGTAGAACAGAGTGTGACGTAGCGAAGAGGTAACCTCACACCCGACCTTGGCTGTTATTGGTTAGATCTCATTTGCAGTCTTTAGTTCGTTGAGGTATAAGGGTGAAATCTTAAAAAATCAATTTTTTACAGATTTTCATGAAAAAAAAAATTAGAAAGTTACTAATTACGTTTATACTAAGCGTTACAAAAAAAAGTCCGAAATAAAAGTTTCAGGATTTTAAAATCTCTACATTTTTGAGCTAAAACTCATTTTAAAGCCGCAATCTTAAAAAAACAAATTTTTACGAGAAAATTGCCTTTCCAAGAATTTCAGCAGACATGGCGCCTACCCTATCTTGTAGAGTATAAAAAATTTAGTAAATGAGGCGATTTTTAAAACAAAATCGTAGTAGCCGTTTTTGAGAAAATTGCAAAAAAGTGATAAAGGACACGAATAAATTACTACTCCGGTTGACCGATTTTGATGAAAATGTTCGCCACACAAAGACCAATCAGGGGGTCTGTAAACGTATATATCCGGAAACTAATTTCGAAAAATCAACATGAAAACAATACTTTCCTTCCTATAATAGCCTATTTATATAGCCAAGAGAGAGTAAGAAATCCTGCGGGAGTGTCACTACTGAGTACTATATTTTTTAAATTATTGCCGTGTAATTTTTATCTCTCAATATTTCCTTGATATTTGGAATTATATGACCGGTTTGTATAAAAAAGATTAACACCCCACTGTTCGAGTCTAGTAGTGAATTGGAGGTGAAACTAGTGCCATTATAGTGTTAATTCAAAAGAATCTAGTTATTTAATTATGTAGGGCCATATGTTAGGTATAATAATTGTTAAATTTCACGTTTCTCACTATTGATAACCAAATTCCGAATTAACATAGTAGTAGTTTCTGAATAGAGTTCTTCATGCCCTTAAGATTTTGTTCGTGGTGATGACTTAAGGATTCCCAGAACGAAAGAAAATGAAAATTTTCACATTTCCGATTTCTGGCAAATTATTAAAATTCAGAGTGTCTGTATCCAACGATATACGTATTATTTGTTGGGGGTTTTACAGGTTCTTTTAAATTAAAAATATGTTGATTCCTTACATTATTTTTTAAACATTACCCATTTGTATAACATCTCTATTATTTTTTTATTGACAACAGATAATTTCATAATTGAAGACGTGGGTGCAAAGACCAGGTAGCTCCATATTTTTCAGTTTCAGCGTTTTCATTATCATCATAATCAGAAAAAATACTCTACAATTTGGTGTAAAAACGAGACTTCTCCAAGCAGTATAAACGTAGTTATTATGAAAAGGAGCTGTCTGGGATTTCATTCTGTGTATGAACAGCGCTACAACCAGATTGCTCCAGGAGTTGTCTTGTTTTTCCACAAAATTAGTTTGACATATCACCACTAGGTGGCTGTGCTAGTTACTGTTGCATCAGACGCTGTTGTATCGTAGCCGTTGGTTCTTATGTTATTGCTCAATGTAAGGTTATGTTTGGATAAAAGTAGTGTTTGATTAAAGTATTGGTCCTTCATTTTTATGTTTAGTGTTATCGTAGTGTAGTGGTTTTTCAGTATGTTTATGGTAGACAGTGATGACACGGATACTGATCCGAACTATGTTCCTGAAACAGATAGTGACTCTGATTATGTGCCAGGGACTCCTCCTGAACCCATTCAATTAAGTTTTATAAACCACTTGCCTAGGCCTAGAAAATCAACAACCAGGACTAGAACATCAACTTCTAATGATTCTGAGGTAACAACTTTCAATAATAGTGTAGGCCTACAATTGGGTAAAAACGTGTAAGAGACGTATCCAAATGGAAGAGAAATGTTAATAAAAAAATAGGGCTAGTGGCCTGGAATATGTAACTAAATCAGGTACAACCAAACCTGCACGAATTACGGGGAAAGACTGTAACTGTAAATATCGTTGTTTTGCTAAGATTCCACAGAACGTTAAAGATAGTGTAATAGATAATTTTAAATCATGTGGTGATAAAGAAACCCAGGACACTTATTTAAGCGGTTTAATAAGTATTAAAAATATTGCACGGCGTAGACCAAAAACAGGGTCAGGGAAAAACCGTGCATATGCATGTCAATATAACATTAAATTGGGTAATTTTCAATTATCTGTTTGTAAAAAAGCATTTTGTTCATTACACGGTGTTGGCAAGGCTAGAGTTGAACGCATTGTTACATTGTTATTTGGAAACAATCATTTTCCTAAAGATAACCGCAGAAAACACAACAATAGGCCTCATAAAATCTGTCAGGATATTATAAGTGCTATTGATGAACACATAAAGAGCATTCCTAGTGAGAAATCGCAGTAGAGTCGTTCTAAAAACGATAATGTTCGGTACTTATCACCTGAACTAAGTGTTAAAAAACTTCACATGTTGTATTTACAAAAATATGAACCTGCCGTGTATACAAGGTTGGAAAAAGGTGAAAAATGTATTCCAAAAGTCACATACGACTACTATCGTCGTCATTTTGTGACAAAATATAAACTATTTTTTGGCACACCAAGATCAGACACATGCCAGCAATGTGATATGTTGGAAAATCAAATGAAAATTGAAAAAAACCCAATATTGTTAGGTCAGCTAAAAAGTAAGAAAGATTTACATTTTATGAAAAGTGAAGAATTTTATAAGAAGTTAAAGTCTAAAATAGCTGAAGCTGGAAAAGACAATAAAGTGGAAACTTTTTCGTTTGATTTCCAACAGAACATGCCTCTACCCGCAATAACAAGTGGTGATGTATTTTATAAGAGACAACTGTGGGTTTATAAATTCCTTTATTTTGTGCGATATTTTTTATTTTAAAATTTTAGCACCAGACCACCTGTGAATGTAAATATTAACCTCTGAACTGTAAAACTAAGATATACAATTATTTAACGTATAACGTGTGCTCTTTTAGTTTACTTGTTTCCTGTAAATAACAACTTTTGACGCATAAGGAACAATTTCTCAGCGAGCTGTAAATGGATTATAATGAAATTTTTAGACAGCCTCTCATACCATAATTTCAATGCACTGAACAAATATTACAGTAAAATAATGTGTTTAAATATTTATTTCCCACTTCAATTGTACGGCAAAAAGTTGTGATTTTCAAGAATGGTAATTTCAAAAAAAAATCTTATATTCCTAACAATATATCAAAATTCTACTAATTCAGTGGGTGTAGAATAGCCTGAAAAGTAACTACAAGAACATTGGACAGGATAACTCTGCTAGTTTTTGAGAAAATGTTTCTTACCTTGTTTTAACATTACGGAGATAGGCATTCCGGATCCCCTTAAGGGTTTTTGTGACATTGATCAGATGATGTGATTCTGTAAATGAGACGTTAACTTATTAAAAAAATATTTTCTTTTTGTTTCAGGGTGAAAATTTAAAGTTTGCATTATACAGTTTTGGTTGGGAAGATGAACCTTTGTGGTTTAATAAATCCATTTATTTAATGATACTGCTCTCTAATAATTATTTTACAATAAAACCATTCCATGTCTACGAATTGAATTTAAATAATTTTAGCAAGGTAATTTTAGTTGTAGACTTTCGAAGGAATTCATTTACATATTTTAGTTTGTAAATAAATTTCAAAACAACTTTAAAAACATTGTTTTCAACAGCCTATCATGTCATTACAACAGAATCATTATAATCATCACATTTACTTGTTACATTTTTTCATCTTATAATAATAAGCACGCTAGAATAAAAATTCACACGTTCAAAAAAATGATTTTTCAGATATCATGAAAAACTATTATAGGCAATTCCTGAAGCAAACCTAATAGGAACTGACTTTAGTTATATGTAATTCAGACTGAAAATTGTAAATTCATGATCGAAATGTTCAGTTTCTGTATAATTTGGATAATATTTACGAATAAAGCTTGGAACTTGCAAGTTTTGACAATAGCTATAACTGGTGAAATAGGCTTTACACAGTCCATTATTAATCAAAATAACCTCACGTATATATAAAAATTCCTCAGATATACATTATTATGTTTTTAATAAAAATTCTACTTTGAAATAATTAATGAAAAATTGCACAGACTAACAGAACTCGTACTAGTATAGCCATGGCGGTCTCTAATTACTAGAGAACGCCATGGTATAGCTAAACAACATAACCTCAAGAACGAAACAAAACAGCAGAATAGCGGCCTCTGATTGGCTGTCGGTACAGGTGGTCTGAAAACTTACATGTTCCAATGGTACTTATTAGTTTTGACAGAATCCACATCATTATCTTTCATTTATGTATCATCTAGTTTGTTTTCATTGCAACCAATAGCATATTCAAATACTATGATAAAAACATTGTCAGAATTTACTGCCACTTAAATTTTTGACATTTTCGAGCATGTGAGTTTTTGATTCTAGCGTACTAAAATATGTCAAAGAAAACATTTACGTAATAAAATAGATAAGCAAAAATGGGAGAAAAATTAATGTAAATAAAGTTTACATTATCTATTAGTCTTTACCATTACAATCATCTTGGTAAATCCTGGATTGATTTTAAATTCTTTTTAAATCTTACACTTGATTGATAGAACTTACTAAGTTTAAAATTATTTGTACATTTCATTGATGTATTAATTTCCTATCCGTTTTTTTTCAGTTACTGAACGCAGTTATGGTTACTTCAATGTGTTACAATCAACTAAGGGCACAAGGAATTAAAAGTGTTACCTTGGCTGTCAGATTTAATGACCGAGAGCACTGCAGTTTTAATATAAAAATCAGATTGTATAGATGCAAAACAAATTGGTGAAAATGGGCTACAAAGATAGAACGTAGCTAGCAACGAATTTTATAACGACTACCTGTAAGAACACCTACTTTCGAAATGCCCCAACCCATTTTAAAACTTATAAAATGGTGCATTATCATGGCTTGTGTCTTTACAGACGAGTAAATTAGAAGTATTATCTTCGTACTAAACTTATAGAACTAACCTCTACCTACGGCTTATTTAACACTAGATCAAAAATTAAACTTCCTTTTTTAAATTTTAATGTACAAAACCTTTGTGAAACTAATCTGGATTTGTGGTGTCCAAATAATTACAGCAGCGGAAGAGCGTATTATTTGGTAATTGAACCAAAACTTTCAGTGAAAATATATAACACTAGCTTGTGGCGCTTGCTTTTATGTAAGCAATGAAACCCAACACAAAGTTTAAACTTTAAACAGAAAAGTAAGTAACTGTGTCCTTTTAAAAATATTTCGCGAACAATTAGATAACGATACTAACGAATTTTCCCGTAACCTAGTTATTAGAAATTTTCCAACTTTGCAATGTCTAAAGCGGTAATGTAGTAGAGACATCTTGGTCTAAAAAACCGACTGCACCCATAGTTCTATAAGGGAATGGACCACTGGGAACCTCTTCTGGAAGTTGAATTCCCCACCACACGTTAAATATTAATTATATACCAAAATTATGCACCTCATTTTGCAATACCATAATCAAAACTAAAGACCAAAACAAGCCTCAAGCAATATATAGGTATAAATATAATCAACTACGGTGGCATGCGGGCCACACATGCGCAGTAAGGAGCTCCCCCACCACAGCGTCAACTAAAGATACAGGCTGCCTCTAAAGTAGTACTCACTACTCATTGTGTTCTGCTCATGCGGTAATCGTTTTGACATTTGTGTCGCTGTCAAAAGCCGCACGCCGTTGAAATTAGTTGCGCGCGCACAAAATACGGGGAAAAATTCCTGCGATTCCTTTTGGGGTAATATGTAGTAAGTTTTTTTCTAAATGATGTACCTACCATAAGTTTTGACAGGCCCGAAAGAGAGGTACGTCATACCCTCATGTTATATTTACTGTACGGTTCTTTTTGTTAAAATTTTATACATCTGATATTGTGCGTGTGAAGTTTATTTCTGAAAAAAATACGAATGTTTGGTATAAAGTTCACAACTATAAAAAATGATTCAGCTTCTTGGAATACTAACAGGAAGGAGACACCAGACACGATGATCTGTCTTTTACTTCCCTTCAAAAAGTGATTTTTTCAAGCTCGTTTATTATTTCTCTTTCTGCCCTACATATATCATATTACATTTAATATTTTATAATAAAATTTTGAAACTCATATTATGTAATCCTGGAAAAAAAATTATAGGGTTAGCCTACGTGATACGCAAAAAATGCGATGAGATTTAAACGTCTAACTTTGTACGAGCGCATCTGATCTAAATATCAGAGTATAATAATAACATTTATAGCGTAATAAAATAAGATTCATTAGGAAGCGAAAGTAATTTTTTCAGAATATTTTGATGAAAAATGAGCTTGTTGGAGTGTAATGAACGAAACTGGCCGGCAGAGTGCACTACCGTACCGCGTATTGTCACTATTGTGCTTGAACACCGCGCACTGACTGAAATGAGTTGAGGGGAACAGCAGACGCAACATATTCTCTCTCTGTTTCGCTACCCTCCCTACATGCCGCCGTGAATGGCGAACAGTATAAGTGCACAGTGAACGCTGGTCGCAGGTCGCAGGTACTGATTCAAGGTGGCGACCGCGCATAGTGGGAGCATGTAACTACGCGCTTAACCTTCGTGCAGTTTGTAGCGTGAACTTGACCCATATTCTAAGTAGTGGACAAGGTCACATAGGCAGGTTATACACTACATTTTTTTAAATTAAAAATTAACAACTCCAATAATATTTGGTGTATATTATTATTATTATTATTTTTAAACAGTATAAATAAATTTATACTATATAAATACTGGCATAATATAAATAGTTATTTGTTAATTAATATTCAATATCAGTTAATCTTTAATAGTTTTAAAAAATGTATAATAACTACGAACAACAACGAGATTAAAATGAAGTACTACGTGGTTCAAAAGTGCAACTAATCTATAAGTAATAAAAAGTGAATTAAAAATCGAAATGAAGATAAACGATTAAAATAAATACATGAATAACTGAAATAATATATATAATATCTTTTAAAACAGTGATTTGAATTTTACGAACATTTTTAAAATATGAAATCAAAATTTAAAATTTAATATGCCAACTTGAACCATCGATTCGTGGAGCGGTAGACGGAATATCATATATGATAGTGCTTCAATTAAATATTAAAATTAATAAGTAAAAACCGATGGAAGAATAACGAAATATGTATCAGTAAGAAGATAAACACATAAGCAACATTTTCCATATAATTTAAAAAACATTAAATATCAATATATCAAGAAAAATTCATATTAAAATTCAAGATTATTAAGCTATTTATAGACGCCATCTAAAATGAACAAGGCTTTTTTATCATCTTTTTCCGCAATTAAAAAAAGATAGAAGCAAGTTTTTTAAATACATGAGAATGACTGGAAACGTTAAATTGTATATTGTCTTAAGTAGAACTCGTTTTCAAAAACAATGGTGCAACCTGCACAAGCAATCAATATTACCAAAAGAAAGATTTCTAATTATTTTGAACATTTTAAAGGTATTTTGAATATTTTGACTACCGATATTCAATATTAAAAAGCATTGTTTGGGCAGTAATAATCTTTTAAAGTTAATTTTATAAGCCTATGTTAAAAATTAATTAACAAGTTGTTATGATTTATGAATACGTATTATACGACGCCAAGTACACCTTAACAACCTGCTAGCAAGCAGCAGGCAGGTTTATGAAAAACAAACCAGTGAGCTGATATGCGCAGATGGCCAGTGCCCAGCTCTCTCTACCAGCGTTTACTGTGAGACGTTTAATTAAAAAAAAATGATCTATTCCTACTAGCAGGCTTCCGCTTGTAAGCGACCAGCAACCTGCGACCAGCGTTCATTGTGCGCTTACTTTTAGACTCAAAAAAATTAAAAATTGATTATTACTTAGTTGTTTAATCAATGTTCGTTCATTGTGCGCTTACTCTTAGACTCAAAAAATATAAAAATTGTTTATTACTTAGTTGTTTAATCAATGTTCGTTCATTGTGCGCTTACTCTTAGACTCAAAAAAATTAAAAATTGTTTATTACTTAGTTGTTTAATCAATATTCGATCATTGTGCGCTTACTGTTAGACTCAAAAAAATTAAAAATTGTTTATTACTTAGTTGTTTAATCAATGTTCGTTCATTGTGCGCTTACTCTTAGACTCAAAAAAATAAAAAATTGTTTATTATTTAGTTGTTTAATCAATGTTCGTTCATTGTGCGCTTACTCGTTCATTGTGCGAAGAAGGTATTCCTATGGAATACCTTCTTCGGGATGAGTATAAGTAGCTCACATAATGCTTTTAACAGTAGTCAAACAGTATTAAAAGTAAGTAAAGAATATTAAATTTTTCCATTTGATCAGCTGTTTATGGATTTTCAAGTACTGGATATACGACAGCTTTATGCACGATTCTTATTCAAACATTTAAAAAAAATATCTTCCCCAACACAAGATCCGAAACATGTAAGTTAGAATAGAACAAAGTTATGTGTGCGTGCTCCGTTGATGCGCAGTCGTTCATTTTGCTTGCTTTTGAGAACGTGTGGTGGCACACATTCTCAAGAGGGAAAATGAAACCGTTCTGCGGCAGAGGGTGGGGTTTGACAACATTCTTCTGAAGAAGAACAATCGCTTTGTGAACTTTCCAGTGCTAAGATCTCAGCATTACGATTCTACTAAATAGTTTTTTTTCAATACTTTAATGCTTCTCAAAACACCATTTTTCAGTACTACTTTAACAAGTCTTTTTCAATACTACCTTAACCAGTTTTACTGTGTTGTGCATATTTTAAAATACTAATAGCGCTTTGTAATGCCTCAACCAAAATCAACACGAAAGACGTGACGCTAAAAGCCAAAGTAAATGTATTTGAAAAACTTTCCAATGAAAATTACGGAATGCCACGTAAGGAAATTTAGGAGAGCGCTGCTAAACTTAATGGTATATCAGTTCACACTTTGAGAATATTTACTGAAGGAAAACAATTGGAGATAATGGAAAGTTTAGTACGCCAAGAAAAATTCGTCCAAGGATAAACAGTAGTAACATCGATAATTTCCAAAAATCTACACTAAGAAATATAATTTACAATTTCCACAAAACCCACCAGGGTGCCTACTTTAAGGAATATTTTAAGAGTTGTTAAGGAAGAACATCCAGATTTATTGTTTGATTTCAGCGATGAAACGCTCTGTAAAATTTTACTGAAGTGAATTTCAGATGGCGAAAGGCAAAAAACAACAGGAAAATTTTAGTTGAGAAACGCGATATAGGCCTATTGTATAGTACAAAATATACATATTTATAGAAACAAATAAATGGAAATGAAAATAAAACTCTAATAACAATAAAAAATAACAGCTTTAATGAAAGGCTATATCTTAATGAACTGTAGATGAAGACTGAGCACAGGGACCTAGATCACAGCACACAGCCAATTGGCTTTCGTTAATCGTATCCTATGTTGTGGCCCCACTGTGGATGATAGCCTAACAAAACTTTAGCTGGAGTTCAGTGGAATAGAGTGTGACTTAGTGAAGGTGTACTCTCACACCCGACATTGGCTGTTATTGGCTAAATCTCATCTGCAGTCTTTAGTTCGTTGGGGTATAGATACATTGGCTATGAGCAGTGCGTGTTGTAGTGCATCTGTATGTCCCCTTTCATTTACAGAAGCACAGCAAACCCCCCTAATGTATTCTTTACCCGGCATCTGTATTCCTCTAGCCTGCACGAAAGCTCCGCATACATAACTTTGACAAACTCTACTTACTTCAACTCGATTTATCCATTACCAAATTGTACCAAAGATAATAGAATTATTCAGCTCCTAAATTATTAATTCTTTTGCCCATTAAAATCAGGATTCTGCCGAGCAAATGGAAGTTCATAAGGATAGTCAGTATCTGGTTACTTAGAACAGGTAGCCACGAAGTCCACCTGCTGTTGACTCCTTGTAAGTTTGGACTGGTTCTCTAACTTTTAGTTATAAACTTTAAAAAATGACTTTAGCCCTAAGAGGCAGTAATCATCTAGTTCCACCTAAAACATGGTTTTGCCATAACGTGGTTGGTTTCCACCGCAGAAAAGTTGGATTGTAATATTACAACGTACGGACAATATAATTATGGGCAGAGGATAGTCAATTTCTAACACTAATTTTGCCCAAACGGCCTTATGTTATGAAGATACCTTGAATTCAATTAAAATCCTGAACATATTTTTTATAATTTAATAGTTTTGTATCAGCTTTTATTGTACATGTTGAAAAAAAATATAAAAAAATTTCTGATGTTAAGCTATTTAATTTGTATAAAAATTGTGTAATCATCCAAGCAAACATATCGAGCAAAAAAGGCCTATTAACATAACGAAACAGCAAAAGAAGTGATAAAATATAAAGTTGGCCAACATAAACTTAGTCCCTAAACGTCATTAAAACTTTTTTCAAAAATGATCAATGTGGCAAAATAAGCTCCATACATTAAAATTAAAATAAAACCCTACGTTTTTTGAATACAACAAAATGTATTCTGGTTACTTACTCTATGATGCAGGAGGTTTTTTCTAATTAGTTTTAAAATGGATATTGTACTAGTGGTGTCCATGATTGTCAATCCATTCCTGCACGTTTACTCTGAAGATCGCAGTAACTGTCTTCAACATGACTGGAGGTATGCAATGGGTTTCCCGGTTATTACTTGCTTCAGGTCTTGCAAGTTTCTAAGGCGACGTCTGAACACCTCTGGTTTCAAATAAACAGACAAGAAAATTACACAACGTTAAATCGGGTAAGTGTGCTTGCCACACAATGTCACCTCGAGAAATCAAGTGACCAGCAAATATTTGCCTCAAAATGTTCATTGATATTCGGAATGTATGGGCAGGGACACCGTCCTGCTAAAACCAGACGTTCTCGTAAAGATAGTTCAAAAACCTCTTCAATCCTAGAGCATACAGGTTCGAGTTAACATTAACCACAAAACCATTTTTCTTTAAAATAAATAGGTACGATGATTCCAAGTCGTGACATTGCATCTACAACAAAATAGAGACTTTTGATCCGGAACTGACGCACGAGGAGAAAAATTTTAAAACGCATACGAAACGCACGCTGCGTCACGACATTCGAGTCATTGTTGAGAATGAACGCCTCGATACCAAAAGCTCGCTATGCATTCACGTCCACGCCATGTCGGCGACTTCAGTAGTACTGAATTGTACAAATACTTCACCCTTTCCACCATTCATTGCTTCTATCCCCACCACTCTGAGTTTCTCTTACTATTCATTGTACAGCAATAAAAATATAAAAGTTATTTGGCCGCACCCTATTTAATTTTGAACATTAAAAACACTAATAATTTCAAGCGTGTCGGTTTTGTGTGTAATTAGTATATTAGCAACAGAATGACTCATTTATAAATCGATATTTTTAATTCAGAAAAATAGGTTACAACTAAAAAAAAATATCTGGTATGTAAAACGGAGAATGATCTCCAGTGAGCTTACCACGGGAGGTCTAAACTATACTATGATTTTAACTCTGAATTTTTTTTTGCGAAACAAAATAATGGCGCCTAGGGGTAGTCATCTCATTTAGTCAAAGATGGTGTCAGAAAAAACCATCCTGAATTATCACTTTTATTTCTTGATGTTCGATTTGACTCTGATTAAGATTTAGAGAAAAAGCTGAACAACCTTTAAAGGATATGTAGATCCATAAACAGAACTTTGGAAAATAGAGATAGGAAAGAAACAAAATTAAAGTTATTAAAGTTATGGTAACCCCAGTTATTACGAATAGAAGTGAGGTATTGTTAACTACGAAAACTCACGAGCGGAAAATTCAGACAGCTCAGAGAAGTCTTTGCGAGGGACGAAAGATTGTACGCGGTTAGACAAAATAAAAAATTATGATGTAAGTTTGTGATTATATAACCCCAATTATGAATGAGAGGGAAAAAAGCATCATGAAGGATGGAGATATCTCTTTAAATTATGTCCGATCAAATAATATCTTTATAAGTCCGATTGTATACTACGAAAGGGAAAAGTGACGTTGGCAGACCTAAAAAGCAGGTAAATATTGAGATGGTTTGTGAGTTTGAGAATCTTATTAGGAAAAACAACAAATTGCAAAATAAAATTATAAAAAATTGCTAACAGCAGTTTGTCTTGGTCTAATTCTCTTATATTCTGGAATGCTTAGTAGCGGCTAATTCTTAATGGGACAATATGGAAAGAGGGTTTAATTTAGAAAAACTTAATTAAATGTGTTGTGGGAGATAACCACATAATATAACCACGCAGATATTATTTCAGAAGGTTCAATTGATTACACTTTCTTATTTATTTGTATTGCTAATGTTGTGTTTGTAGAGATTAACATATGTGTATTATGTCATAGATTATCCTTTCAAAATATTAGTAGTATTAGCAACTGAAAGTCCTTTAGCTGCGGTCAGCATGATGCGTGGTGGTTAGCTCTCATCATGCACCTAATGGTTTAATATTAATTATAAATACCTTACCATATTATCCAAACTAGAATTACCCAACACTAAAATAGTATAACGAGTATGAGAAAGATTTAGATTAGACTAAGATTAGCTGTCATAATTAATTTTATATCATTTAATCTGTCAATTTGTTTAAATGCAAATACCCCGAATTTACTACAGATTTGATTAGTATTAAAATCCCAAGACACATATCTATTTATTGATCCTTTTATGAAGTTCACTGTAACTGTGGTTTCCACTGTGGAATAAATTTTCTAAAAACTTATTTTTGGAATTCCATAGATGGAGTCAACAAAAAAGAAATAGAACATGATAGTAAATTTCAGCGTTATATGTTTGATATAAAATACGTCATGTGAATGGAAAACACTATTTAACTTTCAGTGTGTATAGATTCTGGGTATTGCTGTGTGCATAGACGAACTAAATAACGGTCAACAAAGTTTTCGATAAAATACTTTCAGATTTACATCATTTATTTATAAAGAAAGTATAGTATATAATTAGTAGCTCTATAAATAAAAACAAAGAGAATCTCAAATAAGAAATAAGATTAAACAAAAGTAGAAAAAACACAAATAGAAGCTAAATAAATGTTAGACAAAAATCAATAAAAACATCACGCAAACGTCTGGTCTATTTGTTGATAAAAAAACAACATAAATGTAAATACAAATAATAAACTATTTCAATCCTTCTTATAAAACGACTAATACATCTAACAATACAGTTATTTTTCAGTAAAGTTTCTACAGATATTAGATAAGTTATTTGTTCTTGTGAGAACTTCAAGGTGTTTTTCATTTGGAAATGAAAATTTATTCCTATTTTGAAAAAAAATCCAAAATCATTGATTATAAAATTTTATTGCACAGTTACAATATTCAATACACCAGGTTTGTTATAGTAGGTACTTTGTATTTTCGCAAAAAAGTTAATTATGTTTTTACGACTAACTTAAAACCTATCAATCCTGGTTACATTTTCA
This sequence comes from Catonia carolina, assembly GCA_035578175.1. Classification (NCBI taxonomy): domain Eukaryota; kingdom Metazoa; phylum Arthropoda; class Insecta; order Hemiptera; family Achilidae; genus Catonia; species Catonia carolina. The sequence continues at coordinate 1,751,015 of JAQMRL010000024.1, read as the reverse complement.
CTTAAACATTGTACATGCCTGAGGCTTAAACAACAACACCTATGTCTAGATTCGTTCGGGATTTAGGTATTATTAATATTAAACATACATTTTAAACTTAAAACGATTAGTTTATTTATTTACACAAATAATAATTATTACAATTACTATGATTTAACGTCTTAACCTACTAACAAACACAAATAGATTAAGTAAAATGAATCAGTTAATTTTAAACCAGCTTGACTAACAATACAATACTGTTCATGAAAACAAACCACTCTATTTACTGTCCATCGCCGTCACACATTATTAACCCTTTTGCTACGGGAGGCAATCTCAGTAGCCCTGGTATTTACCAGCTTTAAAAGCCTGTAGCATAAGGTATTTATAAAGCAATTTGTTCGGGTCGATATCAAATTACGCGCCTTGAATAGCTCTAAAATTTTATATAAAACACAATGCAAATGAATTGATAGCAACGTTGAAACGGTGGTTGTAAGTTGCCAAGTTACTTTTAAAGTCCTATCTTCAAGACAAAGTAACTTATGGAATATTTTATCTATAAGGTTCGTAGAACTACCTGCTAATCCAGAAGAATGCGTAAATGCTATAAAATCAAACCTTTTCGTTCTATGTGCAACTATTGGCCTGGTATGCAAAAATTCTGAGAGTAAACATGGTCTTTCTTCGTCAAAGCTCTTTCGACCTTTTTCATGGCCTATTACAAACCCTACCCTTTTACCACTACTACATAATTTTGTATGTGTATTTGTAACTGTATTGGTGTTCAATGTCAATACTATTCGCAAAATTAATGTGAACAAGATGGTGGGTAATGGAAGGAATTTGACAATGCAACACTTTTCGATTATTACAGATTCTGTTCCCACTTTGCGCGTTGCAAATTTCAAAGTGCAATTATTAGAGCTAATGTTACTCTAAATTATATTGTAAAACATGGTTTTATTCTCGAAAAGGTCTTCTACAAATTATGTTCATTACAATTTCTTGATAAACTTAAAGTTTAGCAAGATACAGCAAAAAATATAAAGTTGCCTACAAATTTCTACGCGCGAAAGTGTTTTGCCCGCGGTAGCTAGCAATAAACGCAACCGATTTTTATATTTTTAAGATAACAATAACCGTACGTGTTGTACAAAATACCTTTAATTTATTCACAATTTTCTATCGTTAATGGCCTTAGATAGAAGAATTTATTTGGGAGCGTGTTTTAACATTTGAACATTCACTATACGACGAAAAACACGCCGTAGCAAAAGGGTTAATGTACTTTAGAACCGGTCCCGTAACGACACTGTTATATATCGAACCACCCAACAACAATTTTTGTTTACAAATATTGGTTGATTGACCACAACGGCGCTAACTGTTTTTATACTTGTGGTATGATAGTTTCCCCAAAACGAGATCTTTCTCACGAAATTACCGCTATTCTCGAACATAGCAGAAGGAATCAAAATGAAAACAAACGTTTCTACTGCTTTTGATTTTCTAGAGTTCCTATTCAAAACATTATATCCATTGCAACTAATTGTACTTTTTCAACACAGTCCACCTCAACCAATACACATTTCATTACAAAAAGCTATCTATTCCCCCAAACAAATTCTAGCTAATCACAAACTGCAACTATGTTACAATGCAGACTTGGTTATGTTACTCAGAAAGTGTTCTCTAAGCTTTTAACCTATGAAGCGTTATTCTAAGCGTTCAAACAGTGAAATCACTTTTGAAAAATATTTCTGTGATTACCTTTTACAAACAAACGAATGTTACTTCTCCATAATATTAATATATATTTTTTAATTTACCCATTATAATTTTTGGGTATATTATGTAATAATTTTTGATACATAGCCCCTATATATTTTTACAAACCTAGAGTATATGAGAAAAATCTGGTATGAAACACTCATACGGCTTGCCAATGCAAAGACTGAACAATATAACCTAATATTACTAATAAAACATTAGAAATAAAAAGAAAGTAACGTCACAAAACATAACCTAATTTTAATTATGAGTGAAAGATACACAACAAAAATAAACCTCAGTTTGGCTTAAAAATACGGAAAATTACTCTTTCACGCCAAACCAGGCGTTTTTTTGTGATTTTTTTTTAGAGAAACATTCAATAAATAAAAGTTGTAGATCTCTTAATTTTTTATAAATTTTATTATAACATTTTTGCGTAAAATTCGTACTAAGGCTGAAATCTTAAAAAATCAATTTTATTTTAGACATTTCCGTGATATAAAAACATAAAATCAGCAATTACCCTTAAACTAAGCGTTATGGTAAACTAAAAAACGTTTGAAATAAAGTTGTAGGTTTATAAATTCTCTACAACGTTTATTATACATTTTTGCGCTAAAACCGATATTAAAGCCAAAATCTAAAAAAAAATATTTACGAGAAAACAGCCTCCCCAAGAACATCAGTAGACATAGCACCTACCCTATCATATAGGGCATAAAAAATGTAGCATATAAGATGATTTTTTAAAAAATCGTAAGAGCCGTTTTTGAAAAAATTGCAAGAAATTGAAAAAAGACACGAAAAAACTGCTACTTCCAGTTGACCGATTTTGATGAAAACGTTCGTATCGGGTCGTAACTAACTTAAGTTTCAAGTTTCAAGTTCGTACGGTGTTCCGTTTTTAATATTCTGTTCACACGCACAGACAAATTGCTAAAAAATATATTTTTGGGATTCACGGGGTCTGAAAACGTTTAGATCCTGTGAAAACTCGATTTTGTAAAATCTACGTGAAAACAATACTTTCCTTCCTATATAGCCTGTTCATATAGGCCAGAGAAAATAAAAATATATTAACATTATGAAATTAAAATTGGATTTATTTTCTAGGTAAAATAATAAGACAATGGATATAGCTAAGCATATAGAGAATTTTTTATCTTCCTTTCACTTTAATATACACACCGGAAAATCAGGAATACTTGTGAAAATTAGTACATTTGTATTAATATTATCAATAACCAATGCAATTCTTTTTATCACATACAAATGGGAAAATATTGACAACAGAATTATCGGAATAAAATTATTATGTTTTTATGGTATATGTGTAATATACATGGTCGGACTTATATTTGGATGGAAAAATTTTCAACTTATGGTAAAAATAATTAGAACAGGATGTAATAAATTTTCTTATGATTTCAAAAATTTTCCAATAAATGAAAAATATAACATTATAAAATTGAACGAAGAAAATATGATAAATCAAACAAAATTTATGTTCAAATTTGTAGGCCTTTATATTATATTAATAAATTTATTTCCAGTTATTGGAAGTGTTTTCATAATAATACGAAAAAATGTGAATAATGAAACATATACCAATGAAGATTTAGCCTTACTGTATCCATTCTATTTCCCGGAATTTTTGAAAAATTCCAGATCTGTTTATATATTTGCATATATTCAGCAATTATTTTATAGTACTTTTGGAGGTAGTTATGGATATATATGTTATGTATCATCATTTAATTGTATACACAGTACTGCTTGCAATATAGAAGTATTATGTCACGCGATTAGGAAAATGGATCACGTAATTAAAAAAATATATAAAAGTTCTAAAGAAAAAGATGTCATTAGAAAGATTAATTATACGGAAGATGAAATTAATATCTTGAGAAATTATATGAGGTATATTATTGAACATCATCAAGAGATATATAGGTAAGTACATACAAAAATACAGTCGATTCTGATTATTATAAATACAGAATGATTTAGATATACGGCAGTCACAAGGTAGCATTTTATCACTAAAAATCTGGTGTGAAACACTCAAACAACTTTATCTTGCCAACGCAAATAATTAAAAATATAGCTTAACATTAGCAATAAAACAATAAAAATAAACAAAAAAATAGTCTCAATAACTATAACCTAATTTTAATCATAAGTGAAGGACGTAAAATGAAAATCAACCTCAGTTTGGCTTAAAAATACGGTAAATCACTCTTTCACGCTAAACTCTGTAGAGAAAAATGTTCATATAAAAGTTGGAGATCTTTTAACTCCTTATTAATTTGATTGCAAAAACTTTTGTCGTAAAATGCATAGTAGGCTGAAATCATAATTATCGATTTTTCTACTGCTACGTTTCTCCACAAGGGTATAGCAATTTTTAAATGTTATGTATGTCCCAAATTATGATGAATTATAATATTCAACACAAATAGAAACACTGAATATTCTGATAGATGAATGATTTTATTGAATTATTATTATTAATTTTTCTGTATTTTAATGCATTATTATCTAGTTGACAAATTTCACTTTTTTTTAATTTACTGCTTCTTAAATTGTATTACTATTTAACATTTTCTAACAGTGCACTATTTTATACTTATCTATTTTATAAATTTATTTGTGTTAACGTACATTTTTGTTTTAAATTATCAAAGAAATTTACTTGAGTTAAATGTAGGACTTTCTGCTTCGTTGGCTTCCAGCCCCACACTGAAGAAATAATTTTTATAAAATATCCTTCTTATTCACAGTCACTTAGCAACAAGACTTTTGTTTATTAAATATATTAATTTTTAAATATTTTTTAATATCTGATTTCAACCAGCTGTTTTTATTTACATATCATACTTTAACATCAAAACATAAACACAGCTACCTGTCAATTCGTTTTGGCTCACTACACTACGTTTCCGTGAAAAAAACAACAGAAAGTTGCTAATTACCGCTAAACTAAGCGTTATACAAAAAATTATTGAAATAAAAGTAGTAAGTTTTTAAATTCTCTACTTTCTGTGTTGTACATTTTTGCGCTAAAATTTATTGTAAAACCGCAATCTTAAAAAAACAACTTTTTTGCAAGAAAACAACCTCTCCAAGAATGTCAGCAGACGTGATGCTTACCCTATCTTGTACAGCATAAACAATTTAGGAAATAAGGCGATTTTTAAAAAAATGGTAAGAGCAGATTTTTGAGAAAATCGCAAAACAGTTAAAAATGACTCGAATAAACTACTTCCGGTTGACCGATTTTGATGAAAATGTTCGTGCGGGTCCTCTAGTGGTATCTAACTTACGATTCAAGTTCCAAGTTCGTACAATGTTCCGTTCTTGAGATATTCTGTTCACGCACACACAGACATACACAGATTAATCGCTAAAAACATGTTTTTTGGGTTCACGGGGCCTGAAAACTTGTAGATCCGGTGAAAGCTTGATATCGAAAATTGACATGAAAACAATACTTTCCTTCTATAGGCTATGTTCATACAGACAAGAGAATTTAAAAATATAAAAACATAGGCTCGAAAACGCTTCGTTACCCGGTTGTTGTTTAGGTAACCAGCCGAAAGGCTGGCTTGAACCTTTAGAGGTTTTACTAAGTAAAAACGAGAAGTAAGGTGCTTTACTATTGCCTACTTCACCGAGTTGAAAGAGTATGCATATCAGCATACCAGACCCTCCGAAAAGCACCCACTTTCACCTTGCAAATGATACCTTCACTTCATTCACGACAGGGTCTGGCTGTACAGTGAAGTTCAATACTCTCAGAGAAGATAACCCTGATTAGTGTCTTTTACACCTCTACCTCTCCTGTTCTTAATAGCTCAGTCATATAATTGGCTGACAATGTAAAAAGAAACAGAACTAATTTTTGTAGCCCTGGAACCAACAGATCGAGTGCAATTAATTTAACACTCCACCTGCCCGTTATGGCTAACGAGTTATAAGATATCGTCGAGAATTCAGTAACCTCGGTGAAATGATACTATACAGACATTTTTTAAATTGTAATAAAAAGACGAATCTGATGGTTTTTTGTGTATTTTTACCTGGTAAATTGAATAAAATTGGTCCCAGTAATGTATTTTCATCATATTTAAAAACATCTTACGTAAAATACTAAAATTGTGTCTAAAAAATAATACATATTTGTATTAAACTGTATTTATCTGTACAAATCATTAAAGACGGAGTTTGAGTTTCTTCGACAAATCTTGTGTATTTATCTTTAAGCAACTTAATCTGTTCAGATTTTGTAAAAGATCTTGTTCTGCAATGTTAAGTTCTTGGATATCTTGCTTTATTTCGGTCAACCACCTAGAAGGATTTTTTCACGAGTTAATTTTTGAGATGAGTTGTTTAGTTACTCGATTGTCCGGTGTTCTAAGTACATGCCCGAAGAAAGAAAGTCATTTATTCCGTATGATGTCAGTAATTGGCTCAAATTCATGGTAGCGTTCTATGTTAGACATTAACGTTTTTATTTGCATTTTTGACTACAACTGTAAAGCTCTGTTCAACCTTTATATATTTTGTAACTTATTTTACATAAATTAACTACTTTTGATGAGAACACGGTTTATTAGAACGACCCTCGCGTTTAAATACGCTGGCATTCATAAAAATTACAAAAACATTTTTAACAATATATTTAGTATCTATGTTTACTGAGTAGAAAAAACCGTTGACTTATAAAACGTATCTCAAATCTCTCCTCGACCTTCTGCAGAACTGACGATTCGGTTTACCTGGTAAATTTTGACTATGTAGAAAGCGGATTAATAGGTTGTGTTTTTCATATTTTTAATTAAACCATTGATAAATATATGTTGTTTCCTTAGTGTAAGAAATGTAAAGTATATTTTTCAAATAAGGGATCGTTAGCAGTTGTCTCTAGAAATTTTGATTGCAAAATAGTTTAACTCAAAACTGGGAGTTTACTGAGTCATAAATCTGGCCTTCTTACATCCACATGGATTTGAGTAAGGATTTTTTTAACGTCCGACTGTTCTGCAATTACTGCTAATGCAGACGGTGAAGGATGAAATGATTTTTTTGTATCGTATGAAAATATGCCGTGCCTGAATGGGATTCGAACCCAAGTAAGGATTTGTGAAGACTTACTTTCAAATGAAAGGGTAGTTTGATCTTCAAAACGGAACACTGTTCAGCTGTTTGCGTCTATTTAAAGCTTTGCGCTTTTTGGTGACATTTTCATTCCGTGTAAGCATTTTATCCACATGGAGTCTAAGATTTCAGTCAAAGATTGTTTTCATTCCATGTAAGCATTTTATACACATTATGTCTAAGAATTTTGTTATCGTGTGTTATTAGAGAGATGAATAAAAATGCTGAAGGTAAGGTTTGGCGTCTTAGGGGTAAAAGTACCATGTTTATTTTATTGTAGTTAAATTCAAGTCTATTTTGTTAGTAACCTGTGATATTAAGATAGTTTGGCAATATTGCAAATTAAACGATACATCGAAGGCAAAAATCACTGAATAAAATATTATTGTTGTATCGAGAAACGAAGCTAATGTGATCAGATGTAGGAATATCAGCAGTGTAAATATTGAACAGTAATGGTAATAGAAAGTCCCCTGTGGAAATCCGACCTTTATCAATATTTTACGATTCATCTTTTGGAGCCAAGAAAGACAGAGAAGAACATATCAGAGATAAATTTTTTTAAGATCAGATAATAATTATGGGAAAGAAATTGACGTAATTTTAATAAAAGCCCATCTAAACACACCCTATCAAAAGCTTGACTGATGTTAAAGAATAATAAAGAACACAACGTCCTAAAAAATTCAGTTGTCCAGAAAAAACTTTCTGAAGACATAAGAATAAGCCTGTGTACAATAAATCGTGTTAAATATTAAATGACTATATAATTTTGTATTATGTGATGTTCCAGGTTAATACGCCAAGTTACAAGAGGGGTGGAATTATTATCCTTGTCAGTATATACTCCCATGAGAATATATCTCTGCACTTCTATATATTTTATAGTCGTGGTAAGGAGGTTATACACGTATTTTAATTCTTAGTACTAAAGAAAGTGAAACAAATTGTAATCACCACAAATAACTATTTTTCAAAAACATTCTGAAATGTTTTTGAAACTCATTCCTCTGCAATGAGAACAATAGTTTTGAATATACTTTCGAATAATTTGTAAACAGCTGAAACTTAACGATATTCTTACGTACATGGTGTTTAAAAATGCTTGTCCAAGCTTAAGGGTACCCGGAACAAAGAATTTGAAATTTTCACAATTCCACGTTTTTACAAATTATCAAAATTCAGAGTTTCTGCATCCAAAGACATAGGTAAACTTTGTTGGGGGATTTGTAGTTTTTGTTTTAGAAAAATATGTTGAGGCCTTACGTTATTTTTTAAACGTTACCCATTTGCATAACATCTCTATTTTTTTGAATGACAATAGATAAAGTCATAATTTTTTTTATTTTGTGCGATAATTTTTTGTTTTAAAACTTTCAAGTTAGCACCAGACCACCAGCGAATGTAATATATTAACCTCTGAACTGTAAAATATAACTTGTTAAATTGTTTAACGTATAATGTGTTTCTTTTGTTTTTTCTTGTTTTCCGTCAGTAACAATTTTTAACCCATAATGAAATTTTCTCAGCCAACTGTGAATGAATTTTAAAGAAATTTTAGCACAGCTTTTCATACCATAATTTTAATGTATTGAGTTAATGTTACAGTAAAATAATGTGTTTAAATATTCATTTTCTACTGCAATAGGAAAAGATTTATGATTTTTAAAAGTGGTCATTTTAAAAAAAAATCTTATCCTAAAAATATATCAAGGTCCTACTAACTCAGTGAGTGTAGAATAGTCTGAAAAATAACCACAAGAAAATTGGATAGGATAACTTTAATAGTTTTTGAAAAAATGTTCCTTACATTAACGTTACGGAAATAGGTATTCCGGGTCCCCTTAAGAACATCGTTTATCTTGTCAATCCAAAGAAAATTGTTTGGTAGTTATCCCCTGAATTCCTTAGAGTTAAAACTAAAACATGTTCTTTTTAACCATTACGGCTTTACGGTAATATGGGTAATTATGGGTTTAGGGCATTAGGGGCTTTAGGGTTTTCTTATTTTACAGAAAATAAGAAAATGTAATCAGAATTAATAATTTAAAAATTTTACTAAACTTATTTGAGTATTAACTGAAAATTCATTGATTAAATATAATATCAAACTAATAAATAAATCAGAGCTCAAATAACTTTTTTCCCTAGCATTGTACTTTTTAAGAAATTTTGTATAATAAGGTGTACTTTTGTTTGTAATAAAATATCTAATATTTTTGGTCAGGAAATATTAAGAAAATGAACACTACAGAGGTATTTAAAATAAAAACATTTTAATGTTTTGGGTCTAATATTGTTCGGAGGCTCAAAGGTTTATAAATATTTGAGCAGTTAATTGTATATTGACAATAATTTCAAGTTCTTTCTGGCAATCAGTACATTTTTTATATATGATGTAAATTCAGTATCAAACAAGCAGTTGATATGACTTTTAAGGATGTCAGTTTTTCTAATATATATATTTTTGCAGACAGACAAAATTTCATTGAAACTGGCTGAAGTTGTTGTGTGTAGCTTAGCGGTATATATAGTGTACATCTTTGATCGATACGGTGAAATGATTATCACACAGGTGAGTGTTTTCCGACGAAATATATATTATATATTATCTTCTATGTTCAATAGAACACATAGTGAATGATGCAGGTTTCTTGTTTAGTTCTCGTACTATCGTTAGAGCTTATCCATAACCGATAGGTGGAGTGTCAAATTATTTACATTCAGTCCGTTCGTTGCAGGGCTAAAGTAAATAGTTCTTTTTTTATCACATGGTCAGCCAATTAAATAACTGAATCATTTTAGAAAAGAAGAGGTAGAGGTGTAAAAGACACTAATTAGAGTTATCTCCTCTGAAAGTAATGAATTTCATTAGACAGTTGGACCCTATAGTGAATGAAGCGAAGGTGTCATTTGCAGAGTGGAAAATATGTGCTCTTCAGAGCACCCGGCATGCTGATAAGCGTACTTTTCCACTCAGTGAGTTGTAGCAATAGTAAACCATCTCACTCCTCGTTTTATTTAGTAAAACCTCTACAGGTTCAAACCAGCCTTTCAGCTGATCACCTAACAACACCGTTAGAGCATTCTTCTTCTTAGCAGCAGACAATTTCCATCAGTAAAGATTGCCTAAAACTGATAATTTTGCTCTCTATCATAAATTTATTTCAAAAAGTGTATATTTAATTCATAATAATACTAAAATCGAGCATGGAGAAATAGTGAATGGGGTATCATTAAATTGATATAAATGTCTTGTGATTTCTATACCAATTAATCTATCGTAATATAAATGATCAGGGAATTCATGTTAAAACAGGTTACCAGATTAAACAATAACATTGTAGTGAGAAAATATCATGATCTAATTCTGTATCGTATCAATTTTTCTGTTTTAATTATCTAGTATAAGTATTATGGATAGGGTTGTTAAAATTTAAAAAAAAACAAGAAACAAAAACGATTTCTATGATACTATTCTCAACACTAAATTATTTGTTCAAACATACAAGTGTCACCGATGGCGAAATTAAGTGGCAAACCTTATCTGTTTGGTGGCCCTGAAAAAGGCCGGTGTAAAACCTAATGAGTTGGTCCTAAGAAGGACCGTTGTGCCGGTCTCGAAGGAGATCGGTGTAGGCAGCGCGTGGCTGTGACGAGAGCCGTGGCTCAAGTTGATGACCCTGAAAGCTTAACAGGGCCATCTAAACCTGAAATCTTAAGAGATCGGTTAAACCTTAACAAATTGGTCCTGAGAAGGACCGTTGTGCTGGTCTCAAAGGAGACCGGCTGCCTGCGGCTGCTGCAGTGGCGACGGCTGCTGCGTTGCTGGCTGCTGCAAGTCCCAGAGCATCTTCCTTCTTTATCTCGTGGATGTAGTCGGTCGATTTTCGTCGGAGATGTAATAACAAGCGGCTTAGTGCACTGCGCTTATATAGCTACTGAGAGCGCTGTGGTAGGGGGCGTTTACTCGCTCGGCCTTGGCAACAAAGTCCTCTGTCGGTACGCAGCCGAAAGGTTTGTCGGTACGCCGCCAAAGGGTCTCCTGCACAGACAAGCCCCGGGAAAATTATTGAAGGCCACACAGTATGATTTATTATACTAGTAACTATGAAACTGCGAGCCTGGTTCTAATTAGATAGTATTGCAGTGTTGCCATAATTGGCAAAATGGGAACGCATATTTTATCAATTTTTATTATGTGCTATCATGAACTGTATAAGATTACAAATTTATTTAAAATTTACCTAACAGCACATTTCATGTCAAAATAAATACGAAGTTTGAAATATAGTGTTAAAACCACGAAGATTTTCATTTTAATTACTTGTGAACAATTAATAATATAATCTGTATACGTTTAGACATGAAGGAAATATAATTACGAAGAGAAAATCGAAGAGTGTTGTAAAACCATGAACCTCGTTTTAATTTTAATTAATTTATTTAGATATTATCGTAAATAAGCAATCTTTCCCTATGCTTTAGACACTTATAAAAACTATAAGTGTGTTTGGACTATTAAAAATATATGAAATTTTAAAAACGAAAGTGACTTTAAAGAAAACCGCCCATAAACGTTAAGAAACGTTATGTAAGTCACGCTTCCATTGACTGGCTAAGTACAGCAACTCTAATGCCACGGGAATGGGGGTGGAATTGACAACACTGTATGGCAGGACGGGTGAAGGGACACGACTGCTTAGTTTACTAGGAAGCTCGCAATTTCGTGGTTAATAGTGCAGTCACCTAATGTATAAACGTTGTAATGTTTCAGGATACAAATTTAAGAGATGCTTTGTATGAATGTGAATGGGTTGATAAACCCATTTGGTTTAAAAAAGCTCTTTTAACGATGATGACTAGAAATAATAAACCCATAAAAATTAAACCTTTTGGTTATTTTTATTTGGACTTAGACACATTTACTTTGGTAAGATAATCATTATTAGTCAATTTAATCCGATTTTAAAAGAGATAAGCAAGATAATGCAAAATTACATAGGTTAGGAGGAAATATTAAAAATACGTTCTAGTTTGGATCGCTGGTAAATACCGTACACAAAGTAATGAAATTTCCGAGGATGTTACCAGGATAGCAACTTTAGAGGAAATAATTGATATGCCTGTGCGTCTGGATAATATTAAAATTTTTGGATCTGCTCATGTGAAAAGAGGACGGAGATATCGATGTTAAATATTAACAAAGCTAATAAATTGTATAAATGGAAACTCCATAAAAATAAAGATGTTGGGCAAATTCAACTATGAATGAATCACTGGTGTTGATGAGATCAGTTATCATCAGTGTACTTATAGAACAAAGTGTAAATTCTGTGCTATACTTCCCACAGTTTACCACTTATTGTAAGAGTGCACAAACTGCACAAAGCTCAGAATGAGATTAGACAAGGAAAGAACAATTACAGGGAGTTTAGCAAACTTAGTTTAGATTATGAAAAGCAGATTATATTTTTATATGGGCCTATATTTCAAAGGAGTATATTACAGTATATTATGTTATTCCGTGAGTAAATGATGTTTATTTATTTTGTATTTGTTACAAGCATATGCGGCAGGACTTCTAGACCTGTGTATGTGGTTAAAATGTTTAACTTTTGACCTAATTCCTTTATGCAATCAAATATATTTTGTTAAGAGCTCTATACACCTTTGGCAATTGGCAGTTAAGTTTGCATTTAACTAAAAAAGCGTAGGCGGATATAGTTTGAGTGAAGTCGAAAACAAAGGTTTATCCGGACGCAGTGTGTTTGAAGGATTTTGTAACTAACTCTTTACGAGGGTTAATGATCATATCAGCCAATGCCTGATAAACGTAATTCAAAAAATGGTTAAAGATAAATATTGAGATTCTCATATTTGAAATATTGAAATAACTAACTTATTTAAACAATGATAGTGCCAAGCACATTGATAGAGAAAGTCTTGTGAGTGTTTCATAACAGACTTTTTTATCTTCTGTATGCATTCTTTTTCAATACAGCATCAAGCAGTCTTTAAAACTTCTAAATCCTTCTCTCAATTGTCAATATCCTCATCTCTTTCCTCATGGAATTTCTAGTATATTTTCAGAATCGTTTGTTGTAGTTCTGTTTTAATTCTCTGAGATATTCTCCTACTTTCTTTGACAGTACAAGCGTATATACTGATACTTTGTAAGAGGTTCAAGGCCAAGGGATTAAAGTTACTGCCACACTAGTATAATACTAATTGGAAACCAATCCTCGATCAGTAAATAAATTTGTTCATCTACCCACTGTCATACTGGGGTTAATTAACCAAGTTTTTACTGGCGATGGTTGGCATAGAGAAGTACTTCTTAAAAACGAAGTGCTGGAATTGAAATCGAAGAGGCTAAGTGAAATCTCTTGAATGATTTCTTACATAATGATGCAGATTACAGGTGATCATTTCACCCATTTGCTGAAGATATAACTCCTCCCATGTGAAACCTCAGACCCTTTCAATATTGAAACTCTTAAATCCTCTGGCCTCAAACTACGAGAAATAGTTCTCGTTTATGGAATTTTTTTTCCAACTGGAAAATTCCACATGGAAATTTTATTCCAACATAAAAACGAGTAAATTTCCTGAATATATATGTTATAAAATAACTAATAATTAACTAATTTTCTTGCAGACGATTAATGCAGTTTACTCCTATTACAATGTGTTAAACAGTATGAAGAAAAAACAATAAAAATGAAAATATATAATTCTTTGAAATATTGATAGTAAAGAAGACGCCTCAATGTTTTCACTAATCATCAATTACCATTGTAAGATTAATTTGGATGAGAAAGTTGTTAGCTTAGCATGTTCTCAGGATTAGAATGTGATCATGCCGGATTGAAGAATGAATCAGGGAAAAAACCGTCAAAACTTGGCTTGATATAAATATTCTGCTTTCATTGATTTACTAAAATACTGTACTTACTCTGTTATTATTCTGAAGCAGATTTAGAGCTACAAAAACGCTATTCCCAAAAACACTTCTCTTATTTGGCCCACTAATTATACGATTGACTTTCCAAAAATTATAAAAGTGTACAGAACATCATGAAGTTTAAAGTTGAACTACAGAAATTATGCATCGGTAGTCAGTTGCAAAATAAATTATTACACTTCAATTTGTGAGCTCACATAAAATTTTCATTCTGGACAACCCGATTTTTAAAGATAGAGGACTAAACTGACCTTTCATAGATTATGGAAAACCATAGTTTGATAGGTTATTTACCCACCTTGTGCATAATAGTAATATTTAAAGTATTAATAAATGTGATGTAATTTAAGGTTATTTTGTGTAAAATAGTGTTTGTTTTATAAATAAATTTATTAGGTTTTATTATTATACAGTTTTTTTTATACAGATAAGACACCTTTTTGTGTAAAATAGTGTTTATTTTTTATTTTTTTAAGAAAATTCACAATCTGTTAGAAACAATCAGTGAATGTGATATCACAAAATTTGAGAAAAATTAACATGGTATACAAACGTGAGTGGAGACACAGTCCAGTGACAAAACTCCGACGTGAATAGATAAGTGTAGCATTTAGAACATTATAATAGATAGTCAATTACAGTACTACGTAAGTAGATGAGGTCCCGGCTCCATCGACGTTTCAGACGTCTTATTGGATTGTTTGGTAGAGTCTGCGTAGCCAGATTTGAGATCAATGGGTTATGGTGGTTCACGAGTTTCTTCCTAAATTTTGTAGTATATAGTTTTAAGAAAACGTCATTTATGTAGGGTACGTTTAGGTCTGAGTGTAGCGTTCTATTGGTTACATAATATGGGGCGTTAACTATCCTCCGTAAAAGCTTTGATTGGAAACGCTGAATCTTTGCCAATACCGATGGTTTTGCACAGCAGTAAAGCTGACTGGCATAGCTCCATATTCTTCGAAGGTAGGAGTTGTAAATGGTTAATTTGGACGTAGTTGGTAACTTGGATTTGCGTGAAAGAAGTCTGTACAACTGTTTGAACCTGTCCTGGAGTGCCGTTCTCGCTTTATTTACGTGCACATTACATGTGAGCCTCTTATCTAGATAAACCTAGATAACGGACAGATTCAGAAGTGTGAAGTTGAGTGTCATAAAGAAACAAAGGAGGACAGATACGTTTACGCAGGGTAAATAAAACGTGAAACGTTTTTGTAGTGTTGACTTTGATCCGCCATTTAGTGAGCCATGATTCTAGGAGGGAAATATGCTGTTGAAGGACATACGATACTTGAGCGGGGTTATCGGCAGAGTACAATATTACAGTATCATCGGCGTACGAAGCAAGAAGTATATGTGGATGGGATGGTATATCAGAAGTGTAAATAGAATATAAAAGTGGTGCCAAGATAGATCCCTGAGGTACTCCAGCTAGTATGGGGCAGTAATGAGAATCAGCATTTTTTTCAGAGACATAGAAGAAACGTTCCATCAAAAAGGACTGAATTATTAATAATAATAATAAGAAATAATAATAATAATAAGAATTATTAATAATAAGAATAATGGGAAGGAAGAACTTTTAATTTAGCGAGCAGACCTCTGTGCCAAACCCGATCAAAGGCTTGGCTTATATCAAGAAAAACACCTGCGGCATACTCTTTACGTTCGAGAGCTTCAGCAACATAATCCACCACTCTATGCAGTTGGTGAATTGTAGAATGGTTAGAACGGAAACCAAACTGATGATTAGGAATTATATGATCAGTAAATGACAGTAGTCGTTTCAGAAGTAGTTTTTCGAAAATTTTGGAGCAGACTGGCAATAGGCTAATCGGACGATAGGAGGTTGGGTTATCTGGTGGCTTTCCTGGTTTAAGAATCATTTTGACCTCAGCAAGCTTCCACTGAGCAGGAAACTTTGTTGTTCGTAACACAGAATTGCATAAATATGTAAGGAAAACTAGTCCTTTCCTAGGCAGCCCTCGGAGGACCTCTGCAGTAATAAGGTCATATTTTATAAATAAATTTATTTGGTTTTATTATTATAGTTAATTTTTTTATACAGGTAAGACACTTTTTTAGATTACTTATTTTCACAGTTTTATCGATGTTAGTTTATTGTAAGTCTTCTAAGATTTACAGAGTACATTTTTTTGCTGTGACAGTTTGTAAGTTTAGAGATTTCTTAAGATGTTTACACTTCATAACAGTAAGAGACTAAAAAGTGGTTTACATCATATACGATTAGATGTATTTCAGAGCAAGATTTCTTTTAGAAACACTACAAGTGTTTTGGTTGGTACACTGATTTTTCAAGTATAAACCACGTTCTTAAATTAGATTGTTCCTTTAGCAGTCGTAATTTATGTCCTGAAAAACTTAAATCTAAACTGACTAAAAAAAATTAGGTAAGTTTTTAATATAAAAAATTAGGCATTTTTGGTTTAACAATTTGGTTTAATTAAATAGATCTTTTTATTTTTTTATTTTAAAAAAACTTTCACAAAATATAATAACAAATTTTAAACAACTAAATCCATATCTTGTTTGAATATAGCTTAAATCTGACTGATCTTATTACAAAATAACTTTAATATTGTAATTTCTTAACCTTTGAGACATATTTTAAGTAAAAGTTAAGAGATATTATCTGCGATTGAGCACAAGTTAATTAAAAACACTGTTGAAAATAATAAAAAAATAACTTATTAGTGTTTATTGTTAAAATTTAATTTGCACAAAATTTCCGCAAGTCATTTGTAAGCAGCTTTAAATAATACTTTCAAGATAAAATTTAACTTGTAAAATTGACGTAAGTATAATATTTATATATTATTAGTTAAACCAAAATAAAATTTATTTTAACTATTCTAGCATATTCAACTAATCATTATTCTTTAAACTTTTATTATCTAAAATTTTATTCCAAGTTAATTTAATTTTAAACGAAATTTTATTTTATTTTATATATTATCAATGTTATTATTTTAATTTTTTTGTACTATTATTAAATTGTAAATAAGTTTGAATATATAATAAGTGTTGTTTTATTTATCGTATTTTATATTTATTATAAATCTTAGTGTTTAAGTTGACTATTAGGACTCGATTTTAATAGTATTTTTATTATGCCTGATTATTGAAATTCAATACGTTATATTTTTATTCTTAAATAAATAGGCCTATATTTAATTTTTAGAATATTATTAAGTAATTAATGTTATCCCTTCTTACTAAAGTTATTATAACGTTACCACGGGAAGTATTTACATTTTGGATGGGACGGTACTCAGATATGGTGAGTCATTCCGTGATGGGGGGCCCTCACCACGCCCCATTGAACGCCCCGTTCATTCGCATTCCAAAGGACGGCCATTTCCTTCAGTTCAGTCACAGTGTAGCTGTGGTCGGTAGAGCAACGCGTGTCTACATACGATATGTATGTTAAAAACGGTGACTCAGTGGTAGCAGCTCAACGAACATTTCGCGTTCATTTCAACATCAGCCGGCATGGAGCAGTCCTTAGCCGACCTATCATTATGAATTGGGTCAAAAATGTTCGAACTATGGGAAACATAATGAAACAAAAACACCAGGTCTTCCAAGAATAGTACGGACACCCGAGAACATTGAAAGAGTGAAAACAGCTGTTGTTACCAGTCCAGGACTTTCCGCTCGACGGCAGGCAGTTTCATTAGGTGTGGGACATGAGACGGCTAGAAAAACTTTGAAAATGGATCTGAAGTTTCATCCGTACAAGATTGTATGTGTTTGCAGGAATTGAAAGAAACCGACTACCCCCAACGGTATAATTTTGCTGCAAAAATGCAAGTTCTTATTTTCAATGAACCGCATACTCTCATTTTCATGAGCGATGAAGCCCACTTTTACCTAAATGGGACTGTGAATCAACAAAACTGCAGGAACTGGGCAATGGAAAATCCGAGAGACCTCCATGAGACACCGCTGCATTCACCCCGTGTAACCGTATGGTGTACAATATCCAGAATGCATGTTACTGGTCTCTGCTTTTTTGAAGAGGATGGAGTAATGGTAACAGTGACCTAGAACAGCTACGTGGATATGATCAACACGTTTTTTCTCCCACAACTGCACAGGCTAAACTTGCAAGACGACGTATAGTTTCAGCAAGATGGAGCTACTGCTCACACTACCAGAATTTCAATGAACCTGCTGCGGAATGTGTTTCCAGGTCACCTGATTTCAAGATTTGTGGATGTGCACTGGCCTCCTCGAACTCCTGACCTTAACATGTCTGATTTTTATTTTTGGGGATATTTGAAAAAGCAAGTTCATCGACATAAACCCCAGCCTTTGGATGGCTTGAAAGCGGCGATACGTAGAGAGGTGGCGTTGGTCAATGAGGAGACACTGGAACGAGTATGGAGGAGCTTCCTGGACAGAATAGAAAATTGCCTCAGGGAATAAAGACGTCACCTTCCTGACATAATTTTTTCTACGTAAAGTTAATGGCGTACATCGACAACTATGTAACGTAAGTTGAATAAATATTATCTTGAACAAAAAATAATATTGTTTTGCTATTTCTAAATTGTAAATGTTTCTCGTGGTCACCTTATCTATACCATTCTATTCAGCCCATAACAGACAGGTGGAGTGTTAAATTATTTGCACTCTATCTGCTAATTCCAGGACTACAAAACATAGCTCTGTTTCTTATCACAAGGTCAGCCAACTATATGATTGAAGCATTTAAGAATAGAAGAGGTAGAAGTGTAAAAGACACCAGTCTGAGCTGTCTCCTCTGAGAGTAATGAATTTCATTATACAGCCAGACCCTGTGATAAATGAAGTGAAGGTGTCATTTTAAGGTTGGAAAAGAGATGCATTTTACAGGGCCTGGTATGCTGATTAGAATAATTTTTCACACAGTAAGGAAAGCAATTGTAAACCATCTCATTCCTCGTTTTACTTAGTAAAGCCTCTAGAGTTTCAAACCAGCCTGTTGGCTGATGAATTATACAACACCTTTCTATTACTTAATTCTTAACTAGTTACATTTTATACACATTTAAACTAAATTTTCTATATATCTCTTTTTTACGTTACCTAATCTTCTAAATATAAATTGCGTATTATCTAAAAAATGTTCAAAGATTTTCTTTTACTTCTGCCTCATATTAATTCCTTAATTAAATAAGACTTATAATTATCTTGTTAAGATAAAGACTTATAATTATCTTGTTAATTTATATGCCAAAAGAAAGGACACCTCCAGAAAACTGCTCATCAAGTGTCTAGATAGACTACCGTTTCTCGTTGCACACATAAATCAAACTGCGACATACAGTACAACAACTCAGTAGAAGAGGTGGAAGGGCAAATCCCATTAACCGATAGAAAAACTGTAGATCAACTGGAATAAAACAAATCCGTTAATTACTCCCTAAGTGGGAGGTGAAACAGGAAAATGTTCCTTGAGTACTAAAACGGCAAACTAAGGTGTTTCTCAAAATGAACTAAGAAATAGATCTATAGGCCATAAATTTTCTAGACTGAAACAGGATGTAAAACACATGTTACTGTAATAGAGAAAACTAAGCCTGGGTACATTGAAAGATGTAAAACATAGTATTATCTTTATTAATAATTAAAGTTTTGGAAAAGAATAATTGTGTTCTATAAAATAAAATTAAACTTGTAAATTAAAATCAATGCTTTCTAGTTCATTACTTACTTAAAAGAAACATCACATTATCTTATTTATTACAAATAATTCAAATTGATGAACATTTTGAAGGGCTTAGGGAGAACAGAACACTCAAAAGAAAACCCGAAATCTGAAATTTTAAGGACTCAAACCTTACAACATAGCAATAGATATGAATTTAAAATGAATTACTTGAGTCAACATTTTGACGTTTTCTATGTCTTAATACTGTAATTTTGTAAGCTTATTTTTAAAAAGAAATAAACACGAATATATTTTTCTGCATTTTTTATTATTACACAAAAGCTACACTCTATGCTATTCTAACTCAATAACACTAGTGTATGATTATGTCTTGCAATGCTGCTCAACACTGAGTGGAATTAATTCACTCAAAATATAAAAATTAAAAAAAAATTATTTTAGAGATATATAACTAAATTTCTATGTTTATTTGTATTTTTATTGTACAAGTTTTTAATTGTTTAAATTAATTTGAAATTACTCTTCAGGGTTTTAGTTAAAATAATTCAATTGCTTTTCAACTTCTAGGTTTTATATTTGGGCTCCAAATTTGTTATTTAGGCAGCAACCTTTTTAACTTATTTAGTAAATTAGGCAGAATACATAATGAAATATTAGTTCCTAGTGTTGCTAGTTGATTTTAATAAATTGAAGTAACCGTAGGCAGCATTTAACATCTAAAACAATAAAAAATATTATGGACGGACAGAACAAATTAATAATAAATACAAAATATATATATATCGTTATAAAGAAAAACTTTATAGTGTCTGAACTATAAAAATACGGTAGAATCAATGTGATAAATATTTTGTTCTACTTAAGCGTTTGTATGGTGTAAAATTCTGAACCTAGCATAAAACTATCACAAGGAAACTCATTTCAGGTTTTCTTTTTTAGGCGAACGTTGAAAATACCATGAATTTTATGGATAAAAAATGTACAAGCTCTGAAGAGAATATTTAAAGAAATTATTTAAACCAGAATGAGGAGTGAATCCATATAGTCGTTAGTTCAAAACGTTCTGCAGAGAAATTATATAGAAAAAGAGCACCTGCAGAATTAGGGTATCGTGGCTTCAAAATCTAAAAACTTTTTATTGAAAAATAGCAGCAGATTTTTACACAGGCAACAAACAATGGGAGTCATGGTGGTCACCAATATTTGCAGCGGATAGAATACATGAAAAATTTTAAATCTGATACATAAACTCGTTGCTCATTTTGAAGAAATCTAGAAACGTGGAAGCCAGAAAACGTTCTTATACATACCTTGCATAACGAAGGGCTGATAATTAATAAATGAATATAGAGGTGAATTGAAATTTTTAAACAAAAATATTTTTTTTTTAAAAAGGGGTTAGTAAACTTAAAACTTGAAATCAGCACATTACAATCAGTTGCTAACCATTTTAAATATAAATCATTAAAACAGGATTTAAAATAGAATAGAACAGAAACTTCTTGAATATCTTGGAGGAGTCAGAAATGGGACGTCTTACGATGAAAACATTGTAAATCTCAACGGAACCATTTAGTTATAGATATTACCACTGCTAAGAATCTTGTAATAGTTTTCGTTACTTTTAAGAAGACGTATTCCTCTGTTGCTAGAGCAATGGTAAATCTTAGATGAATTTGTAATCATAGAGACCAGAAGTGTTATTGAATAATCAGTTACCGAAACGAAATCACAAGTCAATATTATGAACTGGCTGTCAAATGTTTCACTTTAGAAACAGGTGCAATACAAGGAGACTACATACCAATATTTGTTCAACGTGGTACTCATAAAAGTGGTAAGAACATAAATAGAGAAAAAACTATAAAAAATCGGCGTCAACTTTGGCTAACTCTTAGACGATTTCGAATTAAAATTGATTCTCTCTCCTTTGCAGATGATATGAAGGATTCCGTGGGAGATGTTACAACAGCTAAAACTGTAATAGAAATTTTTAATGAAACAATTGAAAAAATTAAATTACACATGAAACTCGAAATGATGATTCAACACAAAAGCGACGCTATCTGTAATTTAAAATCCAAACACTAATCAGCAAATGGTCCAGTAATTAAAATATCTCGGTGGATGGATGACAGCCGCAGGAATAACAAATGTTGTGTTGGAAATAGCTGTGTCCAACAAGGAACAATATCAGTCAATGTAAACAATTATCGTGTAATGTCATCTTCAACAAAAGCACATCGACATTCCACGAGAGAAGTAATATCTATGGTAGACGACGTGTCACAGAGGCAACCACCGTTTCGCCATCACAGCAGCTTTTAACGCTACAGCAGCCCTACTTAACCTCACACTGTCAGCTTGCCCCTCCAAAGTAACTACCAAATAGCTCTCTTCAGAGTCATTGAATCATTAACATTGTGCAACACCGTTTATTATCGCCGTCATCCGTTTAATTTATCAATTATCCAATTAAAATTAATATCTTAAAATCTCAGATAAAAGTTATTTACCTTTCCAAAATTATTTAAATTCAATTCATATATTCGGAATGGTTTTACTTTTAACTCTTTGGAAAGTATCATCATTAAATAAATGGATTTTTCAAACCACAAAGGACTCTCTTCCCAACCACAGTCGTACAATGCAAATCTTAATTCTTCACCCTGCAATAGAAAGCCAGAAATTAAAATTAAACTAAATATTTCAACCAATAAAGCACTTAGAGCAAAATTTATCACAATTTTATACAATTTAGTTTTTTCTGAACCCTGCCATAATCGAATATTTAAAACTCACTTTTGTAAAGACGAAGAAAACTATTGTTTCTTAACTTTGCACATTTTGTAAATGGCGTTAGGCTGAATTTTAGTGTTGTGGTATACCGTGCTTCCCAACAAATCTGATGTATAGGGAAATTAACATTGGACAATTAACTGTCAGCATTAATCTTCTTACAAAAGTGTAATTTGACTTATTCCAGTCATTAGGAAACTGAATACAAAAGAATCTACAAAAGGATTTATAGCTAACAATTAAGTTATTAATATGTCACCGCTACCCCTTCTAATTAATCATTTACTGTGTTGCCGGCCTTCAAAATACTTCTCCCGGCCCTTGTCGGCGCGGTAGGCCCTTTGGCGGCGTACCGACAAACCTTTCGGCTGCTTACTGACAAAGGGCTTTATTGTCAAGGCTGAGTGAATAATTACCCTCTACCGCAGTGCTCTCGGCACCTATATAAAGAGCGCTACACTCGACAGGGAGATTAAATTCCAATCCACACGATAGATTTAATTCCGATCCAGACACAGATTGATTCAATTTCGATCCAGACAGCAGACAAGACGTCCACCATCGGCAACACAGCTACCGAACTACAGCGAGGACCAATCGACGACCCCGCAAGAGAGAAGTTGATGCTTCCGCTCGTCGACCCATCACTGTAAGCCGTCGACTGGACCGTCATCGCCTGCTGATGCGAGTGGTGCCCACAGCGGTTCCTCGATCTAGCCTTACGCTCACCAAACCCGACAAAGCAGCCATCGACGCACTACTGCGAGGGAAAAGATGATGTCTCCACTGGATGACGACACGCCGTGTCACCCAACTCCTCGACCACCGCGACGACTACGACCGACGCTTCCCATTAAGACGACCACTGCTAAAACGGCCCTTTTCAGGGCCACCAAAAATTAAAGGCTTGAACTCGCCACTTAATGTCGCCATAGGATGACAAATAAATTAAGGAAAAATGTTATTCAATTTCGATTTAGCGCGGTTCTTACAAAAATTACGCGTCGATTGTTGTCTATACAATAGCGTGTAAGGTGGTCAATTTATTTTTAGTTTTGATAAACCGTACAAGAGGCCGTGAGTTCGAGTCCTGCTCTTTAAGTTTTTTTTGATAATTCCTCATTTATTATTTTATATTAAAATGAAAAACATTTAAATTTATAATTGTAATTTTCATTTAAACAGAATATAACTAACTAAAGTTTTACTTTTCTTTAATTAAATTAACAAATTAAAAAGTTTATTTAAAAATAAATCATAAATTTTTAAATAGTGAGTGGGATTGACACTCAAGCCTCTCATACGATTACATTAAAAGTAAAAAAAATTAACTGACCTCTTTCACGCCCGGCTAATGTTCAGACAAAAATGGACGCGAATTTTTTTTCTGATGTAAGTACTACGCTATATTAAAATTGAATAACATTTTGGATGGTCCTTACCTCGTTACTAAGTTGCTGTCCCAGTGATGAGTAGATGTATAAGAAGAATAACAGCATGGTCATCAAAACCATAGATTGAATTTTTAATAAAAAATCTGAACTCTGAAAATAATAAACTTATTTATTTAAATGACCAAAATTACAATATAAGAAGCAGAATTAGTTACTGTTTGCTGATCAGAAATATATATTTAAGTAAATAGCGAGGCAAATTATGTATTATGAAAACATTATTGGAGACCCACTTATAGAAGTAAACAATCAGTGGTAAGGCACAATGTGACTCGGTTGAAAGAATAGCCAACCAAATATCTCCTCCAATGTTCTACTATCAGTGACATCACTAAAGGTTGGACTATTGTGCGTCTATGTGTTTACGCCTTATTAACTTAGATGAATTATACTTACATTTATAATTCTGTACAGGTATATGCAAACTGCAATACAAATTATTTGATTCTGAAGTGTCACCATTCTTCCAAGCGCGTTACTGAGTAATCTTGTATTCCTGCAATCAAATACACTGTTAACACTTCTTAAATGAGGGTATAAAAACTGCTATCAGAAATAGAATTCCAATAATTACGGTAAACGTAACAAAAAGAGTCTCATTGGTCCTAAGAGTTCATCAGGGCAACAGAAGCTTTAATATGCAATTATATTAAATAGGTATTCGAAGAAACTCTGGAAAATAACTACAGTATTAATTTGATTGGTAGGCCTAAGAAATGAAAACTTATCAATCTTTTCACTGAAGCTGATGGCCAAGGACAAATTAGTAGCAGAGATTTTAACACGTTGACTGCCGCACTAAATTTTGTGACACTTACAGCGGAGCCATCTTACTTTTGTTTTATTTTTCACATTTTATTCCTTTTTCTTCTTATTTTACTTCATTTATTAATTAAAATAATAACAGCTATTATTTTTTTTTGTAAAATGAAGTTGTGACACACTTTTGGGTCACATGGCCTGCTGGAATGATTTTACATTTCAGAGCCATGTAACCCATTTTTGCGTCACAATAAAAAAAGTAATAAACATAATTGGGTTTAGTTGCAAAGTACTATTTCTTTCAACCGAAATAAGCAAAAGAAATAATAAAATGAAAAATAATAGCATCATTCAAGTACAGGACAACAAGGAAAACTACCTGTACACGAAATATCCTTTTATTTGAAAAATACCAACTATTAAAAAACTATTTTGAAACCACAAAACACGGCTTAAAAATCACTCGTGTACTGTGACTCATTTTTGATGCACGTGGCCCATTTTTAAAGACAAGTGTGACACATATTTGGGTCACGTAGCAGTCAACGTGTTAATAGTTTTCTTGCTGTACCAAAAACATTCACTAAAATTCCTATCCAAACACGTTCGTACAAAACGATCATGAAAAATTTAAATTACATTTCTGTTAAAAATCCTCTATCAATTAAATAGTGTAGGTTCTGTTTTAACACGGAAGATAATGTGTTGTAACAACATCTAAAAGGAAAGTACTTGTTCCAGAATTCTCTAGCAGGGCTGAGTTTTTAGATGGGCTATGTAACCTAGGCCGTATAGAAGAAAAAACATATCAAATGAATTGTAAAATAACATTCTATCAACATCTTACCTGATAATTACTTGATGTAAAATAATCAAATTTTTTAATTTAATTTTAAACGTTTTTTGGTAATATGTGTATCCTTTAACATGATTTAACACAGAATGCTCATAAGAATTACTCACGATATTTGAATAAGTTATTTCATTTATTTCATATAATGCTATAGTAAGCAATTGAGTCTGTGCAGTAACTTTCTTTATAGATAATATGTGTGAAGCATGTAACGCAGTGGAATTTTCTGTCATAAACCAAATTGATATAAATTGTAAGAAGTACGTAATAACGTACGTTAAAACATTTTTACCAAAAAAGAAATATTGTTGATATATCAATGGTAGATCATCTATTTCTGTTTCATATAGTTTTTCTGAATTAAACAATGCCATGCTTAAAACTTCAAGTAAGGATTTCAGAGCTAAGACCATACATAAAATTCGAGAAGCCCGACAAATAATGTTACTGAATTTCTTTTGTTCTTGTATGAAAAGTTGTATTTGCTTTTCAATAACTTTCGGTAAAGTTTTGTCGATATCTATCTCTGGATAATACTTTTGATCTAAAATCATTAAATGCGTGCAAACATCGTTCATGGTCATTGATAATAACAACTGTGATGGAATAAATAAAGCTGTGTTCATATTTTCTATACATGTTAGTCTGCTTTCAATATCGGTCCATACCGTTATCAATTTCACTGCACAACTTATAAAAAAATATATCGACAACATCACTATAATTATAGCTTTTATTCTTATCTTTCTTTTGTCAAGATCTATTCCTGCTTTGCTTACATACGCTTTAAAGGCATTTGTTATTTCCTTTGATTGTACTTCTGTATCTTCCATTACCTAAAAAGACAATATTCATTCAATCTGTGAGAAAACCACCTATAGAAAAACACAATGACAATAAATTAATAGTCAATTTTAGGAGGCCTCTTTGCCTTAATAAAATTCCAACTCCAACGCTCCATGCCAATTTTCAATTGTTGGAAACAGTACTGGATGTCATCTTCTGTCAGCTTCTTCAGGATACGTGCCGCTTTCTCTTTCACAGCTTCCACAGCCTCAAATCTTTCCGTTTTAATGCAGTTTTCACCTTAGCAAACAGGTAGAAGTCACATGATGCAAGATCTGGTGAATAAGGTGAATGTTCTAACGCTGAGATGCTGAACTTGGCTAGGAACCCCTTGACAGATAACGCGGAATGAGCTGGCGCATTGTCTTGGTGGAGAACCTATTATTTCTTCTTCCACATTTCGGGGCGTTTTTTCCTTACTCTTTGACGTAATTTAGAAAGTAGCTCAAGGTAGTAATATTGAATAATTGTTTGACCTTCAGAAACCCAGTGAAGGTACACAATCCCATGGATATAAAATAACAATCATCATTGCTTTAAATTTTGACTTGTTCATTCGAGCTTTTTTGGCTCTCGGTGAAGTTTGGCTCTTCCAGTGTGTGGATTGGCGCTTCGTTTCCGGATCATAAGTAAAAAACCACGTTTAATCACATGTTATTATCTTCTACCTGTTCCCTATGGTGAAATTTGCATTGAAATGGACAATATTTGAGTCTGTGGAAGCTGTGAAAGAGAAAGTGGCACGTGTCCTAAAGAAGCTGACAGATTATGACTTCCAGCACTGTTTCCAACAATTGAAACTTGGCATGGAGCGTTGTAGGGATAGAAAAGGAGTGTATATTGAAGGTGACAATAAGTGATTTTGTATAAAATGAAAATAAAATTTATTACGTCAGTCTCGTTATTTAATAGCCACACATCGTAATAATTGAAAGGCAGCATGTGGTTAACTAACGGTGCAATTGCACGGTATTAAAATATAGTGTCTTAATGTTGAGGTTGGCAGCACTTTCAGATTTCGCTTCCCTTCCACACATCCAATCCATACACAATAGGCGTTAATGTACAAAATAAAAATAAATTTTTTACAACGTCAGTCTCGTTGTTTAATAGCCACACCTCGTTTATTTGGTTGCGACACACTTTATCCACTTATACCCAATTTCCTTTAAAATTTTTCTTAATGTACAAAACAAGAATAGTTAGCTTCCAACAAGAATTTAGTACTTCTTTCAAAACCGGTAATAACGATTCACATGTAAACATCACTTTCTTATTGATACAACCGTTTCCTTTTTTTACCAAGTGTCAGAAAATGACAGTAGTTACCCGTTCGCTCACGCTTTTGTTAAGAGGCACGGAAAGGAATTCATATTTAGCTTCAACTTTACTCCATTATATTACTTTGCATATTAGATTTCGTTCAACACAGAGAATATATCGACCGCGTTTACCAGAAACCGACGTTTCCTTTTACGGTAACAAACACTTATATTCGTACAGGTAACTTAAAAAAGGTTCCGCGATGTACTATATATCTTCTAAGTATAGATTACTTTGTTGTGGTGGTGAACTGATACCAAAGTAGTCACGCATGCGCACTGTTGGTTTCCCCCTTTATTCCTTGTTTACACCAAAGGCAAACTCGTGACTCTAGTAAATTAAATGCTATACGTCGTACATTTTTATAAAAAATTGAAGATTTATGTTGGGGCTGACCAGTGAGCTTCAGAACAAATGGGATATAAAAATTTGTCTAGTTTTTTTGGTTTAAAAACTATGGCTAGGCCTCCTGTTGCGCATTAGCGTAATGTCGGCGCCAAAAAATAGTAGGGACCTGAATATTAAGCTCAATTCTTAAAATAATATTATAATCAGAACACTTAAAGATAAAATCACAAACCGAATAGTCAGAAAACTACCAAAAAAAGACAGAAGTACCAATATGGTTAAGAGAAATCAAGAAAGATATGGAAGAATTAGGCATCAACTTCGAAGATCTAGAAAATAAAACCAAACATCTGAGACTAACGAAAGATAAAAACATTAGTTTCCAAGGAAAAGTAGATCAAAGAGGAAGCAAGAAAGTGATCTTTTCAGAAGCAGAAAGGCAAAGAAGATCGGCCAGAATGAAAGAGTTCTGGAGGAAAATCAAAGAAAATAACCAGAAGAGAGTGCCCGGAAATTGACTCAAGTGATCATAGTGGTTTCAAAAGAAAAAAAAATTAATTAAATTAAAACTATGAAATGAAAAACGATGATGAAATTTGAAGAAAATGAGTGAACAGGGTACAAGAAAAAAAAGAAAAGGATTCTGGTGTTATTCTTGGATATGACTAATGTCATCATCATCATCATCATCTCCTTTACGGATTAGGCCAATCGCCTGTTCCAACATCACACCATCTCTTTCTTGGACGCCCCAAACATCTCCTTCCTCGAGGGCGATACTTCAGTGCCTGAAGACTAGCTTTATCAGGTGACATCCTAAGTACATGTTCCTGCCACCTATTTCTGTACATCCACATTTTATCAATGATTGTTTCGTCTCTCTTCAGTTCTTCTCGAATCGCGCTACTTCTAATGTAAAGTTTTCCTTTTCCGATTAATATTAGCCAAAGTTCCAGTCCGGTTATTCTCCTTGTGATGCTTGTCAGTAATATAAGTATCCCCTGGCCGCGTTACGGGCGCTGCGCAGGTTAAGCTTAATATTAAATACGGCCGTTCCTACCGAGGAATCTATGACGTGCATCAAGTAAATATATATTTATTTTCCCATTGCTTACAAGAAAATATCATTACAATATAAATGTTAATATCCTTTGTTTTACTTCGAAAATCTGAAACAATTTATTTTAATCATGGTGGGAAAACTAATCCACTTAACTATTTTTTTCCCATGTTCAAGGGCAGATCAATTCAGTGCTTCTTTGTTTATTAACAGCTACTACAACTACGGTAATCTATAACTGTATTGGTAATTACAACTACATTTTAGTTTCTTAAATACAAATTAAACTACTAAGACATTTTTATTAAAAAAATAGGTTAATATATAATTATATGTAGAAATAAACACAAAACAAACAATAAAATATGCAAAACCAAAGAAATTCTTTTTTTGCTTTAGCGTTCGACTGTTCTGCTATTACTGCTAATGCAGACGGTGAAGGATGAAATGATTTTTTTTTGTAACGTATGAAAATATGCCTCTTATCTGTATCTAATCTGCCCTTTTCTGTAACGCTAAAATAAAGTTAGATTTAAATGTATCAAGCAACCCTGAACTTTCAATCCTTTGAGTACCAACGTCCGGAAAACAGGAGGACGATATCTTTTACGTGCTTATAACATCCGGTTGATCGGACGTCCGTAAATTATGCGTAAAGTGCCAGCGTCCGGATAACCAAACATTTACAAAAAAAATTTTAAGCAAAAATTAATGAAATAATGTATTTTGAACCGCCTCCATGGCGTAGTGACTAGCGCGCTAGCGTACAAAGTGAAAAATCTGGGGTTCGATTCCCCGCTAGGGTCTGAAAAATTGAATACGTTAAAAACACCGTTAAGGTACCTAAACCCGTAGTAGTTACTAACGACCAAGCTGTCGATGTGACTTTAAATAAACTAAAAAAATCTATTTCGAGTTTTTGTTAGAGTTAGAACGATTTCTTTTTTATAAACACCATCAAAATTTATTTGTAACAGGAAATTTTATTTTTCTGTATATTTGAAATTTTGATCGGCAATTGCAGGCTTACGCCTGCAAGTTTTCGAAATAAGGGCTGGCACTTTTTGTACTCCCTTATTCAATTTAAATGGAACTTTATAATTATCAAACTTTTAAATATTATTTCGGCACTGAAATGGTTAAAAACGTACTTGCACGGCAACAGCCAGATAAAAACTACAGAATCTTCACTCAAATTACAAATGCATTTGTAATGAATGCAGTTGTCAGTTTTAGTTACGGAAATGTAGGGAAATAAAAGACGCTGAACGATATGCTTGATGTCAGCGAAAATTCAATTGCGGAACTTGAACAAACAAAATATAATGATTCAGTTCCCAGATCAGAAATAACAACTTTGTTCAACTCCAAAGAAACCAGAACAGAAAGAAGAAAAAAGAGATTGTAACTAGAAAAATGAAATGTAAAAATTTACAGCCAGGGACAATCTAACAAAACCAAAATTTGTCTATACGGATTAGAGAAATTTTTATTTTTGTTTATTTAGACTTTTTCCGAATATACCACGGTTACTTTACTGGACGGTAGGGATCATCAACAATATGCGCAGTGAAAAGCCCCGCCCTCTGACGTCACTGGTAACCAGCGACAGTCTACGCACGATACGTACCGTGTCGGTCTATGATGTTTACTAGTCTTAATAAAGTCTGTAATAGTTTACTAGTCTTTAAAAATGGTGTGCTTTGGGATTGCCGGGTGGTCTACTCTCGACAGACACCAAAAGAAGTTGAGCATTATAAGTCTTACCGTTTTCCCAAGACCATTGAAACTAGATTGAGGTGGATAAATGCTTGTAAGCTGGCCGATTCATTTTCTGCTGATAGTGGTCGCGTGTGTTTAGTATATTTTGACAAATCGGATTACGTACAGAATATAAAGTCCAAGTTGCTACATCTTCCATTAAAACGTGTCTTAAAGACGAATTCAGTCCCGCATTTAAATTTACCGATTTGTATTGCCGTTCTACGTCCGGTAAACCCGACTTGTAGTGAACGTAAAAATCGAGGAGAGAAACGATACGCTTGTAAGGGATTTTATGATACTTTAAACTCATCATCCAATTTCAACGCAGGCAGTTCACAAAATGAAGGGATAGACGTAGGGAAAGGTAGTCCTCGTTTTAATGAAGAACAGCCAAATTTTTATGTAGCGCAGTCAGAGGAAACTGATCTCTTAAAACGTGAAAACGCCGAATTAAAAGAAGGAAACAAGTTACTCAGAGAAAAACTTTTGGCCGCAGACGAAGAATTATTGAAACTAAAATCGATTTTCCGTGTAAACATACCTAAACCATGCCTATGTTTGTAAAAACAATGCAAAAATCCTACCGTCACTACGCACCTGCCGAGTTTTTAGGGTCCAGACTACGTCATCTTATATCTCACAGCAGCTGTGCGTGACCGCTACCGATTAGTATAGTACCCGTGAAATATACCATGCTTCCGAACAAACTTGCCGCATATTAAAATTAAGATTGCACAATGTTCTAGTCAATTTTAATCTTATTATGAAAGTGTAATGAAACTTTTATTAATCCTGTCTTCATGAAATACAATAAAAATGAGAGTCTACAGAAGATTTTAAAAGCTAATAACTTAATTATTATTAATTTAAAACAAAAAATGTTATTCTATTTCGATATAGCGCGGTACTTACAGAAGGCAAATTTCGCCTATTTACATATAGGTTCAGTTAGTGAGCGTTTAGACGTTATTTCAAATTTTACGTTTGATATATTGTATGAGAGTCAAAAGTTCAAATCCCATACGAATTATATATTTTTTTTGTTTATTTTAATTATATAATGAAAACATTTGAAATTATAATTGCAATTTTTAATTCGTCAATCGTTTTTTGTTTAATTTCTTTCTCGTATACTTAACGTCACGAAATTACAACAATGCTTCACTTAACTTATGAAAAAAATTCTAAAAGACTTCTAAATCTGATAAACTACAACCCATCTTGAATAAAATGTATGAAATATAAAAGTTAACAGAAATAGATTTTACTTTTTGATTAACAAGAAATGAATTTGGATGAATTTAAATTAGCAAATTATTTTTAATATTTTTAATAAAATTTTTATTTTGTATGGGAATCGAACTCACGACTCTCGTGCGATGATAATCAGAAGTAAAATTTGTAGCAACGTCTTAACGCACACAGCTACTGAATAGACATCTAATACATGAAATTGTTTTGTGTATATTTTTTGCGCTATATCGAAATTGAATAACATATTTTTGTTTTTATTTATTAATAGACTAATTAAATTATTAGCTATTAAAATCTTTCGTAAACTCTTTTTAATTCTGTTTCTAAAATTTCTGGAAAAATAAACGTAACATTAGACCTTTGTAATTAGATTAATGTTGGCAGTACATTGTACAATTTTAATTTCCCTATACGTCAACTTAGTTAGGAAGCTCGATACATGAATAAAAAAAAAACAGAATAAACGAGGCAAACCCTTAGAAAGTATTACAGATATTTGGACAAATGGTTAAGGACCCCTTTACTTAGTTGCATTAAAAATATGATAAAAAATTCCAATTATCTCAATTCATTCCATAGACCTACATCAAATTTCACCAAATTTAAAAAACATTTTTAATTGTATGAACACCCAAAGTTCTAAACGGAGAATGTACTACTGGGTACCTCTTCTCCTGAAAGTAAAATTCCGCACAACCCATTTCATGAATATCATTTTCAGAAAAACTATGCAGCTCAATGTACAATATCGTAATAAAATAAAATATGAAACGGGATAAAATTAATTTTGAACTCGTTAGTCACCTCAAATTGGTGGTTTAATGTTAAAAATTTCAAAAAAAAATTATCCGGTACGATCAAAAATTTTGGGTCAAAAATTTGGGTGATTTAACATGATAGAAAAGCAATGTTCATATTCCCTAATTAAAAATTGTCCGTAGAAATAAATTCATAGTAGGCCTACTAACCGCTTAAGTCCGTTAAAATGAAGAAATATTTTTTTAATTCTCAGGTTATTTCTAAAACTATTTCAGTATATTTAAAACCTATAAGTGTTCTATATGATATTCAATATATACTAGATGTGAATGTGACAGTAAAAAACAAAAACTAACAAAAGCATTGGTTTTTGATATTCATCACCTTAAGTACTAAAATGAGTGTTTTTCTTGTATGATGTAACGGCTGAATCATTTAACAATAGATTTTTATGAAGCTGAATATACTATCAATAAGTATATACTTGTATTGACACAATAACAAAAATATTACACAAATATTTTGTTTATACTGGAAATAAATTTTTATTTGAAGAGTAACATTATACTCAGAATATTTAAACATGTTTACCCGATTTATCTTTTCACTAAAATAAATTATTTATTATACTATTTCATTTTTCTTTACCATTGTATCAAACAGAAATAACTTTAAAAAAATATTTTCTTTATTTTTATTCGGTATTTTTCTGTAGGTCTATCGTATTGTTTCATTTATCCATTTATTAGCTTACTAAACCAGGTTTATATTGATGGAATTTGTGGAAATGTAGAATCTGGAGTTGTCAAATTAAAACCCATTACGGATAAAATGATAAGACATTAGCAAAAGTAGATTAGTATGGTTTAATTCTATTACATATCCGGTATTACATATTAGTTTGGGGTGATTTAGAAAAAACAATGGAGAGGGTATTAGGAGCAAACCCTCTTACTTCATACATACTTTTATTCCAGGAGTTTCAATTTCTTACAGTTCCTTTACCTTTTACATTTTTAAAATGATAACTTATGATAAGAAAAATTGATTTTTACAGAATGTAATATCTACAATCACCGCACAAAAAAAGAATTGATTACTATATTGCAAATCATAACACTAAATTCTTTGAATAAAGCCATGCTTTTGCATGTAAACATACACAAAGAGGAACCGGAATTAGTGTCCCTTTTATGTTAAATTTAAGGAACATTTTCTCAAAAACTATTAGAATTATCCTGCCCATTTTTTTTTTTGGTTACTTCACAGGTTGTTTTATACCCACTGAGTTAATGGCATCTTGATAAATTGTTAGAAAGATTTTTTTGAAAAATTTACCACTTTTGAAAAATCTTTACATTTTGCGTAATGAAGTGGCTCATTAGATTGAAATTATATTATAAAAGGCTGCGCAAAAATTTCATTAAAATTCATTTTCAGTTGGTTGAGAAAATGTTCCTTATGTGTCAAAAAATTATTTTTTATCGGAAATAAGAATAAACTACAAGAGTTAAATAACTCAATATGTTATGTCTAGCGGTTCTCAGCATCAGGCCTGATGCTTACATAAATTTTTAAACCAAAATATGTTTCAAAATAAAAGACAATTGGAAAGTTATCTGTTGTCATTCAGAATATAAAGATTTTTATGCAAACGATAAGCGCTTAAATAATAACTTAAGGGTTCAAAATATTTTAATTTTTTTAATTTTGATAGAAACTGCAAAAACCCCAACATATCGTTGGATGCAGAAAACTGAATTTTGATAATGTGCAAAACCCCGCAAGAGTAAAATATATTAATTTTTCCGTTCCGGGTACAATTAATAAATTACAACAACCTTTAAAAAATTAGGTTAATCTAGATTTGTTTAAAAAGCAAAGAAATACATGACTGATGAAACATTTTAAAGTGTACACGAATTCATTTCTAAATAGTTAGATAAAACAATTCGTAAATTTCTAAGTAAGTATAATTCGAGGGAGATAGTGTGTTATTTAGTAAAATTATTGGATGATAGGCTTGGTGAAGTTAGTAAGTAATGAAAATTAAAAGAAAAGAAATGAATTGGTAAGTAATGAATTTAACATGTTGTTACATATCCATTTATATTGATGGTGATGTAACATTCTTATTAGTTAACACTTACGTTGTAACTTAGAACTTGTGTTACTAAACGAGAATGTCGTCGTCATCCAAATAATTTATCCTATAAGATTCTTCTCTTAAAAAGATATAAAGGATTCCGTCTGTTTACTGAATGTGCAGAGAAACGTTTTTAAAGTAGCCTATTTGTGG
The DNA here is from genome assembly GCA_035578175.1 of Catonia carolina. Taxonomy (NCBI): domain Eukaryota; kingdom Metazoa; phylum Arthropoda; class Insecta; order Hemiptera; family Achilidae; genus Catonia; species Catonia carolina. Next base: position 1,715,929 of record JAQMRL010000024.1, on the reverse strand, counting down.
AAAACTTGCTCCCACGATTTGAACAACATACCAACTACAGTGTGTAACACCCTAAATACCTCTTATTAGATTACAGTATCTTATACTATTAATAACATGTAGTACAGTTGAATTAAAATCATAATCCTTATAGCATTCAATATTAAACTAGATAAATTAATCCACAGAAACAGCGGTTCATTTAAGAACAATGAAAATTGTTGAATGTGTATTTGGAAACCTTGTGAACAATGGTAATCAGCAGTTCGATGATAAATAACATATTAAACATGTATCTCCTCTGTTAATTTTTAATTGTCGGCGCCACTAGAAAAGACTCATAACACCCCTTAAAAGTTTGTGACGAAGTATTACTTCAGAGGCATTGTACAAGAAAAAGTCTAGTGACGGCATAATACATTTCTTCCAAAACACGAACTTAGTTTTGCTTTTGAACTTAAAATTTCGTCGGTTACGACCGACAGTGGGTACCAATCTTCTGCAGTTCTGTCTCCAACCGTTGGACTCTTGTTGTGCTGTTGTTTAATGTCAGTCTTTCGTATTTACGGCCAGTGCTAGGTAACTAATATTTATTTACGAGCAACTTGTACGTAATAAGCACAATCGTTATTTTTTTATTTCATTTTCTTATAATTTTCAGAATCGAAATAGTTAGGTAATAACCTACTGTTATCAACCTTTGAGAATATTATCTAATTTTCTTGAAAACTCCATAAGTTTTTAGCAACAATTTAGTCTGGTATTTTTATTATTAAAAGTCAAATTTTAATATTTTCGATTTAAATTTACTTATTTAATTACAGAAATTTTTTCAGAATTAAATTTCCTTTGAGTTGATTGTTGTTTAGGTTATCAGCCAAAAAGGTGGTTCAAACTTCTAGAGGCTTTGCTAAAACGAGGAGTATGGTAGTTTACAATTGCCTTCCTCACTGAGTCAAAAAATGTTTATTAGAATGCCGGGCTCTTCGAAAAGCATCTACTTTCCACCCTGCAAATGACACCACTTCATTCACCACAGTGTCTGGCTTTATAATGAAATTATAAAGATAAATAGATAGATAGATTTAATTTAAAGTGTATGAAATGAACTAGGTCAACATATTTTTATGTCACAATTTTTTTGTTTTTAATATATGAGTTGTGGCTATCAAATAACGAGACTAATGTAAAAAAATTAATTTCAAGTTTATACAAAATCACTTATTGTCACCTTCAATATACACTTTTTCTCTATCCCGACAACGCTCCATGCGAATTTTTCATCTTTGGAAACAGTGCTGGAAGTTATCTTTTGTCAGCTCCTTTAGGACACGAGCCACTTTCTCTTTTAAATCTTCCACAGACCCAAATCTTGTTTCTTTTAATGCAAATTTCACCTTACGGAACAGGTAAAAGATAATAACTTGTGATGAAACGTAGTTTCTTACGTATCATCCGGAAACGAAGCGCCAATCTATGCACTGGAAGAGCCGAACTTTACCTAGAGCCAAAAAAGCTCGAATGCGCTAGTCAAAATTTAAAGCATTGATGATTGTTCTTTTCTATAACCATGGGATTGTGTACCTTCACTGGGTTTCTGAAGGTCAAACAATTAATCATTATTACTACCTTGAGGTACTATCTAAACTACGTCAAAGAGTAAGGAAAAAACGCCCCGAAATGTGGAAGGACAAATCATGGGTTCTCCACCAAGATTATGCACCAGCTCAATCCGCGTTTTCTGCCAAGAGGTTCCTAGCTAAGGACAGCATCTCAGTGTTAGAACATCCACCTTATTCATTAGATCTTGCACCATGTGACTTCTACCTGTTCCCAAAGGTGAAATCTGCATTAAAATGGACAAGATTTGAATCTGTGGAAACTGTAAAAGAGAAAGCGGCACGTGTCCTGAAAAAGCTGACAAAAGATGACTTCCAGCACTGTTTTCAAAGATGAAAAATTCGCATGGAGCGTCGTCGGGATAGAGAAAAAGTGTATATTGAAGATGACAATAAGTGACAATAAGTTATGTATAAACTTAAAATTAAATTTCTTTTTTAATATTAGTCTCGTTATTTAATAGCCACACCTCGTATATAAAAACAAAAAATTGTGACATAAAATATGTTTACCTAGTTGATTTCATACACTTTAAATTAAAGCGATGATTCACTTGTGAACACACAAAGATTTCTATTTCCCTTACAAAAATGTCAGTGCAGGAAATATATTAAATGTTTAACTTATGAACTTTATAAAATTAAAAATTAATAAAATAATTTAAAACTTATTCAACATTACATTTATTTTATTTTTTCTTTGTGTTTTATGACTACAATGGATCACTTTAGTCAAATGTAGATAGCTTCTTCCTTTTCATAGTCTTTCGCTTGATGTTTTGCCAGTATGGCCTCATTCGGGCTGTTCTCGCTTACCGAACTTCCTATGAAACGACCGGTTTCATCCTGCTTGGGCTCGTTCTTTCTTCTGATTTTGTTTCAAATCTACTTTCCTTATTTCTTAAGATTTTTAATTTTTTTTTGTTTTCTAAATCATCGAAAGTTAATCCGAGTTCGATCATGTCTTCTTTGACATTTCGCATCCATGCTCCTGATGTTACCATTGGAAAGTGTTTTCTAATCACTTTGTTTAAAATTCTGTCTAATTAGGAGTTGTAATAAGATGTCCAAGAAAGGAAATTCTTTTGTCCTTTATTGTATCAGTTATGGGTTCGTTTTCTTAAGAGACTTGTTCGTTTGTTAGAATTCTTCATTGCCTACCTACTTTGTTTTTCTTTCCTACGCCTTGTTAGGACTTTTTAGGACTCGTCTTTCGAGTTTTAGAACATTGTCTATTGACTTCTTTTGGTCACTTTTGCTGATGTTTCGCTGCCATATGTAACTTGTGGTTTTATGACTGTTAAGGCCAATCGCACCCCCGTTAAGTGATTCTTATTTCCCCGCTTTTATTATCGTCGTTAAATACACTGATTTTGTATTAATAACCTTGTTCCCGCCTCTTCCTGTATACTTGTCTTGATTTCCGATGGTGATCTCAGTGCATGACGTAATCATTCTCCCTCTACTCACATTCCTATCTTCCCGGTCAACACACTCACTGGTTGGATTCTGCGGCATGTAGACTGTTCGTGCCTCCGCTGCGCCGGCCATCCTATGGCGTCGCTTCTGCAATTGTCGTTATGCTTCGTTCGTTTCTGATGTACCATACATCATTTCAAATGTGATTTTACTTATGTGTGTAATTTATAATCATTTACAATTGTTCTTGTTTTCGTATCAAACATTAAAGTTACAGTGTGAATCGAACCCCGGACACGTGTCGCGTGGACGCCGTTGCTACACTTCAGGCTATTCAACAGGTAAGCGAATTAGTCTATTATGTTGTACGCTTTCTAATTTTGTGTTTGTGTTGACCAGTGATGTCCTGCTGTTCCAGCAGCTACTTATCGTTTTACCTTTGTCTCCCTCAGTGTATTTTCCATCGTTGTATCTTGCTTATTCAGTCGTTCCGCCGTTGGTTTCTGGCGCCATTAAATGAAACTAGGTCCTCCGGAATAAGTCGTTTATGCTTCAGTTTACATTAATCTGCCATGTGTCGTGCATAGTGGGTTGATGTCCTACAGTTACAAGTCGGCTTACCGCTTAACTCGTGTTATCCAATATATTTTGGGTTTATTTCAAAACTCCTGCCATCAAGGCTCTAACAATGACTGTTTTGGTTTTAAATATGACTGTTATTAAAATAAATAATTACATATATTTATTACAATTTTTTTTAAATTTATTTAATGCTGTAATTATATTTTCTTTTCAGTTGACTATATGATTATTCAAATGACAGTTCCTCTCCGTCTGCCTTTAGTTAAAGAGTTCTATCAAAAGGATTTAATTAATATTCACATCGTTGTAAAAACAACTCTTCTAGGACTCTATAAAATACCCAAAAATTAAAATTAAATAAAACAATAACGAGATTTTCCGAAATGAATAACAAACTCATTGATGTAAATTTGATGGTGCGACTATTAAAACGGCGAAGTTGCAAAGTTCGTATTATCTGAATGCGATTGTCAAAGCAATACGTTCATGATTTGAGAAGTAAAAGGATTTTTCAACTTAAAATACGAGGTGTGTTCAAAAAATAATGGGAATTTTTAAATTTCGCGGATTTGGATAGTCCGATTGTAAAAATTTTTTTTATTATGTTGGTACACATGCCCCTGACGTATGATAAAATTTTCAACAATATTCATTGCTTAGTTCTTAAGTGGAAGCCGCTAAGGTTAGACGTGTTTTTCGAGCACGGGTATTTTTGTTTGTTTAAAAAAATGGATCAAAGAATTTGTATTAAATTTTGCGTGAAAAATGAAATAAAGTGTGTGAAATGTTAACAAAAGCATATGGTGAGTCTGCTATGAGTAACACAAGGATTTACGAGTGGTATAAGCGTTTCCAAGATGGTCGCGAAAACGTTGAAGATGACGAACGACCCGGACGTCCAAGCACATCAACAACCGATGAAAACGTGAAAAAAGTGAAAGAAATGGTTATGAACGATCGCCGAATCACAATCAGAGAAGTCAGTGATGATGTTGGCATATCGATTGGCTCATGCCATGAAATTTTTTCGGATGTTTTGAGTATGAAACGTGTGGCAGCAAAATTTGTTCCAAAATTGTTGAATTTCGAACAAAAACAGCGGCGAATGGAAGTTGCTCAGGAGTCACTAAATGAAGTCGACAACGATGCGGATCTACTCAAACGTGTTATAACAGGTGACGAAACATGGGTTTACGGATACGATGTCGAAACTAAGGCTCAATCGTTCCAGTGGAGGCATTCTGGATCGCTAAGACCGAAAAAGGTTCGACAAGTGCGGTCAAATGTGAAGGTTATGCTCACTGTGTTCTTCGATTTTAATGGCATAGTGCATCATGAATTCTTGCCACAAGGTCAAACAATCAATAAGGAGTACTACCTACTAGCTCAATGCCGTTTGCGTGAAGCAATCCGAAAAAAATGCCCGGATTTGTGGCAAAACAATTCATGGCTTTTGCGCCACGATAGTGCACCTGCTCACACTTCATTACTTGTTCGTGAATTTTTGGCCAAAAACAAAACTGTAACGATGCCCAGCTTCCATATTCGCCAGACAAGGCTCCGTGTGACTTTTTTCTATTTCCAAAAATAAAGAGAATATTAAAAGGCCGTCGTTTTACAAGCATAGATGACATTAAAAGCGAATCGGTGTAAGAGCTAAAAGCTATCACATAGATCGAGTTTCAGAAGTGTTTCGAGGATTGGAAAAAGCGTTGGCACAAGTGTATTGCATGCAAAGGGGACTACTTTGAAGGCGACAATATTAATGTAGATGAATAATTAATCATTTTTTTCAAAACACGAAAATTCCCGTTATTTTTTTAACAAACCTCGTACTTTATTATATTAAAATTTCTAAGTAGTTTAAGTAAATGCTAGTTTTTGAAATTTTAATCGGTAACATCAAACAATTTAATATAATTCATTTTCTATATTTTTACTTCCAATTTGTGATTAAAGCAGTAACCTTCCTTACAAATTCACTATATCTAGTAGCAAATGTTACGCAGTATTAGCTGCTAGTACTAGTGGTAGATTGTAGTAAATTGAAGTAACCGTAGGCAACATTTAACATCTGAAAAAATTAAAAATTATTATGACCAAATAGAAAATTTTATAAATTAATAAAACAAATACATAATATTCTTATCGTTTGAAATTGCGTAAATTTAATACAAATACATAAAATTTTAAAACTCAAGGAATAACTTATAGTGGCAGAACAAATAAGATAAGGTAGTCAATATTATAGGTTTTTTATTTTCCATTTTCTTTTGTACAGTGTAGAATCCTGGACCATGAATGGAACAATCACAAGAAAACTAAACGCATTTCATATGAATATTTTTATAGGCGAATGTTGAAAATACCATGAACTTCTCAGATAGAAAATATACAGGTACTCAAGAGAACGATGATGGTGGAAATCATTAAAACCATCAATTCCAGTAATTTCCAATACTTGAGTTATATTATGTCCATGTATAGTACAACAGAATCCATGTTTACGACGTTTTTTCTTAGTTGAGTCCTAGCGTAAACAAGCCACCTCCGGGCGAGTGGAACGAACACACAGAATGTTCAAAAAATTTCGTTTACACTACGTTCCCTCGTATCTTTCATGCCGTTGCATACTTTTACACGAAGAACTATTTAGCCTACTATTGAATTTAAACCCCATAGATAGAATTAGTTTATGAAGAGTGGACCGACTAATGTTGGGTAAATCAGGATCCATTAGTGACAACCGACAAAATATTATTTAACGTAGGTAATTCATTGCTAAAGGAAAATTATTGATGAATAATAAGTCTTAAAGCTGTTTTGTTGATATCAAAATTGTCTGAAGGTGTTTTACGTTTTCTTTTTTTAACTAAGATTTTTAAAACATCACTCTGTTTAAATTCTTTTCGTACTCTGTGAACTAAAATGTTTTCTACAAATTATGTTCATTTTTATTTCATGATAAACTTAAATTTTAGCACGTTGCAGCCAAAAATATAAAGTAACTCACAAATTTTTACGCGCAAAAGTGTTTAAGCCGCTGTAGCTAGCGAAAACGCAACCGATTTTTATTTCTTTTAAATAAAAATAACCGTACGTGTTGTATAAAATGCCTGTAATTTTTTCATAATTTTTATTGGTAATGACATTAGATAAATGAATTTATTTGTGAGCGTGTTGTGACGTTTGAAAATTCACTACAAGACAAAAAACACGTTGCAGCAGAAGGGTTAACAGCCTCATCTGCTCTCAATGCTTGCACCACATTTGCTTTGGTGCCCAAAGCAACAACTAAATGGCCTTTTTTAAAACCAATAAATCAGTAAGGTTGTGGAAAACAATTTTTTGTCGCTGCCGTTATATCCTTCATTCATTAATATTAAAGTATTCAAATGCATTTTCTAGAATTTTTTTTTGTCATCAGTCTCTCGACTGGTTTGATGCAGTTCTCCAACCTGTTCTATCTTGCGCAAGTCGTTTCATATCTACATACCTGTAACACCCTACATCTTTTGTAATTTGCTTTATATATTCTAATCTTTGCCTCCCTCTACAATTTACTCCCTCAATATTACCCTCCATTATTGATAGCCTAATACCTGGATGTCTTAGGATATGCCCCACTAGCCTATCCCTTCTTTTGGTAAGATGCTTCCATATACTTCTTTTTTCATCCACTCGCCTAAGAACCTCTAAATTACTTAGTTTGTCCACCCACCTAATCTTTAACATTTTCCTATAACACCACACAAAAGCTTCTATCCTCTTCCTTTCTGCAGCCCCTATCACCCACGTTTCACTTCCGTATAATGCTATACTCCAAACGTAATGTTTTAAGAAATTTTTCCTAATCTGTAAATCAATGTTTGTAGTCAGTAAGCTGTTTTTCATTTCAAAGGCTTTTCTAGCTTGAGCAATTCTACTCTTGATATCACTTGTGCTTCTACCATCCTTTGTTATTTTACTCCCTAGATAGCAGAATTCCCTAACTTCCTGTATGTTTTCGTTGCCTACTTTTAAATTTCCCATCTCTTCTAACTAGAAAATATGTAAAATGAAAAATATTTACCCTTCCAAAATTATTTAAATTTAGTTCGTATATTCGGAATGGTCTTATTGTAAAGTCATTAGAAAGCATCATCATTAAATAAATGGACTTTCTGAACCACAAAGGGCTTTCTTCCCAGCCACAGTCATACAATGCAAATCTTAAGTTTTCACCCTGAAATAGAATGGCAAAAAAATTAAAATTAAATTAGATCTTACATCGACAAAAGCACCTCTAGCAAAAATTATAAGAGTTACAAAGAATCAATAGCTCTTTTCCAAACTCTGCAAAAATCATACTTTTTGCGTCAATAAAGAAAGCAACTTTGCCCGTACTTAGCCAATTCTGTGATTTGCTTCTGAATTTCAGTATTACAGTATAAAGTGTTACACTAAGATTTAGAAACAAAAATAATAATTTTTTAATATATTATGAGCGGCTAAAAAGTGAACATCTTTCCAAAATCTATAAAGTTACTGGCGAAACTGTGTATACATCAAACCATCAAGCAAATCAAATCATTTTGAAATTTGTTAAGCTTGCTAATACTTAACAATTTCAAAGTTGGATACCCATATATAGGTTGTTAGTGATAACGAGTGTGTAAATACTCAACAGTTTGTGTAATAGTGAAGGTCAATGTACGCACACACCAGCAAACATTATAGGTAAATGGTAGCTGAATGTATGAAGAAGAAAGTAAGCTATTTAGAAACACAATCAGGTTAGTGGGAAATTTTCTATTGATTTTTTTATATTGGGATGACACTTAATTCCGATTTTTTGAAGAAAACCGTACAAAAGTCGTATCTCATTCAAAATAGAGCTATAACTGCGTCTAAAAGCTTGAATGGTAAAGGTAGGTAAATTGTTCAATGTTGCTGTTATAGCAAAACCGGTTGAATTGAATACGACCTATAAAGGGAATAAACGCTCCAAAATTCGTAGAATAGCCTATTTTAAGACATTCTTCACAATGGAACTAAAATAATGTTCAAATATTTTTTAATAATTTTTTTCTTCATTCCATGCTTCATATAATAACATATATCATAAAATAACTGTAGGAATGGGTCAATGACATCAGCTCAAAGAGAGCAATTTTTTCAGCTTACTTTTTATTACAGAATCCATATTCACCTGACTCTCACATTCGCTTAAATAGTCGTTTATTGTAAAAGTGAGGGGGCTTGATGTATAACATTTTTTGCTAGACATTTTTCTATAATACCAGGAAAAAATGTTTTTACCAAATTTTGACAAAAACTCGTCACTTTGCATAAATTGTAACAGTCTTCTCAATTTAGTTAAATTATATTATTAATTTTTTAATTAAATCATTTTGAATGGTGTATTTTTAATACCCAGTATGCTGCTACTTAGTTTCCAAAGGTAGTACGTGTGTCCAACGAAAATCTGTGTCTGTGGATAAAAGGATCTCTTAACACAAAAATAAAAAAATATATTATTAACAAATGTTTATTTAAATTAAACAGCATGCAATTATTAATTATTAAATTTATAAAAGTTCTTGGGACTGATGTTATTTTAATGTAAAATTTAAATACGATTTTATGGATTGATCTTACTGGTAATCGGAAAAAAGGCGGATATTCAGTCTGTAACTGCTTCGACTTTCTTTGAAATTCAGCATTTATTGTTTAGTTTTAACGTCCATTTATTTATTTAAATAACTTATTCTCAGCACACCGTAACTATTTAATGTCCATAACCAAAAATGTTTAAAATGAGCGGCCGTGTTGATTGTTTACGTACGAGAGTCCGAATCCAAACTCACAAACAACTGTTCTTCTAACACTCTCATGTACCACTGCTTATGAACAACTGCCGCTAAACACTTTACTCTGTAAGACCTCGTCATCATTTCTTGCCCGGATTGATCTGCCAATCATACAGTTATATTTCAACGCTCTATTTTTTATATAATTCTATATCTGTTTATATGTTACGATATTCAACTCCCCGCTTTCTTACGCATCAGTCCCATTTGGTTTAAACAAAATTTATCTCTAAAATGTACACAATTAGTAAAATATTAAGATATTAAGATGCTTGAAATAAATTATCCGCCATTAAATAATTCATCTTCTTAGAGAAATAAATGCTTTAGAATCAGACCACAAAATGCCACTCTAAAAATTACAGCAAATTTCAGGTAAATTCGCTGTAACTGGCGTAAATTCACGTTTGTTTTTTAAAACATAATTCAATCTTTACTCATAAAAATTTCATTTTTTTGGATAAAAAATGGATTAAAACACCAAGTCTATCGGTGCGATCTCGGAATTGTTCGAAGAGTCAATATTCTAAAACCTATCAGTCGCTCAAGGGTTATAAATATACATCAGCCAATGTCGGAAGAAATGAACAAGAAAGACGTGCAATAATTAGCGAGACAAATTGATGAACAGCAAAACCGGTTTATTCAACGATAATAAACCTTACAATACTTTTAAACACAATCACCACCAACATTTAGATGTTTTTTCTACCATTCAAGAGCGGGTCAATTGGCTGGAGGGGAATGTTGTCATGAAGGTATCACTAGATAAATATTTATCTTTGGATTTATATACCAATCAAGTTTGTAGCAAAATAACATCTGATATACTTTCAATAAAAGAGATTAACATCAAATTGCCAGATTAAATGCAGAAAAAGAAACTAATGGCAGGTAATAATGGAATGATTTGGTCTCGTATCCATTATGCTGTTATAGTTTACGACCTTGTATAGGTAACATGAATATTGTTTAAACATTTAAAATAGTTCTATTTCGTGTATGGTGGGGACCACCTTCTTTCATGCGGAACAATTCAAAGCGATTAAATTAATTGCAGTTCCTCACTTTACATGTACACCTTTTCGTCACCTAAAAGAGAGCGGTTTGTGAGCCGTGCGTCAGCAAGGTAAAAAATCTGGTGTGAAACACTCACACAACTTTCTCTTGCCAATGCAAATAATTAACAATAAACCTAACATTAGTAATAAAATGTTAGAAATAAACAAAAAAGTAACCTCAAAAACATAACCTTATTTTAATCATGAGTAAAAGACGCAGAATGAAAATCAACCTCATTTTGGCTTAAAAATACGGAAAATCACTCTTTTACGCTAAACTAAGCTCTGTAGAGAAAAATGTTCTAAGTGAAAGTTGCAGATCTTTTAATTTTCTATAAATTTGATTATATACACTTTTATTATAAAATGCATACTACGGCCGAAATGTTAAAAAAAATCGATTTTTCTCACGTTTTCGTGAGAAAAAAACAGAAAATTGCTAATTACTGCTAAACTAAGCGTTATACAAAACAATGTTTAAAATAAAAGTTGTAGGTTTTTAAATTCTCTACAAATTTTATTATATATATTTTTGCTCTAAATTGCATATTAAAGCCGTAATCTTAAAAACTATGTTTTTACGTAAAAACAGCCTCACCCAGAATTTCAGCAAGCATGACGCCTACCCTATCGTGTAGAGAATAAAAAATTGAGTAAACCAGGCGATTTTCAAAAAAAATCGTAGGACCAGTTTTTGAGAAAATCGCAAAAAAGTGAAAAATTATACGATTAAACTACTACTTCCGGTTGACCGATTTTGATGAAAATGTTCGTGTCGGGTCCGGTAGTGGTATGTAACTTAAGTTTCAAGTTTCAAGTTCGTACGATGTTCCGTTCTTGAGATATTTTGTACACACACACACACACACACGCACACGCGCGCGCGCGCACACACGCACACACACATACACAGACCAATCGCTAAAAACATGTTTTTTGGGTTCAGGGGGTCTGAAAACGTATAGATCCGGTGAAAACTCGATTTCGAAAAATCGACATGAAAACAATACTTTCCTTCCTATATATTCATATAGGCAAGAGAAAGTAAAAAACAAACAGCTTTAATATAATATTTCCTATATCTTATATTGGTTCATCTAATACTTAATTTTATGTTTTTTATTTTCACATTCACAGTTTTCAGCGTCAATCACTATTATGGTACGTAAAATGAAGGATGAAGCGTGTGTTTGGAACCGTGTATCTTACCAAATTAAAAACGTAAAAATTTAGGTACGTTTAGTTTTAAAGCGTGGTTTTTTGTTATTTTATTCATATAAATTCGGAAAGAAGAGAGTGTATTAGAAATTTGTGGTGATTTGGAAACAAAATATGTACCCGTCTTTTAGAGCATTTTTCACTTATACCCCAATGATCTAAAGACTGCAGATGAGATCTAACCAATAACAGCCAAGGTCGAGTAGGAGTTTGCCCCTTCGCTAAGTCACACTCTGTTCCACCGAACTCCAGCTGACTTTTCGTTAAGCTTAGTTTAGACGACGCCAGTTGGGAGGCAAGTCAAGTGAGCAAGTCACTTGCTCCAAGTTACTTGCTCAGTGCGAACATTTACTTGTATGATTTTTGTTGGCCCGTCAAGTTGCCGTGCATTTTGTCAGGCAAGGCAAGTGGCCGGTGTTCTATTTTCGGGGCAGCTTGCCTTCCCCCACCACAACAAGCAAGTGACTTGCCTTTGTACGTGCTCTGTCTAAACACCCACTTGTTCAGTGTATTGCTTAATCTAGTGCAAGTATTTCCTCGTGATATTTACTGTGTTTCTGTTGTATTTGGTTGTTTTCATCAAATACGTCAGGCGGCATTCTCAATAAAGCCTTGTACTCTCCTGAATCTTCCAATCGAAGTTCTCTTAAAAGCATGGCCGATCCCCCATGGGTACTTCTTCAACCTATCCATTTTCGTACTCATGGCTTTTTCTTAGTAATCCTTTCTAGATAATCTTCAATTTCCTCCGAAAGATGAATAAATAACATCCTCGAAACATGTTTTATAATTTTCTTACAATGTGTTTTTTCCCCATCGGACACACTACTTGGCGCTTCACTTGCAACTAAAACGACAACGTAGTATGAACACTACTTGGTTTGGTACTTGCCAGTCTCTACTTGGTGAATGTAACTTGCTCACTTGACTTGCCTCCCAACTGGCGTCGTCTAAACTAAGCTTTAGGCTCTCATCTACAGCGGGACTACAACATGACAACGCAGGATCCGATTCATCTTAACCATAATCATATTAATCATAGTCTTACAGATCAATGAAGGCTATTATCCGTCTTCATTTGCAGTCTCTTGTTTGTTAAGGTATAGTTCATGTTTCAGAACATGAAGTGCGATCAATTTTAGTAGTAAGAGTATAGCGTTTTAGAGGAATTTTCCTGCATGTTTTATTTATTAATGTCAGCTAAAATTCAGCCTTTTAGAACAAAGAAAAAAGAATTAAAGCGTTATAAATGAAAATTGTTATTTTCGTTCCGGATGGACTTAAAAACGGGTAAGTACAAATTTTGTTTCCAAATCGTTAGAAAATGCCTAATACACTCCCGTCTTAGTACAAATAAAGTAACAAAATAATGCTTTGGAAAAACCTGTATCTGAAATTTTTATGTTTTTCACTTGGTGAGATACGTGGTCCCAAACAAAGGCTTCATCGTTCATTTCCGAATTATAATATATGATAATTTACAGTATTGGGTATAAATCCAAATATTCGCAGGCAACGTACAAGCGTGAGTACATAAAGAACAAGGACGTCAGATATTTAATATATAACACGGAGTTAAAAAGTACTTGAACATAGAAACATGTGTAAACACGCACCCCTCTGTAACGCCACCTTAATGATCCGAATCTTTTAGTTGAAAAGTCTACCTCGTTACCCATTTTATTCGCAATAAAAAAAAAACGGGTCAAAGGCAAGGTATTTTTAATGTTGTTCAACATTACAAACAATCTATACTTTCTCATTCTTGCATGGGGAACTTTTAAACCCAGACAGGAAATGTCACCGTCAAGAAACCGCGCCGCTGAAGCAGATCCTCTTTTCAAAAGGTATTTGGAGAAGACTTTTAAAATTTTACAAGAAGGTTGATTATAATCAAAACACAAGCGTACACCTTTGAAGTAATACACTTTTTTTTCTCTTTGGTTTGTAATAAGTTTGCAAAAACGTTCTTTCAAGCTACTGGTTCTTACCTCGTTACATAGTTTCTGTTCTAGCGATGAGTAGATGTACAAGAAGAATAAAAATAAAGACATCAGAAACGCATATTGAAGTTTTAATAAAACGTCGGAACTCTGAAAAAGTCATTATTTAAATTAAATGTACATTTTCAACACCTAGTAAAAATTTATTTTTCACATATTTGTCATACAATGTTTCATCTTTTAATACGTTTTCCTTAGAATGCATTTTGCTGATCAGGTGTTAAAACGGGTACGAGTATGACCAAACAGAACCTGCATTGACTTCTGGTAACCTATGCACACCCAGGGTCGATTTGGCTACAATATTTCCCACGAAGCAAAAATGAGGAATTGCTAAACATTAAAATAATCTTTTAAATTTTACAAAATTTATTATTAATGTGACAATATCGAAGAAGATCATGTTAGCGAAAGTTCTAGTAAAATGGTAATTCATTCATAAAAATAGTAAAGAGAGGATAATAACTAGAATGAAAAAGTAACAATGGGGTGGCTATAAAGGGATGACTATTCATGAAAGTTGTTTGAAAGGACTGCGCTAATGTGTCTTGTTGTACAACTATTTATGAAAGGGACCTGTAACACTTTCTATTTACAATAAGATCTATTGGTGACTTGTTTACAATAGATTTTTCTAGCACTCATTTATAAAGAGTTATTTTTTGTACTTTCTTATTTGCATGGAATTTCTCTGTTTTGCTAGAATTATCTTTCTGAAATATCTATAAAAAGAGCACCCGAATACGGTCAGTTAGTTAGAATTCGTTTGATCTTTGACGAGTGACTGTCGGGCGTTATATCAGGTTAACGGTTCTGAGGTATTGTTATACTGTCTTTGTGTGTGTGTGTGTGTGTGTGTGTGTGTGTGTGTGTGTGTGTGTGCGCGCGTGTATATGTGTGTGTGCGTGTGTGTGTGTGTGCGTGCGTGTGTGTGTGTGTGTGTGTGTGTGTGTGTGTGTGTGTGTGTGTGTGTGTGTGTGTGTGCAGAACTCACTTGGTTTTTCTTTAAATTTTGTTTTTGCTTGCATTGTGTTATTACTTGATAATGGTAGGTTTAAATTTTTGGTAACTGTTGCTTTTATAGTCGCTAATTTTCAGTGTTGCTTATATTATTTTTGGAGTTTTGGTGTTAGCAATTCTTGTGCTGTTGCAAATTATTTCTGGGTGTATCGCTACATTTTCATGTTACTGATTTTTATTAGTGACCGATTATTAGTAAATTTTTTTTGAATTGAATAACTTTAAATTGATGTAAAAAATAAAATTTTTTTTAACTTGTTGATTTATTTTTATACTTGCAGCTTTGTGTACCTTTTGCGTTTATTTCAGGTATTGCGACGAAGTTGTTTTGTTTCTGCTTTGGTTGAACAAGCACCAAGTCTGTGTGGTAGATTGGTGTCGTTGTTTGATGTCGTGTCAGTTTGTTAGTGGTCGTGTTTCATTCTGTTTTGGTCTTGTGATGTTTTGGTTTTCGATTTTCTTTCAGCTTTCTGTTAGTTGTCTTTGGTCGTGGTCCGGTGGCTTAGATGTGGTTGTCGCTATATGCGAGTTTGTTTTTTTTGATTCCCTTGTTTTTGGTGGCCCTTATTTGATCGACCAAGTCTCCTCCCTTCTGTTAGTCCTTTGTGACTCCCTCCCCTTTCCTCTTTTATCCCTCTTCGCCTACCTGGTACCCTGTTTTGTTCTTTGGCTTTGCTGTTTTGGTTTTGTCTTTTCTTTGCTTCAGTTAGCTGCTTTTCTTTTCAGGTGTTGCACGAGCCACCTCCTTCTGTTTAATGATCGCCACTTCTGGTACGGCGGTTGTTGCCGAGTTGTGGTTGATCAATTTTCTTGTGTCGAGGTGAAAGTTTTCTGATCACCCTTTTCAATTCCGGATTTCCTTTTCCCTTGCCCCTTCCCGAAACCTTACCCCCCTTATTCCCTTTTGCCTTGTGATGGTAGCCCTGGTGGCTGTTTTTGTTTCCCCTTAGGTTGTCCGCGTTCCCGACACCTAATCCCCTGTTTACCCTTGACCTTTTGTTGGAAAATTTTTTTGGACGAGTTAGGGAGGCGTCCTTAACTTCTCCCGGTGTTGTTGGTCTGTTGCCTTGTGCATCCAACTTTCGGGTGTTTCGAGGTTTTGTCCTCGGACCCTGCTACGCTTCGGCGTCTCTGTGCCTTAGAGCCGTGTTTAGTCATGGACTAATTTTGTTTTTTTTGTTTTTGGTTTTGGGGTTGTCTCGATCAGGTCTTTGCTTTTGTGTGGTATCGGAGTTGTTGTATAGGCGACAACTTCCGGTATCATCGTTGCGTTGTGGAGAGGGGTACTTGGGGTGCTTTCCTTTACTGGGCGGTGTCCTTGAGTACTGCTTCTCGGAGAGGGGTGTCGTGGTATCTCCCCTTAATTGGGTGGGTGCCTCCGATGCTGCTTCTTGGAGGGAGGTTTCGGAGTGTCTTCCCTTTGTTGGGCGGAGACTTTCGATGCCTGCTCTCGAGGGTCGTTGGTGCTTCCGGGTCTCCATGCTTCTTCCCTTAGCTGGGTGGACAGTAGTGGGGGAACGGTGGTTCTGGCGCACCCAAAAACTTTTTTCTCGGAATTGTCACATGTTTTTTTTTTGTCACTGTTTTGTTGTTGCTGTCGTGGGTTGAAAGTCATCGTCGTCGTTCCTCTTAGCTTGGCCAAACAAAGTCATTTCTTAGCTTTGTTTGTCCTTAGCGGGGGGAGTCTGTAACATCTATATTGCTATAGGTTACAATCTGTAATTCTCGATTATCGATCTTTATCGACTATATTGGTTTTCACTGCTGGCTTCTGCACTCTTTTGGATTTATGTTGAACTAGTCTACTTGGTGGATTCCGTCTGTAGCCGGTATTATTTCTGTTCGTAGCCATGTTTGATCAAATGATGTTGTGTTAATTTCTCTCTATGAATATACATTCATTAAATAAATTAAACTATGATTATTTATAATTAGCTGCGTTTTCCCGAATTACTCGGTAAGTTTAATGCTTGTTTCTTATGTTTTACTGGCAATACAACCTTGGAAAGCTGAAAACGGCTGTAATTCTTTTAACTTGTATAAATGCCTTGGGCGTGGCACTTTGTAACTGGTTCTGTAAATTTTATTCTTTCTTTTTTATCGTTATTCTGCTTGGATCTGTTATGGATCGTGTATTTTTTTTTATTTTAATAAAAAACTATGTTGTAATTGCTAAATTTACTTGTAACTATTAACTGTTCATAATACTAAAACGAATTTGTAATTCTATTGAAAAATTGCCAGTAAAATTATTTTATTTTTATGTTCATAATACTTTGTAAAGTATTTTTACTTTTATTTTCATTTTGTAAACTAAATTCTTTCGGAAGTAACGAGACCTTCTGTATCGTTGATTTTCTAGTTTGATTAAATTTTAATTCCTTGGGAATTGTGTTCAATTAGGGTTGAAGTACCATGTCGAAGTAATGTGCGAAGTCCGAAGTCTCAGGCCTATGATAAAGTTGGGAGTCGGTGTTCGATGATGGAGTTTTAAAATCGTTAATAATGCACAGAACAATATTACGCTGGAGATGAGTCTGGAATTCTTTTATTTTTACAACATGCAACCGATCCATTCCTACAACAAAACGTAGCCTGAAAACCGAAAATCAGAAACCGATCTTCGCTTTATTTAAGGAAGTATCCATCTACTTATACGGTATGAAATTGCATTTCTTTTATTTATTGGGATAAACACATTTTGAACTTCAAATACCATCGGATCGATTCTTCCAGAAATCAACAGACTTGTTTTTTCTTAGTCTAGAAATGTTAGAATTGGTTTAACATAAATCAACATGCACATTACTTAGGCTTAATTTCATGCAGCATTATACAGTATATTAACATTATTGAAATCTTGAAATCATAAGTAAAAATATATTCGTAAATTAAACTTTAAAACTATTATTAATTTTTTAAATATTTATATAAAAAAAGGGGCCATTGCCTGCTACGAATTAGCGAATTTTATCAACTTCTTTTCAAAATTTAAAAACTTATCTATGCAAAACTTCATTCATTGTGAACTGATTTTTTTTATATAATTTATTTCTAAAATAATTATTTTCCATTCCTTTTAAGAACAAAATTGTTAAAACGTATTTCTGCTTACTAAATGTTTAATGTACCTACTGATTAAACCTAATTGGTTAATAATTATTTGTGGTAGTTAGTTTTTATAATTACAAACTTTACATCCTAATTCTGTTAAAAAAGGTAAACATCTTGCAAGATTGTACTATGGTATATGATCGATCTTAAATTTTTTTAATTGGATAATTATTTAAATTATTATTATTATAATTGTGAAAATTATTAACTGATATTTAAGCCACAATTACTTGATTTTTGTTGTTATAATTAAATCTTTTGTTACCATTTATTTCATGTGTCTCATTTATATATCATAACAACGTTTTCGTTTTCCTTTTATTTCTTGTAATCACAAGCCAGTTTTGCTAAAATTTTGGGTGTCTAGGTGTGACATCGAGCAAAGTGGTCACATATTTTAGATTTAATTCGTTCCTCTTCATTCTCACATGGGTTTTGCAAGTTAACCGCCTGTCAAGATGCATACCCAGGTACTTTACAACTTCACTTTGTGGTAAATCAACACCTCCAAGTTTTACTGGTGGACAAGTATTCCTCCGCATTTAGTACCATATAACAGAAAAATGTGAAGAATTATTTATCTTAACTTTATATTAACATGAATGCTTGCTTTCCCGTAAATAACTCGAATTTTCCAAGCACAGTACAAAAGCAACAACATAACAACACGGTTGGGTACACTGGTATGAATTCTTACCACATTCGTGCAACTCAGGAAGCAAGTGGTCGCTGCGCACTAATTTAAAAATTTGGATTGCCTACTTACCAGAGAATATCTATAAAACCGTAACATGTCAATATGGTTCAACTGCATAGATTATTTTTTAAATAAATCAACCTTATATCTAGTGGTAAGTATACTTACCAAAGACCTTTAAAGGGTTAAAGAAATGACTTCTCGATCATTCACCGATGTTAAGTGATCCTCCTTGATGTAGTTACCTAAATGAAAAAAAAGAGTCCTTTAAAGAACTCTCGCTTGTAGAATTGCGAGTGAAGGTAGAAAGGTATTCAGCTCACGGATTCCAATATCCAGTGGAGAAATCCATTCATGGATCACATACAAAAAAATTGTGTTAAATTCAAACCTTCAGTTTGAAACCATTATGCTACCACATCACAGTTTGTTGATTCCACACGAAACCAACTCTTATATGGGCACACTGTGGTGTGTACTAATTTGTGTAATATAATAATAAAAATAAAATAAGCCGGCCGCATTGGCGCAGTTCGTAACGTGCTTGCCTCTCATCATGCGGTCCTGGGTTCGAATACCACTCAGGCACGGCATATTTTCATACGTTACAAAAAAAAACATTTCATCCTACATTGCATAAAGTTCCACCCCAACGTCATCGCTAATGACCGTTGCAGTTGATGCGACGTTAAAAAAAAATAAATAAAAAAACATTGGAGACAGATGCATCAATGTTTTCAAGCTATTAGCAGAAACACAGGTGGGATACGGTTCGTACCATCTCCATAAATTTTATGTTTGCTGAGTTGAATACCCTGCATTGTTAAAATCGAATACAGGTGTAGTAAGGTAAAACCTTTCAATAATCACCTTAATTTTTACTACATTTTTTATACTGTACAAGATAGTGGAAGCGCCATGTCTGCAATCCCATTCTTAGAATGTGAGTAATAGCAATGACAGTGCAAAATTCCACTAAATTTTGGCCGGCCCGTGGTGTAGTGGTCAGCGCAACTGGCTACTATGCCGGGGTCCCGGGTTCGATTCCCGGTCAGGTCTGGCATTTTTTCATCTATAAATCACCACATATCATTACCTACGCACAAGCCCAAGGCTTATGTAGGCATCATCACTCAATAAAAAAAAAAATTACTTATTCACAAATCATACTATCTAATAGAAATAAATGATTGTGTAAGGAGCTGGCCGGGTGAAATTCTTGACTGCCTACAAATTAACCTTATTACTATCACTTAAACCCACGTCGGTTGGCCGGTGCCAGCCTATACCAGCCCAAACTGTCTTCGCCCTCAGTTCGGGGCTTTCCCTAACTCTTGCAAGTCGGGTAGCGCTTCTCGAACGGTCCGGTATCTGTTGAAGCTGGCAGACCTCGGAGAGGATCCTACTAGTCATGGGACGGCACAGTAAAATAGGTGAGCTAGCACACCCCGCTCCGCACACTTGAGTGAACGGCACAGAGCTTACCGTACAATTGAACGATGAGATCGGGTGAACTGTGGGAATGAGCTAGTAGATTCTAACACGTACAGCACTCAGCTAAGCTATGTGAATAAACAGACAGTGAGTCGACCCGAGGGTGACTTTCGCTCACTCCTTCGCACACAGCACGTTGCGTTTGCGCGTGCGTCAACCTGAACGTTCATACATCTCTTGGTGTTCGGCCAGGAAAAGCATCTTTTCCTCGTAATTGGTGGCAGTTTTCAAAATTGTAATCTATCATCTCCTTTCCTTTGTCCGTCCTACCGTTACACACAGGTGTCAGGAACTACAAGAGATAGAAACACGCGGTTTCCCGATTCATAATCTACACAAAAAGTTACCGGCCCTAAACTTGGAATTTAAAGTTCCGAACCGAATCTCAAAACTCTGAAGCTCGAATCGGTCCAAAACCGAAAGTTTATAGAATCAACCATGGGAATTTTGAAACACAAAAAAATACTGTCATTCGATTCCTGTTAAAAGAGTAAATGGAGAAATCAGTAATGGTTTTTGCCATTAAAGGTAAGCCTTTTCAAAAACTGCCACCAGCCATAAGAAATCGTATCATGAATGCGATTTTTACTAATCGATTGCGGACAACTCGGGAAATTTGAATTTTAATGAATACTGAACAACAGTTTATACAAAGAGGAATAATAAGTGTTTACTGGTTAAGGTTTTGTCCACAGGTAGTTAACTTCAATGTCAAAAAAATCAAGTAAAAGAGTTTATTTTTAAAAATAATTATTTTATTACAGTTAATTTTACAGAAATTCGACTGCTAGTAATAGTAAATACGTTGATTATCAACTAAAAACAAACATTTTCCTGGTATACATACAACTTATGCCTACTTTAATTATATACAAAGTAGGCCTACTTATTTTCTATAAACCTCGTTACGTATAGATATAACACGGGGCTACTTTTTACTTTCTCTTGCCTATATGAATATATAGGAAGGAAAGTATTGTTTTCATGCCGATTTTTCGAAATCGAGTTTTCACCGGATCTATACGTTTTCAGACCCCCTGAACCCAAAAAACATGTTTTTAGCGATTGGTTTGTGTGTGTGTGTGTGTGTATACAAAATATCTCAAGAACGGAACATTGTACGAACTTGAAACTTAAGTTACATACCACTACCGGACCCGACACGAACATTTTCATCAAAATCGGTCAACCAGAAGTAGTAGTTTATTCGTGTAATTTTTCACTTTTTTGCAATTTTCTCAAAAACTGGTCCTACGATTTTTTTAAAAATCACCTTAATTACTTAATTTTTTATTCTCTACAAGATACGGTAGGCGTCATGTGTGCTGAAATTCTTGGTAAGGCTGTATTCTCGTAAAAACGTTGTTTTTTTAAGATTACGGCTTTAATATGCATTTTAGCGCAAAACTTTATATCATAAAAGTTGTAGAAAATTTAAAATTCTACAACTTTTATTTCAAACATTTTTTTGTATAACGCTTAGTTTAGCAGTTATTAGCAATTTTCTGTTTTTTCTCAAGAAAACGTGTGAAAAATCGATTTTTTTTAAGATTTCGGCTTTAGTACGCATTTTACGACAAAAGTGTATATAATAAAATTTATAGGAAATTAAAATATCTACAACTTTTATTTAGAGAATTTTTCTCTACAGAGTCTAGTTTAGAGAGAAAGAGTGATTTTCCGTATTTCTAAGCCAAACTGAGGTTGATATTCATTTTGCGTCTTTCACTCATGATTAAAAATAAGGTTATGTTTATTGAGGTTAGTTTTTTGTTTATTTTTAATGTTTTATTAATAATGATAGGTTTATTATTAATTATTTGCATTGGCAAGAGAAAGTTGTGTGAGTATTTCACACCAAATTTTTACTTTTGTAAAATTGTTTTTAATTGAGGACTATCCCATTGGGTGACTAAACAGGATAACTTACTTTATAAGAGAGAGAGAGAAAGTTCGCTAATGGTATTAGCTTAATGCGATTTGTTCACCGATCGTAAAACATTGCAGTACGAGTAGGTAGCTTGCAGTATCTGCAAATACAAATAAAAAAATCAATTAGAACAAAATGTGCGTGCATTGCCCTATGACCCAATCAGATGAGGATGCCTATTAGCAAACTAAGGCTAGTCTATGAGAACAGTGTGTTAACCTCTTAAGAGATAAGTCAATTTTGAAAATTAACCGTAACCTCGCTCTGAAAAAACCCAATTATATATGAATGCTGTTGTTCAGGACCTCTAGAGGCGCCCCGTCTAGGGGTCTCTAGGACCTCGAAGTAAAACGAGGAGTAAGGCGGTTTACCAACGCCTTTCTCACTTAGGTGGAAAGTATGCTTATCAGCATGCCAGGTCCTCTGAAAAGCATACGTACGTTCCTCCATACAAATGATATATCACTTAATCCACCACAGGGTCTGGCTGTATAATGAAATTCATTACTCTCAGAGGAAATAACCTTGACCTCAACCTCTTCTGTTATTAAAAATGTTTCAGTCATATATTGGGTGATCATGTGATAAGCAGAAAAGAACTATTTTTTGTAGCCCTGGAAGTAGCAAACGGAGTGCAAATAATTTTACACTCTACTTGCCTGTTGTTGGGAGACATTTGAAAAACAGCTGAAAACGCAACAAGAGGGCACTACCAACAACGGTTTCTGGCGATATATGTGGCAATGGGCTTGGGCGTCAAAGTAGTTGAAAGACATGAAGCTGTGGTGGTCAACGTCCGTCATGAGGTTAAGAAGATTGCTCCTCGGCAAGTTCACCTTTAATGATACGCTACAAATTGCGTGACATGCTGCTAACAGCCGTTTTTACCTTGTCTTGCCGTATATGTATTTAGGAAAGAAAGTGTTTTTTCGACTTTTCACAGGACATACACGTTTTCAGACTTCCTCAACTCAAAAAACATGATTTCATCTAATGGTCTGTGTGTGTGTGTGTGTGTGTGTGTGTGTGTGTGTGCGCGCGCGCGCGCGCGTGAGTGAAGAAAATATCCAGAACATAAAATCGATTTACCGAAAGAAGTACTTTATTCGTGTAAGTTTTCACTTTTTTGCGATTTTCTCAAAAACGGTTCTTACGAATTTTTTAAAAAATTACTTCATTAACTACATTTTGTATGCTCTACAGGACAGAATAAGCGGCTGGTTTGGTGAAATTCTTGTGAAGGGTTTCCCCCGTAGAATAAAATTGTTTTCTTAAAAATGCGCCCTTAATATGCATATTAGGGCATAAGTGAATATAATAAAAGTTGTAGGTTGTAGAATATTTAAAATACTACAACTTTTATCTGTATTTGAATATAAATGGCGTCCATTTTGTCCACTAGATGGATCAATTGTTTACCAGTGCACCTGCCTCCAAGTTCTATTCGATAAGCTACCTTAGGCCTAATCCAACTATGATAATTGATAAAAGCATACCGGTTACTGCGCTAGACTAGAAACGAGGTCTCAGGTTCGAATGCCGTCAATGGGGTGAAATTGTTAACGAATCTGAAGTGTAAACACTTTAGATTTGTCGGGTAAAAACCGACAGTAGTGAGTTTTGATAAGTGGTTGATGTGTGACACACACACACACACACACAAGTGGTTTAGGAAAGTTATCTACAGTCTGTATAAGAATCAAACGGCTGTTTTGAGAATCGAGGGGTACGAAAAAGAGGCTGCTGTAAGAAAAGGTGTTCGACAAGGTTGTTCTTTGTCACCACTTCTTTTTAAGTTGTATGTAGAAGAGGCTATAAATGAAGTGAAGGAGAAATTTGATGCAGGAATAAAAATTCAAGGAGAAACAATAAAAATGCTGAGATTCGCCGATGATATAGTAGTATTAGCAGAGACAAAGAAATAACTAGAGGATGCCTTAAATGGAATGGATGAGATCTTGAGAAAGGATTACTTCATGAAAATTAATAAGAACAAAACGAAAGTGTTGAGCAGCAGCAAGAGTGGTTTAGAAGAAATGGGAAATTTGAAAGTAGGCAAAGAAAACATACAGGAAGTTGGGGAATTCTGCTATCTAGGGAGTAAAATAACAAAAGATGGTAGAAGCACAAGTGATATCAAGAGTAGAATTGCTCAAGCCAGAAAAGCCTTTGCTAGAAAAACAGCTTACTGACTACAAATATTGATTTACAGATTAGGAAAAATTTCTTAAAACATTATGTTTGGAGTGTAGCATTATACGGAAGTGAAACGTGGGTGATAGGGGTTGCAGAAAAGAAGAGGATAGAAGCTTTTGAAATTTGGTGTTATAGGAAAATGTTAAAGATTAGGTGGGTGGACAAAATAAGTAATTTAGAGGTTCTTAGGCGAGTAGATGAAAAAAGAAGTATATGGAAGCATCTTACCAAAAGAAGGGATAGGCTAGTGGGGCATATCCTAAGACATCCAGGTATTGGGCTATCAATAATGGAGGGTAATATTGAGGGAGTAAATTGTAGAGGGAGGCAAAGATTAGAATATATAAAGCAAATTACAAAAGATGTAGGGTGTTACAGGTATGTAGATATGAAACGACTAGCGCAAGATAGAACAGCTTGGAGAACTGCATCAAACCAGTCGAGAGTCTGATGACAAAAAAAAAGTGGTTGATATCACCTAAAGACAGGCTTTGGTGTCACTGCCATATCGAAAGGAGTTTCACTTTAAACCTACCTTAGCGAAATTGTTGAGGTTGATTGTGTACAATCCGAAAGGTTTGACGGAGTAATCTTTAGCGCAGAGTGCCATGAAGTAGAGCGTCTTCCTGATCGTAATTGGTTTATCCACCCACGAGCACTCGTACAAGGCTAACCTCAAGTTTTCACCCTGTAACAGATTCATTTGTGGATTATTTAGGCCTACCTTCTTTATCAGGGTATCCGCATTTAACGGCCTCATCAGAATCGAACTTTTTTTAGTCGCATCAACAACTACGGTGATTATGTTATATAATATACCGAAGTCAAAAAATTGCCTTTTGCGTATGAATGGGCTGTAAGGAAAGGAAGTGAAAATTTGACAGTGCTGCCAACCTCAATAGTGAGACACTACTCGTTCATTCTACGACTGTGCAGTTTCTACAAACTTTTGTAAGCTGTGATTACAACTATAGGTATTCGACGAACTAATATCCCATAGCCGAGTGAGTGAGAGGGAGATATGTGGCATAACTTATCATGCGCTCAAAGGTCTTTACCGTAATAATCCAAATCTGAAAACATATTACAGTCGTTATCTTGCTTGCTAGTTTACTGCATGCATAAACGCTTGCTCACAACAATGAGTAAAATTAAAGACAATGTTATTGGAACAGCGTGTATGGCTTGTGCGAGTGAGAGCGTTATGCATTCTCTCACTCCCACGGCTAGGGGACTGCAGTTCATCTGAATACCGTACCTGCTATCTTTACTGTATGTGTGTAATTAAGCTATAGGCTATAGCCTATAACTTAATTATATGACTAGAAGTGTTTGATTTACTGTAATTACCAGCTACCTTATTCTATTGGAACAAAATTTTCTACGAATGAATCGCCTTCTTTACTATCGCCGTCACCGGCGTCTTCACTATCAGTCTCACTAGTATCTCTACATAACTGTTTATTTTCGGGTGTAATGTTAGTTCGCCTCCACGTGGTGCACCCTGGATAACGCTAAATGAGCTAACAACAATCGGCAGTCAGACAAATCAATTGGTTCTCCTGACTAACAAGACATTGGAAAAGCAACATTATCCCTAAATAGACTAAATAGCCGATACACGATATGAACCCGTTGCTACATGATACAAACAGTCCTTTTAAGGACTTACCGACAAAAAATCTCGGACCTTTAGTTCGAATTTGCCATTTGAACATAGAAAGCATTAGTTATTCTAAGAGCCAGTACTTATCTAAGATTTTAAAAAGAGACAATATTGATCTGGTTGCAATTCAGGAAACTCACTGCAACACCGAAGAGCAATTACAGAAAAGAGGCAAGATACCTGGTTATGATCTACTTGGTGCCACATATCATCAAGCATTTGGAGTAGCAACTTATGTAAGGCATGATATAGAAAATGCTACTCTCATCTCCACATCTACAGACAATGAAATACACAGTGTGGTTGTGAAAGTAGGAGGCTTGAGTGTATCAAATATATATTAGCCTCCGGCCGTCCCATGGCCGAGCACAGTTGTTCAAATACAGTCTCATCCAGCTGTATACTTGGGCGACTTTAATAGCCACCATGAGCTGTGGAAATATAGAGATTGTGATGCAAATAGTGAGGCTGTGGTGAGATGGACGGAAGATGCGTGCCTCACTCTTGTTTATGATGCCAAAGACCGATGCACATTGAGGTCAGCTGCATGGAGACGGGAATATAATCCAGACTTAGGTTTTGCATCAACTGATGACGGAGGCCAAACCCTACCAGTCACCCGAAGGGTTCTTTGTGACTTCCCTCACAGTCAACACAGACCGGTTATAATAGAAACAGGCATCCAAATTCCGCTAGTAACATCCGTACCTCGACCTAGGTGGAACTTCAAGAAAGCAAACTGGGAACACTTCTCAAGAGATTTGGAGAAATGCCTGGGTTGGATACCACCAATCAGCAAGAATTATAACAGGTTTATTGGAGCAGTAACAAGCACTGCTAAGAAACACATTCCTAGGGGATTTCGCGAGGAATATGTTCCAGGCTGGTCTCGGTGCTTTCGGGAAACAGGCAATCAGGAGGTGGCGGACGAACTTCTTCAAAGCCTTGATGATGCTAGAGAAACAAAAATGGAAAACAACAGTAGAGAGTATGAACTTCCAGACCTCAAGCCGTCAAGCGTGGACATTGCTAAGAAAATTGGGCAGTGCAGCTCCGATTCAAAGACAAAAAACTGGTGTCACCCCAAATGCTGTAGCGTCACACATAGTGACAACATCTAGAGCACCAAAAGATAAGGAACACTCAATCCAGGTTAAGCAGGAACTGAGAAAAATGAAAAATGATGCATCGGTGACGGAATATGCACAACCTTTCACAGCAGAAGAAATTGGACTTGCGCTTAGAGATATGAAACCTGGTAAAGCACCCGGATTTGATTACATCAACCCAGAATTCCTTATAAATTGTGGAAAATATGCAAGGGTTTGGCTGGCTAGATTTTTCACAGATGTAATGCAAACCGGCAATGTACCTAAGGGATTGAAGCAATCAAAAATAATAGCAATTCTCAAGCCTGGGAAACCAGCAGACTCACCTAAAAGTTACATACCTATTTCATTGCTATCGGTGATTTACAAATTACTGGAACGGCTCATCCACAATAGAATCTGCCAAAGTGTCCTTGATGTGATACCACATGAACAGGCTGGCTTTAGGCCAAAACGGAGCTGCTGTGACCAGGTCCTCTCATTGACAACATTCATTGAAAGTGGATTTCAAGAGAAGCTTAAAACCTCCGCTGCTTTCATTGACTTATCAGCAGCCTATGATACAGTGTGGAGAGAGGGCATGATTTATAAGTTTCTTCGTGTAATTCCATGCAAAATAACATCTCGTCTCTTAAATAACATGCTGAATGACAGAACATTTCAAGTCATCATGGGTTCCAACAAAAGGACACAGAGGAAACTGAAGAATGGTCTGCCCTAAGGATCGGTGCTCGCCCCGCTCCTCTTCAGCCTCTACATTGCAGACTTGCCCAAGACTACATCCAAAAAGTTTGGCTATGCTGATGATTGGGTGTTAGCAACTAGGTGTGGATCGTTTGGGGAGGCGGAACAAGTTCTTTCTCGTGATTTGAAGAGAATGGGTAGATATTTCTGACAATGGCGCTTGCAGCCTAATGCTAGCAAGACTGAGGTTTCTTGCTTTCACCTTAACAACGAACTTGCCAAGAGAGAACTCAAAATCCAGTTCGAGAACAAATTGCTTCTTCACAATAGTACCCCAA
Organism: Catonia carolina; assembly: GCA_035578175.1. NCBI lineage: Eukaryota > Metazoa > Arthropoda > Insecta > Hemiptera > Achilidae > Catonia > Catonia carolina. The sequence goes on along the minus strand of JAQMRL010000024.1, from coordinate 1,687,948 downwards.
AATATCTAGGCATAACACTTGATAGAACTCTTTCTTTCAAACATCATCTATCAAGAATAGCAGAGAAATTGAAAGCAAGGAATAATATTATACAAAAGCTCTGTGGAACAACTTGGGGAGCTTCAGCCTCAACTCTTCGCTCAACAGCTCTGAGCCTTGTGTTCTCAGCTGCTGAATACTGTGCACCTGTCTGGCTGAACAGCCCTCACACTCATAGAGTAGACGCCCAACTCAACAATACCATGAGAATGATCACTGGCGCTATCAGATCAACACCTACCGAATGGCTTCCAGTATTGAGCCACATACCACCCCCAAACCTGCGCCGCAAGAATGCCCTCATTAGAGAGTATGATAAGATTGTCGACAATCAAGACCTGAGAATTCATGAGGATATTGAAAACGCAAATAAAACTCGTCTGCGATCAAGAAAGCCACCTACAAAAACTGCAATTACTGCCAAAGAGGAAGCATTTAACATACCCAGTGCATGGCAGTAAGAATGGGCATCAAAGCAGCAAGAACAAATCCCTTGGTTTTCACAAAAACCGCCATGTTTTGGACTACCTCGTAGGAAATGGTCAGCTCTAAATAGAATAAGAACAAAATACGGTAGGTGTGCTGATTTATTGTTTAAATGGGGCAAAATACCATCGCCTTTATGTGAGTGTGGTCAAAGACAAACTATTGATCACATAGTGAAAGAGTGCAGAATAACTGCCTTTAGAGGAGGGACAAGAGCGGATTTCCTGATGGCAACTCCAGAATCAATAGCCTACTTGGACAGACTGGATGTCTGTATATATACTTAAGCATGTTTTTATAATTACGTACTGTATGTACATATTTTTCATGGTTTTTTTATGACTATTTGTTTCCCAAACAATCATTAATGTTATTTCCCATCCTTATAGACAGAGGGTCATATTTGATCCCAATATATAACAATTATGATGCTGATTTTTAAATGTCTTAAAAGCCATACGCTAAGTAAATAACTGTTTATTTTTTTTACCAGGTGTCAACAAAACTGTTGAAGAAGAATAATTTTTTCACTTTTTCAATTGACTTCTTTATTGTTCGAATTGTTGAAAGAGAACCATCACAGTAGTTAGCCACTCGCTCATGGCTTTTGTTAAGAGACAGGGAAAGGAATTTTTGTTTAGCTTCAACTGCACAGCATTTTATAAAACTGCTTATTAGATTTCGTTCAGCACTGTGAATAGTCTGCCCATGTTTTCGAGAAACTAACATTTCTTTTTTTTTAATTCATTTATTTAACGTCGCATTAACTACAACGGTCATTAGCGACGACGTTGGGGTGTAACTTTACGATGGAGGATGAAATTAATTTTTTTTTTGTAACGTATGAAAATATGCCGTGACTGAGTGGGATTCGAACCCAGGACCAGATTTCTGTTTACGGTAACAAACAGTTATATTCGTACAGTTAACCTACAAAAGGTTCCGCGATGTACTGTTCATGCTCTGGGTATATTACAATTTGTTGTATTTGTTGTACTGAAATTAAAGCAGTGGCGCATGCGCACTAATGCTGTTCCCCTTTACCCCTCGTTGCAAATAAGGGAAAATTCGTGACTCAAGTAAACTATACCTTTACCAGAATTTCAACCAGGAACCTTCGTCTCCGTAAATGAGCAATTAAACAAAATAGCTGACTCGCGGCGACCACTTTACCTCTACACCAATCCGGTGGGTGCTTTCTCCCTACTAGCGTGTTGTGGCGCGGAGTCAATATTTTTAGTTAGTATAGTAGCGCTTAAACTCCTATATGAAGTGTATTGCTTATGGTTCTGAACGTGAAATCAACTATAGACAGCAAAGCGAATTCTGCACACTGCACAGTAACTGGCCCAACTCTGTGTAGAATATGTAATAGCAATAATAATGGATTGTTTTTTGGCATTCACCTTTCTTACCTCATTGATTAAGTTCTGGCCTTGTACAGCGTTCAAAAAATAAATATAAAACGCGGGAAGTATTAAAAACACATACTTCATTTTCATCCACTTGCTTTGCATCTAAAACAAACAATAATATTGAGTAGAAAAAAATTATGCATGCACGCTCCGTTGATGTGCAGTCGTTCATTTTGCTTGCTTTTGAGAATGTGTGGTGGCTGTTTTAGAAAGGGCGGGGTGGTATGAACCGTAAAGGTAAGCGCACAGTGAACGCTGGTCGCTGGTCGCTGGTCGCTGGTAGCTGGTCGCTGGTCGCAGGTACTGATTCACGGTGGCGAACGCGCATAGTAGGAGCGTGTACAGTATTCAGATGAACTGCAGTCCCCTAGCCGTGGGAGTGAGAGAATGCATAACGCTCTCACTCGCACAACCCATACACGCCGTTCCAATAACATTGTCCTTAATTTTACTCATTGTTGTGAGCAAGCGTTTGTGCATGCAGTTAACTAACAAGCAAGATAACGACTGTAGTATGTTTTCAGATTTGGATTATAACGGTAAAGACCTTTGGGCGCATACGTAGTTATGCCACATATCTCCCTCTCACTCGCTCAGCTATTGGACATTAGTTCGTCTGATACGTATAACTACACGCTTAACCTTCATTTAGTTGTCGGTATTCAACATGAGTTCCAGTAGCACCAGAGATGATGAATTATTTTTATTGGAAAACGTTTCCACGAAATTATTATCATTTAAAGACGATACCGTTAGTGACATAGAACAAAATATTGTTCGGCATAATCATCTTTTATCGCAATAAAAAACGATACAGACAGGTTTTTAAACGCATGAGAATGACTCTGGAAAAGTTTAATTTTTATATTGTCTAAAGTAGAACTTGTTTTCAAAAACAATGGTACAACTAGCTCGAGCAACCAGTATTACCGTAAGAAAGATTTGTGATTATTTTCTACATTTGAAAAGTATTTTGAACGTTTGACTACCGATATTCAATATTATAAAGCATTGTTTGGCCAGTAATAATCTTTTAAAGTTAGTTTTATTAACCTGTGTTAAAAATAATTAATTAACAAGTTATTATTTATGAATACGCCAAGTACATTTGGCAACCTGGCAGCAAGCAGCAGGAAGGTTTATTCGAAACAAACCAGTGAGCTGATATGCGCAGATGACCAGCGCGCAGCTTTCTCCACCAGCGTTTACTGTGAGACGTCCGATTAAAATATTAATGGCCTATTGCTACTAACAGGCTCCCGCTTGTAAGTGACCAGCGACCAGCGTTCACTGTGCGCTTAGGCCTGCGCTTACGCGGCAGAGGGTGAGGTTTGACAACGCTCTGTTAAAGAAAAACAGTCGCTTTGTTTACTTTCCAGTGGTAAAATCTTACCATTGATATTCTACTAAATATTATTTTTCAATACTACCTTAATCAGTTTTACTGTGTTGTGCATATGTTAAAATAATATTAGCGCTTTGTAATGCCTTAACCGAAATCAACACGAATAGGCAAAGAAGTGACGCTGAGAAGCCAAAGTAAATGTATTATAATGAATGTATTTAAAAAACTTTCCAATGAAAATTACGACTTTCCGCGTAAGAAAATTCAAGAGCGCGCTGCTAAACATTGTGGTGTATCAGTTCACACTTTTAAGGAGAATATTACCTAACCGAAGAAAAACATCGGAGAGAATGGAACTTTTAGTACGCCAAGAAAAATTCATCCAAGAATAATAAACAGTAAAGGTAACATCAAAAATCTGTACTACGAAATATAATTGACAATTTCCACAAAACTACGACTCAAGGCTACGGCAGTGCGTGTTGTAGTACATTCGCATGTTCATCCTCCATTCACAGAAGCACAGCAAACCATCCTAATGTATTTCCCACCCGGCATGTGCATTCGTCTAGCCTGCGCGAAAGCTACACGTACATAACTTTGACAAACTCTACTTGATTTATTTTATGAATGGTTGTAGGAGGCCAATTCAACTAAACAGAGTATAGGTAACGCGCTATAAGTTGACGATTGCGCCTATCATGCGGTGGGAGGAGGACATTATACTATCTATCTTACTTACATCGGCCAACCCGAAAGCATAACACATCTATCAACCACCACAAACACTTAAGTAATAAAATTCACTTCATGACCCCTAACACTAAATAAGTAAGGAGTGATGTAATTATTTAAACAAAGTGATGTGTTTAAAATTTAATCGCAATGGAAAAAACCATTGATGACACAATATAACGAAACGACTGCTGTCACCACACTAATGCGTAACTGGAACATTTTAACTGTCTTAGGCAGTTAGCCTTGAGTACACTGTTGCCAACATACCGATTGGGGGAGAGATAATTTACTGATGTATTACTGCTATCTTCTTATAACCAGGGTTCCATCCTTAATAAAACACCCGTTAGAACAACGATTCATTAACAACATTAACAGTTGAATAATACAACCTGTTGTTTCCAACGACGTGACGTTCGGTAGAAACGAGAGACACGCTTATCACTAACAGAGAGTTGGATTTCGAGTTGATGGTAGGCCTATACTGTTGGCTGTAGGCCCACCTTGCACAACACCAACTGCTCGGACAGAAAAGGTACTTTCTTTAGTAGGCCACCGTGATGATATTATGAAATGTAGGCCTATATAGTGTAGGCTGTGTAGGGTACTCACCTCAAAGAAGCAGTAAAGATAAGTGCACACAATCAAACAAATAAAATGATTCACTATCGTACATGTTATCCTTGAATTATGCTCTAGTAAATCCTTATTGCTGAAAAAAAAGAAATACTACCGTCAATTTTATTTCAGTAGGCTAAATGTTTGTTAGATCGCGGTACCCTATTTTTGTTTTTTTTTTGTTTTTTTTGAGTGGCTAACATGAAAAACGATTCATTATCAAACTATTAGTTTTCAATTTGTGAAACCCCAGTGTGAAACACTCACACGACTTTCTCTTGCCAATGTAAATAACACCCATCATGAGTAAATTATGCAATATGAAAATCAACCTTTGTACAACTTAAAAATACGAAAAATAAGAAATTAGAAAAATAATAAAAATTAATAAAAATAATAGACCTCTGTAAAAATAAGAAAATAAGAAAAATAAGAAATGTAATAGATCTCTGTACTGCTTGACAACGATCGAAATAGGATTCCCTCCCTTCCCCACTTCTTCAATTCCCGTTCACACTACGTGCCGGATCGAATACATCAATACGCACAACACAAATGACCAATTAATATGAATATCACTTATAATAGATACTTGTTATCCATAACATTTTGTACAGATTATGTGACCACCAGCCGAAAGTCATTAGTGTTTCTATTATTTTTGTTTACTATTAGGTAGTGTAATCATAATATAACTCGGCAAGTTCTTAATTTATATTTTTTTTTGTAATTCCTAGTTTGTGTACGTTGCAATCTGTTCAATTGAGAACAATAAGCAACCCCATGACCCAATGAGATGAGGATGATGTGTATGACGTGTAAATGAGGTGTAGTCTTGTACAGACCCAGGTCGACCATTCCTGAGAGAGTATGGTTAAATTGAACCCCAACCATCAAAGTACACCGGTAGCCACTGTCTAGTATTCAAATCCGTATAAAAGTAACTACCTTTACTAGGATTTGAACCAGGAACCTTCGTCTCCGAAAATCAGCTGTTAAACAGCTGATTTTGGCGACGACTCTTTACCTCTAGACCAACCCGGTGGGTCTATAATAATAATAATAATTATAATGTTGACTGTTAATGTAAATAATTGATACGATTTAATTATTAAATGGAATAAGCATTATTCTTTATTTACTTGAGAGCAGCTAATATAAACTACGCATTTACTTCAGTTGTACAGTGTTAGCGACCGTGCAATATTGGTTTTGTAGTCAGTGCAGTTTTATTATATTTTGGGTTTGATCGGTTGTTAAATATTCAGATAAATTCGTTTCGATTAAACAAATACAGTGTAAGCGTATATTTGTGATTTAAACAGGTACAGGTTAAATAAGTGCAAAAATGATAAATAATAAAGTAATAGTACGTATGAATATAAAAAATACTGATGTAGTAATGAGCACTACAGGGTGATTTTTTAGTCCTGTTACCCAATTTGTTAATGTCTGGTAATTTTTTTCTAAGAAAGGGATATTTTGTTTTGTGACACAAAGTTGGTAGCCCTACTCAACCGGTATAGATACGACAGTTTGAGTTGATTCTCCTTGAGTTGCGTAAAATTTTGTGCTGTTTCCAGTTGTGTTACGAACAGAATGTCTTTTACCCTAGAACAACGGGTTTTCATTCTTGAACAATATTTTGCTACAAAATCGTATGCGAGTGTAAAAGAATAATTTAGAATTAAATTTTTTGGTGTTCCTCCACTCTATTCTAGTCAATTTCTAGGCTAACTTATTTTTAGAGGCAGGTATTGTTTGCAGCAGAAAACGTAGTGGTCGACCAACTCTCTTGACAGATGACGTTAAGAGAATGTGAAAACAAGATTGCTCAATTCTCCTTGGAAAAGTTTACTAAAACTTTCCTCGCATGTTCATTTGTCATGTTCGAGTGCTCAGAAAGCTGCTAAAAAATTGAAATTGTATCCGTATCACATACGATTAGTTCTAGAGCTTCAGCCTCCAGATATAAACAAGAGATTGTTTTAGGATAAAAGACATTCTGTTTGTAGCACGACCGGAAATGGCACAAAATTTTACTCAGCTCAAGGAGAATCAACTCACACTGTCATATCCATACTGGTTGAGTAGGGCTACCAACTTAGTGTCACAAAACAAAATTTTTTTTTTTTAGAAAAATATTACCAGACTTTAACAATTGGGTAACAGGACTAAAAAAATCACCCTGTAGTAGGCTGACTATTCGAGCTAATGTTTTTGGGACGGTGCGTAATGAGTGTTGGCGCTGATGAAGTGTGGTAGGGAGGGAATCCTATTTCGAAACTTGTCGGACAGTATGTGATTGAGTGAATGAATGGCTTGGATATATGCACAGATAATTGATTCAATGTATGAAATTTGAACACTGCTTTATTGACCTTACACAAACACAAGCGGACTGTATCAATCCTCAGCACACACTCAATCACCTGTGCACTGGTCCACTCGCTGGAACTAGTTAGCTACGCACGTGGCAGTAGCCAGCGCCCATTAACACCCACACATTTTCCCAACTCAACACATTCACACACAAATAAAACATTAATTAAATATCAACCAGCATGCTTGAATAGAAGTTTTATGATTTTCAATTTCCTATAAATTTGATTACATACGTACGTACACTTTTGTCGTAAAAATGCATACTAAGACCGCAATTTTAAAATATCTCATTTTTTACAGATTTTGATGTAAATCACTAATTATCGCTAAACTAAGCGTTATACAAAAAAAAAAATAAAAAAAAAAAAAAAATCGTTTGTCAAACATTCACACAACTTTCTCTTGCCAATGCAAATAATGACCAATATAACCTAACATTGGTGATACAACATTAGAAATAAACAAAAACTAACCTCAAAAACATAACCTTATTTTAATCGTGAGTGTGTCACCGCCACCCCTTCTAGTAAATCATTTACTGTGCTGCCGGCCTTCAATACTTCTTTCGGCCTTTGACGGCGCGGTAGGCCCTTTAGCGGCATAACCTTCCAGCTCCCCATCGACAGAGGCCTTTGTCATCAAGGCCAAGACAGTAGCCGCTCTCTACCACAGCGCTCTCGGCGACTATATAAAGAGCGCTGCACTGAGCCGAGAGATTCAATACCGATCCAGACACAGAGGGTTTCACTTCCGAGCAGACAGAAGAGAACGAGCCCAGCCGAGACCGGACGCACCATCCCTGGTCTACGCTACCGGTGGCCCTTCACCGGCTCGGAGAGAGCGCTATCGGCAGACGGCCTACGCCGACCCGACACTGAAGGGCTCTGGGGGCCACCACTGTCACGCTGCAGTGGAGACCCAACTGCCGCTGAGGGAAGGCTAAACCTGAACCCGGTAGCCGAGCCGTCACTCTTCGGGCTCCGCTTCCACCACGCCGGCTCGCCGCTTCCGATCCAGACAGCAGACAAGACGTACACCACGGCGCACGGCTGCCAGACTCAAGCGAGGACTAATCGACGACCCCGCAAGAGAGAAGACGATGCTTCCGCTCGCCGACCCGTCACCGTAAGCCGTCGACCGAACCATCATCGCCCGCTTACGCGAGCGATGCTTACAGAGGTCCCTCGACCGAGCCTTACGCCCATTGGACCCGACGAAGCAGCCATCGACGCACTACTGCGAGGGAAGAAGATGACGTCTTTGCTGAACGACGATACGCCGTGTTGCCCAGTTTCTCGACCGCCACGACTACTACGACCGACGCCTCTACAAGACGACCACCGCTTAAACGGCCCTTTTCAGGGCCACCAAATTAATAAGGTTTGCCACTTAATGTCGCCATCCGGTGACTAGTGAAACACGCAAAATGAAAATCAACTCAGTTTGGCTTTAAAATACGGAAAATCACTCTTTCACGCTAAACTAGGCTCTCTAGAGAAAAATGCTTTAAACAAAGGTTGTACATCTTTTAATTTCCTATAAATTTTATTATACACACTTTTGTCGTAAAATGCATACTAAGACCGAATCTTCAAAAAAAAAATCAATTTTTCACACGTTTCCGTGCAAACAAAACAGAAAATCGCTAATTACCGCTAAACTAAGGGTTATACAAAAAAATGTTCAATTAACAGTTGTAGGATTTTAAATTCTCTACAACTTTTATTATATACATTTTTTCGCTGAAATGCATATTAAAGCCGTAATCTTAAAAAAAACAAGTTTCTTACGTAAAAACAGCCTCTGGAAGAATTTCAGCAAACATGGTGCCCATCCTTTCTTGTAGAGCATAAAACATTTAGTAAACCAGGCGATTTTAAAAAAAATCGTAGGGCCAGTTTTTGAGAAAATCGCAAATGAGTGAAAAATTACACGAATAAACTACTACTTCCGGTTGACCGATTGTGATGAAAATGTTCGTGTCGGGTCCGATAGTGGTATGTAACTTAAGTTTTAAGTTTGTACGATGTTCCGTTCTTGAGATATTCTGTTTACACACAGACACATACACACACTCACACACAGGACCAATCGCTAAAAACATGTTTTTTGGGTTCATGGGGTCTGAAAACGTGTAGATCCGGTGAAGAGTGTATTTGTTAAAATCGACATGAAAACAATACTTTCCTTCCTATATATATATAATATATATATACATATAGGCAAGAGAAAGTAAAAAGGTGATTGAATTAAAAGTTGTAGGTTTTTAAATGTTCTACAACTTTGATTTTATACATTTTAGCTGTAGCATGAATATTAAAGCCGCAATCTTGAAAGAAACATTTTTCTTCAAGTGCTCAGCCTTCCCAACAATGTCAGCAGACATGGCGCTTACACTATGTTAATATTGTCTTTATTTTAGACATATCTAAGGTTAACTGTACAAGCTTAAGCCCTTGGTACCCGGGGGTTTAGCATCCGCGGGTTTGTGTTATCCGCGGATTTTATCCGTGGGCCTTAAACCATAAAAAACGTACGTTATCTCACTTGTGTACAAGTACTTGTACACCGTACTTGGTGGGAAGTGGGGAGTCATACAATTCCAAAAACATATGTCACCCTACGTGTTTGAATAATTGTTTTGGCGTTCGTATCATATTGAGTCACACACTAGTATGTTATATTATTTACACTCAATCTGTTAGTTGCAGGGCTAAAATAAATAGTTCTGTTTCTTGTCACATGGTCAGCCAATTAGATCACTGAATCACTTAAGAACAGAAGAGGTAGAGGTGTAAAAGACCCTAATCAGAGTTATCTCCTCTGAAAGTAATGAATTTCATTATACAGCCAGACCCTGTGGTGAATGAAGTGAAGGTGTCATTTGCAGAGTGGAAAATATGTGCTTTTCAGAGGGCCCGGCATGCTGATAAGCGTACTTTTCCACTCAGTGAGGAAGGCAATGGTAAACCACCTCACTCCTCGTTTTACTTAGTAAAACCTCTACAGGTTCAAACCAGCCTTTCGGCTGATGACCTAAACAACAACAACAACACACTAGTATGGCGACGGCCGCCATCAGCCAAGCTAGATTTCCACGTACTGTACGTAGCAAGCGCGTCGCCGGGTATCGGGCTTTGCCAGTATAACCCCCACACCCAACTGCCATACGTACGCCCAGGCGCCATACTCTAATTTCTCTGTACGTTTTCCTCCATATGTCAGTCTAACTACTTCATACGTACGTACAGTTCTTTGTTTGTTCGGCGATCCTGAAACGAACCCAAGCATTTCTTCACAAACCATCAACGAGATCCTCAGCACGGGAACGCAGTTTGCTGACCACGTGTTGGAGATTGATCCCGTCATGGAAAGACCCTTCAATTCAAAGGAGGACTAACGATACCAGACGAAGAAGTTCACAAGGAGTTTGAAAAGAAGAACAAGCAAACAGCCATAATTAACTATTTTGAAGCAACTTAAATTTTGTATGCGTACAGTACTGTATTTATTAAATATTTATAGATTAGAATAATGGCAGAATGTTCCTAAAACTATTGAACACTTTAAACGACTACGGGAATTTCCTTCAAAACCTAACCCCCATCTTTTCCTTACATGAGGTATCATTATCCGCGGGTTTACGAACCGCAGTAACCCTCTGGAACGTAACCCCCGTGGATACCGAGGGATTACTATAGTTAAATAAGCGTAAATCGTTTGTCCTCTACTTCAATAAAGTTTGTCGTAGGGATAAATGTAAGCATACCTGTTAATTTTCTGATGATATTTTACTAAATTTCGAAATTTCAATTTCAATAAAACATCATGATTTGCAGCTCTCGTTGACTTGCGTTTTTCGTAATGGAAATTTAACAATTCAGTCAATGTTCTATTAAACAGTTTAATTTGTGAAGTGATTTTATTCAAAGCCGAATCATTGGTGGTATACATTGAAGCCGCTATGTAACATAATTGTAAAAATAGAAAACTTTGTAAAATATATACTATAATATAAAATGGTAACGATTTTTCCAAGAAATAATAAAATTCGAACGGTAATGATAAATCATCGACAGATTTGTAAACGCCGTCATTTTTTACCGCTATCGTGTAAATCGATTCGAATATGGGCATCATCACAGTATTCACACAAAACACCACCACAGAGATTTCTATTAATTTATTGCGATCCTTTTCAGCCGTCTTAAATTTATTCACCTCCTTCTCGATTTCCTTGAAAAAATTCACTTGATCGTATTCTGATGTTGTGACCGATCGATTGTAATGAAAAAACTCTTGGTCGACAATGGATAATAATCGATCAATGTGTGCCGGATTCAATTTGAATGCCAAGAACAACGCCAAACTCGCTAACGTAATCAGAAGATCCTCTATGCTCAGAATTCGTTTGGTGATGTCCTCCCAATCCAGTATCACACGAATGGCACACGATATTGTAAAGGTGCTCGTCAAGCATATCAAGATGATGAACTTGACATTTCCTCTTCTCTTGTCCTCTAGATAGACTCCCGAGTAAGTTAGATAGGTTGTCACTCTCTCTCTTAACGGCTTGAACGCCTTCCCACAGCTATCACTCATCTGAAAAACACGTTCACTTTTTTACTAACACACGCACAGAAATTTTAAGCGTATATAGTTTGGCTACAATTATAGATACAGAAGTCACGAGATTGCCTTTTGCGTATGGATGGGCTGTGAGGAAGGAAAGTCTAAATATGACAGTGCTGCCAACCTCAACTGTGAAACACTACTCGTACATTTCACTACCGTGCAGTTTCTACGTATATTTTGTAAGCTGTGGTTTAATCTTAGAAAATTTTCTTCATATACCTTATAAGAAATAAATCTGACCTGTAGGAATACTGCCTATAGCTTAATTACATGACTACAAATGATTAATTTACTGTAATTACCAGCTACCTTTTTCCATTGGAACAAACTTTTCTACGAATGAATCGTCTTCTTTACTATCCCTGTCACCGGCGTCTTCACTATCAGTCTCACTAGTATCTACCTAACCGTTTCCTTTTTTTACCAGGTGTCAACAAAACTGTTTAAGAATAGTTGTTTCTTCACATCTTTAATTTCCTTCTTTATTTTTCAAATTGTGGGAAGTGAAACATCACAGTAGTTAGTAACTTGCTCATGGTTTTTGTTAAGAGGCAGTGAAAAGCATTTTTGTTAAGTTTCAACTTCACAGCATTTTATTGCACTGCATATTAGATTTCGTTCAGCACTGTGAATTGTCTGCCCACATTTTCGAGAAACTAACATTTCTGTTTACGGTAACAATCAGTTATATTCGTACCGTTAACCTACAAAAGGTTCCGCGATATACTGTATAGGCTATGCTCTGGGTATAGTATAAAATGTTATGTTTGTTGTACTGAAATTAAAGCAGTTCCGCATGCGCACTGATACTGTTCCCCCTTTACCCCTCGTTGCAAATACGGGCAAACTCGTGACTCAAGTGAGTATACCTGGAAGCGATTCAGTGGATGTGTGCAGACACAACTCGTTGGTGGCAACTTTAATTGCCATCTCTCACACCCACGTGGCACAAACTACAACAGGTAGCAACAAATGGTTTTCGGATTCGTAATCTACACAAAACATTAGTGGCTTAATATGAGTATGAAGTTTCGGTTTTGACCGGAAGTGGTCCAAAACCGGTAGTAAAGAAGTGAAAGTGAGAATTTGGAACAAAAATAGTGTCATTGGATTCCTGTTAAGGAGTAGATGCAGAAATCAGTAACCAGCAATGAGACCCCTCATCTCATGAAACGGATTTTTGTATTTTATAACCTTTTAAGGGGAGTACTATACCTCCTATCTAACCCATGTTAAATTGACCTCTTTTTAGGTACACGTTTCTAGGAAACCGTAAAGAGTTAGAGCTTTAATATTTTTGTCCCTTTTCTAAGACATATATTTAAGCTCTGGTACTAGAATTGTTAATATAGAGCTAGTGATACCATTTTGAGAATATTTTTTGGAAAATTCAAAAACAATTTAATGTTTTTTTGTAGAAGTTTTTATTTTATTTCGAACTTAGTAAAAATACTGCAATGATTCTAGTACCGTATGTCACAATTCTGGGAAACATGCTCAAAAAGTTTCAACCTTCAAAGTTAAATAGTTTTTAGAAAACTGTACCTTTATGGAAAAAAGTGAATTTGCGGGAAATGAGCTGTAAAGTTTTACTTACCCTAAAATCGGCCTGCACCATAATATTGATCCTCACCAGACTATTCTTTTTCCTCAAATAATGCCCCTCTTTTTCTCTTGTCTTGCTTCTTTTGACACACTTTCCATTGCCTTCTCAGCTTTCTGTGTTCTTTGAATATCGCAGCTCTTAATTGTTTCCACAGATTAACTCAATTAAAAGAAATTATGGTCAAAACCATACTTAATAAAAATCTGGATAACTTCCGTAATTTCTATGATACAGTTATAGTTTTTATATGTAATTACACAGAAAAATATATAGAAGGCAATGGCGCCAAAATTAGAAAAATTCGATTTTTTTCGATTTTCGAGGTATATCTAGTGCTCCCCTTAAGGTGTTTACTTACGTAATGGAAATCGTTCGGTTTGGATTTCAAATTTTCCCAAAAAAGGATTAATAAAATAAAGTAATAACTTATATAAAATTCAACATTGAGACTTCGGTAGGCTTGGATTTGGTTCTAGTTATTTGGAAAGAAACTGAATTAATGACGATCTCGAAACACACACACCGGCTTCATCTGTGTAGGCCTACCACTACAAACAATGAAGCTTTTTGAAAAACTACAAAACAGACTCAAACCTCTTGTTTATAAACGCGTGTTAACGATTTGAACAAAATCCAGCAATGTAAAAGTCATTAGCCATGTCCACAATCGTACGATGTCTCATGCCATTTTACCTGTCCGCACTCGTTTGAAAAGCTTTATCTCAAAAAAAGATAACAAAAATTTTGAACACTACACTAAATTAAAGCTTGTTCTTTCCTGTGTTGATTGGTTTGACTTATATTATTTTAACTTGAAACGTCGTCGGAGATGCAGCAATTTACGCATAAAGCGTACTTAAATTTTTGTCGGTTTTCCGTTAATGTGGTTTTAAACGTCCGTTACTCCGTCCAGGCTTTTCAAAAAAGAACGGCGTTTAAGTACTTTGAAAATCAGAGTTTTCTCTATATGAATATTTTAAAATAGAAGTCTGATTTTTCATTTTAAAATGCCGGTCATTTTTTTCTAAAGTGTATTTTGGCTTCACGTAAAGATAGGGAAATAATTTTTGGATTGAACCATACATTTTTACAGCAGGATTGTGCCATGTATCGTATTTTACATTTGTAATTGGAAATAGATATGTGAAGTTAATAGAAAATTTTATTAGCCTCTTAACTTCTAGAGAGGAAACTGTGCCCTATGGCGGTATCCGCTCCGAGTATAGCGTTTAGACAAACAAACTTCTGTGTTTTTCCTGCTGCAACTCATTCCGTAGCTCATTTTTAATTATTTAGCGATGTTTGTATTAAAAATATAAACGCTTTGCTTGACATAATACTGTTGTAGAAATGCATGGTTCAATCCAAAAATCATTTCCCTACCTTTAAAAAAGCAAAGTGGAGTCAAAAAAAGCACTTTTTTAAAAAGTGGCCGGCATATTAAAACGGAACTTGAGATTTAACTTTTAAAATATTCATATTAAAGAAAAAAAAACCCTGATCTTCACCGTACTTAACGTACTTAACGTACTTAACGGCGATTTTTATGAAATTGCTGGACGGAGTAACGGACGTTTAAAAACCACATGAACGGAAAACCGGCTAAAAACTGAGTACTTTTTGCGTGAATTGCTGGAGCTATCTCCGATTAATTTCTAAATAAAACAATCTAAATCAAACCAATCAATGCAGGAAAGAACCGGCTTTAATTTAATGTAGTGTTCAAAAGAATCAACTATATCTATTGTCTCTTTCTGTGCTATCGGTATTCTTCTATTCATTGAATTCAATTCCGGTAAATCGCAAGGACAAACATTAAAAATGGTGGGCATCGGTTTGAGACAAGAGTGCTACCTTCACTCATGGACAACTTTATGTCGGACTTTCTATTGCTGTATAGCTGGAAGTGCAGAAAAGCAATTTATTTTGCTGTCACAGGGCAACAAAACCACAAACGTTGTATATAGAGAGGTTTTAAAATAATTTAATGAGGGCTACATTAGCTGCTGTGAAGCGAAGCGAGCGGGGGTTGCTAGTGGAACATAAAATTCAGTAAATGAGGCGATTTTTAAAAAAAATTGTAGGAGCCGTTTTGGAGAAAATTACAAAAAAGTAGAAAAATTTCACGAATAAACTACTACTTCCGGTTGACCGACTTTTGATAAAAATGTTTGTATCATGTCGTCTAGTGGTACCTAACTTAAGTTTCAAGTTTAAGCTTTGATTATGAACAGATTGCAGCCTTAGGCCTATGGATTCAAGGGCAAAAGAGTTTACAACCAAAGTTAGGCCTATAGAACATTTCAGAACCTACAACTTTTATTTCAAACATTTGATTGTACGACGGAACGCTTAGTTTATCCTCGATTAATGATTTTCTGTTTTTTGTTCATCAAAATCGGCAAAAAATGCAACTTTTTAAGACTGCGGCCTATAATTTTGTACTAATTTTGTACATGCAAAACAATTTGCAACTTTTATTTCAAGTATTTCCTTGTACAGAGCCTAGTTTAGCGAAAAATTTAGTGATTTTAATGTTTTTAAATTCTACAAGGGATAATTTTCATTTTCCGTCTTTCACTCGTGATTGAAATCAGGTTATGCCTTTCATTTTATTTTGCGTACCGATTAAACAGAGGTTATTTATGTTTTATTATGTACATTGGCGAATAAAAGTCGTGTGAGTGTTTCACAACAGATTTTTCAGAGTAGAAACCGTAAGGTGCCACCAAGTTAAAGCCTATAAAATTTGAGTAGAGGCCTAGGGTCGTTTTTACATGATTATTACGTTCTCTTGCCGATACGAATATTATAATATATGAAGGAAAGTATTGTTTTCATGCCGATTTTTCGAAATCGAGTTCTCACCGGATCTACACGTTTTGAGAACCCCTCAACCCAAAAAACATGTTTTTTTGCGATTGGTGTGTGTGTGTGTGTGTGTGTGTGTGTGTGTGTGTGTGCGCGCGCGCGCGTGTGTGTGTGTGTGTAAAAACAGAATATCTCAAGAACAGAACATCGTACAAACTTGAAAATTGAAACTTAAGTTACACACCAGTAGTTATTCTTATGCATTCTGGTGGGTATAATAAATCTTTCATTTATTTAAATAAATTTACATAAAACTTACATTGAACTATGCATAACATGTACTATGTACTATGTACCTGTTCTATCAGATTACATGTACATGTTAATCTATATCTTACGCAAGTCGTTTCATATCTACATACCTGTAACACCCTACATCTTTTATAAAATGTAGTTACAGAATTTTCTTAGTAATAAATTTTACTATCAAAGTGTAGGTTGTTTTAGCTCTGAGTAGTAGTAGTAGTAGTACTAGCAAAACTTACATTATACAATACATGTATGATGTACTTATTCAAAGTGTATATTTCATTAAACTGACAGACTACATAAATTTTGTTTTACACTGTTTATTTATATAAAATGTAGTTACAGAATGTTCAATAAGAAACACACTGTTCCAACAGTTTATTGACTTTTCTGTCTCATGAGTTTAAATAGACTTCACTTCATGGTAATAAATTTTACTAGTTGAATAACCTTAGTTGAACTGTAAGAGAGAGAAGGTAAGTTAATCTGTATAAATATAGGTAGCTTCCTTCGTTCTTCATAGATGTTGTTTATACACGTGACAGTATGTTCATTCCCGATGCTGAAGTTCTTTTCGCCCTCGAAGGTCGTGTCGTTTCTTTGCGGTTCTCTTTCATAGAACAAGATGTCCGCGATGTATTGTTTTTTTTTGGTGAAATGAAACCGTCCGTTATAGATGAACTGGTCTACTATGGAGATCATTTAGGCGGCAACATCAAGTGGTATATTGCTATGTACGCCGAAATGGAAAAAACTGTATACCACGAGGAGGGAGCGGAACCAACTACTATTGTCCAGACGGCTGTTTTTCATGGTAAGACGAGACAGTTAATAAACGTTAATATAAATATCCCTGAAATGGACAATCAATACGAAGACGCGATTGAAAAAATCCAAAGTAGTATTGAATCGTATACGTCATGTGGTAGTGGATGGACGTTGAAAAAAATCACGATATGTGATTTACATATTGTCCAATACTGTCCCCTCTACGGTGCTGGTTCGTTTATTCCCACTCCCAAAAAGATCAGCGTCCGTAAGGCGGTCATAAATATTAAAAATGAGAATGACCGTATGTGTTTTATTTGGTGCATATTAGAACACATCTACCAACAACCAGACCGTCACAAAATGATAAGCTGGTACAAAAAATATTTAAAGTTCTTAAACACAAACGGTATCAGCTACCCCGTGAAATTAACAGACATTCCTAAATTTGAACAGCAAAACCCTACCATATCAATTAACGTTCTAAGTTATGAAACCGACACTGACGTATTTTACCCTGTATACGTTACTAAATACCGAAATCGCGATCATGTAATTCATTTACTTTTGCTACCCGGACCCACACGTGAACAATTCCATTACTGTCTTATAAATACAAAAACTGACATTCGTATGGGACACCAGTACAATGGTTTGTCTCGACTATTAAATATCAGTCAATCATCTGTACATTGCACTTCATATTATTGTAATTATTGCTATCACCGATTTACTGGTGTTAAAGGTAAATCAAACCGCGACAAGCACATGTTAACTTGTCAAGAATTTGGTCTCCAACGGACAACATTACCAGACCCCAAAGACCCCGTAAAATCTTTTATGAAATTTAGTGAGTTTCAAAAAACTCTAAAAGTCCCTTTCACGATTTACGCAGACCTTGAATCTTTCGTTACACCACTACACACCTCCCACCCACGACAAGTAGACGAGAATGGTCGTCCAGAGGCTTTCAATCATCCCACACATAAACATACAGCAAGCGGGTTTTCCTATGTAATTGTTGACGAAGACGGTAACATATTTCACGGTCCAGTTACATATCGAGCCCAGAGTGACGATGATAATGTTGTCGAAAAAATGATGGAGCAATTGATCGGAATCGGCAAAGAACTTGATGATAAGTTGAAAAAATGTGTTCCCATAAATATGACGCCTGACGATTATCGTACATATTATTCTTCCACCTTGTGTATGCTATGTAATGAACCTTTTGTTTCTACCGATAATTACAAGGTGCGTCATCACTCCCACACCACAGGTAAGTTTCTAGGTGCCGCTCACAATATATGCAATCTGAAAGCCCCTTACGTGAAACACATTCCTGTTTTCTTCCACAATCTTCGTGGCTACGACAGTCACCATATCGTCCAAGCACTAGGGAAATTTAAAGGAGATAAAATATCTTGCATCGCCAACAATAGTGAGCGATTCATGTCAGTGACCGTCAACAATTTACGCTTCCTAGACTCCTATCAGTTCCTGGACGATTCTCTCGGTACACTAACGGAAAATTTAAAAAACCATTGTACTGATGTAGCCGGCACATTCAAACGACTCTCATCACGTTTTCAAAACACCACCGTTCGCGATCTGTTACTCCGAAAAGGTGTGTACTGTTACGAATACATGACAGACTGTTTTAAATTTAAAGAGACGCAATTACCTAGTCCGGACAAGTTTTATAGTTCACTGAATCGTGAATCTGTAACAGACGATGATTACGTCCACGCTCAACGCGTATGGGACGTGTGCAACGTTCAAAATATGGGCGACTACCACGACCTCTATCTTGAGTGTGACACATTACTTCTCGCTGACGTCTTTGAGAACTTTCGTTCCTTGTCAATGCAACATTACAACCTCGACCCGTGCCATTTCTACTCCGCTCCCAACATGTCTTGGTCAGCCATGTTGAAGATGACCAACGTGTCTCTTGAACTGTTGACTGACATCGACATGCATCTGTTTATCGAACGAGGAGTGCGAGGAGGAGTGGCTCAAATTCCAAAACGGTTCGCTTCAGCCAACAACAGTTCGTTTCCTGAACAACACAATAAAGATGCCCCCACGTCATGGATCCAATACCTGGATTGCGTAAACCTGTACGGTCATGCAATGTCCCAGCCACTCCCCACCAGTGAATTCAAGTGGGTCGAAAAAGAGGAAATTCCAAAATTTAACTGGTTGTCCATTCCCTCTGATTCGCCCACAGGTTTTATTTTGGAAGTTGATCTCGAATACCCAAAAGAGCTACACGATCAACACCGTGACTACCCGTTGGCCCCGGAAAACAGAGTACCACCACACCTCTCCCCTTTTCTAAGAAAACACTCAAGAAAGATTGGCAAGCAACCTAAACTTTTGACCACCTTGTACGACAAGGAAAAGTACATAGTTCACTACCGTACACTGCAACTGTATCTGTCGCTTGGGTTACGATTGAAAAAAGTCCATCGCGTAATCCAATTCAAGCAGTCCGATTGGCTTCGTCCATACATAGAGTTCAACGCCAATCTTCGGAAACATGCCCGTAACGATTTCGAGTCCCGGTTCTTTAAGCTTCTGAACAATGCAGTGTATGGTAAATCGCTGGAAAATGTTCGTAAACATACCGATTTCAAACTTGTTAATCAACCTAACAACCTGGACAAATGGATCTCTCAGCCACGCATGAAACGGTGGTACACCTACAACCCTGAAGTAGTAGGTATCGCCCTGAACAAAGCACAAGTTATGTTAAACCGTCCCATTTACGTAGGGTTCACAATCTTGGACCTCAGCAAATATATAATGTACAATTTTCATTATAATTACGCAAAGGCTAGGTACGGTGAAAATATTCGTCTATTAATGACCGACACTGACAGTTTGATGTATGAGGTGAAAACGGTAAACGTTTACGATGACATGAGTGAACGCCTGGGTCTCTTTGACACCTCAAACTTTCCACCGACTCACGCCTGTTACAGCACCATCAACAAGAAGAAAGTCGGTACTTTTGCCGATGAAACTCACGGAGTACCAATCAAAGAGTTTGTCGGACTCCGTGCTAAGATGTACAGTTTTATGACTAAAGACAATGAAAAACGAGTGGCAAAGGGGGTCAACCGTGTTTGTATCAAGAAAGACTTGCGACACCAGTCGTACTTGGACTGTCTATTAAAAAAGAAATTGACATACACAAAGTGTTCATCGATTCGCAGTCGATTACACAATATTTACTCTATAGACATCAACAAACTCTCACTTTCACCATTCGACGACAAACGTTACGTACTTGACGATGGTCTTGACACGCTCCCGTACGGTCACTACTCTCTAGACAACGCGGTCAATGATGTCGACGACAGACCAATATCACCATCTCCAGCAAAACGTGCTCGAGTAGAGTACAATGAACCAGGTCCCTCGTCCCGTCCCGACTCCCTCCTCTAGGCTATATATATATCCTTCCATAGTCGATCATATGATTGTAATTTCACCCGAATTAAAAGCAACAGCATCATGGACATCCGATCGGGTATCGCAAACGAACTGCACAGACAGGCGCGCAAGAACTTTCCTAGGAGAACGACCACGTTGAAAGGCAGACATGACCTGTACCAGGCTGATCTAGTGGAAATGGGTAAATATGCAAAATTAAATAATAATTTTAATTACATACTAACTATAATTAATTGTTTTACTAAAGTCGCCGACGCGATACCGATAAAAAGAAAGACAGGAGTGATGGTAGCTAACGCATTGAGACTGTTTCTAAAATCACACCCAATGCGTAATTTACAAACGGACGATGGAAAGGAATTTTTCAATGTACACGTACAGAATCTGCTAAAACAACACAATATCAATCATTACGCCACGTTTTCTGAAAAAAAGGCTGCCATAGTAGAACGGTTCAATAGGACGTTAAAGACGCAAATGTGGCGTGTTTTCACCAATCAGGGTTCATATAATTGGTTGAAAATATTACCCGGGCTTATCACCAAATATAACAACACTTTTCACAGGTCTATTGGAATGAAACCGAATCAAGTTGATGGTAAAAATGAAAAACAAGTGTTGAATCGATTAAACCGTGTACCCAAACGTGTAGCCAATATAATAAAACGTGAATTTAAAGTCGGTGATAAAGTTCGCATTAGTAAGCACAAGATGGTGTTTACCAAAGGATACTTACCTAATTGGACCAATGAGGTCTTTACCGTGTACAAAATACAACCAACTTTACCATTAACGTACCTTCTCAGCGATAGTAGAGGAGAAATATTAAAAGGTGGCTTTTACGGTCACGAGTTGTTGAAAACAAAATACGACGACGTGTTCCTGGTGGAAAAGGTATTGCGTCGTAAAGGAGACATGCTGTTGGTCAGGTGGTTAGGTTTCGATAAATCACATGACTCGTGGGTGAAGAAAGGTGATATTTTATAAATGTACATGTTTCACTGCCGTTGTCACATTTGAGTTTGACATGTGGTCGGTGACGTTTGTACTTTCAATGTTCTTTCTCGTTGTAGTAGTTACAGACAAAACAAATTTCCATTACACACTATTCAACAGCTCTCCGTTCGATGATACGATCAAATTTCACTTGAAGGGATGTATCCATTCGTTGCAAGGATATAATGTCCCATCTGATTTTGAAAAAATTTACAGTTTATGGTACTACTTGAGCAGAGACAATTTAACCTTTAACGTCTGTACGTTTCGTGAACTGTATAGCGTGTCAAAATGCATAAACTTAAAAACAATCGACCCATTGGACAAGAAAGTGAATGATATTATCAACAATTCTATTTCACCAATAGATGTTAATTTAATGTGTAACAAATCATGTGTACCACCACAAGAAAAAAATACCTTAAAATTTGATTACAGCGGTGTAGGTATAATAGCTTTATTGGTCGTCTATGCATTGTTTGTCTTTGTCGGAATCGGAGCAAATTTTTATATGACGTACAAAAACAGTAAAAGGGTATATATTGCACGCAATTAAGTATAATCGCTTTGTTCCAATCAACCAGTCAACTATAATGGAACGTATTCCTCAAAAAGATAAACTCGATGTAATAAATTTTGACAAGTACACCGAACCCATAAAATCGAAGCACGGAAAACGACACAGCAATCTCCTTCCCAACACAATCAGGTGTATAATTTGCGGTCCCTCAAATTGTGGAAAAACGAATTTACTGTTTAATCTGATTTTCTCCGAGAACGGACTGAAATTTAAAAATTTATATGTTTTTTCAAAGTCGCTGAAGCAACCGAAATATCAGTTTTTATCTCACATAATGAAGGGCGTACCTACTGTCGGTTATTTTACATTTAACGAAAACGAAAATGTTTACCATCCGAGTAAAGCCAGACCCAATTCTTTGATGGTATTTGACGACATTGCATGCGAAAAACACGACAACATAAGAAACTATTTCACAATGGGACGTCACAACAAATTAGACACCTTTTATTTGGGTCAATCGTACAGTAGGATCCCCAAACATTTGATCAGAGACAACGCCAACTTGATTGTTGTATTCAAACAAGACGATTTAAATTTACATCATATTCATTCGGATCACGTAAATACTGACATTCCGTTTAATAAATTTAAAGAAATCTGCTCGTTGGCATGGAACAATAGCAATGGAAAAAATTTTCTCGTAGTAGACAAAGACAGCAATATAAATGAAGGTCGTTATCGGGTCGGTTTCGATGAGTTTGTTCGGGTATAAATACGAGTGATTCACCACCAAACTACTCGAGTGTTTGTAAAATGGATAAGCGACAATTGTCGGTGGCGTTACAGGTGCAACGTTTACGGGACAATATTAAACGTAAGCACAGAGCTTTCACGACGGGTGTGATTGAGTCTGAGGAGCTTTTGGAGAAACGTTTGAGACCGATTGTCACTCCTTTGAAAGAATTCATCAAAAAATCGGACGATGTGGTTAAAACAGAAGAAGAAGAAGTGCTTGAGGACAAATATGTAGATGAGGAAAAGCGTTGGGATGACACAGAGTTTCCATTTAAACCAAAGGAAACCAGTACGCCGACCGCGCCTAGAAGAAAGTCAATAGCAAACGAATCAAGAGTAATTGATTCCATGAGCGATAAAAATCCCACCAAATATTATCTGCAAATGCTGATAGATGATGTCACTAACACGATGGATCACGTGTACGGGGTATACTTGGAAAACGACAAGTTGATGATTGGTGATAAAGAGGTGAAATTTGGTCGTATGAAATTGTTAATTGGTAGAGTTAGTTACAACATGACCGCGGGTCTTCACTCGTTGATCTTTGAAAAGGAACCCGTCTCGTATACAACAGACGATCTACACACATACCACAAGATATTGATACAAACAAACGCCTATCGGCAAGGATATGATCCAGGGCGACAGATAAACTCGAATCGTGGTTACAAATACACACAAATTATCAAACCGCTTTTCAACAAAGCCACTCCTCCTCCCACCGTAGGAAGCGGCATGGTGTTGACAGACAGTCGTATTCAGTACGTGCATTGGGACGATGTGAACGAACTATGTGACCGGTTGCGTTTGTTGTTGGCGTCACAAGCGGCCGGCAATGTCGGTCATACAAACGAAATCCAATCGATAGTTGAGGAACTGCGTGAAGCCGGTATTATAAAAGGCGGTGCGTTGAAAACAAATCGACACTAATAAGTGAACAATGAGTATCGACAAGTTTGGTCACTCCAATAGATACGTCAGACGACGTTATAGTGAGGGTGATCAATATCATCATCATGTTGCTGGCCGCCCGTCGGGGTTTACCTTAAAGTTGACCAAAGACGGTGACATCGACGTGCAGGGAAAACGTTTACGTAATTTGAATGTTCCTATATCAGATACGGACGCTGCACGTAAAGTCGATTGTATTACACTTGATCCAAACTCGTTGAGCGTTGATGTAAAGAAGAGAAAAATTATCAACGTGGCCGATCCTGAGGCGGACAGTGACGCAATCAATTTGCGGGCCATGAAAAAAACCTGTTTGACAACTAATCTGTCTGACAACGTTTACGATGCCAACTATATACGCGTGAAAAATGTTGGAGAACCCGTTGACCAAAACGATGCAGTACCCGTCCAGTACCTCTCAAAAAACTACGCCACCAAGGCGGACATGCGAACCACTCTAGAAGCGACGTCATCAGCAACAGCAGCCGTAGCAGCGAGTCTAGACGCAGTAGCGGCAGGAGCAGCGACAACAGATTCCGAAGGAAATCCAGCGTTTAACAATAAACGCCTGACGGCTGTGGGTTCACCCATCAACGACCAAGACGCAGTCACCTTGAAATATCACAAAGAACATACTAATTTGGATGTGGACGCGTCCGCAAAGCAGGTAGACATGCACAATTACGTGGTGAAAAATGTAGGCGTGCCCGATGAAGACAACGATGCCGTCACACTCGGCTATCTAAACTGGAATTATGCCAAGCAATCGGCTTTGGAAAAGGCGCTCGTATTCGGTGATAAAAGTGTGGACGTGAAAAAGTGCAGACTTATCAATGTGGCGAGTGGAAAAAGTGGAAACGACGCGACCAATTTAAATCAAGTGCGGGACGTTTGCAACGAAGTGTTTGAAACGTCTGTGCAAATGGCGATTCATCTGCAAAAACAACAGCGTGGCGAGCGAACCGCCTCCGGTGATGTGAACGAATTTAAAAAGCTGACTCAATCGTTGAGAGACCGGTTGCAAGAGTTCAGCGAGACGTATTATATTTCACCTGAAGTTTTGGTTGGTCCTCCAGGGCCAGCAGGCGTTCCAGGTCCACAGGGTGAACAGGGAGCGCCAGGACCACGTGGAGAATCGGGTGAAGGAATGAAATTTAATTCAAAACTGCAAGCGTTCGATGTGCAAGGAAAACGCATTATTAACGTTCCACATCCAATAGGACCGACAGACGCCGTAAACAGAGATTACGTTACGCAAGCCTTAACAAACTTTTTAGATGTTGTAGAGAGATCGCAACGGCGTAAAATCAGAAGTGTACATGGACCGGAGGCGCTTCCATTGACGCCTGAAGAAGTGGTGGACGATCCAAAAATAGATCAAATTGCCAAAGATTTTTTGGACACGCTGATAAAAATTATTCATCGGCATCAACATTACAAGATGGGACCAGAATTGCAACCAATAGTCGGTCCTCAAGGACCTCCAGGCAAAGCAGGACCGAAAGGAGATAGGGGTTTTGGCTTCAAATTAGATAAAAAAGGTGATGGATATGATATGGAAAATAGAAGACTTACAAACGTAGGCGCACCATCGATTGGAAACGATGCAGTAATATTATCTTATTTAAACGATAGACTAAACAGTGGCAGCAATATGAAAACTGAAGAGCCCACTAGTGGGGTTTCATATACTCTTAACATGGATGACATTTGAGATTAAAATAATATGATGATTACATATTAAAACATCATTTTTTCCTCAATATAGATGTAAAAAAAGGTATAAAAGTGTGTGCAAAAACTATAAATATGTGTGAGAATGTTTGTAAAACGTCAGAAGGGAGCAGGACTGCTTGACGCAATCAGCGAGATCGGCGGAAAGATATTGAATCGTACCATCGACTTATTACCGGTAGAACTACATATTCCTGGTTACCAGTACTGTGGACCCGGTACTAAATTACAGGAGCGGTTGAGACGAGGCGATCGAGGGATAAATAAATTGGATTCAGCGTGTAAGGAACACGACATCGCTTACTCAAAGTACACCGACAGCGGAAAACGGGCAGAAGCGGATCGGGTGTTGGCTGAACGAGCGTGGGAACGGGTAAAAGCGGGTGACGCAAGTGCAGCAGAGAAAGCGGCCGCGTGGACAGTGACAAACCTGATGAAGCTGAAAACTAAATTTGGGGGCGGATTACGACGACGACTACGACGACGACGACGTAGGAGTGGACGTGAACGGTCTCGCCGTGCAGCAGCTACCACAGTAGTAGGACAAGGATTGTATTTAAAAAATTACAAAGGTCGCGGTGTGTATCTAAAAAATTACAAAGGGCGTGGGATGCAGTTGAGGAAAAAAAAAACCTCAACTCGTTGCCGTCGCGTCCGCTAAACGGTCAAGAACTTTTACAATATGCTGACCAGGTAACGTATTTTCGGGGCGTTTTCATGTTGAACAACCTGCCGACGCGGGTACGAAAAAATGAAAGCGGAATCGTGAATTTGGACAAAGAAAGTGGGCGTGGTACTCATTGGGTGTGTTATCGCAAACTCGCCGATCACGTCAACTATTATGACAGTTATGGTAACTTACGTCCACCACCGGAGTTGGTACGATATTGGAAAACGGGGTTAAATGGATCGCGAATCACTGTACAATACAACTATAAAAGAGAGCAGAAAAAAGTCAACTGCGGTCATTTGTGTTTGAAATTTTTACGAGCACAGTAAAATGTTTTCTATTTCCGGCCGCGGTTCGGTACTTCAATGTGATGTTTTTCCCCCCGTCGAACTTGGCAGCACCACCGACTGGGAAATCGGACTAATCAATCTATCCACTTACAACACAATCCCAAACGTGGAAAAAGATGTTAACAACACCTTTTTTTTTGGCAATGCAGACGCCGGGCAACATCAACTGCCTGACGCAGAAGGTAAAGTTATAGTTTCCGACGAACCGATCAACAGGGGCAGGGCGACCACAATGTACTCGGACGTCGAACAGAAAATTCTAGATAAAGATAAGTCGAATGCTGGGGTGTCGATCGTGATACCACAAGGCGCGTACGAGCTGGAAGATTTAGAGAAATACATAAAAGAGACGTGTTTACGAGCTAACATTCCACTGGAATTTCATCTTAAAGCAAACAATAATACTCTGCATACGGAAATTTACTCTTCACGCCCCATAGATTTCACACAACCAAACAATTTGTCTGCAATGTTAGGTTTTACAGAGCGGGTGTTGGAGCCAAACAAATGGCACGTATCAGAAAACGAAGTAAACATCATCAAGGTAAATATCATCAGGGTGTTGTGCAATATTGTGCAAGGATCTTACGATAACGGAAAAGAAACACATATTCTACATGAATTTCCCTTGGCCGTTGACCCTGGTTATAAACTGTTGGAGACGCCTACCAACGTTATATATTTACCAGTAAACGTTAAACGCCTTCAGTCTATTGTCATCCGCCTGGAAGACCAAGAAGGCAATCTCATAAACTTTGCAAACGAAGTAATCTCTTTGCGATTGCATTTAAGACGTACAAGAGATGGGTCTGGTTATTTTACCACGAAAAACATATAAGTACAATGAACACACATGTTCAGTTGGCAGTCGTAAGTCGACCTTGAACAAGTTGAAACCTCATAACATACGGTTTTTAAAATCCATAGGTTTTCGTGTTTGAGGTGTCATGGAAGTGTTGAACGTTCAAGATAAACCGGTTTTCAATGATGTATTTACAAGTTGGGAGTACCACAGTCACACACCGTACGCGTCAACCACTTACAACAATAATGATGAGATAAGAATCCCTATTCAACAACAAGATGTATTCACATTGCCCAGCGAAAGCTTCCTCTACATTGAAGGTACGTTACTGGAAAAGGCAGACACAGTGAACGTTAACTATAAATTAGTGAATAACGCGATCGCTTTTCTTTTCGATGAAATCAGGTACGAAATTAGCGGTATAGAAGTGGATAGGGTAAAGAATCCTGGGATTACATCTACAATAAAAAATTATCTTACCTTAAATGCAAACGATAAGGCTCTTGCGAACGCAGGTTGGAACGAATCAATCGGTTCGATCTCTGTAGATAGCACGAGTGGAAAATTTTCATTTTGTTATCCGTTAAAATTTCTCTTACCCGTCTTTGACGATTACACCAAAATCACTTTACCCGTCAAGCAAGAACTGATACTTTTGCGTGCTCCGACCGATAAAGACGCTGTCCTGTTGCCAGATGCGAAAAAAGATTTCTTATTGACATTAAAAAAAGTTCATTGGAAAATACCTTACATTCGTGTGAATGACGTGACACGATTAAGTTTGTTGAAACTTGTTGAATCAGACAGACCAGTTCAGATATTCTTTCGGAGATGGGAATTACACGAATACCCATCTTTCCCACAGACAAACCATCATCTGTGGTCGGTTAAGACTTCTTCACACATGGAAACGGCTAGGTACGTGATTGTCGCCTTTCATACAAAAAAGAAAGCTAACCCAAACGCTAATCCTTCACAGTTCAACAGCGGCGGTGGTTCAGTCGCAGTCCGCAATGTTAAGTTATATTTGAACAGTGAGTATTTTCCATACGATAATGTGCACGGTGATATGAACTTGTTTTACGACGCCTATTCTCGGTTTAAATCGTCCTACTCGTGTGACACTGGTACAGGTCCTTTTTTAAATTTGTCAGAATTCAAGCAGAACGGTGCAGTATACGTTATTGACTGTTCTAAGCAAAATGAAACTTTAAAAACGGGTGCCGTTGATTTAAGGTTGGAAATCGAAACGGAACAAACGGTACCCGCTGAAACGGTAGCTTACTGTTTGATCGTTTACGATGCCGTGGTGGAATACAAACCGTTGACTGGCACGGTACGTAAACTTTTGTAATGAGTGTACCAACCTATATATATATAAATTGTATCTACATACTAGAAAACACTTTAGTTTTATCTCGGCAGTATGGGCTCACGGTATTCTCTGTCGCAGGACGCTGAGGACACGGAAACACTGTTGCCAGGACGGACAACACCATCAATAAACGGTATGTATTACATATTTTTACCGCTAACATACACGTTAAACAATAAATTTGATAAACATGTAAGCGTCGGGCTGGTTTGTTCCAATCAAAACTTTAATACCGCGGTCGTATTCACAGCCCCTCGCAAACGTGTGGTCTTGTCGTACCACTTGTGGAAATTAATGGTGAATAATCGGGATCACATACAACTAGCGTTGGACAAGAGCACAAAAATTACATGTCACTTAAAAGCCATCACAGATGACAACTCACATTCCGTGGTGGAGGTGAAACAAATTTTTGGAAAATGGTACGTTCAGGTTGTCGATAATAAAAACAATAAAATTTCTTTGACAACCTCCGAGTGGTTTTGGTTTGATAAACATATACCAAGCCTGACTAAACATGTACGTGACATATGGTATGACGAATCAAAGATTGTAGAGGGGATAACTAAGGTAAAAACGTCACATGTTGCGTGGTGGACAGACAGGTTGCAAGATGAGTATGCTGCGTATAAAACAATTGTAAAATCGCAAGAGGAGACAGTGGACTAGTGACTCGTGAGATGTACGATTCGGTAGTTGACGATTTAACGCTTTTTGTTGGCGGTGTAGCGGTTCCGTTTTCGGCCACATGCAAATTAAAACACAGCTACTTGATGATTGCCGATTTTACTTTCCATCATTTTTCACAACCGGATGACGTTAAAATTGAAATTAAATTTAAAAATAAATCCAGAACGTATATCTGTGAATTTGAATGTAATGACGTGAAAAAAATATCCCATGTCGGTTCGGGAAACATATGTTTTGTAGGTTTCACACGTGATCCATATGATGGTAAAATACAAAAGTTTATGTTGGATGACCATGTGTGCAATAAACGTTCGTCGACGGTAGCACAAGACGAGAAATTGATTCTGTCACTGTCCGTGTTCGATACAATAGATAGACGAGTCGCCTTTGATACGGTAGACGGACCAAGTACCACTCGCACTGATTCATGTAATCGAACGCTAGTCGGTTTTGAGGGGTGGGAAAAATCAACAGAGTCGTACGGTTTATGTACAAGATACGTAAAAGATCATCTTATTTTGTCTGTGTATATATTATTCTATATTGGCAATACTGGTTATTATGTGACACTGTAAATAAATTGAAAGAACAGTTAGTTTCTCAATCAGTGTGGTAAAATGTCTCATTCAAGTTGCATATGTGAATTTCAAGCTTTCTACGATAACAGCAATGACTTTGTGCTTAAAGAATTTGTTGTTTTAGATTTAAACACACGTTCTTTTGTTCATTTACACTTTAAGCCACCATTCGATCGAGGTGAGTTGAATTGTATTTACAGAAAAACTGCACACTGGTTAGAATCACGTTTTCACGGTTTAATTTGGGAAGAAGGTGATATTCCATACAGTTTGACAACAGTCAAAAATATTCTCAATCAGTATAAATTTATTTACACAAAAGGACGTGAAAAACAAGTTTATTTAAAGTCATTAGTTGATGGGGTTGTTATTAATTTGGATGAGTGTAAACATTTAATACCAAGGTTAACAAACGAAAATAAAGTTCATTGTCCTGTCACCACGGGTATACACAAGACCGATGGTAGAATGAGATGTTCTCTTTCAAAGTGTATTCATCTCGCAAAATGGTTAACTTGCGATTACAGAAGGGAAAGTGACAGATTGTCAACCTTTGCGGAACATACGGAAAACGTACGTGAAATAGCAAAATGTGGTTTTTATTTTGACAAAAATTCTGACTCTGTTTGTTGTATGTCGTGTAAAATGCACTTTCAACATATAGACAGTGTACTAGCAGATCATGTAAAAGATTCACCGTCTTGTAACTTGTTGATTAGCTATATCAATAACGTACCAATAACTCTGGAACATATTGTTCCGAGGAGGGAACACTTGACATCTTTGATGTGATTGTTGAGGCTCTGTCGACTTAACTTGTCTCGTTTTGAGAAAAAATAAAAACATTTTTTTCTCTGACGTCATCCTCGTGATTGATGTTGAATGAAAGGGGCTCTGGAGGTCTAAAAACCACCGTTGATTAGTGTCACGGGCACTCTCTGTGTGTTACGGACGATCTCCGATCACCAACTGAAAAAAAGTATACAGGGCGCTGATGGCTTAAACTCCACCGCTGACAAAGATCACGGCAATCCTCTTGCAAGATTGAACATGTGTTTGTGTGAATGAGGTCTTAGATGTATGCGTTCCCTTTTGAAATTGTAGTGAAACTAAGCTTTTTTTTATCAAGATCATTAATACGTCAAGAATTTTTGAAAAAATTAAAAAACACATTTATTGCTTCATTGTTTTCCTTCATGTGTGTATGGTCATTTTCCTTAGTTTAATATTTTTAATCAACTCTTGGTATTTGAATGTGAGTGTTTATCTGAATTGTATCAACAAAGATATTTATAAAAATGTAAACACTTTAGTTAATGCAAAAAAAAAATTTTAAATGCGGTTGTAGGCCTACGTTACGTTTTTTTGTGACCTCAGTTGCATAAAAGACAGCTGTGGGGGAGGGTCCGCTTGTTAAATAGTAAAAACCCAACGCGCCTTTGTCATAACCGCATACGGTGGTGGGGAAAAATGATGGTATATAAGCGGTGAGAACTCGGTGAGCGGTTCCATTCACTGTTAAACTCAAACTATGAACGCTGACGAAGAACCTTACCAATCCGGCTCATACGTCGAACATTGTCAGAAATATCACAGTGAATATTGTGATGGGCGTCGACACTGGGTGATGTGTGTCAGTCCAGGACCGTGGGAACGATCTCAAGATATCAGCACAGAATGTTGGCTTCCAGAAAAGTGTAAATTGAACAAAAGGCAGGAGCATCAGGCTGAACATCATATAGATACGTGTGACGGTATTGTTCATTGTTATAATATATGCACAGCAAAAGATGGAGAACATTGTTTAGAAGATGTTGTGAAAGTCTTTTGCGAAGCGAATTGCGATGTAGCGAGACGGTTAAAGGAAAACGAGGTTTGATTTGATCCGGTGTAAGAGCGATGGTACACGCGTACGATACAACACAGTTTACACAGAACAACACTAAATACACTTACAGACAAACAAAAACACCTTAAACACCTAGGCTAAATACAAATTTATAAATAGAAATTTTAAAAAAAAATTTGTTTCTAAATTTGTAGTTCAGCCTATATGATGGTCCAAAGGCTCTAGACACGTTGCTTTATTCGATTCAGCACTATGATTCGGACAAAGGAATGTGTTTTAAACTTGTGATGGAGGTGTGTTAATACAGAAGTAAATCGTATCTTGATATGACCGCTTTTGAACTTTCCAAGTCTAGACATTTAGATTTCGAATGCAAACAAGAGTGTTGGTAGGCGTCAGTACCATATTTTATGTTTAAAGTAAATTATATAGAATAATTCATTGCCGATGAAGTAATAAACTGATTGTGTAATATTATTTTCTCTGGGACGTACAATATTTATTGCTTTCATGAGAAACAACTTTTATAAATACACAAGATACAAGAGAGGTACATTTTACAATGTCAGTGGGAATGTTTTACAACCGAAGGAAATTGTATGACCGCTTCTGACCTTATCAAGCTGCTAGGCGTCAGTACCATATTTTATGTTTAAAGTAAATTATATAGAATAATTCATTGCCGATGAAGTAATAAACTGATTGTGTAATATTATTTTCTCTGGGACGTACAATATTTATTGCTTTCATGAGAAACAACTTTTATAAATACACAAGATACAAGAGAGGTATATTTTACAATGTCAGTGGGAATGTTTTACAACCGAAGGAAATTGTATGTCCGCTTCTGACCTTATCAAGCTGCTAGGCGTCAGTACCATATTTTATGTTTAAAGTAAATTATATAGAATAATTCATTGCCGATGAAGTAATAAACTGATTGTGTAATATTATTTTCTCTGGGACGTCCAATGTTTATTGCTTTCATAAGAAACAACTTTTATAAATACACAAGATACAAGAGAGGTACATTTTACAATGATAGTGGGAATGTTTTACAACCGAAGGAAATTGAATGACCGCTTCTGACCTTATCAAGTTTAGACATTTACATTTAAATAGTAAGAAAATGACGCCAGTCGCCAGTATAATTTTATGTTTAATGCAAATTATATGTTACGTTGTCAGGTGAATAAGATAGAAAATATAATTTTGTCTGGGAGGAACAATATTTATTGCTTTTTGTGAGAAATAATCTCCTTTTCATTATACTAGCAGTACATGCATGGTAGAATCATTATTTATGATGCAGTAAATTATTAATCATTCCTCTGGCTGTAAAAGTCAGCAACTTTATGCATTCAGTAAAATTGCAATGCGTTTTACAAGCGTTTCTTTTATATTAGACTGACAGGTCAACGACAGTCTACAAGAGGTAGTTGAACTTACAAGTTCACTTTAGTATAAAACACATTCTAAAGGTTCTTCATACATTTCGTGTTGTTCAAAATGAACAGACATATAGAGACACAATACTACATTTGGTTTCATATTTTCACGTATTTACATGTTGATTCACTAGAATCCTGTTATTATGTTTGCAAACTTTTTAGACTTATGACAATGAACGAACTAAAAACAGAGAGACGGAAAATAACCTTTTTGAATAACTTACGAACCAGCGTACGATTACGTTACATTTCTTTGAACGATTTCGAAGAAGAACGAAAGAAACACTATTTGTCATTGATTTATAACGGATATTATTTTTCAAAATCTCTTAATCTTTTCACCTGTAGCGGTTGTAATTTGAGTAGTTCATTTAACGTTCCAATTCAACCATCTGAAATTAATCATTTGGCTGCATGTAAATTTTATTTTCGTGATTTTTGCGAATTGCCTTGCTTCCACTCAACCTGGTATATTTTTCACCCTGAACGTAAGAAGTACTGGCATATGAACGTTTTAAAGAGATATTTAAAACTTCAATTTCCATGGGTAAGAATTTCGTTAATGTTTAAAAAAAAATTTGGGATATGTACGCTTCAGGTAGATTTTAAGGTGAATATTACATATCGAAAAATCCTTTTAGATTTCATTAACTTACCGAATCAGAAATTTGGTAATATGAGGTCTACAGCTTTTGATTTGATTTTTATACCTGGGAAAACCGCGTGGAAATCCTTTTGTAGTAATAAAACATCTACCAAATTCACTGTCTCGTACAAATGTTCTTGCAAACATTTCTGTGTGAAGTCATATAATTTACGAGCAGAAGACGATGTGTCTTCAGTTAGTGAGATGTCATTTTAGAAAAAAAATTGTACTCTGTTCTCAACTCTTTATGTCCCCTTCCACACTTTTATTACTATTACTTACCCCACCATTGTATCAATACCCCACCAATTCTTGGTCTTTACTTTATATACCGTGACGTGCAGCATATCATCTTGTTCTTCTTACGACACTACACAACAACGCTTACACAAAATGGACTTTGCTATTAAATTCAACTCTATGACTTACCCAAAATATTGTCGAACGTCAGAACTAACAAAAGGCAAGGAGTACAACATATCAACAATGAAACGATCAACCACTAAGTACGGGGACGCCATACGAGTGGACTTTCTGGATGAGGATAAGGAATATTTCATGTATCTACCGGATCGCTACAACACGGCATTCACTGATGAGGAACTCCTATCGTTTGATTGCAGTACACATGTGTTGGTGAAGACCGGCAAAGGAGACTTTCAGATTAAGAAAAAGGTATGTGAATTTTAATAAAATTATATAAAACAAAAATATTTTAAACATTATTTCATTTATTTTTTAAAATTAATTTACATTTATATGTCTGTTGTGGCGGTTACACTTTCCTGTGAACAAATAAAAAAAAAACACTTTATTAGATAATTAGAAAAAGGAAAATTAAACGTTATACAGTGTACAAGTCTTTTTGTGAGAGTAATACGTAATTTTAATGTTGTTGACACGAATTAATAAATTAATAGACCCAGAAACGGTATTTCTAAAATACCAACACTAAGACATAGAAACTTCATTTCCATACTACTTTTACTACTACTATTACTACTAAGAGCTAGTAAGACCTATTTTTCCCCTACTCACTTGTTAAGAGGTAGTGTGACCTATTTTTCCCCTACTCACTTGTTAAGAGGTAGTGTGACCTATTTTTCACCTACTCACTTGTATTCGTCTTGTTTTTAACACTTATTTTTTTTTACACAGTTGAAACGTTATTCCAATATTTATACACAACATCAATTATAATTCTAAACATTTGAAAATTTTGTACCACACATTGTTGTCATTCAAAATTTTAAAATTTATTTATAAAAACAAAAAATGACAACTTCTTACATATAATTTACATTCTTTATTTGATGGATAAGTAAATAAAAAAATATTTAAAACTTGATGTGTAAGCATAGTTAAAAGTAAAATATAAGAAAAAGTTAAACATTAAACAGTTTATAAGTTACTTATTTACGTTTTCTTGGTTTATATGAATATATAGGGGAGAGAAATATTATTTTAATGTTAATTATGAGTTTTCACCGAAAATACATGTTTTCAGGCCCCCTGAACCCGAAAAACTCGCCTCATTTACTAAATTTGTTATGCTCTACAAGATTCGGTAGGTGCGATATCTGCTGAAATTCTTGGAGAGGCTGTTCTATTTTCTCGTAAAAAATTGTGTTTTTAAGATTGTGATTTAATATGCACTTTAGCGTGAACATGTGTATAATAAAAGTTGTAGAGAATCTAAAATTCTACACATTTTATGTTAAAAATTTTGTTGTATAACGCTTAGTTTAGCTGTAATTACCGATTTTCTGTTTTTTTCTCCCGAAAACATGTAAAAAAATCGATTTTTTAAAATTTCAGCCTTAGTATCATTTTACGACAAAAGTGTATACAATCAAATTTATAGGAAATTTAAAGATCTACAACTTTCAATAACAGCATTTTTCTCCACTAAGCCTAGTTTAGCGTGAAAGAGAGATTTTTCGTATTTTTAAGCCAAACTGAGGTTGTTTTTCATTTTGCGTCTTTCACTCATGATTAAAATTAGGTTATGTTTATTGAGGTTAGTGTTTTTATTTAAATCTAATGTTTTATTGCTTATGTTAGGCTATATTGTTCATTATTTGCATTGGCAAGAGAAAGTCGTGTGAGTGTTTCACACCAGATTTTTTTTAATATTCATTGTTTTGACATAACTCTATCACCATAATTTAAATGTAAAAGTTTTCATTGCTATTATTATTTTTCCCCTAATATAAGACCAATTTCAGGTCTCAACATCATATCTCCACTATGTTAACGTTTGACCCATTTTCTTAATAATGGTTAGAGATAATTATCCCGAATAAACACACATTTATCAATATATTTCATAACTTTTAACACAGAAGTTTGTTTTTTTTAATATAACTTTTTTTATGCATAATCTGTTGTCTGCCCATAGCAGACAGGTGTAGTGTCAGATTATTTACACTCAATCTGTTCGTTTCAGAGCTAAAATAAATAGTTCTGTTTCTTATCACGTGGTCAGCCAGTTAAATGACTGAATAATTTAAGAACAGAAGAGGTAGAGGTGTAAAAGACAGTCATCAGAGTTATTTCCTCTGAAAGTAATGAATTTCATTATACAGCCAGACCCTGTGGTGAATGAAGTGAAGGTGTCATTTGCAGAGTGGAAAATATGTGCTTTACAGAGGGCCCGGCATGCTGATAAGCGTACTTTTCCACTCAGTGAGGAAGGCATTGGTAAACCACCTCACTCCTCGTATTACTCAGTAAAACCTCTACAGGTTCAAACCAGACTTTCGGCTGATCACCGAAACAATATAATCTGTTGTATAACAATAAATGCAACTTATCAATTAAATTTAAAACATGAAAAAATTACAACCCACTGGTGTAATTAACAAATTATAAAATTATAACATTAAAACATATTATACTGTTCTTAATTATTATTTACAATCAAATTAGATAAATAGTGTCTTTTTAAATTAAAATAAAAAAAATAATCAAAACCACCTTAAAACGCAAAAAAAAAAAAACAAAATGAGAAGTAATAAATAATAAGCACATGATTCCGAAATACATGTATAATATTCAGATGAACTAATGTCCCCTAGCCGTGGGAGTGAGAATATTATTTACTACAAGATAGGGTTATGTCTGCTGGAATTTATGCGTCAATGCTCTCGTGATAAAAAGTTTTAAAGATTGTGGCTTTTATATGCATTTAAGGGTAAAAACATGTGGAAATCTTAAGGAATACATTTTATTTATGATATTAATGATAATTAACATATTACCTTTTTGTATAAAAATCAATTTCATCCTGCGTTAATCTCTTTAGTGCAACAACGCATTCTAAAGACATTTGAAATAAAATTTTGTAGATTGTTCTTTTCTTATAATCTCTTACGCAGAAACATTGTTCGCTTCCTCTCTGAAAACAAAAAAAAAGAAAACTAAAATTGTCATGAACCATAAAACATGATGTCAAAAGTTAATTTGAAACGTGGGGTAATTTGTTTTACTCTGTGAGG
The DNA here is from genome assembly GCA_035578175.1 of Catonia carolina. Taxonomy (NCBI): domain Eukaryota; kingdom Metazoa; phylum Arthropoda; class Insecta; order Hemiptera; family Achilidae; genus Catonia; species Catonia carolina. The sequence goes on along the minus strand of JAQMRL010000024.1, from coordinate 1,650,412 downwards.
AAGGCAAGGTTAACCACCTCACTAATTATTTTTCATAGTAAAATCAGAATAAATAAGTTAATAACAGAATAAATTTCTTATCTTGTTAATAATTAATACAAATTTTTGTTTTCTGTTACAGAAAAACCTGAGCAGTTAAGACAATGACTTCTTTCCGCTACACTACAGATTTTCATTACACAAAATCTGGATATGGTACCTTTTGTTAGTCAAGTCACAACTGACATTTCTGCATTACCTACCTACTTGCCTATGTCTTGCTGGTTCAATGACGTCAATAAAACAACACAAAAAACTTATTTGAGTACAAGAATTATCATTTGTCCAGTAATTTTTTATGAAATTTTGTTATGTATTCTTGTGTTAAATCAGATGTATTGCAGTCATACAGATTTTATTGAATTTATTATACACTCTGATTTTTTTGAAATGTATGAATAAATATCGTGCCTGAATGGGATTCGAACCCAAGGCCGAATGATGAGAGTTGTGTTAAATTGACAGCATTACAGAATTTAGTCTCATGTTTGCAAAAGGTAATCTCCTGACTTAAGTATGTTTAATAAATTCAATAAAATCTGTATGACTGCAATACTTTTCTTACATAAAATAGTTAGTGAAAGTAATTCTAATTCTAACTAATTCTAAATTTATTTATTTGATTTAATTTATTTGAAGAGATTATGTTTCTTCTTACTCAATAAAAATAAATAAATAAATACAGGGTGGTAAAAAGTTTAGTAAATTTATAATAAATTGTTTTTCTTTACTTTATCTTTCACTCTGAGAATGACTGCTCATAACAGATAGGTGGTGTGTCAAATTATTTACACTCAATCTGTTCATTGTAGGGGTAAAATAAATAGTTCGGTTTCTTATCGCATGGTCAGCCAATTAAATCATTTAAGAACAGAAGAGGAAGAGGTGTAAAAGACACTAAACAGAGTTATCTCCTCTAAAATTAATGGACTTCATTAAACAGCCAGACCCTGTGGTGAATGAAGTGAAGGTGTCATTTGCAGAGTGGCTTTTCAGAGGGCCCGCCATGCTAATAAGTGTACTTTTCTGTTCAGTAAAGAAGGCAATGGTAAACCACCTCACTCCTCATTTTACTTAGTAAAACCTCTACAGGTTCAAACCAGCATTTCGGCTGATGACCTAAAGAACAACAGTTATTGTTGTATTCTATTTTTATTGAAGTAGTTTGTGTTTTTTTTTTAAAATTAAAGTACTGCAGGTTTCGAGACAAACTTAAAATCATAACAATCCCTTAATACATAATAAAAATATTATTTTAAATTGATAAAACTGTTAATGGATTGTAACAAGTTATCAAATGAGGAAACGGTACGCTAAAAATAAAATAAAAAACTATTAGTAGGACGTAATTTGAAAAGAAATATCTATGAGAGTGTGTTTTTAATTATTTTTCTTATATAGAGTGTTTTTATTGTGTACATAAAATGGTGAATGGTGCGAAATATTAGATTATATTATTTTAATAGAAATATTATATTGTTTTATTATGATTGATTTATCATTGTTTATGATGCGATAACTAAGAAATAAATAATAATGACTCTGTAACTTTATATTAATTATTCATTAATATATAAACTTCCATTAAAGAAGTACAAAAAGCTTAGAAGAAATTGTGTGTCTTTTTATTTTTTTTATTATTATTATTGTAATGATTCAGTAGATATGATTTGAACACATAAGTAAAATGATAATTAAAAGCATCTCCTTCAAGTAATTATTTTTCTTATGTAGACTGTTTTTTATTGTGTACATAAAATGGTGAATGGTGTGAAATATTAGATTATATAAATTAAATGGTAAAGTTTTATTGTATGTTTTTTTAGAGGATGAAATGATAATAATAAAATTATATATGAAATAATTATTTGTTTTATTGAACTTACCTTATCCTTTTGAGGTGATTTTACATGAATACAGATAATAACATCTTTCTCTGAGCTGTTCATTTTTCGACTTTCAACTGGCAAATAACATCGTGGAAAATATATTTCTGTATTTATATAGAATGCTGATAAAAATTAAGACGTTAAGAAATGTTGTCTTTGATAATAAATTATAGTTAGATCTTTACGTGTAAGTTCTATTTCACTATTTAAGCAATAGAAGTACATCTATGTACAAAATAATAATATTTTAACGTCTACATATTTTACGGATAAAGGAAAGCATAATAATCTGTTCTTGTCTTCAGACATAAAATATATAGTATGTACAAAGTAGAATTTGTCTATGCAAAATAAAATCAAACTATCAATATTTATACAGTTCCACAAATGTTATTCAACTGTAGTATATTTAAACTCATGAGACAGAAAAGTCAATAAACTGTTGGAACAGTGTGTTTCTTATTGAACATTCTGTAACTACATTTTATATAAATAAACAGTGTAAAACAAAATTTATGTAGTCTGTCAGTTTAATGAAATATACACTTTGAATAAGTACATCATACATGTATTGTATAATGTAAGTTTTGCTAGTACTACTACTACTACTACTCAGAGCTAAAACAACCTACACTTTGATAGTAAAATTTATTACTAAGAAAATTCTGTAACTACATTTTATAAAAGATGTAGGGTGTTACAGGTATGTAGATATGAAACGACTTGCGTAAGATATAGATTAACATGTACATGTAATCTGATAGAACAGGTACATAGTACATAGTACATGTTATGCATAGTTCAATGTAAGTTTTATGTAAATTTATTTAAATAAATGAAAGATTTATTATACCCACCAGAATGCATAAGAATAACTACTCACACCACTACCGGACCCGACACAAACATCCATCAAAATCGGTCAACCGCAAGTAGTAGTTTATTCGTGTAATTTTTCACTTTTTGCGATTTTCTCAAAAATGGGTCGTACGTTTTTATTTTTTTAAATCGCCTCATTTACTAAAATTTTTATGCTCTACAAGATAGGATAGGCGCCATCTTTGCTGAAATTCTTGGTGAGGCTGTTTTTTCGTAAAAAATTGTTTTTTAAGATTGCGACTTTATTATGCATTTTAGCGCAAAAATGTATAATAACAATTTTAGAAAATTTAAAATCCTACAAATTTTGTTTCAAAGATTTTTTTGTATAGTCTAATGCTTAGTTTAGCGGTAATTAGCAATTTTCTGTTTATTTTTCTCACGAAAACGTGTGAAAAATCGATTTTAAGATTTCAGCTTTAGTAATTTTTAGTTTGTTAGTTAGTTTAGGTTTTAGATTTTAGTTTGTATATAATTAAACTTACGTATAGAAAATTAAATATCTACGACTTTTATTTAGAGCATTTTTTTCTACAGAGCCTAGTTTAGCATGAAAGAGTGATTTTCCGAACTATTAAGCCAAACTGAAGTTGATTTTCATTTTGCGTCTTTCACTCATGATTAAAATTAGGTTATGTTTATTGAAGTTAGTTTTTGGTTTATTTCTAATGTTTTATTACTAATGTTAGGTTATATTGTTAATTATTTGCTTTGGCAAGAGAGAGGTGTGTGAGTGTTTGACACCAGATTTTTTCTTATTTGTATCTCCTGAAAACAATGTTAATCAACCTCCGAGAGCACAACATGAATTTTACCTTTTTGAAATGAAATAGAAATGTCCTTTATGATCAATTAGATCTACTGGTGATGTAGGTCTACTGGCCGCTTTGAACAAAATACAGAAATATAAAATTCACATTTCAATCTACAGGAATATAGTATTAATATTTATCTTTATTGTGTCGAAGAATCCGGGAATAATATTAACTTCAATAGATTCAATAGATTTCATTATTATTGAAAATATACGCGTATATAGGCTCAATTGGAAAAGGTTAAGTTTATTTCTAGTGAAACAAAGAACATTTATTATGGTACCCTTTAATAAATTGATGACTTAATCACAAATAGCGGCATTAATTATTCATGAATACCGATCGACCGACGTATTTTTACTTGCTTCCTTATTATTAGAATAAAATATGAAATATGGTATTATACGCTTGACTGCAGAAGGCTAATCATCCTACTTTTTCAAGGCAACAGTTAGGCCAACGGTATTCTACAACGTGAAAATTTTTTTTCATAAAATACAGCAACAATATGGTCACGTGTAAATACAGCAAGAAATTTTTCATTTATCTATACGAAGGTCGTTTGAAAAGTCCGTGCAAAAATATAAACTACTGTCCCAGAATTTCCAAAAAATTAAACAAAACTATTTTGAATCCGGCCACTCAAATATCTTTATTCAGATTTCGTTTATAAATATTTTAAAACTTTTTCAAATTATTAAAATTGTTAAAAAAATTAAAATTTTTTAAATGTTTTTTAAAAATTCTTAAAACTTTCTCGCACCAATCTTCTAAAATTATACACTTTTCCTTTCAACAATATTATTTCTTACTTATAAAACATATATTTTTTCCTTTTTAAAAATTGTCAATTCGCTTCTATCTCTTTAAAAATCTTAAAAAGGAAGGAATTCAACAATCCTTTTTTTGTCATCAAGAAAAAAACGATTGTTCTTTTATCTCCTTTAAATTTTCTTTAAATTATTTTATGTTCTTTTTATTTTTCACATCTGACGGTAGTAAATCATCTGTTGTTTATTTATGTTTACGTTATGTTATCGTTATGTTTACGTTACGTATGAAAGTATTCAGTTTGTCCTATGAGTATACTATGTTTAAATGTAATTGTGTGTGTATAAATGTTGTGTTACATTACACTACTTAATTGCTTGGGGTAAACCTTTTTTATTTTTCGACATAGGCCCTTTTAGGCTTAGGCCTATACACTTCGCCCAACGCTGCTCTAGTTTGTTGATCCCTTCCGAAATAGGATTTGTCCAAGTCTGAAAAATAGCCATTCGTTCCTGGAATCACCTCCTCGTTTGAATAAAATCTCTTTCCCGCTAGCCATTTCTTCAAATTGGGAAACAAATAGTAGTCCAAGAGAGCCAAGTCTGGAAAATAGGGGGGATGTGAAACGAGTTGGAACCCTATTTTCATTACTTTTGCGACCACAACTGCTGAGGCGTGAGCTGGTGCGTTGTCGTGATGGAAAAGTACTTTCTTGTGGGGAAATCGTGAGCGTTTTTTTTTTGCAGCTCGGTTTTCAAACGGTCCAATAACGATGAATAATATGCATCTGTAATAGTTTTACACTTTTCCAGATAATCAATGATGATTATTCCTTGTGAATCCCAAAAGACAATCGCCATAATATTTCCGGCCGAAGGAACTGTCTTCGCCTTTTTTGGCGCAGATTCCCGCTTCATAACCCATTGTTTAGATTGCTCTTTGGCCTCAGGAGTGTAGTGATGTATCCATGTTTCATCCACAGTGACGAAACGACGCTTAAAGTCCTGCAAATTCTTCTAGAACAGCTGTAAACCGTTCTTGCAACACTTCTCACGAAATTCTTTTTCATCCGTTTTTTGAAAATCACTCGACTTCCTCGATTAAAACGATTGTCAAACACAAAGAAATAGACCGATCTAGCTGAAACTACACATGTGTTTTTCCAACATATGCTCGATATGCGCCAGTAGTGCCATATATCTGACTTTGCACGAACTTTTCAAACGACCCTCGTATATAAAATTCGGTGTATGTGTGTGTCTATGTATGTGTGTGTACATGTTCACCTTTATCTCCTAAATTGTTTATTGCTGAACCAATTTTCATGCAGTTTTTTTATGTTGTAACTATGATGCCGGAGCAGGTTTTAGGCTATTGAAACCCTTTAAAAGTTAACCCTAATGGGTCGAAAATAATGTTTATGTCCTACATTAAGGCTTTTATGAGGTTAGATAATTTGCTGCTTTTAAACCAGCTGATGTGATTCAAATAAAGATTTGTCATAAAAAGGTCATATGATTTAGCAAATAGCGACGTGGTGCTAAGGATCAGTTGGTGACAACATCACAAGATAATTTTATTGTATTTTATTATGTACATACCATTTTGTATTGAGTATTTTATAAAAGTAAAGTTCTGTGTTTCTTTAATTTGTTTTAATTTACTGTTAATTGGTGAGTGATCGATTGCTTTGATTTACTTTGACTTTTATTTTATTCAACGTAGATTTAAGTTTTTGGTTTTGACAATTATTTTTTTTGTGGTTGGTTTTTTCCATTTTCAATAATGCCATCAAAAAAACATCACTAGGGAGAAAATCTTTAAAAGCAAAAACCTTCAAAAGGCAAGAACTGCTGAAACGGAGGAACAACGAAAATCTCGCCTTCTACAAACCGCGACAGAGCTTCAAATTCGAGAGCATTTCACCTTCACCATTTCTTGCGTGCAAAGCCGCGACGCGACATGTGCTAGTAGTTAATAAAATTCTTTATTCGAAACTTGATAAAATATTGGCGTAGAGGATGTGTTATCCTACAGGCCTAGCTAAACACTTTTTTACTTTCTCTTGCTTATAGTATTGTTTTCATGTCGATTTTTCGAAATCGAGTTTTTACCGGATCTACACGTTTTCAGACCCCCTAAACCCACACAAACATGTATTTAGCAATTGGTCTGTGTGTGTGTGTGTGTGTTTGTGTGTGTACAAAATATCTCAAGAACGGAACATCGTACAAACTTGAAACTTGAAACGTAAGTTACATATCACTACCGGACCCGACACGAACATTTTCATCACAATCGGTCAACCGGAAGTAGTAGCTTATTCGTATCATTTTTCACTTTTTTGCGAATTTCTCAAAAACTGGTCCTATGATTTTTTTTAAAAATCGCCTGGTTTACAACATTTTTATTATCTACAAGATAGGGTAGGCGCTATGTTTGTTGAAATTCTTGGTGAGGCTATTTTCGCGTAAAAACTTTTTTTTTAAGATTACGGCTTTAATATGCATTTTAGCGCAAACATTTATACAGCTAATAAATGTTGTAGAGAATTTAAAATCCTACAAATTTTATTTGAAACAATTTTTTGTATAACGCTCAGTTTAGCGGTAATTAGCGAATTTCTGTTTTCTTCTCACGAAAACGTGTGAAAAATCTATTTTTTTAAGATTTCGGCCTTAGTATGCATTTTACGATAAAAGTGTCCTATAATAAAATTTATAAGAAAATTAAAAGATCTACAACTGTTATTTATGGCACTTTTCTCTGCAGAGCCTAGTTTAGCGTGGAGTGATTTTCCGTATTTTCAAGCCAAACTGAGGTTGATTTTCATTTTGCATTTTCACTCATGATGAAAATTAGGTTATGTTTATTGAGGTTAGTTTATTATGTATTTCTAATGTTTTATTACTCATGTTATGTTTATTTTAACTATTTGCATTGGCAAGAGAAAGTTGTGTGAGTGTTTCACACCATATTTTTAATTGTAGAAAATTATTTATTCATTATTATATTATCAAGTTTACTTTTTGTAATTAATTTTAATTTCATATAATTTCACATTTTAAAATGTCACTTCATGTTAACATTTTATGATTTCTTTTGTCATCAATTTTTCTAATTGTGATCTATCATTTTGTTTTGTCCGTCCGTCACATGCAAATGTCAGAAATCACAAGAGATTGCTACATACAGTTTCCGGATTCGTAATCTACACAAAAAGTTTAAGGGCCTAAATTGGGTATGATGTTGTGGCCCAAAAGTGGCCGGTGTAAATGAAAGTCGCAATTTGGACACAAACAGAAATAGTGTAATTGGATTCCTGTCAAAGAGAAATTCATTCTACTTAGTGAATTATCAAAGTTGTTCGTTGTACATAAGTTATGACGGAAGAATTTATTCCAGCAATGTCAGTCACCCTAAAAAAACAACTAAATGCCACCGATTGCACTTCCGAGCAACACTATAAGTTGCACACAGTTTGTCAACGACGTCTACTCCTCCTTTGGTCATATTATA